>CM032416.1:4656766-5965566 GCA_019049465.1 Dryas iulia moderata | reverse complement strand
CCTTAAATGCATAATCATTTTTTTTCAGGTCGGATTTTATGTTTTGGCAAATATGGTGTCTTATCTGCCATGCTCATAGAATTTAAATGTTAAAAATATCACCATCTTGGAATAATTGAACCACTCCAGGCATTCTCTTGCTAAAATTCCTTTCAATGGAATTGTCTTGTTCAACTTGCTTTTTTCCTTCTTGTTTTCACATAATAAGATTTCAGGCATAAATTTTTTTTTTAAGGTGGGTCCCTAAAATGGTTTTGATATATCAGTAAAGTTGTCTTTCAAGTGAGGCTTTACGATGCTTTTTATGTTTATTTTACCGCGAAATCGCTTTGCAATTAAAATATGGTACAGGAGACTGCAACAGCGCTACAAAAATATATTTAAATAATATAAAAAACAATTTTACAACATAGTAAATATGACTGAGTATAATCATTCTATTATTACCTTTGTTAATTGAACCCATATTTGATATTACTTATCAAATATAATTTCTGATGTTATATGAAAATCATATATACATCCACATAAACGATAAAACTATGTATGGGTATTTTTAAATTATTTCATTTTCTAACCTAAAATATGATTAGTGTCTAAGTATTTTTTTATTTCGTATCGACCATAGATGTAAATACTTTTGACAAGTGATACCACAGACAAAGAACAACTCCAAAGTACCGATATAGTTAATTTTAACATATTAGTTTAATTTTTACAAGACTTTGAGAAATGTGACATGGTATTGAGACACCATCGAAGGCCTGTGAAGTGGTATTGAGACACCATCAAAGGCCTTTACGGTGGGAATAAAAGTTTTTATCAAAGCAAGCAACTGTTCTATTCTGGATTCGTTGGATCTAACAGGAACAGCACATTGTTATACAAAGACGAGAGATGATTGACCATAGGAGTTGGTACTGGTAATTGGTCATGCTACCTGACAAGCCAGAAGACTAGATGAAACATAAACAATGGTAAACGAGAGAATGCTTTCAATATAAAATTTAATGAGACATTATAATTTCGAAGCCTTAATAAAGGAGGGTATATAACGTCAATTTTGTCAATATATTTAAATAATAAATAATCTGTGATTAATTGGTTTTGACATCTGACTCTTGAAAATGACAGTTGACGTATGATTGATAAATAAATACTTTTCCTAACTTTTTATTTCATAACCTTTAATTTATGTTACACTTAACTTCTATTAATTATAGAAAACAATTATAAATAATTACTTGGGAAAATTTAATTTTTGTTCATCTTTGAATGAATTAATATCCTCATTCCTTTAAATTACAAAAATGAAAGAATACCGAGAAGGATCTGGATCTCCGCATGGCAACGATGTTGAAGATGTTGAAGTCATTGAAATTATGGAAGAAATAGATCTGGATGATGAAGAAATGGAAGAAATTGAGGATGATGATGATCAAATGGAAAGAGATGTGCCAAAGCCCGAAGATCTTGCAGATTTAGCATTTGAGAAACATAATGGGTCTGTATTTTGTTGTGATGTTCATCCCAATGGAAAAATCGCTGTGACAGGCGGAGAAGACGACAAAGCTTATGTGTGGTCAGTGGAAACTGGCGAAGTTTTCATGGAATGCAGTAATCACAAAGATTCTATAATATTCGTTGGATTTAGCTTTGATGGTGCTTATTTAGCAACCGTCGATATGGGTGGACTTGTGCAAGTTTGGAAATGTAAACTAGGCAGTGATATAAAAGAGCCATGGCCTCTTGTATTTGAGTATGAAACAGGTGATCTCACATGGAGTTTGTGGCATTTTGGAGCAAGAGTATTAATTTGTGGAACAGATGGTGGAGATATATTTGTTATTAAAGTACCTTCTGGAGAGACTAAAGTGTTGCAAGGCCATAATTTAAAAACTGAATGTGGTAAAGTATGTAGTTTTCTTTTGAAGCTTACTACTTACTAGTCATCATGTATTAAGTTAAAAAAATAAATCAATCATCTTTCTAATTATGTAAATATCTTACAGTATAGTTATTACAGTTATTTTTTATACATAGATATTTCCTGACGGAGTACGGCTTGCTGCTGGTTACACAGATGGGACAGTCCGTATTTGGGATCTTAAAACAAACACAGTATTGCACCAGATTCCCTCTACAATTCATGAAAGTCGTGTTATTGCTATTGATATTCATCCAGAAAATAGCCTCATGGCATCTATATCATCTGATGGTAATTATTAAAATTTATGAACTTCACCAATATTCTGTCTAATTTATGTTTAAAATTAATTAATATTTGAAATGATTGTATGTGCATTTTATCTACCCAGTCATATTAACCTTGAGACATTAAGAGTGAGACTGAGACATAATACACCAAGCATAATGGAATCACTAGTACTTTCTCTCGCCAGTCTCACTCACAACCTCTTATCCCCAATTACTCTCTAAAAGGCATTTCTGGGATGTATATTATATTAATTCTCAAATTTTCAAGTTAGAGTATGCATACTTCAATTAATAATGTTTAAAATAAATTTATTTGGTTACAGGTAAAGTAGTTCTAGTAACTTCAAATAATGGAAAAATTGTAGCACAGATTAACACAGAACTTGATTTAGAAGTTGTTGCTTTTTGTCCTGATGTCAAACTGGGAAATATTGCCTTAGGTATGTATAATGTTGTACCATAGTGTTGTAACCGTTCAAATACATTTTTTTTAAAATAAGGATGTTGTTTATAAATAACTATTATTATATTGTATTATAACTATTAGTTATAAAAGAAGCTCTCTCCATTTGGCAATCTGTTCCCTTGCACTACTCCTCAAGGGAAAAAGTGTGAAGCTAAAAATGGCAAGGTAATAATAGTTCTACTTTTAAAACTTCTGTGGCTATTTTCTAAAACTTAACTGTTATTCAATAGTTTAATACATAATGTGAATCAGCCTTCCTATATATTTAGTACTGATTTATTTCTGAGTTACTCTATATTTTTGAGTACATTTTTTGACATTACAATATTTTATATTCTGTACAAGATAGCTTTTAACTGTTACAAGATTTACACTTTTCAATCAATGTTTTTTTTGGAAAAGTTGTTAGGTTCCATGTTCTGAACCACATACTCAATGACAAGAATAATTCTGTATAAGTATAAGGTTGAAAAAACAAATTAGTTTTGTCTTTAAAATAGTTTTTATTAAGGAAGAGGAGTACAGCTAAGATCATCATAACCAGAGTCGTCAATTATTTCGTGTTCAATAAAATTGTCGAAGTGGACGTCGCGCATCATTAAGCATCATCCGATGTAATATTGTCCACAAGAGTCTATTAATTTCAGTGTTCCTACTTAAATTTTACTTTGAAGCAATAAAAGGTCTTAAAATTTTCGTATTTGTATGTCCTTAATTATAATTAACATCATTATTATTTTTTAATCTTGGGGCAACAAGTTGTGGGCTTCCACTCAGAATAGTGTTTGTTTTCATTTTTTTATTTAATTATATTATTTTCATTTTCCCTTCTCCAACAAGACATACCAACAAGACATACCAGCACTTATAATGCAGTGCCTTTATTCCAGTATGGAATATTTTCACACTATTTTTTTTATGCCTACTCTGTTATAATTATGAAAGGCTGGATCATACACAGTGCCAACCTACCCAACTCATCACATGAGCTATAACTAAATAGAAATACATGTGTGTATAATTCTCTAAATGAGATCGAATATATATGATTTTCATTAGATGCTGTCCTATTGTGCAAATATTGTGTAAGCTAAAATATACAGTATATGTGCAATTATAACTTACATGGAGTATAACAAAAAAAACAAGCAGCTCTTACTTGGTGAACTAACTTGCTAGCATAACGGTTCTTAATTACATAACTAACATTCCAGTGAAGTAAATAGTTCTTTTTAACTGGTTATATTTATAAACACTTTCAAAGCCTGTATAGTCCTCCGTGGCGGAGTTGGGAAGTGTCTGTCAGTATACGCGACGGTTTTCAATTCGATATCAATTGTCACAAATTTTTAATATTAAATAAAATTTCCTTTTCTCGCTCTGGTTAAAGTGCAACGTTAGGTATATATTTAAAAAAAATATTAAAAATTTTAAAGAAAGATAATTTATTATATCCAGGTACTTTGACTGGATCAGTCACAATTTGGGACACGGCTCGGCAGATGATCCGCCACCATTGCGCCAAACCAGACGATGAATTTGCAGCGGGAGTCACAAGGATGACGTGGGTCAATGACCAGCTAGTGACTGGATGCTTGGATGGGACCATACGCATTTACGAAGCCAGATCTGGAGACTTAAAATTCGGTCTAACAGGACATTGGTCGGCCATAATGGATTTAACATATAATAAACAAGACAATATCATTCTTACAACTTCAGATGATGGCACAGCTAGGATATTTAAGTATCCCGAAAGTACAGAAGAATCTTGATTTTTTAATGCGTAAAATTTTGTGATAAGCCTTCATTGTGAATATTTTTTTATGAAATATATTTAATAATATGTTATATTTAAAAGTTATTTAGTTTAATTTGATCATATTACTTAATTTGTCTTTATCTTTTACTTAGATTACTAATAACTAATTTAATTGACATTTTTTGTTTATTGAAATACTATATTTATTTGAGGCCATCTTGACACAGTATGACAGCGTCTGATTATAACGCGATTGGTTATGGGGTCAATCCCATACAGAAAAATGATATAAAGGATTGTGGCCAGTCGTGGCCCAGTGGCACAAGCGTGTAACTTTAAACGACTAGTTGTGGGTTCGATTCCCACTCGAGGAGTGGAAATATTTAATATTTCCATTTTTTTCGCTCTGGTGCCCAGGTAAAGCGCGCCGTTAAGTTCCGCCACTTAACACGCAATGCCTCCGAATTCGGCGGAAAGTGGGGAACGGAGTGTCTTAACACTAGGTTCCCTCTGCCTACCCTGCTGTGTGCGGGATACAGCGTGAAGCTAAAAAAAATATATAAAGGATAGAATAAATAATAATGAAATACTTAGTAACATTAAACTAAATGCCCTAAATAACATGAAAAAGTCTTATTAGATTGAATGAACATCATATTCAGTATGCTTATAAGTACTATAACAAGTAATTGAAAATATTATTTTTAAAACACATACTCATGTTATTAATTTGAAACATTTGCCACTTTGCGTATTTATGTTTCCTGGTAGATAAAACCATAGTTATACCACAATATGTCTACTATTAATACGTTTTCCATACTGAAACGATTACGACACAACAACTTTCAGAAGGCGCTAAATAACGCTTCTTTTTTGTCAAGAATAATTTGTAAGCTAGTGTGATATAAATATTGACGCCATGAGTAACATATAGAGTAGAAGGCGATTCCACTGCTCTACGTCACATTGATTACGAGTGATTTATTGCAAACGTTTAAACAACTGGTGTTTTAATTATCTTTAAAGTATGTTAAAGCATTACTACATTCAATAAACACGTAAGGTAACTGTACTTTTGTACATAATATTAAAATAATCCATTTTATATTAATGGCAAACTTTTATTTTAATTATGTTAAGGCCTGTCGGTATATCCAAATTTAGTTTAATAAAATATATGTAAATTATTAATTTAGAAATGCACAGTTCAGGCCTAACTTGCTATCTCTTTAGTCGCGTAGTTTTTCAGTAAGCGATATTTAATAACAAATAGAAAATAACTTGTTTTATAGTATAAAAACACTGTTTCATTTTCCAATAGTAACATATTGCAATCTAACAGAGTTGTCACTGACCCCACATGGCTTTTTAAAGGAATTGATCACATCCTTTATATATTGGTACGTGAATGAGTAACAGTAACTTTATCTCACAACGCTTATCACTAAAAAGGACATTTACATTATCAGACTAAATTTTTTAAACTATGTACTTAAAAATGTGTGCCACTCGTACACGTGGTTAAAACAGACGTGAAAGAGACAGCCAAAACCCGTTGTTCAAACTTGGCAATGAATTCAAAAACTAGTCTATGATCTCAAAGTATGCTTTAGTATCAGCTAACTACGTTCTATTTTAGCATACACGAATAAGGATTTATGATGTTTTCTCGCTTGACTCACGTATTGGCGGTAGACTGTCGGACTCGTGGTTAACTTGGAAGTAAAATGAATAGTAAAGTGGGGACGGGGAGCGTTGAACGTGTATTCCGTACCGCGCCGAGCACTAGTTACGATCGTTACCGGCACATAAATTTCCCGTATACACTTGATCTAATTAAATAATTCTAAAATTACGTATAAATTGTATTAATTTTTATACAGATTTTTCCTATAAAACTCACATGGTGGCCTTTTATACATTATATGCAAATTTTAACCTATGTAAAAGGACATTTGTTCATAAATAATAATACAGTGACCTATTAGTACGCAGTGTGTTATCAGCATATGTTTGGTGGTAAACCAGTAGCGTTCTATTATCAGGACAAGCTGGCCGATGGTGTTTCAGATCGCACGTGGTGTTTCCCGCGGTAGCTTAGCGCAGTGTGATGCAATGTTTGCGTGACGGAGGATCACGGTTTCCGCAGCAGGCACAGATTGAACCATGTGTTCTGTTTGAATCATAATGAACATTTTGAATAAAAAGTGAAGGTTATTAGTTATTTTTGTAAACGATTCGACTGAATTTTTAAATATGGCTAAAGTATCGGCTTCAGAGGGCCTCACGCCCAAGTCCATGGATATAGGTGAAAGTAGCACATCCGCAGAAGCAGAATCAAATGAAGGGATACGACTGAAAAAAGAATTGAGCCTAATGAATGGCGTGGCGATTATTGTGGGAGTTATAGTGGGGTCTGGTATCTTTGTATCCCCCAGTCTGGCCTTGAAGCACGCAGGCTCGAAGGGCATGGCCCTAATAGTGTGGGTACTTTCGGGGTTCATGTCCATGATTGGAGCTCTATGTTATGCAGAATTAGGTAAGTGTACTACGTCACTAATTAGTATATTGTTTCGTTTATTTGCACCTTTTACAATTATACGCTATCGGAAAGTGCCTATTAAACAGGGTCTTTTTAATTAAGAAAATTATTTGCTGAAAATATTTTCTAATAAGATTTTTCATGTCATTTACGTTTGCTTATTTTTATTATTGTTAATAATACATACTATATGGTGACAAAAACGTACGAATAATTAAAAGATGATCTTTCTTTTTTCAAATCGTTTAAAATAGTGTATATATTCACTATATTTAAATATTTTTCTAAAAAAAGACTAGCAAGTTAGTCAATGTTAAATAATCAGTTCATAGGTAATGACAATATCTATTATTCCCTGAACAGTTCATGTTGAGTTCACTTTTACTTTTCTATAAAATCACTGTTACCGGAATTGCGCTTGTGGGTACGAAACGTTCATAGATTCTTATTCAGCAACATTTTTATTGTGTCAAAAATAAATATATAACATATGAATGAATTCAACGTACTTAAACAAAATATACACAATTAAATTTCGTTAATTAATAATAAATCACAAAAAGACGTATTTTTAAATATTTTGGATCTATTGATCATCGCTTCTATAAAACTTTATATAAATTCTAAGATTAAAAGAAATAGTACTAATATTATTTTTAAGCCGTAATCTATTAGACCAATCTGTTAATGTATTAATAATGATTATGTACACTTTTTAAATATATCTATTCCCTTGCATGGAAGAATGAATTTCAATCCACACCACTTTACGCTTTGTAGATGCAACCCAACTGCGCCACTGCGGCGTCAAAAGTTTTATTTATAAACATTTATTTCTGTTATCATATGTATGTAATGCGCGTACATTGTAAAACTACACTACTAAAAAATACTTATTAATGTATTCCATCTACTCCGTTGGTCCAATTTAGTAAGTCAGGATAAAAATAAATGTATTTAGAGTTTTAAACAAAAACTTAACAGTTTTAAATAAAATTAACTTACACTTTGTCTGTATGTAACAATGGGTGTTTGATGCTTTCCACTTGTTTGTCTTTGTACAAAGAGTTAAAGACATTTAGAAAAAATATATATTAAGTATGATTTATTTAATTTTATTTCTATAAAGCCTTTTTATACATACTATATTAAAAAAAACGAATCAGTATAAAAAAGAAAGAATACGCTTTAATTTTCACACTTCACACAAAATAAACATAAAATCTAGTCAAAGGATTCGGAACCATATGCATATTTTCAAACAAATCGGACGGCAATAAGTGGGGCGATATAACACGACTAAAATTTTCTTACATCTTCATAGACTAGAAAAATACAAGGGAAATAAAAAAAACATGTATAATTTTTATGCCCCTTTTAAGATTTTAAAAAGTTATCAATTTAATAATCGAAGAGTGTTAGATTTTCTCTTTTTAAATTCTCTTCAATGCAACAAAAGCTTAAGCTTAGGATTTTTTTGAAAGCGCAAAAGCTGTATTACCATTAAATTCACATTTAACGAAAACAGGATTTGTAACATTATAGGACAATTGCCAAATTTTATAGATTAATTCATTAAACAAAAATCAGAGAAACCTTCGCCAGTCATCATACAATATGTTTATCACATTTAACCTGTAAAATAATGTTAAAGATAAATTTCATATGAATTTATATCACCGTTGTTTATTTAATAAAGATAAAAATTAAATTTTACAAAAAAAAATATTCGAAAAGGACGTTAAAGGATACAAAATAAAAAAAATGTAGTTGTTTTAGCCGAAGGTACTAGCTATTCACTTTAAAAACTAAATTAATAAAAATAACCTATTTTAATTAAGTATTAGTAGTAGTATAAATATGCTAAACGGATTGCTGTATACCGTTTGCCCCTTCACATTCAGATGTCAAGGATTTCTAGTAATTTATTAATTAAATTATCATATAATAACTTTCATTGATCTTAAATATTACGTCTATCGTAAAATACTTTCTAGGCATATTTCTATCCTATCCTATCCTAATGTTGAGAAATGAATTTGCATTGTATACAATATGACGCAATAATTTAAGGACACACGTAAGTTCTTCGAATGAGCTTTCTCTTTTTGCTTTGTGAGTTTGATACTAGTCTTAGTACCTATATCACAAATTCTAATTAGTAAATGTATTTTCAACCATTTGTAAGTCTTATTCGAACACATAAGAAATAGAAAATATTTTTTAGATAACGTATAAAATTTTAAAGCGCAGCGCTTTTGGAACCTGCGCCTCTTGGACCCTTGGACGGTACCCAAGAGGCGCGCTAGTATTTTTTTAGTAAACATTATTATACAACATACACAAATTAATATGTATTAACATGAAAAGTATTTTTTGTAAAAAAACTCAATTATTACTTAACATAAAGTCATTGTCCGGAGGTGTACGAAAAACTGCGATAATTTTAATGTAAGTATATACACTTAATTCTTCGAACTGCAAGCATCTTGACAGTGTTGCGTGGCAAGTCTTTTTCAGAATGTCGAGAAAGGTCGATGATCTTAAATAGTAATTATTGTTAAACAAATTATGAAGAACTTTAATTTTTGCAAGATGATTCTCCTGTATGACGTGCTACGATAGCTGCTTTTTAAGTCTAAGTAATATAATAGCATCATTTTACAAGATTATTTTCATCACAATTTTGAATTTCGAAATGAAACGTTTTTTGGAATGTATAACTTATATTGAACTACGCTTAAGTCGCAAAGTATTTCAAACGTTAAATAAAATTCAAACACTATAAATTACCACAAACACCTTAAAGACCACGTAAAGTAATTACCTAGGTACTTATAGTTTATATGTTTTCTTTTTATCATCCAGTTACTAGTAGATAATACCGGTACTAGTAACGTAGAACTTAGACATTGTAAAAAATTAGGTCACTTTCTTGTATCATATGCATAATAGCAAATAAAACTGAGCAAATTTTAATTAGTTTTTTCGCTTACACCAATTTTACTATATATTTGATAAAGCCTTTATTCTCGAAAAATCCAAATATCTTAAAGTTACTTTAACGTAATTATAATAACTTTTTATTTGCAGGAACAATGATCCCAAAATCTGGAGGTGATTATGCATATATAGGGGAAGCTTTTGGGGATTTGCCTGCATTTCTCTACCTTTGGGTAGCGTTGTTCATCTTGGTTCCAACAGGGAACGCTATTACTGCGTTAACTTTTGCTCAGAATATACTTAAGCCCTTATGGCCGGCTTGTGAGCCCCCCGCAGACGCTGTCAGCCTCATTGCCGCCATAGTCACATGTAAGTCTAAATTTTTGTTGTTTAATTTTGCCACTTACTTGAAACTTTACAACTAGTACCTAATAACTACCAAACGGCAAAGCATTTTTATAACCAGACTATAGTGGACCTGTAGTCATTTCACAGGTTCATCTACTCATACTTGACTGTTACTTCAATTGAGACTTAAATCTATAGACAGAATATTTTTATGTTATTTTTCTGATAATTTTGTTCTCTTTTACATTTTTTTTTTTGAAAATAATTATTAATACAAAGTTCACTTATTCAGAAGAGGGAGCATTTATTAATTATATCCCTAGGTATTATGTACGTGATAATATAGGCAATTTCTAAGGAATATTCTCTACTTATATAACAAAATCCATTATTCTATTTAAAACAAGATCGTAATAGGTCTTAACATGTGTGACACACATATGCTTTAGTTTTCGAGTTAAACAAACGAGGCAGCAGTATAACATGCTCATTACGGGCATTATCCAAATTGATTATTCATTTGTTTTTTTTTCACGTTTGTTTATATACGATTACATGGATCAGCATTAGGTACATCATGTGTGTAAGTAACATTAAGAATATATAAAATATTTTCATATCCAGTCTAAACAGTAACAAAAGGGCATCTCTAGTTTCTAAATCTATGCCGATGACATTAAAAGTAATATAAATTCGTGAAAATGTATAAAATCTCGCATATTTCACATGAGCCAAGACATAATGTTAAGATAATATGAACGTATATATATATATATATATATAAAGATATACTGCATACAGTGCAGGAGTATTG
This sequence comes from Dryas iulia moderata, assembly GCA_019049465.1. Lineage (NCBI taxonomy): Eukaryota > Metazoa > Arthropoda > Insecta > Lepidoptera > Nymphalidae > Dryas > Dryas iulia. The sequence goes on along the minus strand of CM032416.1, from coordinate 5,954,471 downwards.
AATTTATAAACCTGCTTTAGCAGTTCAACAATACCTGTCCGTACCTTCTTGTTAAAGTCTTTCTGCGAACTCCAAACTTAATTGAATGCCTTTTTTAAAGATTTGCATTATTGAATGTACTTTTATTTTAAAAAATAGATACGTTTTCTTTAGAGGTAAATTCGTGATTATTGTTTTAAGTATTATTATAATATTTGATTTTGTTCGTGTTATTAGTTGATACTCGCAAATTCGTTTGCATAAACTGATGTAGAAACGTGGATCCAAAATAATAATAACTTACGTTAAGGTGGTGATTTTCTTGTCTAGTCGTGCAAAGAGAACCTTCTGACACTTCGGTCTCCGCTTTCCACTCGAATTCGAATTCGAGATGTTACGTATCAAATGCTGCAATGAAAAAATAAAAACAATAAAACCATTCTCTCAAGTAGGAATCGAACCCACAGCCTTTGCGCTTATAGTCAACTGCTGCCCCACGATGGCCGCAAAGTTTAACGGCTTTTATTTGTTAATGATAAGTGCAAACAACGCTTAGTAAATCGGCAATTATTTGTTTCTTATAGTTTAGCTGGCCTGAATATGGTTCTTTATCAAATTTTCTAAATCTTCAATCTTTATATGTCAATAGTAAATGCATTTCACACTGAACAAATTTTGTCAAGGCGTCTAATCGACGAAGTTAGCCTGGCTTGATTGTTAGTTGATAGTTAAGAGACAGAAAACTTATACTACATTAAAGGTGTTTTTCTTTAAAGCCAAATAAATTGAGCGTTAAGCTTTTATTAACTTCGGCTTGAAAATCAATACTATCGGCATACAATATTAAGAAAAATACGATGTTTTAAAAAACAAAATAAAGGACAGATTTTGCCATGGCCACTTTGTAATGATGCTCAAAAATAAGCAGTACTCAGCGGGACCTCAAGTCCAACTTAAAAATATCTGTAATTTATTTTCTTCCTTCTCAACAGAGCTGTTCCACGAACTGAAACATAATTCTTTTTATTCAACTTAAACAATTTAAATTTACAATCAACATAATGAATGGCTGTCATTTGTTAAACGATGATTGAAAAGCAATGTAAAAAGCTCCGAACAGCCATATACGCGTAGTAAGGAAGAAAATTTAAAATTTATGGCCGTGCTTGCGATTCTTATTAGAATTCAAACTTATAATTTATTTTGAATATACATGATTATCCCACAGAAGAGATAACAAATATAAAGATGTTCCCCGATAAATTAACATCAATGAAAGCCATACTATTGTTGGCAATACGATAACAATATATGAATGAATGGCTCAGTCCCGCCATCACTTTTGTCGCCTATCCGCGTCTTTATGTAGTCGCCGTAGTGGCGCGCATTGCTGATTGTGCCTGACAAGATAATGGCGGCTTCCTCCCGCATCATGACACGTACTCTTGTGCGAAATTATCTGATCACCTAACGTAATGTACGTTAAGGGCACCTAATAGCTTGTTATAGCTCTCACTTTATCTAGTTAAACTTTTTATAGAATCCTTTTTAAATTTGACGTAATATAGAGTATACGTAAAATGATAAACGAAAAAATGATATTTCCTTATCGTTATTAATAAATCTGCTTTGCAAATGAAGTAGCTTTATATACAAGAAGAAGCGATGAAGCACACTTATTTTAAAATACATTTTTTTACTACCAACATTCCGAGCTTACGAGCTTTCATTCCAATTTCCGCTTCGTTCTGCCAACTTTGACACAACAAAAATATTACATCTTACAAAGAGACATTTTAAGTTCTTTTATAAAGTATTTTATATTTTTGAAACTTAATTACTTACACCAGCATGGCTACGGCTGCTATCGCGGTTGCAAAGAATTTTAACATTGGTCATTATAAGTTTATTTTTATCCACATACGTACCGCTGGGAATGGAAAACTATTTTAATGTGTAAATGCTATTAAATTAACTATTTTTAGATGGCATATTTTTAAAATAGTCCATCGCGGTGCAGCGTGACTGTATACGTGATGGTTTTGGGTTTGATTTTGGCTCGGGGAGTTAGGGGGCGATGTTAACTATTTTCATATCTCCGCTCTGGTGACAAGACAGAGCACCACGTTCAGCCACTAAACACACAATGTCTTAAATTTAGGTGTAACGCAAAGAACGAAGTGTCTTGACACTTAGGCTCACCATGTGTACCTTGCAATGGGGGAAAATAAACTTTACTATTAAAATGACTTAGATATTTTACATCTCCTATTAAAGAAGTGCATACCATAAAGTAGACTTACTAGTAGTAGTAGTTGTAAGTCAACTATGATGAACCTAAAAAGTTAAAAATAAAAAAAAGTTTCTTATATAGAAGTATCCGCGTATAGTATTTTTGATTATGATAATTGATAATTTAATATTATTATTTATTATCAAAAACAATATAGTAAAATGTAAAACTCAATAAATTAATTTTCATCATAATTGAAACAGTGATTTTTAAAACAAAAACTCATATGTTACAGGTTTCCTAACGGCACTCAACTGCTTCAACGTTAAATGGGTGACTCGAGTACAAGATTCTTTTACAGTGGCAAAAATATTGGCCTTACTAGTACCGTTCTTTGCTAGCATATGGTATTTGTGTTCTGGACACACGGAAAACATTGAATCGATAATGCAAGGTACCATTACAAAGCCTGGTGACATTTCCATAGCCTTCTACACTGGATTATTTTCATATTCAGGATGGAATTACTTAAATTTCGTAACAGAAGAACTTAAAGAACCTTATAGGTAAGAAGCTTACTGAATCTCTAAGTTAATAATTTTCAAAATACTAGTTTTATAATAATGTTAGGAATAAAACTTCTTTTTAATATAACTGACGCAAATATTTATGATTTTATCTATTAATGATTATATATTTTATTTTCCACAGGATTCAATCTTTAAACAATATCATTTAAAAAATAGGAACTCTTACTTAAACATGACAGTTACCTGAAATTGAATGTAAACTAATTTTGAATATTATCCGTTTTACAGAAATCTTCCTCGAGCAATTTGTATATCCATGCCAGTGGTAACACTCGTCTACGCGTTGACCAACGTTGCATACTTCATAGTCCTCTCTAACGACGAGATACGATCCTCAGAAGCAGTGGCTGTCACATTTAGTGAAAAAATACTCGGCGTAATGTCTTGGATTATGCCATTATTTGTAGCATTGTGCACATTTGGATCTCTCAACGGAGCTATATACGCATCTTCAAGGCTGTTCTTTGTTGGTGCCAGGAATGGTCACCTCCCACTTGCTATTTCTTTGATTGATATAAAACGGTTAACTCCTGTACCATCTTTAATTTTTATGGTGAGTTTAATATAAATAAGATCTTAGCTATTAGGTTGAGATATATTCCAGTCACAGGAACTTAGACATACACTTTAGACACTTTACTGTCGGCCGACTGACTGTAACCCTTGGCCGACTTGTGGCCAGTCGTGGCCCAGTGGCACAAGCGTGTGACTGTAAACGACTGGTTGTGGGTTCAATGCCCACTCTAGGAGTGGAAATATTTAATATTTCCATTTTCTTCGCTCTGGTGTCGAGGCGCGACGTTAAGTTCCGCAACTTTACACGCAAAAGTAGGGAACGGAGTGTCTAACACTATGTTCCCTCTGCCTACCCTGCTGTGTGCGGGATACAGCGTGAAGCTAAAAAAAAAAGACTGACTGTAAAGTGAAGCTAAATCTCGAGTCAAAACTCAAAGGACTTTTGACTCGAGCTTTTTACAGTAGGTCCTTTAAAGATAATACGTAAACATACACTTGATTTGCGGTACTCAATATGTTTTATATAGTGTTTATAGCTGATATTTTCCACTATAACAAAACACTTTCTAAGTAATTGAAGTAAAATACACGTTTCCATAAAGCTTTCTCTATTTATTATTAATGAATATAAGCGTTAGATTTACATCAGCAACAGCAAATCATAGTAATGACTAGGTACGAAGTTGCTACCCATGTTAATGTTATAACATTATATTTAATTATATTATGTAGTAGAGATATACGTAGAAATCAAACGCACCCTTTCTTTTAGATTATTAACTGATGTTTTTGAGTACCCGACGTTTCGAACACTTTACTGTAGCCCGTGGTCACAGGTAGATCTGTATACGCGATTAATCTAGTTAAAATATTGATATACTTCAAAATGTCTAAAAGTAGGAAAAACTAAAATTCTCATTATGTTTTTTTTATTACAAGAAATAAAGTTTATAAACTTGTTTTATAAATCTTAAAAGTATTGGCTAGGTTCATTAAATATTTTGCCAAATAAGTAAATATATATTGTGTCCATTCGGTGATCCCCTTGACCCACATACACGACATTCAAATATTCTCAGCAAGTTATTACGAATATATATCAAGGCTTTATTTTCTGCAGTCTTATACTGCATCATACTAATTTATTTAAATTACAATACTAAGAGATATTTAATAGTATCTTATCAGATTTTTGTCGTACATATATTTTAAATAAATATAAAAGCTTTCTTTTTGGATTTGACAAAATATTATCGCGTTTTATCGAGTTGAACTTTTATCGTGATTGAGGTCATTAAATATTATTATTATGGGTTTAATTTTCAAGATAAGTAAAGTAAGACGGATTCTACTGAAAACGAATAACCATGCCAACTAATTGTTTTCTTTTTACAGTGTTTAGTAACCCTCGTGCTTCTTTCGTCGAACAGCGTCGAGTCGCTGATTGTTTACGTAACTGCTGTCGAGGCGATATTTATACTCCTCTCGGTTGCTGGACTGCTGTGGCTACGATACAAGCGTCCCGAACTGTCGCGGCCGATACGAGTCAGCCTTCTACTACCAATTGCATTTCTCATCATTTGTACCAGTTTAGTAGTCTTCTCAGGCATACAAAAACCCATGGAAATCGGTATAGGTATCGCTTTTATTGCTCTTGGAATCCCTGTCTTTTATGTGTTTATAATGTGGAAAGATAAACCTATGTGGATTCAAAATGTATGTAACTCGTTTAACATATTTTGCTCAAAATTATTCTTATGCGTGCCAGAGGATTCTAAAGATTTATGATCGGGTGGTCCTTTTGTTGTGACGTGCTGATGCATCTACTTTTATTTATTGTGAGCTTGTGAGCATAATGTTTTGATCTGTTTTATTAATTTAAGCTTAAAGTATACAATGAAGTTTATATTAGACTCTGAAATTATATTAAATTTCGTATATAATAAAAACGGTTTTTTTTTCATATCTGTCCCAGAATGATTTAGAGTTGATGAATGTTATGATGATTGGTATTGAGGTTTACAAAATTAAAATGTATATAAATGGGAAGAAACTTCTTAGCCACTTATGGACGGCGCACGGCTAGCTCCCGGCACATCGTGTTGCAGAAATGGAGCTCGGCTCAATGCTTAGACGCAAGTGTAGGCTGAAGGGAGCTTTTGGAATACGCATAACACTCGCCTCCATTCTCCCTCTACCTAACCAAACTATATATATTAATCAATTCTATCTTACATAACATAATTTCAAATATTTGACTAGACGATCAGGTCCAAAAAAGCTATTAACATATATTTCTAAATAAGTATTAATATAAGCGCCTATAACTTTTATCCGCTATTTTTCACCGTGATGCGTCTTCCATTTGTCACAGGATAGAAAGAAATCTAAAAGATCAGAAAGCACTGAACTCAAGACATAATATGTAACTACATTTGCAGTCTAATCCTTAAGTTAAATTTTGTATTAAGGAATGGGGGCCAACATAATAATATTTCAGAAGAGTTCAGTGACTTCTTAAAAATTTTCTCTTGTTTACCAGAGTCTGAAAATAATGATTGTAATCATTCCATCGTATGGGAATCGACCTCATAACTATTGAAAGCAGTCACTCTCTGTCCCGTTGCGCCAAGTTGATCTCTAGTAGTAATAATAGGTATTATTTCACTGTACTACACTTTAGAGAGATAAATTAAAAAGTAGTCTTTGAAATATTATAATAATAGAAGTCCTATCGTATTGTAACTTTCTAAAAAATAAACAATATGGGCCATTAACAACAAGGATCAATCGTACTAATTATGAAAGAATAATACATTTAGTATATGAAAGTTATTTCAAAATCCACAATATGAAATTCTGCATTTGTCATCAACAATGGTTTAAGAAAACATAATCCTTTTTTTATCCCGCACACAGCAGGGTAGGCAGAGGGAACATAGTGTTAAGACACTCCTCTCCCCACTTTCCGCCGAATTAGGAAGCATTGCGTATTAAGTGGCGGAACGTAACGCCGCGCTTTGCCTCGACACCAGAGCGAAGAAAATGAAAATATTAAATATTTACACTCCTCAAATGGTAATTGAACCCACAACAAGCCGGTTTACAGTCACACTTTGTACCTCTGCGCCACAACTGGCCCCTATAATAAATATAATACTTTATTGGCTCAAATACTTTATTGCTATATTAGAGATATCAGGCGCATAAAGCTTATACGCAAGTTTGGTTTGTTAGATTTTTTTAATTTTTACAAAGTATGTAATTGTTAAATTATATAAAAAAAAATTGAATACCTTTTTAATTTAAGGTACAAAAGTATGATCTTTAAGGATTACTGTTTACCAAGTTCCCCCAGTACCTATTACATTTTAGACTTCTACAATAAAGGAAAATCACCGGTTAGAATGACGAAAGACTAACATCTACAGGGACTAAAGGTACTCTTTATAAAAATTCAATCAGCATGTGGTTTACGGGTAATATTTTTGTAAAAGTAAATAATCGTGGATTTCATTAAAATATTTTAAATCATGGATTTCATTATAATTTTACACAAATACTTGTTTAAAATACTACGTTTTTTATCAAGTAGTAGGTTCAATAAATAAAGTATTATTTTCGTGACTGATGGATGGATTTATTTTGATACAATGGCTTCACGCTTTTCGCTCCGCTACACGAAACGTGATTAAGTACCTATCATATCCACCTAGTACTCGTACATACAAATATTTATTTTTACTGTTATTTATAAACAAGATAAAAAAAATATTTCAAATACTTACGTGGATTTATGAACAAAGAATTATATCTAATTTTTAAAATTAGTCATTAATAAAGTAATCAGTGCAAAATTACATAATATTATTTTCATTTACTTGGACTTTTACAATAAAATGCAACTACTAAAATCGTAATGTCCCAAAATTTAATGTAAAATCTATCTTACCTCCTTATGTACCTATAGTTGAGTGGCGGAGTTCAATGCTGCACTTTATTTTATTCATCAGGGCTGAGAAATTACTATAAACGTACTTCCGAATGGGAATCGAACCCAAACCAAATAGCATTTGACTGCACCACGATGGCCTCTAATGATGATAATTCGAATGATAACAATATCTACGTACTAAATAAACTTAGTATTATGTGAAAAATAACTAAACACGGATATGATTTATTTTGTTAATGCTATGTGTTTTATAATATTGGACTTAAATAAATCCTACATTTTTACTTTCCTACTTTTTTTTGTAGCTTCACACTGTGTCCTGCACAGCTACAGCAACGTAGACAAAGAGAATCTAATGTTAAGACACGTTTCCCACTTTCCGCTAATTCAACGCCGAGCTTTACCTCGAACACATAATTAAATATTAAATATTTCAATTCCTCGAGTAGGAATCGAACCCACAATCAGTTGCGTTTACAGTCACCCTTTGCGCCCCAGCGCCACAACTGTCCTCTACTCCTACTACTTATATTTTCAAATTTCAGTTCTATCGGTTAACCGATATTCTTAAGAATACTAGTTTAAAATTCAATAATTTTATTAATATCTAATACTGCTTTTTGTTAACAATTAAACAATGCGAAGCCGAGTCTTGTTAGTAGTTCATAATAAAATGATAACAATGTTTAAATAATTAACCTTGTGTTTTCCTTGATAAAATATAAACTATATTATTCAGTGACAATGTCTATGCTAAAAAACAGTTAAAAATAAAATTGCACTTAATCGAACCGTAAAACGGCCACGTAGGTTTCTCTCAAAGAAATATAGTCGTCTGGAGCTCGGCCACGACGTCTCTATTGTGTTGGTCTAGGAAATCGAGGTTTCATAACCATTACGGAACTCAGAAACGTGCCTATTATAATTTATAATATAGAAGATAAATAAAACTTTTAAATGAATAACATCATGCAGGACGGTTTTAAGATTGACAATGGATTTTTACAAGATTTAGATAATTTAAATCAGTTACACACTTTTCCCGCATAAAGGTGTAGTGAGAGAGACTTAGTGTCAAGACATTACGTTCTCCACTTTCCGCTCGAATTCGAGTCGTTACGTGTCGGGTGGAGATTATAAACCCGCGCTTTGACTTATTTACCAGACTGGCGAATTAAGAATAATTTAATTATTATCATTGCACCGAGTGAGAATCGTACTCGAAATCAATCACGATTACAGTTAAGTACTGCCCCACTGCGCCATGATGGTGACGTTTAATCAAAACTTTTTAAAGGTCTAAATATTTTTTTTCAAATATATTACGTTTACGATTATTGTGTGTAATTGAATTTACTAGTGGATACGAAAGGAAATTCAAGCAATTCAGCTAATATTTGACATCACTATTCCCTAATGTTAATGAATAATTTACCTACAATCTTCTCTTCATTAAATTATAGCAACTTGATGTTTATTTGTGAAGCAGTTTTCTGAATATATCTACCTTAATGTTCATAGAAATACGATTTTAGAAAATGTGTAAAAATTTGAACGCAGCGCGATTCGAACACTTTGAAACCGTCCAAGTGTCGCTTTGACCGTTCAAGAGGCACGGGTTCAATTTTTAATTATTTTATAATTTTATTATCTTTTAAGTGTGAATAACATTTTAAAAATGTTAAAGTAACGGTGCAGGGAAGTGTTTCACAGTTAAAAATGTTAGCTCCGTATTCCGCGAAATTCATTATACACTACAAAAAGTTAAGAAAATATCTAATATTTAGCTTAGAATTGATGTTTCGGATGTTAAAATTAATCACAGCGACTAACGACTCGTAATCTATATTGTTTTCTCTGACTTAACGGTATGTATCATTTTAAGAATTCGTTAAGTTCCGCCACTTAACACGGAATGCCTCCGAAATTCGGTGGAAAATGGGGAACAAAGTGTCTTAACACTAGATTACCTCTGCCTACCCTGCTGTGTGCGAAATATGGCGTAAAGCTAAAACAAAAAAATAATTAAACTCCCAACCATGCCAAAGAAACTCATGGATTATATTAATATACTGTGAGTATTGTTATAAACATATCTTTTTTTACATAGGTAAATTTATTACCGATGAAAACGGTCGTTGCTTCAAATCCCAAACTAAAAATTTCAGGTTTAAAAATCGTTTGAATTCTAAATTATCAATTGTTTTATTAAATAAAAATACATATTTAAAAATACAGACATATGAAATATTGTTTAAATAAGCAAAGCTCAATAAAATGAGACTTTTGAAAGGATTTATAATTGTTAGACTATACTTTTAATTTTCTATGTTCTTGCCTAATACTCCACAGGTTAAATCCGCCGAAATACAAAAATGGGAAAATCAGGGCAGGAATTTTGATTGTTCATTAATATGCGAGTACTTAGGAACTATTTTAAAAACTTGGATTATTTCATTTCTGGTCTAGTATCGAACATAGGCATAAATTTATAACTTGAAAAATTCATCTCATTGTCCATTAAGTTATTTTCGTTGAAAGTAAAGTAAAGGATTTTTTTTCCCCAGGCTCTACCACCACTAGATCTATACTTGACACTAAAATTTAACTTAACAAACAAACTAGCCATGTTACCGGAAGTACTCGTACATATGTAACTGTACATCGTAGCCAATTTCTTTAACAAGACATTCAATTAACAGCCCAGTTCAAACTTTGTCCGAATAATACCGTTCACAAAACAGGCTGAATGATATTAAGCTGTATAATCTAATGTAACTTTTAATTAAGCGTCTGATGTTGTTTGGGCTATTCATTCAATAATTATTTTGCATTATTCGGTTTTTACGACCAAAAAAGATGACAACGTTTATCTCCAACCGCTAAAGAATAAGACAAATAAAAAAATTTCACCTCGGATTAAAAGCAAATGTTTCCACGATGTTAATATATCCCTTTACTGAATATCTGAATGAAAGATGAGCTGTAAAAAGGTCACTTCACGTGAAGTTATTTCCCACATTGCCCAAGTATTACAGGGTTGAAAGTAATGCAGTGGTATTATTTTTAAACTCAAATGAAAATTTTAGATAAGCATTTTACTTTTTTAATGTGAATCATTTGCTTAACTTAACATGAATCGCATTAAGCTTGCCTGGATTGGAGGACTGAAGATATTTGGAATTATACTGAATAATAAATATAAGAGTGAGAAGATAAGAAAGAAAATAAATATTATTATAATCGACGCAGTCCAACACACGAAAAACTTAAAGTGAAAATGAGCATATTGCCCGAACTACAGATTATAGATGGACAAAATGCATAACTAAAAAGATGGGTCCAAACGGAAAAAGAGGGCCAGCAAAACCAACAGGTCGTTGGGTCAACGACCTTAATAAAATTGCTAGGAAAGGATAGATACAGAATGCGCAGGAAAGAATAAAATGAAAACAGTTGAAGGAGATTTAAACCCGAGATCCCTTCTCGGGTTTGATTATGATTTAAATATTAAAAAAATATATATCATAGGTTTATTGTAATTGTTAAGATATGGAATATTATTATTACTACCAAGGACTGAATATCATTTAGGCAGTTAGTATTGGTATTGTTTAATTTTTAAATTGTTTAAAGTTTAAACCCGAACTGTTAATTGAATAACTTGTTATTGTACCTAGGTGTGAATTCATGAAGTCTGAAATAGAAGCCAATTTAACCTATACCTGTATTTTGATTTTTGACTTAATATTTATATGGCAAGATAAGCACTTCATCAAAAATATATGCTTTTCTAAAGGATGTAAATATTTATTCAGTTAATTTAGTTTACGAAGGGGGATCTTATCAATCATATTTGCCAATTTTGCTTAAAATATTTACAAGACAACTTTTTTGATAAATGAATTAATAAAATAATACGTTATTATTCAAATGAATAATAATTGTCTATCTATTTAGAAATATACTTGAATTTAACCTTAAAAGTCAAATGTATGTACGCCGTTTCCGCATGTACTCCGACAGAAATTGATACAATATCTTCTACAGCACAATCAGATTGCCGATATCTTCTGAAGTCCAATATCAGCAGTTCCCGAGGCCTACCAAAAGTATTATTGTTTTTGTAAATGCCACCATTTGTAAATAATGAACAAGTTGTAATTAACATCGAGACATAATTACTAGAATAGTTTGATTGTGCGTAGCTTAATAAGTGTAGGTATAGGTATGCAATAACTAATATAAATGATAGCATCGTAAATAACATTGCGCATATGAAACAGCTAAGTTTTTATTAAATAAGTTCTAAGTACTTACTACATTTTAAATAAATATGTTGCTGGTTATTTTCATTAATGTAACATTTAGTAAAATATTGACTCTCGCTATCTGTGACGCTAGGTAAATTTAATGGGTGCAGTTCGCAAACAACTAAGTGTACGATACAAGAAGGTATGAACGAAATAATATAATTGGTCGATATAAGTCGCTTTATTGACCATTATAACATTTAAAACGATTAAAATACGTGGAAGACACAGCCACAATAATCTTTCCAATATATAATTTCTACTTGTAAGTCGTAACACTTTGCAAAGCAACATTTATCTGGTAGATATACTATTTGCTTAAAATCAACACTTGCTTGTTTTATAATAAAATATTACTTAAACACTGTAACAAGGTAAAAATACATTGTAGCTATTATTTAAATATTTATATAAGTACCTACATTAGAAATATGTAAGTATGCAATAGAAATGAAGCTAACTACTTATATGTATGTGCAACTATTAGAATACTTTGTAAACGTTAACGCAAACACACACAGAAATACATTCATGTGTAATTGAAGTATTTTCTATTACACACGAGTGGATTTTTTGTATTTTACATGTTTTAAGTGTAAGCAACTTTGAAAACCTTTGTAAAAGCACGTGGTAAACATGGTGAATGACACGTGGTAAAGGCGTGACAAGTAAACCCATTAGCTTTTCTTATTTTAGAAATACATATATTCTAAAGTAGCTGTGCCCGCGATTCCGTATGAAAATGCCCGTAATAATATTTTTCACTTGTATATTTCATTTATTGATGTTGATTAAGGCCAAAATACCCGAAACTACTCCATATTGTATAGAAAATTAATTTGAACCGAAGTCACTACAATATTTCTTTTGTTGCAGTGTTGTCATTTTTCTATTTAATAAAATTACATGAAATAGTAGAGTATACAATAGTAGAGTATACAATAATACAGTGAGTGTACTTAAAGTTTTTAATTAGTACTCTCACATACTCTTTTTAATTTTATTAGTAATTTTAAATAAAACCCATAAGTCCTACATACTGTTCCGATAAGGCGAATAGTCAAAATGAATGAAGCTACGGCAGTTATATACCACACTATCAAAATTGGTTGGCCGAAATCTAAATGAATTAATCAATGTGTAAACATGTTTTCGATTGAAAGATATATTGATTTATTATGTTAACATTTCACATCGTATTTTTTTATTCCGTACCATTTGATGAGAGCTACTACTACAGAAAAATATGTATAATATTATAATTTAGGATATTGAACATTGTAAATAAAAAAATATGAAAATCATTAATTGTTATTCAAACAATGTCAATAAACAATGAATAAAGAGCAAAAAAAAAATAAGTTACACTATAGAATAGAAAAAAACTATATCTGAACAAAAGTATCTGTCTGAAGGTAGCAAGACAGAAAAAAAAAATATAAAAACAAATCTTAACATTTTAAAGTTCATATTCTCACACTTACATTAGTACATTTTTACTAAGTGCTCCGATCACTAGGCCATACGTTTCTTGGAACCTATAGAGTGGTATGTTTAAATTCTTACATAATTACGTTTTGTAAGTCTTTATTAACCTACTAGTTTTTGTTAACCTTAGTGCTAATCGAGAAGTTTACAACATCTACGTAACCTAATATCTGAAAAAAAATCTACTGCAAAAATGACATATTGTAATTCGAAGAATCAGAAAAAAGATCTATCTAGACAGTGGCAGATAGGTACTAATTAGGTTTCTCTTTTAAATTCATCATAATTCAATCAACTAATTAATTTGTTATTATGTAATTTGTTAATGACTTAACAGATTATATACCAAAAGAACCACAATAGTACACGGCATAAACGTGTACGAAATACACACGTATTAAGCATCTTCACGTGATAATGTCTGACTGATTTTCAAGTGTATTTATACGATAAGCTCAAGACGTGATTTTGTTTTATATTTATACTAACAACTTCGTTTAAAATGTAACAAGAACAATAAAATTTAATTTTTCCAAAACTACTATAAAAGTAACAACAATAGGCATACCTAGTCGTAGCCTGCAGCTACGTTTAGATGACCAAATGGATGAAAAATGGTAATTTCTCGTTTCTCTGGGAATTTTGGAAAATTCGCTCTTTTTGGTCTTTTGTGCTCCTCAAAACTTGTCTTTCTGTCTCTCACCGTCTCTGTCCGATACTCACAATCAGTTAACAATGAATATAATTATATTATAATTGTGTGACATAAGTTTTATATATAGATATTATAGCCCTATTTAAAGGATAATAATCGAATTCAAAAAGTCTGTTATTGTTTAAATTCCAAGGTGGTAGTTAATCGTATAGTTTCAAACTTAGTCAGCCTTGACTTTATCAACTTTGTATCTGTTGAAATTTGTTTATGAAGTCACGGACAGGGCTAATGGGCGCTTAGTTTTAGTGCCATAATACCTATAATCTAAAGATTATGTATTACGTACTTACAATTTTGTTTATTAATATATATAAATATTGTAGATGGCACGTTTGTTCATGATATATTATAGATAATTTCTATGTGCTCTATGAAAATTTCGAAGTTGTACAACTCGTACAAAGGACAGTTTTAAGTTTCAAGAGTAGGCGCCGCATATTCGATAATTTCAAAAATTCTTTTATAGATTTTCAAAACGTTTATCAATCTACAAAAGGCTCTCTGTATAACAAATAGAACCTAGATAGTTAACTGATATTATAGCAACACGAGCTTCTGTTTGAATTTTAGAAATTAAATTTAAGTCAGTTGTGCAGGTTATATGTTCTTGCATTTGTTATATGTTCTTGCAATAGAATCTTAAAACTGAGTTCTCTCTGTCTCTGCTAGATTGGTATATATGATTAATTAAATTTAGTAGATATAATTTAGACTTTTCATTAAATCTTGTAATAAAAGAATTAAAAACACCATCTTCTCCTGGGCTAGTATCTTTTAAATCTGTGAAGACGTTTTTGAGCTCTTGAGAGCAAAAAGCGAGATCCATATCCTCTGAAGAGTCCATTGATGAGGATAACAATAGGTCTAGGAATGGTACAATCGGATGATTAATGCTATCATAATATAAATGCTAATTTGCCAGTAAAATCATTGGAATTAGGACTTGGGACATATTTAAGAGATCAATCTTTTTACATTAGTCCACAAAGGTTAGCAGAATTGAGAAGTGGTGGAAGGATCATGATAAGTGTGAAGTGAAGTGTGAGCAAGAGATGAAGAGGATAGAGAAATATCAATTACAGTCTTAGGATTCTGATTAGGATTGACCCTACTGAGTCGGTGAGCCATCATTGAGAATGCAGAGATCTTTGAACATATCACAAGGAGGTGGTTGGAGGAGACTTGGCTAAAGATTTTTTGCTTCTTTTTGTTAAGTTATTTTTTATTATTATTATGTATTCCGTATCTTTCTATTGATTAGGATTATTATATAAATAGGAACTCTCAACCCAATTATTACAAAACATTATTTTCACTAAATATTTCTACTTTCATTTTGTTTTTGTTTTTGTCAATTTTGAAAATTCCGGATAATATCAAATTTGATCCCAAAATTATGGGAATGGAGATATAGCGATAGAAAAATGCCGAACATGGTAGTCAGAAAGTCCTCTACTTTCCACCCGAAACCGAAACGTTGTCTCTCTTAAGCCGCCTTAGGTATAAGAGCGAAGAAAAAAAATAATATATGTATAATCATTCCTCTTAGTAGGAATCGAACCTACAACTTTAGCGTGTACAGTGAGATGCCGTCCCACTGCGCCACGATAGTCTCTAGTTTGTGGATGATTTTGGAAAAAAACTTGTATCTAATCAAGACGTCCATATAATATTTATAGTATATAGGATATGAATCGATAAAATACGTTGAATAAATAGATAAGAAAAAAGATATTTATAGTTAAATCCATACTTATATTATAAATGTATAATATACCAAAATATAGGTAGTACTTTTAGTTTTACAATTAACGTTGTTTTATCAAATCTGTATGTATTTTGTAAGTCGAGAACCGAATGTATTGACCCTCCCTCTATTCTCTCTGACTACCTTGCTATGCGGAAGAAAACTTTATATGTACTTTATATGTATTATATCTGTAAGCTGAACTTAAAAGTGTTGTAGGATTTAAACTTTCGTTTTCTATGTATTAAACACAGGGACTTTCTCAGCCGTCTACTATTCATTCTTGAATTCTTAACTAATCTTATATATTTAACGAGAATTTTTTTATATATTTTTAATCAATATGTCAAAATAACGTTGTCTGGAAAGGAATACCGAGCGGAGCTCGGTCACTAGATATTAATACTTATAAAGAAAAATAAAGTCTAGAAACTCGCGGCACAGGGGCACAAAGTGACATTGTAAACACGACTGATTTTAGTTCGAGTGGGAAACTCGAGGAATGGAAATATTTTATACTTCATTTTCTACACCTTTGTGTCTAGGCAAAGCACGGAGTTGAGTTCCGCCACAAAATTCGACGGAAAGTGGGGAACGGAGAGTCTAGACGTTAGGTTTCCTCTAGCTTCACTGCTGTATGCAGCGTGACGATAAAAAAAAGAAAATAAATTAAAAATCGAAAACTAGTTTCATTCTTACTTGAAAACATTATGTGTAATTGATTATTGTAAATCAGTCGATTAATTTAAATGACTTTGCACGCTGTTCAATGTTTATTTTGTAATTTGCCGTTAAAAACAGATTTTAGTGACAGCATTCATTCAGCTAAGTACTCGTATATTCATGTTGATTTGAAAACTAATAAAAAAATAGAATGTTTTTATTACATAGTCTTGAATTTATATTTTATAACATAGGGAAGTAAAAAGTGGGGAACGGAGTGTCTTAACACTAGGTTCCCTCTGCCTACCCTGCTGTGTGCGGGATACAGCGTGAAGCTGAAATGGGAAGTAAAAAGTACATAGTCACAGGGAACATAATCGTAGTAAAGGGCATAGTCTTTACACACTTTTTATAAATATATGTAAGTAAGGTAAAAATACCAGACACTGGTTGACGTTGACAACTTCGTTTGTGCAGACATTATGACTTCTTAGTTCCGATGGCAAGACCCATTCAGTTTTTCCCGATTTTTGTAGAGATTTTAGAAATACAAAACAAAATGTCAAAGTGTATCACAATCAATTTTCATGTCTGCACTCCAATAGTTCCAGCTATGCATTGAGTAACAGAGGCTTCTTATATACATATATATATATACATATGAAACCTATTTGGATAAGTTTTTTTTAAACTTTATATTTTAATCATCTATCTACCTATGTTTATTTACGTTTGCACTTTACACGTGTAAGAATATTTTAAAAGCCTTACAAATATATTATCTGCATGTTACGTCTACGTTATAGCCTTTGTTGTCACTATAAAAAAGGAAACTGCGAATACGTTTTATGTTTTTAAAATTGGCTATGCTGATATTATCTAGGCTGAGCTGAATATTTAATGTAAATATGCGTGGTTTGATTCGTAAATTTTCTTTTGTTGTACTTATGTAGTTCTAATTGGTACATATTATTAGAAAAAAAGTTTTGTTTATGATTAACATGTCATTTTCTTTTTCTTGATTTCATACACTATGAAACGGCAGTAGTATGATGGCATAATAGAGAAAATAGTTTTTCCCGGAGTAGTTAGAATGAGTCTAGTGTGAAGACCCTCCGTCCTAGTCCTTCCTTCATCCGCCGAATTTAGGTAGAAAGTTTTCGGCCAAAATTTGTAGGTAGCAGAGCGAAAAAATGAAGAGTGTGAATAGAACCCACTATCATCATCTTTAAAGTCGTTACGCTGTTACACTGCGCCACAATTGGAGGTCCAATACCTAATAGTATAATTTTTAAATTGAAGAACATTCAAATTAATTATAATAATCATTTAAATCATCTTTTAATAAAACACAACAATCTACTGAAAATTTACTAGCAGCTTATTTTTCATGGCTTCTTTGAAAACCTGTACATATTCAGTAACTGTAAACAACTGTGAAGTAAACAGTAGGTCAGCTTATCATTTCCGATAAAGGATTTGTAATAAAATTAACAATTTTACTAAGAAAGATAAATACATTTAAAACTTACGTTTGTTATTAATAACAAAATTATATGTTATAATTACCTTATTTACAAATAATATAACGAGGAAGTAAACACTTTCATTCACAGAGAGACTTATCATTATATAGCAATGTATTTACTAAATTATTTATTTGTTTGTTTGTGAATGATGTGTTTGTTGTTTGTTACACAATGCATGTTAATTGTTACTACTATGTGGCATGTTTGTAGTAATTGGAAACTACCTCACATAGACTGGTTTAAGTTTAGTTTTGTAAGTTGTAACGTTATTTAATTTTAAATAAATTAATTTTAAAATCGTTTAGCACATATTAATCTTCTATTGACTTATTCTATTAATATGGAAAAAATGATTGAATCCTTAACTAGCTTCCTAGCATAGCAGGGTAGTCAGAGAGAATCTAATATAATATAAAATCCGAAGACACTCCGCATCGACTTTATTTTACTTTACTACTTAAGTTAGTTAAAGTGCAGAGATGAAAATAAATTTTAAAATAATCTTCCCCTGAGCAGGTTGAAATATGAAATTCAGTACGTAGATTCTTTGAAGAGTGTAAGTAAGGAGGATTTAGGAGAAGATTTTGCCAAAATATTTCGAAACCATGGATAAACGTGTTATAATTCGGCTAGGTACAGAGGACACGATATACCTATATTACCCTACCTACTTGTCACGCACCAAGTAATAGTTTATAATCACAATAATATAATATTTTTTTTATTTTCAGTGGCAGAATCGGTTTAATTTGAGTAGATTAAATCGAAGCAATAAAAATAAGTATTTATTTTGATTTTTTTTTATTATAATAAAACTATTAAACACTTCTTATTTTTGTATATTGCAAAATTGTAAACAAAAAACATTATTGAAACTATCAGACTCTAAGGAAATAAGCACTCGTAATTAAGTGGGATGTCAGTCGAGTGTACCTTGGTCAGTACAGACCACCGTCCATGAAGAGAAGCAATGGCCGCGAGCCCCTACATAAAAACTTTATCAGTAGCGGTGTTAGAGCCGACCTCGAAGACACGGACTGGTGAAAGTCTCAGACGCATACTTCGCCTCAAGTTATTAACACGCCTGGCAATTCCGTAGCTGTCATTTTCGGTACGATTATAGTGGATAAACAAACAAATCGAGACGCGTAAGCGCGGACGCATCGTGTCGCGTCATATCAAGTCGAACGAGTCGAAGTTAGCTGATCGTCTGATAGTGTAGTGCGGAGGCGCGGGACCGCCGCCGGCGCACCGGCCGCTCTCACCTCAGTACCATGGCTGTGCTAGCAACGTGTGCTGTAGTTCTCCTGGCGGTAGGCGCGTTCGCCACCAATTTGCAAGTGCTAAATGTCGATGTAAACAACACCCTACCCGCCGAGCAGTACTTCATTGACAAGATATTCGACAAGTATGGGGACAAAGGAGTCATCACGTTTGAAGTTAGTATATATTATTTAATAATAAACACATGTTCATCTTCATTTTATTAAAATTGATAATAATGACGGCAATATCTTTAAATAAAAATTTTTACAACGTGCTTTTTATTATAAAGATAATTCAGACGTAACATTTGATAAATTTCTAATTTCTCTATAATGTAAGAAATACGATTCCCACATCCGTCTATTCAAGCTTAACGGAAAATTTCTAAAACTATTTTCTAAGGCGCCTTTCCCTATTTCGTTAACGGAAGTTCATCGAACTTAAGTGTTACTACATAAATCGATTGGTTATCTTAATCGAAAATTTCTTATCTTGTTAAATATAATCTAATAAGAACATGCCTAGCTTCCTTGTAATAAAAATATTAACGTGTTTGTTAATCGATTAATATTAGACATACGTATTGGTAAACCGCAATCATTAAAGTATCTAATCCTACGTACCTATATAATATTAATAGCCCAAATGGTTTTTATATCTTCACGTTTTCTACTTGTTGGTATGATAGGCAAAAGTAACATTCTCTAATTTACAATTTAAGACTTATTAGAAGATTGAGTCACGCTTTATCTGTTCAAGCCGAGAAACTAAAGGAGCTACATTAAAAAAATTGAAACTAGTACATATTGCGTTAACAAATTGCACGCTTAGAAAATGACACAGCCACATTTTTTTTACATTTTATATACCTATAACCTAACTTAACTATTCCTATTACTGCCCTATCCAAAAATTTAATTATTTTTAAAAATATAATAGTGTTCATAGATTATACCTGAAATATTAGGACGCCTAATAATTCAGGTATAATAAAACTTAGTTTTTGAAAATACCAAAGAAAACCTCTATGATATTCTTGTGATAATTCTAATCCAAATCAAAATAAACCTGTAAAAAATCCTACATGTAACGCATTGCAAGTATGTACCTATTTAACAAATGGTTGATATTATCAAACATCTCAATCTTTATGTTATGCTAGTTCAACTGTCTGAATAACGTGTAGTATAATAAGACTTACAAACGTACGGACTGTCCGGTCTACTCGTACTAGATAGAGGAAAGGGAAACTGCAAATTTAAATCCAAGCAGGATGAATGCAGCATGGCTAATAAAGTACCTACCTATTAAATAATTTTAAACTCTGAAACACGAAATTTCAAACATAAGGTTATTGTAGTTCTTGTATTTAAAATATATAAGGAATGTCTTTGGAAAATATGTAAGTTAATTTGGAAATATTTACTATAGTGCTAAAAGCTATAGACTATACTTTTTGCTAGACACAAAAATTATAATTTGAAGTCAATTTGTGAATAGAATATGTTAATATTTTTAAAGTAAAAAAGAAATTAAGTAAATATAATTTTTTTTAATCAGAATTATGTTAAATAATAATCGATTATAAAAAACAGTAAGGTGCAAAACAATGTATCTCATTGAAAGCACCATTGCTCGCGTGAGTTTTAAGCTTTCTAGTTTACGAGATTTTCCCTATAGATCACCTTTAAAAAATTAAAGTCACATGAATTATACATATTGTTTCAATGATGCTTATACAATAGCATAGCATTAGAACTTTTTTCTGCTACTGGTAACAAGCTATAAGGTTTCTTAAGGCAAAAGGCTTAAAATTAAAGTCTATCATGTAATGAAAATTTAACTGATCGCTGTTTACACATGCAAGATATAAGAAAAAATATTATTAGGGACCTTTAACAGAACCCAAAACAACAGTTTTCATTTTTTTTCTGTTTGTGTGCATGGTAATCTCAGTTATACAGTATTTCGGGAATCTAAACATTTAGTGCTTATTTTAAAGTTACAACAATTCGAAAAAAAAAACTATTATAAACTATTGTTAAATTGGCTAAAATTTCAATAAGCCGAGAACAAGAAATTCTATTTAAATCTAGAAAATGTATGTATCTCGGATGATTTTACTACATCTTTTTCCATTTATAAATTCGCGTCGTGACATCGCTAGAATATCTAAAAATACAGCGTTATACATTCGTTGTAACGACGTTATGCCCACACACAAACTGCTCAGCATTATTAACGGACTTACGTAACACACGCGCCGTAAAAAATCATTAAATTTATTTTAGCATTTCACACAATATTTAAAACCAAATTTTGATAATAAAAATATGAAAACATTTATAAATTAAATGTTTATATAAAATAATTATAAATGTACACTCTTTTGTTTCATTTGTGACGTTGAATATGCTTAGTAAATAAAAAAGTTTGCGGTCATGTTTAATTTAATACCAACATTGATATACACGAGGTGGTAATATGTACCTGACTATATTATAACACGCTTTATATTTACAATGGCAACAGGTGTACACAGCATTTGTGATGTCTTTTATTTTTAATTTTTGTACCGAGCTCGTAAACCTGCGAAAACTGTACATAAGAGCATTGTTCTCAATAGAATGTAATTTAGATAAGTAGGAAAACGCCTTTATGTACCAAAATAATGCGAAAATATAACTGACATAAATACTTGCCATGACCAGGTTAGGCTGTTTGGTGTACTTATTGAATATATTTAGAATTTTTTTGAATCATAACAATATACTTAGTATTATTCAGATTTTTTAAAATAATGAAAAATATATGATTTTAAAGGATGAAATATATAAACACATAATAAATAAAATTGAACGAAAGAATCTATAAGACCTTAATAACGCTAATTTCTATCTTTTGTTATAAATTAGTACCATCTCCAGTGAACGTGGCGTATCAGTGTCTAAATACGTATGAATAGCTTGTTGGCAGACTCACTCAGTGACTCGTTCACAATTCACACTCAACAAATAACTATTTATATTTTAAAAGTAAATTCCATAATAAAATTTGTTTTGAAGCCTGTCGTGGCGCAGTGGCACAAACGTGTGACTGTAAGCGACTGTTTGTGGGTTCGATTCCCACTCAATGAGTGGAAATATTTAGTATTTCCATTTTCTTCGCTCTGGTACCTAGGCAAAGTGCTGCTTTAGGTTCCACCACTTACACGCAATGCCTCCAAAAATCGGCGGAAAGTGGGGAACGGAGTATTAACACTAGGTTCCCTCTGCCTATCCTGCTGTGTGTGGGATATGTGTGAAGCTAAAAAAAAATGTTTTGATGCAATGTGAGATCACTCTCACTTATGGAGTTCCAAGCGAATAGTATAATACAACCGATACCTTACATATAGAAACTTTCCCTTTAATGTAGGTCAGTGTTTTTTAGAATAAGCAGTTCTTTTTATGGTTACTATTTTATATAAAAAAAGAATGCAAACGAGAGTGATGTTAGCTGCTTCTTTTGCGTTGAGCACCAGTTGACATATATTGTTTCCATTTTGGGCCGAAATTGAAAGACGGAGAGTCTTGACACGAGCATTTCTCTGCCTACTCTGCTACGGGAAGAGGCGTGCATTTGAATAATCCTGTATATTACTTTAATAAAATATAAGCCCGTTAGAAATTGTATCTAGTGACAGCAGTTAAACCAACCCAAAATTAACGAAATTTTGTCAGTTTTTGATGTTGATATTATAAACCCTAACCAATTTTACAACAAAAATTTTAAAAATCTTTTCTCAACCGTGACCGAATCCAACATAAAAATATTGGATAATATTGGATATTTAGAATAAGGGATGTAACAAATTTTACATTTCGTACCTGTATATAGTTTCAGTTAAATAAAATCATTTTATATAAAAGAAATATAAATAAAAAAGAAATTGATAAGTTAGTGGCCGAAATTTACTTGCATTCCGCAAAAATATAATATCCGTAACCGAAACCGAAACTAATATAGTATTCTTCTCCATATCCAGATTCAGCAGTTCTTTATTAAATTATTTTTATGAATTAAAAAATGTCATGTTACGTTTCACCAATCAGGACTCAAATAAAATCAAAATGGGGAAAGGAGTATAACACTACATTCCCTCTGCTCACCCTGCTGTGTGCGGGATACAGCGTAAATTCAGCATACAAAATATTAATGGAGGAGAAGTGGTTCGACCAACTTTTTCTATTTACAAGTCTATACTTGTACTTCGAGCTATCTTGACCCACTAATATGCATTGTTTTGCTATAATAAAAAAAAACTAAAATTTTAACTACTTCAAAACAACAATTAGACTCTTGGCGCTTTTTACCGCATAGCAGGGTAGTCAGAAAGAACGTGTGTCGTGTGTCACCCCGTTCCCGACTTACCGCTTGAAAGTAAGAAAACAAATAGTAAGTCTTTGAAATCTTCCATGAATCATTTTACCTTTTGGCTACGTGGTTAGTTGGTTTAAATATATAAAAAAAAAACAAGTATAAAAAATCTAATTATTTATTACGTTTAGATAGTGTCAAACAGTTTCAAGTTTAGGTATGTAAGATATGCCCTGCCTCTCACAAAACTTCTACGCAGGTTATAAACTTACAATAACTTTCTTGAGTACGTATCTATGTGAATAATGATCCTAATAATTTTAAATTTATAAGAAAAGAAAGACTTTTATATAAGACTTTAAATTTATGGCTCTTTTTAAAAGCATCAAAATCACGCTATTAAGTAAATGATTGTGAAGAATCTCGCAATAGTAATAATTCTTAATTACTAAAATATATATTAATATTTCTTTAGTCTGGCCATTCGAAGTGTATTGTTAGTTTTTGCTTCGTAATAGGCATTGTCTTTATACCTAAGTCGAGCGACGAGTCTAATTAGGAACGAATATATTTCTGCATGCTTCTTACAATGTTTCTGCAAAATTTTAAATGCAAATGTAAAAATACAAAAAGCGTTAATAAAATCTTTTTTTACCTGAACAAAGCAACACCGGCGACATATAATTTTTCTTTTATTCTACTTCATAAAAATTTACACGATTGTTGCATAACTGTGTGGTTTTAGAGTAGTGTACCTATATAAGTATACTGGATGAAGCGTTGCTACGATTTTTAATACACTTATAAGTGTAAGAATGTTTTGCAAATGTCGTTACTAGTCCTGCTAGAGCAGGGGTTCCCAACCAATTTTGCATTATTCTTACTAGGAGGGACCACTATGTATGTAATCCTTGCAGTTTCTATCATTTGTAGTTCGATGAGTTGTATAACTTTGTAGAGCTGGTAGAGCTGGGTACAACACCCGCTAATTTTAAAATCGTTTGCGGACCAGTTTATCCCTTCTGCGGACCTTGGATGGTCCGCGGACCACTGGTTGGGAACCAGTGTGCTAAAGAGTAGGGCATCAAGAAAATAATTTGAAGCGTTTTCCTTGTAGTTTATATTGTAATCTAATTAATTCTTTATTAACTTAAAGTTTTAAAGCTTAACTAGTAAGTATACCAGTCTTCGCTTTAGTAACTGTCGCAACGCTATTGATTATAGGTAGATATATAATATTACTGTAATGAGAAGGAATTTATGAAAAAAACACCAAATAAATAGATTTATCAAATTATTCATCTTTAAATAAAAGGACGAAAACATTTACCTTCAAATAGACAGATTGATATTAAGGAAGTTAAAGTAGATTTATGTAAAGCAAGCAGAATCGCAAACGTCATATAGACAAAACAATTTGTTTATGAGGTAAAATAAACTACCAAGGTAAATAGTAGCATGTCTGTAAAGTGTTTAATTTGTAAACAATTGCTAGTATTTGATTAAGTAGATACTGATATGAGTTTCAGTCAATAATCTATTGATAACTAATTATCATCAATTAAACAAATAAACGTGAGGAAAATATTACAATATACAATATTGCAGGATGCCATAGTACCTACTGAAAAAGTAAAAACCCGCCATTACAGGATAGTCAGAGAGAACGTAGTGGCAAGACACTCTGTCTCTACACTCTTTTCAGAAAAATATAATATTGATAAGTTAATAATAAAATAAATTAATGCTTTTACAATTATTTCTTAGTAGAAGGCGAAATCTTTGCTGAGCTTTGCTTTGATTACACATTGTTTGGATTTGTTTACCAAAAATAGTCTATGGAAAATTTTTTTTCTAGGCCAAGGGTGCAATTTATTTTACGTATGTACTCATGAGTGTTGGATTAGTATAATATTAGTCTCGTAATATAATTTAAATGGACTTTATAAACCATTTAAATTATGATACGATATTATACATTGTTGTAGAAATTAATAATGTAAAAATTACTCATTAAAAACCTGCCTATACAAAATTGTTTTTATTTTGTTAAATAACCAGAACTAGATGTTGAAGAAAAACAAAGTTTTTACCAGCATATACCTATAAGAAAAATAATAACAATTGGTGAAACGAAACAAGTGTCTCCCTAAACACACTTAAAAAGTTCAAGTAAAGACACCTATATTTAAGTATTTACAACCATTCTTTATGAAAAAATATCAACTTGAAAGAAACTTGGACTTAAAATAATCATAAGAACATGTTTAAAATATTTGTTAATATAAATTGTACTGAAATGAAGTTGTATATTGTTATCGTTATATTATTAAATATTAATGTTATTCCTTAGTGACATTTTATTACGTAGATTACAGCGTCACAGTTATTTTAAACAATTTACTGTTTTGCTCAAAATTAAAAATATATATATTCTTTGAATATGTAACTAATTCTCTTTGGCCACACCAATTAGTTCTAAATGGCGATATTATATTTTCATGCTTACAATTGTAAAAGAAAAGAAAAGGAAAAAAATCTGACTACGAAAACATATTATAGTAATGAATACCTACACTAAAAATTCTCTTTATGTAGTTTAACTTTAGTATAAGGTTTTTTAACAGCTTTACTTTTTTACCGCATAGAAGGGTAGTCAGACGAAAATCTAGTGTGAAGACACTCGTGTCTCCACTTTCCGCCTAAAACCGAGACATTCTGTAACTTTTATTTATTACTTTAAAATCAAATATTAGATATTGATAAATAAAACTTAACTTTACAGGGTTTCGAGCATCTGCTAGACAGTCTTGGGCTAGGTGGACGAGTCTTTAATTCACCACACGACATTGCCCTTCACAAGATAAATGGCACCTTTCAACAATTGCACGATACGGCCCACCGGCACAAAAGATCACCGGCGTCTAGTAAGTATTAATTGTAGTTACTATAAAAAAATAATATATATTACAAAAAATAATATATATCGGAACACCAAAGTGCTCCTTATTATTTGACATTATTATGTAAAGTTGTGACGAACGTCACTAGTTTGTTTAAATCATAATTATTTTAAAAATACCAAAATTGATATAGGTAAAAAAACAAATAAACGTAATAAATAATTGTAATTTATTGTGTCATCATGGATGTAGCATCAAGAATGGCAAATAACAGTAAACTAACAATTAATCCTTGATGTTTTTGTCAATTAGTTAGTCACACTGAAAGGCGGAAACACCTCGTGCGAAATGAAAGCTAACTATTACTGAATGAAGTTAAATTTGAAGGAGTCCTTCAGTCTTAATGAGTATTGTGACGGGTACCTAAACATTGACCTTCACGGTACTCAACCACAGCAGCTATTGTTTCGTATTGTCACATTTTTTGCTAGACCGTATTAAACCTCTTTTTAACTACAACATGTACACTACTGTGTAACCACACGTCACCTACAGATCTTTGTACTTGTTTTTCTAGTTTAACGCTATGACTTCTATGGCATATTATATATTATGAAATAATAATTGAAAACACTTCATTTCTTAATAAAACTAGTGCTAAATTTATTTCTAGTAAAAAGTTGGCAGATCATGTTTTTTTACGTTAAACCAACTGCTATTGGTTGTTTATTTTTGCTGTGACCAATTTCTATTGATTGCCTCTCGTCCTCGATGACGGTCGATGATCTAAGTGTTTTATAACTACCTATATATACAAATTTCTCACTTCTGTAATGTACTTATACACATTTATAAATTCTTCATACACGGAATACTCCAATAATACTTATTAATATGATATAATTATTAGTTTATATTAAGTATTCAGTGTTTGGAACATAAATTCATTCATTCCATATTCATAGCACGAGGTAGGAAGATTGCTAGCGCGCAACGAGACTTAAAAGCGCGTTCGTTATTTACGGTCTCGCTATTATCCTATTACGATCCTGTAGTAGCGTTCCCGCTTATTGTACGTCGACCCCAGTCTTCATTCATACATCCTTGAATTATACCAACCTTAATATTTTAAATATTTCCTTTTTATTTTCTAGTATAAAAAATAATATTTTTCTTGCTTTTACAGATACTCCTATTCTCAACAAATCATGCCTATCCCCACAAGAAATTTTAGAAGTTTATGGAATGGAGAAAGAACCAGGTATCATAACGATCAATCCGAAAACATTCTTAGAAATGTGCCCTGCTCTTGTATACCAGTTAGATCAAAGATCATGCTATAAGACAGAAGCACCATCACCTAAACTTAGTCGACTATGGAGTACGTATAAAGTGTTTAATTAAAAATTAATTTGACATCGTTATATTGACATTATTGTATTAATAATTTTATTTTTTTATTCCAGCTTGGGTATATGCGACGTTAAGTATACTGGTAATAAGTGCAACAGGATTATTAGGAGTGGCCATAGTGCCGATGTTAAAATCTGTTATATTTAGCTATGTTATACATTTTCTTGTTGCGGTGGCGGTCGGCACGTTATGTGGTGACGCTTTACTACATCTGATGCCTCATGCGCTCAAGTCACATGGATCACCAAATGAACCCCAAGAAGAGACCGAAGTGATACTCAAATGTAGTGTGACCTTCTTGACTATTTTGCTTTTTTACTCCGTTGAAGCCATAATGCAAGCGATTAATGGAGGACACTCACATTCTCATGACGCACCAAGCATGTCTGTTGAAGAATTGAAAGTAGGTTCTGCAAAACAAATCGAGCCGATAGAACTTGGTGCAATGATGCCCGGCTCACCCCCGCCGCCTGTTGAACGTCCGATGACATCAACAGCTCTTATGGTTATTGTAGGAGATGGCTTACATAATTTAACTGATGGCTTGGCTATAGGAGCGGCGTTTAGTGGTGATCCAGTAACAGGCTTTGCTACGGCACTGGCTGTATTCTGCCACGAACTTCCTCATGAGCTAGGCGATTTCGCTGTACTATTGCGTTCTGGTATGAGCATAAAGCGTGCTTTATATTACAATTTGCTTTCATCTGCACTTAGCTTTATGGGCATGGCGGGTGGCATTTGGCTGGCAGAAGATCATGAATCAGCATCACAGTGGATATATGCAGCAACAGCGGGAACATTTTTCTATATTGCATTGGCAGACTTAGTACCTGAGATAAACGAAAACAACAAAGGAAAAAGCATCCATTTATTCCTTGCAGTGCTCGGTTTCTTGACCGGCGGTATTATTATGCTCCTGATAGCACTTCACGAGGACTCGATTCAATACCTTTTTAGAAATGCGGAACAATGAAAATCTAAATAACGATACGTACTGTATTATGTGATAATTAACGGTACCTTACTCACGGTTGTTGAAATTATACTTCGTAGTTTATAAATAGATATAATTATATAGTTATAAGCGTTAGGTGTGAAGTTAAACTTAAAGAAGAACTGCTCAATAAATTTAATAAGAATTAAAAACAATAAATACATGATAAAAAGAATACTATACATTCCAATCAATTTTAAATTATTTACGCATTAGTAGTGATTGCATAATTTGATGATTTATTGAAGTTCCTACTGCCTATTAATATTTAATATTATCAAAATATTTTATTAAGTGTTACGTTTAATTTTATTTAACACGACAGTACTATCAGTATGTTGTCCTAATACACGTCTATTAGGCCGCTCTGTTACTGAAGAGTCATTTCGCTAGAAGTCATTTATAATTTGTAAATAAGTTTATTCTGTGTAAGGATTAAATTGAATAATTAGCCTTAAGATTGTTTATACGTGTTAAAAAAACAAACATATTTTTAATACATTTGTTTTTAATATTTTATGCATGACAGAATTGAATAAATACATTTTTATAAAATATTTATGAATTTTACTTCTCTTGCTCACTTATTTCTGCATTGGCGTAGTGTGAATTAATAGGGACGTGGGCGAAGTCCCATCAGCAAGGCCTTATTCTTTTGTTTTTATTGCAAATCTTAGCTATGCTCCTTAAAGGTTTTCTGAAACTGCCAGCAGGATATAAAATATAAAATATACTTTTCAAACGAGTGTGAACATTACAAGGCGGTTTTTAAGAATAAGATTTAGAATTTTATTTCAGAGGCCCCTTTAAGCGTGATGCCGTGGGAGACTATCCATTTCGCCTATGCCTACCTACGCCACTGTATTTTGGAGTACCTTCCTATGCCTAAATTATATTATACTGAGTATTAGTAGTATCGGACATTTAAGGAGAAATTAAAATAAAACAAATCTTTAGCTAGTGTCATTTGTTTATTTAAGTTGAAACAACTCTCATTTATATATTTAATCATCGTAGATAAATCATGAGTCTCAAAAATTACTATAAATGTAATAAAATCAAGGGTAAAGACTCATATAGTAAAGACGACATCTTCGAAAAGGTCCCCTTATTTCGGTCACAGACTTTTACTTCTTTATTTAAACTTAAACTTAGCTTATTTAGAATAAATTTAGTAGTCGTAAGTAATCAAATTAGAGTTGTAAAAATCAACAACTCGTAAAGAAGCCACGTTTGGTGTTAATATACTTGACTATATAATCACGAAGCCTAACTATAATCACGAAAATTTACAGCGTCCCATAACGCCGAATCTAGCTAAATGAATATTTGAGATTCTTTTTCAATTTCTCTTAGCTGGGGTAATATCTACATCTTGATATGGGATTGCTCACGTTGAATCTAAAAGAAATGACAAATAATATGACGTTCTGTTATTAGGGGACTTTGAGAGTGTCCGATCTTAGCGAACCTTAGATCCATCCCAAAAGTTAAATAGTTTTTTTTCTTTCTTTTTTTTTCAAATTTTGTTTCAATTGTGTCTCCACCAAATCCAAACAAAACGTCAACAAGTTGAGTAAAAGACATTTTAAGAAAACGTATAAAAATTTGAACGCAGCGGGATTCGAACCGGCGCCTCCTGAACCGTCCAGGCGCTCTCACCATTGATCCCGCTGCGTTCACCACAACGCACTGCTCTTTAAAGAAAACTTTGAATGTCTTTTTGAATTTTCCTTGTTGTGGAATAACACTTTAAAAATGTTTAACAGTTGAGTAAAGATGATACTTAGCGGACAAGATTAAAAATGAATACATAAAATTATCTCTGAAAAAATGTACGGTCATTTTTTTATTTTCTTTTCTATTTCAAACTCGTGTATGTAATAGTGTGGCTAATTACTTTGATATGAAGATGTAGTGTAATGAAGATGTAGTAAACACCTTCTCTTTTTATTTTATAATTTTCGTGATTTTTGTAATCAATCACAAAATACTCATTAATCAATTAACTTCTCGGTTAATTCGTTCATCCATGTGACAGAAATGATTTTATTTATCAATAATGTTGCCAACTGGAAGCGGCTGCACTGAGTGAATGAATACTGGCACCACGCACGTTCTTTTGATGTTTACCGCTACAAATGGAAACGGTGTTCCCAACTTTTGTTTACAAATTTCGTTGCCAACATAAGATGATTATTGGAACTTTTATCACCAACACGAGTTGTCAAGAAACGTCAAAAAAGTCAGAAAAGTTGGCATTTTTTGCTCCGAGGAGACTCACCATTATAGTACCATTTACAGACCACTAAACATTATGAAGAACAATAATTTCACTCTACAATAAACAAGTCATCGCAGTCTGGCATGCTTCGCACCTCACACTTTACTTACATTTAACTTTCTCACCGTGATACAAGTGACAAATCAAAGCGAATTCTTCAACCCAATACAACTCCTGTCCGGCTTTAGGACCTGTCCGGGATCACGCTACTTCCCCCTATATTAAAAAAAAATAACCGATTAAACTGTTTATGCAATTAGCAATTAAAATAAGTTTCAGTTTTTTGTTCTCTATTATAAACAAATATACGTAATATATAATATCATCATTTTCATAGTTTTTTTTTATTAGTAAAAAACAATATTCTGATTACCGATTTATACTAATGGAAAAAATTACAAAATTCGAAAAGGAAAAATTATACTATTTCGTAAATGTATATAAAATGTTAAAATTGATTAAATATAAATTGAAATTAAAATATGGGAAAATAAATTTCTAAACGACGTCTTATTTATTATCGAAAATGAAAAATATTATTTAACCAAAGATATAAGTATTTACCTGATTAAGTTTTGATACAAGCTGCAATTGGCAGCATTGATGTCCATTTTAGTGATGTGATTGTAACTATTTTTACTACCTCCCTCGAGTTATACTCGCTTTTTCAGTCACTCGAGTGCAAGAATGAAATTCGTGTGAAATTTGTTTTAGTAATTTTAAACAATAGGTATTAATGTAATGGCATTGCTGTTGGTGGAGCAATATAAGTAAAATGCACAATATGGAATAATGTAAGTACAGCAATGGAGAAAATAAAAACATATTTAAATCTGTTAGTTTTGGTTTGTTTCAGCGCGGTGCGGCACAATTAAACATAATTGTGTAGTGCGGTGACATCTAGTGTCAAAAGAATTAATACGATGCCCCAAGTTGACTCGATAACTAGAGTGCATAGAAACTCGACTTTTTTTTTACTTAGTCCGAGTTTGACAAAATTCACTCGAATTGTTCGAGTAACAAAGCTCAAGTCCATCACTAATCTATTTGTCAATTTCTAACGAAAGTGACATTGTTTCATATGATTATATCATGATTGTTAAAAAAAGATAAAACAGGAGGTATTTTAAAATAAAAATATCTTTTAATCATTTTATATTAAAAGCTTTAGTTCCTAGAAAACTATAGGTAATTTAAAAAAATATTCCTATACATTTGATGGTACTTTCAATGAGTACAATGTTGAAAGGACTGGTAAGTGAATAAGTTAGGTAGTTACATAGTTTAAAGATGTATTATCAATAAAATATTTAGAGTGTTTATATTCCATGGTTCTTACATATAACTTTGTAATGATATACTCCAATATTTCTAATTTTACCTGTTTTTCGCTGTTATATGCATGCACTGCCTCTATACATTTACTTCCTTAATTTTGGTAAAAAAACACTTCACTACTTGTTATACTTTTTGTACAAGTTTACTTTAACAAAATATTTAAAAAGATGATAAAAAAAATTTCATGCTAATAAAAAAAATTAAGTGAATGTTATAAGTTATTTATATTTAAAAAATAATACATATAATTCTTAGAACTTGTCACTTTATTGTTTGTGTTTATGAATTAAAAGATTCATTAAAATAATATTTTTTATATTACATCTTTTCATTTTTCCTGACTTGAAACTTCCCAAAATAATATTGCCATATATAATTTATTGTTTTCTATTTTAACAAAGTCAGCAATTTGAATATGGAAAATCATTTGCCACATGTCACATTCTATTTATTTTATGATTACACAATTTCCAAATTACCAATCATGAAATTTTGTACACAAATATCATACAAAGTTATGATTTATATTTAAATATGCTTAAGTAATATAATCCATATTTTGGCTTCTATAAACCCCAGCACTATGGGATGTTTTATTTCACTTCTAAAAACTAGTGTAAGTAATATACTTTTGTAAATCATAAAATTTCATTGTAATTTCATTAATAACAACTATTTTTTTTAGATTATTTTCGGTACTGGAGTCTATACTGGGGTGTATATAGCACAAAATTATCAGGTAGGTTTTTGAATTATATTATATTTTTTAGGTAGATTTTTCACTCAGATTAAATTATAATATAAAATTGATATTTACCAAATTAATCAATGAAATAAAACATTTTGACATAAAGGTAGTATAATGTATTTATATGTAGAAAGGTGACATGCAAATATTATCTTTACAGAGCGACAAAAATGTTTTTAATTAATAATGTGTAATGCAATGCTCCTGGCTCAAACATTTAATTTTATCATTTTTTTTGATCCACTTTCTTTATTTTTTTTAATGCAGGCTGCTGTTGATCTAGTATGTAAGAAATCAACTCAGGCATGTGACCAAGCCTTGGATAAAAAGAAATGGTTTGTGTTTTTATTTTTTCATACACTAGTAGTTTGGACCAGGAATTAATTGCATACTTCATTATATACAAAATGCATTTTTTAAATTCCTTTGGGCCATACATAAAATAAAGGATTATTTTCAAAGTGATATAATTTTTTCAGATTGAAAAAGTAGAAGATCCAAAGGTTTTATTTGAAAAAGCACAAGCTTTTATTAAAGCGAAAATAGATGAAATCAGTGATGGCAAGAAAGGGGGAAAGGATTAAAATACATCTATCTATGGATTTGTCAACTTTTATTTTCCTGTAAATAATGTGTTAAACTGATTTAATGTAATAAATACTAGTTACTAAAAATAATCTATATATTTATAGCATGGATATTCCTCCACCCACATATTCCGCTCTGAGTATAGGTTCTTCAAAAGCTAACCAATCACTAGAATGTGTAGGTAACAATCCCATACTTTGACATTTGTAAAGGGCTAAAAATATGTTGACTAGATTTCCAATTATGTACATGAACTTCTGGCCTATTGTTTGAGTACCTTCTACCATCTTGAATGTGCTTTGCGTGGAGAATAATGCTTTAACTGGTCTCACAATTAGCATACCTACCATCATGATAGGAAATATAGAAATTGAATTTCCTGCCATGTACATTATAAATAGATTCATTGGCACTTGTTTGAGTGGCCCAAGAGCAACATCCCAAAGCTTTTTGATCAAAAGTAAATTTGAGTCACTGTCTTTTGAAGATTCTGTATAGTTTGCATTAGCTGATTGACTATATCCAGGGGGCGACGGTATCTCAGTTGATTGCAGTTTATTCCTGAAATAATAAATATCACCTTTTATATGGAAGATTTTGTCCGTACCGTGTCTAGGGTCAAATTTAATTAATTCACTTACTTTTGATTAAAATCTAAAGCCCACTTAAACTTTTTGTTTGATTTCAGTTGAGACATGTTTTGTATTCTTAAATTAATTAATATTAGCTTGCAATAATAACAACTTCACGTATAAATGACGAACACTAGTGGAAAATCAATTATGAATGTAGATTGTAGAATCAAGCACATATCAGAATGATCAATGACTTCGACATTTGTCCACAGATCTTAAATTATTGTAAACTATGATACAGATAAAAAAGTTACTTTTACTAAACATCACCAACTTATATTTAATAGTCTTTATCACCAATATTATTAATTATATTTTCTGTTATTTATTTATTATTATTCTTTTTAAAATTTTAATTTGAATACAATCCCCCCCGCCGCTGGGTAGCGTCCCCAGGTGGGCCTTCAACTCGTTTGCCTCCTTTATTCCATAAAATAAAGTCGCTTACTAGTTATGACAATTAACTATAGACGAGATGTATTTTTTTTCTTGCCTTTTTATTTTAAACAACCTTTATCCTATCATACATTCATTTAAAACAACGAATTAATTTTAAAGAAAAACTATAAAAAATATTGTTATTTTTACTACCTTATCTTGATTAATAATGAATCTCACCTTAACACAAGTTTTAAAGCGAGGAGCGTTAAAGCGAGATTTTCGTTTCGATGAAAATAATTTAAAGAAAAAACGTCAGTGAGTGTTCTCAATTTTAAAAAGTTGTGAAAGGACGTTTGTGTGTTAAAGGTTATTTATACCTAATTAAAGATTTTATAAACGAGAACATGCTTTGGGAGTGAAATGCTCGTTTCAGTCTACTTCAAAAGTATTACTGTCACCAATATCTATCAATATCTGTAAAACACAATTGGTTTAAAAAAAAGAAATCCCGCTTTAAGAATTTTTGTTCTACAAATAAGAGTTCTTGATTGTAATTCGTTCTTGAAATAAGAGGACAAAATAATACAATATTTTTTAGTATTTTTTATTTAATAAACGATAACATTTTTATATAAACTTTTTGGCTATCACTACTAATTGGTACTAATGACATCATTAATATAAAATAAACTCAAAAGTCTTCACAATAACTAAGCAATGCGAGCCAAACTATTGTCACATATAACTTTAAATTCATTAGCAACGGATATATCATTTTCAATTTCTTTCCGGTGTTCAGCAACTATGGCGTGTTCCTTACAAAATATCACTATTCTCTGACAAGCTTCCCTCATTTTATCCTCAGGCACTGTCAATACAATCCGCATGTAATTTGCGTAGTTAAAGCACTGTAAATAAAAAAAAGTTGGGTAAAAAATGTTACAAAAAATGTACTTTCCGTTTCATTTAAAAATGTTGTGGGCTAGTCGGATGGCGAAGTACAACAATATGCTTTATTGAAAAAAAATCAAAATCTCGAATATATATTAGGATTTCAACAAGCGTTGCGTTTTGGCACGAACTACGACGCGCCATGATAGTCAAAACTACCCACATAGCAAAGTTGTCAGAGAGGATATAATGTCGAAACACCTTATTTTCTACTTATTTTTTATCTATCTTATGTTTTAGAATATTAGGTACTTATTTTTTAGAATATTGGCTATATATTCCAATTATTTAGAATATCTATATATTATTTTATAACTTATTATAAAAAGAAATTGTACTCTCTTGAATATAATGATATTTTTTAGCTTTACGCTGTATCCCGCACACAGCAGAATAGGCAGATGAAACCTTGTGTTAAGTCACTCCGTTCCCCATTTTCCGCCAAATTCTGGAGGCATTGCGTATGAAGTATTTGACCTTAACGCTGTGCTTTGCCTCGATCCTAGATCGAAGAAAATGAAAATATTAAATTCCGCGAGTGGAATTCAAACCAACTACTAGTCGCGATTAAAGTCACACTTTTTGCCCCTGCGCCACGACTGGCCTCCTAATCCCTCCCTCCTATGATGATGATTATTCATAATAATAATAATAATAAACCCGCAGGGCAGCTTGTGGCGAGCTGTTGGGGAGTGGCGACCCCACGGACCTGAGACCTCCAGAGGGGAATTGATATTTATCCCCCACCTCTGGCTTGCCTTCGTTGGCTGGCAGAGTGGAGCGCAAGAGCTATATGCTCGGAAGGGTGGAAGTGCTCAATCTGCGTAATAGCGGGGAAACCCGCTCACGAGCTCGCTCGTGATGGTGAAACCAGTGCACACCTCTCGACACCCTTAGCCGACCACGCCGGTGTTGCGCCCGAGGCATTACGCCGCTTTGTGGGGGCCCATCTAGTGGGAGGCGAGTCACCGTCCGTCAACCATTCAATTTGAGACTGTTGAAATGGCGGACGTCCGGTAGTCTCATACAATAGCCCAGTATTCAGTCCATCCAAACTTCATTCCATAGCCCCAGTTTAGTTTTCCACATTTTTCATAGTTCCTACGCATTAACCGGTGACCATCTCTGAGCAATTACCTATGGTTACTCAGAGATGGATCCTGGCTGATGCGTCACAGTAAAACATTTTATTATCTCTAAGGGGCCTCTACGTGTTGGACCTGTGTCCCCACGCAAGCCTTCCAAAGGGCCGGGTTCTTTTGAACCCGAGTTATCTAAAGGAGATAAATAATAATAATAAATCGTGTATTTTTTAAAAGTTACTTACCTTTCCAGGTAAACAAAAAACGGACTGTTCGGAAACCAGACGTTCGACGAACTGACATTCATTCTTAAATTCTGGAAATTGTGACATTTTTATTTCTATCATCATATACATAGCTCCTTGAGGCGGAATAGGCCACAGACCTGGTGCCTGTTTTAACTCTTCAAATGCTAGTTTGGCTTGATTCTGAAAAAAAAAGTGTTTCATGTTTTACTCGTATTTAATAAGATTTACTTCAAAAAAGTAATATTATAAAACACTATAATTTATTATTTCTGTTATATATTTCATGTTGTTCACGATTTGACTGAGCTGGTTTTCAAGAGCAATTATTATAAATATAAAAAATAAAGGAAGCCACTGACGATACGACATGTTTGGCAAAATAATCAAAGGTTGTGTATTCAATTTTCATATATAAGGTGTAGTGCACGCGATACCACGCCCGCGTGAACTACACAGCGAAGTATAGCCGCTTTTTTGCCGGCCCGCGTTTTCGCTTAAAGTTAATTGTTAATGTATTACATACAAATTTTCATCCCCTATTTCAGACCCTTATGGGGTGGCTTTTCAGAAATAGGTAGCCTATCTTTAACATTGCGTTGTCAACTATGTTTCAGAAAAAAATAACCGAAATCGACCAGGCGGCTTAGATTTTTCATACAAGCTTTCACAAACAGACAATATCTTTACTAACTGCATTTGTGACATATATACACGACATATATACTTATACCATAATGACATTTTTTACAATTTTTATCTGTTTGTCTGTTGCCTCTAGCCAGTAGCTGCAGAGGCTGGACTGATTTGACAGAACTTTCACTGGCAAATAGCTGACGTAATAAGGAGTAGCTTAGGCTGTCTTATTTTAGAATTATATATTTTTCGTTAAATTCTACGAAAGCGAAGTCATGGGCTCGTGCACAGCTAGTAAATAATTATAAAAGCTACGTCAGCCTGGTAGATTTATGTAGATACAAATTGCATAAATTGATATGTCTGCGCTGGCATACTTGTTTACCAGTTACTATACTATGGAATTATTTGTAAGCAAGAACCTTGCACTCACCTCTATAAACAACAACACATCGTCGAAGAAACTTTGCGGCGTATATTCTAGAATAGCAGGTAGCGCTTTTTGTATTAATGCACTGGGTCCAAGAATCCTCATCGATAAATTAGTTAAACCCTCACGTATTTCTTTTCCTAAAATATTATTTCGATCGTGTATTATTACCCAGCCCATTCTCCATCCAGGAACTAGAAACCGCTTTGTAAGTCCACCACAAGTGAGAACAGGAACATCTTTTGATATTGACGAAATTGCTGTAAATTTACTTCCAGAAAACACAAAATGTTCATATATTTCATCTGCTATTATTGGCACTTTATTTCTGGCAGCTACATCTAGAATATCACTTAAGTGTTCTTTGTCGTAAACTGAACCACATGGATTGGATGGATTTATAACTACTATGGCGACAGTATCATCATCGATTTGATTTTCTAAATCATCTAGATCGACTTTCCATTGTTCATTTGGCTGCAGATATAAAAATTTAACATTAAATATATAGATATATGTATAATATATATGTATATATAAAAGAAGTTTTACAATTAATACATATTTAATTTGGGATCAACTGAGTTGTTTAGAGAATGCGGCGCAAATATGCAAATGATCACAATAAAGCAGAAACTTGTTATGATTCTAGAAACGCGTTTGTATTTTATAAAACGTTGTTGCTAAAATCCTGCTACTTATATCTTACATAACCTCGCCAGTTACCAGGTATATTGGTGTACCCTATAAATATATTTCTAGTAAAATGAAGAATTTAAAAAACGAAGCATAGAAAGAAACAGAAACAAATTGAAATTGACTAGATATTGTATTATAGGTATACTATATAAAGTCCATATCTTATGAGTAGGTAACACGCGCCAACACGTGGCTTATATTAACGTTATATTACAATACGTTCCTTTTATTTAATAAATTTAATACGGACAGTGTAGTTCTTTTATAGCTTATATAATTAACTATAAGATAGAATTAACCATAAGAACAACTTACCATAAGATTATAATATTTGATGACTATGCCCAAACCATCTGCCAACGTTTGATATATGGAAAATCCTGGACGAGGAATAAGAATATTTTGTCCACATTCTGCAATTGCAGTTATAACTAATTCAATGGCATGTGAACATCCACTAGAGAGGATGACGTCGTCTGGGGTAATATCACCCTGATGGGCGCTGTACTTTGCCACTGCGGCTCTGGCTTCATAGTGTCCTTTGGATGGCGCATATCCACGGCTAGTATGTAACTGAACACTTTCTTGAACCGCTTGCAATACCTGTTCAGGAGGATTTAAATTACCAAAAGTTGTTGGATCCCCTGAAGCAAAAAAAAATCTTAAAATGTTTTTTTAAAATAATTAATTACAGTATAAATTTAATAAAAAGGATTAAAAAGAGAATTGTCTTGGATATAAATAAAGTGTTTAGAAAAAATATAACGTTTTGAAAGAAAGATGAACAATTCCGATCACTGTTCAATAATGATTTCATACAGTAGGTAAAAGGCAATAAGAAAAACAAATTATTACGCAGTTCTTGATTTTTAATTACCCAAAAAAGCGATTAAATACTTAAAGAGCATTTCGCTTGTTTCATCACATGAACCCCCTAAATGACTAAAAAATATTTCAGTTTATGAATATTTTCATTTAATAAATAAGGACATAAATAAAAATATACTTTTGCACTTTATGGTATTATGGCGATATATTCATGGCGATAACACAATTGGTAACCATCATTACCATTTCAACTAAAGGTGAATAATTTAAAAATTGAATAGGTTACCCCTTCATATTGTATTTATGTACGTTTCTAGAATTTAGACATTTCGTGGTTCATTTTCTATTAATAAATAAGGAAAGCTTGAAGTATATCACTACTCTATTAAAATATTTAAGCAAAAAAGTAATGGTCTTACAATTTCGCACCTCAGTACGAGTCTCATGAACCTTGCACTCCTTTCACTGTAAATTTAGCTCAGGATTTTATGTAATTAAATCAATTAGATCTTCATATGTTTAATTAAAAACTTTGTCTAAAATTTTTTTTACACATTGATTTAAAGTCAAACTCTTTTGTCTTAACCGCACGAAGAGGATGTAATTTAATGATATTATACTAGCTTCTGTTAGTAGACTGAAAATATGTTTTATTCGTTATTTTTTTATTTGCTAGTACAATATAATAAAAATAAATTTCTTTCTGTCCTTTCTAAGTTTATAGGAATAGCTTAACTCTATGCCAAATATTTTAAAAATCTAACATCTATAGATACATCCTAAAAGTTAAATTTGATATTGGATAAAATGATTTAAAATCTTTAACTTCTTGCTATCTGTTCCTGGAAGATATTTAAGAAAAATATTATTAGGGGCATTCATCACACATCATATTGATAATATGATAGAAGGCTAAGCAATGGTTTTTTTTAGATTCATTTACTGTTTATTTATTTGTTTGTACACACTTATTTCATTAAAATGTAATTTGAACTATTGTACTTTAATAATCTTCTATTAGAAGTCAGTGTATATTTTTTTTAATCGGTTCATAAATGGAAAAATTACAATAATTTAAATTTTATTGTTTAACTGTTTTATTTAATTGGCTAAAACTTTGATTTACACTAGCAATGCCGCGTGGCGGGTATTTATTAAACATACTAAAATAGTATTCTTTTCTCCACCTTTTAGACGTCACTTCACGTATTAACATACGTAACGATAAATAAAGTAAATAAAACTGTTTCTTACCTTGTGACAATTGTTATGGTAAAGTAAGTATTTTGGTATCTCAATAATATTCAATATAATATATGTATTCACATAAATTAAGCGGCTCTTAAAATAAACATTTTTTACAATTTTCGCAGGATGTTAACCTTGACTTCGTCGTAATTTTACCTAATAACCTCTTTTTAAAACACTATAATTTAAATGATATTTTATCATTCATTTATTTAGTTAACGTCTATCGTTAATAATAATGGTTTTACATATCTTTATGGTTTTTGGTTATATACGACACTAGCTTTAACCGCGGCTTCGGCCATGTGGAGGAAAGAAGTTATAATTCTTAAATACTACATCAGCTACCTGCTAGTGAAAATCGCTGCAAAATCAGTCAAGCTGTTATAGAGCAGAACAAACGGACAGACAGACAGACAAAAATTGTAACAAATATTATTTTTGTTAT
The DNA here is from genome assembly GCA_019049465.1 of Dryas iulia moderata. Taxonomy (NCBI): domain Eukaryota; kingdom Metazoa; phylum Arthropoda; class Insecta; order Lepidoptera; family Nymphalidae; genus Dryas; species Dryas iulia. The sequence goes on along the minus strand of CM032416.1, from coordinate 5,913,267 downwards.
ATAGTGTCACTCGTTCATACATACACACTTAGTAAAAAATATTTTAATATTACAGACAGACACTTCAATTTTATGTATAGATAGCAGGTACTAAATATATAAAACTACATAGACATTTCACGTATAGGTACTAGGTATATATATGTATGTATATGTAAGTATATATTCTTCATTAATATGTATCTAATATTGTTATTAATTATTAGAATCGTATACATTTGTAATAATAGACAAAGAGATTGTTATTTATCGCATTATGCATTATTGAGAATAATATAATAAATATATATTAGTCTTATTTGTTTAGTCTTATTGAGCTTATGTTACAAATGTTTAAACCTTATTTTTATTTAACTAATATTAGAAAAAAATATAGATATGAAATATATCCGATGGCGCCTGCTGCTTTTTTTGTTTTTTTATTAAATTTGTAAAAAAAGATTTTAAGGTATACAGACGACCGATTTTGAACATACTGTTAATAAAGAAATATCTATCACAAAAATGATGAAAAAATATCATCTTATCAGTTTACGGAAGTTTGTCACGTCGCACCATTCACGTGATTAGCAATGGCGTTGTAGTATTTTTTAATAGCACTTCTTCCAAAACATTTCTAAAAATAGATGAAGAGATTTATTCGTTGTATGAAAAAAATGGATATAGCTTTTTTCATAACTCAATCGATTAAGCAAAGTCTTTCAGTCACAAATAAAAATTTATTTAAGTTTAAGAGTTAGCTGTTATACTTAATGTTTTTTTTTAATTTAAATATTTAAACACTTTAGTCTTCGTATCCTTTTTTTTTAATATTATTTTACTTTTACTAAAAACTAAAGCTAAGTTTTAAGTTAAAAAAACTACATATATACCCAAATGTTGGCAGCATTTTTAAAAAAAAAAATATACTTTTTTTTTTATACTCATGTTTTGTTGAGTAAAAGGAGCTCTTAATTTTATAAATATATTTTAAGGAATGCTTTTTCAGTATGGTCTTTTCTCCAATTTCTTTACATCCTGGACCTGACTATACTGAATAATAGGAACTCAAGAATTCGTCCAACATAGGTGAATAAAATTGAACATTCATAAAGTTATAGGTACATGTGCTAACCAATATTTTTATAAGCAGAATATCTTATGATATCAATGAAAATAAGATAAGAATAATCAAAAATGCTTCAAAAGATACACAGATGTTATTTCTTCTATAAGCTTAGACAGGCTTCTATAAGCTTATTCTTATGGCTTCCTTTCATAAATACTTTACAATTTGGCTTAGTAACTTGTTTGATAATAATTATAATAATTGATTCTTCTCTGATCAATATAATTTAAAAAGAGTAAAAATTATGCAAAATATATACAATCCTCAATGTCAAGTCATGACATGATATGGACAGGTCGAAGTACCTACATGTGAAGACTAAGAAGTATATGATATAAGACGCACTTACCAATAGAGAGAGCTATGAGTTCCTTTTCAGGATTCGGTTCCACTTGAAGATTTTCGATAATACAACGAATAAGATTTGTAGTTTTACGAGCCAAGGTAGAAGCGCGTACCTCCCACTCTTGGTTACTTCGAGCTCTTCGAGACATCAGCACAAGACTTGTAGGAAGTTGAAAGCTGCGGCAACACTTGAATCAAGAATACTGCTAGTCTTTCGATTCGCCTTAGTTTTGTATGAATACTGACATTTGACCAATACTACCTTCCAAGTGGTGGAACTGGTTTGAAATGTATATGAGATGACGACAGTAAAGCCTGTTATTTAAGCATTCCACCCTTGCCTACTGCGACATATTAAATTTTCATAATAATAAACACCATAATCTTATCTTCATATCATTTTGTTTATTATTCAATTTGAAAAAAATATATGTTTAACATATTATTAAATAATCAGTTAATTAATTAGCTATTTCCTACATCGCTTTTTTTTGTAACAGGTAGGTTAAAGTTACAAACGTAAAATATGCTTTACTTAATAAATAATATTTTCGGCTTACATATTTCATGAATATATGATGATGACATTTTCTAAAAGATATGTTTGCTTTAGAGCCTTCGTTAGAATAACTACAAATTTCAAGATGGTGAATATTAAGTTACCTATTAAATAGCTTTACGTCAGGACAAACAAACAATGTTGTTTACAAAACAATGGAATTACTTGAAAAATTATGTATAGGAAACATACTTAGACAGGAAAACATATGAATTTAAAATTAAATATTACAAAATATTACGCAATTTCTAAATATCACAACTTCTAGATATGTTGTTCCATCATAAGATCTAATTTTAAGAACATCCTTGTGATAATATTATAGTTACATATGCTTGATGACATTTGAATAATGAAATAACTAGAGTACTACAGACAAAGACGTATTATTCATCTATTGCATGTACCGAACCAGTTTTCCAAAATTTTATATATAATAATAAATAAACTGTCTATCATTACTACCTCATTTATATTGAATTTAAATTGAATCCATTTGTCAGAACGTATTTTGTCTGTTGGAAAAACAGTATTAAAAAGAATATGAAGCCCTGAAGTCTTAACATAAGAAGTGTGATGCACATTAAAAAAGTTATACTATGATGCCACGTCAAAATATAAGTTTTGCAATGAGCCCACGCGTTTTTTTGGTAATATGTATTTAGAAAACAACAATGTCACTATGTATTTTCAGAAGTTAACAAGAATAGTTATAGAAGTTAACAAGAAGTATACGACGTTGGTATATCACAATTTTCATGCTCCTACTCGCAATAATCTGTGAAGACTTTGACACACAGTTTGACAAATTTCACCAATAAAACAATATAAGGCTACAATGGCAGCAAATCCACGGATCTTAGATTTTTAATATCTTTATAAAGCCAGTCTACCTCTACAAAAATTTAACATTTTGCAACTCGGTATACCACAAACTTAAATCACGTTGTCACACCTTTTTTCTGTAACGTAATCACAATTATGAATAGTTCCCAAAATACTTCATAAATCTCAGAGCTACACAATTGTCTACTTGCAATATGAACACTCAATGTTTATGGGCAATCATAAGTTACTCATGTTCCTATAATGCAGTGTATGATTTTGAGCAAAGACAGGCTTACTAATAATATTATCACCATAAAATTTTCCACCTAAATAGTTAAAATTTTTAAGGTATAATATAATCGAAAAAAAAATATTGTCGTACATATATAAAAAAAATAATCCCTATTTCATATAGTCACGCTAACTTGAGAACGACATTATTGGTTCATCATCCTTTTTTATAATATTCTTATACTTTATAAATTATTATACTTTTTTTAGAAAATTGCGCAAAACGTTTATAAAAAAATAAATGAAAGCACAAAAAAACAACGACAAACTAATAATTAATGAAAACATTTAAAAATAACGTGATAAGGCAGTTATTTAGAAAACTAAATTGCTAATGAATATAAATGTATATACGTATAAAATAGTTTCAAGTTAGGATTGTAGTATTTGAAGAAGATAAATAATCAAAATTACAACATTTTTGTATTAAGCACTCATATATCTGAGAAAGGTATATAGAAGCTATCGAAGATATTAAGTAGTTGTAAGGATGACGTGGGTTTAATCCGATTGAGGCAAATATTAAAATAATTTTAATTTCTCTACATTAAGAGTGCAATTAGAGTGATTTTAATTTCTCTACATTAACAGAGTGCAGTGTTGGTTTCCAATACTTGTATTACGTTTAATTGAATAAAATAAGCGTACTCCATATATTATTATACAAATTCACTAAATTATTACTAGTTATGAGCGAGATGAGGACCTAGCGACTGTCACTAGTAGTGACGTCACTGTTTTTTTCCATTTTTCATCCCATTCATAATATTGAGTATAACGCCATACTTTATCAAAACTACTCAAACCCGGGCTGAAACCCGAAGCAGCGTTAATTATAACAATAAGTGCTTCAGTAGACAAAGGAAAAGAATTTGAACTTATGACACTGAGAATAGCGTCATCAGATGATATCTAATAATATTATAACTTTCAAAATATATAATCTTAACACCGTCACGCCTTTCTCCTGCAAAGTATACCTCCTTGCTGAGAAAACCAAATGTAAAAACATTTTTTCGTCAACTTTCAAATTGGAAATTTATATTCATGCAAAAAGAAAAGTTACTCACCGTTTCATTATAAGCAGCTACTTGTAATTTAATTATCAATTTGTTTGATAATACACTAAATGATAATGAAAAATTCTGTGTGTTCTGTATATACTCCTACTACTCAACATAACACAGTTAGTAGTTATATATAAAAACTCATATTTAAATTACATTATACTTACAGAAGATTGCATATTTAAATGATATTACAAAGAGGTCAAGTATACTACTTAAGTGTTTTATGGAAAAAATAATTATTGTTCTTGTTATTTTTTTTGGTAGGGGAAAAGAAGGTGAACCGGAGTAGTGAATAATGTATCTTTAACATTGTTGGGTTGTTACTAACGGCATTAAAGTAGCTTTGAAGAGACAATTACACATGCATACAATATTATCACAAAAGCTATGAATAGCTTTCAGTCTACTATTTCAACCTCTTCTGTGATTCTGCTTTTGAAATTCCTTTCGAACCTTTCGAAACTCGGTATTAAAGAATTGTTAAATGTCACTTAGCTCCTTTCGAGTATCTTTATATTTTTTGTAGGTGCACCCCAGATCTCTTGGGTGAGGAGAACTGGCATAGTACTTACTGGCCTGTAGTACTTACTACTTCCAATCACATCGTATGAAAATTGGAAGAAGTGCTTGATTATTTATCAGGGCCTTATTGAGCCTAAGTGCAGCAGTGGATACAGCTTCCTTTTAAAATGTATATTTATAAAGCTAGTTATTAAAATAAGTAACTGATTGAAACTTATTAAAAAATATACACATACACATACAATTGATATATGTCCCTCGGATATGTCAATTGTTAAAATTTGCTAATAGTGCTCAGATATACTGCTAATCGTGTTTTTTCTTGATACAAAGAAGTAGCTAAGATTAAACGTATTATAAAATTATTTTGGATACAGCCTTTTGGACACGGAAGTACAAGTAGGTGCCTTGCCGCAGCCCCTGTGGACGTAGAGGACAAAAGTAAAATTCTACGCCCGGTTTTAAAATGCTTGTGCTTTGTTCTGTTGGGATCGGTCTACTATAACGGATGGCAATTAACCTGATGATTTTTAATAAATCGATTAGTGGCCGTACATGATGATAATCTTATAATGAAAATGTAAAGTTTACTATATATTAAGACTGCTACTAAATAACATCATAATACTGAAAAATTTTAGTTAACAACTTTAGAACCGGCGAGTTCGAAATAGTGAAACCTAGCCACCATTGGTTCAACATGTCCCCTAATGGAAGATATTTTTTTTTATATTTATGAAATATATTTTAATATTTGTTTTTCTAAATGTAAAATTTTATTTCCTGTTATAAAAGCAACGTAATAACATTAGACATTAGTTCAAATGTATCAAGTATATAAAAAATAAAGTTAAATGATAGCTTCACGCTGTATCCTGCACACAGCAGGGTAGGCAGAGGGAACCTAGTGTTAAGACACTAGGTTCCCCACTTTCCGCCGAATTCGGAGGCTTGCGTGTTAAGTGGCGGAACTTAACGCCGCGCTTTAACTCGACACCAGAGCGAAGAAAATGGAAATATAATTTCCACTCCTCGGGTGGGAATCGAACCCACAACCAGTCGTTTACAGTCACACGCTTGTGCCACTGGGCCACGACTAGCTCACTACTAAACTAAAGTTAAATGATGTAGACAGCAAAAGAGATGAATATTTATTTGTCTGATAAGTGATATATTGCTAAGAAAAAACGAGAAATGAGTAGACCTTTTTTTACAAAAAATATATTCACGTAACAACATAGGATATTCTTTTTAGTTTTTTTTTCATAATTTTGTCCTAATATTTTTGTTTTTGTGAAGCTTATCTAATCTCGTTAAAGGATCCGTAGATTTTGCTTGCACACATATCACTATCCTCCCCTTTTTCCCCTTATATACAGTACATAATTGTGTACAAGCACACAATTTGTGTAATTTTGTTTAACTTTTGTTTAAAAAATGCTTTTCTTGTTATTTTTAATTTATAACTGTAATTTCTTAATTATCTTACCATCTACAGTAATTTATAATTATATTTGTATATATGTATGTACTTGACCAATTACTATTTAATTACTTAGTGCATACTTTCCCAAGCTGCGTAAAAAACTATTTCCTCAGAGACAATCAAGTGTACTCCATCTGTTTCAATACTCCGTTCTTCATTTACCAAGTGAAAATCGAGACACTGTGTATTAGTGACCGAACTCAGCGCCTTTTCAGTATTTTCCTTTGGGCTATTTAAATGTCTTATTATTGTTATTATTAAGGACAAAATCGTCCGCATGTACTTCAACAAAAAGTTTTTATTGTAAAATAAAACTCTAAGTCAATTTACTTCCTAATACATGAGTTATTTACCAGTAGTACTACAAATATATAATCATTTTCCCGAGCGAGAATCTAACCCACAATCACGGTAACAGTCAAACGAAGAGCGGCACTGAGTCATAATGACCTTAATTTAATGTGAAATGATGTACATAAAATAAAAGGTATTTGATGGATGTTCCGTTATTCCAATTTTTTTTCCTAAATTTTCGGTTTGGTCTGTCTGTCCCGTCCTAGCGATTATTATTTAAATCTACAAAAAACAAAATCTACCTACAAGTTATGTATTCTATGATTTTATCTAATGTCATCGTATTATTTGAATCTATATTTTCTTTAAATATTATTAAAAACTAAATATTTTTCGAGTTTGTACACACACTTACACAGTACCGGATGTACACAAATAAAATTTTTATTACAGGGATTGCTCATATGGCCTATATGCCTGAGCATGATATGAAATATCTATATCATGTTGCAAATGTAGTACCTGATGCCTATATAGACCAATTATTAAATTAAGGAAATGGGACCCTACTAAAAGTTGCTCAACATAATATTAATTTCCTTTTTGTTCATTTTTCTGCAGCCGCACCAATCAAATACCAACAATAAATATAATTATAAGTTTCAAATTTACTTATTTTATCTGTAAAGCCATCAACATTTAAGAATACTAAATACTAAAACTGGAATCTGAAAATAAATAAAGTCATTGACCGTATTGTTAACTCCATTTTCTCACTACTAGGTAGAATATATAAAAATATTTGGCCAATTTGACAGTTCTCATTTTTTAATACGATTGACAACCACGAATATCGGAAGCTACATTTGACAATTGTAAAAATATCGTGGATCTTGATATGATAAAATAGTCGACTTATTAAAATTTTATTTGAAATTTCTATTCTATGTGAATATTTTATTATATTCTTGGGTTTCTATTATATAGATTTTTAACAAAAGGACAATGTTATAATTTTATTTAATTACAGTAAAGGACAAAAATATTTATTCAATAGCAATTATTAAGTGTTATTTTAAGAAAAATGATTCGGTGTTCAAGGCAAACCGTCTTAAAAAAATATATATTATTTACAAGATCGGTAATGCAACAAGCTAATTCAAATGAAAGCTCATTACAATACTGTGCAAATATCGTAAGGTATTTCATAATCACTTTTTATAAATGTCAGCCAACTTAGTTTGAATGATAAAGTGCAATTTTTCTTTCAAATATTTTCAAGAAAATATTCTCGTATATTAATGTTTCTTACAGGTAGGCAGCACGATTATGAAAACTATTTGGCGACTTTGCTGATGACTAAAGCTTTCCGAACACCTGCATTGGTTTTACGAGCATTTAATGTAGAAGTAGCTCGAGTGCAAGACCAAACTACTGACCCACAAACTGCAGCTATGCGGCTTCAATTCTGGCAGGATGCTGTAAGCATAATTCATAAAAACAACAACCAATCTACGAAAGTGCCAGCACATCCTGTTATTGAAGAACTAAATAAGGTATATTAACCTATATGTAATATGATTTAATTATAATTGATATTTTTAAATGTTGATATAATTTTATTTTTTGTAATAGGTATGCACAAGCTACAAGTTGCCTAGAAGATACTTGGAAAGATTAATTTCATCGAGATTTAACTTATTAAAAACGAAATATTTTAGCACACTAGAAGATGTTGAAAAGTATAGTGAAAACACAGTTTCATCAATCTACTTTTTACTCCTTTGTATTGCTGGAGTAAGCAATGTACACGCAGATCATGTGGCTTCACATTTAGGTAAAGCTCAAGGAATTGCAAATATCCTTAGGTTTGTTTGATTCTCTTTATAAAATAAATTATAGTTATTATACTTTGATAGTTGATAACAAATTTTAAATACCTTTAGATATAAAGAAATCTATTTTGTGTAAAGTTAAAAGTTTTAATTTGAATCTGTTTCTTTATAATATAATATTACAGGTCAGTGCATATTTCAAATTATCATAAAACAATATATCTTCCAATGGATATACTCATGAAACATCATGTAAGTCAAGAGTCAGTGTTACGTGGAAATGATAGTGAAAACTTAAGGAATGTTGTCTTTGACATAGCTAGCCGAGCGAATAGTCATTTAGAGAAGGTGATTTTTTTACCTTAATTACTTAGTTTTTTTAAAATGTCTCGTACTGTTTTACTTAATCAAAGTACCATATGTTTTGCAACTTTACTTATTTTATGAAGTTCTTAATGTACTTAAAGCAACTTCATGCTTTTTCGCACATAGGGTAATCAGAGGACCTAGAGAAGATAAAAAATCTTAATGTACTTAACATTCTATGATATAACAATATGAATATGGAATATTCTTTATATTATAAAGTTTTTGTTACAGGCTCGCAGTATAGCAGTACCAAAAATAACTACACAAATCTTTTTACCAGCCATTGCAGTTGATAAATATTTATTAAAACTTCAAAAAGTAAATTTTAATGTGTTTGACAAATCATTATTACATGGCAGCCCTATGCTTCCTTTATCCTTATATTATAAGAGAATTCTCAATAAATATTAAATAAATAATTAGAACAGAAATGAGATTTGATTAAAACATTAATATAATTAAAGGTAAGGATTTTTCCTGCAGATATAGTCATTTATGTAATGCTCACAAACTAAACTTATTAAAATATAGAATGTTTAATAGTCGGTTTAATGCTAAAATTACACAAGATGTTAATTGGGAAAATAAAACACATGAATAGAAAAAAATTGCACTTTTACTTCCAAGCTTTTTCAATCATGCAAATAAATAATCACATTTGAGATTCAAGCATAGTTTGGCAACATGAGTAGATATAGTACCATAGTTTACAATACATATGTTTATTAACAAACCATAATTACTAATAAATTTATTATTCTTCAAAATAACACTGAAAAGTATAATTTAAATATAATAATTGCAAAATAACTAAATTGTAAGTTGCCAATGAATTGTAGTCTGATTTACTTAAACATGTGGGAAATAAATATTATTTACAATGACTGCTTGCATTCCTCATTCAAAATAGTATTACCTTAAATTTCATAATAAACCTTTGGTTAAGAAAGTGGAGTTATCTTTGGTCAATTCTATTTGAGATGCTTTATATTATAAAAATTAATAGAACTTCAGTTTGCTGCAAAAAATATAGTTTAAATATTTAAATGTTATTATTTTCCAACAGCATATGTAAAACTCAAGGATAAACCTTGACACCAGACCTAGAATAGTTTAAACATTATTGATAAGTATAAAATATTGAAGAAATACAAATATTTACATGCAAATTGAAGCTTAATTTGATTAGTATAAAAGATATCATTCTGATAAAAGGTATATTAACCCTAGGGCAGTATTTGGGTAGCCTTAAATACAACCTTTCTTTTAAAGTCTGGTTGATTTGAGATCAACTTGTATATCATGTTGACTCATTACACTTTCAGTGTTTTGAATAAATAAAAGAAATCTTAAATTGCTAGAAATTGAAGGAAGAGTAAGCATATTCAACAAAAAATAATATGTAAATAAACAATATACTTTTATATTATTTTTACATATTTCCATAGGGTTTCCCACTGAGGATTTGCCGTATAATATTTTCATCATTTCCAATATACTTTACTGTATTGTATGTTTCAGTGCTCTTTGCTAAGTTTTGAGACTACAAGTGCATTGTGATCTACCAAGAGCCTAAAAAAATTAACACAGCCAATGAATCAATTTATTAATTTGGAATGTAAAAGTATAATAAGAAAATAATAAATTAATATAAAATATTTGACACTTAAGTCTAAGATAAAAAAGCTAAATTTAAGTACTAATATTCAATCACAATAAGCTTGCTGCATAAAAAGCTACCAAGTGTCTATTTATCTATGTTTATTCAGAAGGTGTTAAGTCTTTTTCTGGTTCGCCTTCAGATAGTATTTGTTGTAAAAGATCATATACTGGTTCAAAAGCTTTCCTAAAGGCCGCATTCGTAGGAATAAGATAGTCATGCATGTCATGATGGCTTATTGTTCCATCATTTTGAATGAATCCTTTGTCTATAGACACCATTTCAACTTTATTCATTTGAGCTACTTTTTCACGTAAAAGTTGATTGATTTTATCATTTTTCTCTCTCAATATGTTTTGAAATTGACCTCTTGGAAGTAGACTCTAAAATAAAAATAATAACATACATTTTTAAATAGATAACAAGTATGTTAAAAAATATGAAAATGTTTTACTTACAGGGAGTACAATGTAAACACTGGGATGTTTTTCCCTGATGGTATGAACTATTTCTAAAATACCATCACAGACTTGATCTGGTGTATGATTAAAATTATTCGTCCCTACATGTAACACTATCACCTGAAATATAGAACTCATGTTAATATACACTAATAGTATTCATTTTAGTAAAATATCAAGATTTCTATATTACCCTGGGATCAACGTGATCTAACTCTCCATTTTTGATACGCCATAAAACATTTTGAGTTTGATCATTATAAATGCTAAAATTAAGGCAATGAAGTGGTGCAAACCACTGATTCCACACTTCTGTATGTTCTAGTGCTTGGAGAATAGAATCGCCGATGAAAATAACATCTCCGTCTTTGCCTTTTGCATCCGAAAGAAATCGTTTATGCTGGAAAGTTATTATCGAATAAACATTAATGTATCTGTACTATTATTCTAAGTATTCTTATGTTTCCATGGTAAGTATTTTGTAGGAAAAACAAAACTATATTTAATCCAAAACTTACAATACTATTCCACCTGCTATCTCCCTCAATATCTTGTTGTGGTGCTGCCACAGAACAAGGGTTCATGGTAAAATATAACACAGCTTTAATTTCTATAATAAAATAAGCTATAACAATACCCTTTACTGGATTTCAATTAGACATTGAAAATTGAAGAATATCCACAGATTACATTAAACTAGTTGCAAGCTGAAATTATTTGTAGCCGCAAATTAATATATCAAAATTTTACCGATTGCAAACAGATAAAAATCGTTTAACCATTCATTTCTAATTTGACACTTATCCGATTCGCTAACGGTGACGCGCGGCGCGTCATTCGATATACTTGCTGAAAGGTCGATAACTCGCCTGGCGCGTCATAAATAAATTTATCTAACACTTTTAGAATTCAAGATTTGTACACTTGGAAATTATAAATTAAATATTATAATGACTAATAAGCACAGCCATACATTATTAATTTATATTACAATAGACTTATACTGTAAATCTTTTATTTACAGCTTAACTTTAAAATAACTATGAATATGATCTTTTTAAATTCAGACTTGTATTTCTGTGTATTTTATTCTTATTTAAGTCATTTATGTTACATTTTTTCATTTGATATTTTTCCTTTTGTTTGAACTTCTGAAGTGCAAATTTAGAGTCGAACCCATGCAAGGTTTCAAAACCTTTCCATCAGACACTAAATAAAAAGTAAATATACTATAATTAATTCTTTATGTAAATGTATTTCAGACTATCCATATTTTATATAAATTATACTTTGAATTCCCTTAAAACATAAGCTTGCGTTACACTTCCCTTTAAAGAAATCATTTTTTTAATGTTGCCGAAACCTTGTGTAAATTGGTAGCTTAAAATATTATTTTATGCTTCTGCGTTATGAATTTATGATTATGAATAAGATTGTTAGATTTTTTTTTATAGTGTACGAAATACGAATTAAAATGCACTAGAACATAAAAGTTCTTCTGTGCTGATAGCGGAATTGTAAATGCTGTTAATGTGTTCTTTGGGTAATAATAATTTATATAGCTAGACAAAGAACTTATTTATCTTACCTAAAATAAAGTATTTTTCCAGTTTTGTTAAGTTTTAATGTTGTGTTTAATGTTGGTGTAGCCAAAATTAAAATTGATTTTGACATAACATCTTATTTACATAGTAATTCCTATAGCATTAAGACTAACCTAAAGATATTTTATTTTGTATTACTATACTCGTTTTTCATATTCACGGATTTTTGTATTTTCATTTTAAGACAGCTCTAAGTTATTAAAATGTCAGATAATTTAGATATGAATGAACTTTCAATACAACAAAAGCATAGAAAAGAAAAAAAAGAATTACAAGCTCAAATCCAAGCTCTTAAAAAGGCAGCTAAAAATGATAAAACTAGGAAGAAAGAACTTGTATCAGAAATTGCTAAATTAGAAGCAGATCTAGAAATGAGACATAAAAAAGAACTTGAAGTAATTAATGACGAGGAAAATGCTAATTTAAATGTTGAAATAAATGAAGTGCATGAAGAAAATGAACACAAAACAAAAGTTTCAAAAGCCCAAAAACGTCGTGATAAAAAAATGGAGCAAGAAAGGAATCGGGAAATAGAAATTAAATTACAAGAACAAGAAAATCGTAATGGACCCAGAAATGTGGAAAATCAGGCCATATATGGGAGATTAAAAGAAAGAAATTTGAAAATTTTTACTATACCTTCGGATGGGGATTGCTTATATAAAGCTGTTGCTCATCAATTAGAAAAAAAATATAATAAAATAATACATGTAGAAGACTTAAGAAAAAATGTGGCTATGTATATTTTAGAGAATAAGGATGATTTTATGCCATTTTTAAGCAATCCTGAGACTAATGAAATGCTTACTGATGTCGAATTTGAAGAATATTGTAAAAAAATAAGTGACACAAAAGTATGGGGAGGGCAGTTGGAGATAAGAGCTATATCTAATACCTTAAAATGCCCTATTACTGTAATACAAGCAACTGGACCTGAGACAATAGAACAAGGAACAGAATATGAAGGCCCCCCTTTAATACTTTCATATCATAGACACATGTATAGTTTAGGTGAACATTATAATTCTACCGAGGAACTTGTTAAGGACTAGGATATTAAATAAATTATTTACATTTAAATTTGTTTTTTTATGTATTTCATTGTGTGGTTTTGCAATACTATATATTTTAGCATTTTAGTTAAATCTTAGTAAACATATCCCATTATTTATAAGTAAAGTAAAAGAACTAATTATTTATTATTGAGAAAAGAAATTAAATCTAAAAATAATGTAGAAAAAAGAGAGAATGAGTAGCTATAGAAGCAGAAATTATTGAACATTATAAATAAGATATTTTATATGTACTACAAACAACAAAATAAAATGTGTTTATTTATGAATATCTTTATTAGTTAAATCATAGATAAATACAGAAAACTGATGCTTAGTTTAAGCTCCATTTTGAACTTGGGGACCATTTGCTGCTACTTCTTCTTCAGTATTATGTTTATTAGGATCGTCAGGTTTCATAGCTGGGAATAATAGCACCTCCTGTAAATCAAACAATTCATATATAGAACAAATTGCTCCATGTAATGGTTGAAATAAATAGATACCTAAATGAATAAATAATTAAAAATTATTTTGCATACTTTAATGTTATTAGAATCTGTCAAAAACATTGTAAGACGATCAATTCCGAGGCCCCAGCCTGCCGTAGGAGGTAATCCATATTCAAGGGCTGTGCAGAAGGCCTCATCTGTAGGTGGTGTTTCGTCATCACCAGCGGCTCTATCCTTAGCCTGTTGTTCAAAACGTTCTCTTTGTGTTGCTGGGTCATTCAATTCAGTATATGCATTGCAAATTTCTTTCTTCATTACAAACAGTTCAAATCTAAAAGATTATAATTTCAAGTAGGTAAATAACAGAGACAAAATAACACTTATTAATTAAAATACATCATGCAATACTTTTATATAACAGTACTCATTTTACTATTACTTCTTTATAATAGATAAATATTGTTGTACAACTACAATAGTTAATTAAACATACTCATTATAATCTCTTGGCCAGTTTTTACATCAATCATAATTGATAACCCTTGTATGGAACAATCTTCATCACTTTTATTTAATAATGCAAGTGCAATTGGTATATTTATATTATCTTAATTATTATGATGAACTGTGTGAAGATAATTCTCACTGACTATTGAGTTTAGGAACATGATAATTAAGCATTGTTATGTATTAGTATAATTACCAAGATGCACACATTACTATGCTATTTAGTAACAAAGCAGACAAGCTTTGTGATACATCTCTTAAATGTTTAAAAACTCTAGGAAATTATTGGTTTATTATTATTAGCTCTCATATATTACTAAAAAAAAAATTGTGTCAGCTTGATTTGCTGGCATGGTGGTCCTTGTTTACACACATAATTACATAAATTCTTGTAATACATTAAGTTATTTAAAAGTCAATTTAGCTGCATATTTACAGAATTACATATATTACCTTTCAGTCAGTCCAGGTGTTTCTCTATGATATTTGGACAATGGACTCATAATTTGAGGATGGTCCAAAATGAATGTAGGGTTAATGCATTTATCTTCAAGAAATTCTCCAACTAATTTATCCAGAAGTCTTGCTGTTGTTCTAGGAGGAGGGCATTCAATCTGTAATTTTTTTATATATAAGAAATTTGAAATATTTTAAAACTTTTTAATTGGGAAGCTTGATCTTTGTAGAAGTAGAAAAGAAGTCCCACTTACTTGATGTTTTTCACATAATTGACTGAGCATGGAATTTGCTTCTGCCGTATCAAGTTTATCTGCAGGTGGAAACTTTACATTCAAAACTTTCTCCAATGTGGCAATCATTGGAACCCTGGCAAATGGTGGAGTAAAATCTACTTCTACTTCTTCACCCTCAGGGCCATCAGGATGATATTTTACCTAAATGTTTTTAGTTCCATTAATATGAATTACAATAACTGTAGTAGATATGATAAAAACAAATATAAAATAATTTGCAAAACTAAAATTATATAAACGCCAAATAAATTTACCTTGTAAGTGCCATGAATACTTTTAACCATTCCAGATAACATAGTTTCAGTAATACTTATTAAGTCATTATAATCAGCATATGCCATATAGAACTCGCATGTTGTGAATTCAGGATTGTGGGTCAAATCAATACCTTCATTTCTGAATTGTCTTCCAATTTCATACACACGATCCAAACCTCCTACAACTAACATCTTGTGATACAATTCTGGAGCTATTCTCATATAAAGGTCCATATCAAGTTCATTGTGATGAGTCACAAATGGTTTAGCTGTAGCTCCTCCAGCAATCATATTCATCATTGGTGTCTCAATTTCTAGAAATCCCATGTTATCCAAAAATCGCCTTACATATGAAATAATTTTTGCCCTTATGTAAAAGGTTTGCCTAACCTAAAAATAAGAATGTTTAATGTTTACTTAATGAAACACTTTATTAATAATTTGAATTTTATATTCAATAAAAACTGCACAATAGACATTTAATCACATATGTGAAAGTACATTTTACTTATATTTCTCTTACCCTATCATTTAAAATTAGGTCCAAATATCTCTTTCTAAACCTGGTCTCTTTGTCTTTAAGACCAAAGTGCAGATGTGGAAGCATGTGTAAGCATGGAGATAGCAATTTGATTGTCTTTGGTATGATTGAAAGTTCTCCTTTTTTGGTCTTGCCAGGATTTCCAATGCAACCAATTATATCACCACGTCTCAGTTTATCAGTGTCACTTACAAATTTATCCTCAGATTCATATAATTTAGCATTAGCCATTACCTGTAGGAAAAGTTAATATTTATAAATATGTGTAATAAGTTTATTACATACCAATATAAGACTAATACATACCTGCAGTTTAACTCCTTCTCCCCTTAAGTCATAAAATATAAGTTTAGCTCCAGATTCTCTTATTGAATGAATTCTGCCAGCAACAGAAACAGAAATATTTTCCAAAACCTCTCCATTGTTCAAATTATTATATTTATCAAGAAATTCCTCTAAAGAGATAGTAACAACAAATTTATGAGGATATGGGTGATCATCTTTGGCTCCTTCTTTAAGAGCTGCAACTGCTCCTGATCGTAGTTTGTAATATTCATTAGGAGATATTTCTTCCTCTGCTTTTGTTGATTTTTTTTCCGCAACTACAGTGGGCTGTTGGGCTACCTTTTCAGCTTTCTCTTTCAATTTTTGTTCGGCTTTTAGTCGACGTTTCAGTTCACTGCAAGTTTAATAGAATTAATTGAATTATCCAAATAGCTTGTTTATTTATGGTTAGGAAATTAAACCAACCGTGTATTTAATGCTGACGAATATTTTACAGTTTTTGTTAAATAATTTAGGTTTTTCTTTTTGAGCCGAAATGGCACTGCTTTAGTATTCTTCAACATAAAACATATATTGCCATTATTCGTCACCAACTATACGCATCTGTGCTTTCGAAATTTTTTCGCTTGACTCAGCCCTTTCTTCTTCAAATATGTTTACAATAAGTAAAATAGTATATTATCTACACCTATACCTAAGATGAAACCCCCACCGGCCCACGTTTCCAAAATTTAAAAAATTACTTTACACGCTATTCACAATCACGGTCCCCCCCAAAAAATCTCACTGTTTGGAGTCTGACATACCAATTATAGGATTGCCGTTAGATAAAAATGAAACACGAGATAATTGTGCATATGAAGATAAAATATGATAATTATCTCAGCAGCATATGAGCAACTATGATATCAATTATAATACATCATTAAGTTGACTTTTTATGCTATCTATAGAACATAATTACCTTGGCCTACACATGGATACCTACTTACACGTGGATTGTGCACATCAAATATTTAATGACTAAGTTAACATCACTTCTTGCTTCTTTGTTTGTCATTATATGCAACTTTCACTGTAGAGTACTAAACGAAAACTTTCATCGAGATGTATTCTCGTAGTGAGTAAATTCTTTGGATGTAGGCCAGCACCAATTTATTAAAATGTTTTGAAATATATTTTGCTTAAACTTTCCAAAAAATTTTTGCTAAAATAGAATTTATGAGTTGTTAGTCAATATGTGCATATAGTTATATATTTTAGATATAGGTATATGGTAAAGGTACATGGTAAAACCAAAATAACACAATTTGTTGTTATTCAACATTATAATATCATAGTTGATGTATAATGGCTATACAATATCTAAGTGCCCATTTTGTTATCGTTCATTTCCAATCCTCATTGCAGATAATGTCCTATATGATGTAGACAAATAATATTTATATATACTCAGACATCGTGAATATAAGTTTCACCAGTTTATCAAAATCTCTCTAATAATTGCTCTAATAATTGCTTAAATAAAAATATATAAATCTTAATTATTTTTCTTATACACTGTGTACTAAAAGATAATCCATAATATCTCTATACATTGAAATTTGTAAATATGTTTTATTAAACTCGATAGAACCTAGTAATACGTTTATTTGAATTGTAAAAATGGCTTCCCCTACATTCATTATTCTGGTGCTGGTCCCTTCTGCGCATTGTCGGCAGCTCGCGGCGCGCATGCAAATGGCGACACATCCGTCTCCGACCAAATCTATGACTACATCCGGTCGATGAAGCGATACACCTAACGTAAAAGCTTTTAGTAGTGCATTCTTGAATCTTCATTACAGTTATAACACGAAAACCATGCGTTTTTAATACTTAATCGTAAAACTAGGCTTGTATAGCTATTCAATTTAATCAGACCAGAAATCGAATAGTAACAGTAGTTTAATTCATAATGTATGTTGATATGAGCTTAAGTGCGGGCTTATAGGCGAACAACGTAAAAGCTTTTATGGCCATGACTGTCGTCAGCCATCAGTACAGTGCCATATGGTACGATACTGACGCGTATAAAACTCATTTACTCTTTGCTTTGGGTTTACTGTATTTAGTGCACGCAACCTCAAAATAATATAATATGAAATTAACTGTCAACATTTTATTTAGAAATAGGATCAATGAAAGTTTAATATTACAATATTTATTTTTAGTAAGTGTTCAAATTTGCTTACTCTTGCGAAAATTAATATTGTACGTGACATTACTAAGCTTAACCTTAGGGTATCCTTTCGTATCACACGCTCGAGTAAGGCCTCGTAGTAATTCAATATGGCCAGGCGCCACGCTCGAAAGCATTATAACTCTTTTGTGTAATGACGACAAAAGCTTGTGTTTGAAGGCAATGTATAAATATACTAGTATATCTACATGCTCAAGAGTTGACATGTACGAGTAGATACGGTGTCCTTATTATGGAGACATGCATGTGATGTTTACTTTTAACTGTTATTACATTAGTTAAATTAGTTAATAAGATAAATTTACTGATTATCTGATTGGCCGTTGGTATTTAAGAAAATAAAATAAAAATATTTATTTCTTTTTGAACTGTTACAAAATAAATACAATACAGATTATTTCCAAAAAATATTCGTTTTAACAAAATTGGCAACTAAAATTAATAAGGACCTTCTGAGATGTTATTGTCAAAAATATAATCTCAGACTATTAAACGATTAATATTAAATAATATATAAAAGGCAGCTTTAAATCGTAATTGATTTGTTCATTTATGTTTTTTTTAGTTGTTACCCCAATTTTTTTTTTGGCTAGAATTTATGACTTTTGCTATACTATTTTCACAAATAATTTACTGCTAACCTTTCGTACTCACACACATATGTCCATTCTGAATTTCAGCTTTCTCAGTAGCCCCCAAAATTTCGCTGTTTAGTTGGATATTAATTGAATTTTTATATTTATCTTATACTAGCTGTTACCCGCGACTTCTTCTGCGTGAGCAGCTCCACCCAAAGTGAAAATTTTTTAGAGTCAAATAGATCTCCCAATTGTGTTATACGAAGAAACCGCATCTGTGCCTTTCAAATTTGAGGGTTGCCCTCGATTTCTTCAGGATTCCATCATCACATCCTGATCTCCTTACCATGGGACCAATTGTGAAATATACATACCCTCCTACATATATATACCCTCTCGAACAAAAAAAGAATTTTGAAAATCGGTCCACCCATCTTCGAGTAATCGGGGAACACATAAAATAACCTCCTTTTTTATGTTGGTTAAAAATCCCTATAAATTTTAACTTATTATGTTATTCTAATATCAACCCTATATTACTGCAAAGTTTCATGAAAATCCGATCAGTAGTTTTAGCGTGAAAGAGTAACAAACTCACACACATCCGTACAAACTTTCACATTTATAATATTAATAAGATTTCTAAATAAACTTCAGTTGTTGTCCTAAATATACACAAATATAAATGTCATATACATGCATCCATTTCTACATTGAATGTTGCACTAAATGCAAGAATGCATGAAGAGAAACATTAGTGATATATCATACCATTCTCCACTTACACATACAAATACCTTTTTCAAAACATTCCTTGTATGGTTGAGGAAGTAGATCTCCACCGCAAATTTTCTAATCATATTGGAGAATGAACTAGATTAGGTGTATCAAAAGTATTAATCCTAAAAAGACATTATTAAAATACGTATAAAAAATTTAACGCTGCAAGATTCGAACCCGCGCCTCCTAGAAACTATCCAAGCGCTCTTACCACTGAGCCATACGAGCTGCTACGAGCTGCGTCGAGATTTTTATACACTTTATTACGATTTATTTTTGTTATTAAAAGTTCGAATCCTGCTCCTTTCCAATTTTCATACGTTTTCTAAAAATGTTTTTTCAATTTCTTCTCACATTCAATTTAACAGTTAAACATTTTAAAAGAATAAGTCCTTTTTAATTTTTAATTTATAACCTCAGCCTTTAATCAATACTTTATACGTACGGCAGTATAATATGTAAGAGTTAACAAATATAATTAATTTTAAATTTTATGTGTTTACATAGGTACAATAAAATAATAAATAGCATATTGTTAACCGTACACATGTGCATAAACATATAAAAAATACAAAACGGAAAGTTTTATTACATAGATATTAAATTATTTCATTTTTGAAGTCATTGCTTCCACTCGTTATCACACACAAATGATGTCAGTGCTAATAATAGTTACCATGGTCTTATGCCTATTTTACCCTGTCGATAAACAGTGTGTTGTATTTGACTTTGTTAAAAGGTTATTTGTATGGACGATTTGAGCAATGATTTTCCTGTTGTCTGGACGAGCGGAACGAATTTATGGGTGTTAAGGGGACTCCGGATTAACGGATATTTTATTTCGAAATGATGATCGAACGATTACATTTTAAAGATTAGGCGATAAAATGATATATCAAAACATCTGTTGCGTGTTCGCAGTATATACGTATAATGTACATATGGTATTTTAACCATGTGTTACTTGTACGGCGCGCCGCGACGGTTGGTTGCGATTTGAGGCCGAACAAGTCAACGCCACTGCCAAGGTCAGCTCGTCCGGCTTCGTCAAACAATCGTTAAAATTTGATGCAATCGAACCTTTGTGAACAAGGATTTTATCAGTAATAAGATATGTATGACATTATGTCTTATCTATTGGACGTAGGTAGATTGAGTTTTTAACGTTGACTTACGCAGCATTACTAAAATTTACAAAGATTACCTTCTTACAAAAGAGATAAGACATTTTGATAATTTAGAAAACTCATCGGTTACGTGTGTAATTTATTAATACAACATGACTCCTAATTATATTGATTATTGTTATTAAAAAATTACAATGTCGGAGAGTCAATCTTTAAATTTGCGATCTCGGTGAGTTGAACGTTCGCTGGAACCGGTCAGACGGGCGGCCGCGCCATAAAGGATCCTCCCGGGGAATGTGCCCCCGTACTCCCTCCCGCCGCTATCTGTA
This sequence comes from Dryas iulia moderata, assembly GCA_019049465.1. Classification (NCBI taxonomy): domain Eukaryota; kingdom Metazoa; phylum Arthropoda; class Insecta; order Lepidoptera; family Nymphalidae; genus Dryas; species Dryas iulia. Next base: position 5,891,933 of record CM032416.1, on the reverse strand, counting down.
CCCTGATATTTCCGCTTCGCAATGATATGTAACCAGTCGCTATCACAGCACAATATGGGCTAGGGTACAGAGCAGTTAACTACTAACCATCCATTTGAAGATTTTAAAAGCCTCTTCAATTACATTTATAATAACTATAAATCTCACAAACCTGTGAACATCTACGATAGGCCTGCTAAACTATAAGAAACAAGTGAAGACCGCTTTAAAAAGTGGTTAAGTACATTTTCATTAACAAATAAAAATCATTGAACTTTTACTTAGCTTATGGACCTGTTTGCCTTTGAAAAAATGATTGTTTTAAACCTAATGGGTTTATTAATAATAAATCAATATTAACAGGTGGTAATAGTGAGAATCCTTTAATGTATGTCATAAAAGTCCACGCAAACAGAGTCTCGAACGGGCCTCAACTAATTTAATTTTAATAAAAAAGGAGAAAAAACAGAATTGAAATAAAATTCACATCGAAAATTTTATATTAGAAACTTATGCAAAAACACTGGCCTGGATTATTATCTAGTGTTTACTAATGTTTTTAACACGTTATCATGAATTAAATTTATAAATTACGCTATGGACTATATTGTGAGGTTAAATGCACTTATCGAATTAAATGTATTTATCAAATTGATAATAATAATGGTAGGGCACGTCATCAATGTACTAAAGACAACGCCCTTTGTCATGTTCACGATTTGCCGACACTAAAGGATATCATAAAACCTATTAGAAATGCAGGGTGCTCCCGGCATAACAGTAAATATCTAGTGAAATTGAGATTCAGCTTAATTTTCGTTATTGCATTTCAAGCAAGTATCTATTAATAAATATTATTATTTATGGAAACTTTAACAATAACAGTGCTTAATTTTCATTATTTTTCTTTGTCTTTTACAATATTTTAGTACAGAATTTATAAACAAGCAATTCCTATTACAACTTATAGATAAACATATAACGCAACAACAAATTTTCTTATGACGATGGACTGTAACTGAAATCAGGAAATTAACCGCACTTGTAATAAATAAATTAAATTGAAGGCTGGATATTATCTTGATGAAACGTGAGAATTATCACGTTTCAAGACTGTACTAATCAAATGTGTTGCAGCTATTTAATATTTCTCTCTATTCTTAGGAAACAATGGAAAGGAGAAGGAAAATTCTCGAAGTAAGGAAGCAACGTCGCCAGCGGCTCGATCTGCGAACGGTCAGTATTATTTTGTACTAAACTTAAACGTTGCTATAGCAATGTTTGAGAGCGAGTAAAATGAATGAGCGGGTAATGATCGGTCCTTTCTATGGTAAAAACGAGGGTCGTATGCGGGTGTGCGCGTGGGTAGGGCGCGCACGCCGTGTCCCGGGGGGTTGCGGCGGACAGCGCGCAGCCGCGGCGGCCACCCCGCCGGCCACCCCGCCGGCACACAACGTTTCCCGGCTACCCTCTACCTCTCATCCCTCTTCCCGTTCCACACACCTAACTCACTCCGCTCCCCCTGCCCCGCGCATCCCCCTCTTTGCAGGGGCGACGACTCCAGAGTATACCGCATTCTATTCGCATTTTTGCGGAAATTGGAATTCTCCCTTGATATTAACACACAAAAGTACTACATCACTTGTCATTACCACGTAGCATCGATGTTAGGTTCTAGTCACTTAATAAGCCTAATGTTTGAATTATTGAATCATAACATTAACAATGTCCATATCGCGTTATATGTATAAACATTGAACGTAAACGGTTACATTCTATGATCTTAAAATAGTGTCTCTTAGAATATTATATTTCTCATAATCTGGATGAGGCTGAACTTGAAACATTGACTATGATTATTTCAAATATACATTTTTAGAAAATATAATTATATTCTTAAATGTGTAATAAAATTTCGAAAATTAATAAAAACGATTAGGTATACTTTTGGTTAAGTAAATGTATTGCGTTATTTCAGTTGGCTATTTCTGTCTACCATGTAAATTCGGGAAATGAAAAATAAATAATTGTTTAATAACCACAAAGAACCATTTACAAGCGCAGCAAAACTAATATAGTTTGTTTTAGTACATAATTATATAGTACATAATTGGTAGAAACGATAGAGCTATAATTTTGCCTTAAAACAAATAGCTGTGTTTTTAATTTGTAGTAAAACTCGCTTAATAATTTGTAATATTTAGAACATAAACGCTTTCCATTACTCACGTAAGTGTACCCAGAACAATTAGTGAAATTAGTGGTTTCTATGAAAACTGAAAATTAACACTTAGTGTGATTAAAAAATAAAGAATCATTGTGCTATATTAATTATAAAAATGTAGCTTTTAATTTATCATCGTGACAGTTTTTACATGTAAAGGTTGACATTGGGTATAGGCCAATGGCCGAGAATATAACTTAACGCTTTTTCCTAATAGCATAGTATTCTGGGGTATCCATCCCGAATGTGAGAGAGACCTAACGTCAAATATTCCGTCCTCCACTTTCTGCCCAAAATCGACACTGACATGTTGAAAGAGAGCTCTTTGCTGCACTTTAGGTTCGTAGGTACCAGAGCGATAAAATAAAAAAAAATAAGATAAAATAAAATAATGCCCTCGAGTTGGAATCAAAACCACTACCGCCACGGTCGCAGTCAACCGCTGACACACTGCGCCAACACCTCTTCTATATAATAACAATATTCAATCAGAAATTAATCAAGGAATAACGTAACAATACCTAATACAACAGCTGATATGATAATAATATGTTAAACTTTCAAACACAATGTCATTCTCTAGACGTGACATATCAATGGGACGAGTGTTTAGATAATGGGACATCCGTCTTCGGAAACGAGTAGGAGGAATATACTTTTGTTGACTACATTGTATAAAACGTAATTCAATATTCAGTATTTAATTGTAACAAATAATATTAAAATATTTAATTAAATTGTCATTTAGAACTATAATTAAAGTCTGTTAGTAGTAGTAGTTTCTGAAGACCGTACTTTTAATTTGTTTAAAATTCTAGAAGATTCTGAATGCCTAAATATTTTACTTGACACGAACTAAAACGCATGTTGTTTTCGATATGTTAATGGTGTCAACCAATAAAAACCTGCCAAGTAATAGATATCGTGTTATTTGATATAGAGTAATATAGTAAATGTCATCGTATTGTATAGATTTTATGGATAAGTGCGTTTTTAGTAAAAAATTCAATTCAAGTCGCTTGTAACCACGCCCTGACCGTAATGAGGTATAAAGATTATTGCATTTGTACCGCCATTATCGGATAATATTATAACGAAACAAGATATTTAATGTACTTACCGTAATTGTGTTGTTGTTAAAGATATATTTTTTAAATACCATATATTGTAACCGTGGCATTCTGTGAGGAGTGGTAGAACCCAACGATGTCAAACCATCCATTCTGCCACGAATCCACGATGGCTTATGGCACGATGGGTATTGCATCTTAAGTGACCTAGTTCAACGGCTTTATCTTAGGTACTAGAGGCTCGAATTCAAATTCGACAAGATTTAATTTACCCATATCAAGATTCATATTGTAATTTTAGAGTATAAAGAACAGGTCTGTCCCAAATTGTCTTTTTATGTATATTGTACGATGTGTTTTGTACGATGTGTTTTGTATATATTTTAAGGTGTGTATTATAATTCAGGTCTACAAGTTTCAATCCCAGTGCGAATCAAAGAACAAACAAAGTCACAGTACTAGGGCCGTCTGTTCAATCTATACTAAAATTTTATACCATTTATAAATGCGAAAATCTGTCCGTCTGTTACGCTTTCACGGCTAATCCATCTGTCTGACTTGGATATAATTCAGAATAAAAATAATTGAAGGTTCAGGGTCAAACATAGGCTACTTATATTTTTCAAAAATCAATAGGGGCTGGTTAATTTCAAATCGTAAGTCGCTTGGACCGATTGTAATGAACTTTGGCATAAATATGATTGATAACCTAACATAAACTTTATTTTTAAAAAAGAAAATACCCCCCCGTAGTAGTAATGTGACGAACTAGCGATAGTTGCTTAGTTCACTCGGTGAATCCGCGAGTGGGCCGCTGATATTCGATTGATATAGACTTAAGAGTCAGGTTTTGATAGGTCTACAGCTATACAAATTTTAAAGTGGTCAAATTAACAAACAAATTTACGAGAAAATCCTTCTTCATGTTATTCTGCTCTCTTTTCTTTTCATCTATATTCTTATACCTATAATTAAACTTACAAACAACCTCTAACATTATCAACAGATGGATTTAATTAAATGATTCAGTTATTTGTATAATTAAAATATGCTTATTATGAAGTATTTAGAATTTACATAAAATATTTACCTTAATAACATAATTCTTTTCCTTATATGTAGAGGAAATCAATGTATTGTAAATACAGACACACATCGTGGAATAATAAATATCCACCATATATTTAAAGCCAGTCGTGGCACAAGCGTGTGACTGTAAACGGCTGGTTGTGGGCTCAATTCCCACTCGAGGAGTGGAAATTATATTTCCATTTTCTTCGCTCTGGTGTCGAGGTAAAGCGCGGCGTTAAGTTCCGCCAATTAACACGCAAGCCTCCGAATTCGGCGGAAAGTGGGGACCGGAGTGTCTTACCACTAGGTTCCCTCTGCCTACCCTGCTGTGTGCGGGAGAACCGCGAGAAGCTAAAAAAAAAAGAAAATATTTAAAGCTGCAACCGATTTTGTTAATCTAATGCGTCGGTGATTGATAAAAAAATGAGTATTAGGTGATGTCATAACTCGTAAAAGCCATTTTTACATCAGACAACGGGTTAATTGGTTAGAGTCTTCCATTACACAGTATGAGCCAGTGTCGTGGTATTCGTTAATTGTTGTGCTGACTCCACTTCATTATCAGCTCGGCCGATAACATTGTCGCTTTCTATTTTAAAATTTGACAGTAATAATCTATTTCCTCTATTCCTTGGTTATATGGTTTTACTAATTTGTATTGCCTATTGTAGTTGTAGTTGTAAATATATAGTATTAAATATAAACAAATATTATAATATTTTTGTTTATCTTTTAAATATAATAATAAAATGTTAAACAACATGATAACACTAATAACGAATAAATTCCCAGAACAAATATGACAATTTTTTAAATACTAATAATTTATATGTGATTGATGACAACATTTTCCTATTAACACCTACTTAGATTTAATAACCGGAAATTGAATCAATGGTTATATTTTAAAAAAATTATACCCTGTATAGTTTAAGGAACTGATATGAGTACCACGGATGACTGTAACGTAAGTTATTGAAAAAACGTCTTCATATCTTTTCCCACAAAGCAAGAGATTAACTTAGAAATCGAGACATTCCGTATTGAGTAGCAGATGTAACGCCGCGCTTTGTCAAAATGTCAAATAATATTAAAATAATATTATAACAAATATTAAATAAAAAGAAAAAATTAAATGTCAAATAATATATAAGTACAGTCATCCCGTTTTACAGTCAAATGCTGTCCAACTACACGTCGCAACGGTCAAATTTAAAAAAAAATATTTAAAAAATTTGATATTTATACTTTCAGGGGATAAACAAAAAATGATCTGAAACAAAAATCAGTTTTTCGGATATTTCAATCGAGACAGACTCATTATTTTACAATACTTGAAGCTTTACTTTAACATTCTGTATAATTAACACTAGCAGTAACCGGATTGAGGTCAACAGCCTAGTGCTTTCAATCTTCACGAGACGCTTAATCACGATGCTTAAATTAAATAAAAATTATTTTAGAAATGCATCATGTTTTATATTTTATAAAGGATAATTAATGAATCTGGTCATCAATTTGGCATATTGTGGAAAATTTGTGGAAATCTTTCTTCAGGTGACATGATAAAATACGTTGTAAAATATACAGTATGTTTAAATTAACAAGCTTTTAAAAGCAATTATTAGCTATCTATAATATACAAATACCTATATATTTATGAAATACGTGTGATAGTAAACCGGTTTTTAAATTATTTTATTTAACGTTTTAAACGAATTAAGGGCAATAAACTTACAAGTCACACAACAAATAACATACCTATTTGCATATAATCTAAAACAGTCTAGAAAAATTATATCTAAAAATAAATGTTCAGTAAAAATGTTTTCTTTTACCATTAAATTAAAACAAGTGGTAAACATTTTAGCTTCTTTGCACTATTTGGCGGTTTTCCAGTAAATACTTTACTTTGTGGAGTAAGATGGTAAACATGTGGGTATACAATATCGTCAGTCCTCATTAACACTAAAACAGCTCAAATTATTTTAGAATATAACGTGATATTTATGTTGGGAAAAATACACTAAAAAACACAAACCAAAAATAATAATTATTAATGAGTTGAACTATTCCTAAACTTGCTACATTTGAAATTGGCTGTTGTTCAATTTTAGTCACTTCCCATTCTTAATTATCTGGTTTTCGTTTTTTTCTTATAGGCATTATATATTTTTCCTTTAACTATTTCTTAGATAAAAATAAACACATATGCTACCTTAGAAAATCTACATTGAGTATTTAATTAAAAGTATATTATATGTATCTACACATATATTATATACCTATGACATGTTTTTAATCTATGGTTATAAATATTTCTGTTAAACAATACATAGTAGTTTCGATTAGTAATACCATAGAAGTATAATACTATTATATATAGTATTTAATTGATACGCAAAAACGTACAAATAATTTGAAAAACAGATAAACAATTATTAATTACCTGTTTTTCAAAGACCTAAATGAGATGTATTGGGTAGTAGATAACATATTTCGTCAAATGTGTGCAGAACTTTTTTATACATTTTAAGTAATACTTTTGGTAAAATTCAGCGATGTGTTGTGTTAAACGTCATCAAATATTTATGTACCTCCTTGTAAATATTTAATGATAATTAAACAACAATTGATGTCTCTGAGGGCGACATAAACAACATTAATTGATAGGTCATATAACTTAATACTTGCTCGTTAAATATTGGCAAGGGTAATGTCTGACCGCTTGTGGCGATACCAACCATATCTGCCTTGTAAAGAGTTCATTGAACTGTACCGTTTGTCTACAATTAATAATTCATTTTGCAATAGCGAATGTTCCGGTGAATCTCGCGATCATTTAGCGTGGCAAATTAAATATAATAACGGCCTTCATGTATTCGTGAAATGCAATTTTAGTGTCAATAAAAAGTGTGCATGTCTTTAAACACGACCTCGATGAATCATTCAACATATCAGCACCATATGCATTATTCGTGTCGACGCCGTAGATACGAGCGTTGGAAGGTCCCTTCCTTAGTAGGAGAAGGTCGGTTCCGCTTAGCGACCTCATTAGCAGAGCAATGTGAGTCATTGGCCTATCGCACTAATAACTTTTTGTCAACATTCCACCCTTGTTACTTATATAACTGCTTTACTAAGAAAAGTTAATCAGAAAATCAACCTCCTTTGATTAACGTCGCGATTTAAAAAAATATTATTATATTCTTAACAATTATTTTAAAAACTTTAACGAGAACGTAAAGTAAATGATAATCTATTTTTTGTCTTGATCTCATTAGTGACGTGAATATCTGCTGAAACCAGTTGCTATCGAATTTCTTGACGCTAACAGGGACTGTGTTGGAAGTTTCATATAATTTAAAACAATATTTATATCCTAACGTTAGGTGTGGGTATAATACAGCAGTTTTATAATTTAACTTAAATATTCTTTTCGGGATGCCATAGTTCAGTGGCACAATGTCTCTCTCTGGCTGTGTATGCAATTTGTTACGGGTTCAAATCTCACTTGGGGTAATATTTGTATTTAAATTATTTTCATTTCCTTACTTTATGATAAGACGAAGTAAAAAAGCTGATAAAACTATGTTCATATTGATAGATTTTATTTTTTTGTTCATATTAATTACATTTGTTGTAAAATTTACAGAGATAATTAATTTTTATAATCATATAGCGTATTAAATGGTCTAATACTTGGAGTAACAAGATTAACAGCTGCAAGCAACGAGGGCAATTAAAACGCTTTTTTCAGTCTAGAAACTTTCAAAATGGTAATGATATATTATCATATTGCAATACTAATATCCAGTAATTACAGAGCTTCTAGAATTATACTAATAGTTCATTAAGGTTTTATATTAAATGAAGAAAGTAATGTTAGGAATTTATTGTTACTTCTAAAATACACCCCCTGTATTTTAGGTTTATAGTCATTTCTCAATAAGACCTAAGCCACTTACTTGTGAACAATATTTAACATTATCAACATTTAAATTGTCGTTGCCAATTTATACATTGCAATGGAGTTAAAAGCGCCGAAAGCTTACAATATTTTTTGTTAATACTTCAATATTATAGAAGTTTTAACTTCTGTGTTTGGCATATTTATAATTTCTCAAGTAGGTAATTATTTTAGAATTTTGTTTCATATTTGTTCTGTATTTGTGTTTTTATAAAATTGGATTTACAAAGATTACTCATATTTTAACGATTTAATTTTAAAATCATATTAGAAACATTAGTCAAAAAGATTCAAGTGAACGACGTGACGCATTTATCATCAAACAATATTTAATATTTATTTATAGTGATGAATCCGCGGCAGTTGTAGATACAAATATAACAGTAAAACATATTAACGACACAAACTTGAGCCGGTCGATAAGAGGTCACGCAATGCAATGACCGTGTCAGGCGCCTATTATTTATTATTTACGTCCAGCGAGAATGATTTACATGACAATTGATAAGTTAGCCACACAGTGCTTATCAAAATATACTTTAAGTTGTTTTTTTTCCGCTTTATGCATTTTTAGCATTGTAAGAGAGAAGTTAGTTAATTCACTTTCTGTCCGAAATCGAGACATTGTGTCTTAAGTGGCGAAACTTAACGCTTTAACTTAACTTAGTTGTACTTACTAGACTTTCAGAGCGGAGAAATTAAAATAATATATAACCACTCCCTCAGTGGCAATCGAACCCACAACTATTATGTGAATAGTAATCGTGCAAAATGCGTGAAAATGGGAAAAAAATCGTATATGGATATTTTTTTTTTTATTTTTTTTTTTAGCTTCACGCTGTATCCCGCACACAACAGGGTAGGCAGAGGGAACCTAGTGTTAAGACACTCCGTTCCCCACTTTCCGCCGAATACGGAGGCATTGCGTGTTAAGTGGCGGAACTTAACGCCGCGCTTTACCTCGACACCAGAGCGAAGAAAATGGAAATATTAAATATTTCCACTCCTCGAGTGGGAATCGAACCCACAACCAGTCGTTTACAGTCACACGCTCGTGCCACTGGGCCACGACTGGCCACTTATATGGATATATTGTAATATTATTTTGTTTTAAGTAAAATTAAATAAAACCTATTATTAAACGGAAAATATAATAATGTAAATAGTAACCTCATTCGACGCAATTTTGCTATCACGGAGTCCTTACAAGCTTTAAAGCAATACTTAGCTATTGATTTCCGATGCGAACATAGGAAGTCATAATAGTATTCTTTTGTCAATATTTTTTAACATTGCACTCTCTATTCTATTGTTTGATTTGACGTTCTTATAACTAAAATAAAACCTTACTAAAATATAGGACCGGATAACTCTAATGTCAAGCAAGTCTAAAACTATGAAAAAAGCTTTTTATTGTGAACTTTCTTTTTTCTTTGTAACTATATAGGCACATAACCTTATCTCAAGACACTCGGTTCTCTACATTCCGTCCAAACCAGGGAACACTACGCCGAATAAATACTAAAATATAATTTAGTAGATAATTTTATAATGATATTTTAATTATTGTTTTCAACCGTTGCATATGGGACACTCAAAGTTTTAACATCCATACGAACTTTTACAGTAAATTGGTTGTAACTTAGGCACTGAAACGGCAACTAAGCTTTTAAATATACAAAGGACCCGCTATACTGAAAGAGCTACCATTTCTCTTGAGTATTATACTCTACTCGAGACACAAAGGTTAAAATCATTACGCTTTGTTCCAACTAAAACCTACAAAGTGTATTCCTTAACAAATTGTACTCCAAATTTATCAACAACTAAGTCTCAAAAGTTTTTTGCATAAAAATATTTTTACCTGCGTTGAGATGTTAAATTTACTAAACTATTATTTCCTGTTTTGTGAATATTTTTATCTCTTTGTAAATACCGATAATAAGGATCCAATTACAAGTGTTTAGTTCATATTTTAAGTTCTCAAAGTGTATATTTTGTTAAATTAATATTTTAAAACGTGTGCTTTTTAAGATACAAACATACCTACTTATCTAATGGGCACGAAGGAGTAGGTATCGTACTTGCGCCGCAGCCATGTGGCCAGTCGGTTAACTTATGTTACATCAAGTTTATCTAGACCAGACCTTGTGGTCGCCAGGAACTAGTGGTTTACTTAATAACAAGTTTTAACACACTTAGTGAATTGAGTGGCCTTAAAAATCTTACTTCTCTTTGTACTAATAAAAAGTTTGTACATCAATTACATTATTTTAATTTAATAGTTGAGATTTGCAAGATGCCTACTCTTTACTCCTTATTAAAAGATACACTTCGCGAGTATTTAATTCTTGAGGCTCATATATGTCAAATACAGGTTATCATCGGTTACATGTATTCACTGTAGAGTATAATTTTTTTATATAAATTAGCTTGTCTATAATAACTGCATCTCCCAAAGTTATATACGAAATGAATTCAGAATGTATTAATTAAGCTAAATAATCATTATAATTAACCGTTGCTGTCTGTCATGCAATGTGAGCATACAATCTCTAGGTTAAACTGAAAAAATAATATTGAGGACAACGCCCTGGTTGCTTCGATAAAACGGATTGTCATACTGCGAAATATTTAATGAGATACAGAACACATTGAGCCGAGTAGTAAAGCGGACAGACAGTGCGGGAGAGCGGAGGCTGAGCTCGATCAATACGTCGCGCCCGGCGCGCCGCCACCGCGCGCCGCCGCCGCCGACGAAAGCGAACGCACCGACCTCGCTGCCCTTCACCGGAGTGTCGACGAACCCCTTGCATGGCGCCCCGCACCGCTCCCCCTCCCCTAGCCCCAACCCCGAGTTCCCTTCCAAGTACAAACCCTCGCGAAACCCTTCGCATCTCACGAAGCGATCTCCCTGACCCGATTAGATATTCTATAAACGACGCTCCCATTGTCGCCCAACTTCCATTTCCAGCTTCGATGAATCGTTAGTCATCGTTAAGTGATTCATTATACAAAGAAACTATAGGAAGATTGTGATTCATAACGACGATTAGAGAAATCATCTTATCTTTACATGATTTATAATATATACAACATAAATAAAATAATGTACGTATGTCTTTCTCTTGGGTTGAGTCAATGATCGATACAACATTTTGTTACCCTAAAATTAAAACTTGTTAATATGACGCGGTTAATAACACTTTATTATTCCAGAAGCGTACACTTCATTTTTATACATTCTGTACATTCGATAACAGTACCACAAACAGGATATAATGTATCACGCGCTATTGAATTTTCGATATTTTTAGTTACTATACATCCAATATTTTGCTGGTTAGGAGAGCTTAGTGAATTGTCACTAACCTTTTTAGTGTCCTGCCAGTTAGTTATTACATGTTGAATAGCGTAGCAAGGATATACGACGGCGTTCATTGCGTCGTGACACCATACTTAATATACTTTAAGTAATTTAACTAAGCAAAGGCATATGTCTTACACCAAGTGGATTTAATTCCGAAGCAAGTATAGATAACAAAATTATTGGTAACCTTAACTTTAATAAATCGAGATATTTGATCGTATCAAACTCATATATCATTGTAATGATACATTTAGTCACCTTTCCAACTAATACCCTGGCTATTGTTATCATTTTTATCTTTTAATGGTTGATTATATATTTCATAATGTACCTACTACATGGTGTATGAAGTATCGACAGTCGAAACAATCCTTGCGGGGAGTCTAGCCAATGAACTTGAATCAGACGGGCCTCCACTGCGCATGCTAGCTATAAATAGACACTTAACTTCACGATCCGTGGAATATGAAATGCTTTTTTGATGATAAAATAATATCTATAATGACGATTTACTCCTTATTTACATAATTTACTATTAGATGTGGTTTACCTTGCTATAGCATTTTTTGTAAAACGTAAAAGGGCTTGTAGTATTTTATCATATTGTCTTGTTGAAATACTGAAATTAATATTAGTATATTCGGTAATTAATTTGTGGCGGGACGTTATTCATCTTACACGGAGTCAGATGTCGGGGACGGCGTCATGAGGGCTATTTTTGGACAGTCGAGGCATTTGGGACGCGCGCTGGAAAATATCTACTAACCGGTCTATTCTCGGACGCCCTACTAACGGTTTGCTTCTTACTTCATCGACGAAATTTAACACTAATCATTTCTGTTTATTGAAGAGAATGGCAGAAAAAGTATATAAAAAATTAAAATACTTAATAAATTTTTTAAGCTACATTTTATGTTTACGGTTGAAACTAAAGATAATATAAACCGCGATATCTGTCACTTCATTATTTATATTGTGCCGAGACATTTTAACAATTATAAACAAACGCGACCTTAGATATCAATGACCGGCCGTCATCTCCCAATGATTGACCGCGGCACGTATCTTGTAGTGTTTATTAAATAAATACACTTCAACGTGATATCACGATTTAATTTATCTTGTGTTTTATGATGATTATGACTAATAAACTATTAACGCCAGAGAATTCGTTTTACGAGGAACAAAAGAAATATGTTTTGCTTCCACGTCGTTGCTTTTAAGCTATACCGTAAAAAATCATTAATGAAACTAAAATTTACTCAAGGTAAGATAAATAAAATATGATTGTGTCAATAAAACAAATCCAACAGGCGCACTTTTTGATTCCAATGCTCTCGTGCCGTGCCGCAGTATCGACCCGGCGGCGGCTGACGTGCTCGTACACTTGACATTCGCACTCCCTCGCCCTCAAATAAGTGTTCACGACCCTAACACTACTGCAGCCTTACAAATACCAATTTTTAAGTCAAGTAATAATACATTTGCATCGCATTATTCAGTAACAGTTCACCGGATCTTTGTTGTTTAATGGAACATTTGTAAGGCTCGGTCTCTTTAAAGATAGAAGTTATGTATTCTTGAGAGTTAAACTAGTTAATATTATTGAAAAAATATCTTTTGCCATGTTGAAAAACTCTTTTATACCTTATTTTTAGTTAAAATATTCTATATAAAACTACCTTCTAAATTCCGACCAATACCCGTTACAAGACAATTAAGTTATTACTAAATCGCTAAATAACAACTAAGCAGAAACGAAGATTAATTTTAAAAAGGACAAATTTAAGTTTCGAGTTGGGCCACGTGCCTAAATAAATCAACAAGTCCCTTTTTATAGTAATTTGTAGACACTTCACTTTTTCAAATATATTTTTCGTTACAGAAAAATATAACGGAATTCTACGTTAATCAACAATAATTCCAACACACCTACGAGAATACTTAAAATGTTACTAAAGAATTTAATATCGACCGTAGACGTTATTGTTATAACAAGAAAAAGTTTCCTAATAAAATACATTATGAACATGTGAAGAATAAACTACGCTATCTAAAGCATATCCTTTATTTATTTAAGATCAAATACATCTTTCCTCATAATTAATCCTATTGCAATTTTAAACCCCATTTGTGAATCTGTTCGCAAAACATCTTTTTATTACTTGTCGCATAGCATAGTCAGAGAGAACCTAGTATCAAGGCACTGTTCTCTTTCCGCCTGAAGTCGAGACGTTGCGTGTTAAGTGGCGGCACTTAACACCATGCTTTATTTTGGGTACCAGAGCAAAGTCAAAATAATATATAATAATTCCCCCGAGTGGGAATCGAACCCAAAACCATCACGTTTACAATAATCATACGTTACACATAACTTTATTACTTGTGAATTTATTGTGTATTTAATTTATAAAATTTGTCAACAGGCGAGGAGCATCCAGGCCAGAAACAAAGAAAAGGTTTCTTTAGAAGTCTTTGGAAGAAATCTCGCCACTACTCTCTGGAGCATCCGTGACCTCAAGACAGGTCATACGAATCAACACTAAAATCTCTTCCTTGAAGTTACAGTTTGTGACTAAACGATGTTCTCTGACGAGTGAACAAATATTGACTCGAATGTTGTAAGATTGGCGTATTAGAAATAATCGTTGTTTTAACGTGCGTGAATGTGGCTTTGAAAATTAAAACTTGTATCCTAATTTGTTAGCTTTATCAAGCTACATGTTTATTTGAGAGCGTTTAACCGGTGGCTATCACAACGCAATTATAATATTTATTTAAGCAATGGAATAACTATTTTAGAATACACGACTTATTTTCTTTCGAAATAGTCATGTAGAAATGTAGATATCACGTAGTAGGTTGTGTACATCAGTTTACAAACGTTTCTTTTAAATTATTGTTAACCAAGTTTAGTGTCGATAAGATTGTTTCTTCGAATCTGTATTGATTGAAATTACTTAATGATAGTTAACACACAAATATGTAAGTTTCTATTACTATTTTCTTTAGCGTTAGACATGTAAAATGAACTTGTGTGGTATATATTAAAGAACCAAAATCACTTAGGACTACCACTTTTAACATTTTATACCAATCCTTGTATTCGAGTGTACTTAATTCTTATTATTGTAGATTTTGTCAAAGGAAATAAATTATGTTCATTAGCAATATATGTATTTTACTTTTACCCTTCATTACATCCCTACAACTGTTTATAAAAAATAAAAATTTTGCATAACAAATGAGCTTCAATAAAATTAATAAAGATAAGAACTTGTCTAATGATATATATTTAGAAGATGAAAAAAAAAAGAGAGAACAGCATGGAGATAAAGAAAACCAAGTAAATATAATACAAATCATTTATTATTAGATAGACACAGTTCCCATCGCTTATCAGAAACAATGTACAAAGCTATAGTAGTAATATCAAATATAAACAATATGCACCCTTCGATTACTGCAAGCCTTGTTTGAGGATACAGGATTATAATTGAGCGCTTCTAGTTTCTGCAGCTAAGAGATAAGAGTAGAACAGAATGCAAAATGTTTATTCACTACACAAGATTATAAACGCGGCGTAACAAAAAGGGAAGCATAGCGAAATAATGGCGAACGCGGGGGTTCCCCGCACACTGTCGTATTAGATTCTCACACGATGGTACCAGTGGGACTAGAGATTTTCATTTAAAATCGTTACATGTTTACTTGGGTTACAGTGTCTTTCATTTTGTAACAAGCCCTTACACAAATGCCTATTTGTAATTACATATATAATTGTTGTATATTGTTACAGTAATTTCATTACGTGGTTATTTAATTTTATTTCTTGTCAAGCGTCTGTCTGTGTGCGATTTCATTGATTTTTTTGCTATTATTTATTCCACGTTGAGCTAATGTCGTGACCACAGCGACGCGGAGCGCTACGCGAGACGTAACACTCGTGAACTTCTCAGACAGCTTGAAAAGAAATCTAAAAAAAATCTCTATACATCATGCCTCGAGACCTTCGTAAAGCTCTCACTTCAGCTTCACTGTATAGGTCGATAAAAGCAATTTTTTTTTATTTAAAATACAAATTAAAACCACAGTACAGAAACAATCACTCTGTGGAAAAGGTGAGCGTATAAAAAGAGTCCAGAATCCGCAAAGTAATTACACCTGCATGTGGTCGCTAAGCGCCTCAGACACTGATGGCGCCATAATTTATCAAATATCAAAACAAATGACGGTCCTTATCACTTTTATAGAATATACAAAATGCAGTTACTTATTTCCCTGTGGAAAAAATATTATCTTATAGTATTCTTAGATCACGGCGCGCTTCGATCTGCAAAGAAAAAAAACAATGCTGTATCTTTTTCTAAGGTAGACTAAGGAGAAGAAAGGTCAAGTAATAATTAACCTTGTACTAAAATAAAAACTCACCTTTAATAACCACAGGTAATTAAATAATCTCCTAACTTCTCCACTACAGACGCAGCTTGCTGGGGTTGGATCGGTTCTTCGTAGAGAGAAATTACAACAGCTGCAACAAAATTTTTACAATTTATTGATATCCTACGATTTCAAATACGCACGCCGCCATTAACGGCTTAATAAAATAAATTAAAAATTATTAATTTATCAGAGCAACCGATGACTCAAAATATGTTAATTTAAATAATTTGGTTTCGGAACCTGAATATAATTGCGTGTTTAAGTCAATGTAGGTCAATTAACGATATTAGAGAGAACTTAACGGTCCATGCGCACTGTTGCGATTTCTCAGTTTAGACGGTATAGAGCAAGTTTTAGAAAGAAATTATAATTATGAAAGTAATAATTAATCATAAGCTACTGTAACTCATATGTTTCAAAGTAGTTTCTGAGGCGCGATTGAAATATAGGTCTCGGCCAGCGTGCTTGGCAGATGCGCAAGGGCAGGATCGGATATACGAGCCGAGAGTTATTTGTATATATTAAATTCAATAAAGTTATTATATACTACGTTAATAACAATTCAAACTATTAGAGCAATCGATATAGTGCAGCATTTTCATATTCATCAAAATGAGTAAACTACGTAAGCATAGTATAAAATGCAAAATGCACGTGATGGTGGTTTTATATTACGCAGTTCGCATAATGAGAGGGCGATACGGCATGGCGTAGTATAGTAGGTTACCTTGCTTTGTCTTCATGCAGTGCACGCCGACCTTGCCGAGCTTTGCGCGTATGATGAGGTCTGTTCCACTAAGGTAGATGTACCGCGTGCCCGCTATCGTCACGCCGCCGCTGGTAAGGAGTGATTCATTTTCGAAACCTGCCACTATCTTACCTACTTCGTCTTTTGATATCTGTTAACAATTATGAAATTCTATATAAGACAATTCTATTGTCAATGCAAATGAATTAATGTTAGAAATGTACCTTTTGCATATAATATATAATGAGATAAGCAATACATGTTGTTAAAAATATATTTATTTCATAAGAAAATACTGGCAAAGAGGACCACAGTAAATTTTCTTATCATAAGTAGGATCATAAGCATAATGTTATTTTTTATATTACCAAAGAAACTTTGTACAGTAATTTATATTTAATCATTAAAAGATAAGCTCTGAATTCAGTATTTAATGTATATAATAAAACTAAATATATTTGATACAAATAAATATACAAGAAAGTAGATAAGGATTTTTTTTTAAAGACATCGGTTACAAGCTTTATAACAGAAAAAGTATAAATTTCTACTATGAATACAATATCCCTCAATGTTGTTTACTAATCCTGTTGCATCATATTATTAATACAATACAGGGTATCATTGATAATAAACAATCATTTAAGTATTTTTTCAATTAAATATAAATAAATCATCAATCATCATAAGATCCTATGGCAAAGTTAGTAATACTTCCAACTAAACAGCATACTACATATTTTTAGGACACTGTCTAATATTAGAATATTATAATATACAACAATGTATTTCTTGTTCATGGTGGTAGTTGGGAAAATCATCAAAATGGTTTAGGTGTGTTACCAAAAACAATGCTGCTTTACTAAAGTAGGGAAATAAAATAATTTGACATTGGCAATCCCACTCAAAATCATTACACAAAATGTTGACAACTTAAAGTATCTCCCCAATAGCCAAAGGATAAAATTATGAACATTTTATCAATTCCTTGTCATTTGACTACTCGTAATTTGAGTCTAGAAAATCATCATAGAGCTCAAACAGATTAAGTTTCCCCTTACAAAAATAGCTTTGTAACTAAAGTTAATATCACAAACAATTCATGTTAATTTCCTGTTAATACACATTATTTATGTAAAGCTATACTTAACTACTAATCTAAGTTATCGGCTTATATACTTCCTTCCTCTAACTGACATTTATTTTCCAACACATATTTTTACAAAATTGTATACAAAAAATAAGCCTACTTCCTTATGTAGCAATAATAATTTCTTGACTATTCTTCTATATATCTGTACAGTGTTAGGAAAGTTACTTTCAGTTCAATTTGGATGATTGATGGATAAAGTAAAAATATCTTATCAAAGTTAGTCACCGATAAAGATATGATAATATTTCTGATATATTGTGTTCATTTCGCCAAAAGTGTTTTAAATTTAATCAAATGCAATTTTTGTTCATTTTTTCTTTTAAAATTTTCTATTCTTTTTGGAAAAAATATCGAGAAAATATATATGCATCAAATGCAAATGTTAATAATAGAATTATAAGAATATGTTCATTATATTAATACGAAGATCATTTGAATTAATATAATCTAGAAAATATAACGAAAAAATAACGTAGCTAGTCTTCAATAAAAAATTAAATTAAAAAATCAAGTATTCAGTAAATTATTTAGTTAAAATAATTTTAATTACAGTAACAGAAATATTATAAGATCTCATGAATTTACGATAAATCATTTTCGAGTTTAATAATAAAAGTACGCAATTTAAAAAAGATGACTCATACAATTTATTCTCCAGTAATGAACCACGGCATATTTTAATAATCGCTTTATATTTAATTTTAGGTATCATGAACATATTAAAAATTAATATGTTAGTACCTACAAGATTTTTATTTTTTTCGAGGGTAGGTATTATAACTATATTAGGCGTCGCCGACGTGTGACCATAACCCGATACAAAGCTACCGGCCGGCATCGATTTTCGCAATTACTAAAGCACTTAAAGACTGTTAAAATGAAATGATCAATTATAATTGAATTGAACTATATACTTGAGCACACGAGAAAGATTTTTAAACAAAAAATACCCAAATTGTTACAATTCTTATACGAATTGACTGCTAGCACATGTCGCCATCTTGTCAACTAGCCGGATTCGTCATCCATTATTATAATATAACATATAAAAACTTTTAAGTAAAGAGCTATGTATATTAAAATTTTATAATAAAAAAATAGTAATTTCACACTACACTCTAATTACGTGGAGGAAACTTACATCGAATCCTTCTGATTTGGCCCAGACATTACCATCGTGACCGGCAATTGCAGCCTTTGTAACACATCTGGATGCAATTAACTGTTTATCGACATAATCTTGCCAGCTCATTCTGATTGAGTTCTTTATTTATAAAATAAAACTAAACTTTCCTAAACCACAGTCTAGACCCCGCAACGAGCAAACGCTCCACACGAACAAAAAGCACTGCCGTTTCAAAATGGCAGCGTACTCAAAGACACCACAGGAAGTTCAGTACTACCAACGTTCAAGTGTTATCATTGCGTTCAGTTTATTTTATTGCCATTGTATAGACAAGGCGTCTTCCTTGTCTATAATTGAGACCAAAAATATAGCATAAAATAAATTTATATAATATTAATATTCAAACTGAATTAAAAAAAACTTAAGAATTAAATATTTATATATGAAATAATCTTAAATTTTTATTTAATCGTATATAAATTTTAAGTATACGTCATGGTATAATTTATAAAGTATATATTGTAAAGTACTTTTCCAGTAAAGTAATGCCTAATTTAGATATTATTATCTATTTAGATTAATATACACTTTTTAAGTACTGAATAAGTATCAATATTATGTAACTTAAAATATACAAACTAATTGATATAAAATATATTTTTATTATGAATATGCTTTATAAATTATATTTATATGTACTATAATATATATAGACATCGCTTTACTTTAAATAATGTTTTTACCAACTTATTGTAACAAGCGTGTAGATATTTGTGCTCGTTTAAAAATCAATAACTGAGTCATTTTAATTATTTATCTGTGGCGTTAGCTCAAAATGAAGTTGGAGACTTCCGTCGTTTAGCTTCCTATTATTTTAGTATTACTCATCCACTTTAGTAAAGGAGTCTTATAAATTTTCAAGTGCTGTATTAATATTCTTAAAATATTATCAAATTATATTGGTATACAATTCATCGTATAATTTTACTTTATTGCATTGCTATAAAAAAAGCTCTTACTAAACTTAACTTGACCTTGCTAGTTCTTTTCCGTTCAGCTACCGCGATTGGAACATGTCCTATTCACCTGAAACAAGGTAAGTAATTTTTTTTTACTTCATTTTGAGGTATCTTTAATTAAACTTTATGAAAAAAACCATGTACATTTATATAGAATGTTATATATATTATATTTTACGTGGTCTTTATTTTGCCTTCTATTTTATTGTATTCTGCACGGTCTCCGATTGCCAACATGGCGCTGGCAGGAGAATAGTATTAGTATCCCGGCACTGTGCACGTGTTTTGATAACGTGAATTACGGCCTTTTTAGGCAAAATATGAAAAAGGCTACGCTAATTAGCAATGTCATATTTCATGACAAAATTATCTCTATTAAAAAAAGGGCGGAATGCGCATTTCTGCGAAATGTCATTTGACAGTTTCACAGTAATGATTTTTGCGTGTTCAATATAACTTTTACATAAAATCAATATTAAATGTATATCAATTGACGCATTCTTTATCTTCAGATCGGAGGCTTGGCAGGAGGATAAAAATGGCCCAGCCAAGGATCAAGGCAACTATGATGGACCTCCGGGTTTGGACGCCGTCGGCGCTCTCGACACAAACTGGCATGAAGTCGTGGAAAGCTTTGATGACATGAAGTTAAAGGAAGAATTATTAAGAGGGATTTACGCTTATGGTTTTGAGAAACCTTCAGCTATTCAACAACGCGCGATTATGCCTTGCATTCAAGGTCGTGACGTTATAGCTCAAGCTCAGTCAGGAACTGGGAAAACTTTAGCGCTACTTAATATAAACCATTTAAGAAATTCATAATAAGAGCTGTCATAAGAATACTGATCTTTAGTTAAAAATGTGTAAGTGGAACATTACACCCTCACCCTCACAAAAGGTATGTACCTAGAACAACCCTATCTTTTACAGTTGCGGTCCCAGGATTCCCGCTGGCACACGCAGGTCTTTAAAAAGAGTTGTACAAATTTGATCGTACCTACGATATGGGTATATTCTGCAGTTAATGATCTAGGTGAGGGAAAAGGGGAAGACGTCCGAACGCCAAGTTCTCCCCCATTACTAGTTCAGACCCAAGATGTCGTAAGCTATCTAAAACGTTGAGCCCTGCATTATTTTAATTAAACTCGATAGGGGATGGAAGCAATCAAAATATAGATGCGATTTATATTGGTTCATTTAGAATTTCATTAAAATTTTGCGCTACATAAAATTTGTTAGTTACTGTTGAGTTATGTATTCACATTTTTACTAATTATGTAATTGTAAATCCTAATAGGGGAAAGGATTATATTTAAAGTATTTATTTCGCGACACTGTGGCAGAGCTCACGGTGATGAGGTCCTCCGCCACTTAACATGCACTTCTCGATTTGGCAGAAAGGGGAGATTGGAGTGTGTTGAATAGGTTCTCTTGCATTTTAAATTGAGGCAATTAATATATGTATAACAAAATATTATTATTCTTTTTCAAATTATTATTTTTTACTTAAGGACATTAAAATATTATAATTTATATAAAATTCTTATGACTATAGCTCTTCCAGTAACGTTACAAATTGACGAACTGTAAGAGTCCGAAAAGGGTGAAATTTTGTGTTGGAAATACTTAAAGTGATGTAAACCATTAAGCTGAGTGAGGGAGACGACGTCACGAGCTCAAAGAATAGCCTGCATACGTCGAGAGCAATTCCAGCTTGAAACGGACAAATTAGATTAATCACACTCGCTTTGACGACCAGGTGCTAATGGAAACACGTTACGACCTTTAAAACGCCGTGATGACGTGCTTTGCTCGTAAACTGCTTTAGTAGATTCTTTTGTAATAAATTATTAATATTGAAATACGTTTTTTTTAATTTTATATATTGTTATGAAGTAGTTCTTTTTTCACTTCGTAATTATGGAATAATTTTTATTAAACATATTTTGAAGTAAAATATGATTGTCTAAAGTGATCATGTTACAAAGTCCGAAAGTTAAAATTACTAAATTTTGTATGTGCACATTTAACAAAATATTTTAAATTACTCATTTATGTAACAATATGTATATTATGTATAAGATTTTTTTGAATTTTTACGAAAATTAAATTATGAAGTATGAATTTGATATTGTTAAGGAGAGGAAATTCAGAAAGCATTACAAATATAACAAAATATTAAAAAAAATAGAAAACTCTTTGATGGGTTAAGCACGCTTTGCTTGGCAACGTGAGGCACTTTATACAAATCTGCGTGCTATACATATAACAGAGCGTGTAATGTTTAATTTATTAAGAATAGGTAGTCTTTGTTGCCAAATAAAATATACTGAAGGTAGAGGTCTTTGTAGTGCAGTCAGACAAGGTTTGACTGTAAATAAATGTTGTGTGTTCGATCCCCACGCGATGGAATGAATTTCCACATTTTCTCTCCGGTAAGCGGAGTATTGAGCACCGGGATTTAATATCTAATATCTTGAATTCTGGTACAAACGGAGAACGAGGAGTCAGTAGGTGCTTTTTGCCTGCCGAGAGGTTACAAGAAAATTACTACATCATTTGGAATTATTATAATTTTGGGTTCAATTTTCAAACCGAATTGGAGGCATCAAACTAAATAATATTATTTACAAAAAGAGCATGTATCCAATACACCATAGTATATATATATATTATATATAATATATAATATATTATATATATATATATATATATAATATATATATAGAGTAGTATATATATAATATATATATAGATATATATATATATAAATATATATGCTATATATATATATATATATAGTATCTCTATATATATATAATATATATTCTATATATCTCTATATAATATATATAATCATCTATATATATATCCTAATATATATATATCTATATCATATATATATATATATCTATATATATATATATATATATATATATATATACTATGGTGTATTGGATACATGCTCTTTTGTGATATATATAATTCTAAGGTAGCACCAAGGTATTTTACGTACGTGTACGTGTCAATGACCACTTGTTTCTTTAATCACAAAAATAATAATAAATTGGTCAAGATTGAGTGTTGAATACGTGTATGTATAGAAAATTAACCAGTGAAATTCAATATATATATATATATATATATATATATATATATATATATATATATATATATACTATGGTGTATTGGATACATGCTCTTTTGTGATATATACAATTCTAAGGTAGCACCAAGGTATTTTACGTACGTGTACGTGTCAATGACCACTTGTTTCTTTAATCACAAAAATAATAATAAATTTGGTCAAGATTGAGTGTTGAATACGTGTATGTATAGAAAATTAACCAGTGAATATCAAAATGAGCCTTTTGTGATTTTCTCAAATGTGTACTATAAATATTCTCAATGGAAAACGCATAGTTTTCTTTTTATTTCTACTAAAACGACTTTTCATGACACATGGCAGTTGATATGAAAGTTTTCAAAGAAATGTTAGGGTACATTTCATGCTGAGTTCAGTCGTTGTTAGGTCGACGACACTGAAACATTCACGTAGGCTTTATTGTGGAAAACAACCCACACGCAATCATAATGCTATTGCATGGAGTAAAGCGAAAAAGATTACGGCTATTTGTACCTTACTGTAATATAATAAATATTATATAAAACCATAGAATTTAAATTCCATTATTGAATTATATAATAGCCACGTAACGATTTTAGGTATAATTTTCTTTTTGCAAGTAATAAGTAGGCTTATTTCAACTAATTTTCTACTATCTTGTACAATCCTGTATCCCGCACACAGCAGGGTTGGCAGAGGGAACCTAGTGTTAAGACACTCCGTTCCCCACCTTCCGCCGAATTCGGAGGCTTTTTGCGTATTAAGTGGCGGAGCTTAACGCCGCGCTTTGAATATTTCAACTATGCTTCAAAATATCTTATTAATAAATGTTACTCCTTATGGAAATGAAATGTTTGTACAAAATAACTTTCTCATATTACATCTTAAAAAATAAACATTTCAATACTGATTCTAAAAAAAATATAGAAGATATGAGGCATACATAATGAAATTGGATACGCGTTATACAATATGCTGCATATACAATAAGCTTGCAATCTAACAATATCCAGCGTAAGAGTGCTGCAATAAACGAGAGGAAAGCCTTCACTTGAGTGCTAGCTCGTTAGGGAGGGAGCTTAAATTATGCTACAAGTCTATGGCCACTCCTACATGCGTAACTTGCTTAAAATGTTACACATGTTCGTAGCGAACCATTGTTGCCACTACAATTCACCTGAATCTCTGCACAAGATATATCTTTTGACAACCTTTTGGGTTAATTACCTTATGAAAATATGCAAAGCATTTGAAGTTATGTTTGTAAAGAATGTTTAAATTTTATATAGCATTCTTCGTATGTTCTGTGTAAGTTTTTTGCTGTGAGGAATGTTTGTTGAGTATTTTTATTTAAAACTAAATTAAAGTAAATTATTTTTCATACTTGAAAAGTAAATTTAACTGATTAATTCATATTCAATACTTTATGTATATCTATCTTCACTATCTAAATTAAATAGATTTAACTAAAACAGCAATAATATCATTGTTAACAAGTTGAACATTTTATTTAAGGTAGGTATGCAAGTATTTCCTCCCGAACTTTCCCCGATGTCTGCGGCTAAGTCTGGCGCGTGCGGAAGGGTGTGGGTGGCGAACCTTCACTTTCGTTCGTCGGAAACAACGACGCCCGTTGACCTTTCTCGTTATAAAATGTTCTCAATCGATTTTCGTTGCTTTATTTTTTATATATACACTTTAGCTAACGTCTTAATGTCAGCTTATAGTGGCCTGAATGAAGTTTAGAGTTAGACAGTCGTATATTACTTGTTCTTAATAAAAAAATAGTAAAATCTCGATTACAACAAAAGAAATATGAAAATTAACATTTTTGTAAATTAATGAAGCAAAAGGTATCTTAATATTAATACACACATATAATCAATACCACGCTCAATAAGTAAATTCGCTTTTAATCTCATATATGGATCGTCAGCCCCTGGACGTTTTAACCTTTGTGTCAGCGATATTAAAGGCTCCGCAGGTATATAACATAATGGTAGCTGGTCAGCTAGCCCGTGTCGTGCCATTATGGAAATTGACATGTTTCCAATGTAGTAAAGTCTAGGCTGTGTGTATTTTTTTATATTTACATTTCAAATATAAAAAAAAATAAGGCAAAAGCTTTGTATGTCTTCAGTTTAAAAAAAAGCTTCACGCTTTTTTGTGCATAGTAGGGTAGTCAAAGACAACCTAGAGTTAAAACACTGTTATCCACTTTCCGACCCAAAGACATTGCTTCTTAAATGGCGGAGAACTTATCGAAGTTCTTTGTCTTAAGTTCCAAAGCAAAAATGTAAATAATATACTTATAATCATCCCCTGACTGGGATTCGAATCCGAAATTATCGTAGTCAAACGCTTCCACGCTGTGCTATGATGGCTATCTTGTGTATCTAATATAAATAAATACTGTATCTTGTACATAAAAAAAAAAACAAACAATAATTCTGTGTACTTATTTTATTAAAATAATGCATACTAATACCTATTCACTTTTAAGTGAAGTTATATAATTTATACAAAGTAATATAATCGTGACAACACTTTTCTGATTAAGGAAACAGCTAGTAAATCATAGCACGCCCTAAAAATGAATAGGGAGGGTATGAGGGTTTCCTTTTATTTCGTTATATTTTGTTATATTTTTTCTAACATACATTGCTAGCTATGAAAGTGAATTTTAGTGAACATTACCTTCGAATAATAAAGAAGTAGCCATGTAACAATATTTTATATTCTTCTTAAAAAAATCACACAAACAGAACTGTATAACGTAACATAATGAAGTTTTTGTATACACAATTGAGTTTGAAGTATTAAGTGAGTGAATAAAATACATTCTCCGAAATGGATAACATCTTACATCCTAAACAAATTGACCGAGCCCTCGCTAGAATGGATTAGATCTTGTTGCCCTTTTCTTATACATACTCGTATATCAGCAAAGAGATTTCCACTTACATGCTTCAACGTTGTATAACTTTAAAAACTGTCTTAATTTAGAAATAGTTACAAGTCTTGTAGATATCGAAGTAGAGCAAAACAATAAATACGATACGATATTATACTAAAGAATAAGTCGTGTAATTTTTAAGTTCGTCCAATAACATCGGTTTAAAGTAAGTTTATTTTCTATAGTTTTTGGACGTATTTTCATTTTTTACTCTCTTACGTCGAAGGTCAGCTGATGAAGAACGTTTTTGTAATATTATAATATATTATAAGTAGGAACATAATGCTTTTAGTAGGCGAATAATGTGTTATAAATAAAAAAAGTTTCACGTAAATCTCGTAATTGATGTGTTTTCTTTATTGCATAAAGGTGGCAATCCTGCAGAAGGACCACCTGACGGTTATCTTCGCCTACGGACATCCATGCGACCCAGTACCGGAGGGAAATGTATTCTTTACTTGTCCCCCCACAGGTAGAGAGAGAGATCTCTACTTTCCGGAAAATTTCTAGACAATACATGTTGAGTGGCGGAACTCAATGCTTACTAGAAAGTCTTAGAGAGGGGGAATGACAATAACTTAGAACAATAGTTCCCACTAGCGGGGTTCGAAACAAAAGCCACCACATATACAGAGAGACACTGCCCAATGCGCAACGATGGTGTATTTTGCTTAGGGACAAAAGCTTGAATATCATTGTAAAAAGGTAAACTAAATAATAAGCACTAATATATATATTCAATTAACAGCCAGTCTCGAAAACGTAATTTAAAAAATATTGCTATCAGATATCGGAAATCACGTCGTGTGCAAACGGCAATATTGAAAGAGGCCTAAATTGTGATCCCTTCTTACTGAATATATCTATTGATGTATAATTTTATCTCAAGAATCAAGTAAGATAGAAGATAAAATATGAATATTCAAATGAAGAGGTTTTGCGTGGAATTGAAATTAGTTACCGCTTCCCTTTAAGACTATCGATTCAATGAAAATTGCTTCCGAAAGGACATTAAAGCGCACTGAGCGCGGAAAAGAAATCATCTTTTAAGAAACAATTGTAGGAATATTATGTTAATTTAAATTAAAGAACTCCCTAAGCAAAGACTGCTTGTAAGTAGCTTAACAAATAACCCTAAAAAATATACTATTTTGTGCCAAAATGCCTCACATAATTTGGAAAAAGACCTGATACTCTTCAAACTGCTGGACCAAATTTTACCAAGCCCAAGTACCACCGCAAGGAAACTGATTTTCAAATAAAAAAAGCATATTGAAATCAGTTTATCTGTTTGAGAGCGCGATTCCAAAGACAGACAGGTACATACACATACATAGGGGAGAAGTGGCATGAAGGAGCCAAGTTTTGAAAGAGCCACTTGCATTATTTCGGTAGTTTAAGAGTAGATCTGGCTGGAAATTATATTTTTAAGAAGCAATACTGATTTCCTATCATCCACAAGCATTTGACAGTTGGCCGAAACCGTTGGACGCCGGTACGTCGAGTCAAAGTTTTTTCCACTAAAAAGTAACTATTCCGTTTCACTTATGTTGTTTTTTAATAAATTATTGTAAACAAATAGAGGGACAGGGATTATTGATTGAGTTTGTGCATATATTTGGCTTTGTAGATACGTAAAAACTAAGCCCGAAAACTTTCGACATTATTCTTATTTTGAAGGTTTTATTTTTTTTAAGAAAAGGTTATGAAAGAGCCGAGTGAATAAGCCTTAAAAGAGCTGGCTCTTTCATGCCTGGCTTTTTCATAACCTTGTATTTAAATTTTGTAAATAATATGCAATAATAATAATTACGCTTTCTTTTTAATATATTTTTAATAGCTTATTTTACATATGGCATTACGGATAAAAATGGTATAAAAAAAAAACGAAGTAGACCCGAAAAATCGGTAATTGAAGGAGCAGTAAGTGAAGTTTTGGAAAAAGGCCATTCTCTAAACAAAACTGCACTCGCCGTAGATATATCAAGGACTAACTTAGTTAAAATAATTAAGAAAGTAAGAGCTTCTGGTGAAACATTTTATTAGCACTTTCCTAATATAGGATATAAGCAAATTTTCACTTTAGAGCAAGAGAATATACTTGCGGTCTACTTGAAGACTGTTTTTAAAATGTGTTATGGGCTTTTTTTTTTTTTTTTTTTTTTTTGTCGCTGGGAAATGCATTTACGCAGACCATCCGTACGCAAAGCAGGCAGACCAACCTTACGTACGAATGATACTGTGGGACTCACCGGAGAGTCCGATACTACCCACTAAAACCCAGCGGAAACCCTCTCCCACCGTCTTGAGACGTCGCAGGTTCGCTCGCGCATTCTACTACGACGCCTCGGTGGATGGCCCGCCTAATGCGGGCCACCGTCGCCTTAAAATGTGTTTTCGACTGTTTTTAAAATGTGTTATGGGCTAACACAACAACAAACAAGAAAGCTGGCATTTGATTATTCCATGGCAAATGATGTCCAAGAAATGAAACTGCGAGTGATGATTGGTTAAAGATTTTAAAGCTCTCAAATGAGTCATTTTTTAAATTCTTAAAGATTTTACAATGTTGTTTTTTCTAGAAGATATCATTTGTTATTTTGTAAAAAATGGTTATTTATAATTAATAATCTGCCTTTTATATTTTAAGATGGTATAATAATAGTTATGACTGAATAATGTATTGAGATTAAAGTGTTTCCTAGTTTGTCATTAATGAATAATAGAGTTAATTTCATTAGTATATTAAAAATATTAGATTTAAAAGACTTTTTTAGATATTTTTTTAAATTATATAATCATTTTTAATAAACGCTATATTTACCACAAAACTTTAATACAAACTAGCTCTTTCAAAACTTTTAGTGGCTCTTTCAATACTGAAAAGTTATGAAAGAGCCAAATTACATACTTTTTAAAAATGATATTTTGATTGACTATTATATTATATTTAAGGTGTTTTCCTAAGAAAATATCAACTCCAATAAATAAAGAATAGTTTGAGAAAAAATAAATTATAATTTCTTTCATTTCAAGTGTACAATTTGCTCTGTTTAGCAAACTGGCTCTTTCATGCCACTTCTCCCCTACATGTAAAACTTAGTTCATTCGTTCGTTTCGTAGGGGAAATCCTCCTAATTTCTATGGCTACGAGAAACAACTGTGTTTAAGTTTTACAGTACGTAAATTTCTACGTATGAAACAAGCATGGAAAAAGCACAAATCCAACCAGACGAACTTGCCACGCAATGTATTTTGAAATAATAAGTGATAAAGGATTGAATTTTTGAATATAGATATTACCTCTAGATTATCAGCCACATAGGACATAATACGAGTATATAAACATTCGTAATAGTTTAGTACTTAAAACTATATGTTTAAATAATTATTAGATGTTGTTTTCTATATGATTATGTATTTACATTTTATAATAACTTCACGTGGTACACTTAACGTTAAGTAACACTACAAAGAACGTATCATCCTTTTTTGAAGTGTAAAATTTAATTTGCTAGCTTCCATAATCGCTAAGTAAACGCTTTGAGCTATTCGCTACAGTGAACAGTAAAATTACGTGAAGCTTACAAATTCAGCTCGCAAGCTACAGCTGAGTTAGCGACAAAAGTTAATAGGATGTTGTGTATATAAATGTTTAAAAATAACATATTATTGTTAATGTTTAGGCAGCTTTACGCTTTTTCCCGCATAGCAAGGTAGCCTTGTACATGTATGTCTGTAATTGTGTGTGCAATAAAGTATATTTTGTGTGTTTGTTTGTTTATAGTCAGAGAACCTAGTGGCTAGATACTCTGTTTTCCAGTTTCCACCTAAAACTGATGTTTAGGGGCGAAGCTTATGGCTGTGCCATGTCTGTTTAAGTGCCAGAGCGGAAGAATTCAAATAATATATAACCACTCAAGCGAGTAAGAATTGAATATTTGCAATAATCATATACCTACAAATAAGTCAACGAATAAAATTGTTACATTAATAAAAAACAAAATTAAAAATTTTGAAAAAACCCACGACGGTTTTGGGACGACTTCGTCGGAGCTGCCATTACTTTAAGTTTGCTAACTTCTCCTAGGTTTTCATGCTGTTAAAACAGGTTTAGGAAAAAATTAAAATATTAATATGAATTTACAGTTTTGATAACTGGTATTCCCCGACGAAGTTGTCCCCATCATCTCGTTACATATATTCTTTTAGGCGGGGGATTTCTAGTTATTTTATCCTTTTTCAATTACAATTAAACCGTCGTGGGTTTTTTCAAAATTTTTAATTTTGTTTTTTATTTTAAACTTTTTAAAATGAATAGATACCTACACATTATATATTATTACATAATTTCGCAATTATGTAATAATATATAATGATAATAATTATAAGCCCAATGCTTTCTGGTTCTCAAATGCCTATTGCAGCGCCTGGCAGATTGTCACCGTAACATTTTTAGGAAACTTAATTCTAACTAAATCAGTGAAAATCACAAAACCCACTAGTAGTTTTGATTTTGAACAAACTAATTTATACTGGAGCGCCCCGTGGTAGTTTGTGATGTGGTATATAAAAACATGCAACAATTAAACCTGAACCTATCACAGAAAACCGCATCTAAATAGGTTTCACACAAAAATACAAGCAAATGTTTACTACAGCGCCCCCTGGTGAGGTCACATATACGAAAACACGCGCTAATTGAGCCTGATCCTATCGTTGAAAACTGCATCAAATTCAGACTCGTAGTTTTAACTTTGCACCATCAAATGTTTAATGCAGCGCCCCCTGGTGAGTTCTTAACGTAAAAAAAACTAAAAACATACACCAAGTAAAGGTAAATCTAATACTGAAAACTCTGTCCAATCGGACTAGTAGTTGTGGTTTTACATTAAATATTACAAACAAATGTTTACTGCAGCGCCCCCTGGTGAGTTAACACGATAAAACATATCCAAGAACATGCACTAATTAAACTTGAGCTTATCACTAAAACTGCATCGAAATCGAATTCGTCATTTTAGCTTTGCACAAACAATATTTTACTGCAGCGCCCCCTGGTGACTTGTCACCGTATAATATATTTAAAAACATGCTATTTGCAAAGCGGAATCTAATACTGAAAACTCTTTCCAATCGTAGTAGTCGTTTTGGTTTTACACAAAAAATAGAAGCAGCTACTTACTGCAGCGCCCCCTAGAGAGTTGACACATACATAAAAATATGCACTAAGTAAACATACATGACACATATATGAAAATATGCACAAAGTAAAGTTGAATCTATAATTGAAAACTGCATTCAAATCGGACTCGTAGTTTTAGTTTTGCACAAACAAATGTACTTACTGCAGCGCCCCCTGGTGAGTGATCACCGTAACACATATATGAAAAGATGCACCAATTAAACCTGAACCTATCGTTGAAAGTTTCATCTAAATCGGACTAGTAGTTTTTACTCTACATAAGCAAATGTTTACTGCAGCGCCCCCTGGTGAATTTTTACCGTAACGAAAAAAACAAAAATCTTAAAATATGCACGAAGCAAAGCTTAATCTAGTTCTGAAAACTCTAGCCAATCGGATAAGTAATTTCGGTTTTAGACAAATAAATACAAGAAAAATTTTGGTTTTACACAAAAAAACTCAAACAAATGCTTACTACAGCGCCCCCTGATGAGTGGTCATCATAACACATATATGAAAAGACGCACCAATTAAGCCTGAACCTATCCTTGAAAGTTTCATCTAAATTGGACTAGTAGTTTTTGCTCTGCATAAACAAATGTTTAGTGCAGCGCCCTCTGGTGAGTTTTCCCCGTAACAAAAAAAGAAAAATCTTAAAATATGCACCAAGCAAAGATAAATCTTTTTATGAAAACTCTTTTTAATCGGAGCAGTAGTTTCGGTTTTAGACAAATAAATACAAAAAAAAGTACAAACAAATGCTTACTGCAGCGCACCCTGGTGGCTTGACACGATAAAACATATCTAAGAACATTCACCAATTAAACCTGAATCTATCCCTGAAAATCTATCGAAATCAGACTACTATTTTTTGAGATAATTGAAAACATTCGTTTTCACGTAAAATGCTTATTGCAGCGCCCCCTGGTGAGTTAAGGCAATAAAACATATCTAAGAACATACGCCGATCAAACCTAAACCTATCATAGAAAACCGTATCAAAATCGGACTTATAGTTTTGGAAATAATTGACATAGTAATTTGCACAAACACACAAACAAACAAACAAACAAACAAACAACCTCTCACCCCAAACACATATACAGTCGCCGTTCCGTCGCGGGTAAAAATGTGTTATAGCAATATCGATTTAGTGTGAAATACATTTCTTATTCTCTTGCTTTGTTGTCCTATTAAAACTATAGTTTTATTAATACAAATTAGATATATATTAAATTTGTATATCATTCGTCACTTTTATGTACGTGTAAATTAAATATCCTTTACTATACAGTATCTTACAAACTACAACTATAATTCATATACGCAACTTAATGGCACTATGATTTGTTACATACACCAAATAAGACACTTTTAATAATCTTAACAGGAGATCAATTTTAGAGAAAACATTGTTAAGGATAAAATCTTGGCGCACGTATGTATTTAAGACCAGATCTTAGTGTGAAAGCTTAAGTTTTAAGTCAAGTATAAAATATGTATGTTTTAGTAGGTGGCACGTGTAGGATGAATCATATTGTTAGATAGCGGGATTTAGCTACCTTACCTAATCGTTGCTTTGTAGAAAAGGATCTTAATTTGGCGTTGTTGTTATCAAATTATGTACATATATGCGGAATGATAAATGGAGGTGACACATACGCAAAGTTGTGAATTTGATTTTGCTTTAAGAAATTGTAATGGAAATAGAAAAAATGTGATATTTGTAAAACAAGTGATATCTGTATTTTGATCTGCGCATTTTTTATGCTACAAAATGTTCAGTTATTACTTGATTTATCTGTTATCTATTTATTATATAGTTTACTTAGATTACGTTTTCTTTTTCAATGCCTGTTATATAATATAATTTGTGCATTGTAATCAAAGTACACATTTGTTTAAGCATAATATGTGACTTTTGCTGTGAAGCATTTGTATATTAGGTACATCCAGGATATCTGGTACCTGGTACAAAAACAGTATATAATTTAAGAGTTGTATTTTTAATATAAGACATTTTTAAGGAAACGCATAAAACCTTGAACGAAACGGGACTCGAACCCGGGACTCTTGGAAATTGTCCAAGTATTGGACTTTTATAGATTGCTTGTTTTTATACATTTTGTACATATTTAATTTTCTAAATGTTTTTTTAAAGTATTGTATTCACTTTAAAATAAATATTGTGTATTAGAAGAGAATATATAATGTTAAAACGGTTTTGAAGAATTTTCAACGATCCCTTGTAAGAGTATAGCTTTGATCGGTACGGTAATGGGCTCATGGGCAATGTCCGAAACTTTTACGGGACACTGATCTACTTCTAACCCGTCAGTATAAGTGACCTGTGCCGCATTTCTTTAAGGATTATCCTGCCGTTATTGCCCAGAGGCAGATACGCAGCTCGGATGACAAAAGCGACTTAGTATTATTTTGTTAACCCTTTTAGAATTTATGATTCTCATATTTCAATATTTAACGACTAATACCATTAAGAAAAAATATCATATAAGTATATAGACACGGTAAACTTTAGCATAATAGTATCTAATATATATATATGCAACCAAAATATTAAATAAAGGTTATATTGCAATATAAAAATAATAAAGGTTGTCATTTACTTTCATATACGACTATTTAACAAACACGCACGAAATATGCACCGTTCATATTAAATATAACCGCTGTCAACACTTCATCGGCATTGCCATAACGAGAGCTTTATTTTCGCGTCCTCATTTGATATTAAAATGTGGGACCCTCCCTCGACGATTCAAACTATATTCTATTGTAACTACATGTTTCTTTAATATTCTTTTTTCTATTCACTTAAACTAAGAAAGAAACTTAGCGATCAAAAAATATATAGAAATAAAAGTTAAAAGTTGAATTGAACAAATAAAGATCATTTAAGTGGCAAGCAAAGTTCCAGAGGACAATTTAAAGTTGGTCTAGGCGGGGGTTGTAAGAGGTGAGAAATCGTAAAAGCGAGAGGTCGTGGGTGGCACTGGGCACTAGTGTTATGAGCACTCCCAACATTGATAAAGTTGCATCGCAACAGAAATAAGTGGCTTAACCAAGTCAGGGACAACTTTGTGATAGCCTTTAATATTAAATAGAACAACGTATTGTCGGGTTCACTTTGACCGCCTCGAGTAAGTGGAAATTCAAAAGTGAAGCACTTTTAGCTTTGATAGAATAGGCAGATAAACTAAATATGTAGTCGTACATATGTACGTGTTTAGCAGCGATCCACTCGCAGCCTCGCCTGCGAGAACTACACGACTATGACTGTTTCACTAACATCACAAATTACTCAAATTTATAATTTAAATTATTGTAAATTTGTTTATGAACCGATTGTAATAAAATAAATACTAAATGTTAAGGGACACGAAGGTTTAGACTAACAGAAAAGATATTTAAGAATATATAAAAGGTCCCTATTATGTAGATACATGCCCATTATAAAAAAAACTCTTTTATCTTTGATGTACAGACAACGACCACATCTTTGTTATATGTATTTATATTATACATGAATTTACGTGTAACTACTGTATATGAAGCTTTACATATTATATATAATTGTATATCACTTCTATCATATCACTGTAATAAAATTAAAATCCCGTACGTATAACTACTGAATAACTGAATTCAGAAACGTAGGGCACGTTTGGGATTAGTCTGTAAAGTTTAGTGTGAAGCGGAAAGATAAATGTATAGCTGCCTTGATGTTCACCGTCAATATTCTTCAAACTATTATATACCTACTGGAGTTTAAAATCATTATTTATAGTAAAAGAAACGATTACTTATTAAACTTAAAATACTAAAGATATAATAATAAACAATTACCTACTAAACTTAAATTACTAAAAATATAACAAATAGGGAGAGTAGCGTAGAATCAAGACACTACGTTCCTTGTTTGCCATCCGCATTTGAGACATTACGTACTTAGTAGCAAAACATAAAAACATAAAGTCGCATAGGAAATCGAATATAATTTAACATTGCATTAAAAATATCCTCGTGTGGGAATCTGACCCACAAGCATTTTATTTGGGGTGAGACGTTGTCCCAATGCGTAACCACAGTACGTAGCAATTGTATAATTATTAAAAAAGAAATGTTGAATATATAATAAAAGTACATTTTTTTTGGATATAACTTTTCCACGTCGGCAATGATAATAGTCTGTTTATGAAGAAGACAGAAGAAGTTTTATTTATAGACGAGGAAAAACCACCTGCGTCTAAGAGGCATTAAAAATATTAAAATGAGTAATAGCCCTATCAGCCTTGCACCTGCCGCTCATCGACGCCCCGGGCCTCCGTCCGCGCTTCGGCTTCTTTCAAGTACCTACCTTGTAATGAAAGCGACTTTATATCTATTGTCTCATTACAATTAAGTCACAATAAGATGTACACTTAATTTATTTATAAAAAAATGAAGTAATATATGTATATGCAGTTAAGAAAAAAATAGGAAGACATTTGTTATTAATATAGGGTAAAATATGTATGTACTGACGAAGAAAAGTTTATAAAGATAATATATATTATTTTTATGTTAGAATTATTAGGAGGGTTAATTAAAAGTTATATCAGTTTAATACCGTAAATGAAAGTTCACTATCAGACACTTACTCAGCTCCATTTTTTCCTCCCCTTTGCAGCATACCCGCGCGTGCCATCTCACGCCCACGCTCTGCAAAAAAACAAACCATCTATTAACGTTGAGATGTTCACGGTCTTTTTCCACATCTTTGCCTTCACTAAATACAACTGCGATCGCCTCTATCTTATATTAGACGGGCGATACATGAAATTAAATCAAGCGTAAATTTGACCTAATTTCTTTTACCTAATAATCTTTGCTGATGTTGCTGCTAAACACTGCTGCTTTGCTCGTGAAGGAATAAATTAACCAACCATTGTATATATTGCAGACATTTGTTACACAACAGTTATACAATAGGTGTCTAATTTCATTATTATTATTAGATAATTGTTTGAGTTAAAATTGTTAGTATACCTACTGTATCCATAATGTAATTGTATATGAATGTCTGGCCCGGCTCACCTCTTAATACAGCTAATATTTTCTTTTATTTTTTGTGGGCAAGCAAATGAGTTATTGAAATAATAAATTCGGGCAATGAAATCAGTGCCTTTCAGTGCTATGGTGCAATAATTTACGATATAAATATACTTTATCTAATAATTATTTACACAAGTGTGATTTGCTTTAGTTTCACTTGTTTTGCTCGCAGAGCAGGGTAGAGAACCTAGTCCTCCGTTCCGCATAAATCCATTGTGTATTCAGTTTTGGAACACAACGCCGTGCTTTGTCTTGTCATCAGAGCTTTTGTATATATTTTTATAGTAATTTACTAACGCCCTGAGCTACCAAACTTATTGACTATATAAATATTTGTCATAGATATACTCGTAGGTTTTAAATTTAAATTGGAGTATTTTCGCAATATATTTATGTTTTAAAATTTATAAATTTCTTTTATTTAAAATGCAAAATTATTCTTTTGAGTTTCCAGCTCATCCTTTGCAGAAAAACAGTATGTTTGTTACGCATTCGCAGCTAGTGTAACAGCTCGATTCAGATGGAATTTGGAAGAAAAGTATTTGAAGATCCAGCGCCAAACGCAGCCTACTTTTTGCCAAAATTCAACCCCAAAAGGGTAGAAATAGGAGATGAAAGTGAAAAATAAAAAGTTGTGTAAATAGGCAGGCAAAGATGCGAGCTGTTGCTAGTATCTACATAAATTAGAATTATTCGATTAGAAGCAATATATACATAGATAATGGGGGGAATATATACATATATAGTACCTACATTTATAAAGAGTTTGTTTTATTAATTAAAGTGTAAATGAAAAGATTCAAACAATGGTAGATATTCGTTCTGATTGAATTGAAATAAAAATAACGTTAAATATTATTTTCATACTAATGAATGGAGTCTATTTACGAATGATAAAATATTTTTTTTACTTGACTGCAGCTGCAGCATTGAGTTTTATTCAGCGTTAAGTAACAAGTGACCTCAATAAACATGATTATAAAATAGTTTTCTATTATTTAATTTATTAACATTTCATTTACTAAATATTTTTAGCAGTAACATGTACCTTGTGCATGGCAAGATGTAGTCACAGTGAACCTAGTGTCAAGACATCCCGTTCTCACCATAAATATTAATACACCAATTATTTATTTATGATTATTGCAGTTTGTAGCTAAGGTAGTATAGACTATGTAATGTGAAATTGCACGCCCCTCTACTGCACTGCAAACATACGTATTTTAGGTGTTTAGAATTTAAATGAGTTATCAGAGTCATCTAAACTTATGACTATGATAACCCACAATGATACGCAAGTATGTCACTGGTGGCTCACTAAACGATTAGCAAAAAAATATATAAAAAGAAATATTAATAACAATAATAATAACTCTCGATGTCAAGTACGTAAAATATATTTATAGATAATAGATGTATAATAACTGAAATATATATACGTTTACAGCAATAAAATATCGAAAAGTCGAGGCTAGATCGAACCCACAACTAATGGGCATTTACAATCACAAATTATCATAATGGGCATTTACAATATCAATCACAAAAATCACAAAATAAGAATAATTGTGTAGTATTATCAATTACTTATTTATTAAATTAATAAAAATATAAAGTGTTCTTTAACATTTAAAATAATATTACATTTTTTGTACTCTGTACTTTGTTACGATGATCGAATTAGTCGGCCAACTATTGCATGCCTAGAACGTGTCACAGAGCGGACGTATTGTTTCATATACAACGTGTGCTCGTCGCCATACAAAGTCAGTTGATAGACTAATAGTTCGATCAGTTAACGCATTAGCGTACGGGCGAGTCCCGAGTTTGTAGTAAAATTGCAACACGCATACAAAAAAGTGTTGCAACGTTTACATGCCTTTACACATTAAAACAAACAAATTCAATGAACGGGTGTACATTTTAATAATAAAACGACTATCTCATCTTAGACACTTTACGCTATTTCATACCTTTTAAGCTAAAGCGCAGTATTGGGTTTCGTTCTCTAGTAAGCAATGTCAAAATCATCGAGACTGGAATACGGTGTAACTTACTTTGTTTGTGTCATGTTCAAACTATCCACCCTACCATTGGAAAGAAATTTAAAAAAATAGGTTAGTCAAATAGTAGTAGTAGTAGTAGTAAAGCTTTAAAATAAATGGAAAATTAACAGAATACTTATAACAAAATAAATATAATAACACAAAATAATTTTAAATACGAAAGATAATATTATAACTTCATAATTAACAAAACATCAATTAAGTTACCTACGTTGTCTCATCTATTCACTTTGAACCATTTCTCTTGTAGATAAAAGCGGTAATTTCGCAGTTTAATCAGCAATCAATTCTGAGAGCTTGACGGATTGCCACGAGAGAATATTTCAGTGTCGAAACGATGCATCTATTTACACGACATCTTCAAGTAAAGGTATGCTTTGAGCCAGTGGACGGGTAATTAATGAACCGTTGTTTGTTTGTTTTGGCCAATATTTCAACCCCAATAAAGTACTTTGGGGCGATTGTGTTAACAGTATTAAGTTTATTTTTTCCAAATGCGTCATTTTATTTTTAAAATCTATCCGTTGTGGGCATTGTGGCTCAGTAACACACCATCTAACTGTAAAGGCGATGGTTCTGGGTTCGATTTCCTTAGAGTTACGATCGTATATTATTTTTATTTCTCCACTCTTGTGCCTAAGACATAGCGCGGCGTTGAGTTTCAACATTTTTAACACGCAATATTTTGATTTCGGGCTGAAAATGAAGAACGGAGAACTTGGAGTTAACTTGGGGTCTTGGTACTCTCTCTCTCTCCCTGACTACTTTGCCATGCCGGAAAATGCCTGAAGCTGCTTTTTCGCTTTTTTTTTGTAAAAGAGTTCCATTCTATAAGTGCGTGGATATATTTCGTAATTTATTTACCTGTGGTGTGTGTTAATGGTGAAATTGAGACGTGGAATTTAATTAACAGTGATTGCATTGTGCGTTAAATGTACGTAAATTTCTCGATATAGTCAGCGCAGAATCGAGGAAAAATATCGTTTATGCGTAACGATGACGTCAAAAAGCTATTTTTGTAATATTTTGTTGCTTTCGCAAAGTACGGAATTCAAATATCAAAACTCAAATATACGGAATTATTAATACCACATTTTTACCTTATCGTTATGCAGCACATTTACCTGATTCCCTATTTCTAAACGTCAATAATGTAAATAAAATCTATGAACATGTCAGGCTTTACAGAAGAACAGAGTAGTCAGAGAATCTAGAATCTAGACACTCCGTTCTTCGCTTTCAGTCCGGAATCAACACATTTTCAAATTTTAGTTTCTTTATTTCTTTTGTTAACGCAAACTGTATGAACTAGGAAAGCAAATTGCACTAACCAGTCATTGTTATATTTAGTAATTGTTTTGAAATCATTGCAAATATAATAGATGCTCTTGCCATTTAATTACAAAAGTTTCTCATTACTACACTTAAGTTTTTATTATGTTAAATTAGTAAATATTTAAGGTTACATTTCGTAGCTAGAAATATTTTTTTATTTTATTCACTAATATTAATTTTAAGGCTTAGAAAAAGGCATACGTGGACTTTCTTTTCGACATTTCACTATATAATATCCGATCTCCTTATATAAACTCCCTTCACACTCTACTCTAGAGGTCAAAGAACAAGAAGAGAAAGCGAGAGAGAGAGCCAAGTGTCTCCAATTTAAGTTATTTTTTAGTACCTTGATTTTTAATATAAAAAATTAAAACAATTTTATTTGAATCATCAATGTCATATTTATAATTATAACCAAATATACTTACTATACTACACTTAATGCTAACTACATATTAATTTGTTATGTATATAACTATATTTATTATAACATATATATATTTAGCTCTGCCATTATGTTAATATATACATACATAAAACAGATTTAGCATTTAAGCAGATTTGATCGCGCGCTTATAGCTTAATGTGTAATCGTGTGAAACATTCG
Organism: Dryas iulia moderata; assembly: GCA_019049465.1. Lineage (NCBI taxonomy): Eukaryota > Metazoa > Arthropoda > Insecta > Lepidoptera > Nymphalidae > Dryas > Dryas iulia. The sequence continues at coordinate 5,851,369 of CM032416.1, read as the reverse complement.
CGATAATTTGACGGGACACGCAATTTCGCTATTATCCTAGATAACATGTGTCTCATGTAATTGTATTAACTGTTGATTTATGTATCCGCTAATAGAGCTTATAAGGAAGTATGGGTCTTGCTACCGAGTATTTATTTGGGAATTGTATCAAAATCTATTTATAATTATAATTCTATGGAGGTGGTGAGAACTTTACGTATTGTTCGTATTATTTTTAAAATGTCATTTTATATGCACCCGTATTATAATACATTTAATTAGCTTACAATGTTTCTAAATCAATAATACTATCATATGCTAACACGAAAATAATAATAAATCTCGTAAATTTTACCAAAAAACGTTCGTTACATATCGTATCTGTTAAAATTAGTATTCAATGCATTTCACCTTTGCCCATTAAGGCCTCTAAATTTCATATAAAAAGGAAATTCATGTTTCTGTTGATACAAATCAGCCAGATGGTCTGATCTGATCTGATGAACTAAAAAAATCAGGCACACCACCCTTCTACACTGTTGCTCACATTGCAACTGATAGAAGCTGTTGGAGACAGTTTGTCTGTTCCAGACTCACATCCCATCAAACCGATTTAGACATGAAGGACCGATCACACATAGTGTTGTGTATATATAACAATTAAGTATAAACTTTATTGTAAAATTATATTATGATATAAGGATTAATGATAGTATTTGCTCTAGGTATCAGACAATTTTTAAATGTTCAACTTGCAAACAGTAACAATTATTCAACTAGCGCGTTCGAAGCACAATAACTAAAGAACTGAACTGAATTTAATATTTCTACAAAAATTAAATTTTCTATCAATAAAAATTTTAAAAGAACAAGAAGATTTTTAAAAAAGTAAATACATTTTATCAAACAGTTTGATGTTTCATTTGGCGATATTGAGATTTGCATAGAAGGGAGACTTAGAAAAGGCGACTACAAAAGGGACTGAAATCACAAAGCGCCCTTCTCATTTTATATTCTAATCTCATTTTACACGTCATTAAGAAATTACACTACTCTTTTAAAATAGTGGCACTTTTAATTTACGTTTCTTAGTATAGAATAATGGAAAAATATTTAATCATTTCTTAAAGATTATATAAATGATATCACTTAAATCTTTTAAAATTTAGTAAATTCACACTTCACTTTATGTTTAGCTATCCTATGTTACATAAATATGTTATAATCATTATATGAATACGTGAAAGAAAAACTTTGCTTCCCTTTTTACATAAATTATGCGCACGTAGGGGTATGAAATTTGGCATAGTTAATATTTATAAAGAGAAGAAGTAAAGAAAGTTACCATTTTTTGTGATAATACATTAGAAAAATAATAAATTAATGTTTGACATACACATCTGTATAAAAACAGATACACGTTGCAATAAGGCAACGCGCGTTTAACGTAGAATAATTCTAGTTAATGTTAACTGTGCGCAAATAAAATTTAAAAATGAAATGATTACCTGGACGTCTGATCCGGTGGTAGGAGATTCAAATTAATAGATTGGTACATTCCCAATATCTGAAACAAAATTAAAACATAATTAATTTCAAGAACTTTTTTAACTTAATATAATTTAAAATATACTTGATAGTTATAAAAAAATAATTTAAAATATACTTGATAGTTATAAAAAAATAATAAGCTATAAATGCAAGGAGCGTTAGCCTTTCTATTCTGTTGTAATTAAATTTAAATTTTGTTATATAAACGAATAAATACTATACACAATTAATATTTATAATAATGATACGGAAACTTAGAAAAGTAGGTATTCAGGTTAAAATAAAAAATAAAATATATTTTATATTATAATTATATAATATGACTATGATTACTTCTATACATATCGGTTATAATATATAATTACATAATTGTATTATTATGAAAACAGCTAACATATGCATATAAAGAATTAAAAATTAACAATTTGTTTGTATGTCATAAGCCGATTATATTACTTTGGGAAGCTCTATAAATAGTTATGTAGGTCACGGAAAATGTTCTTAGAAATATAAACTAGAGGTATTACCAATAACTTGGATCAATTTCAAGGATTAACCAGCATTAAGGGCAGAATAGTAATTGGAATTCCGGGAATCTCATGCATAATGTTGTTTGTATTTACCCCAGTTTCTGTTTACTTATCTATTTAAACGTTCTTTAGCAACTTTTCTCTTCCTTTTTTTCTACTACAGTTCGGAAATCGGAGAAGACTTATTGTTAGAATTAAGTCACTCCTTTCGCACTGAGACACTACTTTTGCGTTAAGACATTCCTCTTTACATCTGAATCTGAAACATTTGAATAGCGGAACTCAACGCCGTTCTTCATGTTATCATAGCGGTAAAATGACAACACTCCCTAGAGTGGAAATCGATTTTACAACCAATCGATTTTACAGTCAGAGACTGTGCTACGACAGCTTCGAAATTGTTGTTATTTATAAACAGAATATTTAGCCATTTAATATTATATAATTGAAACGTCATTATCATCTAAAACTATGTAATATATCATATTATACTTTTATATTTTTATTTAAAATTAATTATATACGTAATATAACAAATAAGTATAAAACGTAATGAATGTAACGTAATAAGATTGCATTCGTAAGGAATTTACGACTTATCTATTGTCACTTTCGACCACAGATCACACGTGGTGAGCGCGTTATTAACAAAGAGGATCAATTTGCCGCTATTGAGGACGGCCCCTGGCCGCAGATGACCGACGACCGTGTCCCGATGACCTACATGCAAGATTCACTGATTTGATGTGCAAACCAAACATATGCATCTCAATTACAGCATCCAATGGTTATGATAATTGCTTTCTATGAAAATGTGTTAATATTTATGAATTATGCATGTATTTTTGGTGTTAATATTAATATACACTGATAGTTAATGTGGACAATTAAACAAATGGAATTGATTTGGTTTGGTAATTTAAAATTATGTCACCGTGTGGGCAATAAAAAAGTGTTAGTACAAAAGGTGTTCGGGAAAGTATTAGCCTTTTAGGTTTAAAAATTTGCTCTTTGTTAGGATATACCAAATCTCAGAATTCTATAAAGCTCTTGTAAAAAAATACCTCATGTTGAGCTGTAAAATTGACACTAAAGTAAGTGTCTGAAACAGGCTGACATAAACAATGCTTTATGACGGCATTGTAGCCTCCACGCTCATGACCGCACTAAAATACTTGAGGAGTAACAAAGAGCAGGCATCGATATTCAGTAAATCATATACCTACATGTAACTAAAATATACTATAGTCTAAGTTATTATACTAGCATTTATAAGTGTTTTTTTTTACTTTAATACCGAATTTAATCACACGGCTTTTTACAGACTGATAACTAAGTAATGTATATTAATATACTGAATTAATTCAACTATCTCAACAAACGGGATGAAATAATCCATTTCAACGTATTTTATTTTGAAGAGCAGGCATTAGGGATTCTGTAGTTTCAGCTAAATTTAACTTATTTTAGGAACACTATCCAACGCTATAGTTTATTTTGCCAAAAGTTTATATGCTGTAACACTTTATTAATTAAAATCATCAATCCCTCACCAGCCAATATGCACCACATATTAATTTAGATAAATATATAAAACAAGAAGAATATTAAAATACTTATTTTATTTAATTTTATTTTGTCAAAATATTCAAGATAATCATTATTTATGATAGAGTGGGAGCTGTCACACCTGTGGGCACACTCAAATATTTTACAGCCTATAAAATGTAACCGACATGCGTTTTCAATCATTCCAATGCTGATATCGTAAATCTTTTCGGATATAAGTACATATATTAAACAACTGTATTTTCATATGCTAAAATGAATAAATAATTAATTAAGTTATAAATAATTAAATTTTCTTTTTATTTAAGTAAAATACATATTGATAATAGATACCTACGAGTAATTGCCCCAGCAGACGTGGATTTTAGAATTAGGTCAAAAGTCAACTGAAAGAATATATATTTCAGCGTAAAATGATACCTTTAAGTCTTTAAGTCACGTTATTTTCCGAGATAAAAGTACCTATTCCATTTATTTTTTAGGTTGTACGCTGCCTGAACACTAAACAGCGTCCAAATTGGACGATCAAATCGTTGAATGTGTTCACCTAATAGGATATATTACTATTTACTTTAGATATTACGCTTTTATGAAAAAATAAACTTAATTTGTGGTTCTACACAATAACCGTACTACAGTGCATTGCCTCTATATTATAAAATACAATCAATGAGGTTTCCTGAAATAATTAAACAACAAATTTTGGGCATAGCTAGTGGAAACGAATGTGTTAAATCAATAAACGTAAAGGAGAAATGGAATGCAGATAATACAATATAACAGTTACAAACAAAGCGTTCCCGGTACGCGACCTACTTCCTATAGAACTACTTTATTAAAGTTACAACGAAGCATCCGAACAGAAATAATAGTTCAATAAATACTACACTATTATTCCGCGAAAGCTTATTGCCATATTGTGCAGTCGACTAAGCTTAATACACCGTTATGACATTGCTAGCTCTGCCGTTATAGAGATGCAACTTTTACTGGCGTGACATGAAGAACATTAATATTTATTATATACTTTCGACAATAAGAGTTTTTAAAATTATATTATGTGAAAAGCATGCTATGTTTTTGTCTATGATATATTTTTCGCGTCGATATGAAGATGGTAAAAAATACTGTAAATACAAAAACAGCTTTCTTTTAAAGTAAGTTGAAAAATAATAAAAACCATATATCATGAATCACACTGCAAAAAGAAGAAACATAGAAGCATGCTTAGAATCCTTGTCTACTTACTTTTTTATACATTATATGTATACAAGTTAATACGCCCATATAAGCATATGTTAAGTAAACAGTAAAGAATATATCTAATAATAATAATAAAGAACACATGAAATATTATTCATTATGAAATAAAACAAAATAAATAAAATAATTGAAGTCACATTCTCGTAATACTGTAATAAAATTAATAAATGATTTATTTATGTTAATATATTACAATTTAATAATAAATATGTAGCATTTCGTTTGCAAATTCGCGTACGAAAATCATATTTGACGTTAAATGGCTGACCTAAAATTAATTATGTATTAACATTAATGTAGGACATTTTCATTACTTAAAAAGAAAGCTGCTCAAGCAAAGTAAAAGTATGCAGTGTCCTATATCCTAACACCCGGTGCCCCAGTTAGCGATCAACAAAAGAGTAGCTATTAAAACCGTCCATGTGTGTTAACTAGTTTAGACCCTTTGTCTGTTAAACGTACTCGAGGCTCTAAAATAAAATAAAAGTGGAAATCGGGACAATATATGCACTGTGCAGTGCAGAAATCCACTATGTTGCCACCTCGCTGCAGGCCACTACACGCGGCCGCCTTTTCTCAATAAAGAAAAGAGAAACAGAAGCGATTGCCATGAACGCTTTTAAATGTGAATTTCTTTTATATACCCTATTACACGTATAATTGTAATACATAAATAGCTTAACGTATAACGTGTATGTATTTTTTTATTAACAAAATTAACCGCACATCGTTTTGATTTTTTTTTTCAGCTTCACGCTGTATCCCGCACACAGCAGAGTAGGCAGAGGGAACCTAGTGTTAAGACACTCCGTTCCCCACTTTCCGCCGAATTCGAAGGCTTGCGTGTTAAGTGGCGAAACTTAACGCCGCGCTTTGCCTCGACACCAGAATGTTTATAAATATATACTTTTTTAACAGTGTAGGCTACACTGTAAAAATCCACTCATATTAAAAGGATATAACCAACGTCTAGTTAATTTAAAGTAGGTATATAATAATCATTAACTCTATAAATTAAAGAAATAAATAATGCCGTAATATAACAAGCATTCAAGCAGAATTATAAAATGCAGTCTTTAACTAACTATATTTAATAGAGCCAGTAATTGAATAAAGTCCCCATCGTTTTCAGTGCAGCGTAAATAATATTCGAGCGCAATATTTAGAAGCAGGCGGGCCTGAGCTACTTATTTGCACCGCCAGCGTCACCGCAATCAATTTGTTGACTCGTGGCCATTAACACCAAAACAAATAAGAGGTTTGTTATTTCAGTATTTGATTAAAAATATTAACGCTAAAGAGAGCTTTGAATCGTTTTAATTTTTAATTTATACGTATTCTCTCACATTTAGGTATATATATATATATGTAGGCAAGACGTGCACAATTTAATAATAGTATCTTCCAAAATAATGTTTATTTCTTAATGTTTAATGATTACATTAAGTTGCCAAAAAAATAATGACTAGATTTTTCCCGTACATTATTATTTAATATTATTAAAAACATAATTTTGGAATTAAGAAGACCAAGCACAATAAATTAATGGAATGTAGGCAAATCGAATTAAATATATATAGCTATATATCTTAGGCCCCTCAGAATTAAACTGACCTAACAGAAAAGCAGCAATTTTTGGTTTTGCTAAAAATCCACCATAAAAGCCTTTGTTTTTACAACAAAATGCTTTTTTTTGTTAAGGCACTTTAATTTGTGGGGTGCGATATACTTAGTATAAAATTTTAAACAAATCAGCTTTATAGCTCTATCTACGCTATATATGCACTCTTCTAATGAAAAATTAATCGATACCAACCCTCTTCCCCTATTCCCGAACGTACCCTATTACCCAACAAAAATCAGCCCATTAGACTGTACGTTACAAGGAAACATAATGCATACATGTGATCTGCTTAATATATTGCTTGAAATCATTGTGTTGTTCCAGCATTAGGAATATACCTTTATTTATTTCTTTAGTAATAACAGCAACAGTAGATTTTCGTATCACTACTTTCTTTATAGTAGGTAACTTTATCATGTTACTATATTATGGGGCCAGTCGTGGCGCAGTGGACAAAGTGTGACTGTAAAGCGAGTGGTTGTTGCTTCGATTCCCGCTTGAGAAGTGTAAATATTTAATTCTAAATATTTTCATTTTCTTCGCTCTGGAGTCGAGGTAAAGGTTGGCGTTAAGTTCCGCCACTTAAAGCAATGACCCCAGAATTCGGCGGAAAGTGGGGAAAGGAGAGTCGTAACACTAGGTTCCATCTGCCTAGGGCAGGCAGACTGTATGCAGGATACAGCGTGAAGCTAAAAAGAAAAAAAAGCTTATCGTTACATATTAGTTTAAATGTTCTTTTTTGATACATAAGACAAAGCTTGACGTTATTGATTGGCTTCGGTAAGTGGAGAAGGGAGTTTCTTGACATTAAGTTCTCTCTGACTACTCTGCTATCCGGGAAAAAGCACGAAGCTGCTAACTTTATCATATCATGAACACATAGCTATAATTATATAAATAGATAGACGTGTCGACTGTTTGATGTAATTATAAAATTATATTTAATTACAAATCAAAGCATAATTTAGATGTATTTTGTCCTTTGTGTTGTATATCTTTTAAAAATCATTAATCATGTTCCTGTTCCGTCGTAAATCTAGTTTATCTCAGAGGCGGCGCGTTGAATGAGCTAGTAAAAGTTTTTATGGCTCGATCACACTTTTCATTGTGCATACATAGCGGATAAAGGGGGCGGCACTTTTGTACAATAATAGCGTATGAAAAACAAAAATTGTATTTAAACTTTGTGCTACACTAAGGAAACAGATATTGTTTTTACCTATCATTATGTATTTATGGATACGTAGTGGGGAACGGAGTGTCTTAACAGGTTCCCTCTGCCTACCCTGCTGTGTGCGTGAAGTTAAAAAAAAAATTATGTATTTATCACATAGTCACTGAAGCAAGCCTTCGTAATATATAAGAAAAATAATTATCTTATTCATAGTCCCAAATATGAACTTGAAACGATATGCGTGAGTAAATGCACAAGTTTTCATCATAGTCTTGCTGGTTAAAAAGTGCCAAATGTCCAATTTACTAGTCAAAGAAGGTTATTTAAGTTCGAATATGAATGTGGCATTGTACGTAGCAGACATCAAAAGGCTTATATCAAAGACGAGTGTTGGCATATGGGGTAGCTAGGGCAATAAGGGGTCCCGGTAGTTCAAATTTTACACGTACCCAATTCGCCGTAAAATCTGGAATATTCCTTTGTTTCTGTTGTATCATCTGTTGTGTAGAGTAATGACGTTTTAAAAATTTAAGGTTAAACTTTGTGTTATGTAAATTATAATAATATATTTTATTGGCAACTTACGAGTATGTATCTACAGAGATGCTAGTAGTAAAAACAAGATGTAACAGACATGTTAGAACTTCAACGTAGCTGTCGTAATATTAAATTATGTTAACTTCTATGCGTATCAGTAAATCAATATTAAGCATTCGTGACGAAGTGGGACAGCATCTGACAGTAAACGAGATTGTTGTGGATTCTATCCCACTCGAAGGAATGATTAAATATAATCATATTTAAAGTATTTTCATTTCTCCGCTGTGGTAATAAGACAAAGCGCGGCGTTGTCTAGTCGGAGCAAGCGAGAAGTAACCTAGTCGGATTCAGATTTAGGATCCAGCACTTATACATTTTTGAGTATATATCTTTTTCTTATCATGCATCTATGTTGTAATTTTACAAAAAGTAGAGGAACGTCTTATTAAAACAAATGTTCACAGGATTTATTCCAAATGACCCCATAAATAAAGAGAGCTGATGGATAAGATTCCGGGAACGTTAACAGTGCATTAAGTGACGCTCCTAATAAATAGTGCTATAACTTCGAAATGAGGCTTATTAAGACCAGTTTCACTTTCTCTAATGTTGAAATAGATCTGAGATAACAATTTACTGTTTCTCTTATATTTTTTTGAATAGATATTGCATTCGGTTGATATTTTCCATGAAATTCTTTTAAATGCAATTTTTTCACGTAAGAAAAATGATTTTTTTTAAGTATTTAAAATCAATTATTATCTGTTATAATTTTTTTAAGGAATAAAATTATCAAGGAATAAGTCGCCAGTCAAGAAGGTTACTTAAAACGTGTGTGCGTTTCGTTTACGTAGGTAAACGAAACGCACAAAAAAGTAGTTTCAGTAGTAGTAGAAAGTAGGTTATATATTTTTTTAAACATTGAAGTTTTACTTAAATAAATATAAGAAAATTAAAAGTAAAGCATTACAAATTAATGCTTAACTAAAGTGCACATTAATCATTTTGAGTAATCTATATATCAATTATCTCCTCTTTTTACAAAACATATTGCGTTCTAGATGGCGTCACCCATTGTTGCACTTATAATACAGACGTTCCCCACATTGGAAATTGAATTCACAACCTCTGCCTTACTAGAAGCTTATTAATTTTAAGCCTTACATACATATTTTCGCAAATAATTTTTGGTAGTAAGTACCACAAAAGTAAATGAATAAGATAAAGTGCGAGTATCACCCAAGCGAATAATACAGAACGAGCAGTTCATTGTGAATAATAAATGAAGTGTCTCAACATGGAATTGCTACTCAAGGAAGTGGAACTGACAAGAATGGGTCCCATTACACTAGCTGCATATGATCCCACTAATTAAAAGTTGTACTCTGAAGGAAGTAAAAGCAAAGTTTCTAAGGATATTTTAGCATTTTTAATGTATGTGGAGTCCATTATAACATAATATATTATGCATTACTTCATAAGTAAAACTTGTATAAGTAAAAATATTACACACAGTATACAGTAGATACAAAAAATGCTACCTTTAAAATTTAAATTTAAGACATACCCTAATAAATGTTATAAATTGATCTTTTGTTCAAAAATATAAATATTTAAAATATGTAGTATAAAACCTACAACTATATTTAACTAATTAAATATTATTTTATGCTAACAACCAAAATAAGTTGCGATAAGCGTAAAAGAATTTAGAGCAAGCACGGCATAGCGCTCAGAGAGCTTGGACGGTTGCCAAGACGCGGGTTCAAATCCCATCGCATTCAAATTTTATACGATTTCTAAAAATGCCTTAATCATAATATTTTATTTTAATTATTGTTATTAATTAGCATAACTTTAAAAAGAATATGGTTTGCAAAACAATAGGTGACCGATACAGATCACGTTTCAGAATATAAACGAAAGTTCGTTTCTCCGTGAGAGCGGCCTCTAAATAAATCGTACTTTAGAAACAATACAACGATTGTTTCCAACAAAAATACGCCATAACTTAAACTCACGTTGGTATATTAAAGTAACTTTTATAAGGTATTTCACTCTTGGTCATTACATTGTAAATGTTATACATAATAATGCTTTGAAAACATATTAGGCTGGATTTAGGTAAATTATTACTGACGTGTCTTAGACGTATGTCAATGGTACTCAATAAATAAGTGATAATTATTTAATTACCGATCTACGTATCTAAATTATCTATTCAATTTGAAGATTTAATATCACACTTTATCCGTTATATCAATAAAGTCAGAGAGAAAACTAGTGTTAAAACACTCCGCTCTGCACTTTTAGCACGAAATTGAGATATTACGAGCATTAAGAAAGTTGGACTGTGTGTTATTGTCGGGGAAAATGAATATAATTTCAATTTTATCATTACCCAGCCGAATTCACGATTGGGTTTACAGTCAGGGGCATCCATCCCCATCGTGGCCACGATAACCTCCAAAAATGTCATAGTGTAGGCTGATATTCTAGAAAAAGTAGTTAAAGATTATAAAAGTCTATATTCTATTCAAGCTCTATTCATACTTTTCGCTGGTTCTAGCAGCGAGAAAATTTGTATATGCCTTGTAGAGAGAATTGGCCATTGTTAACATATTGATTCGACAATAGTAAACCGGCTCCTATGTGACCTACATACAGCCTGTGACCTAACACCAAAGCCCATTAGTGTATTAAACTAATCTCGCTACCTACAGGTCTGTAGCACTCAATCAAATGGTTTGCTCTAATCTCTAGGTGTTATTTTTAGACTGACATTTGAAAATACTTCTTTATCTGTAAGCTTTGAAGCTTTTGATCGCAATACAAATATATTCACATATAATTTAATGAACATTTTGGTGAATAAAATCTTATAAATATAATTCAATAATTCCATGGTTATTTTATACATAAAAATCTGGCCTACAAATATGTAAATTGCTTTTTTGAAGAATAAAATTAGTTAATATTTTTTTATCAATTAATTATTTACTCCCTGCACAGCAGGATAGTCAAAGAGATTTCCCTTTACTATCCTGCTAGACAGAGAAAAATCTCCAGTAAGACACTCCATTCACCACTTTCACCCTTAAAATCAACGCCGATATTAATAAATATAATCATCCCCCGAGAGGAAATCGAACCCATAACCAATTGCTTTTTCAGTCAGATACTGAACCACTGCGCCACGGTGGCCCCTAATATATTTTAATTTAACTATTATAAAAGAAAGCTCAATTTCTCTTATGCAAGCCACCAACTTATATGAGCTCCTACTTGTCGCCTCGCCTTAATGTTTATTAGCTTTTACGACTATTATCAAAGCTTTGTGACAGGAAAATAAATTTCAATTGACTCTACAAATAAACTGTAATTGCTATAACTCTCTGCGCATATAAAAATTTATTGTCGAAATAAATGAATTACTGCAGTTGAACAGAACTGATTGTAAGTTAAATTTTGTGCACCGATTAATAATATAGGATTTGTTAGATAAGTCTTGAAATCTAAGGACCATAAAATTATAATTAAAAATATAATGTTTTTATTCGAATACTAATAATATTGTTAAAATTACAATATAGGTTATGAATCCTACGATAATCTCAAAGGATAATTAGAGGAAAAAGTTAGTGAATTATCATAATAAACAGAATGTATGTTCATTTACATTTCGTTCGACGTACTAAACTCATTTTAGTGATTTTTTTAATAAGCCAATTTAAATTTAAAGCTTTATTTTAGCCTTTAAATTAATATGATAATTATCATTATTTAGTTTTCTTAGTATACTTGTTAAGTAGATAAAGGTAGACTTTTAGAATTACATTGTGTTATACAAAACATATGAATTTATTTTGTAAATGAAACATAGAAGGTGTGGCCTAGTTAATATTTTTATATGTATATTTCGCTAATTAAATATTTTTAAAAAATATTATGTAATCAATAAAACGTACAAAAAATGAAAACTACAATACATACATATGTATTTATTAGGCGCTCTTTTCTACGAATAAAAATCAATAGACAAACGGATAATAGGAACAACTGACAAGGGCAAGTGTTTAGGGCTAATCTTCGACTATATTTGACGAGGGTTACACCGATTTCACTTTTAGGGTTATTTATATCCCCTATTTCTAAGTAACTAATACTGAAATAAATGTAATTGCAAATAGATAAGACTGTTTTGGTCAAGAAAATTAAATAACTATAATAAAATATTATTATAAAATATATTTTATGTTCTGTTACAATCAGGTCTGCTTTAGTGCAGTATTTGTTTATTGTAAAGTATAAGTTGCCTAGAACTTCGTTTGCATAGACTTAATGGCTCTTCCCCCCAAAACATTCGTCACGCAGAACAATTTTTGCCGAGACCCAACTTCCTTATAAGATAACTGGCCTATTATAGTTCCACATCAGATGTTTCACTCTTCAAAATCAATTATAGTCTAAGTCGTCCCTAAGCTCCAACGCTATGCAACAAAAAAGGTTTAATTTGATTATTTCCGACCAATTTTTTAAAGATGTGTGCATACAAAATTCCTTTTTTACTGTTTTATTACAGTATCGATTAATAAAAAGGAAGAAACATTTAGTATTCCTAAAGATTTAAATTAATTACAAAAATAGGAAAGTTCTACACAGCTTTTTCAAAGGCAAAATGTCTGCACTAGTGAACTCAATATAAAGTAAAGTTTTTCACGAAAACATGTAAAAGGGATTACCATAAACAAACGATCCCGTTTAAAATTTGCACTTTACTAAGGTATTTAAATACGAGGACGAGCCTATATTGAATGCTCGGGTACAAATTAGCATCTCACAGACACGTGACAATATACGTTCGCCCCATAGACTTAATGAAAAGCGAACATAGTCATTAAGGGGATTTACTAAGATATACGATAACTGAGATAAGATAAAGAATCTTGATGGACATTGTTAAATAGGTTACAAGAGTATGTGCAGTGAAATTATCACTAAAAGCCTTTAAATAATTACATACTAAATTCACCTGTATTTTATCAAACAATAGTAAACTTTAGTTACGGTTTAAATTTTCTAATACTATTCATCATTAAGTTACAATTGTAGTAAGGGAGTATTATACTACTACTTCCTACTCCTTCCAAAATGCAAATTACGGTGTAATAACCTGATTTAGTCCTTAAGCAAAGCTTAAAAATCCAGCACGGATCCAACACGGATCCAAAAACAAATTTTATACTACGTAATTCAAGTAAAAATACCAATAAAAGTGTTCCCAAATAAATCAAGGGGCGGCTTCAAATGTTATTTGAGAGTTTAAGTTGGGCGCAACTGAACTCCGCGACAGCCCGCTCAATAAAAACTAATGGAGACTCGCTTAGCGATTCCACTTTGCTTCAGTGTACTACACACGAAATGAAAATATATATTCTTTTTTATTCACTTTGTTCTTTCATGATATTTTATTCACAAAAAGAAATAAAATTTAAGGAGATACCAACACAGGCACAAATCTTGTTGTTTATTTGCAGTGTGCTTTGTTAACGGGTAGTTATTGTAACGATATTATTGTACTCAAATATATGTATATAGTAATCAAAGTGGAGACCGTAGTATTTGACATCAGGTTTTATCTGTCTACATGTCTGCTATACCGGAAAAAGCACGAAGCTGCCTTGTTTTTAGTGAACGACACTTGCGGTGAACAAAATTAATTTGCACTTAAAATTCACTTTGCTTAAAAGTGGCGGTGCTTTGAGAAATTCCTAGAAAATCGATTTAATTGAAGTAGAAGCTCCTATAGCTGCAAGATAAAGCGAGTGGTATCAAAATGTCCTGACCGAGAGCCAGGATTGTCTTTCAACTGGCAAACAGCCAAGCTCCCTCACCAAGTTAAATTTAAGGATAGAATAGAGGAACGCAACGAGAATATTTATTATATATCGATTTGATACGTAAATATGATGCAGAAGGAGATGGTGTGTACGTAAGTATAAGTTTTACACATATAAAGCCCCTTATATTACGCATATAAAGTACTTGTCGTCGCTCGCAACTTCTATAACGCAGATTTTATGGCATCTTCTGTAGCTCTCAATGCGACTGTAAAATCTCATTTTTTCTCCTTTCCTTACCTATAGGTACTTCATTTCAGCTTTCTACGTCTTATGATTTTGGAATAATTTTCTATAAACAACAGAATAATTTTCTATATATCTAGTAATTAGTATTACACAAACAATATTTAGGGAAATAAATTCCAAAATAGATCTATATAAAAAACATGATTGCGCAATGGAACATCATCTGTAAATGATTAATATAATGTAGGTTCGATTCCCACCAGAGGGAATCGTTATTTAAATTATTTTCAATTCTCCGCTCTGGTACCTAAGATAAATAAGTTCCTCTACTCAACATTCAATGTCTCGCTTTCAGGCGGAAAGTGGAGAACGTAGTGTCTTGACATTTGATTTTCTCTGCATACTCTGTTACGTCAAAAGCTGAAGTGTATATAACATTATAAATATTTGCAATTAAACATGTTAACATGGGCAATAACTAAATCTATTATTGATCATTCATGTTTAAACAATATTCCGGCCTTAAATTTGACCACTAAGCACACAAGAACAAACTAATTTGTACATTGAATCCGCATAATGAAACTGGTGTCATTTCATGTGTAAATGTTTAACATAAAAGCTAATTACACGACTATTTCTGCTTTGTTATAAAAATAAAGCGAGTTGTGAGAACCTTGTTAATGATTAGTGTTGAGCTCATAATAAGCATATTACATTATGTATTTTGTATAGCTTTTTTAACGCGTCTGTGGCCCAAAGAATGAACAAAATTTGTGACGCTTCTCTCTTGTCAAAATACTTCGTCATTCACCTTCTGCATAAAATGTAGACATTGCACGTTAAATGTAGGAGGAAGGACAGAAGTTAACGTCACGTTTTGTCTTGCATCATTCAATCATTCAGCCGAGTGGGAATCGAACCCTTTACACTACTTAAGTGAGAAAACTAATATTTTCCGTTAATGTATCGATAATACCAGGACTTTTTTCAAAATCAGTGTGTGGGTAATATCATTGGAAATACATGCGTCAAAATTAATGCTTACTTCATAATTAAAATTCAAGTAATTCAATTCATGGTCTAGGTTGGTAGAGAATTTTTATCAAGATATTTATATAAATCAAAGCAAGTCATATAAAATTAAAATATTACTCAATTATTTATATATACATAATAATAAGACGAACACAAAAAAAGTAACTTTATTATTTTAACCATAAAAAATAACATTATAGTTTAAAAACCTGTCTAATTGAAGCTATTATCGTTGACGCTTGGTACTGTTCATGTCCTCATAAAATTACAACTGTAAGTGAAGACACAAAGATTTTACGAAAATGACGGAAAAAAACATTAAATAAGTATTTGCTTTCAGAATATCGATGAAGTTCTTTGGATTTTGAAAAAATATTTCTTGTAAGTAGTTTATCTAGGATTCGTAGGCTCCTAAGGAAAATAATACTAGGGAAGACAAATACTATACGCATATGACATTGTGGTTACTATTTTTTTATTAGATATGTGCCTAATATATATTTTTTTAAGATTTATGCTTTTGCCCGTGTAGTTCTCTCTGGCTACCTTAACAAAGAGAGAAACCGGTATTCACGACATGACGTTCTCCGTTTCCATCCGAACTCAAGTGGCGGAAATAGATGCCGCGCTTTCTCTTACTGGAGTGACGAAATAACGATAAATTAAATATAATTTTTCCCCTAAGAGAGAATTGAACACACATTTACATTCAGATGTTGTCCAACTGCGCTACGATGGCTTCAAAGGCCTCGAAAGTATATAAGTGCATTCAAGTTACGAAACCCAAACATCAAAAAGTAAAAAAAGACCATATAATCAATAGAAAACTCATCTACAAATACTGTTAAAGTTATAGTCATCGTTTGGGCACTTAAAAATCGACAGGCAAACAAACAAAATTGAAGAACAACCATGACTTAAATCGATTACGATTGGATCTTTCACTGGAGAAAGTTGGTAATTTCGAATTTTATATACGATTTCAAATCAAATAGCATATTACAGTGAATTGGCGTAACATTGCGAAGACTATTTTATGACACAACTACAACGAAATTCAATTACATTTTCGTAGCAAGTACTGATAGCGCATGATTATCTAGAGAAAAACGTAAATATGAAGCAACGAGTGATGTAAAAACGGTCTATTTATCTATTGTTTCTATACTGATGCAATGAATTGTATGCAACTCTTGCAAGTAATTTAGGGGGTGTAGTTTTAACTATGGAAATGAGACGCATAGGAGCATGACAGTGTGTTGCGGATAAGTATGCATATATCAATATCAATAATCATATTATTTTAAAATAAATATAACCAACAATAATTAATAGAACCAACTAGGTTACTTAAAGAACATGCCGATTTCAAGTTAACCTGAAATTTGGAATGCTCCTAAAGTGTGCGTGAGCGCAAAGTGTATTTAACTTTTTAAAAAAGTGCAAAGGTGAAAAAAGCTGTTGTTGTTGGGTATTATATTGCTGAAATAAAATGTTACCTCAATTTGGTGAAGTAAAGTGAGTTGCCCAATATGTATTTCGGTTTCTAAAAGACGCAGTCGACTAATTTTTATGAGAACATAAACTGATTTTTTTAATTTATTTTTTCCACCATTACTGCATGTCTAAGGAATATGGAGTATACATTAAAACTTTCATTATTTAAAAGTTCAAACGCAAACCTAAGATTCGAACTTATAACTATAGCCTCGCTAATTTACTTACTTTATTAAAAAAGTATTAAACAACGATTAGTTTTTAGTGCCTATTAATGTACATGTTTAACTTTAAGTTACAAGGTTACTATACCTATAATGCTAAGGCACAATGATTAATAATAAAAAAAAACATAACTAATGATAAATAATGGTAGGTCACAACTGCTCGCTATAGTTGTTTTATTTGCGTATCACACCATTATAAAGGAAATGTTTGATGAGTGCAATAATCTCATGGCTAGGCGATAGTGACGTCTATCCCTCCCGGACGCAGCTGGGAGTGGGAGGGCCTGGGAAAGTGCCGAGCTCCGTGTTCCTTCACTTGACATTGAACCTCAATTATTATGAACATAGATAATTTTATTATTTATAATTCTATAATGTATACGTTATTAACGGAAGGTAAGAAATGCTGAAAATAACACATACATACATACATACATATATGTCTCGAATAGGCATATGAATAAAATATCTGTTTGGTATAAAGTTCTCGCCTAAATAAATACACAGATAAGGTCAAAACAAAGGCTTATTGAGTTGAAGGAGAGGAGATTTAAAACTTTCCTTAATTAATTATCCGTTGGCAAACAAGGGGGCTTACCTACTAGCCTTTATTTATGCAACCGAATCGAGCAAAAGTGAATTTTATTCAGTAGACAAGTAAAGAAACCGAGTGAAAGCGTCAAAATATAAATAATTTTCATTTAAAATCTAAAGCAGGTACTTAAAATTAGTTTCTAAATTTAATACATCTCTTAGAGTGGAAAACTTATGCAAATGTTTGTTTATTAAATTAACTAAATGTTAATGGAAGAACATTTTGCGATCACGATATGATAAATAGATCTTTTTTATTTGTTTATCATATTTAATTTATTCCTCGTACAACATTACATCATACATACTGCAACATATCCTGGTAGCGAGTAACTAAAGCAATGGCGTTTCGTTGCTGCGAATAACTCAATTACTCACGCTCATACTTAAACGGCTATAGTAAACGTATAGATAGAAAGGCATAGATAAATTTTAAAAATATTATTTTTTCATTATATACTACAAATATCGGAGTAATATGAATGATAATACAATTTTTATTTAATTGTCTTAAAAAATCAAATCAATAATATTATTATTATGACGATTTGTAGTAAAAATGTATTAATTGTGTAGTAGGTTCCAGTGGCGCAACCTATTATGTAACCCAAGACTTTGTATAGGAAATACCACAAAAAAAATTAAGATAAGATTCTATTACTAAAGATTTCTCACAAATTTACAATTTTGCTTATAAAAACGTAATTTAAACATAGTCGCAACTTCACACATTCTGTTCGCACTCTCTACTCTGAGGACAGCACAGATGATCTAATGAATTCACAGCTTTACTCAACACAACCACAAATTGTATCGTTAACACTTTGTTTATAGGACGCGATTTCCTATAGTGTCATCATTATTTTTACGTTGCTATGACGAAATTTAAGCTATAAATGTTTTTGTAAACAGTTGTTAAAAACTTTTTATAAACTTATTTAAGTAGTCTTTTTTGTCATAATTATTGGCACTGTTTTTAAAGATGTGTCATTGTGCTTATTAAAAAAAAACCTTAACACTTTTTCACGCGTAGCAGGGTAGTCAGAGAGATCCTCAGTAGAAGTTAGCTACTACTGAGGATCTCTCTGACTACCAAACTAAAAAACTAATGTTTTAAACACTCCGTTTTCCACTTTTCTTCAAAATTGAGGCGTTGCGTGTTGAATGGCGAAGTCATTGTAATAATAACTAAAATATATCACAATGCAGCTTATAATGTTTCACAAAATAGTGAAATTAAGATTAAATTTATTTTATTAACCAAATAAACGGCAGTTAACGCTTGAGAACACGAAATTATAGCTAGCACCAGGCACAGGCTGCACTCAATGTGTCAATATAGATGCCGCAAGCTCTCAGCGCACTTACAGTGTGGTAAGAAGCTGTCACCATAGCCCGAACGCGTCTTCGATCGAGAGCCTTATTTTAGAAACGACACCTACTTACTCAAATAGGATTTGTTGGCAGACGGATCGGGAAGTACGCAAAGTGTACCTCCAGAACATTATAATGGCCGTAAGACTAGTCTAGCGGGTCTGTCGTGTCTAGACGGCGCGTCGGATCCCTATCTCGGTGAAATTATATAACATAAGTGAAATATAGCTACATTGTAAAATTTTAGAATTGTGCTGTTTATGGTGCCCGCGCTATAGTTAATGAAGTTATTGTAGAAGCTGGCCATATAACTTGTAATTTTACACACAATGTTTATGTATGGTTAAGCTATGTCGTAAACGACAACGAAAGATTATTATTGTTTGACTAATGCAATTTAAAACTAGGTTCATGCGGCAAAAACTTAATAAGAAGCACAGCTTATGTTCTACAAGGTTTACTTGAAGAAAATCCGCAGACCTATTTGCTCTAAAACTATCATTCATATATTTTTTAACATTCGTACGAATACTTGTTATTTTCGAATTTTCAGCTTCACGCGCAGTCAGAGGATCTAATATCAAGATTCTTTCCGTCCGATTCATTGTACGTTGAGTGGCGGAACTAAACGCCGCGCTAAAATGCGCTAAGGTAAATTTTCGGTAATGAGCTCAGAAATGAAAATATTCTCTATAACATCAACTATAAATACGCACTTGACATAAATATGAGCAAGTTTTGATTGGCCAATGAGTAGAGAAAGGATTTAAACTGCAATGCGACGCTATTAAAAGCTTTATTAAACTTCCTTTATTACTGTGTAGTCGTTTTAAAAGGTTTTGGTTAAATTCTTAACATAACTTTAGCAAGAAGACATGTTACGAATGTTGCGAATATTTAGTATTCAAATTAGCAGATATTGTGTGATTTTCATTTTATAACGAGTTTCTACTTTATTCACTGTACAGCCATATTACTGCTATTTACACCTATAAATATTATAAAGAGAAATGAATGCCTTTTAAAATATTTTTAAAACCAACAGGTCGTATATTATCACATTATTTTAATGAAGTTTAGTAACAAAAATGTATATGGGTTCTAAGTTAAAAAGTTAAAAGTTAGCTATTAAGATTAATTCAAATACAAATATATGTTCACTAATGATTATAACAAGATTTAATAAACATGCTTCATTACAGTAAGAACAATGATATATATAAACATAACAAAGTTTTCCTTTTTAAAGTACAAATATCACACTTTACAAAAACAGCATTTCAACAATCAACAATGGAGGCTGATGATCTAAGAACATGAATTTGAACAGATCTAGATCAAACACAATGCCTTCTTTACGAAACTCGTTAGTAATTTGTACCTTTTCTCTGGTGAGAGTGGTGTTAAATGGCGAAACTGACGGTCTACAATAGAACAAGCGGTTGGTATCGGCGCTGCGCGGGCGCATATCGGTCGTGGGTCATCGCACACCCTTTCACCAGGTTGAATACAACCTTTTCGCTTCATTATTTTTATCAGTTTGAAGTTTCTTATTACGATATTTTTATTAAAAGAAATGTATTACGAATTAAATATGACTTTTACTGTAAGCGCAATAATCGTGGGTTGATTTGCCACTCTTGGGAATTATATATTATTTTTATTTCTCCGTTCTGGTGCACTCCGTCGTGGCGTTAAGTTCCGCAATTTAACACGAATTGTCTCGATTTCAAAGCGGACAGTAAAGACCAATTTTTTTTTAAATATAGCTCTGTAATTATGCTTAAAATGCAATGAACAATAAAATGATGTTTGTTCTTTGTACCTACCTCTATTCTATTTTATTTACCTGTATGAAATGCGATCCAACAGTAATTACATACAATCCTACATTAGTATTTTATTTATAAACAAATATAAGGCATTTAAACAAACTTCACGCAATTTGCAATTTATTAACTTCCGTAATTGGATTTTCAGTTTATTGTGTTTTAGCACAGCCTTTTTGTTTGTTCAAAATGAAGCGGATGCTTGCTATATTTTATTTGTCAACGTTTCTGTTTAATTATGTAAGTGTATTTGTTTTATATACATAAACTATTTTTTTCTACATATGTATGACATATGACATATGTTTATATGACAATTATTTATTCTAGATTTATTCAGTCTCGAAAAATAATGCTTTTTCAATGCGTAAGTAAATACTTTTGTATTTTATAATTGGTTGGTAGTTATTTTGAATGCGGAATGAAATTATAATCGAGGATCATTGGATATTCCAATTAATAATTTATTTGATTTATGCAAATATCACAAATCCATATTTAGCAGTATAGAAACAAAACACTGTCTGCCATCACCTTTATTATATGTAAATAAATATAAAACTGGGTTTCATAAAACTAGAGGAAAAGGATAAGTGTAAAAATACAAATGATTTCCACGTTATCTTCTATTATTTCAGAAGAGCGACCTCTAGTGGCAGGTAAAAAAATAAAAGAAATATATTACATAACTATATAACAAAATTTAAATGATTTTACATAATAAATTACAACACAGGTGACACTTTTACACCTCAAGAGATGTTACCGATAGCGAGCAAACTATTAAAGAAAGGTATAAAATGTTTATTTAAATTAATAAAAATAATCCTGAAACCCTTTAAAAGGTACAATTCACTAATTGAGTTCAACATACAAATAACCCATTTGGATTAAATTGTATGTTGTAATAGCTTGCGAAACTCATCAGTACAATTTTAAAAAAAGACAAAAGGGATTATATTTAGGATTCACGTTTACGCGATGTATGAGACATTGCATGTTGAGTGGCGGAACCCAACCCCCCACTTGTCTTCGTATAAGAGAGGAGATATGAAAATAATTTAAATATAATATTCGCCCGAATAGGGATCGAACCCACAATTATTGTGTTTTAAGTCAGACACTGTTCCACTGGTCCATGCTGGCATAGAAAAATATTAGTGCTAGTTATTTTTACTTATATTAAATTAATTCATAAATGTTCATAGCACAGCTATCATAGGCATTGAAATGTTATATCAGCCGCCATAAATACTAATAAAAACATATTATGTTTACTTCGGAGGTTACCCTGTAGGTACTGGGTTGTACAGAAATTGAAACTATAAACTAACTTAATGAACATTTTACTTACTCCATTGCTATTTTTGTGTGTCTCATGGCAATATAAAAGGGACATAGCATTCCTTTTCATAATATGCAAAAGAGTGGCGCATTTGGACAGCGTCCGATTGTAAATGAGATCTTTGTGGGTTCTATTCCCACTCGGGGAAAAAGTTATATATTATTTTAATTTCTCGTCCCTGGTACCTAAGACAATACGCAGCGTTAAGTTCCGCCACTTAAGCAATGTCTCGATTTCGGGAGGAAACTGGAAAACAGAGTGTCTTGGCTAGGTTTTCTCTGACTTCGCCGTTATGCGAGAAAAATCGTTAAGCTGTTTTTTTTTTTCAAAATAAAACTTGACACATTATTGATAAACATACATGTTTTATTTCAGTCGATAAGCCAGGAAGTGGGTATTTAACATTTTTTTATAACTAATTATGTAATTGTGAGTCTTGATAGCAAAAAACATTTTATTTTTTTGTCATTTATATGTAGGTGGTAAAGGTTTTGTTAGCTCTGTAAAGAGCGCCGAAGAACTATCAGATAAGTTATTTGAAGTTTTTTGTAAGTTTTTGATGTATTTATGTTATATTAAAACAAATTTAGAAACCTCTTAAAAATTTGAACTGCGCTCCTTAGAAACCATTCAAGCGGTCTTACCGCTAAGCCCTGTGTTCAAAATCCCGCTATGTGGAAGTTCTTATACGCTTATTACAACTTACTTACTTCATCTCTTTATAAGTGCTGTATACTGCTGCGTTCAAATATTTATACGTTTTCTAAAAAAAATTTTAAAGTTACTTTTTAATTTGCTTTGCTTTAAATGGTGATTTTAAATACTGTTTCAGTTCTAACAAGCAAAAGAATTGTCACTTTAACAGGTACATTTAATCAGTGTATTAAAATTTTTCCAATACTTATAAATAATATTTATTCTTGTAATTACTGTCAAATTTCAGATTATGATATAACTGGCATTGATGCATTACAAGCATTGGCTTTGAGTGGAGAAGGTGAAAATGTTTATTTATTTCAAACATTTTAATGTCAACGTCTAGATTACATGGTAAAATAAATTTGGAAGAATTTAAATTACAGATTTTAATGCGTTCGAAGAAACTTCAACTCAAACAGGATATACTAAGTTTCGGAGAGGTAAGTTATATATTGTTAATTTAATAAGTTATTAAGTATTAAAATATTGGAGTGTGCCTGAGAAATATTTAATTGTTAACTAAAAACAGAAATATTATTAGAAATATTACAAGACGTGTGAAAATTGTAGTAGTTAAAATAAGCGTTATTTCTATGACAGGGCAACTCGTTGAAGTTCGAAGTGAACCCAGAATAAGCCAGTACAAACGTATGTCAACCTTTATATTAACTTGTGCTTAAATTATATATTACTAAAATTATATATTACTAATTAATTTTAAACTAAATGAATTCCTTATACTTCACAGTTGTAACAAAACCATCTGATCATATACCTGTAGCAAAAAGAAGAGGTATTTACAATTTTCTTTATTTATATTTTGTGATTTTATATGATAAAAAATTAATGAATAATTAAATTGGAAGCCATCGTGGCGCTGTTGAACAGCGCCTGACTATAAAAGCGATTCGATTCCTACTCGGGGGAATGACTATAGTGAGCAAACTGAATAAATGAAAACAATAGATATATATATTTCATTTCTTCGCTAGGTACCTGACCTCCTGAGATCGAAAAAAGAAAACAATATGACTGTTTGAAACAGAATTAAAAACAATATGGCATTTTATTTCTACCTGGCCTAAGACAAATCAAGGAGTTTGGTTCCTCCACTTAACAAGCAACGTCTCAGTTTCTGGCAGAAAGTGAAGAATGGCGCGCATCCAGATTCGCTCTCACTATCATGCCTATCATGTAGGAAGGGGAGTAATAAAATTGCTAAGTTGCGCTATATTATAGTAGTACTATTTCCCCGTAATTACCAGTTTAAAGTTACCACAGTTGGTTCAATTCTGGTAATATTAGATCGATAACGATAAGTGAGGGGTTGTAAATTACTTATTTAATCAATTCTCCGAAAATGGAATGACATTTTAATGTTAAACGAAGCTAATGTCATTAGTATAACAAAGTCAACAATAGATTAATATAAATATAGTCACAAAATATAACTTTTCTAGGGATTTCGTTAGCAAAAAAATTAGGTAAAACAAGAAACTTAATCGTAAATAAACGACGGAGCAACAGTAAAAAAGGGAAGGAAGACGGTAAGAATGATAACATAAACCAAAAGTATAAGCATGATTTTTTTAAGAAAACGACGACCTACTGAACGGACGCAAAACGGTAGGCCGATAAACGGTATTTTCAACACTTTTAGCAATTTTATACGGTTTTATGATTTTTATACTGTATAACCGTAGGCGAGTTGCGTTTTGCATGTTTAATAATTAAATTAATCAAAATCGTTGGCATACTGTAAAATAAAATGGACCAGTACAATAAAAAAATATTTATTGCTTAATATAATAGCATAAAAACTGTTAACAAGGAGTGTCCGTTATATTCTTTTTCATATATTAATTTCAGTAAGTTTTTTAATACACAAATAGGTACATCACTTTACTTTTATAAGGTAAGATAAAAAATCTTTATTCCACGCGAAGAATAAACACAAAGTACAAATAAATAACATAACATAACGTAATGTTACGTGCACAAAAGTAGCCTTATTATTTAAGGCAGGGCTTCTTAAACTTTTGCCATTCAGGACCCCATTTATGATTGCGAGTTTCTTGACGACCCCATACAAATATATAAGAAAAATAAATTAATATTTTTTGATGATTTATTTAGTAGGTAGCAATATACATATACATATAAAAATATAGAGTTTTAAAATATGTTTTGAAAGATACAAAAATGTAAAATTGTATTTATTATAGTAAATTCAAGTAGTTGCGTGGTAGGTATTAAATTAAAATAAAAGTAAAAAAATTAATGAGATGGATGTTGACATTAAAATCTCTCGACCCCACAATTTTGCTACGCGACCCCATTTTTGGTCGCGGCCCATAATTTAAGAAGCCCTGATTTAAAGCGATCTCTATCAGACATCATTTGGTAGGATCCACCAGAAAAGAACGGGTATAAAGCGGTGCAAAACAACAAAACTAAACTTTTAACTATATAAATACTGTTATTACCTACATACATGCAAATATTGTTTAATATAAATATAAAAATATGGATAGTGGATGATAGGGTAAATCAAACCAAGTAGGTCTAATGCAATATAACAATCGTGATACTTATTAGGATCGTGATTATTGTTAGGAGAGACGCCACAAAGCTTTAAGCTATATAAATATACCCACGTCTTATAAAAGACTGAACTCTATTTTTATACAGTAAAATAAGTGATAGGCTTTAAGTTACTTTGCTATATTTTTTTTAGCCCCACGCTGTATCCCGCACACGGCAGTGTAGGGGGGACTGCACAGGCAGAGGGAACATAGTGTTAAGACACTCCGTTCCCCACTTTCCGCCGAATTCGAAGGCATTGCGTGTTAAGTGGTGGAACTTAACGCCGCGCTTTACCTCTAATACCTGAGCGAAGGAAATGGAAATATTGAATATTTCCACTCGTAGAAGTGGAATAGAACCCACAACCAGTCGGTTACAGTCACACGTTTGTGCCACTGCGCTGCGACTGGCCCCACTATTTTACACTTTACTATTTTGTTTTAATAAACTTGTCTTATCCATATTACAAACCACCGAATGTGAAGAGATGAAATTTGAAATATACATTTATATCTTAAAAATAAGTTACATATTACGTTTATAGACATCAGAACTGGATGATGATGTTATAAGAAAAAATAATATTAAGAAAACCTTTATTATGATAGCGTAGGATTCAATAAAAACGATGTTATTAACGGGGTTGACTGTACTATTAATATATTCGCATAAGTGAAAATTAGTATTAAACTACTACATATTTAATAAATAACAAAAAAAAATACATTACAGTGAAATCTGAAGCCAATAACGAAACACGAACTTGTCGTTGGAGATATGTATGCGACAACCCAGCAAATCTTGACTCTTGCACGCTAAAGGCGAATTGTAGCCAGAGAAATTTGAATACCACAATAGACGGTAATCTAACATAGCATGCAAATTCAAGCCAAAAAAGGCAGCTCCATGCTTTTTCCCATATGGCAGGGTAGTCAGAAAGAAATTATTCGTAACACTCCGTTTTCCCCTTTCCGTCCAAAATCGAGACTTGAGTTTTTGAGTGGCGAAGCTCAACGCCAGAATTCAAGTAATTTTGTGTATATGTAAAACAAACATTTAAGCAAGTAATTTTAAGTAAGCCCCATAAAAAGTTATAAATAGTTACTATTACATTATAAATCGTATTATTTACTATTATATAAATTGTAAATTTCTATATATATAAAACCAATACAAATTGTGTTATGAAAGAATTTCGACGCAGTCGGTAGTATTCAGTAGATTAGCCGTGAAAGCGTGACAGACAAACACACAGACATTCGCATTTATAATATAAGTATGGATTTGCAAATATTAAATAATATACTTTAATGGTAGCGTGATAATAAAATTTGCGTATATTAATTACATGATTTCATTACATTTCTTTTAGATATTGACGTGCCGCATAAAAGTGACGAACATACACTGGCAGTAATGAATGTTCGAAAAATGTGTAAGTTTCTTGCAGCAATTTTTTATGTCATATTATTGATCCAATAACTTTACTAAAAGAATTAAATTTAGTAGGAATATCTCTAATTGACGAAGAAGTGGAAAAAATAAGTAAGTTTAAATAATTATTTCACGTTTGTTTCTATAATTTATTATTTTTAATTTATATCTTATTCTTTTGAACAAAAAATGGAATCGTCGCAGAGTGACGGCGTCTGACTTTACAAGCGATCGTTGTGGGTTCGACTCCCACTATTTTCATTTCTCCACTCTAATACTTCAGACAAAGCACGGCGTTCTTGTGCTTGGCATTTATGCCGGCCTGGCTAGGCTAGGCCTTCCGACTCCAACTACTCCACTTTGCACGGTCTTCAAAAGCACGGCATTAATCTCTACCAACTGAGACCCAATGTATCGATTCCGGAGGAAGTTCACTTTCAGTCCACGCTTCGCACTTCGCACAATCAGAGAGAGTCCTGAAGGACGAAGTGGCGTGATACTAGATTCTCTCTGATAACTTTACTCGGCTTTGTGGGAAAAAGCGTGAAGCTAAATTAATTAAGCATAAAAGCTTATACGAATACGAATAAGACGGAGCTTTCAACAATTATGATCAAAGCTACTTGACACTATTCTCGTAATTATTCTACCTAATTCAATAATACTCAATTTATTTAATATTTTAGTGCAGGCACGAAACTTACATTATATTCCGGACAGTAAAGGTCAGTAATTTAACTTTAAGTACGATATGCATATTATATTTATTTTAAAAAGTAAAAAAAATATTTAGTTTTGCCCTGTCGCAAGGTTCTCGTCAATTAATTGTGAGAGTGAATCTCTTTAAATATGTTTATAATATAAATGATTATAATAAAACTGTCTTAAAAAAGCAACAACTGTAAATAGTAAATGAGTATCAAATAGGGCACAGAGTGACATGTATCTAAAGCATTATGTCTCTCTAATTAAATAAAAAAACAGTTAAGATTTTAAATAATAAAATATACCATAAAGATAGAAACAGATCTTCAAATAATTAATAATATTTATGAATTTGTAGATAAAGCAAATAGTAGAGTAGAAATACTAGCAGAATATTTCAATAACAATATCGACCTGGAAGATTTAGGTAAGTATATTTTATTATATTATTTCCATATATTATTTTCTTCTGTGCTTATAAAAATTTGTAATATTTATTGTAGAATCTACAACACCTTCAATTGCACGTTTGTCAAAATCCGGTGAAATAAAGAATATTAGGAAGAAACGTCAAAGACATGATAACGACAAATAAGAAATATTAAATATTTTTAAGACATGTCGTATATTAATGAAATAAAAATGTATTTAAACACGATAAGCTGTCATGTTTTTATAAAATAGCATCCCTGCTTTTATCAAAGCTAATCTAATATTATTTTTATATTATAACTTGGAATAGCTAAGTAAACAAATTTTTATTTGTTTACTGCGATGGAGTGAAAAGAATTTAGATATATTTGTTCTCCCGAGTGGCAATCGAACCTACAACCATCGGTTACAGTCAGACACTATCTCACTTTACCACGACGACATTTGGCATTAGGTAAATGTAACATTTATAAACTAAAGCATTATTCATACAGTGCTCGGATAAAGGTAAAAGGTTACACGAGCCATGAGTATTCATCGAGACTTCTGTTTATCGAATGTCGGACAAGGCCAGTATCGACACGACTATTCAAAGCTTTCCAGTTACGCCGGAATTGACTGACACTATTTACTCATTCACCCTTTATTCTTACAACAAAGCTTACTAGTGTAGAGGGTATTTTTAAATAAAGTTTCCACTTAACGTCAAGTATGTGTAGGTGTTCTATTGACGTTAATCTTTTCGTCTTTCTTTACTTTCAATAGAAGAGCTTTTTTTCGTGACAACCATTATTGGTGTACTATAAAAAGGAAAATGATTTAAAATCGATCTAGACCAGGAGTGAATAAACAACGGCCCGCTTAGTTTTATGCGGCCTGTCAAGCGTTTTTTTATAATACGAATCCCGCTACTTTTTAAATACTATCAGAGTGTCATTTTGGCCTACAAAAAAATTGTAAGTTTATAAATAGCATGCTTGCTATAAATGTTGCGTACTCCTAATCGAGACTTTTTATTACATTACCCATTTTATTATATCGGTTACTCATACATAAAAGTATATACACATGGGTATTCAATGTCATCTCCACGATTTTTTTCAGCTTTTTGTCAGAGAGTACCTAGTGTTAAGGCACTCCGTCCTCCGCTCTCCGCCTGAGATCAAGACAGAACTCAACGCCGCGCTTTGTCTTAAGGCACCAGAGTGAAGAAATGAAATTTAATTGTAATGATTCCCCCGAGTAGAAATCGAATCCAAAACCACCGCATTACAGTGAGATGCTGTCGCACTGAACCAGGAACGTCTCAAGATTATTTCGTTAAGTATAACCCAGAGGAACTATATTATTTTCAGTTGGATTATTCTACCTTGATCGACAATGATTTGAGCAAAAAATGTATGCTGAATTAAAAAAAAAACTTTTATAGAATAAGCGCTAACTCGATAAATTTATGAGAAAATTAAAACATAGCAATGCTTTTTACTGTTTAATAAAAAAGCAAACATTAGTAACGGCTAGTAAATACATATTATTAATTTAATGTTTGTAATATATTGCTAGTAATGATGGCTAATGTAATAGTATACATAATTACTAACAATAGCTACGATTTCAGTTTGTATATATTTAAGTAAGTTAAGATTTACTAAAATAATAAAAGAGGGCTCTCTCTCTGTGTTTATGAGATCGTAGATCAATCTAGCTTTCAGCCTATTAAAGTGGCTGACTGGACTAAATATAAATGTTAAATTTAAAATGCTCAATGAATTAATTAGAAGTTCAGACTACTGTCAGTCATGCTTGACTGACAGTAGTCTGAACCATTTTCATCGAATAAATTAAAGGTCATCATTTCTATACAAGGCCGTTTTGCTGCAACATTATAATAACAAATTGCAAAAAAGAAAAAGATATTCTTATTACGATTATTGTAAAAAATATATTCTTATTACGATCATAGTAGCCATCGTAGTGCATTTGGCCAGTGTCTGACTGTAAACGCGAGTTCGCTTAGACAAAATGCGGCGTTAAGTTTCGCCACTTACCACGTAATATCTCGGTTGAAAATGAAGAGCGAAGTATTTTGACTCTGATTCTGAAAAGGCGTGAAGTGGCTTTATATATTCTTATTATTTTTAACTTCTGTATATTTGAGATAAATCGGCCTAATTCACTAGTATATTAAGCATATGTATGTATAGACAGGTGTGAAAGAATAATATTTCAGAAATAGATTTTAATCTACTTTCAATAATATCAGATATTAATGAGCTTTACGCATTTGCATTTACTATATTAGTAATTTACAACAAATCAACGGTTTTAATATACAGATATCATAATTACAAATATCGTAATGTACAATCTTCGTAATGAAAATTGCTCTCAGCTTATAGTTCGAGTCGATTTTAATTCTAGTGAAACGCAGTTCTGACATTGCTATTATATATTCAGTTTACTACACAAATGAAGTCCACAGTCGGACGTTTGGTTACGCGACGTGAAACACTGTTGGTATAATTTGATAGAGTGACATTTCAATTTGACTTGCGCTCGAGTTTGTTACAAGGCATACAGTTAGTTTAGATCGCTAGTGTGCGGCTGACAACAGCAATTACTAAAATCCGATTTCATGAACTCGTAATACATCTTATAAATAATAACATTTGTGTAATATTATTTGATAATAACATAAATTTCTTGAGAATAACAACATTTGAGAATAACAAAGTATGAATAATTTATATTCATACTTTGTTATAAATTTACTACAATTAGCAGAAGTACCTTAATAGGTCGAAAATCTTCTAAATGTTGCTCTCGTATTATCTTCTTATTTGTTTATGTTTATACGCTTAGTATTTCCATTAAAGCAAATGCTATTAGAATGTTGTTTAAAATGATTATTTTATAATCGGTTATATGGCAGGTTAGTACACCCAATTATGTTTCGATCAGGCGGCGATGCGGTGCTAGCGTGCCGACGGCGGCGTGTGCGGTCGCCCTAACTAGATTATTGGCCGGCGGCAGGCCGGTATACATCTATAAAATTTTCCCATAGACTTTGATATTACAGTGTGTTAAGAATATATACCTAACAGGTAATATTTCGAGTTCAGGCGGATGATGGAGAACGAAGTGTTTGCCTCTCTGACCACTCTTCTATGCTGGACAAAATGTAACCGTAGCAAAGTCTGCCTTTTTTTCTACACATAAAAAGTTCATAGCAAAAATATAATAATATTTGATGACGATAATTCAATTTATTTCAGAGATTAAATTTTATTGAAATTTACTAAGTTAAAAAGAGGAAAAACAAAATAAAGAGATTCGTTAATAAAATTTGTACAAAGTACCGAGATTTATTGCATTGTGTAAAGTAATTTGGCAACCATACAAATAGTATACGCTGTGGCATTATCAAAGACCCGCCAAGACGCCGCCACGCAAATAATTTGATACAGATTCATCAGCGTCTCTACGACATTAGGGCAGAACCCTCATATTATTGTACAATGTCAAATTGAAAGTTGATGGATGCAAAACTAATTTGTATGTTGCTGAACGTTTCACAGGTATTTATTAAAAACAATTAATGTTCTTCCCAACTTTAATGAAACAGTTAGGAAGATGTTTATTAAATAACTCCCAAATAGTAATATGTTGATACCGATTATAAATAGTAGTAGAATTTGAATGTACGTATACTTTAAAATTATTATCTTTTCCCTATCTTTGATAATACAAACAATTTTAATTTAAAGTTAATTAATGGAAAGCTTTTTAGACTGGTTAATATATTGTTAATATATAAAGAATATATTTATAAAACATTGATCTGTTTTCCAGTAAAAATAATGTATAATTCCTATATAAAATGTACCATTGCAAATTTATCTATTGTTATGTCTTTATAAATTTAACAATTACTATTAATTTACTTTTATAATTATTAAGGGTGGCTTACCTGGCTCTGACTGAAAGCACTACATCACCTGAAATACTCTTGAAAAATAATTGATTTATAAGCACTTGGTTTCTTTGGAATAAACTGAACATTTATCGTGGCTTCACTTTTTTTCCCGCATAACAGGGATAGTCTGAGAGAACCTAGTGTCAATACACTCCGGTCCCCACTTTTCGCCCAAAATCCGATAGAGAGATATTTAAGTGGCGGAAATTAACGCTGCAAATGTAAAACGGCAACAATAACTACAGGTTTCTCTTAAAGCGAGAATGAAATGTAGTCCAAGTTCTGCTCCAGCTTATACTTTCTGCATAATCAAATTTATGCTTACGTAGTGTCTCATATAGACAGATATAATAATAATTTAATACTAATACCTTTGCCTAATTTTTTATTTGTGAAGGACAGATGTTAATATATGATAAACAGAAATGAAGGTATATGGTTTTTTAAAAAATATCTTTCATTGGCAACTCGCTGTTTGCACTGCACGCCTATAACTATTTCGCGTTTTTCCGCCGCCCGCGTTCTCACTTAAATTACAAACTATGTTTAAGTTTAAACTGATTGAAATAAAATAAACATTAAATCTTGAGGGAAGTTGAACAGAATAATAGTCATGATTGCATTTATCTTGGTTTTCTGTACGTTTATGCACAGACAACCAATTTAAATGCAGAGAATAAATTAAAAACATTTATTTTGGGTTTTATTATACGAATATATTTATAAATATATAATATTTAAAATATTCTTTCTCATATATTTTTCATTTACAGACAGCGACCAGTTACGTTTCTATTATATATACAGTTTATTCTTAAGTCCCATAGTAAAATAAAATTTCTATGTTCCATTATAAACGAGTGTTGCTGTTCAGAATACTCAAAGAGCAATAAAGCTTATTTGATTTCTGTACTTCAAAGCATCTATTCATGGTACTGCGAAACCGTAGTTCATTGTAGATCTCATGCTGCATTACTTCTAGGGTTTTAGACGTGAAATCGATCTTACCTACAAGCTATTTTAGAGAGCTTTTAAATGTAATGTGAACAGATTTATATACTTCTCAATCACTATTCACAAAATATTCACAAAATGTATTTTGCAACCGAAAAAACAAATGTAAATAATTTGGTTATTTTATTAGAATGTTTTATATGTTTAAAATGTCATATGCATTTATTTTAGTAAATGCATCCGCGCGATATTTAATAGCTGACCAGACCTAGACATGAATGAATCTTAACACCAATTAAAATAATTATAAATGATGGATTTGTTGTTATGATGTTATATAAATAGTTGTAAATAGGAAATAAAGAGCAATATTGGCAATCGCTGCCGAACATAAATACCGCAACAAACAGAAAAACTACAAAGCTCGCCTGTTGCAGTCCCGTTTATTTTTCAAAAGTAACAACAGCGCCATCGACGCGGAAATTCTGATAGCGAAACATTGAAATGCGATGTTTCTTTGTTGTGCTTCGGACAGAGATATAAAACTAACAACTGTTTTTGGTTAGGAAACTACTTTTCATTTTTATGAAATCACAACTTACGTAAAACGATTTTTATTAATTTTATTTCGAATTTTATTAATGTATGGGCTTAGGAGACAAATTATAATAAAAGAAGAAGGAGGTTTTACTTGAAACGAATCGTGAGTTCCCTTTCTTTGGAGCCCTAATAGCGCCTGCAGCCCTGGCTCGCCGCTGAACATTTAAAAAAAAACAACTTGTCGTTTTCTCCTGCATACCAGGATAGTCAGTGAGTAAGTAGTGTTAAGAAACTCAATCCTCAATTTTACACCCAAAATAAAGAGATTGCGTGTTAAGTAGCGGAACTCAACGCCGCGGAGCGAGTAGAGCGGAACAACGAAAATAATATATAATAACTTACAATTATATTTAAATAACTAGCGACCCGCTCGCGGCTTCGCCACGTGAACTACCACTTTCATCCTCTATTGCCTATTTGGGATTGGTTTTTTTTTGTAAAAGGAGGGTAGTCTATATTTGACTTTCGTCACTAATTATGTTCATGAGAAAATCATCGATACATTTAGTGCAATGTCTATATTATTTGATAACATATAGCGATAACTGTTCTAGTAAGAAAACGTACGAAATCTGCTATCATATGATAGTAGATTTCGTACATATATACCATCTGGTATATAATATTATAAACCGGTCATAATATCTTAAATAAACTTTACGCTTTTTATTTTACAATTGTGTTACTTATTGATATTAAAAAATAGCTTTACTTGCAAATAATCAATGCAATTTGACTTTGCCAGTTTATTACTTTTCTGCGGGAACTGTTTTGAATACCAGGGTAATTTTTAAAAAAAGAGAGATAGCCTATGTTTGACCTTGCCTCATTAACTATTTTCCTGAGCAAATTTATTCATTTCAGTCAAGGAGTTTAGATCTTTCATTCTCACTATATACTAAACATACATAAGTTTCATCCACTGTTTCAACCTCCTAGGGTTTGATTTTTTATAAAGTAGTCTATATGACCCTGCATCTTCAACAATCTTCTTTACGAATTCCCGTCAAAACCTAACAATAAAAAACAAAATTAAAAATTTTGAAAAAACCCACGACGGTTTAATTGTAATTGTAAAAGGATAAAATAACTATAAATCCCCCGCCTAAAAGAATATATGTAACGAGATGATGGGGACGGCTTCGTCGGGGGCTGTCATTACTTTAAGCTTGCACAAACCTTCTCATAGGTTTTCTTGCTGTTAAAACAGTTTTGGCAAAAAAATTAAATATTAAAATGAATTTACAGTTTTGATAACTGGTATTTTAAATACTTTAAAACGAAATCTATACTGATAGCTACTATATTTAAAATAGAGGTTGCAACTGGCAGCCCCCGACGAAGTCGTCCCCATCATCTCGTTACATATATTCTTTTAGGCGGGGGATTTATAGTTATTTTATCCTTTTACAATTACAATTAAACCGTCGTGGGTTTTTTCAAAATTTTTAATTTTGTTTTTTATTTTAAGCTTTTTAAAGTGAATAGATATACATTATATATTATTACATAATATTGAAATACTTTATATTAATCTTCATGCAAATCCAAAGGAAATTATAAACCCTTTGCTTTCTGGTCATCAAATGCTTATTGCAGCGCCTGGCAGATTGTCACCGTAACATTTCCACGAAATTTAAATCTAACCAAATCAGTGAAAATCACAAAACCCACTAGTAGTTTTGATTTTGAACAAACTAATTTATTCAACGTTTACTGCAGCGCCCCCTGGTGAGTTAACACGATAAAACATATCCAAGAACATGCACTAATTAAACTTGAGCTTATTATTGAAACTGCATCCAAATCAAATTCGTCATTTTATCTTTGCACAAACAATATTTTACTGCAGCGCCCCCTGGTGACTTGTCACTGTAATATAAATTTAAAAACATGCTTTAAGTAAAGCGGAATCTAATACTGAAAACTCTTGACAATCGTACTAGTCGTTTTGGTTTTACACAAAAAAATAGAAGCAGCTACTTACTGCAGCGCCCCCTAGAGAGTTGACACATACATGAAAATATGCACTAAGTAAACATACATGACACATATATAAAAATATGCACTAAGTAAACTTGGATCTATCATTGAAAACAGAATTCAAATAGGACTCGTAGTTTTAGTTTTACACAAACAAATGTACTTACTACAGCGCCCCCTGGTGAGTGGTCACCGTAACGCATATATGAAAAGAAGCACCAATTAAACCTGAATTTATCGTTGAAAATTTCATCTAAATCGGACTAGTAGTTTTTGCTCTGTATAAACAAATGTTTACTGCAGCGCCCCCTGGTGAATTTTTATTGTAACAAAAAAACAAAAATCTTAAAATATGCAGTAAGCAAAGCTGAATCTAATTCCGAAAACTCTAGCTAATCGGATGAGTAATTTCGGTTTTAGACAAATAAATACAAGAAAAATTTTGGTTTTACACAAAAAAACTCAAACCAATGCTTACTACAGCGCCCCCTGATGAGTGGTCACCATAACACATATATGAAAAGATGCACCAATTAAGCCTGAACCTATCTTTGAAAGTTTCATCTAAATTGAACTAGTAGTTTTTGCTCTGCATAAACAAATGTTTAGTGCAGCGCCCCCTGGTGAGCTTTCCCCGTAACAAAAAAAGAAAAATCTTAAAATATGCATCAAGCAAAGCTGAATCTTTTTCTGAAAATTCTTTTCAATCGGATCAGTAGTTTCGGTTTTAGACAAATAAATACAAAAAAAGTACAAACAAACGCTTACTGCAGCGCCCCCTGGTGGTTTGACACGATAAAACATATCTAAGAACATTCACCAATTAAACCTGAATCTATCACTGAAAATCGTATCGAAATCAGACTATTATTTTTTGAGATAATTGAAAACATTCGTTTTCACGTAAAATGCTTACTGCAGCGCCCCCTGGTGAGTTAAGGCAATAAGACATATCTAAGAACATACGCCAATTGAACCTTAACCTATCATAGAAAACCGTATCAAAATCGGACTTATAGTTTTGGAAATAATTGACATAGTAATTTGCACAAACACACAAACAAACAAACAAACAAACAAACAAACAAACAAACAAACAAACAAACAACCTCTCACCCCAAACACATATACAGTCGCCGTTCCGTCGCGGGTAAAAAAAAAAGATAAATATTTTTGCATTTTTATAATAATAATTTTAATGAGTGCGGATATGTCTAATACAATGTCAACTATATAATAACAAATGGCGCTACCCGTTGCAGAAAACGTAGTGACATCTGTTGTCATATAGATTATATAAATATATAGATTATATAATATTATAGACCGGTCAAATGTATATTTAATAAATGTTATGCTTATTTTATTTTATAATTATTTTAATTAGTGATATTGAAACAAATTTAGCTTCACTCGTGAACTATCGACATAATTTTAATGTTTTTTTTTTAATTTTATTTTTCTGCGGGAGTTGTATTGTACCGGGATGAAAACTATCCCATATGTTGCTCTAACCTCTTAGCTAACTCCATACAAAAAATCATTAAATTCTACCTGGTAGATATCAGTATACAAATAATTTACTTATATCGGTTTTTTATTTTTTCCAAAAAAACTACATGGAAATCCGGGATAAAAACTATCCTATATGTACCTTTGGACTATAAGCTATCACCATACTAAAATTCATTCATTTCTATCCAGTAGTTTTTGCGTGATTGACGAACAAATTAACAGACAGACAGACAAAAATTCTACTGAGTGGAGCCTCTGTTATCGATTTATTAACGCACCCAATTAAAATTTTTCTGAAATTTTTCATGTACAGAATTGACTTTTCTACTCTTTTATTATATATAGAGATTTTGAGATTTTTAGTATATACTAACAAAAGCAAAACATAACATGAGAAAATTCATATCAAATCGTTATCATAGGCAAAACCCACCCTACTTACATTAATATTAAACTCAAGGAGGAGAAATTAATCTTTAGTATGAAAACTTGAAGAGTTTAATGAACTCATACTTTAGTGTGTGTTATTTTACAAGTTCATATTCTAAATTCAACAAATAGATACTTGTTTTTCATTTAACTTATAATGATATTTTGATATTATCAACATTTTATTCAGCTATCTTGTAATAATAAATTTCTCGAGTCGTGAACCTTCGTCATTGATAGGACAGCATCAGATAAAAGTAATACCTACTTTTTATTTGCTTATCGGTAAATTGTTTACTTACAAGGAAAATTATAATATAAATAATCAATATATTTGGTATTTATACTGTCAGTCTAAACGTTTCGTATGTATTCGTATAAATTGCAAGCGGTGCTCGTTTTAAATTGGAGCCGATATAAATCAATATAAAATGCCAGTTTTAGAGACAACTCATTAACAGCAAAAACACCGGCATTATAAAATCTAAATACTTGAAAAATTAAATAAATGGAATGGTTTTCCAAAACGAAAAAATCTCTTTTTTAAATCGTTTATTAAATATACCACTTGCTATCTAAGCAAAATGGTCAGACCAATGTTAATTAAAAGCTGAATCAGGCAAAATGCAAACTCCATTTTAAGCCGCTGAAATTGAATCGGCCTATTGGGCAATCTAGTTATTTACTTAGCCCATTTTATACGGAAAGCCTTCATTTGTATTGACACCTGCCGATATGGTTGAAATAAATGAATTAGGAATGAGATTACCACTTTGCAAATTATGCCATGAAAATAATGAGATTGTTTTCTCTTTTCGCTTAATCTATTCTGCAAATTAATTAATATGCTAATCTATACATATAATTAAAATAGAATTGTCCGTATATTGACTATTATTATTATTTCAATGACATGGAACAAAAATTATTGACAATAATTTTTATTTTTAGTCTGTTTATCTGTTTGGTTGTGCGTTTGTTTGTGCACGCTTATCTTAGAGCCGACGTAACCAATTTTAATGCAACTTTGACTATTGTACTAATTTTAATAAGCTAAACTCCCTCCACGTTTAGGGTTAATTTTATTTTAATCAGTTTATAAATAAAAAAAAATACAACAATTCGACGTTTATTCGACGTTTTACTAAATTGGCTCAAAAACAATTTACATAGGTAGCCGCATACGGATCGATAGGTTTAAGTATATTGATAGCATTTTTAATCAGCTATACTGTAAATAAACTTAACTACCATTTTATATTCAAACGTTTAACATCATAAAAATAAGTGCAGAAAAAACTAAAATCCGACGAGCTGTAAAAAGTATGAAACAAGAAATTTGCCTTGTCTGAAACAGCTCTTTACAAACTATTCATTATTTATAATTTATTTAATAAACGATAAATAATATAATTGCATACAATAATAATGCAAACAACTGGCATATAATTTAGTTTAATGTATTTTGTACATAATAATTAGTGGTTGCTCGCAACTTCCTTTGTCAAGATTTTACGACTGTTGCCATACTGTTTCATTTCTACATGTCGTAGTTCCGAGCGCGAAAAACGCAGCCCGTTTTTCTCGTTCCCATATAAATCTCAGAAAATCCTCTCTTAGTACCGCCCTATAAGGAAGCTATATGCCAAATTTCTACTTCTGGGCTAAGTAGTTTTAACAATGTAGTACGTTTTGTCACAACACACAACTACATATACATACAATGATATTTATAGTGATATTCAGAGTACACAGAGTAAAAATAGTGACCATTAACTATTGTTAGAATGTGTTGTTTGCTTCATGGTGGGTGGCATATATCTACAGTTATGCTCTAGCCTGAAATTTATGTATAAGGATATTTAATATTCATAGTTGGCAACGAACATAAATTTTCATGTTTAATAACAATATAAAATCTAAAAGTAAAATAACGAAAGGAACAAAATAGTTGACGCTTTCTATCCTTGTTAAACATATAAGCCATTTTAGTAATGCAAAGGGATGTGCTGACAGTGTTCTACTTATGAAATATTCAGATCTCTAGGGTGACTTTCCCTACGCCTCCGTATAATGCAAAACAAGAAAGTTTCATCCTAAATGAAGCAAGCAGCTCTCTACGTGCCTCAGGATACGCTTGGGCACAAATAAACTTTCTTTCGGAACTTTAAAAGGCCTGGATGAAACATTTTTAACTTACCTTTATAGGACTTGAATTATGATGTAAAAAGTTATATTAGTATAATATGAAAATACGGAAAATGATAAATAATGGCTACGTCGAAGTTTCTTTGTATTTTTTCTTTTAAAATGTTTATGTTGCTTATAAAGATAAAGAACTATTCATAAAAAATAAGTTTAAGCGTATGTATTTTAAAATACTTTTGTATTTCTGCTTGACACACCCGTTTACCCGCATATTCAGAGACAACCAAGTGTGAAGACACTGCATTTAACAATCACTCCATTCACTTAAATGCGAGACATTGCATGATGAGCTCAACGCCGCGCTTTATCTTATTATCTGAGCGGAAGGACAAAATAATTTAAATACAATCCTTTATTTAAATCGATTTTTTTAAAGCCAATTCTATATAAAAAATAATAATAAATAAATAAAATATTTATTGACCAAAAGTAACAAGTTACATATACACTCTAGATATTAGATTACACAAATTTCTTTGACAATTTTGTTTATATTACTAGAGGTGAGTGTTGGCAGCCGTACTAGTATAAACTGTGTCACAGCCGCCAGCATCTTTGCCCCTTTAAAATGCTTATACTATTGACATTTTAATACATTAAGTAGGAAATACAGTAATTACAAAGGAAAAACTATTACTATATAACATGATGAAAGTAAAGTAAAAAAAAAACATTTACATTAAAGTAAAAAAAAAAAATACATTATAAGAAAACAAAATAAAAAAATACCATGTGTATGAAAGATTGTGTGAATGTGTGTGAGTTGGTGTGTGTGTGTACGTATGTGGGTATGTGTGAGCAGAAGTGCTGATCATGTGTGTATTTGGATAACAGTTTGGATATATGTGTGCGAAAAAAAAAAAGTGTGAGTGTCGTGTTGCGAGCAAAATCGTCGGTACATAAGTTATGTAGCACATTTAAGTGTTTGCGGATAGTGTAAAGGTAAACAACATTTGGTTGCGAATAAAATTTTCAGTTTCATTGTAAGACAAGTTCTGAATCCAATTTTTGATCACCTTTTTACACTTGATCGAGATTAGTGGATATATATTATTAGCTTTATTTACAGCATTGTATAAATGGCTACTGATGGCGTAAAACTGAGATCGAGCTAGCCTCGTTCTGCAATATACCGTATCGCATATATTGGATGTATTGCGCTTACAAATAGGCTTGTATTTAATGATTCTATGCTTACGAAGTATAACAGAAACGATATAAAGCTTACGTACTGATAGAACAGATGTCTCGCTGAAAAGTAAATCTGTGCTGTATCGTCTAGGTTTGCGTAGCATGACTTTTAATACAGCTCTTTGAGCTCGCTCTAAAGAAAGTGTTTTTACTAGTACCTCCCCATATTACGATACAGTAGCTTAAGAGATTTTGAATTAAGGCATAATAAACCGAAAGTAAGGTATTAAAGTCAGCTGAAAGACTAAGTTTTCTAAATACAGGAATTAGCTTACGTATACGGCAGGTTAAATTGTTAACATGGAGTGACCAGTTCAGATAACAATCAATCGTAACGCCCAGATATTTAATATTGGAAGTGCGAGGTAGGTCAGGACAAATGCATCCAACTTGATCATCGCATGTATGCGCTTTAATAGATAAATTGGGTGGTGGCTGGGAGCTGAAACGGTGAGAGAAGGCAATAT
The DNA here is from genome assembly GCA_019049465.1 of Dryas iulia moderata. Lineage (NCBI taxonomy): Eukaryota > Metazoa > Arthropoda > Insecta > Lepidoptera > Nymphalidae > Dryas > Dryas iulia. The sequence goes on along the minus strand of CM032416.1, from coordinate 5,809,967 downwards.
ATTTAGTTTTACCAACATTTAGAGTTAGTAGATTGGTATTATACCAGCTTATTATCCATTTGATCGCATTCTCTGCATAGTATTTGGCCTCATTCCACTCCTGCCCATGAACTATTAAAGCCGTATCGTCTGCGTAAGCGATCATACTACAGTTGGGTAATGACGTTTTGCAGAGGCTGTTAACATATAATAGGAAGAGTGTAGGGCCTAGAACGCTTCCTTGCGGGACTCCGTAAGAAGTTTGTGCACTATCACTCACGAATTGATCAATCTTAACACATTGGGAGCGGTTACATAAATATGAGCGAAAAATGTCTAGAGTAATACCACGTATTCTAATAGAGTCCATTTTGTTCAGTAATAGGGGTATAGAGACGGTGTCGAAAGCCTTAGACAAATCTAAAAATATTCCAATTACTTTCGATTTGTTGTCCATGAGTTTGGCTATTGTTTCTGTAAGCAATAAAGTGGCATCTTCGGTAGATTTATTTTTGATAAAACCAAATTGATTATCTGCAATTATATTATTATGTTGTAGATAATGCGTGAGTCTTTTGTTTAGTAGCTTTTCTAAAATTTTTGATAGGACAGAAAGTACCGATATTGGTCTATAGTTTCCGACATCCTCCCTATCACCCGATTTGTAAATAGGATGGACCAGAGCTTTCTTGAAGATATCTGGAAAAACGCCGGTTGAGAGACATATATTAAAAACATGAGTGAGAACAGGGGCTATACTGGCGCTAATGTTTTTGATAAGTATAGTAGATATACCGTCAAAACCTGGGGCAGAATCAGATTTTAGGTTGGCTATGATAGCCTTGATCTCATCTTCATCTGTATGGTATAATACCATGGAGTCCTTTGACACATAAGGTAGGGGATACAGCGTATTATTATCTGAACTTAGGTCGTTATTTCTCTTAATTATAGCGTTGGCATAGGTTGCACCAATTCCGGCAAAAAAATTATTTACGACGTTAACCGAAACGTTAGGATCACTATGTAAGTCTAGTAAAGCACAGGGAGTAGGCGAGGGCGGTTTGATGCAGGCTATTTCATTAATTATTTTCCATGTACCTTTAGGATTGTTTTTATATTTTTCGAATTCTCTTTTTTCATAAGCTATCTTTAACTTTTTTATTAAATTGTTGCAAAAATTACGATATCTAGTGTACGTTACACGAAGAATCGCGTTATCGGGGTTAACCTTACACTTCTTGTGCATTTTATCTCGATTTCTAATACATCGAACTAGTCCCGGAGTCAGCCATGGTTTAATTGTACGTTTACGATGCGGAACGGTTATTAATTTAGAGTGGGCTCTAATGGTTTCAGAAATGTTATTAGTTATAAGAGTAGCTGCTATATTAGCATCGGTACAGTTAAAAATACTAGTGTAGTCAGTGCTTAAAAGTGCTTGAATTAAAGACGGATAGTTGACTTTAGAAAAAGTTATCTTCGATTTGTAGTTTTTTGTGTCACATTTTAGGCAGAAAACCAGCGGAGCATGGTCAGTTATATAGGTGTCCAGAATATAAGTAGCGGCGCATCTATTTGTTCTTAGCATAACGTGATCCAAGCAACTCTCGTTACGAGTGGGTAAGGTGTGAGCAGCTAAGAAACCGTGATATGCCATCAAGTCCAAATATTGACTACTACTATTGTCAAGGTTGTCTGGAGCTATGTTGATGTTCATATCACCAATCACAGCTACAGATTTAATTTCCTTGAGAGATGATAGATACAGATCAAGACTATCACAAAAGCTGTCAATATCACTGTTAGATGGTGAACGATAGACTCCCACTATCGCGAATTCGTTATTATACATTACGACGAGACCACTGGCACCAGATAATGAGGGCTTAGCAATTGAATGTTTTATCCCTGATTTGATGTAGATTATAACACCATCATTCTGGTTATGATAATCAGAACAATAGGCAGTGTAACCCTCAATTTGGGGCGTGATTACTGTTTTCGAAAGCCAACACTCCGTCAGAACCAGTATGTCGCACTGAATTCGTAATCTCACCAGCAGGACAGTAAGAGCATCGAAATTACAAGATACACTACGAATGTTGGTATGCATTATAGTCAGAACTGACTGAGATACATTGATGTGATGAACCAAGTTCTCAGGAGAGCACACCATAGCGTCAGATATTTGAGCTGAATCAATGTCGTTAGATATATTATTTAAAGGTAACATTATTATGTGAGAATTCACTAGGGCACATCTTTGATAAATACACAGAGACCGCTTTCTTATATCTGAGAATATAATAAAGAATACAAGAACGACGATTGATAAATGTTTGTGCGCAACGTATTTGAGTAAGTTGTAGAATAATGTGAATGGTTATCAAAAACACAATGGTATTTAAAATATTGTAACTATTACTATGAGTATGTGGGAATTTACATATATGAAGTTCTAAGTCAATTTTATCTTTAATGTGAGCAAACCATAAATAAAAACTAAAATATCTTGTGAGTAGCGAAAGCATCCTAAAAATAATGTAGAGGATATTTGCAAGCCCTGCTAGTCACGACTTGGGTTGCGAAGGCTTTCCTAGCAGACGATCTAGGTCATTTTCCGTGTCATATAATATAATTTGTTTATAGTAGTTATATAATTTAAAATTTGATACCTAAAAATAACCAATAAGTCAATGGAAAATGCACACATCAGATTTAGGTATTCTCCATTAATTTAATTAGCCTTATAATATCATCAACGTAGTGGTCAACCAAATAAAACCCGATGAATTCAATGTTAAATGTAAAATATAATTGATATAGTAACACTGTTTATGTTTGTATGCGCCACTGACGTAAAATGAATATTATATTAGTGAATTAAGCTTTAAATAAACAGAGTAAGCCGTCCGGTGCAACGATTGGATTAGGTCGCACAGCCACACGGCGAGTCTCGTAAATTACATTTTGTACTAACTGCTTCCCCGGTTGCCTAGCAAGGTAGAGGAGTTTGCATATTATAGTAGTTAAGTACCCTTAGATAACGAAGACCCAGCGAAACTGGTTCCGTTACATTTGTGGGTGTACAATAGTAATGTGTAAAAAGATACATATGTATGCTATATAGATAGATCATAATATGGTGGCATCATTTCCCCTTTGACCGCACGCTAGTACAAGTACCTATACCTGACCGCAAAATGAACACGATCAACGTTTATTGCGACATTTATATTTACTTTTTTCATTGTACCATACTTAGTACCATAGTTACATACATTGCTTTTATCGATTTTAATAACGATGTAGAATTGTATAGGTACTATGTACTTTGTTACATTTTTATACAAGGTACGACTGCTAACCATGGGGAAAGAATCTGAGGAAAAGCGACTAAATACGCTCAAGATAGATGAAATAAAATAGAGAATTTAGTTTGCACATAAAGGATTCAGATTGAAGGACTTCATTCATGTTTTTTTCTTCTCTTTTCTTTATTTATTTATTTAATAATATTCAACATCTCGGTAGACAGTGTCAAAACAATCCATTGTTCATTTACCGCTTCAATTCGAGACCCAATATATTCAGTGGCAAAATTCAACCGTGCTATTTGACTTGTTATGTGAAATTAAAATAATTGAATTATGATCATTCCTCTGAAAGGATGTTAAATCCACCAGCAATCCCGATTATAGTCAGTCACAGCCTCACTGATCAGGTCAAATTTTAACTTCTAAGCTTTTAAACGTTTCCTTTTATATAGATAGGTACATACTATAGTAAAGATATCGTAATTATCAATTTTATTAAATTCCTTTTTGTTCAAAAATATAAAATAGTCAATTTATAACTAAACACTGAAACAGCGAACGAAAAGGTTTTCTATAAATAGAGTGATCGTTTTTGCGATAGAGCTACCGCTGTGAGCCAATAACACAGAAACAAGAGGCGGGACGAGCAACTATTACATCAATATAACTTAGTTTCACGTGAACGGAGCTAAAATGTCAGAGAGTTATTTTACAATTAAGTATTAAAAATGCGCGAAACGTCAGCTATGTAGTTTCTGCTGTGCACCTGAAGCTTTGCACGGATAAACTTTATTATTACATTTCTTTCGTCTGTATGCCTGTTAAAATAATAAAACAAATCTTTGTGATTTGTTGCTCGAAACAACGGAGATCTGAAACAATGAAATTTTTGCTTTTTATTAATTTGTAAATTGAAAATCCAAGCGTATAGTCTGTCTAACAATTCAATTACGTTAAACTATGATTCTGTGAAAATATGTGGAACTATATTTTCATATAAATAGTCAGCTTCTATACAAAATGTTTTATTTACTGTATAGGTTTAGGTATTTATAGTATGTATATTCGTGTGTTTGCGTTCGCCATCTCATTGTGTTTTCTATTTTGTTGATCTTTTCCTGTCTGTAGGTAAATTTCACAGCTCGGTATGTCATATTTCCTTTACTATTTTTTATAAGAAAAAAATAAACATAAGCCCCTTGGGGAAACAACTCGTTTGTTTCGCGGGTAACGTACTAAGCCCTGGTTGCAAGTTACTTATGTATATTTTAAGTTTCTCTTGTCCTGTACAATGTTCAACTTATAACAATTAGCAATCGTTACCCCATCGTGTTTCTCAAGAGCTCTGGTGGTATCGCTGCAGGCACTCTTTAACACAATAGGTGCTCAGCCGCCTTCACTTTTTCGCCCACTGAAGCATTTCAAGCAAGTAATATATTTACATGTAGTTGGTAAAAAATATTTACCGGCTACTAACAAAAAGTCATCGTTTCGCGTGATTTAACACAAATATTCATCTATTTATATGTGAATATCTAATAATTTAGATCTTGTTATATTTAGACATAAATAACGAGATCTAAATTCGCTTTAACTTTTAATATAACTTTTATTAAGCTATAATAAATTAATTTGACTGTCTGAATATTCCATTTATGACTTAAAACTCTAATTTTATAAACATAAATATTTTCAAATAGATCTTATAATAAAAATTTGAACACACAACTAACGGTAAGTCAGACAACTGCGTCACGTTGGCGCCCATGCCTACATTTCCGATCATATTATCGCAGTGTCTTCTTTATGATGTTATCACATAAATAAGCCTCCCCAGCCATTAAGGCTCGACTACAGCCATATGAACCTACTTAAAATATAGCAAGGGAATCCGAGAGCAACGTCAGACCCATCAATATCTGTCGATAGGCCCAAGTAGCCAAATAAAATTATCATGAATGCGAACCAATGCGAATAACGTAAAGATTTTTATTACTTTATATATTCTTTATTAATATAAGGGTATTCCATTTCAGCAACATTAAATATTCATATACTATATACATTAATACATTATACTAATCGTTTATATTCTAAAAAATATATATTAAAAATAAAATAGTATTTAAGCCTAATGAATAAATTCATATCTGTATTGTCGTTTATTACAATAATAAAAACAGCTTCACGCTTCTTCCCGCGTAGTTAGAGAGGACCTAGTGTCAAGACACTCCGTTTTCCACTTCCAACCTGAAATCAAGACATTGCGTGTTAAGAGGCGGAACCTAACGTCGCCCTTTGCCTTAATATAATATAATCATTTCCCCGAATAGGAATCGAACCTACAGCCATTGCGGTTACAGTCGTCCATCTGGATTTAGACAGTCTTAAGTTTATTACAATAAAGTTTTCAATAATTTAAACATTGACATATGGCCTGCAGTCGTCATTTATTAGTACATCATATTGTATATAATCAATACAATAACTAACCAACGTAAATGTAATTTTTTTCATTAAAATTAATCAAAAAATTTAAAGATAACCAAAAATAGCTGACTGTAAGTTATTAGTAAGTTATATAAAATAAACAGAAAAATACATAGAAAATCTTAAAATATAATAATAAGGTTACTTCATGATGGATGAATGATATGATTAGATTTTTTGACATATTAATAATCTACATTGTAGAGAATAAAAGAATCCGTGACATAGCATTATAAAAAGTGTCGCTAATAACACTTTTATAAACAAAACAAACACGCAGTAACTAAAAGTATTTTTACATTGTCCCATCGGCCTGACGAATATCAAGAGGACATCATCATGAACAGTATATGCTATCAAAATATTGTATAGTCATCAGATCCGGATATGTATGCAAATTTACAAACAAACTAGACGGTAAGAAGTAGGTCAAAATAGCGTTTTAAGATTTTCTTACATTGATAGATGCACATGTGAAGCTAATAAAAGCGTGTTATTTTATAGTTCGTGTTAAAACATTTTCTATTTTACATCAATTTTGTTCAACATTGTAAATAACTTTACGACTAAATTGAATTGGTGCAAGCACATAAATTTTCTTATATTAAAATCTAGCTACATATCATATTTCCAATTCTTACGAGCATTCGTATGAATCGTATACATTCATGAATCATGCAAAAGGTATCAAATAAGCTTATAACTTATTACATACTTTTATAAATGAGACAATGATCCAGCATGCGAGATGCCGTTGTTGCGGAGCTTTACAATTGTGTCAAGGGTGATAAGCGGAAAATTTCCTTTTGAAAACAACCAACAGAGCATTTACCACATAAATTTTACTCTTACATGACGGTGAAAATAAAATTAGAATAGCATTAAGTAAAATGGTAAATGAAAAGAATAAATATATTTCTTAACTTTATTTTACATCTTTGTTATTGTCTGATTCTTATTGTATTCATAATGCGGCTGTGTATTGCACATGCTTTGTATATGGCGTATAGGAGAAATCGTTTTCTTGTAAAATAAAATTCATTTGGATTTGGGTCATAAAAGTAAATTCAAAATGTCATAAGTTATAAAGAGAGTTAAATGTGAGCTAGTGAGACTTAAATAGCACATACGAAGCCTCCCCTTACTACAAGCTTCACTCAAATTAATCATAAGTAGACATTTATAAATAATTCATTCAATGGCATGGAGCCAGCGGTGGAGTGAGGCGTTGTCCGCACATGGCCATCATATCTTCCGCTTTATATGTGCCCCTTAATTACGAAAATAGCTCATGAGTTAAAAATAAATTGAAGTAATTTCATTTTTATAGCTAGTACGCATTGATATATCGGTCCGTAATGAGTTTGTGGTTGAGGAAAATTCGCAATTAGGTACCATAAATCATCTGGCAAATAAAGAGGAACGTGCTTGGCTGTAATACTTGCCGTCTAGAATTATGAATTGGAATTATGTTTAATTATAACTACTGTACATACTACCGTTACCATAATAGTGCAAGTGTTATTAACTATTTATAGATAACATAAGAAAGTAATCTCAGTTACATAATAAAATAATTTCACATGTTCGCGTATACACAAAATGAAACTATAGTAGATTCATATTCAATCTACATTAAAAATACGCCATTAATTTTTTAATCATAGAATTGAGAAATTCGATGGCCTATATTCAAAGATTAATCTCAGAAGTTTAATTAAACACTATCCATTTTTGGATAGTCTTTTTATGAGATATGGTATATTATTTTTTAATTACAATTATTCGTTCGAAGCTTATGTAAAATGTAATACTAAGTAAAATGGTGATTTAAATTAATACGTAATCAAGAATAAATATTAGACGATTTATAGTTCCTTAGCTGTTTTTTACATAACATTTCGTTTATTGTTACTTTTATACAGTTGTAATTATACAATATAGCGTAATGGAAGCACGTGGTTGCAGGGTCGGTCAATGACCCGTAATTTCAGGGTACCGTTAATCGGTTTTGCGAGCAACCGCATTTGCTAAATATTTTTTTATTTCTCATGTGTATTAACTTAACTAGTCTAATATTTTTGAACTAAAAGGTAAATAGATATATTATGCGTCGTTTATTATTCATTACTGAAATTAAATACATTTTAAATACTTATTACTTGTAGTTATATAATACGTGTCAGTTTTTTAATTGGAATCACTATAAATCTAATATAGTATAATTGATAATAGCAAGTAGTACCCTAGACTTATGGTTATGCTAACTTACTCGGCCTTACCGGTCTCAAATTTGTCAGGACATTAATATATCCGCGTGTAAGATATTGAAATTTTTATTGAAAAAAAGCTGTGTTACTCAGTTCTGCTAGCTGGCATGGACTTGTTTATTTATCTATAATCACCGCCCAACCTGTCAGTAGCCTCCATAAATAAATGCAAAAGTGATAAATAAATTAAATTCTCCATTATACATTCATATATTATACATCAGTAAAAAACATTTTCATTTAATTGTTTTCATGCTATTTTTAATAATTCAACATGAAATATAAACATTCAATGTAAAATATTCAAGACATACAAATGGTTAGGTACTTTAAAACAGCAGCAATTATTGATAAATTTAAATATAAACATGCTTACTATTTAATGAAGCCGACAACTTGAGGAGTAGCACGTATCAAATATGAATAGAACGAGGTGTGAACCAGCTATAGCCGCTATAGAGGGACCCGCAAATCCAGATTATCTATATTTTGTACTCACATCACGTCCACCGTCTTCGTACTCAGCTAAGATATCTCTTAAAAAGGAAAAGTCCGGGGAAACCCATTTTAGCATATGTATATTCTTGTCCTATTAGATTACACTGAAGTTAAAGTTAGGTAATTTTTTTTAAAATCAGTCATACTTTTAGTTATCTACTAAATTAAAAAAAAACATGTAGATATAAATATTTTATTGTAAGAAAATAAATCGATACTATAAAAGTTTAGTTGGGCGAAAATATGTTATACCTAATACTAAATGGGTAACAATATACAACTGTGTATCTCTGTAATATTTTTTTATATTAGATTGATTCGATTCGATTACAATATTTGCCTTTGATTTTTTGTCCGTCGTCAAAATGTTATAGTTTCCGTATAAAATAAGCAATTTTACAATTCTTTTCACCTGCATTATAAATACATAAACAGTGCGAATCGAACTAAAATATTTCGATTTTAAGCCATAAATTAGCCCAAAGAAACGGCCTACCTAAAGCCGATACGAGTTACTTTATATGTTTGTAAATATTTATAACGCATAACTTTATACATTAAAGTCACGTATGAAATTGTGATTAGGCTCACGCGATCAAACCTATCAATTGTTTGTTTACATACTAAATAAACATCGTCAATAACACGTCCGCAATCGGTACATAATGTTAATGTAAGTGCCGTTACTTAATTTGATAGACGTAAGTATTATGGTTAAAATTGTTTCAGTCAGTTACATTTAAGGAAATGACTTTATATTAAGTATTCATTTTTCCGCTCCGGTACCTACGACAACACGCGACGTTAAGTTCCGCCACTTAACACGCAATGTCTCGATTTCGGACGGAAAGTGGGGAACCGAGTGTCTTAACACAAGCTTCTTTCTCACTACCCTGCGAATGACTATGCGAGAAAAGGTGCGTAACTGCTATTTCACTCAATTTGTAAAACATATTTATGTAATACAAATACATTAAACGAACATATAATTATAACCTTAATATGTCATTAAAAAAATAAAAATAAAGAAAATATTTCATAATTAGCATTCACTATTGTCAAATGCTTATTCCAAACGTAAGCTTAAGAATAATCTTTAGGTAGCGGAAACCTGTAAAAATCTTAAAAAATATATAAGTTATAAGAAGCATAGAATAATTTCGACGTAGCTTGCGCATAGACGGTTTCATTAAAAAAAACGTTAACAAATAAAATTCAAAATTTTGCTATACCAACTGACTGTTTCGACTCTTGTAAATGGAAACTGTTATTAAAATACTACAATTAGACCAAATAGTACCTATTTGGTAAAAAAGTAAATAAAAATATATAAATAAATAAATATGGAAAAAAAAATGCTATTTTTAATAAAACATGTCGCTGGTCTGATAAGATCGACAGCGTTAAATTTCACTGTCAAGCTTGCTATGCCTTTAAATGGAAAAAAGCGGAGACCAGTTTGGCTTATCACTAGTAGCTCTACATGCACAGAAACACTATGCTGTTACATATCCACTAAGATCTTTGTTAAGCACGTAATTCATTAAAAATAAACATATTAAAATTCTCAAAAAGACGTAAAATAAACAGGAAAAAAACATTAATAAATTGCATAAAATATGAATGGTCGTTAAGCATTTCATTATATCATGCATCAGCTATTATTTTTCACAACGTAACAACGTTTTATAAGTCAATTTATATTGCACGAAATCAGAATAATATCCATTACAAAATCATAATCAAATATTTTATTCATCCAACCACATGTTTGCTTACATCTAAAATACTACTAATATATAATATGAAAATAAAAAAAATCTATATTTAATTTAAAAAATATAGAAATTTAAAAATTAAGGAAAATTACAAGAGAAAAAGGACAAAGCGAGTAGCATGCGTAAAGTTGGTCGGTATAAATCGACGAAGTTACGGGGGAGGCAACGCGTATCGTACTAATTAGCATACCATGCCACTTTCGGCAAAGTATTTTCTCGGCCGCTGACAACTTTAACACGGAGACAAGAAGTAAATGGATAATGGACGTCTAAAGTTTAAGGCTCTTTTTGAATTACTTATTATAATTAATTCACTTTAAAACTTTACTACTTTACGAAAATTTAATGACATCGATCAATAAATTTATGCTGAAGTTGCTTTTAGTGTGTAGCGAAATTATGTTTTTCATAAAGAATACTGATTTTGAGCTAACACTTAAAGCGGAAGTGTAATAAAAAGAACATAATATCATCTTCATAGCCGCATCTGGTAAATTGACACCGTTTTAAAACCACGGCGCGGCATTACAAAACACTTGAGCGTATATAATTTAATGTTTTATCTCGTTATGCTTTAAGATGTGCCGCCGCCGTACACTTTGTTATTCTTATTTGTTATTATATAATTTTTAATTATATTAAACACCTTTACTTACTAAACGTCAATAGCTAGCTTTAACAACAGTTTTTTCATAATGTAATAACAAGTGATTTAATTATTTTTCAGTATTTAGTAAAAGTATAATAATATGCCTATTTGTACTTTTTACATTTAAGTTCAAATTATGTTGTCAAACACTTAATGAAAGCAAAAAAATTAAAATACTTCACCTAATATAAGTTAGGAAACTTTGGGTACAACGAAAAGGGAAGTAGACATTTAAATTTGGGTACTCCTGAGACGGACATTAATGACCTAACAGCTATTTCAAAAGGATCCTTAAAAGAAAATCCCTCTTCACCCTCGGAGGGGAAGTAATGCATTTTCCTTTATCACTGTGTGGACAGTTTGCGCACTTTTCGACAAGGGGGCCCTTTTACGATTATTGCGTTCACTGTGAAGCAATCTTATATTTTAAAATAATACATAACCAAGCCTAGTGCTCCATCTCTCGTAAACGTTATAAATATAATTTATTTCTTATCATTTCTCTCATTTTCTTAGCACGCCAAGCCAGATCAATATTATTTAACAATATATTTAACACAGAGATTTAAAAATACTAATATAATAAAAATAAAAAAAACAAGTCGCGTATTTGTTGAATGACAGAGGGCCCACACCCTAAAGCGACGATTGTTGCGACATTGGAGGGTGTGTTCTTTATAGGCATCCGATAAGAGAGAATTTTTCGAAATTCTACTAAGGGAGTCAAAAACTGGCGCAAAGTTTTTAGGACAACGTGATTCCTTGGTCCAATTATTAATAATCAAATTTTGCATAAACATTCTTTAAAAGACAAGGCCAGTCGTGGCCCAGTGGCACAAGCGTGTGACTGTAAACGACTGGTTGTGGGTTCGATTCCCACTCGAGGAGTGGAAATATTTATAATTTCCATTTTCTTCGCTCTGGTGTCGAGGTAAAGCGCGGCGTTAAGTTCCGCCACTTAACAGGCAATGCCTCCGAATTCGGCGGAAAGTGGGGAACGGAGTGTCTTAACACTAGGTTCCCTCTGCCTACCCTGCTGTGTGCGGGATATAGCATGAAGCTATTTTTTTTTTTTTCATTCTTTAAAAGAATTGATAGAAGACGTGTTTCGTATTTTATCAAAACTTATCAAATAACGGGGTTAAAAACGGATAGAATGTTATTTCGGGGGGCATTGCAAGTCGATATCGGTAAAATATTATTTAAATCATTATGATTTAAATTATATTTTATTTTGACCTATTTTATAAATAACCTTTACCCGATTTCATTCAAAATACGTTGAACTCAAATATTTTATCTATAAGTCCTATAATAAAATAGTAAAAACTCGTGCCTATACATTGAATATTTTAACGTAAACAAAATTCAGAGGGATGTAAAACAATAATGGAATGTGCATTTATATATTTTTTTTGTCTATATGTACGTGCACATACGTATATCTCGCATATCTGGAATTCGAATGAAAGCGGAGAATTCAGTGTCCCTAATTCACTAAACTTTTTGTCTGTCAGAATAAAAGAGTTAAATTAAAAAGATACAATCTTGTAGAAGGAAGAATGTGAGAGATACAAAATGTACCACGTTAATGGCAATTCATATATGTACTTTTTATATAATTCAAAATTATTTTTAGACACAAGTTTTGATGTAAACACATATGGAAGTAGTATATCATAAAATCATAAAGTCCACGCAAACGGAGTTGCGGATATCAACTAGTAGAAGTATAGAAGTTTACGAAATACACGAAAGTGACATTTCAGACTTAAATGATGCAAGCGTCATAGTTGAATTAAAAATGTCAAAATCGTGATGACATTTCGCCTTGAGAATAACATTATCCCACTGCAAACTGCACCGGAAAACTGTCAACCATATGGAGCGTAAAATAATGCAACACATGTTGAATAACATCGGCAATTAATTTCAAGGGAAAGTGCAAGCGTTCTCATGCGAGTTGCAGGCAAAAATTGCGTATTAGATAAACGTAAATTGACGAGTAAATAACACGCGGGAGGGTATGTGGTTATAATTATAATATATGGTGGGGAAGGGCATGACCTCCCGTTCTCGGCACTCGAGCCGCATGACTGCGTAGCAGCACGCGGCGTGCCGGTGTACTTGCACATGTTGCAGCTTTTGAGTGTTCTCCGTCAGGTTTGCAAAGTGACTTGATAATCGCCTACAATAAAAATAATAGGTTCATTTATTATATGTTAAACTATGCTTATAGTTATTATCTCAAAAATGTTAAATATTTTTTAAAAATTAATAGCAACTGAGCCAAATGTCTATTTTATCGATGTTAAAACATTTAACTGTAACCTTTTCCATGTTAGACTTTTATTGTAGACAGAGTTGTGTGTGGTATGTCGCCACTTCCTGGGAATATTTTTATATTTGGATACAGTTGACATGAATAGCGTAGCTCCGTGAGTACCGTTCTTTAACGCTTAGACACCATTGATCGCAATGCTATAAGACTCGTCGAAAGTTTGAGTTGTTTAGATTTTATTATATAGGGCAATCGTGCTAGAAAGTATGCGAGCGCTTTCGTTACACCACGAGACGTGCTGATAACCGAAATGGAACGGCACCACTCACTTAAGGCATAACAAGCCACATTCAGTGTAAATCATTTAGAGTGATACATTTTAAAATATTACGTTAAGTACATAAATCATTGTTTATCAATAGAATATCAATACACAGTCACGACTGAATGTTGGGCGACGTATAAAGGATTTCATTAGAAAGCTTCATGCGACATCGGACACCGCGCGTTGGTCCCATTTGAAAATGTAAATCTTGTTTAGAGTGAAAATAATCGCTTTCTAGCTTAATGCTGTTCGGTTTTAACAAGTACATTCGTTATACATGGTTAGCGGTTTTATTTTAATTAACATTTCATAAAAATATAGCATATCATAGATAGCTACAATATTACAAACTACAATTTAACTCGCTCTCATTTATCTGTCAAATATAGGAAATAATAAAGAGTAAAATATGTGCTCTGTGGAGACAAAAACACTTATGAACGCGCGGCTAAAGATAACTGACCAAATCAATAGGACGGATAGCAGCATCCGGCTGTGGTAAGGCAATAAATAATTGTACATTGGCTTTCAAAGCTTACGGATTATTATTGTTTGCCTTTTTTAGTGATTATAATAGAAGCATTCTAAGTGTAAAAGGGCTTAAAACAATACGGGCAGCGTACTTTCACTTTACGACTAGATAAGTCTTTCTATATGTACATATGTATACATGTATACCTATACATCCCTCAGCGTATGTTTTATACACAAAATTACTGATATAAAATATATTAATTTGTAAATTGTTATTAAAAGATTTATAGCGAGACAGAATATTAGACATAACAACTTCAGCAAAAGTGGAAGACTTAATTTAATTTCCAATTTAGCTTTGTCCCTTATAATAGGTATTATTTATGTTTAACACAATAAAGCTCGCCTATCCATATCAGAAAAGAAATCGAATGCAGTAACTCTATTGAAAGCTATAGTTAATTTCACTGCAAGTGTACCGGCCACCGCACAAGCGATGAGAACGTGACCGCCGCTCGTACCGGCTCTTTTTATTATTCACTCAATAATCCCCTGCATATGTGCAGTATCGAATTTTTAAATATGTTTAACTTCACACTAAATTAACTTAAAACTGTATATGTAACTAGCACTTTTAAAAATAAATAAATGAATCTGAAATCTTATAATAGAAATTCTTTTTGGATGCTATAATTTTTTTTAAGATGAAGTCCACGTTTTTTTCGGCTTGGCAGGATAGTCTGAGTAAATCTAGTGTCAAGGCACTCTGTTTTCCATTTTCCGCTTGAAATCGAGAAATAATTAAAAATATAATTTAAAAAAGCGTATTAAGGGACGGAACTTAACGCTTTGTTTAGTCTTAAGTACTAGAGCAGAGAAATGAAAATAAATTTATAAGCATTCTCCGAATGAAATCGAACCCATAACCATCGCAGTTTATAACAGACCCAGTCAAACTGCGCCACGACCGCCTCATATTTTAATATGTAAAATCAAAAAAATGTTTACATATCACTTTAAAATACTACCTATAGGTACGCTTTCTGCCTGTATGTTCTGACTAACGATTTTATTAATTTACGTAGAGTTTTCGAACGCACCACAACTAACTTGTATATGATACTCGTATTACTACTACTTAGCAAACACCAATGCAATAAGAAGTCACACAGAACAAGTTTAATACACAACTACATGATCTCGGTCGACAATAAATTCTTCAAACGGCTATGATAATTATGTCGTCTATCTTAATAATAAAATATTAAAATAGATGTTTTATAAATTCCTTTTTTATCATTATTTTTATATAACAAAAGTAATACAATAAATAATAATTCCTTCGCAACTAGTACGTACCTACATTGTGTGAATAAAAAACAACACATACGGTTTGTAGTAGCATCAGAGGCAAATGTAAAATATAAAAATTTTCAACGTTTTCCGTTTGGCCTCTTAAAAACTTGGTGCTTCTAGGCTTTAAATCGATTTCCGCGCTTAACCGCAGACTAGCTTGTTTCCATTTTCCGGCTTCCGTTTCAAAGGTTAGCCACAAACAATTTTCTGCATAACTTTTATGATCGATACTATATATTATATTTACCTTTATGGTAGAACAAATAAAGTGGGCGTATAAGAGAAGGTTTATTGATTATATAGTAGAATAGTGTAATATTGGAACTTCTTACGTCATTAAATACATTTTGTGTAGCTTTAAAAACATAAAACAGGAGTTTTTAACCACAATAACGATTAAAATAAGAAAACTTTTCATATATACATATGTATAGCTAGATACATTGTCAGAGGACAAAACCATAAGGTAAAGAAATAATGTATAACTTGTATTTAAATAATATCAAGAAAGAACATTAAGTCACGTCTATAGAGTTGGTAGGTAGATACCTACTGTACAAACGTGAATGACATGTAGCGAGATAAATCTATATTGAACGTAATTAAAAAGCGTATTTTATTTACAAATTTCACTTGGAGGTTACATTATAATTTTACTTGTAACGACTAAAGAATGATAAAGTTAATTTTTATCTGAACAAGACTTATACATTAATAGTGGTTAAATTAAACTTAAAAGTATACATCAAATAACAAAAGAGTGGTGTGATTGGGGCGGGTTAATCAATGTTGGCGCGATGTCCCATCGAACGGGGATAAACGGCAATTTGTCAATCACGAAAATGCCTTACAAAAGCTTTCAATAAATGCTTCGTGTTTGGCTGGCTGCCTGCAGAGTCATCATCGACCATTAATCTCTGGAACGTACTCCCAATACGCTTATTAATGTATATTATAATGTCGTGATTATTATCATTTACACGTTTACAAGCTGCTATGTACCTACTTTACTATTTTATATGCTGATTTATAACATTAATACATACTTACAGAGCGTTCAATAGATAGTGATGGTTACATATACGGCGGCAGTAAGACGTTTACTGAATCTATGTAGGGGATCTGTGCGGTATTTTCTATAGTAGGATTATTAATATTTTGATATAGTACATTGTTCTGTTAGCTATAACCCTGAATACTTTTAAAATATTATCAAAGCAAAAAAGACAGAAATTAATCTAATTGCAATATGCTTCATATTATCTTTTGCTTGCATCACTTTGTGTTATTATAAAGATGAATCATATAGCATATGTATATTCTATATGTTTTTATGAATAAGCACGACTAAGACATCTAATGTATTAATAGTCCCATGACAATTATTATGCATGTCAATGGCAAATGAACAATTTTTTTTTATGACTTGAGACATAAACATCAAGAGAGATTTTCAATTAAAATAAATAACATTTAAATTTACGATTTTCCTCAATTAAAATATTTAACAAAGAGTACTTTGCTTGACTACAGCATTAATATACTAACATTTGCTCTCTAGTTTCCCGCATTTTGATATGTACTTTCGGCTCGAATTCTAGACACAGATAAAGACTGAAAATAACCTATTTTTTAAACTAATAATTATATGTATCTATCTATGTTATTATTTTTCTTAAACTTTTATAACTCAAAGTAATTTTTCTAGTAAATTCATCTCAGCTTGATAAAAGCATGATATCCCATAAGTCATAACAAAACCGTAAAACCGATCGGCTATATGCCTGTTTTATATTTATGGTGTCTTTAATGTTTATATGCGAACATTAATATGCGTTAATATTGGCTTATAAAAGAATTTATGAGATTATAAGATTTCAGGAATATAATGAAATCACAATAAAATTATCGATACAATAACGTTTATAAGCAACAATTGTAAACAATATATGAATACAAGTATGATGGAATTTTTACACCGCCATCTTGGCATAGCTGTGTCCGATTGCACGAAGAAATTGTGATATTGAAAATATATTCGTATGAATAAGATGTTCTGTTAAAGTGCAGCGATGTGTTTCGCTATTCAACACACAATGTCTTAAAATGACGAGCGGCGTAGTAGGTAGGTATATTCACAAAATGGTACGGCAGAGACGTATAGATTTATAACAAAAAGTATTCTAGATTATATTCGGTCATATGTTGCATTTTTTAACACTAAGCCAGAAAAGAAACTTCACAGCGTTTATGTGCTGACGTCAAAATACGCGCTATTCTATATTCTATATTTGACAATACTATAATAAGTATACTTCCGAAATGACATAAATATCATTAAAAAATAACAAATGTAATCAGCGCCTGATTTATATAAGTTTACAATCCCTCGATGACTTCACTGCATGACCTTGTCACGCCTTATATGAACGCTTAGTAAAGTGTCGTATCTCGAATACTATACAAACAACTGTTCAAGCAATATTAAAAAATAACCTTCAGAATATAATATATTGAAAACATATGCATATGTGTGATATATTTCAATAAACAATAAAAATTTTATGTTTTGGTAAAAATAAGTAAAATTTGCATTACAAAATAATTTACCCTCAAATAACTGTATAAGTAATACTAATATATCATGTGCCTAGATTTCATTTACAGATGTAATCAACTTAGTTATCTCCTAAGCAAACTCCTTATGGAAAGAATCCTTATGGAATCAATGTAAATTGCATTGCAATTTGATTTAAAAAATCTACCGAGATTTATTAAATAATATTTATTTATGACGTGGCAAAGTAACAAGCTAGTTATAGTACAAAAGAAAGTTCTGATATTATTATCGATCATTTCTGTTTTTATCCTTCTAGTGTATGTAATCTGATTCTTTCTAAATACATCTTTAATGTAAGACAACAGTGTGTCTAAAACAATTAACTTAGTTTGCAGACAACAATGAAGTTTGACGTCTACTTCGCTTTGGGAAGCAAAGCTCGCAGATCGCCAAAGGATCGATTTCAATTAAAAGAGCAAACAATACCATCACCGCTTCAGTAAAGCCGACGCAAGGCCGAACGGAATTGCCTATACGTGTCACATAACACATCCAGAACTATAGCGGCAGCTTTTTATTTGTCTTTCTGATAGATTAATTTTCGTAGAATTTTTCTTTACTTTATTTTTATATAACATTTTTCAAAGCTAAGCGCCTTTCATATTAGCTATTCCTATTCAAGCAATTGTGACCGTTTATGTATAACGTAGATATTCTGAAAGTCACTAATAGACCATTAAATGTAATCATTCGCCCAATGCCCATGTTCTAATGTCTGTTGCAGCTACAGCACATTAATAATATTGTGATAGGAATATCGTGTTCTAAACAAGCGAGCTCGATAGAGAACCAAATTCGTCGATACAGCGGCTATTGTTACGAATAAAAAACTTCGACACATGGTCTCATATGTAATGTCGCTTGTGTATTTTTAGACGGCAATGTTTTTATATAACAAATGACACGCGAACAATTACAAAAATTATACAATACCATTTTATTTTCTAAAACTATTCTAGGTACTGTTGAATTGCTAATTGATGTAATAGAAACAACAGTTAACTGCTAAACCAAGAAAGGAAAAAAACCACTAAAAATGTTAATGTGTTGATAATAAATGTAATAATTGGCCGGCAAACATGTTGACTATTAATGAATGTAGGTATGAAGCATGACAAGTTAATGAAGTTACGTGTGGTTATGCACACGATATGTTAATGTGTTATCTGGCATCAACTTATTCTTTTCTCTATTGGCCGTTAGTTCAATGACCCAAATAACTATTGGATGTGCCAGAAAAAAACGACATATTCAATGATTTGCAGAAATTTTATTTGCGATGAACGATGCCCTAAGCACGATATTAATTTGTTCTTTTTTTCAGCTGTGTGATTTTTCCGCATAGCAGGGTAGCCAAAGAGGTCCTAGTGTTAACACATTTCGTCCTCCTCTTTCCGCCCGATAATTGAGACATTGGTTGTTGTTAAGTGGTGGAATTTCTATGGTTAGAAAGTGAAGAAATGAAAATTTACATAATCATTCCCTCGTTTAGGAATCGAACCAGCAACCATTGCGTTTAAAGTCATACGCTGTCCCACTGCACCAAGATGACTCTTTTAATTTGTTGACTTTATTAATAAAAAAAATATATTCTTTTTTAGCAAAACGTATACACGACTAATGCTATATTAGATGAGGGCATTTATATATTTTTATTTTGTCCATTACGTTAAAATATTTCCATAAATTTATATTTATAAATTTTTAGGCAACGGCAATTTCACCCATGATCTTCATAATTTTAACATTGTGACTCGTCTATTATGGAAAAGAAAATCGATGAAGGCGTACGTGGGTACATTATTTATACATCACAACCGGAAAGAGAACGAGACCATGGTACCAAATTTTACTCGAAATATAAGAAATATCCAAAATTTACATTATAGGAAAATTTGTGTCTAATATAAACGTATCTTAAATTTATAATTAAAATATAATAATTCTATATCCAAATAAGAAATCGTAATTACTAACTCAGAAACACAACGGATTAGCATCAGAGAGTATGGTAATAAATATGACGCAGAGAGCATGTGCCTACATAAGTTATTGTATTACATTTTATTATTACATTACATCGAGTACACAATTTTTCTAGCGTTGTACGTAATTGTGGAAAGTATGTCGGATACGTTTCTCACGGTAGCCGTAAATGCTCTAAATTATCAAGCATTATTGCAATAACTGTGTTTTAATGCATAGCAAGTTTATACCTATATAACGTTACGCTTCCTATTTCATAGGAAAAGGAAACCCATGGTATTTTTATTATTATTGTGTAATACTTTTATTAAATATGTATTGTGTTTTTTTTAGCCGCTGTATACCGCACACAGCAGGGAAGGCAGAGAGAAACTAATGTTAAGATATTCCGTTGCCTACTTTCCGCTGAATTCTGAAGGCATTATGTGTTAAATGGAGGAACCAAATGTCGTGCTTTGCCTTGAAACTAAAGCGAAGTAAATGAAACATTAAATATTTCAATTCCTCTAGTAAGAATCGAACCCACAAGCAATCGTGCTTACAGTCACACTTTGTACCCCAGCGTCAGCGCGCCTCATATACAAAATACATACCAATAAATATATACAAATATATTTTTTATGTATATATATATAAAAAACATATTTGTATTTTATGGCGTGACAGGCCATCGTGGCGTAGTGTGACTGCGTCTGATCGTAAACGATGATTGCTAATGATTAAAATTAAAATGATTATTTATATTTTACTGCTCTGGTAAGACAAAGTAAGGCGTTGACAGTATATCAAATTCGAGTTGAAAGCGGAGAAGAGTGCAATGACATTAGGTTCAATAAAAATATGTACTCATACATAACAAACAAATAAACATGTACAATTTATCTACAGACATTCAAACTTCACAATACATTATTATCATCGCGTACACATCGTTTTCTTTCAAATTTGAGGGAGAGGCAGACGAATTTATTGATTTCAGTTCTGTTCGTTATTGTTTGTCTTTAAAATATTTCATATCCCCGTCAATGACTCTCTGAATAAATTTACACAAAATATCAATCGCATTTTATAAGTATCGACCACAAATTTTGTGATGTTGTCGAATACTATGTTATTTTAAGCAGCAGTTAAATTATGAAAATAAATAAAACATTGCGCTCATTTTTACTTAGTATACTAATAATATAAAGTGAAATGTCAGATAGGAACGCAATATCTATTATAAAATATTGCAAGAACGCATAATGTAATAAACAATAGAAAAAAAACAAAATTAAAAATTTTGAAAATACCCACGACGGTTTAATTGTAATTGAAAAAGGATAAAATAACTAGAAATCCCCCGCCTAAAAGAATATATGTAACGAGATGATGGGGACGACTTCGTCGGAGCCTGCCATTACTTTAAGTTTGCTAACTTCTCCTAGGTTTTCATGCTGTTAAAACAGGTTAGGAAAAAATTAAAATATTAATATGAATTTACAGTTTTGATAACTGGTATTCCTTTTAAAAACTTTAAGAACGAAATCTATACTGTTAGCTACTAAAATATTTAAAATAGAGGTTGCAACTGGCAGCCCCCGACGAAGTTGTCCCCATCATCTCGTTACATATATTCTTTTAGGCGGGGGATTTCTAGTTATTTTATCCTTTTTCAATTACAATTAAACCGTCGTGGGTTTTTTCAAAATTTTTAATTTTGTTTTTATTTTAAACTTTTTAAAGTGAATAGATACACATTATATATTATTACATAATTTCGAAATACTTTATATTAATCTTCATGCAAATCCAAAAGAAATTATAAGCCCAATGCTTTCTGGTTATCAAATGCCTATTGCAGCGCCTGGCAGATTGTCACCGTAGCATTTTTAGGAAACTTAAGTCTAACCAAATCAGTGAAAATCACAAAACCCACTAGTAGTTTTGATTTTGAACAAACTAATTTATACTGGAGCGCCCCGTGGTAGTTTGTGATATGGCATATAAAAACACGCAACAATTAAACCTGAACCTATCACAGAAAACCGCATCTAAATAGGTTTCACACAAAAATACAAGCAAATGCTTACTACAGCGCCCCCTGGTGAGGTGTCACCACGACACATATACGAGAACACGCGCTAATTGAGCCTGATCCTGTCGTTGAAAACTGCATCAAATTCAGACTCGTAGTTTTAACTTTGCACCATCAAATGTTTAATGCAGCGCCCCCTGGTGAGTTCTTAACATAAAAAAAAACTAAAAACATACACCAAGTAAAGGTAAATCTAATACTGAAAACTCTGTCCAATCGGACTAGTAGTTGTGGTTTTACATTAAATATTACAAACAAATGTTTACTGCAGCGCCCCCTGGTGAGTTAACACGATAAAGCATATCCAAGAACATGCACTAATTAAGCTTGAGCTTATCACTGAAACTGCATCCAAATCGAATTCGTTATTTTAGCTTTGCACAAACAATATTTTACTGCAGCGCCCCCTGGTGACTTGTCACCGTAATATAAATTTAAAAACATGTACTAAGCAAAGCGGAATCTAATACTGAAAACTCTTTCCAATCGTACAAGTCGTTTTTGTTATACACAAAAAATGGAAGCAGCTACTTACTGCAGCGCCCCCTAGAGAGTTGACACATATTTGAAAATATGCACTAAGTAAACATACATGACACATATATGAAAATATGCACTAAGTAAACTTGAATCTATCATTGAAAACTGCATTCAAATCGGACTCGTAGTTTTAGTTTTGCACAAACAAATGTACTTACTGCAGCGCCCCCTGGTGAGTGATCACCGTAACACATATATGAAAAGATGCACCAATTAAACCTGAACCTATCGTTGAAAGTTTTATCTAAATCGGACTAGTAGTTTTTACTCGACATAAACAAATGTTTACTGCAGCGCCCCCTGGTGAATTTTCACCGTAACGAAAAAACAAAAATCTTAAAATATGCACGAAGCAAAGTTAAATCTAGTTCTGAAAACTCTAGCCAATCGGATAAGTAATTTCGGTTTTAGACAAATAAATACAAGAAAAATTTTAGTTTTACACAAAAAAATACAAACAAATGCTTACTACAACGCCCCCTGATGAGTGGTCACCATAACACATATATGAAAAGATGCACCAATTAAGCCTGAACCCATCCTTGAAAGTTTCATCTAAATTGGACTAGTAGTTTTTTCTCTGCATAAACAAATGTTTAGTGTAGCGCCCCCTGGTGAGTTTTCCCCGTAACAAAAAAAGAAAAATCTTAAAATATGCACCAAGCAAAGATAAATCTTTTTATGAAAACTCTTTTTAATCGGAGCAGTAGTTTCGGTTTTAGACAAATAAATACAAAAAAAGTACAAACAAATGCTTACTGCAGCGCCCCCTGGTGGTTTGACACGATAAAACATATCTAAGAACATTCACCAATTAAACCTGAATCTATCACTGAAAATGTATCGAAATCAGACTACTATTTTTTGAGATAGTTGAAAACATTCGTTTTCACGTAAAATGCTTACTGCAGCGCCCCCTGGTGAGTTAAGTCAATAAGACATATCTAAAAACATAGGCCAATTGAACCTAAACCTATCATAGAAAACCGTATCAAAATCGGACTTATAGTTTTGGAAATAATTGACATAGTAATTTGCACAAACACACAAACAAACAAACAAACAAACAAACAAACAAACAAACAAACAAACAAACAACCTCTCACCCCAAACACATATACAGTCGCCGTTCCGTCGCGGGTAAAAAGCTAATGCAAGATACCTATACTGAGTCAGCGAACATCTGGCGTTATGCAAAACAACTCAGCCCCGATGTTGCCCGGAAGTGATTTTGTCGCGTATTGATAGTAAAATAAATTTAAGACAAGTTTACTGCTTCAAATTTGGGTCAAAATATATGAAATGATTTTATATTCAAACTTTAACCACGTATACTACTACAGTACATAGAAAACGCATTTATGTATATTTCCTTCGAACATCTTCCACATATTCAAATTGATGATAATGAGTAAAATAGTATACCTAAATATTATTATATGTTATTAATACAAAATGTATAAGTTTATACTTTTGAATTCCAATTTCTGTTTCTTATAAAGTAATTTAGTTCCATAAATTACTTACATTTTTGAGTCTTTAGATAACTTATATATACGAGTATGTTAACAGATTCCTATGAGCAAAATGTTCAAATATGTCATTTCGTGAAGAGGTGAAAATGAAATCGAAATTTGTTTAACGACACGCCCGTTAAATCAGTAGACAGGTACCTACAGAGTTTAACGGGCGTGTCGTGATGGGAAGTTATGCCGAGTGCCAAGTCATACCTGATAATTAATCCACAGAAATCCTTTAGTAGTGAATACGCACTTTACATGTTTCAAATTAAACAAAACAAATCACGAGATGTACCCGATTTTTCATTCAAATATAAAACTTATTTTGTCTTTTGTTTATTTTTCACTTTCCCTATCTCTTGACATTGTCTGAAGATGACAATGCCAATTGACAGTGAGCCTCGACGAGATTTAAGGATTTAAAGAATGAAAACGATGTTATATAAAAAGAAAAAAAATATAATAATATATATAGAACTTCTCTTTTGTTTACTCTCTCAATGTAAGTACAAATTACGTTTATTTTATGAAAGTAATGTCGATCTGAAAAACTCGATTTTACTTGTAACTACAATTGTAATAGGTATTTATTTTGTACTAGTTGTTCTCTGTAACTCCGTTTGCGTGATAACCCTCGCCTTGCACGTAACCGAAAATTGGGTCCAAAACTTTGCCGTCTCTATAACATCCAAATACTCATCTTATTGATCTTTTAACGTTCTACAATATAACGTCCCAGGCTTTCGATTTTTGAATGTCATTGAAAATACTAACCACAGTGATTAAGTTCTAACAAGACTTCATTTTTCTTATTTCTTATAGTTAACGATTTTCAATTTTAATAGATAACTGTATGTTATGTCAAGACTACAGCGACTTACATAACCAAAAAAGTTTCAATTAAATCGTCTAGCAGTTCCAAGAAATAGAGTATACAATCAAACAAGCACGAATTTTAAAATTAATTATGTTTAGAAAAATGTTCAGTGTACATTTTTATTGATAGTTATAATATAATTATTATTTGTGTCGAGGCGTGGCGTTAAGTTCCGCAACTTTACACGCAAAAGTAGGGAACGGAGTATCTAACACTATGTTTCCTCTTCATACCCTACCGTGTACGGGATACAGCGTGAAGATTAAAAAAATATAAATATTGAAGTACGTACACTGTAACATAGGTCACGTAGGACTTTAGTAAAGCATATCTACGTGAATAGCTGCGTAGATATGCTTCAATAAAGTTCTACGTAAAAATCGAATTCGACATTAACGTTTACCATCAGTAGAATATGTTATGTATGTATGTATGTATTTAATAATCAGTTTTTATTCATATTTATAAATAAAATATACTATAAAAAAGCAGCTTCAAAAGTTTTGCCGCATAGTTCTTCACTTTCCGCCCAAAATCGAAATATTGTGTGTTTAGTGCTGGAATTAAACGCTATGCTTTGTTTTAGGTACTAGAGCATATCATTTCTAATGAAAACATTTTTAAATATAATAATTCCCCTGAGTAGGAATCGAATCCACAGCAAATCGTGTTAAGACACAGTCAAACAGACTCCGTTCTACTTAGCCAGGATGACTTGTAATAAAGTCATAAAAAAAAAGACATCCTTCCTTAATTCATAAATTATTCTATCTCCTTAGCACATAATCATATGATCAAATAAACAAATTACGTTTGATCATGTAGTGCGAGACTGAAATGTGGGGCGACGCAGCTGAACCATTCAGATCGATACGTGATACGCACCGCTCTCAATGCCGGCCGCTGAGACCGGCTTCGTCTCATCAAGATACTTTCTGAAATACGAAGCCCGAGTTCCCCGATCGCTTCGAAATATGATTTAAATGAAACGGCAATCCGTCATAAATATTTATATTTCTAATAAGACCAAAGTATTGAGTGAGTTATCGATCATTCGTAATAAATAATAGCGGATTGTTAATGTTAAATCCCCCGTCTTAGTTAGTTTGTTTATTGAAGTCTTCGTTAGAGCCGACACGAATGGTGTTACTAGTAGAATACACATACATGTTTTTTAATTGAAAGTTCGTGAAATGAGTAATAAAATTATCTTAAGTAATTAAAGGAAATAAATCAATTTTATATATTTTTTTTATTTTCGTACCTACCAGTCATATGGGATTACTTTCGGGTTACAAAGTTAGGATGCTTATCCAGCTTTTACTTCCACTACACCGCAAACGAGAGGGGTCGATGGAAAACAAAATAGAATGTAATCTCCACATGTATGTACCTAGGTGTCGGAGGTTTAATCGCCTCTCGCTGCTTTATCTGCTAAATTTCTTAGTGATTTACTGATATTTCGTATTTGTATTGTTTCGCAAACTGCTTAAGTTATTTTTGTTAATTCTTTATCTTCAATAATAATATTAAACTACGTATCTTTCTCAAAAATTATGTATTAATAATCTAATTACATATTAAAGTTTAAAATTCTTAAATTAAAAAATACAATATCTTACCAGTACGAAATATTTTCTGCAACGTGTAAATTCTTTCTTAATAGTCAGAAGATTTATTAATTCAGTGCTATTATGAAAGGAAATTGCATGCTTTGGTGGAATAGCAGTTCTAAATGGTTTTGATATCTGAATAATAAAATCTAGATTCAAGAATCGCGTATGATTATAGTCATATGTTCATTAATAGTTTTATTTATTTAGTTGCAGTCGTTTCTTAAACAATATTATATAAACTGCCATTTTTCACTTTTCGTGTGTAACTAACGAACTACCGCATTACGTACTAACGTATTACAAATCTCGAGACCAGTCGTGGCGCAGGAGCACAAAGTATGACTGTAAACGCGACTCCTCCTGGGTTCGATTCCCACTCGAGTAATTGAAATATTTAATATTTTATTTTGTTAGCTCTGGAGTCGACTCTTAACACGTAATGCCTCCAGAATTCGGCGGAAAGTGGGGAACGGAGCGTCTTGAGGTTTCCTCTGTCTACCCTGCTACGCACAAAATACAGCGTGAAGCTAAAAAAAACATTACGATTACTTACACAAAGCTGTGATATGAAAAATTAAAATGGCAGTTTATGCAATTTTGTTTAAGAAACGACTGCTTTTGATACAAAAGCCAAATAATAAGTTAATGAAAAACTATTCAATAAAAAACACAATGATAATGATGAAACGATATTTTTTTCGAGCTTTGTACGACTTGTCACTTTCGAAACTTAGTATTAAGTACTCAAAATATTTTAATTACGAAAGTTAATTGTATACATTTTAAATAAGATTAAAATTTAGAGTTCATTAATATGCAGTTAGTTAACCAAAACTAATACTACGACCGCTCAGTCAACTAGAAATTTCGGTTTACTTTTGGCCTAACGTTTAAAATCAATAGGTACTATTTATATCCAATAACTGTAGGCAACTTTAGATAGGTTGGTAGGCCATCGGGCGTAGTTGGACAGCATATGACTGTAATTACGACGATAATTCGTCCCATTTCCACTCTTATAATAGGAAATAATTTATTTTCAATTCTCTGCTCTAGTACCTTAGACGAAGCGCGGCGTTAAGTACCGTCACTTAACGCGCAACGTCTACTAGATTCTCTCCGATTACCCTGCTATACTGAAATATTATAACAAAATTATATTTGAAGTCACACTTAAGCAATTGCGGAAGTAAAAGATGATATGTTCAAATCGCATGTCAAAGAAGCGTTTTCACTTAAAAATAACCTAAGGCTAGTATAAAAGAATATTTCGGCATTCGACGCGTAATATCCGTGATTAGAAACAATCTTGTGTTTTTTTAATCCGTGCAGTGAAATCACAATGCAATCGGCAACAGTCACGCGACGTCGTCAACAGCAATTTGGACTATTCATTTTGAAAATATTTCATCACACAATAAATAACACCACTTTATTTCAACAAAATTTTCACGTAATACCTACTACTACCTACACTGCTAAATATAACTACATATTAAATTATTTATTTCGTTTGTCTGTGACAGACAACCTATGCTGCCAATGACATCTACCTATTGACTTATTATGAGAACGAATCTATAACAAGTTTAT
Source organism: Dryas iulia moderata (assembly GCA_019049465.1). Lineage (NCBI taxonomy): Eukaryota > Metazoa > Arthropoda > Insecta > Lepidoptera > Nymphalidae > Dryas > Dryas iulia. The sequence goes on along the minus strand of CM032416.1, from coordinate 5,781,718 downwards.
GGTGAATCTTTAATAATGTAAGTCCAATTTTAGACCACAATATAAATAATTTACCTTCATAATAACTATAAGAGGAGCTAAGTGACCCTACTGTAATTACAAAAGTATAAATGTACGTATGACCGACCTTGAGGTTATGCTACACTTCATTGCGGTTCCGCTCCGTCAGACATAATAACAGCAGTGTTCATTTGCAAGCCTGCGAGAATATTCCTAATTTGACATTTGACGTAATGTAGTTACGAATATACGTAACAATAAGTATTATATTACGTACGTGAAGATAACACTTTGGACATCTTTTTAAGAAAATTATGCCGACGTATGATCAATTTGGTATGCTCAAAGTTTATATGTAAAAGAAGCGCAGAAAGCATCTAAAGAAAATCTTGTCTCATAGTCTGTATGTATTTAACATCAAATTAAAAAAAAAACAAATATTACACACTACTAAAATTTTTACATTTATACTTGCATATTAAAGTTTACACACGTTGCTAAGGTAACGTGCATTTCAGGCGTCAACACTAGCTCTAATAATTGTTTGGAATAAAAAAATGAAATTTATAATTTCTTTCTTTTTTATTGCTCTGGCGCGACGTTGGTGTGAAAATAATTTACTTCACTAATCACGCTAATGTCACGCATAATAGAATAGAAAGTAAAACATGAAACTGAAATTTTGATGTAATTACATAACATGCTCAAAGCTGTCATTTGATTTATATACTCGTACATGAAGTTACGAAACGTTTCTAATAATGAATTTGTAATGGTAAGTTACTGAATTTTAAAAAATCGTGTTTTTTTATGTTTTTTTTTAAATATAACATTTAAACGTACTTTGTCACTTCTTTACTTATCTCTAATTTATAAGTTAATTCAAAATCTATTACTCTTTCCATGAAGATTTTAATCAAAATATGTTATTTTAAGTGCATTCTTTGACAAAATTCATAATATATATTCTTACTCATAATAAGTAGTATTTCTAAATATAATAAAATATATATCTATCATAACCTTTCGAAAAAGTTTCATTTTCAAACTTAACGTTAAGGTAAAGATTATTTTCCTTATAAAAGAAAAAGTTATAATAAATAAATAAATAAAAAGTAACTATGTCCAATGTCACAGAACAAGATCAGTTAACAGTAATACGATACTAGTTTGTGCTACCTCCACATTAGGTCCAGGCAAGTCATGCATTAATGAAAGTAATCAGTCTCACCTCGACCCCGTTTGTATAGTGAAACCCGGCGTTAAGAAAATGAAGTCGCGAGAAAACTAATTAATCTTTGACCTATTCTTACGTATGAATAAAATTTACTCTATATATAAATGTATGATACGGTATGCCCTGTACGGGATGGGTCCTAGGTGGGTAAGACCTATTACATTCAAATATCAATTGTCTTTATATTTTGAATAAGTGTAGACATGCAGTCGAACTCTTCTAGAGTAGAAACTCTTTTTGTGATAATATATTATACATTTCACAAGTAACTCAGGAAGTGCTCTGATTTTTTATATTAAATTTGTACTTTTTGCTGTAACGTGATTTAAAACATAAATTTTCTACCAAAATAAAGGTGAAATATATATTTGTTTAAATACAAAAATCACATACATATCGTACAATAAAATAGGTTAGATGTTATGATTAGATATCAATGCGATATTGGGTAAGTTAATGAAATATTTATATGAACCTCGGTAATTTACAAAAAAAGCAGCTTCACGCCTTCCCCGGATAGCTGGGTAGTCAGAGAGAACCCAATTTCGAGACACTTCGTTCGCCACTAATAACAATAACTCGGCAATTGTTCAGATCTAATTCATCCAAAAAATAATATATTGTGCATTATTTTACAGGTTTAAAATATGATGAAAGCATAAATGGACCGTTTTAAAAGATAAAAGAAAAGATCCCCTCGAAAGGTAAGTGATGACATTTGGCATCAGCCCTATTACTATAATTGATGTTGCATATACTTTTAATACGTACAGAGATCTTAAATTTACGCCACGCTTACGACGATGCTTTTCGTGAAAACAAAATTATTTTTAAGCTATTTTTAAAAGTGTGCAAAGCTTTCAACATGAAAGATATTTTATATATGGTTTTAAATTTGGAAAAAATGTAAATAAATTGATCACGAACAAAGAAAATTTATTAATATTCAATTCGTAAATCATTTACACCATATTGAACAGCTTTTTTTAATTTAATCATACGCTTTTTTTAATTTAATCGAGCGCACGGGGACATCATCCGACTGTAAACGTAATTAGTCGTGGGTTCGATTCTCACTTACGGGAATATTTATTGATTATATTTAACTTATTTTTATTCGGATGTGGTACTTAAAACAAAGTGAATTTTTAATTACCATGATTGTCTAGATTTAAGGCTAAAAATGAAGAATTTTCCTTGGCACTAGATTATCTCTGACTATGCGCCCTGCTATGCGAGAAAAACGCAAAGGTGAAAAAAATATTACGCACACATATTATACATTTAATATTTCAAGTTATACTCCTTTGCTATTCTTTACTACTTTTATTCATACTACTAATTAACTGTACAAGTAAAATAGTAAACGCCTGCGTAACAGTTATTTAATTTCAATTATTTTAACTTACATCTTAACATAATTTCTAAAAATAAAATTAACTTTTTTTGTCTCTTTACACATAGCTTAAAAAGAAATAAATAAAAGAAAATATCACAAAAATAATTTAAGTCTAACATTTTTACCAAGCATATTTTCCTAGCTCTGATGCGTACAAATTTATTACTGCAGTATAATTTCTAAATGAGGATGAGTTTTGAAAAGCGTATAGATGAAATGTTTTAGCTCTAAAGCAGATAACGGACGAGTTGAAAACTTGAATTGAGGGCTGACAGGAATTAAATAACATATAGTAATTAATTTAATATTATCATACGTAATTCGTCTCTATCTTCAATTATAAGTTAATGCTTACGCATAATTGATGGAGGGCGTCAAACCATTTTTTATATAAATTGCCAAATTAGCTAAAATGTAGAAGTAAATTCTTTTAATATTTTTATGAAGAGACACGTATGCTTCTTGCTCGTTAAATGTACTTCTATAATATGTATGTCTACATGTAGGGTGGAGTGAACATTGTTTTTTCTCTTGAGACTACTAAAGTGCGACGTAGATAAGTAGTCTCCACACTCAACGTACATTAGCCGGGACTCAGGAAGCTATCACTATAGAATTGTCAGAAACATGTACTCTGTTTTTCGTTTGATATAGCGTTTGAATTCAAAGCGACCCATTTTGGAAATCTAAACAGTTTAAATAACATTTTAAAAATAGTATATATGGCGCCATCACTCGTGCCCTCACTCTCGAAACGATGGCATCATTCTGAGTCACAGCTCGACGTAATTATCCCGCTATGCTACTGTTTGTTTACAAATTGTTGTGTTTTTAATATTGTTTGAGGGTTAAAAAATGAAACATTCAGATACTTTCATCATATTATAAAAGTCCAATAATTCATTAGTTTACCTCAAAAAAATTATCTTCGCTCTTTTTTCCGCATAGCGAGGTAGTCAGAGATAACCTAGTGTCGCGACACTCCGTTCTTCACTAATATTTAAGATTTAAATTCTTTTAAAATATGCACGATATTTCGAAGAAGTTAAAAACCATTAAGTACATGAATTAAATAGAAGCAAAAAGAGCATTTTACGTTAGAACACCAGCGCGTCCTGAATAAATTATAATTTACTTCCAAAGATGTAGCTGAATGTGATAGGCACGTGGGTATGTTAGTACAATATCTAATTCATTCTAATTTCCCAAGAGAATAATGATATACGTGATGGCTGTTACGATTCTTGACGTGGAAAGTACGTCTTTGTAAATCCTGTTTCATGCCTTTTCCCTTTCAATGTCAATTTTATTAATTATCTCGAATTCGTTAGGGATTTCGTTTGCATTATATGTGTAATAAAAATACATATATTTATAGTAGTAGCTTTTACAATTTTGATACAACTGATGTTACTTTACTAGGTATTCTCGTTTCGTGGACTATTTAAGATTTATTATTTAATGATATTTGGTTTACAAATCTATAAAAAATACTAACAACTTTATAAAATAACATGTATGACTATTATAGTAATATTTGATTTCAAACAACATTAAATCGTTAAGTAATTATAATGTTTTATAGGATATGAAGATAATGAAAAGGAGCAATTTTACTATAAAAATACAATGAATAACAAGAAAATTGATTTTTTTATGCAAATAAAAATTATTTCGAGAAAGCAATAATTTATTTAATGATAATATGATGTACTCTAATTTATTCTATTATTATTAATTTCTGTATATATTCTATTAAGTTCTATTATTATTATTAAACTTTATTTGTACTATATTATAAAAATTGTAAAACACAATGACATACACATTGTATGTATAAGTAATACACACTGTGATTGTGGGTTCGACCCCCTTCGGCCGAATGCATATAATTATACATATATTGAAATTTTATTTATTTTCGAATAATGAAGGATGAATTTTTCACACTAGGATATATTTGCTTACCTTGATAAGCATGATAAAATCGTATATAATAAGAAAATATAATAAGCTTTAAAGTACATACGTCATTAATAATCATAAAATATTTTACAACTTTATGCCTGTAACCTGTTAAAAGTCCAATCACCTTAAAGAATTTCGTTGTAACTAACTTTAAAAAATAGGCTAGACGGCGGTATATGTAGTGGAAAGTTAAAAGCCATGCTCGTCCGACGACCTCATCGCGACGCCATTGTAGCACAGACCGGTGCTCATGAAATATGAATGCATCGCCTGAAAGAACGGCTAGTCCGAAGCTCAATTTTGCTATAGACGCCCATGGACCCCGAAATTTGATATAAATGCCTAACAGTCATGGTCAACGAAACATAAAAAGCTCATACAAACAAGTTATCCATTCATTTCGCACGCAACTGACTATTACATTGTGATGTAAAACTTGTCTTCATTGTAGTTTTCTCACACAAAACAGGCTTCTTCTTCATCGTTTAGGTATCTGGCTTCTAAGAATTATTATAATTAAATAATATTTCAATGTAAGCACCTACAAACAAAATAAAAAAAATATGTGCAGCAGGATTTGATCCCGCGAATCTAGTATAGCAGAGAATACAGATTGAGCTTCTATTCTGAAAAAAAATCTGCGGTATACGGGTAGTTATGTTCTAACATTGTCTTAAAAACATGACAATATTACATCCATAGCTCTTAATAATTTTTAAGTCCAATTAAGCATTAACGAAAGCTTTAACATACTGTGCATGTTGCACCAACGAATTACAATTCAATATACACGTAGGTACGAAGCTACGTATAAAAAAATATACAATGGAGACGTAGAATAATGAAGCATTTAAAAAAACTAGCAAAACATTTTGCATCCGAGTAGTAAACGTAAACAAAGAAGATCCACACACACAAACACACACTCACCTGTGTACGAGCAAGTTGAATAACAGACTTGTTAATGGTGACTTATAACATGTATTTCGGTGGTAGCTTGCAATGCATATCTCCAAGGTAAACAAAGATTACGTAAACCCAATCCCACGCACGTCACCCGATCGATTTTCAAACTTTCGAATACGCCCACTTACATTTTAGAAAAGAAACAGGACTCGAATTAAGCTAGGATTTTTCTCAAACACCGCATCCAAAGCACAACTTCGTGAGTCGTTCGTGCCCTTGAAGTCGTACAGGTTATAGTATCGATACAGCACTACACGCGCACTGACAGTTTGAAAAAAACAATCACAGGTCAAGTTCGGATGTGTCGGTGAAAAAAAGAAATTGAAAATGTCTAATGTTTGTAAATACTAGCCGCTGCGTCGCGTCTGTAAAGACTTGCGATGTATGTGTACGAATAACGATGCAGTGTCAGATTCACTGCGAACGAAACCTCGTCCTCTCGCGGCCAGACACTAACTGAGCCGTGAGGGCGACGCCGAGCGTATGGCGTACGGAGAACGGCGAAGGACCCCTCACCTCCGCCGGCCTGCCGCCTGCCGCTTGCCGCAGGCCTCCCCGTGCGCGCGCCACTCCACGCACAATGGCAATAAACAGAAAACATATTTTTTAAGTAATTAGTATATTTTTAAAATTAAGCACAATAATCTGAAATAGTATGATGAAAAAATGTTTATAGTTTATAATTAATAGATTGCGATAAGAAAATCTCAATATATGACAAAGTTCCTTTATAAAACCACTTAAACCTGATCCTCTATTTCCATTAGTACAAATTAAGGTTATCAATAACGTAAGCAAAGTTACGAAAATCAAAATACGTTTAAGTAAGTCATTAAAATTAATTATATTTTATACTTGATACTTCTAATCAATAATATATTTAGTTTCATATTTTTGTTAAAAAACGTAAACAGAAAAAGTTATAATTGAGAGCTTATCAGTGTAACGCAGTCACATAGAAATGATAAATATTTGTAGGCTACATTCAATACATCAACGGATGTGCAATGGAGCTGTCAGATACAAATTGACGCTATTCTAAGTCAATAAAAGAAGTAAATATTAGTAATAAAAGAAACATAACTTTTTTTTTCTTTATATATATATAGATTTTGAAAAACAATTAGTACTGATGACAATAATTGAAAAATTACTTACCAACAATTCTTACCAACCAATAAGAGGCATAACCATTGATAGAAACCAATGTCGTTATGTATCTAACAAGACCAAACAAATTAAAATATTTTAAGAATTTGTAGGAATTCCCAAACAAATTCTAATAAATTATTGTTGACAAGTTCAGCACAATTTTAAAAATAATGGAATATGTATAAAGGATATACCTACTTATTGAAAAAAAAAAACAAAATTAGAGATGTAGAGAATTATTTTTTGCTGAATTTACTGACATCATTTTGTATTTGAACTAAAATATAAGTATTAAAATAATATAATTTGAAAATATCCACGTTTGTGATATGACTACCGAGAAAGTGAATACAAAGCTGGAAATAGAACTTATATCTTGCCCCTTATTATGTCGATGAGGTTAATGGCAGGTAGTTATACCGACAGGTAACATCCTTAAATATTTACGTGAAGAAGCGGTCTCAGGGTACCCCACTAACCTCACTTCCAAGAAAGCCATAATTACTCACAAACGGCAATTAACTTTATAAGCGTTGTACTATTATATACTTGAAATTGTAATTTTTGTAAATAGCCACGATAATATAAGCTTATTTTTTAACAAAGAATGACAGATGTTGAAATTATATTCTTATCACAAAAATTATAAATTACATTAAATATGACTTGGCTATTGCGTATCTATAAAGTCTATTTTGAAATTATAGATACGCAATATATTTTTGCTGTCAGTGCTGTCAGTGTAGGTAGTTAGTTGTAGTTCCATTTTTCGAGACCAGAGCAAAAAAATGTCAAGCAAAAAATGACTATGACTTTCTGTCAAAATTTCTTGAAAGATATAATAAAACCAGTCATCCTCAAATATATCAATAAAAATAAAATGTAACAGATGATCATATAAACAAATAAAAACCTTGTAGTAATTTAATGTATATTCCGTGTTTTATTTCCGATAACCACACAAATTGTAGATCAAGGTCTGAGTATTGTATTGAAGAAATAACACGTCATGCATAATGAATATCAACAACTACTATCCATATGTATTTAGAAAAAGTATTATAAAGTAAATAAAAACAATATTTTGATATTTCATATGAAATCCTAAATACATACATCGAAATCGCTTGCCTGTTGCTAAACCCATCAGAGGGCCATTTCCTGTTCAGACGGGACTCAGACGCAATCTTTAAGCACACCGTTAAGTATCTATATGTTGTAATCTACAGTATTGATTACTCAAGCAATGTTCATATGAATTGTAAAAAGAAGTTAACAAACAGACATTTATAACGTTAAAGCTATATATATTAAAGTAGTTAAGAGGCCAGTCGTAGCGCAGAGGCTCCTATGTGTGACTGTAAACGCGATAGGTTGTGTAGTCGATTCCTACTCGAGGAGTGGAAATATTTAAACTTTCCATTTTAACAATGTATTTCTTGCTATTATCCTAATAGTAATTATTGCAATTATTTAGTTAAAACTAAGTAATATTCTTTGTTAAAGCAAATTGTTTTGAAAACGATTTCAACTTTTGTATTAAGTAGGTATTTTAAATATTAATAGGAATACCATTACTCGAGAAACCTTTTTTGATACTGCTATTTTACTACTTTACAATAAAACATCCTTTAGGATTTAGAATGTCATGAAAATGATGCGTAAGCCGTGAATATATTTTTTCCACTCAATAAAACAAAAACCAATTCTATTCTTCTAAAGTAACTGGAAACTACCTATTAGATGAAGTGGTACGTCATCAGCTTTTGTGTACTAACCTTATATAAAATATGCTTAAAAATAAATAAAATTTAATACTACAGCTATGTTTAATATTATCTGTTATCGGAACAAGTAATAAGTATTCATTTCTTTACCAATACGTTACAACATAACGAAAGATAACATATCATTAAAATAAACTTATCTTGAAATTAAACATATTTGAAATGAGTATAAAGCACGTTTTTATGTATTCATACGAGTGTATTAAACTTTGCCTAGAAACTATTATGTGTATGTTACATAATATTACCTATTATGTACTAAATTTCGTAATATTAAATGACATATTATACCTATGCGATAAGATGACTTTTTCCAATATTTTAAAGTAACATTGAATATTCTGTTACAGAAGTCTACAAATATTCAGTAAAAGTAGTTTAGTAAACTTTCTTATCATGTGTAAAAGTGATGAGCCATAAAAAATTGCAAATAAAATGTTTATTTATTTTACATATTAGTGTTAAGCAAATCTAGATTTAATGAGTAAAAGCTCCTTGAACAAACCATAAATATAATAGTAGCCAGGTGAAACGCAGACTGTTTACATTCGCTCAACAGAAATAAGTTGTTTCTAAACTGTTGTTACATTGTGAACGCGTACCGCTCTCATTCATCTTAAACCTTTTCAGATGCGAAGTTTAATTCTCGCGCAGACGAATGCAGAAGCGCGCCACGCCACGGTGGGAGACATAAAAACGTTCATTTGCATTGGCCCTCCCGCCGCGGACCCAGTATTTATCCAGTGTTACCGTACCGCATAATAAGAGAACACCGCTTTGAGTGACGCATACCCCTGAGTCGCTATAAAACCATAATCTTTTGAAAGAAAAACTTGCAAAGCTTTCAGGACCCTTAATTAGCCTAAGTATTGCGAATGCACGAACATTAAATTATAAATATATAGCGTAGAGATGGTGAGATATGAGCTTTTTAAAAGTAGACCTTTAAACATTATTTAGTAAGTATTTTTAGTAAAACATCACAAATGTAAAAACCGGTACCACATGTGGATAAAAAGCCCAGCAATATTTTAATTGATATCTACATCTGTACAATTACGATGCTTATGTCAACTTATTTTGTTACTAGCGACCCGCTCGCGGCTTCGCCACGTGAACTACCACTTTCATCCTCTATTGCCTCTTTGGGATTGCTTTTTTTTATAAAAGGAGGGTATTCTATATTTGACTTTCGTCACTAATTATGTTCATGAGAAAATCATCGATACATTTAGTGCAATGTCTATATTAATTGATAACATATAGTGATAACTGTTCTAGTAAGAAAACGTACGAAATCTGCTATCATATGATAATAGATTTCGTACATATATACCATCTGGTATATAGTATTACCGGTCATAATATCTTAAATAAACTTTACGCTTTTTATTTTACAATTGTGTTACTTATTGATATTAAAAAATAGTTTTACTTGCAAATAATCAATGCAATTTGACTTTGCCAGTTTTTTACTTTTTATTCTCACTATATACTAAACATACATAAGTTTCATCCACTGTTTCAACCTCCTAGGGTTTGATTTTTTATAAAGTAGCCTATATGACCCTGCATCTTCAACAATCTTCTTTACGAATTCCCGTCAAAACATAACAAATAGAAGAGATACAGATTTTGGCATTTTTATAATAATAATTTTAATGAGTGCGGATATGTCTAATACAATGTCAACTATATAATAACAAATGGCGCCACCCGTTGCAGAAAACGTAGTGACATCTGTTGTCATATAGATTATAAAAATAAAAATATATAGATTATATAAAGTTTTATAGACCGGTCAAATGTATATTTAATAAATGTTATGCTTATTTTATTTTATAATTATTTTAATTAGTGATATTGAAACAAATTTATCTTCACTCGTGAACTATCGACATAATTTGAATGTTTTTTTTTTAATTTTATTTTTCTGCGGGGGTTATGTTGAATACCGGGATGAAAACTATCCCATATGTTGCTCTAACCTCTAAGCTAACTCCATACAAAAAATCATTAATTTAGATACCGATATACAAATGATTTACTTTTATCGGTTTTTTATTTTTTCCAAAAAAACTACATAGAATACCGGGATAAAAACTATCCTATATGTACCTTTGGACTATAAGCTATCACCATACTAAAATTCATTCATTTCTATCCAGTAGTTTTTGCGTGATTGACGAACAAATTAACAGACAGACAGACAGACAGACAGACAGACAGACAGACAAAAATTCTACTGAGTGGATTTTTGGCCTCTGTTATCGATATATTAACGCACCCAATTAAAATTTTTCTGAAATTTTTCATGTACAGAATTGACTTTTCTACTCTTTTATTATATATAGAGATATAATTATGTTTTTTTATGTTTACGCATCTTTCATATTTCGCGATATATGCCACCTATTATGTCACCTGGTAACAAGCCCCTCGATTCTCCATTTTCAATCGGTTTATACATTACATGTGGAACCAAACTTTGCACTTTGAGAAAACAGAAATTCATAAACATCATATATAGATATAGAAATATCATTCCGAATGGTAGTTGAACATTGATCGTTAAATTAAACACGTCTTAACTGCGCCACAGCGTAGTCACTATTATATCATACGCTATATTACAATTTAAAGCAAAATGAATATTACAATGCAAAAAAGAAGCTTCATGTTTTTTCCGTATGACGGGGTATTAGGGGTCCTCCCTAGTGTCAACATACTCCGTCCTCCACTTTTCGCCCGAAATCCGGACATTGTTTGTTGAGTGGCGGAACTCAACTATTACAATGAATAAGATAAAATATAATTTTAAACATTTTTAAACTGTTATTCCACACTTGGGTAAAATTGAAAAAGGCATTGAGAAAATGTTTAATAGTATTTAATAAATAGCATTCTCTCTTGCCAAACGATTGTTCGCAAAATTATCTTTGGGTAGCAGAAATTTGTAAAATCTCTCTACAGAGATGCTAACAACAATAAGTTGTAATAAAGCGTATAAGAATTTCGACCCAGCGTGTAGTAGAACGCATGGCTCAGTCGTGAGAGCGCCTGGACAGTATGCGGAGGCGTTCGAATCCCGCTGCGTTCACATTTTTAAACGTTTTCTAAATGACTTTTTCAAGATAAAATATCATTTACCCTTACTTTTATCACATAGTAAATAGATACGAATTTAAACACATATTCCGTCATATACGAGGTGTGTTCAAAAAGTAAGGTGACTTTTCAAATTTGGCGGGCAACGTACTTTCGATTATCGATTTTTTTATTTTGTTATGTTGGTACACTCTTCTCGAACATCTGTACCAAGTTTCAAGTGTATAGCATTTTTTGTTTGGTTGGGAGAGGCGTAAAGGTTATAAGTGTTTTGCGTGCTCGGCGATTTCTTGTTATCGAAAAATATGGATCAAAGGATTTGCATCAAATTTTGTGTAAAAAATAAAATAAAGTGCTCCGAAACACTTAAAATGTTGACAGTGGCATACGGTGAAACTGTTCTGAGTAAAAAAAATGTTTACAAGTGGTACAAACTCTTCCAAGATGGCCGGGAAGATGCCAATGACGAGCCTCGCTCTGGACGCCCAAGCACGTCAACAACTGATGAAAACGTTCAAGCAGTGAAGAAAATTGTTCTGGAAAATCGTCGAATCACTATCAGAGAAGTTGCTGAGGATGTTGGTATATCGCTTGGCTCGTGCCATGAAATTTTTTCTAACGTTTTGGGCATGAGACGTGTGCCAGCGAAGTTTGTTCCGAAATTGCTAAATTATGACCAAAAGAACCGTCGCATGAGCATCGCTCAAGAACTGTTGAATGACGTCAACGACGACCCAGATTTTCCTCAAAAGGGTCATAACTGGTGACGAATCATGGTATATGGTTATGATATCGAAACCAAAGTCCAATCGTCCCAATGGAAGAGCCCAAATGAGCCAAGACCGAAAAAACCACGCCAAGTTCGATCAAATGTCAAAGTTTTGCTCACTGTTTTCTTCGATTACCACGGCGTGGTGCATCAGGAGTTCTTACCATATGGACGTACGGTCAATAAACAGTATTATCTTGAAGTTATGCGCCGTTTGCGAGAAGCAATACGAAGAAAACGTCCGAAATTGTGGAAAAACAATTCATGGCTTTTGCATCACGATAATGCCCCTGCTCACTCATCTTTGCTGGTGAGAGATTTTTTGGCCAAAAACAACACCACAATCATGCCTCAGCCACCATATTCACCGGATTTGGCCCCATGTGACTTTTTCTTGTTCCCAAAACTAAAGAGACCTATGAAAGGACGGAGATTTGCAACGATTGAAGAGATAAAGACTGCATCGCTGGAAGAGCTCAAGGCTATACCGAAAAGTGCTTATGAGAAGTGCTTTGACGATTGGAAAAACCGTTGGCATAAGTGTATTGTATCTGAGGGGGATTACTTTAAAGGGGACAACATAAATATTGATAAATAAATAAATATTTTTTCTTAAAAATACAAAGTCACCTTACTTTTTGAACACACCTCGTATAAGGCAGATGGGTTGTTGAAGTTATAGTAATAATAACTAATACAAAGGGTCAAATATAACTACTAACAAGTGAACTTTAACGACTTAATAAATGTAGTTATCAAATATCAAGGTTGGTATTTATATTATTTCTTTTACCCTTCTAACACCTTGCAGCTATCAGCTACAAACAATATTTGTAATTGTTCGGTATTTAGGCAGGTTAAAGAAAACTTCTTTGGTTTTGCTAAATACTTTTATCTGAAGATACAGGTGTTGCTAAGTCAAGAAATCGTAGCGGAATGATATGCAAATTTTGAATGTAAAAGAAGTAACGTTTGTACATAGATTAAAAAGGTTTACAATTTTATATAGATTATTGAATTTACATAGACAATAGGTCACAGAAAATAAATGTAGTGCAGGTCCACACGTAGGCGCCAACATATTCCCGCCTCTTGAACGCATAGCTCCGCGTTCAAGACTCGTCCTCTGGGTGAAATAAAGGGCAGATGCGTGTTAGGGACCGACGCACTATCCCTCTCGTAGTTCGAACGTCCGCAACTCTTGCAATACCGTCAGGTCCAGGGTGAAGAAGCGTGAAACGTCCCAAGCGCTAATGCAAAGGGACGGCATTGTCTTCCTGAAGGAGAACCATGTCACCGATGCGTAGCCTTTCATGATTGGAACGCCATTTGGTTCGCTGCTGTAGCTCGCTGATGTATTCACGCTGCCAGCGACGCCAAAAGTGTTGTCGTATTTGTTCCAAGCGCATGTAGCGGTTGAGGCTGTTGGGGCTGCAGTCTTCAATGTTCGGAGAAGGCAAGCAGTTAATGCCCGACCAATCAGAAAGTGCCCTGGAGAGAGAGGAAGTAAATCGTTAGGAGAGGTGGACATAGGATATAGAGGACGGCTATTTAATATAGCTTCCACTTGTGCTAATAGCGAAGTTAACTCTTCAAAAGTTAAACTATTATTGCCAATAATTCTTTTAATATGAAATTTTGCTGATTTAATCCCCGCTTCCCATAGGCCGCCAAAGTGAGGAGCGTAGGCGGGAATGAAGTGAAATTTTATTTGTTCGTCAACGGCAAAATCAGATATAACGGAATTAGTTTTTAGAAAATGAGATAGTTCCTTAGCCGCAGCAACAAAATTGCGACCATTGTCGGAATATATCTCCGCTGGCTTGCCCCTACGCGATATGAATCTTCGTAACGCTAGTAGGAACGCATCTTTAGACAGATCGCTCATTAACTCCAAGTGAATACATTTATAACGAAAGCAAATAAATAAACATAGATAACACTTTGAAGTTTTTGCACCTCGTCCCTTTCTGTCTAACATTGATAAAGGTCCCGCAAAGTCGATACCAACAGTATGAAATGGAAAGGCAGGCATCACGCGTTGGTTTGGTAAGTTACCCATAAGAGGAGTAATAGTCTGCCCTCTGTGACGGCGGCAAGTAATCCAATCGCGCGCAGTACGTCGAGCTAAATGCCTTCCCGCCACTGGCCATACCATTTCTCTTATCGCATACAGTAGCGTCTGCGGCCCTGCGTGGAACAGACGCGTGTGCTCGTAACGAAATAAAATTTTTGTTAAGCGATGTTTGGCATCTAGTATGACGGGATGTTTTTTATTATAGTTGTATGACGATGACTCGTGTAACTGTTTGTTTAAAGCAAGCTTCGACATATAATTGCAATTAATTGAATTTGAATCACAGTTCAATAAAATAGGACCGGAAACTAGCCAGCCGAACTGTGAACTGCGTAAAAATGGTTTATTTACACCTAGAGATTTTTGTTCCTCCCCTATAATCTCCCAAAATAAATCGGGACCTATTAATGCATCAATAGGCGCAGGCGCATAGAAATTGATATCAGCTAATTTGATATGTAAAGGCAAGTTAAATTGTCTGTAGTCTATGTAAGACTTAGGTAGATTTCCCGTTAGCTCGGGCATGATAAAACACGTGAGAAAAATACTATAATCACTTTGTAATGAATTAAATTTTACGTGACACCTTTCATTAATATGATTATTGGCTACATTCCCTATTACAATATTAAGGTTCGTGGGTATGCCTAGGCCTACAATATTAAGGTTCGTGGGTATGGATTCCAACCCTTTTTTTTTTTTTTTTTTTTTTTTTTTTTTAACGTCAGGAAATCCGTTACGGATACCCACCCGGGGTGGGATCCCAGGCGCGGTTATGTGGGACTCCGGTTTCGCAAGATGGTAACGCCACCGTTTACCCACTAAAACCTGACGGTGCTCCTCTCCCGCCACTAGCCTAGGTCTCGGGCACTGGTCCCAATCGTCCGTGGACCTGGGCGGCGGGTGCCTGCAAGGCTCGCCGTTGGAGTCGAGGGGTGGGTATGGTGCACCCCCGACGGCCTGCTCGGAGTAGCGCGCGGGGTTGCTCCGCGCGCCTACTCGGGCCAGGTGAGTAGGCGGTCAGAAAGCCCCACTCTGACCGCCCTCTGGCCGATGTTAGGGCGGAAGGCGACGATCGTGTGCCGCCCTCCGGCGACCCGGTCGTTTGCGACGGACGGCGAGTTCGGAAGATTCCTCCCTCGCCCGCTCCGCCGCCTCCTTCGCGAGCATGACTGCATCGCAGAAGGCTCCGACCGAGTCTCACGACGCCTCACTACCCACCATGGCTTTCAACACGGCGGGCAGCGAGAGGTCGTCCCCGATGACGCCGCGCAGAGCGCGGCGTTGAGACGCCCAGGCTGGGCACACTTCCAGCGTGTGCTGGGCCGTCTCCTCGAGGCAGTCCTCGCAGTCGTGGCAGCGAGCATCGGGCAGCAATCCCCCAAGTCCCAGCAATCCGACATAGGTACTTCCCGAAACATCCAGGTCCCGAGAGCACCTGCGTGGAGCGGAAGGTTAGGACGTCGTGACGCCGCGCTAACCACTGGCGGAACGCTGGACGGACCGCCTCGATAGTCAACCGGCCGGCGGTTGGTGTTACCAGCCGGGACTCCCACACCTCAAGCGCCTTTCCGCGCTCCTCCTCCTGCAGTGCTGGCTCTGCCGCGAGCCCCTCAGCCAGACCTTCCCTGCGCCGGCAATAGACCGACGCAAGAGCCTTAGCGTCCAAATCCCACGGCAGGACTCCAGTCAGCACGCACGCCGTCTCACCGGAGATGGTCCGGTACCCCCGAATCACCCGGATGGTCATCACCCTCTGCGCACGCCGCAGCAGGGTGACGTTGTGCCGATCCAGGGCGTCCGCCCAGACGGGGGCACCGTAGAGCGCCATCGACCTGACCACTCCGGTGTACAGCCGACGGCTCGACACGCCCGGCCCACTAACGTTGGGCAAAAGGCGCGCCAGAGCTACCGCTGTCCTCAACAGTTTCGGGGCCAAGATGGTAAAGTGGCCCTGGAAACTCCACCGTCCATCCAGGACGAGTCCGAGGTACTTCATGCTCCGCGCGAAGCTGATGGTGAAGCCGCCTACCACGATGTGGGCCCCAGCTGGTGGGCCCTTCCGCGGAGCATGGAAGTATAATGCCTCGGACTTGTCGAGGGCGACCTCCAACCCGAGACGACGGATTCTCCCGATCACCTCGGCCGCTCCGGCCGTGGCGAGAACCGCCGCCTCCCTGAACGTCCTCTGCTGCGCCAACACGAGGGTATCGTCGGCGTAGCAGACGACGCTCACTCCTCGGAGGGTGCTGCCCCGCAGCACCCAGTCGTACCCGATGTTCCACAGGAGCGGACCAAGAACTGACCCCTGTGGAACACCGCACGACACCTCCCACTCCTCCCACCTTCCACCTGGAGCGGGAAAGGTCACAGACCTCCCGGACAGGTAAGCCCCGATGACGCGGCGCAGGTATGGAGGCACACGATGATATAACAGTGCCTCCTTGATGCAGGGCCAGGGCAAGGTGTTAAAAGCGTTGGCGATGTCAATAGACACCGCCAGCACTCCGTCGCCCTGAGCCACTGCGTCCTGCGCGTGGGACTTCACCTTCAGTATGGCATCCACCGTCGAACGACCACGGCGAAAGCCATACTGCAGGTCCGAGAGATCCGGACCCGACTCCTCCAGGTGGCGTAGTAGCCTCCTCGCTACTACGCGCTCGAAGAGCTTGGCGATCTCGCTCAAGAGCACGATTGGCCTGTAGGCGGACGTAGAATCCGCCGGGCGCCCCTCCTTGCGGATGAGGACCAACCTGCCTGTCTTCCACCGCTGTGGGATTAAGGCCTGAGCCAGACAGGCAGTGAAGAGTCCTCTGACCCTGGTCTCCAAAAAGGGAAGAGCCAGAGTCAGCGCTCGGCCAGGGACGCCGTCCAGGCCAGGTGCGGTGCTCTTGACGCGAGATCGGCGGACCGCCTCTTCGAGCTCCTCCTCCCCCACGGGTGGTGCGACACTCTCTTCCTCCTCGGGCGCTGCAGGGCGGGCCATGGCAGGTGCAGAAAAGCCGGCCCGCTGCGGGAACAACGACGTCAGCACTCCACGGAGAACGTCCGGTCGGAGTGACTGAGTCATGGGCTCCACCCGTGACCGGAGTTTACCCCGCACCATGCGGTACGGGGTCCCATAAGGGTCCGCGTCGATACCCGCGATCATCCGGTCGTGCGATTCGCCTTTCGCACGACCGATTTCCTCCTGCAGCGCCGTTCGCGCCTCGACATAGGCGAGGTACAGCCGGTCCTCTTCCTCCTGCGTCCGGTGTACCCGCCGTCTGCGATAGTGGGTGTACTGGCGTCTCGCCTCAATGCAGGATGTGCGCAATTGAGCGATCTCGCCCGACCACCAGTACACGTGCCGCCACGAAGGGCGGCCTCTGGAGCGGGGCATAGACGCGTCACAGACACGCGTCATAGCCCCCTGCGCCCAGTTCGCGGCGTCTTCGACGGACACCGTTCCCTGGGGCAGCCAGGATTGCACTATCGCAGCCTCCTCCAACAACTCCTTGTCGAGGCGCCACAGTTGCCACCGCGGTCCGCCCTCGCGAGAGGTTGGACCCGGAGCCGACGGCACCGCCAGATGTGCAGAGACCTCGTATCGGATGTATAGATGGTCCGACAGAGTCTCCACATCATCCAGCACTCGCCAGCCCCTGACGTTACGCGCTAAGGCCGGGGTCGCGAACGAGACGTCCACGATGGACCCCCCCAGCCGTCGCACGCACGTATGGGCCGTCCCCCTGTTGAGGACAGACAATCCGGAGGCAACTACCCACTCGGAGAGTGTCGCACCACGCGCGCTCGTCGTTGCAGAGCCCCACATGTCCGACTTGGCGTTGAGATCACCTGCGACCAAAACGTCAGCCGGACGATGGCGGTCCACCATCTCCCCCAAACGGATCAAAAATTCCTCGAACTCGTATAAAGTTCGATTGGGGGAGAAGTAGACGCCTACCACAACGAGGTCACCGACAGTTGCCGCTACGCATCCCGCACCCCTCTCAATACGCGAGAAGGGCGGGGACCCCGCGGCCACCTGAGTGGCAATAGCCACCACCCCGGTGCTGTCAGCGACCCAATTGTCCCTCGCTGGTACGCTGTAGGGCTCCGCAACGATCGCCACCTGAATCGACCACTGCGCCAGGCTTTGGACCAATAAGTCTTGGGCCCGGGCACAGTGGTTGATGTTCGCCTGCAGAAACCTGACTTCCATTATTAAGTCTGCATCGTTTCGACCTCCGCATCCTTAGTTTTGGATTCTGAAGTGGCTCCACTCCCTGGTTTTGCCACCTTCTTCCCGCCACTGCGCTTCTTCTTAAACTGCGCGCAGATTCTCGCACAAGCTGCGCTGCCCGCTAAATGGTCGGAAGGTCGCTGCGCCGCCTCGCAAACCGTACAGTGCGGCGGATCCGAGCACATTGTCTTTTTATGCCCAGCCCGCCCACACCTAAAGCAGTTAGTGCTTCGGTCCGTGTCACTGCTACACTTTGCCGCCACGTGCCCCACCTCATGACAGCGGAAGCACCGCAATACACGTGGCTGCAGAAGTGTCACCCGTGCCGACACGAACCCCACCAGTAAGCGACTAGCACTCACCTTCTTGGCAGCAGCGATTGGACAACGGACCCAGGCTGTACCGACTCCAGTATTGTCTCGCCGCACCTCTCCGACTTTAATCAGGCCGACGTCGCATCCGCCGACCTTGCCAACAGCACGCGCTACCTCCTCTGACGTCACGGAGTCATCTAGGCCGCTCACGCGCAACTCCGCGCATTTAGTGGGCCTTGTCACCTGGACTTGATTGGCGTCCAGGACACCCCGCAGCTTCTCCGCAAGAGCCTCGGCCTTTTCTGCTGAACTGGCCCCCGGAAGTTCCAGCAGCCTAGCGCCCGTGGAAGCCACTCGGATGGATTCCAACCCTAACCTATTTTTTATCGATTGAGTTAAAAAGCTAGATTGACTGCCACTGTCTAACAGGGCACGTATAGTTTCAGTCTTAGAATTGACTGGATTCATGACTTCGATCATGACTGTCGACAACATGACATGCGTAAAAGGTTGTCTAGAAAAATTGACGCTTAGATCGTCTTGTGCAGTCTGAGAAGACGAATTTTTATTTGATTGTGACAGCAAAGAATCGTTATTAGTCTTATGTAACAATGTGTTGTGACGTCCCTTGCAGTCGCGACATGAACCTGAGGTACACTGACGTGTATTATGGCCTGCACGGAGACAATTTATACAAAGTTTAAGTTTAAAAGCTTCGGCTACTCTCAACTCAGGTGTTTTCGCTAAAAATGAAGGGCAATTATAAATGAAATGGTTACCCTTGCAATATACGCAACGAGTACGATTTTTGTTTGTTTGATTAATACCTAAATTGGAAGTGCACGAAAACGATTTCTGATGTTTCGCAACTTTAAAATGATTATTACTATTGCTAGACGATGACATGCTAGTAGAAATGTGCTTGTTATGCTTAAACGATTCCAATACATCAGCACGGTCCTTAAGAAACTTATGAAATTGTTCTAAGGTTGGCATATCGCTTAGAATATTGCGATGCTCCTCCCACTTCATACTAGTGTGGTTATCCAACTTTGAACTGACTAAATGAATGATTAACGTATCCCACTGATCTGTGGGTTGGCCTAAGCTTGATAACGCACGTAAATTCTTGCTGACATGGTCAATCAATGATCGTAATGACTGTTCGGATTCCCTACCTAACGGCTCAATGTTGAACAAGGCATTGAGGTGGTTATTTATTAACTGTCTCTTATTGTCGTAACGATCGCACAGTAAACTCCACGCCTTGTTGTAGTTTAATTCCGAAACTTCCAAGTTAGAAATGACACGAGCGGCCTCACCCTCTAAATATGAATTTAAATAATAAAACTTATAAATAGGTAGGATTTTTTCGTTGTAATGTATAAGAGATTTAAAAGTATCACGAAACTCAAGCCAGCGGAAATAGGTTCCGTCAAATTTTGCAATTTGTATTAACGGTAATTGAAAACCTATGCCATGTGGTTCGCGTTGACGTTGAGAATACCTGCTTTCTTCGTCATCCAAATTTTGCGTAGACTTAGAATAACGTGTAATGATATTTTGAGCAATAGAAATACTACCATCGATATCATTCTCAATCTCCTCGCGAATATCTAGCTCAGTCTCTAAAACATCGCCGTTCGAGGTTTCGATCTGACTTTGCACGTCGTTAAACTCACTCGACAAACATTCGAACTTACTTAGCTTAATCTTTATTTCGTTTAATTGAATCGCGTCTAAACTAGACAAATTGTTTAATCTTTGTATGTAGTTTTTAAATTTAGTGACGCGTCCTTTTATACTACTGCGTTTTAAGATTAATTCTTTTAAAGTAGACATCTTAATGCGAACAAAAGAAACAAACGTAAATACTAATTAGAATCAATGACCGGAACAGCTGATCTATTCAAACGCGACAAACACTTCACTCGAGTAGGTAATAAAGTTTTTTACATACGCTCCTCCTTTGTTTAGCGATAAGCTAATTGCATCGGACACCTGCAGAGACTGACCGCTCGTCAGTCCTCAGCGTGGCATCAACCCGCACGGCCGATACTCCCGTACGCTGAAAACGTCGGCAATATGTGATTAAAATAATTGCCTTAAAATGAATGATAAAATATGAAAGCGTATGAAAATATGAAGTGCTTTATGAGAATATGAAGTGGTGTGATCTTAGGTTGCGAATTATGGCAGTATAATTTATAGAACTATCAGGAAACAAATTGAAATTCGTTTAAAATAATAGATAGAAAGGTGCGTTTAATACGTTGGAATCTATAGTTAGCGTTAGTTGTGTAGCAATAGTGATGCAATTTAAGTTATAGTTAAGGATAATTAATATTACGATGACTTGGCAAATTTGAATTTTAACGGTTGCAATATTTTTTTGATTTTACGGGAAATGAGCTTGTACACTTGGTGGACAGCTATAAAAATAGTATGGTATGATAATGGTGATGATAGATAGATGGATGATGATGATGGATGGATGATTGATTGGTAGATGGATGATTGCTGGATGAACGGTGATTTTGTTGAAAAGATAGACACTTATCTGATTTGGCCCTGCTTCGGCAGCGTTGATAGGTACTGCCGGCTGGTGCTTGCAAATCTTCTTAGTCGTGCTTGAGCGTTAAACCTGTGCTGCGATGCTGTTGCGAATCGGCGATGGCTTCAAACGCGATTCCGTTGAATTGAGAAGTTTCTTGTTTAGATGTCCTGTCACGGTCGCCACTTTTTATGTTCGGTATTTAGGCAGGTTAAAGAAAACTTCTTTGGTTTTGCTAAATACTTTTATCTGAAGATACAGGTGTTGCTAAGTCAAGAAATCGTAGCGGAATGATATGCAAATTTTGAATGTAAAAGAAGTAACGTTTGTACATAGATTAAAAAGGTTTACAATTTTATATAGATTATTGAATTTGCATAGACAATAGGTCACAGAAAATAAATGTAGTGCAGGTTCACACGTAGGCGCCAACAGTAATAGAATATGCTAGATAAGAATTAGACAGCTTTTCATCAATTTTTTCACCTAGGTTTAAGTTTATTATGCCGTAAAGAACTGTAAAAACAGCTTTGTATTGCCTTATTCTTTTATATGTAGGATATATTTTCACTGTGGCCAGTCGTGGCGCAATGGCACAAGCGTGTCACTGTAAACGACTGGTTGTGGGTCGATTCTCACTCGAGGGGTGAAAATATTTAATATATCCATTTTCTTCGCTCTGGTGTCGAGGCAAATCGCGGCGCTTAACACACAATGCCTTCAAATTCGGCGGAAAGTGGGGAACGGAGTGTCTTAACACTAGGTTCCCTCTGCCTACCCTGCAGTATACGGGATACAGCGTGAAGCTAAAAAAAAGAAAAAGAATATTTTCACTTTTAGGATTTTTCTTCCTTGACTATTGTTGACTATCCTTGACTATCCTTGACCTGTAGACTATTTTTTCGTCGATTCGCGTAAAATATGCGGATAGTGTCCAATGTATGTCATATATAGAAAAATGTATGCCAAACTCGTGGTAGGGTGCGTTAAAATTTACTTAATCTAAAAAATAATTTACTTGTATTTATATAATAGAGATTGGCTCGCTGTACTTTTTCTACCAACTTTACAAATGTATCAAATTTCCATGAAAAGGAGTTACAAAGTACATTCGAGTACGTATATATTTTTAACGTATAACAGTGACTGTGCACATTGATTCATTTAAATTAAAAATAGATGTTTAATAAATTTATAAAATAGATGTTGTTGTGAATGTTTATAAAAATGTCTTTTTTAAAACTGTCTCTCAACTTGTTTATAAGCCAATCACAAAACATTCTGGACGGATTTTATTGCTTTTATAATAAATCCTATATTTTTCTAGGCCTTAAGCCTAGAGAGATATAGGAATAATTGATGTCGAAGAGTAGGTAGATACTAGATAGAAGAAAATATCTAACGTAGAACCATAACAGACAAATTTAACTAAGTAGAAATAATAATAGCGTTAGCACAATCTATGAGAACTGCCAAGCAACATTGTGTGCATATAAAATTCACAACAAATCACTCACTCACTCACGACAACGAAATTGACGCCTTAGTATAATTTATTCAGGCATATTATAATTTTCTATTTTACCAAAAACTAAACCTAACTAAGGACTGTTAATAAAAATGTTGTTCGATTGTTTTCATAATGAAGCTTAAAATTTCGCTAATTTCTTTTTTATCTGTTTCTCTGCTGAATCGATAAAAACCTTAAATCAAATATTTACAGAATTATACTCGAATATTTACATTTTTTTTGTAATAATTATGGTTGGAATTTGTAATATTTATTAAATATCGTCAATCACTAATTTTAGTAATTATAAACAAATCAATCAACTTCACGTCTTTTCTTGTAGCGCAGGGTAATAAGAGAAAAGTTAGATTCAAGACACGATGTTCTCCTCTTTCCACTCGAAATCGAGATATTGGGTGTTGAGTAGCGGAATTAAGCGCAGTGCTTTCTCTTATGTATAAATTCGGAGGATGAAAGTTATTTAAAATCATTTCCTGAGTGAAAATCAAACCGACAATAGCATTTACAGTCAGACGCTATCTCATTGCGCCACGATGGCCTCATAGCATTAGTAAACATTAGTAAAAAGCGAAATATAATATTAATAATGAAAGTTATTCAGACAATTTTAATAACTGAAAAATTACAAAACACTATTTGCCTTCGTTTGTCTTAGAATTTTGAAATAACGTTACAAAATGCACATTTTTGCCGTTAAGAATTTCGACATGTATTTTAAAATGGTCGATGCAGGAAATAAATATATAGCTGTAAAGACGTTACCGTTGTCTCGCTGAATCGAATGGGCAATCGCCCCAGTAGTAGCTGTGATTTAGAGGCCATTTCTCATGTGTATTGCACGAGTTCGAAACAGGGATCAGTTTTACCCGCACTGCTCCCGTGTCGTAATCAATTGAATGCTTTTTATTACCATCCCACCAATAGACAAGCAAAATACTACAAGGAAAAGGCAATTTGTATTGCTTTTAGTTCTTCCACATTAAGCTTTTTAAGTAGCTACTTATACAAAAAAAAAATGAACTTAATTTACCATTCTGTATAGGTATGTGTAGAAGTCACAAAAAAGGAAACAATCAGGACATCCCTTTTTAATATTAACGTTCAAAATATCTAAAAAGGTTCTAACCTGAATAATGAAAAAGATTGAACCGAAAGGACTCGTGGAAAACGTACAAATTAATTTCGTTTACAGAAAAAAAATGGCGTCAGTTTCTAAAACGGCCAGTGGGTCAAAAGCTTTCTCTAATGGCATACCCGAAAGCCAATTACACCAATTAAATACTTCACCTCTAAACTGTACTCTTTTTACGTGATATTTATAAATATTTTTTGTTACATATCTCTAATGGAAGCGAATAAGTCAAAATAAAACATAATAATAAATTTACGAAAATTAAAAAAAAACAATTATAAGCTTTGCTTAATCTGTTACTATTAAGAAATTTTTGTTTTAATTGAAGGTTAGAACAAACAAGGATCTTTTCATGTATCTTTACATGTTTATTTGAAACAAGCTATTTTTTTAACTATATAATGCTCAATCATGTCTTATCTATTCAGGGTTCATCAGAATGATTTATATGGTATTGGAAATAGTTTTTGAATATATTTACACTGTGAAACATAATATTTAAGTGATGAAAGAAAAAGCGATCCGAAACGTCAACAGGTACGCACTGTTGCTTCGTCCAGTCACATGCGAAAATGCGGTCAAAACATTTGCAACCTTAACGAATAAATCCGAGTCGACCGCTCGAGACTCGAGTGCCGCTCACCACCGCAAGTTCATGCCTCGTCTCACGAGCTCAACTGAACTGATTTTCATCATTAAACCCATAACGAAAAATCATATCAGTATTGCATTCCTTGTATATAACTCTAAGAGGAAACCATAACAGAAACCATAAGATATATACATATATGGTATAGAGTATATAGTCTCATGTTACACACTTACGAGCTTAATAAGCTAAGTGTCACTATGAAAGTTATGCCATATTTTTTTATAATTTCATTATATCAATGTGTTAATCATAAGTCAAGTAAGTGACACTGCAAAGTATTTGTGGTCATCTAATTTCAAGAAGCAAACGCACATTCAGTGAGAGCACAAAGACAAGGTTGCTTTGAGGAGACATGAATGTTACGAATCATACTCACTCGTCACGAGATGAATGCGGTGTAATTGAGACGTCTTCATCATCACTTCGTAAATTATACTCTTGGCGTAGTTGTAAATCAGAACTTGCGACATTTTGACAATTTTTTAAAAGTAAGGAAAAGTTTTTATGTTTATAAACCAAACAAAAATAGATAGATTTTTTTATGATGTTTATGATATACTGTGTACTTAAAGGTATAATTTGTCTTCTTTTGTTGTGTTAACAACATACTTTAATTTTCCTAATAATGAAATAATCTAGCCGTCAATTATCTTATATCATACATAACATTAAAATATTACGTAGGTGTATTCTAGATTTTGAAATAAGATGTTATATTATTATTAACTATTATATGTTGTATTATTATGATGTTATATTATTATTAACATATAATACATTATTATTAATATAACACATATTTTTCAAAATAAAACTGTTACTTATTTCGTTACAAAGAAAATATTTGGTAAATTTACTATGACACTTAATTTATGACTTTACTATTAATGTGTTTATTCCAGTTTCTTTTCACATAAGTTACTATTTTTAAAGTTGTAAGAACAATCTAGTTTCCCTCTTTACTTTTCAATGAGAAAAAGAGCTTTGTGTCTTTTAGCTGTCACGTTGAAGTTTCAGGAAGGAGGAGCATACGAGATTACACATGAGATTGCAAAAGCAAAACAATAGTCGCACATTCAGCACGGCGAAGACGTAGCACATTTTCTGTGTACGCCCCACGTTAAACGTAGTGTCCGAGAAGAAAAATGTGGAGCGGGGGCCCAGAATAGGCTGGGGTCGACGACCTCTCAGGCGCCGTCTGCAGCGCCTTCACAAATCTTACATTATTTAGCACAATCTATGAGAACTGCCAAGTAAATTCACACTACTGTATCTGCGATAAGGCGTTAAGAGGGTGTCTAAATAATACTCATAAGAACAAAAGCCATGCTCATTAAGGAATTTCATTTCTTATACAATTGCTTAGTGTAATGCACAATAATTAGATATATTATATAAATATATCTAATATATCTAATTATTAGGATTCTCTATGGTTGGTTAAGTTACGAAAATTACATACGCTGGAACTTATTATAATCAGGAACATACTTTAAAAAACTCTGTTTCTGTCAAAATAATTAGAAATCTCAAGACTTTGAAATTGAAATTGCTTATCCCTTTAATTTTGCATACATAAATACAATCCCAGCTACATCCATCATTAAAAGTAAATAAGCTATTAGTATTGTACATTGTTAACTTATTTAAGTACAACAAAGCAAATATATAGTCCTGAAAAAAGTAGCTATAGAAATAAGCTTTTGAAATTCTATTATAGACTTAAAATGGTGCAAAGTTTGTCAGCTGTCAATGGAGTTTTGGTCTTTGATCAGATTATAATGTCTATCGCCTCGTTAAGTAGACTTGCAATCATTACTTGACGTTTATGTAACCATCTTTTCAAAATAATAGCTAATTTAAATGAAATTTACTATAATTTAATATTTATAATGATTTAATATTGTGTTTTAAATTGATACGACTTTTATGTTTTACAAGTTTATCAATAATTTTACGGAAACATAAAAACGATACCTTTTCCGATAAAGCAGGTTAGATACAAATGATTTTTTTATCTGTATTCGAGGCATTGTACGATGAGCGGTAGTAGTCAACGCCGCTTCTTCTCTTGTTAGACCGGAAAAATTAAAAATAACTCGGAGAATTAACCAACTTATTATTGTTATTAGGAGAATGAACCTTTAAAGGTTTTTGTAGTCATAGGATGTCCCACTGCGTAAGGATGGCCTACATATGTATATTACAGAATATATATGAATTTTATAATTTGAAATCCACTATGATATACGAAATAACTGATAATAAAATAGAAACACTTTTTTAATACAGTGATTTTTCCAAACTTATACAAGAGAAAATGAAATAAAGCAATCTAACTTCTAAAAGTCTTCCTTAATTACACTGTTCCAAGTCAATTGATGTCTGACCTAAATCTGCATTTGAATAAGGAGCAGACAGCCCCAACAAGTTTAACACAATCGTCGCCATCTTAATAATTCCAATCTCGCAGTTTCAATGTAAACAGAGCTGCAATGCGAGGATTAGGCTTTGATTTCACAAAGTTTCCCACTTGACGCGAGCGAGCTGCCAGCATCATCGGAGATATTGCCATGTCTTTCGAGTATCATTCATTAATTCAAACCAAATTAAGATAATATATTAGGTACTGTATTCAAACTTTAAGTTTAATATTAGACTAACTTATTATACTTATATGTTTTATTTATATTTTATGTTATTTATATTTTCTATTAACCAATAATTTTATTATGTGTGACATATCTTTTTTTAATTTATGGAATAAGTCGAAATAGTAAATAATTTTAAAAGATTTAGAATTAGTAGTAATTTTAAAGGAGTATAGACATGAACGATTCATTCGCCTGTGTTTGTCACCCGTCGCTCCACTCACCACCCGTTGTCGTACAAATTTTCACGTGTAAGTATAGCCAGTTTGTCCTATTACATACATTATGAGGTAAGAAAATGTCTATTAGGCTGAATATTTTTTATTACGGCACCATTTCCTCATCACTTTATCTTACAAATCAGGCCCAAGCTTAGCTGTACAACAAAAGGTACGTTTTCATTCAAATACTCCCAGAAGTTACAGAGATTGGCGTGTACAGACAGACATATATATATATATGTTAAATAAATATTCATATATTTCTACGTTTTCGTTAAAAATATCAACGTACACATTCATTTTTTTTTCCTGTTTTATTATAGTGATGCCGATATATCTTTATAGAAACTTAAGTCAATAAACGCCGTCGTCCAATATCTAAGTTATGACACAATCTCAAAGAGTCAATAATGCATTTTGAGCTCAATCCATCTTATCCGATTCATAAACTTTGTGGTAAGTAAGATAAGGACCAAGTTGAAATAAGTTGTTAACACAAGATTTCCTTTCCTACGCTGCTATTGAATTTTATTAAGATTTATTTTTCTTTTTCAATGTTATTGTAATTTACACGTAATCGACTTTGCTACGTATCGAATTACCAATTAATATTGTATCTCCATAATTATGTTGGAAAAAATATATACCTAAAAGTGAATATATTAGAACAAAAAACATTACTATATTTAACTTTTAGTAGCTATGTCCACAAAGCAGAAAAGGAACGGTGAACAGTCTGAAAGAATCCAAGAGACGTCGTTCTGCACTTGCCGCCCAAAATCGACACATTACGTTTTAAGAGATGAAACTCAAGCTAAAGCGTAAGCAGATCGAACCCACAACAAACCCCTTTTACAATAATAGCCGCTCCTACTGCAACACGATTGCCTACCATTTTATCATATGGAATACCTTTACCATATACCTATAATGGAATACCTTTTATAATATTACTACAAAAATAGCTTTACTGTTCATACATATGAGTATAGGGAGTTTTCTTTTACTAGAGTAATGTTTCTTTGACACAAAAGGTAGAGATTAGATTTAACAAGGGCCCAGTCGGATCAATGGGTTTTGTGGGATCAATGATATCCATAAATTCTCCAACTTACACTAGCGTGGCCCACTTTTTTATTTCAAAATAGAAATTAAATGTAAACTTGCTTACATGTATTCCTATTTTGTGTCGACAGTTAGACACATTATATACATATTGACTGACTGCTACCTTGTATAATTTAGGTAGGTATATAGTATGTATATATTTTTGCTATATGCGTAAGCATATAACAAAAAATTATACTAGGTATACAGTAGTAAATTCATGAAAGTAGATTTGTAGTATAACTAATATCCACATTATAATTAAGTTAAGTAATACGAATATTAAATTTATTGACTTTAACACAACAATATGTGTACAGGTACTCGTAGGTGGCTAAAATAAATCTGTTTTTTTTTTATTTGATTGATGATGGTGATGATATTTGATTCAATTCTGATTAAATTTAAGATATATAATTTTCGTTGCGTAAAGCTACGTCTTAACTGTATAAAAATTGTAATGAAAAATCTCTATCATCTTTGTCTAGTTCAGACCGCACTTATATAAATATTTTTTCTTTTTCTTCAGCTTCACGCTTATTCTTGCATAGCGTGATATTCAAAGAGGACCTAATGTCAAGACACTTACTCCTCTACTTTCCTGAAAGGCTGCGCTTAAAGTAGTTTCCTGTACCCATATAATTAAAAAAATAAGATTTCCCCAAACTACATGCAAACTTCTAAAATCAAATTTTGTAGGCGGGCGCGGGGCGCATGAATATTTTCGTTCCAAATGTAATTGAAAAACTCGCTACAATAAAAGTCGAGGGTGACACAAGAAGACTTGACGTGGGGTTATGCGGGCTTGTAAAAGTTCTTTTTTTTACTTATTATCCTCTCCTATATTCTTTGCAAAGTATACAAAAAGAATATAGTAAAATGTTGGTCTGTTAAGCAAGATGCGTTAATAAGAAAGTAAGTAATATCTATAATAAACATAAATACTAATATATAGCTAACTTATTGTACCTAAATATTAACCGGATTGTAGGTTTTATTAACCATCATTACGTTCGATTAAAGTGCAAGTCAGATAATTCCAAGTAGACAATAATAATGGCCAAATGTGCACCATTGTCTACACCTATACTAATATTATAAATGCGAAAGTCTCTCTCCCTCTCTGTCCGTTACGGTTTCACGGCTCATCTGAATTGATTTCAGAATGAAAATAATTGAAGTCCCAAGGCCAAAAATTGGATATTTTTTT
Organism: Dryas iulia moderata; assembly: GCA_019049465.1. Taxonomy (NCBI): domain Eukaryota; kingdom Metazoa; phylum Arthropoda; class Insecta; order Lepidoptera; family Nymphalidae; genus Dryas; species Dryas iulia. The sequence goes on along the minus strand of CM032416.1, from coordinate 5,751,658 downwards.
TTAAAAATAAACCCTGAAACAGTTCAAATAGGGGATGAAGATTGGTCCCTACAAATATTCATGTTCACGTTGTAGCTATGCAAATCAAATCTGCGGGAAGTCGCTAGTATTTTTATATTTAAGTGTATAAAAATACTAGCTACTCTATCTACGGCATAAAGTATAAATAATTAAAATATATAAATAATCAATTTTCATTGCAAATATTGAATTAAAGAGGGACTAATATAGAAATGAATCATACAGTATGTTTGTATTTATTTTTCAAAAAATCCTTAAATTCTATGACAGTTATATGTCCTCGAAAATAAAAAATTATATAGTAACATAAACCTAAGCTTACTATTGAGTCGCAACGATAAATTAAATGTAGCAATAGAATCAATTTAACAAATCCAATACTTCGTAAGAAGTAGATTCATTTTTATCTCCGCTCATTTCCCGCTTGGCCTAACCCTTCGTTTTTCCATTATAATTATCAGTTTTATTTTAACACTTTTTATGGATTTCACTTTCTATAGATTTTCAGAAACCACGTGGTTTTTTGATTGTTTATCACATTGATTAGACAAGTTGAGAAATATTTTCTCAGATAATCTTACCTCTATTATAACTAACAAATATGTTACGTGAAATTTAAACTTATAACATTGGCCTTGTACATATTTGGTTGATATAAAGATATTATAGTGACAGTAAATTTGAACTACTCAAATTTAGAAAATGCTGCGCACAAAGCATAGAAATAGTAAACGCTAAGTCAGTACGTGATAAAAACTGATTGCAATGAGCATTCACGCATGACTTATTTCCGCAGGATTTAAAATGTTTCAAACCATAATGAAGAATGAGCGTGAGTCTGCTTACACGAGTATTGACATACGGATATTTTTACTACTTCCTATATAGTTCCCATCAACATTTCTAACCATATTTGCATAGTTCGCAAAAGCTATTTGAACAGACTACCATGGTGAATAAAAAATTTGCGGTCAATAATAACTTTTGCTTTGTTAATAAATATATAAAAATCCTTATACTTTGACCGCAAAAAATAGGCAGAAAAAACTTAGTGTTAAGACACTCCGTTCTCCAGTTGACGTGACAATTCCACTTATGCATGCTATGTCGTCGTTCAACGCCGCGTTTCTTAAGAAAGTGCGATAAAAAATATATAAAATAAATATATTACGATAACTACGGTCAATATCAAAATTAAGGATGAATGTTATTTTTTGACTTTTTACTTAAAAATAACAAACCATAAACGTACATAAAAAAGGCATTGTACGTTATTCTCTTTATTAAGGAATCATGTATGATAATTTATATTGAAGAAAGTTAAAGCTTTAGCACTTCGATTGTGTTGTAAAATTCTATAAATGTTAGTCTTAGTTAGAATTCTAACAAGTTAGTTTCGCAGCATAACTCCGATTATTATGAATACAACTAAGTGTAACTAATGTCCCAGCAACGCGGTGATAGCGTCGAATATTTAATGTACATATATACCATGGTCTTATGAGTTCTTTTAAATTCCGCCCTAAAGTAGAAAGTCGACAACAGTTCGAAATTATTCAAAAAATAAGCCACTAGCTAATATTTAGAAGGCATTCTGTACAATTTTCTTACAATAAGCGAACAGCGAATGTGTTTCACAGCCAACTAAATTGGAGACAATAGGTACTATAGAAATCGGTTTATCTTTCACAGTCAGGTCGCACAGAAGCAGCATTGAGGCAGCGAGAAACTTTAGATAAATTATTTGTTAAATCATACAACAATTCCTTTCTTTTCTTTTATTTTTTTTAGATTTAAGCAAATTCTTTAATATTAAAATAAAATTTACTCTATCCACTGAAAGCTTATTAAATATATTTGTAATATGATAATATATTTTATATTATGGGCTGCCTACGAGTAACTAGAGTGCCACTAGAAATGTATCTTGTATACTTCTAAATGTTTTTCTTTAAAAATATACCAAAATATTCCGGATTTTGTTAAGAACCGTTAATGGCGCATGCACCGGAAGATATATAAGAGGGTAAGCAAAGAACGTAGGGGTAAGGGGAGCCAGTTTTCTATATAAAAAAACTGTTATTATTTGTTTGTTTACGAATGTAATAAATGTTATGTTCTCAGCCTAAAATCGATATAGCACATTGACAAATCAACTTACATAACACATTCGTCATATGGATCGTCACAATTACTTCCACAGTAATAAATCATCCTTTTGACCCGTTTTGCAAAGTAGTCCATACCATCCTGCTTCACATGGAACGGATATACCGTTACAGTGTATTCAAAGTATCTAATTTAAAACATTTGATCTCATATGAATGTACACCACACACAACGTACTCTATTCAGACAGGTTTAACTGAACAAATATATTTATCCTATGTTCATATACAATTTAATAATGTAGTATTAAATTGTAAATTTATATTTTAATCTTAAATAATGTATATTATAAGTATAATCGACCAATGACCACATACATAATCGATTAATCAACCCCAAGTGTAAACGAGCTCACATTTTTTAAATGTCATTTTTCGTTCAAGCAGCTCTCAACTCTTCACTCGATTAGGGCTGTGTTCATTAAATTACTCGATTGCAGTTCCCAGTTTGTAGAGTAGATTGCACTGACGAACAGAATTTTGCGAAACGAATAAAAATCACCCAAGTAGCAGGTTATTTGTAAATTTCGCAGAAAAAATGGAGCTATCCGAGCTAGATTGTTCGAATTAACTTTTCAAAGTAAACTTCTTTGGATTGGTTGTGATTTCAAACTCTATGAAATAAAAAAATGACATTATAAAGAGATAGGTATCACGTAAATCTATAGCTTTCAGCCTATTATAAAGTGAGTTAGTAAGTATAGTTTTATTAAATGTATCTTATTATTGTTCGTAAATGAATGTAAAATAATAATCATCATTTAATATAAGTATAAAAAAAGCTAACCGATTGTTTCATTCTAAGCAACGATGTGCATTATTTGTTGCCGGGTACTATACGTACCTAAGTAATGTCATTTGTCTGTACTATGTGTAATAAAGCAGTAAAAATGTGTCTGTACCTAGAATATAATTAAGGGAAAATAATATAAGATGAAAAAATAATATCCATGATTTTTAAACATTTGTCAGTGTGTTTGTAGGTGTTTGTTTATATATAGGCGCTAATTTCTGGATCTATTGCAATGATTTAAAATAATAAAGTTAAGTATATTTAAAAAATAGTGTAATTATTTTCTTTTGTTACTGGGAAATTCAGTTTACACACAAGTAACTATTAGGCCAGCATATCGCATACGTAATTTATTTGAGCTATATATCTATTAGAAAATGATGACTTAATAAAAATTATGCAACCTTTTGAGATTTTTTGTTAACGTGTACCAAACAATATCTGGGCCATCTACTACGACTATTAGAGCACTTTACTTAGTATCTTAAAGGTAAAAAAATTCACGCAAATAAATAAAAATTAAAAAAAAATACTAACATAGGGTGGTACGCACACATAATATACCTACTCGTATTTTTCTCGTAAAAATATCTAACATGTTTAGAAATTGTGTAGCTTCTTTGACACTTCTTCTTTCACACTTCACGCTGAATTCCGCATACAGCAGGGTAGGCAGAGGGAACTTAGTGTTAAGACACTCCGTTCCCTACTTTCCGCCGAATTTGGAGGCATTGCGTGTTAAGTGTCGGAAGTTAACGCTGCGCTTTGCCTCAGCACCAGAGCGAAGAAAATGGAAATATTTCCCCTCCTCGAGTGGGAATCGAACCCACTACCAGTCGCACTTTGTATCACTGCCGCACGACTGGCACAAGGTGTACATACTTTGAAAAAAGATCAGAGTACACACTTTGTAAAGTAAACAGCATACTACCGGCATGCAACAAGCATATAAGTGATGATATATTTATTTACGTATAACGATCACATAGTTATTTAAAATAAAAGTATACCAAATTTCATAATAAAAAATATACTACATGGGTATATCAAAAGGCAAATCGAGGACTGGTTTAATTGGTTTGGAAATATTGGTTTGCGGCTATTGACAACGCTTTTCTTATTCAGTGGGAAATATGGAATATACTCGTACTGGCCGCTGCATACACTTCAAAAATCATTTTATGAGTTCGATTAATGAACTCTGTATATCCGCATTACTTTATACACATAATCTTTGCAATATAACTTTTTTACATTCTTAGGAATCAGATTTAATATTTAATTATTGTTTTTTTAGCTTCACACTGTATCCCGCATAGAGCAGGGTAGACAGAGGGAACCTAGTGTTAATACACTCCGTTCCGTTAATACTGTAATACACTACTTTCCGCCGAATTCGGAGGCATTGCCTGTTAAGTGGCAGAACTTAACGCACTTTGCCTCTACAACAGAGAACAGAACGTAAAATGGAAATATTAAATATTTCCAATCCTCGACTGGGAACCGAACCCACAACCATTCGCTTTACAGGTACACTTTGTGCCTCTGCGCCACTACTGGCCCCAATACCTTCTAAAAAGTGATAGTGCTAAGCATCAATGAATGTTTACTTGTACAAAAAATATTAGGTATATTAAACAAAATTGAAATAGGAGTAAAACAATTTTAAACAGAAATCTTTGTATATCATGTAGTATATAGTGATTGCATTCTAGTTTTATTTCTACTACAATATTAAAATTCTTCGGAAGAAGTCTGCGTTTTATCCGCGTGAGGTTTATTTGAAGTCTGTAGATCTTTGATTTGGCCAATTTAATCAGTTACTATAAATTAAGGAAGGTATTAGAGAGAACATAAGGTAGGAGTTTGCGCTCCGATCTTGCTGACTACCCAGCAAAGGATACAGCTTAACGTTAGTTTAGTTTTTAGTTTATATCATTATAGTGATACATCTTTTTTTTTAATTTGACTAAGTATTACTTTTCAAATATGTTTCAAATACTTTTAATGAGCATGTACATAAATTGTATATATTTGTAACTTACATTTGTTAAGTTACTTTGTTCACAATTAGTGAAATCAGTGTCCTAAACACTGATTTGACTAATTATTGTAAAAAAGTACAAAAGAGTGAACATATTGTACAGAATAAATATTGTTCAACGGATTTTCTTTTGACGAACGTCAAGGTATGTTATTGTTTGACATTAGGTATACTTAACTGTTAGTTTTATCATTATTTAAATGCTTGTGTGATACATATGTTAAAAGTGAACTTTAATAAATATTTGTTGCTACTGAAGTGGAGGACGGAGTGTCTTAGCTATTAGGTTCTCTGTGATAAACCCGCTGATATGCGAAAAGCGTCAAGCAGAAACTGAATTTTGAAAATTACGTACAAGTTAAATCATTTCTAATTATCTAAGTATCTTATTCTAATTATCGCAGTATTTTTTCCTTCTGCTATATTCATGTTCGGTTTGATGTGTAAATACAGATTTTTAAAATATTTTTTTCAAATAAATTTACTTCTTTAATAATGAAGTCTAAATTTATAAACTGATACAAATAACGGAAATTAAAAAAATGAAAAAATGGGGTTAACATTTTAAACAAAAAAATTACCCTTTAAAAGTTTTTTTATTTATTTCTATTCAATATGGTTGACAATATTGTTTATATAAAAGAATTCAAAAAAGGACCGAAACATTATTTAATATACATCGGAAAAAAAGGTGATATTTAAAGATGTGTGTTGTAAAAGAATTAATATCCGCTATTTGAGATTGTTTATTTGTCTGCTTCATTTCCTACCGGAAGTTTTAAATAGTAGCGTAGTGCGTTACTAACCCCTGCACATTTAATGTGTGATATTACAACTTTGCTTTGCGTTATATTAACGTAATATCTTAACTATTACTTTTACTACGTATGTACCCGTCTTTGGATATGTCGATGGTCTTGCAATCAGGCGAATTCGATACTTAGTTGGTAAAGAATATCAAATCATTACATTATATTTTGAGTATATTTTTTTCTTTCTTTTCTTTTAGCTGCACGCTGTATCCCGCAGACGGTAGGGTTGCAGAGGAACCTAACCTCGGTGGTTACGTAGTAATGTGTTAAGTGGTGGGAACTTACGCCCGCGCTTTGCCTCAACTCCAGAGCAAAGAAAATGGAAATATTCAATATTTCTACTCCTAGAGTGGGAATCGAACCCAACCAGTCGTTTACAGTCCACGTGTGCACTGCGCCATGACTTGTTGCCCGGTATATAAAATAGATAATCTTATATTATTGTAAAGGGCGTCTAGAAATAAGTTTTTATATCGATTTCCTTATATAAATAACTTGTGAAATAATCTTTGAAAAACAATTACTATAGAAATAGGAACGCTTTGACATATAACTCATGTCATAAGGGAATTATTGTACTTACTTAGCATAATAATCATCTATCATAATCAGTGCTAAAGCTGTTTTTCCACATATGGAAATCAGGATACCCTTAGGAGATAAATAAAACTCAGCTTATGTATATTTACTAAACCCGTTCTTGAAATACTTAACTATACGTTACGCAAATTTATGTTGTTCTTTAATTGTTTTATGTTTGCCTCCGAATTCGGCGGAATGGGGGAACGGCGTGTCTTAACACTAGGTTCCCTCTGCCTACCCCCGTCTGTGTGCGGGATCAGCGTGAGCTATTTACTTATTATTACAAGTACAAAAATAACACAGTAAAATAAAATGAAAACGATTTTCGTGTAATTCTAAACTTAGTATCTTATAATTCATTCGTTCATGTGTTAATTAAGTAACAAGGATATATACGAGATAATATAATAAAATACAAACCAATCTCCGATTTATAAAAAATATTAAACCACGTTTTTAATACGAAAATTCATTTTTAAATTATATCGTTACTATATACTAGCCACAAATGAATTGTAATAGGTAGGTATACAAAGTACAATTTTTGAGATATTGAGATTAGGGGACTTCGAAAATATTCTATAATTCCAATTCTGGAAGGAATATAGAAAAAATACAATATATGTACCTGATGATAGACTCAACTCGTAATTTGTTTTCTCAAAGGACTAATTTCAATAGTTATTTTCTACTGACGGTACCCACTCGCGAATTCGCCGCGTGAACTAAGTAGCGATTTCGTTGTATTGCCACCCTCGGGGGTGGATTTTTTTAAAAATAAAGTAGCTTATGTATAACGTTGAGTTATCAACTATATTTGTGCCAAAGTTAGTCATGCGATTTAGATTTTTCATGAACTTTCATTCCCTTTTTTTTAACGTCAGGAAATCCGTTACGGATACCAGCCGAAGTACTCGGGACGTTGTTATGTGGGACTCCGGTGAGGCAAGACGATAACGCCGCCGTTTACCCACTAAAACCTGACGGTGCTCCTTTTGAGTTTAACCCTGGATATTTTACTACTTTCAATCTAAGTTTCATCCAAATCGAACTGGTAGATTAGACGTGAAAGCGTAACAGACAAATAGACAGACTTTCGCATATATAATATAGTATGGATTATGCAACTACTTTAAATGGTCGCATTTGAAAAAGCTAATTTCACAAATGCACTCTTTATGAATACCTTTATTCAAAAAATATTTAAATATACGAAGAAAAAAATTAGATATTACCGACCAGATATAAACTCAACCTCTGAATCTATTCAATTAGCCAAATAATTACCATTGAATCAGCCGAGTACAAAACTGCACTTTGTATTTAGAACTGAGAAATAATAATACAATTAAAATGGTACTCCGTGTGGAAACGAACCTACAACCGAAAAGTCAGACACCCACTTGGTCCCACTGCGATAGGATAGTGAAGTTATGAAGTTCCGAATTTTATAAAAAGTTATCAAATATGAGAAAATAAATAACACTAATTAAAATTTAAAAAGGACCATATACAAAACATTATCATTGCTACATTAACTTTATTCCTGTCATACCATCAACAATAGCTGTTTCTTTGTCCTATTCAAAACTAGACACCCGATACTACAAAGTACAACGGCCACCGTATACTGTAGCGGCTATTGTTTAGTGTTTTACTCTCATTAGCGTGCCCTGCCATCACCAGGTGAATAGACTTGTAAATTATTTTTATCATTCTTTATGTAATAAAAAAGAGCACTTATTTATATATTCTGTAATATTAAAAGCTTTAAATGTGACTCGGGAGTCCTGAAATGTGATTCGTAAACGATCATTTTTTTCTCACCAGCAATATCGGTTGCTATAGCAACGTATTTTCAACTACATATTTATGCCAAGTATTGTCACCTATAATGGAGAGTGGTATACGGTATATGTTATATTAATAAATGTTATTTATAAACCACTTCCTTGCATATAAATGGCATTGTATAGACTTTTTAGTTATGATGTCGAAGTCCAGTATAAAAATTATTTATTTTCCAAAGCAGCTTTGTTTACTGTATTAACAACCATTGCTAATATTGTTTTACCATTTATCGTTGTTTACAGAAGTAGAGGTAGGAATATTTTTGCTTATTGTAATTATAACAAGTGTCTTGAATAAGTTGCTTCATAATTATAATTCTAATAATACTTGATTTAGGCTTCTGGTTGGAGTCATACTATTTTTATGAACAGCCATTGGTGCAATTTAACTACGACTACTTACTTATAGCCGAAACAGATGATCCCAGTGTCAGTGTAATATGTGGACAATCTCTATTAAACCAAAAAAATATTGAAAACGAAGAATTGTGTGCTAAAGCACAGGTAGGTATTTATGAAATACAATTATCATATTAAATTACAGACTTTGCTTTATTTGAAATATTGTTTTAATGATTTTGTTTTAGATATATGAGGAAGATTATAATAGAGATGGCAAAAATGATGAGTTAGAATTCGAAATGCAGCTCATTATTCCACATGAAAGAACATTAGTTTCAATAACGCTATTAATAGGTGTAAATTTCCAAATTACGGTAATATAAGCATCAGTAAACAAAATAATATTCTCTTAAAAATTAGATATGCCATAATTTTCTTAATAAATGTTATTAATTATATTTTCATTTCAGAATACATGTCCGTTACAAATGCAAAGTGTTGTGATCATAAACAAAGATTTTTGTTTTCCATCTAATAGCTTTCAATACCATAGTGATCTTAATATATACCAAACATGTCATCTACCATGCTTCAAAAACGTTTTAGACACAAGATATAATATCTCACTTTTTGATCATTTTAGTAACACCAAAGGGGACTTAACTGATTTTATTGTACAAGAATACTTAAGAAGAGAAGGTAATATTACATCTTCATTTTACATATTTTATTATAAATTTTAAAAAGACAAAAAGATATTCTAGATGTCGTTTTAATTTTACAGTTCTTACATTGACTGATCGGAGATATTCAAAATCTCAAAATGGCCACACTGGTACTATGGATGTTAATGTGGTTTTAGGAATTCCAGAACTTCAAATAAGATATGTACCAAACTTGTTACAGGAATTCAAATATGCATGGCCCCAATACCTATCATTAGCTTTGATCTTTTATTATTTAATAAGGAAACTTAAAATATTTGTATTTAAACAAAGATTACTCATGGCTTGGGAAATTATACCTTGGAACAAAAAGTATATTTAATTTAATACAAAAATTTAAGTACAAAAAAGTCATTAAACCATTTAAGTAACAAATATTCATACCTTCATTCTTATAAAAGTGGTTGAAGTGTGAATTAATATGAATAAACAAATTATTTTTGTCTGAAAACTATTTTTATTTACATTCTAACTTATGTTTCTAAATAATGTACAATTTATTTGATGAAATGGTGAAACTATTGTGTTAGACTTAATGTAGGGAGACTACTAAAATCTGATTTTGCATGATCTAATGTTGCCCGATTATCTTCAATAATAAATGTTTTTCCACTGTAATCATCAAGTTGGACTAATAAGTATCTACAATCATAATTTCCATATTCATTCTGTAAAAGAAATATTGTACTATTATAGTATGACAGTAGTGTAATTATGTATTTACTTAAAAATAACTTGCTTCACTTTAGATGTAAATATTATTTTACACATTAATAATAATTAACATACCTGCTTCATATCTAATTCTACAATGCCCTTGTTTCTTACACCTTTAACATAAAACCTCATTCTCATGTGTTTTGTTCCATCTTTTTCATAAACAGCATGGCTTACATGTGTTCTTCGTCTCCTTGACGTTTCTTCACCATAACCCTTAATGGGAGCACCAAGTGCATCTTCTACACGAGGATCCTTAAATTTTGAAATATGTTGTTATATAATACAAATTGTTTATATTTCATAAATCATAATTTAGTTAATATAACATACTTACATTTTTACATTTTTCAAGCGCTACGGAATATATGCTATTAGGACTGTTGCTTGAAAATAATTCTCGAAATATGTAATAAAATAAAATGCCTGTAACTCCCACACCAGCTAAAATTACACCAGTATACGACACTGTCTTGGTTGTTTCTTTAATTTTCTCTCCTATTGGTTTAACATCAGTTGAAACGTCGGCTCGTTCTTGGCTTTTAGATAACCCCTTTTCGGTAGCATAACACCGAACTGGTCTATATATAGATATTCCTACCGCCTTAGGTAACAAGTGAATAACATTTTTAGTTTGTACAATAGGAGATAATTTTGAAAGAAATGTCATATTTAAAAATAAAATAAATTAATATTAAGAAAAATTTTCCAACCGGTCGGAAATTTTATTTTAATAATTCATTATAAATGTCAAATGTTTTAATCACAATGTCAACAAAATGACACTAGCAATCAGCTGATAAATATACAGAGTACAAACTAATGCAATTTGAGCATCCTAATTGTTAATGTGAATTATTTTATAAAAGAACATATCACATATATGATAAAAATAAATAATAATTATTATTTAAAATTAATGTATAATTTTATTTTTACGAAAAAATATTATTTCAAATTGCCAAATTTAAACACTGGACTTTGTCTCAGTCTGCAAGTGCCAATCTGTCAATATGTACTTATCTTGATTTAACATATTATCTGTAAAATTGTTTATCAAAATTTCATTGGTCTTGTCAAGTCAGACTTCCTATATTCGTCTTGTCACTTGTGTTGTCTAGTTCTCTTTTGAATAGTTGAATTTAATCATTAAAATGAGCTAATTGTAAATATAAATTAATTTTGAATATGAATAGTAATATCAACTACCCTAAGTGTAAAATAATCCTTAAAATATCAGTATTATAGAGTTATAAAGTCAGTACAATATCTATTATTTATTATAATGGATTGGATAATATCTGATGAGTTGGGACTAACTGTGGGACACTTAGTTGGATGGGGCGCAGCATCTGCGATGATTGTAGGTGGTGTGGCACCATATATTCCACAATATAGACAAATTAAAAAAACTCAAGATGCTGAGGGATTTTCACTATATGTTTGTTTGACGTTATTAGTAGCAAATACTTTACGTATCTTGTTTTGGTAAGATCTATCAATTATTCTATTATTATTAATTTTCAAAAATACTATATTTAATCATAATTTTAATTATCTTAATTTAGAGCTAATTCTAATGTCACCATATATTTTTTAAAGTATTGAGCCTTTGTCTCATAATTTACAGCATTAAATCTTTGTTTGAAAGATATTTTTGTGTACAACAATAGAATCTACATTTGTATGTATTAATTTCATTAATTAATATAAGCCACTATAGTTAAATTGTATAAGAAATAATACTGAAATCTTACATATTATTTGTATTAGTAATCTTACATGGAGTGTTTTCACACTTTTGTTGTTTTCAACTTAATATAACAAATAACATTCAAAATAAGCATATTTTATAAAGTATGTTTAAATTAATGAAAAAAATAATATGAAAAAGATACCAAACAAAATTACTTAAATTGTAGGTTTGGAAAACGCTATGAGCTACCATTGTTAATACAAAGTATTGTGATGAATGTCACTATGTTTGCTATGATCCACTTGTGTGTCAATGTCAGGAAAAAGAATCAAATCATAAGAGCAAGAGATAGAATTTTCACAGGTGAGTTAAACATTCTTTAAATTCAAGCTATTTTTCTGGGTTTACTATAAGATTATAAGTATTTAGTGGTTATTTGTGTTTTATAATGTATCTTATTTCTTGTTTGCACTATAATTACATTAAACTGCTAATATTGATGTTATTAGTTAGTTATTTATATACTTTTATTACTTAATTCTGGTAAAGGCTTAAATAATACACTTACAATAGATATCTCTATGTATTCATTAACTCTAAGTAAACTATGCCTATAGCATTAGTATAATGTTCCTAATAATATTCAACCATTTTTATCTTCCTAACCTTATATTCCTTGGTGCAATCCTCTTTGTTCCCTTTTGTTATTTGTTAACATTATTTTGTTTTATTTGGTGGATGGTGTGAATGGTGACATTAGGTGCAATATTCATGTTATATATAGTATTATGTTGTGTGAATGGCTCAGCTCAGCCTGATGAAACCGCGCATTGGCTGGGACAGCGCAGCGGCATTGTAGGGGGAGAGAAACCTCACCGCTTTTATGGTGAGTGCCATTACTTTAACTATTTTTTTATTTATATATTCAATATCATCCTTGTGTTTGTTCATTTATCATTTTTTTGTTGCAGTTATGAAAGAGTCATGTTGTCTACTTTGGATTTGTTTTCATAGCATTTTGGTTATTGTGGTGCATTCATATCATAAGTGGAAAGCTTTGTAATTTTTTGTTAACTTGTGTTGTTTTGTTTTGAAGTACAAATTTTGTTTATAAATATTATGAATATTGCATTTTTAACATTTGGTATGCACTGTAGTATGCACAAAATTTTTTTGGGAAATTTGTAATTCTCCATCAACTGTACTAACCAAGCATGATTTAATGTTTAAGTATATACATACATAATATACTAATTATCTCATCTTCTCGAGGAGCAATGACCAGGTCACTTCTATTTATGTTTCTGTTATCTTATCCATATATGTCAAATTGCATGATTTACTTTACTTCCCCTTTGACCAAAATTTTTAAGATCATTGTAATATATACAACTTTATTTTAAATAATACAAGACACTTGTACATAGTAATAATTGAAAAAAAAAAAAATTGTAGTTGTAAATTATTGCCATTTTTTTTCAGACATGGACAGGAAGTATTTCTGGGCGTGGACTGACTTCCAGAGCTATGTAGACTGTATGCTAGTATTTTCGGTGCTAGGAGCAGCTATAACATATTTATTGATAGAATTTTCACCATTTGTGGAACTCATAGGGTTCCTAGCAGTATTCACAGAGGCCATGCTTGGCGCACCTCAGATAGCCAAAAATCATCAGAACAAAAGCACTGAAGGCATGAGGTATAAATGATTTAGTTTTGTATGACAATACTTAAAAATTAGGAATCAACAAACACATAATGCTTACGCACTATTGTTATTGTTAGGTAACTCAACACCTGTGTAAATAAGTTGTACTTCACTCCAATGAAATGTTACAGCATACTGAAAAAAATTAAACTGTCATCCTTTTGTTTTAAAAAACCATGTATTTTATTTAATATATATACAATGCCATTGTGAAGTATTTAGACCAATTCAAATGACTGTGACTTCAATTCCCACAAAAAGTTTCTCCAAGAAGTTGTTTCACCTCATAACGAAAAAGGCATTGTATTAGAAAACGTATAAAAATTTTAACACAGCGGGATTCGTACCCGCACCTCTTGGAAGCTATGCGTTTTTAAGAATGCATTTATCCCATTTTATATCTTTCTATTTATGTATAAAGAACACGTTAAAGAAATATTGTTAATCAGATTTATCTGAAATAGCTTCTTCCATTTTGTTGATTTTGTACTATCATGATTAATTAGGCTATAAAACGAAGATAACATCATAAAATTTCAGTTTTGTCATCTAAATAAGTTCATAGGGAAGAAAAATACGTATATATCGATATTTATGCTGGTTTCAGTATAAATATCGACATGTATTTTACTCAAATAAACACGATTTCCCTCAAACTTATACACAATTTTTCCTATTCGTCCAGAAATCCTGATATTATATGTTAAATGGTGAAACTTATTAAGGATTAAGTTAAAATTTTATTTATATATTTTCAGTGTCAGCATGGTCATAATGTGGACGTGCGGTGACGTGTTCAAGACTGCATATTTCGTTATAAGAGAAGCTCCCACACAGTTTTGGGTGTGCGGAACATTGCAAGTTATTTTAGATATTGTTATACTCTTCCAAGTAAGTATTTTGCGAATTATTTATTATATCAAAAGAACTTTATCCCGCATAAGATTTGTGGGTTCGATTTCTACTCGAGGAGTGGAAACATTCATTTTATATTTCTATTTTCTTTGCTCTGGTGTCGAGGTAAAGCAAGGGTTGAGTTCCGCCACTTAACACGTAATGCTTCCGAAATTCGGCGGAAAATGGGGAACGAAGTGTCTTAACACTAAGGTTCTCCCTGCCTACCTTTCTGTTTGCAGAATACAGTGTGAAGCTAAAAAAAAACCTTCACGTTTCTCCCGTATAATAGTAGTCTTAGAGAATACTTATAACATATTAAAGTGTTTTCCAATCACTTAAAAAAATGAAAAAAATATTTTATAAAATGTGATCAATACAATTGGTCAGTGATGGTCATCACCATTAGATTACATTAAATATAAGACAATACAAATTAATACTAATTAATACTAACAAATGCCATGGGCACCTGTGAGCCCATGAACAGAGTTTCCCAATTAAAAAATATTTTATAAAATGTGATCAATGTTCTTGAACACATGGCTTAGCGACTTGCGAGCGCTTGGACAGATTCAAAAGGTGCTGGTTCAAATACGGCAGCGTTAATTTTTTTTAGTTTAAAGTTTTCTAAAAATGTTTTAGTCTTAGAGAATCTAGAGGCCAAGACACTCCGTTCTAGTCTTTCCACAACGACGCGCTTAGTATTACCAGAGCGGACGAATAAAAATAATTTAAATATAGTCATATTCCCGACTAAAACTTAAACCCAAAATAAAGGCGCCGTCCTTTTGCACCACGACAGCCTTTTTGTTATTAGAAATACAAGCAAAAGTTACATCAGTTATAGGATCAGTTACATTAGTTTCAAATGAGTGGATAGGAAAGATCGGAATATTTTGACACTAACTCACTACCCTACAATAAGTATGAAATATAAAAAATAGTAAGGTAGAATATCACTTGAATTGAGTCAAAAAGTATCACTTGAATATGATGAACAATCCTCTTTAAAAAGGAAAATTTTTGTGAGGCTTTTCCAATTTTTTCTAATATAATAGGAAAATATGATGTTTTAAATTAAGAAACACATTATTATATAAAAAAATATTATATGAGTTGATAATTACGCATGTTATGTCGTTAACCTTAGGTTAGCAAATTATTTATGCAATAGTAAACAAATCGCTCTTATCGTAAAGTTTACACTACTTAACTATTTAACAGAGGAAACCTTTCCTCATTCACCATTGCAAAGATTTTCATTGTATGTTATTAATTATCTATTAACTTAAAGTTTGAATTCATTACAATTTAGTCAATTTGTGAAAAATGAATGGTTATTCTTTTAAACATTTTGTTTCGATTCAATTTACCTAAGTGTTATTCCACACTTAGGAAAATTGAATTTTCTTTAAATGTCTTTTTAAATGGTTATTGCTTAAAACTTTAAAAAGCACGTCGCTACTTCGGTTAATAAAAATGTTTTTCTTTCAAAAGAACCTTTTTGTCTCATTGTTTATGTTATCTACCGAAAATATTTTTTTTGGTGCTGTACATCTATCTTAAAATAATAATAGATAAGTGTAGGTACTTACTACCACATTTCTCGACACAACATATTTTAGAAAACTTCTGATATTTTTGAACCCGTGCCCTTTGATCCAACCGTTCTGACAGCTAAGCCCCACGTGTTATGTCTAAATATATAGTCATTGTTCCGAGTGGGAATCGAATCTATAAGCAATTGAATTCGACTTAACTTTCGATGACTGGTCAAGATAAAGTGCGCATACCTTATTTCTTTTGCATCTTCACACTTTTCCCCGTATAACTATAGGGATTATCAGAGAGCATCTAGTGTTAAGACACTCCTTTCCCCTCTTTCGGAATTCGGAAGCATTCGTGTTAAATGGCAGAACTTAATGCCGCTCTTTACCTCGACACCAGAGCGAAGGAAATGTAAATATTAAATATATCCACTCCTCGAATGGGAATTGAATCCACAACCAGTCGCTTGTGCCACTGCGCCACGACTGGCCCCTATTATTTCAATTAACATTCATCTACAATACCAGGTGTGGTTTTTCCGCCACAACACGGCCGCGGCGCGTCGTCTACGCCGCGGCGACTAGCAGTGGACGGAGACGGACTTATAGCGCTCGCTGCTCCCCCCCGCCGGCCCGGCGTTATGACGGCTCGCGGTCACCGCGATATCGCGTACTCTATCACTATTGTCGCCCAATTCATATTGATAATCGATGCTAATCCGAAAATTGTAACTTTAGATTTATATGGTAATCATTCTTTTGAGTAAAGTCAAGGTTGAATATCCTTTGATTGGTTATTGTCAAAGTCAAATAATTTTATTCGAAATTAGAAATGACATGATTCATTTTTTAAACTTCAAATAGTTTACCACCGTTTCAGTAAAGTAAATTGGCAATAACTTTACTCACTTATAACTTGGTTTAACTAAAATAGATCTATGTAATTTGGGGTAAAAGGTTGCAATTTTGGATTAGGATCGATTATTGATATTGGGCGTATATCGAATCAGTGTATCACTGTGACGTCATACGGTGTCAATTAGCAACACCATGCGAGACAATCGATGGTTATCGATTATAATCGATTGAATGTGTCGAACGTTCAAGTGTATTGAGTGATTGTAATCGATTATAGTGATGATTAATGGGTACATGACTATTACGATTCGTGAGCATTGGTTGTTTCGATAAAATAACTGAGTTAAGGAGCTTCTCTCTTGGCACATAATGGTGAATGATTTTTTTTTCTCTTGAGTAGTTTTCAATGCGTCTTTGTTATTTATGTCTTATAAGTAACTAAAAGACGTTGTCTTAAATGGACCAATTGATATGAAATATTTTGTTCGTACTTTACAGAACGAAAAAATTATTTAATTCTACCATAAAGTTGGTCGTAGACTCTACCATTGCTCACTTCTCGTATTTAATAGATTTTATTTATTTGTTACTTTTACAAAATGCACAGAAAAATGTTTAAAAAAAATATATTATAATAAATATTATTTTATTATCTGTTTTTTGTGATGTATAAACAGTGCGGGGTTATGACGTCATAACGCACTACTACAGTAAAGTACAATTTATTTATAATTATTATATTATTATTTATTGTAATGTTATACATTTTTGTCATGTATCCTTGTAAATGATGCATTTTTTTTTAAATTGGCTTTTGATAACCGTTTTTTGATAAATTGACGAAAGTCAAAGGTGCTGATCGATAGGCTTCAAAGTAACAGCTGCTAGTCTATGTCTAGGATGTAGATTAGGACCTAAGTAGGGTCGGTTATTCCTTGGTTATTAGATGAACCGAATTTATAATAGTAATGCAACTCAGTAGTTTGGTTGTTCGTGGTTATTTAGATCAACATTAGGAGATGCATGGATGAAGGTTATATAACATGTTGAAATTTTTTTATTTCGTTAATAGTGAGTTTAAAGATTTTATCAAAATGGTAAATGACTTTAACTTTTAAATATTGTTATAATATTAAATGATTGGTAATTGAAGGTTATTACAAAAGGAAACCGATTATATATTCCTGATAAAATTTTATTCACATAATGAAAAAACTTTATAAAAAATTCTTACCAAATTGCCAAAATATTTTGGTTTTAAGGTTTATAATTATTTGTAGGCACTCGAAATATTCACTTGTGCATAGAAAAGTAAAAATCTAAAATTTCAAGATATTGAATTACCTTCATACATGCAAAGTTTTACAAATATTTGCAACATTTTGAGATAAATTCCGGTTTAGATATGCAAAAAAAAAATGAAACATAACAACCAAACTAGCACTGAGGTCAACATTTCTGGTTTACTGATAACCGTACTACTGATAGATTGTAGGTTTTTTATTATCAACTATACTCTCGATTCTTAGAACTCATATAACTTACATTATATTAGATACGTTGACTAAGTAACTTTTTTAAACTAAGCACTGCTAGATGGACCGCACTTTACCTACTAACTCAATCGAAGTCTTAACTCGCTGTTGTATTAGATTTTAAGATTTAAAATCGTTGTGAATTACGAATACATTATAATAAATGTGATAAAACTTGTCAAGTACAATGAATAGTTCATGTTTCTTAGATATTTTAATATCAACAAGCTTAATAAAGGAGTTAAAACATGATTTTTAGAAGTATTTTTGTAAGGAAAAATTTCATATTGAAATTTTTAATATTACAAAAATGTGCCTAAAATATCTATGTGTGTTTATGATTGATTGTATTGTATGTATTTATATGTCAGTACAACGACTTCAGAGTGTCATTTTATGAATGTCAAGGTAATATAAAAAATACCATATTTAAAGTAATATCGCTACTGCTTCTAACATCGCCAGCATTTTAGTATTGTAGGTCTTAAAAACTACTAACCGCATAGTCTTCCAACAAAATAATAAATACAATAATACTCTTACGTAGAAGAAATTAATATTATTGAACATCTAAGACACATTCCACTTAAAAGACTTATGTTTATTCTGCAGGCGGTTTTAGAATGAGTAGCAAAATCTATGGAGGCTACATATATATTAAATGGTACATGTAATGTATTAGTTTTGTAAGTATTACTTGTGATAATTATAATTTAAGTTCCATACAAATGTACGTTTCATTGATATGTACGAATAGAAAAAAAATCATTGCCATGATATCATAAAGATATGTCTTATGTCCTATTGAAACAAGACTTCCCAGATATTTAAATGAAATTTTTTGTATATCTTCACCCGTATCTCCTAATTTAAGGAGTTAGCTAACGGATCTGTTGGATTCTTATTCCCTTTAAGATGGACACTACACTTTTATCTTACGCCGTAGGGCTTTGGTAATCAAAAAATACTACATTCTCTATATAAATTTTCTTTTTATGTTAATTTGTTTATATTTTCAATCGATTTTGACAGTGGTTTAAAATATAACAGTTTTATTATATATTTTTTAAATTTAAATTCCCGATTTAAATATGTTTTTGTTGATATAAGGCGCCTTTTTAAATTTTAACATCTTAATGGTTCAGAAATATTGTGTGCGTGTGTCTTTAAAATGGTGCTTAGATAAAGAAGAAATATATTATTTCTTTCTTTTTTCCATTATATTATTACATATTTGTAATTACCATATATCAATGTATAATTTATATAAATTAGATATTCTATAGATAAAAAAATATAATTTAAAAATTTTATGCAATTTTCTTACTCTGTATTGTTTTAACATAACTTAAATAATTTTATTATGTTAACAGTATGAATAAAATGTATTTTTTTCTTCGTATAAAAAGTGAACACATGCTCTTGTGAATGAATGAACATGTGAAGTCATTGTTATATCGCCACTCTGCCTTATAAAAATACTTTTTAATACCGGAATTAATAAAAAAAAAGATACGTAATTAATAATGGCGTGATAAAAATCATCGTGACATGACATTTATCCTTAGGAATTGTTCTTACCTAATGATAATATTTTAAAGCGTATTTAATAGTTAAGTACAATTTTTTATATGTATATAATTGTAACCACAAATGTAAATGATTCCATGTTGATGTTTTTATTTTGTTTATCGTATTGTAAATTTTTATTGTAAAAATGTGTTTATATTTATTAATAGATTTGAAAGTGCTTATTGTACATTTTAGGTTATCATGTCATTATGTAGATGATATATGGCACAAGAATTCGTAATTGAAGACATGAATGAATGAATGGTGAATGTTTTAGATTTTTGGTGTTTTACTTGTGAATTAATATTTTAATTGCATGGCAACAATGAACTTTACGGTTAACAACTGTTTGTAACAGTTGTAAACCGTTTTAAGTTCATTGTTTTAAAATAAAAAAAATATTAAAATTTTTATCGTTAACAAAATTTTCGAACTTAAATTCGGTTTTCTTTTGCAAAGAATTACTAGAAGTACATTATTATATTTTTATGAAAGTCATTTAGATAGAGGATTATGAAATTTGACATTATTAAAGGGGCAAAGATCTAATATTTTGTCATAAAAATACATTGAACATAATATAAATTAATAAAGTTTATTAATATTTATTAATTTTCGTAAAATAATGTACTTATAGTGTTCTTGCCTTTCGTCGCAAAAGAAAACTATATAGTAGGGTGTGAAATCACACAATATATTTTTGACAAGCAAAGTTGCTAAAGCAACACGTCATTTTTACGTCTTCGGGGCTGCTAGTAATAATGTAAATATTATAAATATGTTATAAATTTTAAATGGCTTAATTTATATTGTTAAAATGTTGACGTAACCTTCATACATTCATGTCATCAATTTATACCTACCTACCTATAAATATACTCTGAGGTATAAAAATAACAATCAAATATTTTTTTGCCAAAAATATGTTTGTCAAGTCTTCCCATAACACGACTTTTAAAAGTATTATCAAAAAAATCACCTTAAAAATGAACAAAACTATTGAGAGATGAAACATATCATATTTATATATTGTAACAAATATATTATATAATATGAATTATTGTAGTTTACTGCACTTTAATGGGACCGAGCATAGAACCTCGACAACTGCATAAATATCAGACAATTTTTAATATTGGCATAATTTTATCTGTGAAATAAAAAGTTTACACAATAAGTAGGATGTTTTGTGCTCCGGCAATTTTCTCTAAATAAAATAATAATTAATAGTAACGACATTTTTGTATTATAATAAATAAAGAGCTATAAACAGTACCTAATATGTACAAGCAAGTTGCGCGAATTGACACGTACGTCAATTAACTTATATATTAAATTATTGTATTGCGAAAACGAATGTAGTGATGTTGTGATTTATCAATTATTTTACGAAATAAAATTACGTTGTTTGTTTATGTTGTGTTTTTGTTATCCTCGAAACCTGTCAAAGCAAAATGAATTTAACTTAGACAATAAGTGTTAATGCAGTCCGTAATAACAAGCTTGCCGATCAGCGTCACTAAGCTTACGTCAGTAAAGGACCACTAGGGAATTGAGTGGGATGCTGCGAATATAGATCTTATTCAATTGATATAAGAGCATATAGAGAGGCTTGGGGATGGGGTGATGAAAGGGTGGATCGATTCACGGTAGAGAAGACGACCTCTAGCGGCTAGTCAGGTCTCAGTGTGCGGGGACCGCCGCTGTGGCTCGGCCGCGTGCGTTCCGTCTCGTGTCGCCGTGTCGACGTCAGGTTAGTAAATATTATCGTACTTTTGATTTATAAACATGTCTCATATTGACTACTGTAGTCAATTTTCTTTATGTTAAATCAATGATTCGTTGTTTGTTTTAGTGTGTAATATGATGATGGAAGGTGTTTTATATCAATTTTGTATAAATATTAGTCTGGTTTATATTTCCTGTTGGTTTTTTATAATAATTATTTTGTATAATATGACTAAGGAAGACACTAAAACTGGTAATTTGATAAAAAAAACTAGTAAACTGCTTAAATGTTTTGTTTCGGATTTTAGATTGTCTAAATAATTTTAAAAAATATTTGTATTATAATGACACCTTATCTATAAGTCCTTAGAGATATAGATAAAAAAATGACATGTTTTTATTTCCTATATAAGCACTTATGTAGCTAAAAATATTTCAAATTTTCCTTGAAATATATGCTTACACATCTAATGAGTACAATTCAATTATTAATCAAATATTTGTTATGCCTACAGTGTTTATTGACACTAATCGTTTAATTTACTATTCGTCGTTGAACCTTGAATGTATCGAACATGTTTAATAATAACATAGACACATGTCTTAGGTGCAATAAATTATTAATCTAATCTAACCCTACATGCCATAATAAGGTATTGATTTTTCAACTTAAAAATAACATATTTATCTACTTCTTATAAGAAAGTAAGCAAAGTTACATATGACCGTTGAATTGTTGATAAGGTAATTATAATGGACGTTCGTATAAATCGTTTGAGTGTCACTTTTCAGTATATCGTATAAGGAAATTATTTAAGTTGAAATATAAGTCATACGATTGTGGTGCACTGGAAAAAGTAAACACGATTGGTCGTGGGTTCGACTCCCACTAAAAGGCATGATTATATTTAAATGATTTTCATTTCCTCGCACTGGTACCTAAGACAAACCCCAATGTCATGTTCCATGGCTCAATATGCAATATCTCGAATTTAGGTGGAAAGTGTAAAACAGAATGTTCTGAACTGATTTCTGTGACAATTCATCTATACGGGAAAAAACGTAAAATTGTATCAAATATTAAAAAATAAACAAAGAGGCAATTGAACATTACAAAAATACTAATTTAAAGTTTGATATTAGGTACGTTTAAGTAATACTTAACATTCAAACAGCTTATCAATTGTTTGTAGTACTGTATACGTAGGTATATATCCATATACGCACTTATCTAACGTCCATATTGTAGTACAGAGGAAGAGATGCTTGTTGAATGCAATTTCATGTGGCGACTTCAAGGCAACCGTGTTATAGCTGTATACTTTGCTACAATTACTTATTTCGATATCTACCTTTTCAATATTAGCAAAAATATTGCAAAACGTTATCTGTTGCAAAACAAATTGTTTTGTTATGATTTACAATGCATTCATTATTGATTATCTATGTAATATTTACACACATAATTATTTAATTATAATTTTTAATTATAGATACTAATAACTATTAGAGTATTATCAGTATTTTTTATAAATAATTTATAAATCATATTATATTCAAGTTATAAACAAAAATATATTTAAATTTAAATAACTTCATTTTCTCGAAGCACCTGTATATAGCAAAGGAGTTTGTAAAAACCAGAATGTTGACCTTGCGTCCTTGATGAGGAAACCCAGGGGAGCACCATTTTTTGTGACCAGACTGAAAAGTTACTATAATATATTTGTCCCCAGAGGACTCAAACATACAAACTTATTGTGTAATACGGGACATGTCAACTACAATCATAGCCCAATGTCTGTAGAATATAAAAAACCACAGTGCGGTATACCTCTACGAGACTTGAAAGATCAATCTCAGTAGTAAATCCGAAGGCAAGTATCGAAATATTCGAGAGGTTTTCTGAAGTATTGGCGAAAACTTTCAATACCAAATTATGGGAAATGTCAGCCTCCCCCCATGAAATATCCTTCATTATGCCCCAATGAACAGCCCTAGGGAATAAAAAAAAAATCCCTTCATTTTTCGCAAAACTAAATAATTACCATATTTTAATACATATTATCCTATTCTGGACTAAGACAAATCCACAAACCCAAAAAGTATGAAAAATAGCCCAGCTATTCTATTTTGAGCGGTTTAACTAACACAACTTTCTTTTGTATATATACATACTTAGATTATATAAGTAAGCTTTACGAAACGGCGCCTGACAACAGTCTATCACAGATCACTTAATACCCTAAAGCCTATACTACGTCGTTAGATATTTTCCAAGTAAATGTTAGATTCAAGTAACTACCTATTTGTTATTACATTTTTGCGTGACCTGTTTTTCTATTTATTTACCTCAAACAAGCAATAAAGCTTAGTGGAGTATAATAAATACGATTATAAGTAAAAGCAATGTATAGACAATATAGGTTAATATTTTTCTAGAAAATTCTACATTACTACTACGTAGGTACTAAATAAAATTATTTTAATTATAAAGTTATTTAAAAATATACCTAAAGTAACAAGCTAGGTCGTGTGGGAGTGGAGTTGAGCAGGAGCTCAACTCTGCAATTTACGTGACGCAGATAGAAAAAAAACCTATAGTATAAGTATATATATTTTCCATTAGGTGCTTTTATTTCAGGACGTTTAAGATCAATCTACACAGGCCTACACTGTGCCACGAGTCGACTAAAAAACTCTGATTCTTGAAGTAGCTGATAAGGGCAAAAATCAAATACGCTTTATAATACTAATACTCAAATAGACTACAAAAGAAACAAAAACGGTCGGAAGAATGATACTTTATCGTCTGCTTACTGCGCTGACAACTCAGCAAGGACGAGACGTGCACGAAATAGAAACTGGCGCGTTATCGAAAGACGTTTGTTTTAAAGTTTACAAAGACGATGACCAAATTATGTAAATATAAAACTAATCGGGCCAGTTGTGGCGCAGAGGAGCAAAGTGTGACTGCAAAGCGGCTGGTTGTGGGTTCAATTACCACTCGAGGAGTAGTAGGAGGAAACGTTTAATATTTCCATTTTCTTCGATCTGGTGTCGAGGCAAACCGACGGCATTATGTTCCGCCACTTAACACGCAATGCCTCCAAAATACGGCGGAAAGTGGGGACTTAAATAAAACTTATATTTTTTGCGCAGTTACTTAGATTAAAGGCATATTCTATGGATATAATAAACACATTTTATCACTAACCAGTGAGTTGTAAACATCGCAGGGACGAATCCAAAGGTGTGTCCGAAATAGAAAATCTTTTTATGGTTATTTGCGTCCTGGTCGTCGAGCACCTATGTACCACCTATTGTTATCTAATATCTATCATTTTGTAAATCGTTTCTTTTCTCAATAGCTTCATATTGAGATTGCCTTTATTTAATATTTGAGTATTAAGTAAATTTATTTGGTTATATTTTTAACCTAGTGATAACTCACTTCGTTCTTCACTCTTCAGCATTTACTACTATAACATTAACTACCTACTTGCTGTTTTGACAGAAAGGGTAACTATTTTTCCAGGTAGATAATAAACATATGAGGCCCTTAAAATATTTATTTCTGCTACAGATATTCTCTAGCACCTTTTTGAATAATATTAAGAAATGTCATTTTGGTAATTATTAATTAAGATATACGCCTTGTTAAAAAAAGTTTGTCATCCCAGGGCTAGGGCGTAATTGTCATATCAATTTCAACATTATGATTGTTTTGTTTAATGAATTTAAACCTACAATAGTTTCAACTCTATGTATTTATCAGTTATCCCTGTTGTTACGTGATATAATTAACATTAGAAGAGGAACGCCTAACTAGATTATGATAATTTAATTGCTGTTTAATGTAAACCTCTTCAGGGGAACAGCCATCGGCATTGTGTCGACTTTTATAGGGGTCTAACGACATCAGAGCGATAATCGTCAACGGGCGCCACTCGGTAGCCATCATAAATGCCATTGTGCTTAACGATGCTACGTCATGTTTGAATCTCTCAATTTAATGGTCGTCTCGAATAAAACAAATACAATTTATCTCTAATATTTGTATATGAATGATAAAAGTACCTACGAGATATACCTACCTCTTCTAGTCAACTTTATCAATTCCGACTTGTGGTAATATTCAAAAATATCTTCCTGCCGCGTGTGGCGTAAAACAATAATTTTGAGATGTTCCAAATTCCTAATGGATCCTATTCGTAACGCGTAAATAGATTTTCCTTTATATATAGATTATCCTTTTTTTATTGAAGAAATAGGATCTCGGAGCAGTCTGACGATATGAGATCCTTGATACGAGACTCGAGAGAAACTCTAGAACTCTATCCGAAAATTCACACTATGCATTTATTGTTATGCTTAAACCACTATATGGTATGCATTTTATACTTTAACTAACGCTACCTTTGTAATAAAAACAATAAATAGGTTTTTATTAACGTCCTAAGCATAAAATCTTTCAATTCCTTAGGTTTATCTAATCTCAACTGATCCATATATATGTCGGTGCTCGGTATACATATATATATATACTTACATAAATAAAAGTACTCTCGTATTTAACGACCTTTGTTCTATCCACGCTATAAAACTGACAATACTGGTTTATGAGGATGAAAAGAGTTAAAACCAGAGTACATCTTCCACAATAGACAGCTATATTCTTATATACGTAGGTACCTATAAAAGAACATCTTCGTAAAAAGCTCTATTTCTTGGCTATTGTAATCATTTCTGTAGACATGTTGCATACAACTTTTATTATAAATGCTGAACACGCGGTCGATACATGCAGTCTCAATATGTACGTGGGTATATTATTGAAGAATCGATATCGCTTTACTTATTTACAATCAGCTGCACTACTAACTGAAAGTGTTTCGTAAATTATTAACTCAAAATGAAGACTAATTTCTTATGCACTCGAATCAAAAAGAATAAGGTTAAGGTTGTAGTGTTTTTTTTATTGTTATGAAGTGGGTATATACTGTTATATATAATGTCTTAAAGCTATTAGTTTAGCTCCTTTTTGCGTGCATCTTATGACTTTATATCATACTCTTTCATATACTAAGTTGACGCTGAAATTAAAGCTCAAAATAATAATAACTACCTTTAACGTTATTTTTTTTATCTCTAAGAATTCCTGCAAATGGATTTTGTTCAACTTAACGCTTTTCTCTCAGCAAATTTAGTGACATTTCCTTCTCCGTTTTTAATCTAAAGTAGTCTTTCGTCTCCGTTTTTATCCAATCAGGTTTTCATAACAGAATTGCGAGTATCAATTAGTGTATAAATTAATATAAAACTCAATAGAATCATCAAAAATATACCTACCTATATTCTATTTATTTAATTAAAATATAAGATGGCACTCTTAAATTTTAAAGTTAATTAAAAGTATCTCTTTAATATTTACTAGTCACATCAATTCTATATAGTCTCTAGACAAAGTTTTTAGATGCAATGAAAATTTCTTCTATAACATGTACGGAACGTTTTCACTAAATGACTCAGTCTTTCAGCGCTAAGGAATAGCGTAGAGGGTGATGCGATATGTAGATTGTGCAACCAGCCTCAAATTTTTAAAAGCATTTAGGAGGGTTGTCGCAATTTACGTTTTAAATTAAGGGTTGTTTTTTAAATTACAGTTTAATACTTCTCTTTTCATTTATATGAAAATTTATTAAATAATTATATACTCCTCAAATGTACTTATAACAAATTCAATATAATGTCTCAATCAATTCAATCGTCCATTTGTAAAATTTCTTCGCCTGCCTTGCACAAATTCGGAAGATCAGATCAGATGTTGTTGTTTTTCGCATTTTAGTGGGAGTAAACTACTTGAGACAACCCTGACTATGCTGATTCAATGATTACGCTAGCGAGAGCGGCCGATCCAAAATTTGCGTCATAGCTAAAGTACCTACGTGACACGAGGCTTTATACGTACCTAGGCCGAAGGCTCTATACACATTTTGGTGCAGTACTGTTATTAAATTTGGTGCAATAAGCCTGCATTCTATAGATAATATTTTGCAATTAGAAAATCATGTATTTACGAGTAAAGTCATATTTTTGGCCAAGTAATTGTTAAGTACAAGCTTTAAGAAATAAAAAAAGTGAAAATGTAATATCTAGATGTATACGAATGTTTTAGAAGATTCAAGTTGTTTAAACTTAATAAAATGTTAACAAGGTTTAGAACACAACAAGAAATAAGGAAACTGTATACTTTTTTATATAAACAATCTGAGGGCTAGCAAACCCATTACGTGACCTCCTTTGTTATTATATCATACAAAAATAACATCTGATACATCTACAAATATAGATATATTTAAAGTGTCTAGTGAAAAATGGTCTGTTTTGACACCGAGAACTGTCTCACTACTCTGCTATGCGGGCAATGCGGGAAGCTGCAATAAAATATATAGATTTTTTGCGATGACAACGTGACACCTCGTTAAAGTCGTTTTCTTATTGCTTGATATTCAAGGCCCCAGATAAATATGTTGAATTTAGCTTTCTATAAAAGCATGATAATTTTTAAAAGTTTGTTAAAATAAAGTTGTAAAAATACCGCGTTTTTGTGGAAAATATAACTCACCACCGCGGTTTTAAAGTCGTTAGAGAAACGATTTTTAGTTGTCACATTGTCATCGCAAAGAGGCTATATATATTTAAACATTAAAATAAAATATATTTTATTCCAAAATATTACGTTATACATTATGTAAACATTGACGTAACTCACTTTACTGTTATTCGTAACAACAATTTGTTCAAGACGTAAATAAAATCCCTCTATATACGCTTACAGCGTATAGTAATCATAAGAGAGGGAAGACTCGAGAAGACATCCGTCCGTAATTCATTGAGTGGAGCGTCCTCGAATCGCTTATATAACGGCCCACGCCTCTGTATTTAAAGTACTTTATTTCCGAAAACCTTTTCACATTTTGATTTCATTGATTGCCTTTCCTTACGCATTTTTCCGCTACATTATTTTTTTGAATAAATTTAATGCGATCAGGCCAATAAAACATTAATTTCGGATTCATAATTAAATAACTATTGTGTCATTTACTGAATAATTAAATATCTATCCCTTATGCGCGCAAAATATATAGCAACTATGACTGATCCTTGGCGAAAGGGCACAAAGTGTATTTATATTACACCATAAATGCGACTGGTTATGGGTTCAATTCCCGCTTGAGGAGTGGAAATATTTAATATTTCCATTTTCTTCACTCTTGTGTCGAGGGAAAGCGCGGCGTTAAATTTCGCCACTTAACACGCAATGCCTCCAAAATTCAGCGGAAAAGGCGAAACGGAGTATTAAGACTATTACCTTCTGTCTACTCTGCAGTGGGCGGGATATAGTATGAAGCTAAAAAAAATATATTAACTTGATCGTTATGGAAAATGTTTGTATTGACAAAAATTAAGTGATTTTATTAACCAAAGCGCAGCGTTGAGTTTCTCTATTTAACGTACAGTCTCTACGATTGAGCGTAAAGTAAGAAATGACGTGACTTCCTTGTGTCTACCCGCAAAGATGCGGGAGATAGTGAAAATAAAACAAAGTTGTAAAAATCCATCTACTTTCTACACGCACGTCTTTGATATTCATCGAATACTTCCTTTTACCAGCATCACATGCTCCAAATACGTGACTCATTCAAAACAATTTGCTCGTTCAATATGTCCCAGAATTTCGGGATTTTTGCTGTACAAAATGTAATATACCTACATTAGTACGCTGTAAGATACGCGGAATTTTATCTTCGTTTTAAGTTGTAATAAGCAACAATTTTGACGTAGACGGATGTAGACTACATGGCTTGGAGGGCAAATCGCTCGGACGGTTTCCTAGAGACGCCAGTTTGAATCTCGCTGCGTTCAATCTTATTTACTTACGTCTTGTAAAAATTTTCTCCTTTTTTCCTTTAACAACCGATTAATATATTACTGATCCCATCGGTGCATTTTGAATAACCTCTCTTTCCCTTTTGCAATTCGAAAACTATATGATATATTTAATTTTAAATCCAAACATTCATTCCATTTGATGTTTTATATATTCCTACAGTATTTGCACAAGTTCTGATATTGATTCTTTTTATTAACGTAAGATCTTCGTCTACAGTGAGTAGATTTATAAGGTTAAATTGTTGCACAAAAGATTCTTACGTCCGTGGCAACGTCAACGGACGTTTGTATGCACGGATTTAGATACACATACCTAGTGTACAAGTGAATTTTAGTAAAATATAATATAGTAGCAATCATTTAAATTTGTTAAATTTTAATATTAAAATATTTAACAAAATATTGACGAAGCAAAAAACATACCTATTTTTTAACAGACATATGATTCGGCTTTGTTGTTTCTCGTTTTTTTCTATCGATTTGTTAGCACAGTCTGTATTATTATGTCTGTAGAAAGATGGGGTTAACGTTCCCCTCTAGAATTTTATTTTCCACCCTAAAATGATATTGGAAAACGCATTGCAAATTAGAACGCGCCATCGCATAAACGAGATGGATTTATCGCTTCAGCCAATACGCAAACAATAATAACAATCAACGAAAGACCTCGTCTTGATTATATTTGTTTAACTAAAATTTGAACAATTTTAATGCTTAAAAATTTTTCTTTTTTAATAATATGGTCTATTTACTCAGATAGGTATATTCTTTTTTAGATACATAAAGTTGTATTGGACAAAGGAAAATATAATACAATAATAAATTAAACGCATTGCTCAGTGGTGAGAGCGCCTGAACGGTATTCAGGAGGCGCGGGTGCGAATCCCGCTGCGTTCAAATTTTTATGCGTTTTCTTTAAATGTCTTTTTCAATTTTCCTAAGTGTGGAATAACACTAAAAATGTTAAAAAAGTATATAATAAATATTGATTATTAGAGTGGAAAGTAAATTACTCATGAAATAGATTTCCAAATTTACTATTCTAGTCGAGGACAATAAAATTTTTTCAACTAAAATTATTAAATGTTTTAAAAATTGTATTTCTGTTAATTCATAAAATAACACGGCTTAATATAGTAAAAAATAAAAATAAAAAGTATATCATAGTTTTCTTTGATAAATAAATATTTCAAATAGAAAACTTTGAAGAATGCTACGCCACGAGGCAGGCGTACGCCTCTGTTTGTGTCTGAGTATCTGAAAACAACTTTGCGTCAGGGTATAAACCAACGTAGAATTACAATGGAGGGTGTTCAGTGACAATCGACAAAGTGCGAAGCTGCAGTACCTTACTATAGGTATATATTTTAATATTTTTTGTTTTATGCTTCTTTTAAAGAATCTCGGATTGTAATTATAAAAAATATATAATGTAGTCCTCTTTTTCCTAAGATTATTTAAAAGGATATTATAAATGCATTTTTTGTATATAATTTTTAGAATATCAATAAGTTTTTATTTTTTAGTAACAAGGAGTTCTCATTATATATTCCAATAAAATGCTATAAGTACATAGATAAATATGAATATTTTAAATACTTTTAGACGTCTTTACGTCCGCTTTTATACAAAATAGTTTTGATTTAAAATACTTGACAAGGTTCAAAATATACATATCTTGTATATATCAAAGCAATTAATCTATATGTACTTCGTAACACAGTCGATATGAGCTACTAATATAAAAATTAAAAATTATAACAATATCGATTTTCTGTCAGCAATCCCATTCATTCGCTGATAGACTACAGGCACATGCTACTTTTGTTTATTTACTGTTTTCATAACAACAATAACAGAGAGAATAAAAGCTCCATAATCCCTAAGGGTTGTAACAGTATCGGGCAATTTGCCAATGTGCGTGGGCTTCAATGTCCTCCGTTCCTATTAAGGACACACGAAGGTCAAACTGGAATGTAAAAATAAGGTGGCAAGCAATGGATATTTATTTTTGACGTAAACATTTTTTGTTACGAGAGTATTGATGATTAACTTCATTTCATGGATATGTGAGAGTTCAGTAACATTTGAACATTATTTTATTAAAGTTTTTATAATAGTTGTTTTCAATATTAAAATGAACATGTACGTATTAATACCAAAATGAACATGAATCAAAATGTGTGTATTTTAAAGCTTACTTATAGGGATATGAGAAGTTATAAGTATTTTTAATGGTACCATTTTATATATAGCTACCAGCAGTGCAGTATTCATACTTATTAAACTACTTTTAAATTAAGTAATAATAATTTTGTTACACAACTCTAAATCGACCTTCAGTTTTTGTCTTGTAGCAGCGCATACTAAAGTACATACAAAAATATTTCATTCACAACAATAATAACCGGAACTCAAAATTCACGGTCAAAATTAATTAGCTGTAATATTGACCTACTAATGAAATAATTTTCATAATTTGTTTCTTTGTTTCAGGGCTAGGCCAGCAATTGAGTTCACGCAAGATATAGAATCGCAGAATAATCTCTTAACGTTGGTTCATTCACTCGAGAAGCGCAACGGCGTGTGGTAGCTCGATATGCGTCAACGCTTTGTGTCATGACTGTGACACAACAACGTTCGCCGTCCACATTGCGCATCAGTCTATCGATAACCGACCCACTCGATTCAAACTGCCAAGTTTCGATTTCATCAGCGTGCTCACTACACCAGTAAAATACCGACGTCTGGACGTCGCATCACGTATTCACATTGCACTCGATGTGGTAGACAGCAATCAGCATATGATAGTGATGCGCCATATATACAATTAAAAAGTATACTGGCCTGTCAAATAATCTATTCCAAATTCAAATTTGTATCTGTTTTGACGGATTGCCGCTCAAGTGTCTTGTAAATAAATAAAAACTAAAGTGTTTAAATAGTGTATTAAAGCGTTAGTTGTGTGATAAATAAATAGTGCACGATGACATCGCGGTCTAAGGAGAAAGTAGCAGCGGCTTTTCGGAAGCTGTTTCGCTCTCCAGAGAAACTTGACAACGAGGGAGCCGGCCCGAGCGGGTCGCCAGCGAGACGCGGGCTATTTCGCCGTCACAGGTAAATTACTAATATTATTATAAATTATAAATGACGATTCGATTTGTTTACTCCTAATAAATGGGAACAGGAAAAATATGGTAAAAATAACAATTACAAAAACTGAAAATATGATGTAATATATTTATTACAAACTTATAACTTATTAAAGTATTTTTTTTATATTTTAAAGAATATTTTAAAATATTTAAATGTTTTGTGTACTCTTTTCGATTACAAAGTAAAATACCTTTGGACATTTGCGGACCATCTTGATAGCGTAAACATGTGTGGTGTAGGCAAGTAATCAGAAATTATATCGATCATAACATGTGTTAACATGATGCCGTACACGAAGAAAATTTTAATGAATTTGTTTTTTTTTGCATTTGCCATTTAAATATAATACGATAATAATCTTTAATGGAATTTTCGTAAAAATAAGTACTAAAGTACCTATATTTGAATTCGCAACTTCTTTCAACATAAATGTTTGTACAAAATAAAATTCAGTCCGATTCCTATTAAAAATTTACTAATCTATACTAAGTTCCGCCATTTAACATGCAATGTCTCAATTTCGGGCGGAAAATAGAAGACAAAGTGCCCTGTCACCAGGACTGCTTTCACTAACCCGCCACACGGGAAAAAGAATCAAGTTATTTTTTTGCTTCTTTTAGTTTATACTAATTAACTTATATCTATTTATTAATAGATATATACAATATCTTGTACAATGAAATCTTATACAATGCACTTTAGAAAATACACTTCACAACAATGAAAGGTACGACAATAATCTCTAATGCAATTAGAAATATTGATTTTTAAAATTGTATAAACTCTTTTGAGCACACCTTGTCGTTGTAATTATTTGTTACGTAGAAAATAATTTATTTAAAAGATACGAAGACAATAAAACTTTTTTATAAAATGAATGGAAGGTGTGTGACAAGTTTTCTACTTTTCGAATTCGGATTAAAATTAAAATGTTTTAAAGTTGTTTTTATAATAAAAATATTGCTTTCTTTATAATAAAATTAAGTGTTTTTAAATATTTATCTACTAAGTCAATACTTTCAAATTGTACTCTCTACCATCCAACACAAAACAGATTGTTGTCAACTTTCAAGTGGTGAAACTCATCGCTTTGTTTAAAATACCGGAGACATGAGTGTAATTTGAATATATTCATTGCCCCAAATAGGAGTCGTACTTACAACCCATTATGACATAGTCAGATTTTGCCCCACTGCGTCGCGGGGGCTTCTAATGTATTTTTTAATTTCGTACAATTACACTATTATGTTTACATCACACGAGTGTTATTAGGGCTTAAAACTGTAATCCAAGCTACCTAATTAGGTATATGGAGCTAAGTTTCTAAACAAAGATAACATACGAGTACGTAGTCATACACAGTCTTCCTGTTTATAATGCGTAAACAAAGCAGTTGCAGTTGATTGCCAACTTGAAAATGCAATTCGACCTATGTATACAACTTATATATTTGTTTCTTTTAAAAAAACTATAGACAATTTACTATTGACAGTTTTAAGTGCATTGGAGTTTAGATAAAAGTCTATTATCTTAAATCGCTGTTCTCCATTTTCGTCCGGTTGCGACGTAAGAGGTCATCTCAACACTACTACTACTACTACTATTGTACTTGGTTCGAGTGGAAATCGAATCCACAATTTTCGCGTTTACCGTCAAAAGTTGTCTACATTAACACACTGCCTTACCATAGCCTCACATATAATATTTTTGATAAAAAAAATATTATAAAATACAAATACTCGATACTTTATTTACTATATAATAAAAATAGAGTTCAGTTCCAAATGTATCGTCAACAGACAATCTGAAACTATGTTATATCTATCTATTTAAAAAAAGGTACCAATTACGTGAAGTGAAACTGATGTCAAGGAAGTACAAATCCGTGCCGAAGTCTCCATTTCAAAACGGCACGAGACAAAGACTTTGTGTGATATGTACAATATATGTATATGTATATATGACGACAGAGACACTGCGTCACACCAATGCGGAACAGAAAAACCGGGTTTACCTACATGTTATATGTCACACAAATTAGACCTTTCCTATATGTATACGTCATGTTTACATACTTATAACAGTTCAGTAGGTGAAATTATTTAAAGTTCTAAAGATAACAGATGTCAGCAAGTATATTTTTAACAGCTTTACGATGTTTCCCATATAAAAGAGTACACAAAGACAATTTAGTGTCAATATACTTCGTTCTCATGTTCTTACGTTGATTATTAAATAATCTTTTTTTATAGCGTCACATAATCAGATAGAACCTAGAAGCAACGACTTTGTTCTCCACTTTCATCCCGAAATTGAGACGTTGGGTGCTAAATGGCAAACCGCCTTGTCTTAGCTATCCCAAAGGAGAAATTAAAATAATATGTTATCTTTCTCCGAATCGAGCCAACAACCATCACGGTGCAGTCAGGCGCTGTCTTACTGCGCCACGCGGCCTCAACAAATTCTACTATGTGATAATATTCAAAACCTATTTTATATTCTCAAGAATACATGTTTTAAAAGTTCGTGTTTAAGATAAGAAATGTTTGTTAAATTAAAACTTTAAATTGAAAAAGTAGTTGAATGTCCATCGATAATACCAGAGAAAGCTGTCTGTCTCGTAATTTACAGCGATACACTATCAGTGTAGCTATTAACAGAGCGACAAGCCGGCTGCCATGTAATTCTAATATTTATGCTGGACTGTTTTATACATATGTACCTATAATAATATATACAAACGGCGTCGTCCTGGCTTCGTCGCCTTTGTAGGTTTCGAATTTCCGAACAATTGCTGTGTAGTATGTATTGAATGTTTAAATTAATGTGAAATTAACTTCAATTGTAAGTTTGTTTGTCAGCTTCATTTTGCCGCAAAGCAAGGCAGACAGTAAAAACTTTACACAGACCCCTAAGGCCCCTAATCCGAGACATTGGGTACTGAGCCGTACTTTTTCTTGTCACCAGAGCAGAGAAATGAAAATAATTTAAATATAATTATACGTCAATACATAATTTAACTCCGACGGATAATCGAACTCATAAACATTTCGTTTACGGTCAGACGCTGTCACCCTGGATCACGATACATCTGGCCTCAAAAAAAATTTATTTGTGTATTCTTAAATAATTTTAATTTAAGAAGAATTAGATTTAGGTTTATTCTTAATAATAAAGTAGGTACTTAATATTAGATTTTAGAATGAAAAATGTATAATACACGAAAACCAAAATTGATGCTTATAATTTGTATTCCCTTGCGGTAATTAAGATTACTGGAGCAAATTATAATATGATAGCGACTTTGGGTGCTATATTTACATGACTACATTGCCCGCGACATCGAGAGCGTGAAATTTTAAAAAATAATATTATGCCAAACTAAAAGTTTCCTAAACTTCTCTTTCTTACAACAGTTATCTGCCAGTGAAAGTCCTATCAAAACGGTCCAACCGATCCAGACATTGTCCAGAACAAACAGACAAACAAACAAAATAGTAAAAAAACGATATTTTGGTATATACGTATGTGCCGTGTATGTATGTACTTACGTACACATTTAGTATAAAGCTGTTATTTTAATGTTTCAAACTGACCTTCCATTTAATTTATTTGTACACATCTCAACACATCTCAAAATCTCTAAAAATGGTATCTGATGCAACGAGTGCTATATTTTATTGCTTCCATTGTTATTAGCCAGATACTACATATAGATATAATAAAATTCTAATAGTATTTTTATCTACGCCGTTCATATCGCATATACTGCAGTAATCGAGGCCGTTGACCGGTGATGCACATTCTGCAATCAGACCTTCAATAAAGCGTTAGACTGTCTGCGAAACAATGTCTTAAACCGCCATCAAATATGTTACTACCCAGCTCATTTAATTATTTATTTATTTTTAGGAGTATAATTTGTCCGAATTTATTGTTATTATTTTTGTCCGCGCAAATTGTTTCGATTTCGGGTGGAAAGTGGAGGACGGAGTGACTTGACACTAGACACTATGCGGAAAAAGCGTAAAGCTACTCTATCCCTAGCGGGGTAGTCTGAGATATTTATGTTACCAAATACTCAGCAGTTTTAAATTATTTAACAAAACATTTAAAATGTCCTCTTTTTCTATATTTATTTGTCTGTATTTTTCTTTGAAGCTGAACTCATTAATCGTTATCTCCTCCATAGTAAATACCACATCCTGCGGTTAAATACATTAATATTTTATTATTATTGTACCTACTTAAACGTCCTACTACTATTGTTTTCATAATTTATTAAGTTTTTCTGTTTAAGCTTTTGTAAGCTTTATCCAAAACCTCAAATTTCATTGGAAATAAAGCAGTATGTGTTTCTTTTAAAAAT
The DNA here is from genome assembly GCA_019049465.1 of Dryas iulia moderata. Lineage (NCBI taxonomy): Eukaryota > Metazoa > Arthropoda > Insecta > Lepidoptera > Nymphalidae > Dryas > Dryas iulia. Next base: position 5,714,582 of record CM032416.1, on the reverse strand, counting down.
GATTTATTCACAAAATAAGTTAATAGTATTGGAAAATGCCAAAAATAATAATTATACTCAGAAATATTTCTTGCGAATGTATAAGAAGTAGACATCAGCAACTTTTTGCAACTGTTTTAAGTGTAATAATATTATTCTTGTACCTATACGATGTATAAAAAGTAAAATTAAATACAAAAATATTTAGCTGGTTACATGAGAATGTTATTTAAATGCTCATCGGATGAATTACACTTGCTGTCACTGAAACAATTTTAGATAACCCAAATTACGGCTTGTTGAATTGGGTCACATTCTGAAATGTATGACTTTTTTAATACTCTCTGATGAAAAAATACCTGAGGTCGTTATGTGGCAGTAATTGAATTATAACTTAATTTTTATTATATTATAAAAGCTTCTGTCTGTTCTGAGCGATTAACACGTCGAAGACTTTAAATTGGGTAACATAGTAAACTGGAAAATATTTTGCTACAACAAAAATGTTTTGGCCAACATAGAGATATATTTAACGAAATTTAAAATATCCTTTTGCTTCTAACTACAACATATTCTTAAATATTTAGGTAATCTTGCCAAGCTAAACAAAAATCATTTTTAGACAATATATGTCTTAAGATGGCTATTGTTTAGACTTTAAAGATGCTACGGCGGAGGCTAATAAAAGTAGGTAATATTGCTGAAAACAACGTTTTTCGCAACCAATTTTTAAACTATCTCTATACCAAAACTTAACACTTTGAATCGAGCAATTTTTAAGAGTCGGAACTAACAAATAAACAAATAAATACACATTTTAATAGAATACTCTTTTTATTCTGATTCAAATATTTCATATAAGCGAAAAATTTCAGAGATGGTGTAAGTCCTGCGGAAGCGCCTGCCAGCTTACCCTCAAGTCCCGCAGCTTCGTCGATTGCTAAGAAGAAGTCTGGAGGATCACACGACGTACGAGAGCGGGCGGCGGCTGTGCGTTCACGCAGACTCATGAAAGAGCTCAAAGAAATACAACGATTGCAAGATCACAGATCTGATCCCGTTTTCACTGTAAGTTTTGGAATTATAATCTGAATATATATGCTAAATGTTCATTAGGTATAACGTTTCGAAATATGGTTAACTACAAAAAAAAAGCGAAATTTGACAATAAAATGTAATACACAAACGATTTTCTCAAGACTGCTAACATTGAATTGATTTTATAAAGTAGGAAGCTTTACGAAAAATCAAGTTTATTTTTTGTTCGATTCTTTATTTGTTGAAAATCCAACGTCTTTGGGAGGTTGCAAAACTTAAAAACTTTATCTTGATAAGTACATATTTTATCATGCAGATCAAATCCATCGCTACACGTATTTGTCAAAGATTTTACGCCACTATAAAGTTAAAAAAACTTGACCTTATTTGTATTGATTTATAATAATTTATATAATTTGAGGCTGTCGTGGCGCGCAAATACGACGACACTCTTGAGAATGATCTCATAGCTATTACTTTCATTTCTCCGTTCTAGTAGGTACCTAAGGTACCTAAGATACAGCGCGGCGTTGAGTTCCGCCATTTAAGATGCAATGTCTCGATTTGGGCGGAGAGTGAAGAACGAAGTGTCTTAACACTATGTTCTCTCTGAGTACCGTGGTATATGAAAAACGCGTGTAGCTGGAAAAATAATAATAATAATTTATAAACTTCTATGCCCACTTACAGGTAGAACTAGTGAACGACAACCTATACGAGTGGCATGTCAGGCTGCACCAGATAGATCCAGAGAGTGACTTGGCGTCAGACCTCCGAGAGTTGAAAATACCTAACATTCTGCTACACCTCATATTCCCGGAAAACTTCCCCTTCGCGCCGCCGTTCATGCGTGTTATTGAGCCGCGAATAGAGAAGGGATTCGTAATGGAAGGTATACACACACACACTTATCTATAATATCGTTATTTTTTTTGACAACCCATACGAAATTGTATGCCGTATTTTCTTTGCATTCGTTTTTAAATGTTTATTTGGGACTAGGCAAAGGTTGAGAGATCTTTAAGTATGTAAGTTTATTTGGTTTTATTTAAAAAAGGGTTAGAGTAATGTTGTGTATTTAAGTGTTAAGGAAATGTTTTCTAGTTTTGTTTCCTACAAATTTGATGCCAGTGTACAAAATACTCGTTTCTATATTAGGTATGTATATGTCGTGGCCATATCGTATAATTGACGACTTCATGATATCGTTGACAATATCATGAAATGGTTGCAGTTCATGAAATGACCAACTGAAATTGACGATATCGTTGATTCGTCAACGTTTAACGATTTCGTCATCGACGTTTGGTCATATCGTAAAATAAGGTGTCCTTATAATATATTTGATATAAATTTAGAATATGTGCGTAAAACGATCTCATTATATATAATGACGATGTTTTTATACAAAAACACTTTCAATCTCTATAGAATCAATTTATTAAAAAAAGTTTAACCTAACCTAACCTAAAAAATCTTTTACGTAATTATATTTATTTTGTGTGAAGATACTTAAAATCAATCAAGATAGGTTAGGTTAGGTTAAACTTCTTCTATTTAACAGATTCTTTAGTATATAAAAGTAGCTTTTACTATATAATTACTTAAATTTATTATTATTATATCGTACATTGACTTAAATAAAGTAAAAATGATTTTATATAAATACAATCATTTTATTAAGAATATTCATTTTGCTTAAAGTAAACGAATAATGAATTCCGCTTTTAATTAAAAAAAACATATTTAAAACTAAAATGTTCATTTTGTTACGAACAGCTGATAAACAAAAAACGCTTCTAGCGCCTCTATCGGTTGCTTAACTAATTATTTGACGATTTTGCCAAACAATATCGACGAATTCCTCGCGATTAGTTGATGATATCGTTAAACGTTAGGCTGTCATTGATTTCGTCAAACGACATCATGATCTGGCCAAACGATAATTGGTCATTTCATGAACTGCGACCGTTTCATGATATTGTCAACGATATCATGAAGTCGTCGATTCTACGATATGGCCACGACATATGTATATTACCCAACATTGCAAGAATACTATTTTATAGCTATAATTGTACTTTAATATAAAAGATTTTTTATACGTAGATACTTTAAGTATACACGTCATCCTATGGATTGTCTCAAATATTTGATTGGAAAATAAAAACAAGAAACAATATGCGAAAATCTAAAATATATTTAATAATAACTACAAATAATACACTAAGTGAAAAGCATATATCTATTTGTTTGTACAGCTCCAAGTTTTTTCCACATATGAGGGTAGTCAGAGAGAACCTAGTGTCCAGAGTGTTTTCCACTTTCTTTCCGAAAAAGAGACAATGTGTATTGAGGTGCGGAACTTAACGTTGCGCTGTGTTTTATGTATCAGAGCGGACAAATGAACATAATTTAAATATAATCATGATTATTATTATATTTAAATTATGTTCAATTTGAAATTATGTTCATTTGTCCGCTTTATTTGGTAGAGGAATGCCTCTAAATGGGAATCTAACCCACAACCAATCACGTTTACAATGACACGCTGTCACACTGTGGCAGTTTGAAAATTCTTTAAATCAAAAATATCCCTCTATTTTCCCAAACAAAGTCATAAAATATACTTCTATATATAGATTTAATTCCTCAAACAAATCCAATAAGGTGGCGCCATATGCATGGAGCTACTAACACCGCGTGGCTGGGCATCAGCGTACACGGTGGAAGCGGTGGTCATGCAGTTCGCGGCCTCCGTGGTGAAAGGGCAGGGGCGGGTGGCGCGCGTCCCCCCGCGCTCCTCACGCGAGTTCTCCAGACGACGGGCGGAGGAAGCGTTCCGTTCTTTGGTCAAAACGCACGATAAATACGGATGGGTCACACCGGCGTTGTCTGACGGTTGAAATGTTGATAAGGTAGGGATATACAAAAAATAGCTTTTGCCAGACAATGTCATGACTGTTGTAATATACAATGACTATATTTCAATATCGTTGGCGACACTTAACGCTGCATTTTGTCTTTTACAGTTTATGTTTTTTTATTATGTTTACAGTTAACACGCATCTTTAGTACCACACGCTGGTGTTACGTTAAATAATCAAAATGTTAATGAAACGATAAATCGATGGTGTTAATCCATACTTATATTATAAATGCGGAAGTTCGTCTGTTTGTCTGTCACGCTTTCACGGCTAGATTAACCGGTCCGATTTGGATGAAATTTAAAACGAAAGTAGTAAAAATTCCGTGGTCAAACATAGGCTACTTACTTTTTCTAAAAAACCTCTAAAGGGTTGAAATAGTGGATGAAAGTTTGTATGAAAAATGTAAGCCGCTTGACCGATTGTAATGAAATTTAGCATAAATATAGTTGATAATCCAAGGTTAAACATTAGCTACTTTAATTTTCTAAAATTCACCCTGAGGGTTGCTATATAAAGATACAGTTATGTAGATCACGCGACGAAGCCGCGAGCGGGCCGCTGGTAACGTATAAAAATGCGGCATGCAGCATAACCATTTTTAGAGTAGTTAGAGAGAATGTTATGTCACTTTATATTCCAATTTCTCCCTGAATTCAAGACAGTGTACAATTGTGTCAAATTGTACAATAGCGGCGCTATCGCTATTTATCTTGCCATAATAGACTAGAAAAGAATCTAAATATAATCATTTATCCGTGTCATTTATATAACTTATAAACACGTTTACAATCAGAAGGTGCTCAACTTCAACTATCCTACGATGGTCTTAAATTAAATAATCGATCAATCGTTACATAAACGTAATGAATAATTATTTATTACATAAACATAATGAATAATCCGTGGCTGTTCTTAAAAATAACTCGTAAATTAATTTTCTCTAGGTGTCGCTGTAAAGCAGGCGAAGAGGAAGAAGGAAACGAAGAATGGATCTCTTGTAGTTTTAACTGTATTAATTGTAATTATTTTAGTTACGAATAGAAAACAAATCTGTGTAATTTTCTAATTTTATTAATCTCGTCTCTAAGTACAGTAAAATTTGTATGTCATTGCAATTACATTTGAATGTACTTAGTTTAGTGATGTTATTGCGTATGACAGCGAGGTGCGCTAAATTTTTATAAATTTATGTGTAGTTATAATTGTTGTAAATAGTGTGTGCCAAAACGCATTGTGCTAAAAGTGTCAATGTTGTGCTTTTTTTAAGATTTTTATCGTCACTTTAAGCTTCAATTTTTCGTATTTTCAAAATAGGCACTATAGTTTGAATATACTATTTGTTCTTTGTATCTCTCTAGCTGAAATCATGTATCGAAATTTTTATTATAATATGTCCGTCCCGAAGTCATTTAATCGTTTGTATTATAAATAATAAAATTATATTAATCAATTGAAAAATGACAAGTTAATTAGTTGTTTTCATTCGTTTTTCACTAAAACTCACCTCGATATAGGCAGTATTAGAAAATTTTTTATAGTATATTTTTAATAATCCAAAATTAATAATGCTCAAAGGAAAAAAAAATAAAAATATATAATATGGAAAGCTCCAAGTACATTATTATAATATTTAATAATTACTAGAAATTAACAAAGACAAATCTAAATTGATGTTGTTGATTTGTTTAGTGAACCAAAGATGTTTATTTTCTATGTAAAATGTGAAAGTCAGCACAATTTATGTATAGCTGAACAAAATATATATGTATACAATGTTATGAGTGTAATAAATTACTTGCTCAATAAGAAAACTGCTTTTATTTCAATATGTTCTTATAATTATCAATCCTTAAAAAACCGAATTAATCACTTACATAGTATTAAGCAAAGTCACTTCCCGCTTCTATCTGTACGTATGTATGCTTAGATTTTCAAAACTATGCAATGGTTTTATACACTGTCTCTTTTAATATATATAATAATTCAAAAGGACGGTTTATATGTATAATAATATATACAATAGTAAAGAAACACTGATAATTTTGGAGATTTCTTATGTGGTGTAGATGCAGTGGTGCATGATAATATAATGAAATAGTTGTGAACACAGGCGAAGCCGCACGTGGGCCATGAGTGTGAAAATAAATTGATCTTTTTATAAGAACTAAAACTGCATGTAAGTATGTCTTTAAATGTATGTAACACTTTTAGGAGTATCAATCTGCAAATTGGGAAAAAACTTAACAACCAAAAATTTAGATATCTTAGTATTCTCAAATCATAAAAGTGAACCATTTTAACAACTCTTTAATATTATTTGCATACAAAACTATATTGATTTTGAATTTAACTAACTCATTATTCAGTATACTATAGTTCATAATAATAAAATTAATGTTACTTAACATACTTAATAAGCCTAATGTAGTTTAACTTTCCCAATTGTATAATGATTTCACAAAAAAAAACACATTCTCTTAAACTTTTTATGATTAAGAATAAGTATTGTACATTATTTTAACCAGTTACATTTTATAAGAAAAGTAAAATTAAATAAGTGTTGTTAGAGATTGAGATGCTTGTTACAAGAGATCACTTGCCACCTCTCAGCGCCAGTACTAAATGCAGAACAGATCCTCCTTGAACTTTGTAGTCTTGAGCTGTTTTTTCATCATTCCTGTTAGTAGGATAAGTTAGTTATAAACTTGACAAAAATCTGCCAACATTTTTCAATAAAAAAATGCAGTGTCACAATTTTTCCCACATAGTGAGCCAGTCAGACAGGACCTAGTGTCAAGACACTAAATCCTCCATTTGGTTTCCGTTTTATAGAAAACATTACAATTTCAATGAATAAATTAAATATTTAATATCAACGAAAACTGTAATAATTGATCATAGGTATGGACAATGACTTTTCATTTTCAGTGACTAAATTTAACAAAACCAAGTAATCTACTCAATAAGGTATTGCTAAACTAGTATAATTTAACAATTTTTATACTTCTATCATCTATTACGTACATCTGTTTTCCAGAGAATATGAGTCTTTGCTGTTGTGGAGGAATGCCTTCTTTCTCTTCGACTCTTTCTTTAATGCGTTCCACTTTATCCGTGGGTTCTATGTCTATTTCGATTTCTTTGCCGGTTAGTGTCTGAAAAAAATCGAGGTTATGAGTAATAGTCTTTGTATTTCTTAGAAGATTTCATTTAATTACCAACAATTTTGTCATTTTACCTTAACTTTAATCAGCATTTTGAGTTTCTTTTAAATTTAATTAACTCAAAACGTGTTACTTTTTGCTTTTAAAAAATACTTCGATTGCTGTTACTTATTGTTTTTTTCTCTTAAATCGACAAAGTTGCAGTTGAACCAACCACAATTGACATTAAAAATTGAAATCAAGATTTTGACTTTTCAGATATCATTATTTTGACACGGGTTGTAATATTTGAAAGATAATGGCTGCGTTCATAGAACATTACTACTAATTTTTGGACATTATTTCTAATCAGGAATATCTCGTAAAATATAACACATTAAATTTTTACACTATACAATTTTCTTTTATAAGGAGATATACTGACTGACAAATAACAAAATTGTTTTATTAGCATTTGTAAAATATTTTTATAGAAAATTAGAAATTGACCCCAAAACACACTTTTGTTTTAAAATGTAAAATGTTAATAATTGATTGCTATAGTGTAATATATAATATGCATTAATGTATGTGGTTTTTATTTCCATTTAATGGCAATGGCAGCCCTATTTAACATTTTTAACTAGCCAGTTGACAAATAAGAACGTTTGACATAATAATTAACATCAAGAGACATTTTAATATCAAAACATCACACAATTTTAAATAGAGATCTTCTCATTTAAAATTATATCACTATTTTTATTAGGAGATTCTAAATTTCTATTAATCCAAGTACATACTTGTATATTCTACAATGTCGAATGTTGATGAGATTTTTAAAAGAATAGAAAAAATATTTGAAACTGGTGAGTTGTTACAAATATTTGAAACAAATTATATGTTCATTATTATTGTATATTTTATAATTTTGCACTGTATTTTCTATAACAATCTATTTTTTTTTCTAGAAAATGAAAATCAACTTATTCTTAGTATTTTAACGAATGATTCTAAGTCTAACCTATTGAATAATGATAATCGAGAAGTTTCATGCCAATATAATAGTATAAAATTATATTTAGACAAAATTATTAATGAAATTGATTTACTGGCTACTAAAATAAAAAACAGTGATATTCTTATCAGTGTAAAAAATCAGAAGCTATTGCGAACATGCTACCAAATTATTTCTTGTTTTGGTATCTCACTATGTTTAATACCTGGTTTAGGTATTAATTTATCGCGACGATGTGTCAGTGCAATTTTATTACAACAAATAGTTTTATCAGATGAAAATAAATATGAATTTTTAACAATATGTACTGACTTTCTGACTAGAAGTTATGATATTCCTGTTCTCAAAAATATTATCATTACTTTTCATTTATCTGACTATCTGGCAGCTCTTATTCAATTAGCTTTTGCTCCAATTAAAAAACCTGGGGTTTATCCTAAATTTACTATGACTGAGGAATTGTATAAGAAAATAAATTATGAAAGACAAAAATATGTTAATATTTATGAATATTTGGTTAACAATTGCTTCCAACCAATGTTAATGAAAGAGTTATTGGTATTACAAAGTGTAAATGACCCCTCACCGCCACAATTTGTGAAGAAAACTATAGCTAAAGAGATGAGCAGAAGACTCACTGCTTCAGGTGGATTGCTTAGTTTAATAAGATGTTTTATTGAAACAAATGAATTGGACACAGGGGTAGAATGGAAAAAGATTGATATGATTTGCAAGATAGTAGCCACGAAACATGGAAACTCAACTGAAAATGAATATTTATCTAATATCATATCTCAATTGAAGCAAATTATGTTGTTAAACAACGCTCATTATCTAGCAACTGCCATTTCATGCTTATTTCATTTGTTAGAAAAATTTAGTGAAAGTGAAAGTTTAAATAATTTATTGACTGAAATGTTTAAACTGTTAGACTATGAGAGTCTTTTATTAAAAGCGGATCTTCCTGGTACAGTAATATTGAGTCCTCAAGAAGTTGAACATACTATACAAATTTTCCATGCATGTACTAGTATAATCAATATTGACATTCCACCGCCTTACTCTTTGACTCCTAACTTGTATGTGCTCTTTTTACTACAAATGAAATGCACAAAAGTGGAAACTAAATCAAAAATTAGAAATATTATACTAAAAAGCTTAGAGAGCGTAGAACAGAGTGAATTGAAAAATGTGATGGAAGTTTTTCTATTTGGCGTGAAACATACAAAGCCAGTGGATCTGTTAATTGAAGAATATGAATCAGGTTTAGCTATAAAATGTAGTTCTACTCACATAGAATATCAGCTAGATGCTGCTGCTATGCTATTTTTAGATATGTTTGAAGCTACACCAAATAACATTTTATTAAAAAAAATATTTGAGTCATGTCTACAAATATTTATTGAACTTTGTAAGTTGCGACATAAAAAGCCAACTAAGGAGACATTACAAGATGAATTAAAATCAGTAAATGAAGTTGATGAAAAATATGCACAAATGTTACAAATTCTGGCTGAAATATCTACTACCCAGAAAGTTATAAATGTCATGAAAAGTAATCCTCTAATAGTGATTACTTTTGTGGAGAATTTGTTCTTGATGGACAATAATGACTCAAATGATGAATGCAAGACCATAGCTTTAGTCTTGTTAAACACAGTTTTATCGAATAGTCCCAAAACAAGTGATTTGGAACAAAAATTGCATGGATTCCTTCCATTACTAAACAAAATTTCAGAATATAGCACAGAATATATAAGTATTTTGTGTAAAGAAACCATGTCATTGATTTTATCTGAATTTCCTAAGAAAGAGCCAAGTGCTTATGAAAAAGCCCTTTCAGATGTTTATAATAACTTACTTCCTGTGAGAGCACATGGAATTATGAAATTGACAAAACTTATAGATAAGAATGATCCAGAGACACTTTCCAAAAGGCATTTTGTGTTTTGTTTATTTCAGGTAATTAATATTATTTTTTTTTTTAAATAAGTTAATATAAATAAAAGTCCAGTCTTGAGTCCAGGCACACAGTGTATGTAACTGTAAATGCGACTGGTTGTGGGTTCGATTCCCACTCGGGGAGTGGAAATTTTCATTTCCTTCGCTCTGGTGTCGAGGCCAACCGCGGCGTTAAGTTCCTTCACTAAAAGCGCAATACCTGAAAAATTCCGCGAAAAATGGAGAATGGAATGTCTTAACACTAGATTCTTTCCGAAGATAAAAAAAAGAATATAAATCTTACTGAAATTAGTAAAAAATTGTAGTTTCTTTTTTTATTACAGCTTCACAATTTTTCCACATAAAAGAGTCAAAGAGTCACTGCGTTTTGAGTGATGAAACAACGCCGCACTTTGTTATATAGAACAGGGAATTCAATATTCTCAATTCCATTAATATTATATTTTTTTCGAGTGAAAATCAGATTTGGGGCCAGTCGTGGCGAAGAGGCACATAGGTGTGACTGTAAAGCGACTGGTTGTGGGCTCGGTTCCCACTCGAGGGGTGGAAATATTTAATATATCCATTTTCTTCGCTCTGGTGCCGAGGCAAAACACGGCGTTAAGTTCCGCCACTTAACACGCAATGCCTCCGAATTCGGCGGGAAGCGGGGAACGGAGTGTCTTAACACTAGGTTCCCTCTACCTACTCTGCTGAGTGCGGGATACAGCGTGAAGTTAAAAAAAATTGAAACTCACAAGCAATCGCAATTATTTTCTTATGATATTTATATTTTATTTTAGGAACAATTAAAAGATTCAGATTCCTACATATATTTGTCAACTGTCAACGGACTAGCATCTTTAGCTACTCAATGTACTCATGAAGTATTAAATGTTTTATGCAAAGAATATTTAGAAATTTCATTACAAACAAATCACTTAGAAACACAACAAAATCTGAACAAACAAGCGGAACTGAGGATGAAAATTGGTGATGTTATAGTGAAAGTTACAAAAAGATTAGGTAAGCTTTAAATGTATGTAAATATATAATGGTAAATTGTCGTTGCGAGTTGCAATACCGAAGAACAGTTTATAAATTCCACGTATTAATAAAGTTTTGAAATTTATAAGGGGATGAAATATTTTTATAATTGGATGAAATATTTTTATAATTGCTATTTTTGTCGGTCCTATTACCACTCAGGGGAATTATTATAAATTATTTTCAGTTCTTCTCTCTTGTAGGCACTTGGTAAATTTTAATAAAATAAAATTACCTGGATATTCTAGAAAGAAACTTAAACAAACTATATATTTTTAAATGTATTAAAGGTGAATATGGTGCAAATTTACAGAAATTTGTTATATAAATTTCAATTTTTTTAAAGGGATACAAATGAACGCAATTTAAGGTTTATAATAATAATTATGCATAAGTCAGGGCATTGGGACAGCGTCTGATTGCAAATGCCTTCGTTGGTGCCGTTGGCAATGTCATTCTTCCCCTCCGGTAAAAAAATTAAATGCGGCTTTGAGTTTGACTCAATACGCAATATCTGAATTTCGGGCGGAAAGTCGAGAACGGATAGTGTTGCCAGAAGTTTTTTCGTATATGCAATTAATATCATCATTTATGCACAGAATTGAAAAAATAAAACATTTAACATAAAATGCACTGTAATCTATGCATGCCTTACCTTACCTTCGTAACTACGAGTACCTTTCCCACGTTTTTCAAATAACTGAATTTCAGGTGAAATGGCTGTTGTGCACAAAACAGTGCTTTTGAATACAATGTTATGCGCGACTAGAGATGACGACCCCTTGATAAGGACATCTGCATTATCTAACTTGGCAGAAATTGCGTTGGTCATCCATTATAAAGTGGGCACTATAATATATGAGGTAATTATTATTTAATACATTTATATTTTAGATAGCTGTGTTCACGACTTCGTCCGCGTGAAACTTAACAAATAAATTATAATTCTGAAGTAAAAGTAGACTATATTACTCCTTATTATATCAGCTATCTGACAGTGAAAGTTCAGTCAAAATTGGTCCAGCCGTTCCAGAGATAAGATGGAACCAGCAGACAGACAGAAAAAAGATATTTAGATACTAGAACTGATATTTAGATCTATGTACCGCGTAAAACAACCAAATAAAAAGTTGACTTTTTTGAATTGAAAAGTTGACTTTTTATATATACAGAAAAGTGTATATTTTGTTTGATATTTTTTCTTAAAGTTCATGACACCATCATGGCACAGTTGATGAATAATTGACTTTTACCTTAAGACCATAGATTTGATTTCCACTTAGAGAAGTTATTGAACTTGAATTTATTTTAATATTACCAAATGAACGAAAAGAGAACGGAGTGTATGCTACACTAGGCTCTCTCTCTGCCTGCCATATTCTAACTTAAATATTAAAACATTTAAAATATTCAAGTCACGTGACATAATATCCAATGATATAGACGACAGTGACAACTATAAGATTCTATTTTCTATTTTATTTTTACAGATATTATTATGTATATGGAGCATTATAGAGACAGATAAAGCCATAGAATGCCGTAGAGCCGCTGTAATGGTGATCGCCAGTCTGCTAAAAGGCTTAGGCCAGGACACCTTAGTGGAACTTAAAGAGAACATACTGCCTATATACAGAACTTTAAATAAACTATACAAAGATCCCAATGAAGATTCCGTCTTGAAACTACACGCACAAATAGCCTTAGAAGAACTCGATGATATTGTCAAACAATATCTCTCTTTCCAATTACCAATGGAAAAGAAAATTGTAATGGCTAACGACAAGGAAGATATTATTTTTAAATAAAAAATCAGTTTTTATGTTAATAGTTTTATTTAACTCACTGTGTGTCTTAAATCTAATAGTAGTTTTTAGTTAGATTTGTGTTTATTATTTAACTTATGGCAAATTGTTCTAGCGATTGTTTTAATACTGGCCAGATGTGAACCGCCACCACATCCGCAATATCGCTCTCCTAGTAGAACAACTATGTTATTAAATCTTTAAATTACGTACTTGAGACAAAGCGCGGCGTTGAGTTCCGCCACTTAACACATAATGTCTCGATTTCGTGTGGAGAGTGGAAGACGGACTGTCTCGACTTTATATTCTCTTTATTTACTCTGGGATAGCCCGAGATGCGAGAAAGTAAAGCAGTCTTTTTTTCAATTACGTTTGAAATATATTTGTTATAATATAGAACGAGCTTATCACGGTTAACCGTGCATTGTAGGATTCATGCTAACATCGTTTTTCAATGTGCCTAGATGTGATATTATTTCCAATTTTAAATAACTTTAAAATATAAGGCAATATGGGATAAGCACCCGCTCATCTTATAAATACATACACTATTTATTCTTGTATCAAAAAAGTGTTTACATATCACTACAATGGCATGTAAATGTAAAGAAACTTGGAAGTTTTCAAATTCAAGGCTTGATGTCAAGCTTGATAATCTTACGATATAATTTTAAAATATAACAAAGATATTAACTTTTTGTGCGATTACGTTACTATTTAATGTAACTCACTAGTGTTGTTACAAAACGTTATTTTAATAACCAAATTATATATTTACAAAACATTAGAATCATCACAATTGGTGCATTACTAAGTACAGTCTTAATGTGTATAGTTAATTTTACCTAAAAATTTAAAGTAAAATTACGCCTCAGATGTGTCATCGCGTTCATTTGGCTTTTTCACTTCGTCTTTTTCAGACAGGGTTATGGAATATACTGAACTTCGATCGGAGAATCTATCGATATTGCGTCTGCTAAAGATTCCACTGCGGGATAGAGATGAGATAGTGGAAATAGATGTGCTGTCATTCTTGTCTGATTGTGGCACCATCTTCCATATTAAAAGCGCAACCCCTCCAAATGCAGACACCACTAAGAACATCACTAGTGTCACTTCTCCGAACATACCTGGAATTATAATATGTTTATGAGTAGGTACTTTTTTACTATGGTAACGATATGAAAGTATTTCAGAGTAATTTGAACTTTCTTTGAAGTAGCTTTAAGCTGTCCAGACAGTCAGTTTTCTATTTTTCGCCCGAATCTAAGACATTGTTTATTTAGAGGCGGACCTTAACGCCGCGCCTTGTATTAAGTGCCAGCGATAATCATTCCTCCAAATGGGAATCGAACCCACAATCATCGAGTTTACAGTCAGATGCTGTCCCAACGACGCGATGGTCTCAAAATTAGAACGTATCTCTTGAATGTTTGCCGTATATTTAAATGAAGCGGGATAAGAGAGTGAGTGATAAATTTATTAAGCATCACTACCTATACTATTAATATTAATACAATTTAATAGTAGGTAAAATAAAAAACAAGTAAATTGCTATTTGTTAATCATTCTGCATTTCTGAGAAAGTCGATCTTAATTTATATATCAGTAAATTATAGAATTCTTGACATATTTTGATAAAATATCACAATGTCAAACCAAACCGAAAAGAACGGTTTAAATGTTAAATATTTCCCCCACTTAGTAACGAATTATTAATAAATGTGATAAAATCATAACTAGCCACTACTGTGTGTTAATTGTACTGTGTTAATTGTAAAAAAATAACTAATTACTTTGCTGAGTTTCCTCCTTTCTCGCCTCTAGTCTTGCTGGTTGTAATCTGTTATCATTCATCTCATCATCATACGGCTCTACAACGCCATTGGGCTTGGTGTCTACCAGGACGTCCCCAGGGCTGCTTTTGGGTAAATTGATACCAGCGCGAACTGTTAACGTCTCTGGCTTGTAGGTGCAGAGAACTAGGAACCTAAAATATGCATGTTATAGTTATAATCACGTTTATTTTTAATATTTTATGTCACGATGAATTCGTTATTCAAGATATAAAGAAACCTAGATATAAAGATTACATAGTAAAAAAAATAAATTATAAAAAAAATGATTCAAAATTAAATAAAACACAATTAATTGCAAAAGGGTCCTTAACAATATAAGCTCATGTTTTTATTATTTTTAAAGTATTGTTTGAAAGACAATTTTAGAAAACGGAATTTTTGGACGGATCGGGATTCGAATCGGCGCCTCTGGGAAAACGTCTGAGCGCTTTGAACGCTAAGCCATACATACATACGCATTCAGGCGTACACGCATAGCTTTGCGGTCGTTTTCTAAAAATATATTTTTTGAATATAAACCAGGTTTAAAATAAATCTTTTCTTTTTCACGCCTAATAAGATCTCTCGTCTTTCGCTTTCTTATAAATGATTTTATTATTATCTTTATAAAATTAATTTATACAATTTTAACTTGATTAATCGTGTATATTTTAGTATTCATGAAGAGAACTCATCTGTGGTTATAAAGTGTTATAAAGTGTTCAACACTCGGATATTTTCGAATGGAGGAAGGTAATAATGAATTATTTTATTTTCACAGTATTTCGCATATTAAGTAAGTAAAGACTATATGTAAATAATTACAAACCTTGGAATAAACATTTTTTCGCTTATTTTAATAATTTTCGTAATCATCAATCTTTATTAATAAAAAATATTGTAATTTTTAATGTAATATTCCTTCGCATAAAAAATTAGAATTATAAAAAAAAATGCTACGTTAAACTTTTTGCTATAGAACATTGAAAATATTTTAATTACTTCTATAATAACATTAAATAGTTTTACTTCGGTTAAAACTATTACTAAATTTAAACGCGAAACTCTATCCATGTGTATCTTTAAATGTAAAGTACCCTCAAATTCATAAAAAAATAATATTCATATGAATTCTGTATAAGATCCTATCAATTTTTAAATGCCTTTTCTAAATGTTGTAGGTGTCTGCTAAGCTACTCCAAATGTCAATATAAGATACTCTATATATACTCGTATTAGGTATAACAATGCCAACTTTCACTCAGTATTGACAAGAAAGTTAAAGTGCTCGACCAAAATTTTGATTCTATCACGTTACATTAACTGCTCAGTATTAATATTAAACGGTGCTTAAAAAGACCTTGACATACAAATCGTCCATTATCGAAAGCGAAAATATATTGTAAGTTTTTGCCCGTATTTAGACTCACCGACGAGTGCTGTGAGTTAGTATCGGTAGATTTTCTTGAACGATCACATAAGTGGCGACAGTTGTGTCGTTGACCTCAGAACCGCACTCGTCATGATGTATACGAAGTATGTAGGCGTCTTGGGCACTGTTAGGGTTGCCTTGTAGGGAACACCTCTCCGGTCCTCCGTCTGCCGCCTCCACAGCTATGCGACCTCCGAAATAAGGTCCTGTTGATACCTCCACTTCGCTTGCGTGGGGCAAGCATTGTGTCGCACGCGCCGAGACTGTAATTGTGTTAAACGTATTGTAGCATTATTTCTTTATATTGATAAAACAATTATGTTTTATATTATTTTTTTAAGCTTCACACTGTATCCCGCACACAGCAGGGTAGGCAGAGAAGAGACAGGCATTTGTTAAGTGACGCAACCTAACGCCGCGCTTTGCCTCGACATCAAAGCGAAGAAAATGAAAATATTAAAAGTTTCCACTCTTCGAGTCGGAGTCGAATCCAGAACCAGTCACGTTATAGTGAAAATAAATCAAGGTAAGTCAGGTCAAGTCACAGATGTGCACGACTAGTTAGGCTTTTTTTTGCGTAGGGTTGATGTGCCTGTATGTATCCATAATACATCTTGGATTTTTTAATGTCATAAACATCAACATCATATGGATTAAAATGTAGAACTATTGTCTGCCCTCAGAAAATATCAACTACTACAGCGTTGAAACGTCTAGTAGCACCTGCTAGTTATTTTAATAAGAAAAGATTTCTGATAACTGAGGAACTAAAATCTGAGTCGCTAGCGTATTATTTAAACTCGTTTGATTTTAAAATACATAGTAGGAAGACTAAATAAATTTTTATGGTTGATAAAATGATTTTGGTACATAACCAGAATAATTGTTTAAGTAATTAGATACGCTGTCCTCTTTAGGTCTAAGATTTTGTTGAGAATTCTCTTCAAGATTGGATTAATATACATATAGATAGATATACAAACATAAAGTATAAGTGTAGTACATTATATGCAAATTCAAAAGTTAATATTCTTTCATTTCGATTTCGAATTCAAATTTAAATTCCGTATAGGTTCAAGTTGAATTTTCCTAACGCACCAGCCGCTGCGTAATATTATCTGAGAGAAACTACTTTGCCCCACTTTTTAACCTAATACCGGAATAAGCTAGATTTAACTATATGTATATACGTATAGTTATATATATTTTTTTTGTCTTTTTTTAGCTTCATGCTGTATCCCGCATATAGTAGGATAGGCAGAGCGAACCTAGTCTTATGCCACTCCGTTGCCCATTTTCCGCTGATTTTTGGAGGCATAGCGTTTTAGTGGCGGAACTCAACGCCGCGTTTTGCCTTGATACCAGAGCGACGAAAACGGAAATATTTCCTGTCCTCGAGTGGGAATCGAACCCACAGCCAGTCGCTTATAGTCACATGCTTGTGCCACTGCGTCACAACGGGCCCCTTCTTTTTTAATAATATAAAATGACTTACACCCTTTGGTAGGTACTATGATGATTTTAGATCCAATAGAGTGAGGATCCGCTAAGTCTCTAGCATCCCTTTTCACAGGTCGTACTTCGAAAGAATATGTGGTAGCCATACGGAGTCCGGTTATATAAGTGGTGTATGTGCGGCCACGTTTTGCCAGAGGCACTTTGTTGGTTGTAGTTTCAATCATCATTCTTCCTGATCTTTGATCTTCCTCGAAATTGTCGACTACCTGAAGTTAAGAAAATCATTTATTAAAAATACTAGTAGCCTTTCATTAGTATTATAATGCAAACATGTCTTTTAAATATATTGTATTCTTAATAAGAAAGTTGTTTAAAAACATTTTCAGAAACCGTATAAAAAATTGAATGAATTCGATCCTGCGTCTCTCGAAACCGCCTTGAACAGTTTCTAAGAGTTGCCGGTTCGTTATCCCGCTGCGGCGTTCACATGTTATAGGTTTTCTAAAAATGTTTTTTAATTTCCTACGTGTATAAATAACACTTTAAAAATGTTAAAAATAAGGCTGCTGTTGACATATTGTCAGATGAAGTATATGCCAATATAAGGTGGTCAGTCTTTAATCCTGAACATTAGACACCATTCTAACCTGTTGTTTCTAATTAAATTTAATAATAAACATAAATATATGTACAAAAGTTAGTTAAATAAACAGTTTATCATTTTTATAGAGGTAAGTTTAAGTTTGCGGTCACGCCATAGTAAGCATAGAGAGCTATTATCCCCCGTTCGTTGCTGCGCCGCCAGTTACCAGAGCACGCCGGGGAGGCTGAGGCTTTTGTATTTATTTACCATGAAATATTAAAGCACGTAGCATGGATAATGATAGACTTTATACTTATTTTTATTAAAAATTGAGAAACAAATGAAGATTGAATGAAAATTCTTTTATTTTCATAATGATAGTGACTCTGGTTTTTTTTATTTTATGACTATTCGTTAACCAATTCTGGAGTCTAAAAGAGTCTAGAGCAGTGATTCTCAATCACTGTGCCGCTCAATTTCAAAAGTGTTCCGACAAATTTTGCAAATATATAATAATATTAATATTATAAAATTATATCATTTAAAATCTTTTTCTTTGTGTGCCAAATTTTGAAATCGTTAAATATGTGCCGCAACAAAAAAAAGTTTGAGAATCACTGGTCTAGAGAGACTCTGCATACCGAGAAGCAGAACTTAATGTTTTCTATTCATTTATATTAGGGAACTAAAAAAATAGCAGTTTCATGCTTAGCAGGGTAGTCAGAGAGAACGTGTCAAGACACTCAGACCTTCGCTTTCCGTCCGAAATCAAGACACTGCACGTTGAGTGGCGGAACTTAATGCCGCGTTTTGTATTAGGTGTTACCTTAGCCTACCAAAGAAATGTAAAAATATGAATAGTCATTCAACTAAAATAAAAAAGACACTAAAATATTTCAAATAAATATTTCTTCGAACGAGATTTCAAATCAACGTTCAAGTAGACGCGACCTAATTACATGGACCAATGGAGAAAACATATTAAAATTGTCTTTCTCTATATAAAAATAATATTACTCACTTTCGTCCTACACCTGTACTGCCCCCACGCCTGCAGCTCACAGTAGTGCACTTGAAAGGCTAGCACCATTTTAGGATTTTCGTCATCGCTCTTTCCGTACTCCCACCGCAGTCGGACATCACGAAAGTCTGGTTCACCGATTAGATGTAGAACTTCTGCTGATAATACATTTAAAAGTTAATACATTTTTTTTTTATTATAAATATAAAATATACGCCTATCATTATTTCTTTACTATACCTCTAGAAATCATTTAATGATGTAACCCTACATTTACAAGTATAGCAATATCTTCACAAATTTATTAAATGTTTTTATTATTTTAAAGTTATTCATACGCTTATGAAATTAAAAAACATTTTTGAAAAACACATAAAAATTTGAACGCAGCAGGATTCGAACCTGCGTACGAGTACTTGTTACCCGTCGAAGCTCTCTGACTGCTAAGCCATGCGTTCACCATTATTAATTTCCAATAACTTTGCTACATTTATTAATTAGCTTCACGCTTCCCGCACACAGCAGGGTAGGCAGAGGAAACCTAGTATTAAGACACTCCGTCCACTTTCGCCCGGTTTAAGTGGCGGAACTTAACACCGCGCTTTGCCTTGATATCAGAGCGAAGAAAATGGAAATATTAAATATTTTCACTCCTCGAGTGGGAATCGAACCCACAACCAGTCGTTTCAAGTCACACGCTTTTGACACTGCGCCACAACTGGGCCCAAATTTCCAATAACTTTGCTACATTTATTAATTAATTGCATAAAGTGACAGTAAGTTACCCTGCGCATTGGGCAACAAAATTGAATCTTATATTATTTATATAGTGAGATAAGTAGAATATTCTGCCCCAATATGATGCTTAAGAACGTTCGTAATTTGTCTATATTATTAATAGCATTTTGATTTGATATGGGATTTATTAATGAACTTCTTTAATAAGAGTTTACTTCGCTTTTATTAGCCACTTAAATAAATGCAAAAATAAGCCAAACAAACTTGAACGTGTTTGCACTTTCAAGAGAAAATAGATCTTCTGATTGTAATTGTCATGCTTGCCATCTTGACATATTTCTAGTGCAAATTACACTGATGAGTTTTCTAATTTAAAATTAGTCATGCATACAGCTTACAGCTTAGTGTTATATATATTTGTATTATTTTTTCAAAGAAATGACAGTCTTCGCAATCTTTATTTATTTCTATAATAATAATATAATTGAATAACGTTGATTATTTCTTATACTTAATAAACCTTTTTTACGTTTCTTATCCTAACTGAGACAAGAAAGAGGTATAAAATGCTATTCAGCATTAATAAGCTATGCCTTAATTCAAGTTTATTCACTTTACACATTTCTAGCCTTGGGGTGTAGTCAGAGGGAGCCTAGTGTTAAAATAAGCCTAGTGCAAACTTTCAAAGTTTTCAAGTCAAAGTTTTCCACTTTCCACCCGAAATTGAAACATTGCTTCTTAAGTAGTGTAACTGAACTTCTTATTTCTTATGACATATAATTTTCTAAGTCTATTACAAATTTATGTTTATTAATATTAGGGATGTTATGGAGTTCCGTGACAGAATTTGGTTGAAAGATTCGAACAACGTCGACATGGCAAAGTGTAAATTCGAACTGTCTTCAAAATTATGGCAAATTGAGTTGAAAGTAAATAAAAGAAATTGCGAAATTAGTGACCAACCAACATTTAGGTCCAACCAACATTACTAAGATTCATAACTGTCGGATAATCCGAAATAATTTTGTATTTGTAACTGAAATCGAATTCTTATTTGTAGCCAGATCGAGAAAAGCTACATCCGTAGCTTCCTTGGTTTGTATGTAGATATATACATATTATTTGCCTAAGTAAGAAGTCTTGTTGTTTACGAACACCGTTAGGCTTTTAGTGCTTCATTTTCTACGAGAAATCAATTTCTGTAATTGGTTTCCTCAGCCCCCGAGACGCTTGGATGCATCGGTAATGCAGTCATCCGCGTGTACTATTAACCCATTGACTTGCTCACTGAGGTGTTCCCCATCGACCAAGTAACATGACCAATGAGATGTAATGAGATAGCTGATGGTCTCGTTTGTTAAAATTATAGTATTGATATACTATAAAATATCTATCATATATAGATATGTATGTTTAAATAAGCATGTAACTTACATGATTGTACCTTGCTTAAAATATACAGTTATAATTTCCAAAAATATGTGTTTGTTATCACTATAAGTAGGTATGTCTAGGTACTATAAGTGGTTCAGTTTCCATTTGAGGATATTGATATTTAAAAAAACACTCTAACAGAATGTCTTTAAAACATTGAAACAATGGTATAAATGTAGCTTGTTTGTTGTTAGTAATATTTTTTGAGTTATTCTGCCATTATTATTTAATTCATTTAAATATGTTTTTTATGGAAATGTAAATAACGTCTATTTGCTTTTTAAACAGTCTCAATTATTAAAATTACCTACAGTATTAATAGTTGTAAGTATAAACCTGTAATAAATTTAATAGCTCAGTAACTATAAAATGTAATTCCTTATAGCACTGATATAATATTTCGTTTGGAGCAAATCGGAGCAGTTAGCACGTCTTATTACGCCGTAGGCAGCTTAATGCAGCCCTCTAATATACTGTATATACCAGATACATAATAATAGCGGTCGTAATGAGAAATTTATCTATGTAGAACGATAAAGTGCTGCCTTACAACGGTTTTTTATCTTAGTACTTTCTTTTGCAATATAAAAAAATGTTTACTTTTAAACATGCAGGAATATCTTATGTAGTTATGATTAAAATGCTTACTACACCTTGTTTTAATATTTTACAATTGAATAATGATAAATTCACATTGTTTAAATTTAAGTTAATTTTGTTAAAAGCACGTGCATACATTTGTATTAAGAATGTTTTAATTTTCTATAATATTTACTATAACATAAAAATCAGTCAGCCATTTAAATATATAATGTTAATTATTTACTTAAAACGTTTATTTATATATGCACATGATATTTTCTACAAGTTTTTTAAAGATATGCTTATATGAATTATTTCATATCCCTACTAGAAATATGACATTTTAGAAAACAAGACAAACAAATAAATAAAGTAAGATACACAAAATATATTCTCAGTTATTACAATCGCTTAACACTAAGTTGTAAAAAAGGAGAAATATGTAACAGAATTTTAAGTAACTAGATATTATAGATATATTTATTTAAATGTAAATTACAAATTCATTTGCATTTTACCGCGAGCTGGTGTAATATTGTCCGGAACCGGAAGTGGCCTCGCTGTACTCTGCGAGAGGATGTGCGAGAAAACAATAGAAATGACGTGATGTATATCGTCCAAAATGTGTTGTAAAAATCACATATATAATTTACAATGTAAATCAGACATGTATAGAGTAGATTACTGTATTTGACCTATTAGAATGCTATGAGTTTAACTTGTTTAGTAAGAAAATACTGTTTTACGAAACTTATAGGCCGCAGAGAACGGAAAAGTATGTCGCCATGTCACTCCAGAAATATAAATGATTCTTACAACTGCGGCGTAGCTTACACTATAAATGAAAAAGAATGTTATAAACCTTACATAAAACCTATTGTAACGATATTGAATATTTACAAAATACATATTTAATCTATGCTATATTTTGTTTTATATTTCAATACATAAACAAAAAATAAGCAGCCCCAAAAATAATGATATTTCAGGAAAACTCGCAAAATAAGATATTTTATACGTTTTCATTAATTCCACCCGGTACTATATATCAAAGCTATGCTTTTGCTATGCTATTTTGACCCACTTATTAACTTGAAAATTTATACACGTTTCTGATTTGATCCGTCGAATTTCCACTCCTCGAATAACTGAGCAATAAATACAAAATTGAATAACTGAGCAATAAATACATTACAAATTATTCATGATGAATCCCTGTGGAAGAATTGCCAATATCATGTTAGAGCACTGTATAGAAACACGGAAATTAATTAATTTTATTTTTATTGTAACGTACTAAAGCAATTTTGAAGAAAAAATAAATAACAAGGATAAAACTATTATAAATATATAAAAACTCTTTGAAAGGAAAAATGAATAAATTGAATCCGTGCTACGATTTCTCAGAAGGAGTCTAATACCCAGACAACATTTTTAAAAATAACAGTTTACAATGTTATAATTACTTATGTTGAAAATTTTATCACATTAAAATGTAAATTGGGGCCAGTATGACCAGTGGATCGGTTTCTAACAGTAAACGCCATGGATGTGGGTTCGATCCCCGCTCAAGAGCAAGATTAAATTTAAATTATTGTTATTTGCTCCGCCACCCAATACGCGATGTTCTGAAAAAACTCCGAAGCTATTATTAAAATATCATCTGTATAAGTATGCTATGCACATATATAAGTACCTACGTAGGTGAACTTGTATCACGAAAGTTTCATATCCACTGTTGCTACTTAAATTTTTATTTGCTAAATTAACATGTCTTGGAATTGTGTTATGTACATATAAATATTTAAATTTCGGGGACACGATAACAGTAAAGCAATGTGTGCAACCGACCTTCACTCCTTTGGGTACACATACAAATTGGTTTCGGTCAGTCGCGCATGGCGAAATCTACTGAATAGTTTTGAGCTTACCTGAAATCTAATTTAGATGCATAAAAAATTACACGTCAATATTTTTAGGATTATACTATTTTGATATATTTTTTATTTTTACTTTTTTATATTTTTACTTGAGAGCGTCGTGCCGGGATGTGACAGCGACTGACTGTAAACGCGGTAGCTGTAGGTTCATTTGTGAGTCAGAGGAATGAATGTTTGTATTTAAATTATTTTCATTTCTTCACTTTGAATCTTGAGGAAAGCTGAGAACAGAGACAGAGAGCTGCTTTATTCTCAAAATTGGGCATGGCTACCTACAAATATATATACAGATCTACAACATGATCTCTTTTTATGATTTTTAAATATAATAAGGATGTCTTAATATTTAATAAACATATCCCATTATAGTATCTCATAATTTTGTTCATTATTATTTTAATTATATTAGTAAATGCCATAACTGCAATTATTTTATTATTACCATGTACGTTGAACAAAAATGTTTTATTCTAACCGATTCACGCGAAACGATTGTTTTTAAACAATAAAGGCTTCACGCATTTGGACTTCCTGTCAACGTGCACTTGTATTTTATATACCTACTGTGTCTAAACGTACATTTTTGTCTGTACATATCTATACCACAATAAAACTTCAGAAAAAAAAATCTGAACTACTGGACAGATTCGAGTGAAACTTTTTTGTTGTATAGCTTTTAAGCTTTGACATGGCTTAAGTTTAAAATTGATTTTAAAGAGTAGAATACCTGATCTATAATCCTAACGGTATAAGATCATCAAACGATAACATATAAGGAAGTTGTGGCTTAATAAGAGTTATTCAGCATTAATTTGGTAGAAATAATCCTTAATTTCATGCAAACGAAATTACGCGCAGCTGTTAGTATTACATAAACCATAAGCATTACTCATAATGCATAAATATATCTATGCAACAGATTAAACGCTCAATTACTTAAAACGAATGCAAAATTAGAACATCTCGTGTAGAGTTCGTAATAAATTTAAAGTAGTGCATAAAATTTGCCTCAATATACATGTGTTACATTGTTAGATACATCTTTACTTCAATTTTTACACTTAAAAGGCAGAGAAACGATGTAAATCCAAATCTCATTGTTAAGTTGGCCGTGCGTGTATAATCACCGTTTTTGCCGTATTCAATTAAAAATTGACCCACTGTCGGAGTCGCGGACAGAACAAAGCGGCCTTATTGTATTTTGTACGACTCGATCACAACATGACAAACCCGAAAATTTCTTTGGCGGCATTTTACTTGCTAGTGAAGAAATTTAGGACGCTGGAAATGGAATCACGGTTGGCTAAATTAATTTTTAGATAGCAATTACTTAATGTAATGGGATTAAAGGGGTTCAATAGAGCTATCTGTGCCAAACAATTGGTTTACCTCGTTTTATGTAGACCAAATAATTGTTACTTACGTCTTTTGTCCCATTTTGACTCCCAAGTAAAGAGATTCTTAAGATGACTTATTTAAACGCTATACGATGTGTATACTTTCCAATTACAGCCAAAAAATCGAGCTTTTTGTCAATTGAAACCAAAATTTTATACCTCATTAAGTATTCGGTTTCATTTAAGTATATAAAGCAAATAGCCATTCATATTTAATATACGTTGCAAATTTATTCTATCTATATATTTTTATTAAGGCGTGGATAACGGAAGTTTATTACTTATAAAAATATAACAGTTTAAAATTGCGCAACTGGACGCAATCATCATGGTACCGTCATTCCTTCACGAGTCTTCTCGACCTAAATCTACAATATAACTAAAACTTAATAGAGACTTATTTTCTGTGTCAAAATCATTGTTTACTTGACTTATAGCTTTCTTATTTTTTTATGACGATTATTATTTTTTTATATAGTTAAGTAAGCTTTTTGTTACTTTTTTTTAAAATCTATTAAGAAATGCGAATACTTTAAATCTACTATTTTATGACAGAACTTGATATAGAAGTTGTGAGATTGTATCTTTCTCTAAATAGAATCAAGCGTTTGTGACCATAACAATAATCATGACTAAATATTCTTCAACATCATTTAAATGCAATTTTACGTAGGTAGGCACTACAATGGTAAACAGCAAATCCAAATAAGGTTATTGAGCCGTTACGAATCGTGTTTCAATATGCCAAACGATGCTTTTATCAAAGTTTAGTTTACGCTAAACCAAGATTTTAAAGAAAACAACAGCCAAGCTTTTATTTTAAGTGGTTTTGACCTAAACGCTTATAAAGAAGGTCCGGTCAGTGACCCGCATATGATCAGGACTTTTGTCCCACTTGACCACATACATACTAGATACTAGCACGTATCGCATACTTACTCATCTATTTATGGGAAATTTACTTTTGCTGTAACGGACCTAACCTTACGAACTAACCAAAGAATGTCCTTTCATGCGTTATCAACTTTTACCGTAATGCGTTACTGCTGTTTTATCAAGTACATGCACGTAATAGATGATTCAATTCATTTGAATAGTAGAAAAAAAAGGCTATAACAGATAACGGATAACTCAGCTTTAGGGAGTCTTATAAGCCTAGTTTTAAATAACGAACAAAAAAAATGTAAACAAATGTCTTATTTAAAATAAAAATGCCGTCCACAGTATGTCCATGTACTGAATATAAATAATTAAAAAAAATGAGAAAAGGTGTCATTCGATTTAGTAAATGAAGTAACGATTTTCCATTATAAGAATAGCTATCGAGTAAAACACAGATTATGTGTTTTACTCGTTTAATATGATTACTTTCTCCTAATTCGTTCATTCTCCCAATTCATTCATTCATCTGGCAATATAACAGATTAATTAGTAACTTTATCCTTTCCTAGTCATAACCAGACGTTTAGCATTTAAAGATTAAATCGTCGAATTAATCAAAAATCATATTTCATGTGCACGATTGACTTTCTAAGTAAGAACAAAAAATATCCGGTTTATCGCCATTTAATGGTATTTAGTTACTATGATCAAAATATCTATGACAAGTATTAACATCTGATAAGTCGCCGCCGACGCGCAAAATAATAATCAACTAATTAAAACAGCTAGTCAAACATGTTTAGTGAAAGCAAAATTTCACACGTGCTCTATTTTTTTGCAGTGAATGCATGTTTAAGTTATGGCGTGACATTAAGTCTAATCGTAAAACGTCACGGAAGATGTCATAGGTCAACTAAAATTAATTTAAATAATTTGACATATATGCAGATAAAAAAGTAGACTGCAAAGTATGTAATCAAATTCAAAGAATACGTCAAAATGTAAATATATTCAAAAATATGTTAATATTTTCGCATTGTGATCATTTGTCTTCCTCTTGACAGTAATCACCTACATAATTAAGTTGAATAATCAATAAGGTATCATTAAGTTAACGTATCAATCCTGCAATCTCTATTTCGTTCGGAATTTCTAAACCTAAATGTTTAAATAATCTTCAAATTTAATCTTTGTAAGCCATAAAGAGAAACTACAGTCTGGTTGCAATATTAATATAAATAATTTTGAAAATACACCTAAATTATTATTTTTATCCAAGTTTGAGAACACAAACTACAACGATAGGTACGCCACGAGCCCATAGGCTAAAGCTGGGACAATATGCAAGAGGTGAGAGTGAAACTACACTAAGGAATTACAAAAATTTATGAAACGTTTATAAAAACACACATTTATTTTAAATATTACCTCACCAGGAAACTCATTAAAAACTGTTTGCAATGAATTTAATATTTTAAAAAGTATTGAAGAAGGTGCTTGAGAAACTAAAAAGGATGAACCTGTAAAGCCTCATCCCAATTGATTTTTAACCAGTCGATCTCCATTATAAACATTATATCAATACTAAATTTGTTTATAACCTCTATGGATGGTTTAATTTATATAATTTTGTCAGGAGTCACCAGTAAATCTGTGGTGTAGAAAATTTAGAACACCTGCCAGAGCAATTGGCCCTCGTCAAATGACCGTTAGTACATGCATAATGCCAACCGCGAATTGCTCCACTGACGTAATGACATGCTCACTATGGTCAGCTACGTGCTTTAACTGAAACTTTACAAACAAACCAACTAGGTCAAGCACACTTTAAACAAAGAATATCAAAAATACTTTAAGCTCAAGTACTAGCTGCTTGAAGCACTTCTTGAGCCATTTACATTTTTTGTGACAACTTTTAAAGTAAACAAAGTAAAATTTACAAAACAAGTTTTTTCATAGCTTTTTAAATATACTTACAAATTACAAAAACTAGGCCCTTTTAGGGAGTGAGGGAATTATTAAAGACACTAATCTCTCCATGAGCCTTATAAGTCTAGCTTTAAGTAGTGAAAATTTAAAAAAAGAGATTACAATATTATACATAGGTATTTAAAGAAATTATCCGCTGATGATAATTAACGAAAGATGAATATGAAAAATAATACTGACACGTGGAGTTCGCCTTTTTTTCTACATAGCAGGATAGTCAGAGAGAACATATATCAAGACATCCCGGTCTTTCACGTGGAATTATTTATTAGTATGTCAAGTTTTTTGAACTATTTACTTTTGCTAACCTAGTAACGCATAAAGTAAAAGTATAAATTGTTTAGTAAGTAAAGAATTAAAAAGATAAATTAAAAGTAATAATTATATTAAGTATTCGGGGTCGGGTATTTCATTTTTGGAAATGCCTAACGTGGTCTCACTATTGGAACGTTTTGTATTTCAAAAAATTCGTATTACTAAATAATTACATACAAGAATGAATGAAGTATGAAATATAATGGTATACCTACGTGTCACGGTGAAGCTCTACAACGTTACATTATACAATACCCGCATACTTATTTTGACGCAATTGCATAGTGATCGGGAGTCGGGCCATTATCAATCATCTCAGCATCGACCCACTATAGGTCTAGGTTAATCTTATTCAAACGATCGACAAGTTTTTGCGGACGTGCACGAGTGATCCATCTCAATCGGGCGACGGGGAACTGTATCTGATAGAGTCCGACCAGCGACTAGGTTGTCTAACAGGTGGTCGTTATGTTTTAGATAAAATATGTATAGTACTGTTTTTATTTATATTTCATTTCGATTCTATTCCATACTACATGTTACGGCATCATTCTAAGACGGTTAGCTACCGCTTATAAAATGGTAACTAAATGTCTAACAGTCTGTATGTCTCTATTTATTTTTGTAGATTAGATTCCCTTCAAATGTTTTATATTTATGTACGCATACATAAAAATGTAAGTGAGAGAAATCGAGATAATTCGTGTCATTATACAAATGCAAATTCAATAAGGACCATTCCAAAGGTAGAAAACGGAGGAATGTACACTAGGATCTCCCTACCTACCGCACACTGTATGCGAGATAAGTAAATATGTATAGGGAAAAAGTGCTTTACCACCTGTAATAAAATACAAGTCAAAAATCAATACACTCATAAAACTTAAAAAGAACCAGACCATGTCATATCGACAACAAAAAGATAAAGCGATAGTGCACAACACGGGCGGCAAAATAATGTGCTTTGTTTCATACAGTACGGTATACGACTAATTCGGTCATAGCACTATTGTAATGGTTAGATTCCAGATAAGGTTGTGTTCTCGATGCAACGATCAGAGACATAGATAGAGAAGATTTACGCTTCCTGACTCGCTGTATCAAAACATTTTAATGATGTGTACACGGCAAATTATTATATCAAGGGAGAAGTAATTGTCACGGATTAAAACCGGAACGGGAGTGCTGATATGCGCCTGGGAAGATAAACCGTTAACCACTTCAATGAGAGAAGAGTGTGAATATCTTAATTTGCAGTAAATGACTATTGTTAGGGGACAATTACATAACGATTGTCGTGAGACATGTAATTATCATTCCGTTACTTAGGTATACCTTAATGCTCCTGTAAAAACATTATACACAACCTATACAATGACATTTCCAGGCTATTGATGGTTATTTCACACGATTTTACTCTATTTTTAGCAGTTATTTAAACAATGAATTCATAAATAAAGTGTGTGTAGCGTTTTGCTTTTAATTTCAAAGCAATCAAGAACAGTTTTGATCTACACATCGCTAATATTTAGACGTCTTTTGTATTTAGTAAGCAACACGTCAGGGCAATATACTAGCTCATGTTTTTTATTTACAAGATACATCTTTTTCTCTAATACTAGAAATTTAGATTCACAACAATATAACTTTAAATTAATTGACTTTTTGCCTTTTGGATTGCAATTAACAAACGAAAATAATATGACTTACACAGTTGACAAGTTAGGGAATATGTTTTCATATTTTCTTAACATAAGTTCAACATTGCTTTGAGTCGGTGTCGATGACATTTTTATTATTATTTAATTGGGTACATGTCCACCATTGTTAACAAACAAATTTATTTGCTATCTCTGTGTTATTTTTAAAAATACAATAAAGAATATATATACTCTATTAAAAGACAAAGTTAATTCGTAAAATAAAATTTACAAATATTTTTTTCAGTTACTTCTGAATATTTCTGCAAATGTGTAGGGTTTGTGAAAAATAAAAAACTATAGAATTTTACTTAAGTCCAAAATCATTTTGCATATTTTCTCTGTATTAAAAAATATTGTAAAGATTTTTTATTAAAGAAATTGGAAATTTTATTCGAAGAGTTATTGAGTTATATTTGTAACTGAATCCAATAAAATGTGTCAATATAATTAATATGTAATTATTTTTATTTATATTCTACAGTGTGAGATGATTATCCATATATCCATATAGCCTCCTATACTATATCATATTTTTATAGTTTATAAAACTCGCTAAATTCGTAAATAGAAAACGTAACGGTATTTAGCTTTTTGCAATATTACTCGTTAACATATTAAAAACATTGATATATAATTAAAAAAAATATTTAAATATATAATTAATCTTACCGTCTTCTGGCTCAATTTCAGCAATTGGGAACACGAATGTAATTTGCAATATGAATCCAACTACAAATATATTCACGGAAGACACCATTATGAATAAATTGATGCGTTTAAATTTCTCTATAAATTACTCCGCTATTTGCAAGTCAATTGATTAAGAATTAATCACTTAATGGCTATAAAAGATCGTAATTTTGCGTAGCGAACAACCTTCTCTAGCCGCGAGCAAGCGTGCGCCAGCGCAGCTTTGTGACTTCTGAACGACTAACAAAACGATCAAACTGAAAGGTCTAACATACCGAGTATGATACTCCTTTTACAAAGACATTAATAAAGTTTAATGTGTAGTGAAATATTTTTATTTATCGTATCTAATTGAAATATAACATTACTTTTTAAAAAATCTATAAATAATACTTCTGTAGGTCTTTTAATATTATAATATGATAGAATGATTACAGTACTGATAAAATATTATCTGAAAATATACCTACATCTAACTTCACCCTAGATTTCCGCATATGTCAAGATATTTTAATAGGTGTTCTGGAGGGTGGAACATACATTTCGATATATGTATCTCATATTATACATTAATAATTCATGTTTAAAGTATTGAATTGAGTTGAATAATTCATGTAGGCTAGTATGTAAAGTCAGATTAGCAAACATTTCCTATTGTCGTACGGTTATTTTGGTATTATATAGCTAGATCAGCAAAAATAAATAGAAAATGATACGGTTATAAATATGACCTATATAATATTTAAAATAATAATAAAATGTATTATTGAAAATAATAACAATAATTCATAATCAAAATGACCTTTTCTTCAAATCATATAAATGTATTTACAAACAAAGGGTAGACGCCAATTGATCGACGCATGCGTTTTGCACCAGCGCGCGCATTCTGTTATCATCTGATAAGCTCATTCAGTTTGGACACCTCTTAAACTAAACATATGGTTCGCGAAGGGTAGTTTATTACGAGATGAATTAAAGTTATCCACAATGGGCAATCAGTTCAAGAATGTGGCGGTCATTGCGTGTCTCAAAACTCTGCTTTTCATATTTAACATCGTTTTTTGGGTAAGAAGAGCTTTTAAGTGTTTTAAAATATCGCCTTGACAACAGTGAACTTAAATTAAAATTTAAAATCAAGAATCAACACTTATATTTATTTAATGAATATTTCAATAAATATGTCTTTTAACAAAAATATTACATGTTTTCTATCTACTTAATATTAAGCTAGCATCTTACGTTCATCCCTCTGTTTTTAATAAGTTTTAATAGTAACGTTTTTAACGTGAATGGCGGGATATAAAATAAAAATATTTTTTGGCCTTATTAGTAAAGGTCTTTTTTATTTAAATGAGACAATTAAATATTAAAATTATTAATTAATGAAATATTTATTCTACACCTTCACAGCTGACAGGTCTCTTCATCCTAATAGTTGGACTATGGGCGGAATTAGATCTTTACAAATACATGGAGTTGTCTTCGGATTTTTCTGGAACAGCTCCTCACGTGATAATAGGAATTGCAAGTCTGATCGTACTTATTAGCTCAGTAGCTTTCTCCTGCATCATCAAAGGACAGCCCGTACTACTCTATATCGTAAGTAATTATTTAAAACATTCTATATACTTTTTTAAGCATCACGCTCTATTCGGTTCACAGCAGGGTAGGCCATGGGAACCTAGTGTTGAGACACTCTGTCCCCCATTTTTTCACCGGAAACCGGCATTGCGTGTTAAGTGGCCGAACTGAACGCCGTGCTTTGCTTCGACATCAGAGCGAAGAAAATTAAATATTAAATATTTCAATGCCTTGAGTGGGAATCAAATCCACAATCAATCGCGTTTACAGCCACACTTGGGCCCCTGCGCCACGCCACGACTGGCCTCAAATTCATTCTGTTTGCATAATATTACAAAATAGTAATGTATAGTAGTGTATACATTATTTTTCACCAAAAAAAACATTTATTTTTAAACATTTTTAAAGTGGTATTCCACAGTTAGGAAAATTGAAAAAGAAATTTAAAGAAAACGTAGAAAAATTTGAACGCAGCGGGATTCGAACCCGCGCCTCCTGAATCCACCGTTCAGGCGCTCTCACCACTGATCCATGCGTTCTACTATCCGCTGCGTCGAAATTCTTATACGCTTAAAAAAAATTTATACGTTTTCTTTAAATATCTTTTTCAAAAAAAATCATCATTTATTTTAGAAATGGGAAAAATATAGAGTACCTCCTATTATGAAAACAGTATTAGGTATTTAAATACTCAACTGAAATTAGCATTTTAATCTGGATAATAAAACTTTGAACGAAAATAAATTAACAATTATACTACTTGTACCTACTTCAATTTTTTTACGCCAAAGCTATCTTTCGAAGCCGTTCTACGTAGCTCAGGCCTGTCTATAGTTACGCAATACAACAACTCTATGATTCAGAAAGCACATACATGTAGGTATATATCCTATATACCTATCTTACCAACCAATTTATTCGAACTTATTAGTTTAATTCTTTAAACAGGCCGTGGTGACACAACATTTCAATGTAATCCTGATGATTGTGGGTTCGATTCCCGCTTGGGGGAAAGCTTATTATTATAATTTCTCCGTTCTGGTACCTAAGACAAAGCCCGGCGTTGAGTGTCGTCACTTAACACACGATGTCTCGATTTCGGTCGGATAGGGAATAACGGAGTGTCTCAGCTCTAGGTTCTCTCTAACTATCCTATTATCCGGGAAACTGCGTAAAGCTTTAAAAAAAATAATAGAGTACGCACATGTACGCACATGCTCGCTGACCTATAATATAAAAGGCGTTACGAGTAATATCAAAGGTTAAAGTCAATAAAGCTTGTTATAGTGACTATATAAATAAAGTTAATGTCATATACAATTCAAGCAGAAGAAACATTTACCTAACAGTAAAAGTAAACACTGTATTTTATCAGTATAGTGTTTTTACATGTAGGGTATATTATTTTATAATAATATGTAGCGTAAAATTTGTAGATATCTATAGACAAAAAAAAATTAATTATACACTACAAACGGATCCTAACTTATATTATACCTATATTTTGCATTGAACGTAAAGAAAACAAATTAATACATACGGACTTTCATATAAAATTTTTCTTTACAAATTTTGCTTGTGGCCAGTCGTAGCCCAGTGGCACAACCGTGTGACTGTAAACGACTGGTTGTGGGTTCGATTCCCACTCGAGGAATGGAAATTATATTTCCATTTTCTTCGGTCTGGTGTCGAAGTAAAGCGCGGCGTTAAGTTCCGCCACTTAACGCGCAAGCCTCCGAATTCGGCGGAAAGTGGGGAACGGAGTGTCTTAACACTAGGTTTCTTCTGCCTACCCTGCTGTGTGCGGGATATAGCGTGAAGATATTTAATTTAAATTTTGCTAATAGGTGATACTAATACTTATGTATAAACAAATATATATCACAAGTTAATTTACACATAGAATAATATATAATACACCTACCCACCTCACATGTCCCTCTGTAATGAAGGCTTATAATTATCAAATATATAAAACTACCGTTACATGCTGCCTACCGGTAGACAACGCACATCAGAAAAACCTGACAAGAAAAAACTTTATCTGGGAGTATTAGCGCTAAGGAATAATTTGTCTTTATTATTCCGAAAAAGAGAATCAAATATTTAAGGCCAACAGTCGATTCTGCGTGAGATATAAGGATACATTGTATAGTTAGGTTAATAAAGTATAACTAATAAACAAAACTGCTGAGTTAGTACACCTCAAAGCTGAGTATGTCGACTTTTGACAAAATACAAAATTATATCCGCCATTTTAGTATACCTAAATAGTAAACTAAAAATTGGACAAACGAAAGTAACTAAACTAATTTGCCCTTCACTTAAACATAGTTTATAATTTAACATTATACTCAGATAAGAAAAACACTTTTAGAAAATGAATAAATATTTCATAAAAAATTTAGGTAGGTATATGTTTTCTAATAATGTTGTTTTATTACATTATCAATTATTTTGTTGCAATAAAACAATTATACATATAGTATACTAAAATTAAAAATAATGGAAATTTCATTAGATGTATAAATTCGTAACGCGAACACTACTCATATATACCTACTCATAAGCAAATAGTATTTTAAATGTTAACTGCATCTTTTTTCTTGCATTGCAGGTTAGTTAGTTGCAACATTGTCATCTAAATTTAAGATAACGATGCATATAGTTATAACTTTAATTATTTAACTTACAGTACGGAGGATTCCTGGTGTGCATTTTTATGATGGACGCCGGTGTAGGTGCATCGGTAGTATGCTACCGGGACACGTTCGCGAAAGGCTTGCACGATGGACTCACTCAAACGATCGCTACATACGATCCCCAAAAGGCTAACTTCGACTTTGCTCAATCAAAAGTATGAATTTTACTCATATATTTGATTAATTGCCGTTAAATTAAGAAAATATTGCCATTTTCATGTATGATTAAGCATTAAAATATCAAAAATGATTTTTATAATAATATTATCAGCTGATGAGGCTATCCTGACGTAGTGCCACGCTGTTTTACTATACACACGTTTGGAACACGTGGGTTCATTTCCCACTTGGGGGCTAAATATATTTAAATTATTGTTATTTCTATGTTCTGGCGTGACGTAGAGTTCCGCCATTCTACCTCCAATATGTCGTTTTCCGGCGGAAAGTGGAGAATGGAGTGTGTTGACACTAGTTTCTCTCTAAATAGTAGGGTATGCGGAAAAAACAATAAAGCTGAAAACAATTTAAAATAATATTTCATTTATATGTAAATACACATATAAAACATACAGAAGAGAAAGTTTATCATTTTAACCTAATGAAGAATATTATTATTTTAATACAAATATGGCTTAATAAACTCGAGCTATATTAATAACAGTTACAATGCTGCGGGGTTTCCAATTACACGGACTGGATGCGGCTCTCGCCTCAACGAGTCATTCCTATTTCTTGTTGCCACGATACAAATCACTGCGTTACGGCTAACTACAGCAACGTTTATCAGCAAGTAAGTTACAGAGTAACATTTGATAAATTATTTTTATGATCAAAAAAAGAGGAACAAGCTTAAGTGTTAAGTTTTTCCCGTGGGGGGACGGGTTAAGAATACAATTCCCCCCCGCCGCTGGGTAGCGTCCCATAAAAGGCGGGTAACCCAGTAGTTTGGTGGTAGGAGATTCGTTCTCCGACTGGCTCGCGACCACTATCATGTCAAAGACGAACCGCCAAATATCTTATGATGTGTTCCGGTTCGATGGCATGTAAGCCAGCTCTCCCTATTCCCACCATTCCCATCCTTCCTCCCTCCTTCTGTCCTACATTCCCAAGGCTGGCAACGCATCCATAACTTGAATGTTGTGGATGTCTATGGGCGAAGGTAACCACTTAACACCAGGTGGGCCTTCAGCTCGTTTGCCTCCTTTATTCCATAAAAAAAAAAAAGATCATTCACTCCTATCCTGGTCGTCCAGCAAGGCATTAGGTTCACGTAATGAAAATATTGTATTTTCATGGTATCCGGACACGCATGTTAATATTGAAACAAATTGCACAGCACAAACAATTACCCACAAATAGTACCATTTATTAGTACATATATAAATAAAAAGTATTCAAAATCTTTTTTTAGTAGGACATTAATTCTTTGGAGCCAGTCGTGGCGCAGTGGCGCAAACGTGTGACTGTAAACGACGACTTGTGGGTTCGATTTCCACTCGAGGAGTAGAAATATTTTATATTTCCATTTTTTCGCTCTGGTGTCGAGGTAAAGCGCGGCGTTAAGTTCCGCCACTTTACACGCGCACTGCCTCCGAATTTGGCGCAAAGTGAGGAACTATGTCTTAACACTAGGTTCCCTCTGCCTACTCAGCTGTGTGCGGGATACAGCGTGAAGCTAAAAAAAATATATTTTTTAACATTTTTAAAGTATTACTATTACACGCTTAGGGAATTGATAAATATTTTTTTGAAAATTTCATATTCAGCTGTGTCGAAATTCAAGAATTTCGACACAGCTGAATATAGAACGCATGGCAAAAAATAAATAACTTTTAACAAACTTTACTGATTGAATAAATACTAAATCTCCTCGATTCCTTTTCTTTTCTGTTGCACCTTACAATATCTTCTTTGTACAGAGCTAATCAAGGATGTCATGTAACTTAAATATGTGTTGCAGTTGTCTGAACAATGCAATAACAATTCAAACTTCTAAATCTTCTTTTATTGAGAGGTGAATTCAAATGAGTAACGGCACAAATCCCATAATAACTCAATTTCTATATTTTTCAGGGTTGCTATGAAGTCATAACTGAATATTTGACAAACAATATGAACATTCTAATCGGAGTTGCTATTGGGACAGCTGTACTGCCACTACTTGGAGCTCTGCTGTCTTGCTCTCTTGCACGATACATTGAAAAATCTAAATATGATGTCATCAATTAAATTGAACTTATTGACTACTTAAAACAAACGACGACTTTTTTGGCAATTTATATTATTGACTGAGTAGAAATTTTAATGAATGTATTCCAAATGTTATATTTATTGTTAAGTAGATATTATTGAAAAATGTCTATTATTTATTAGTAATTGTTACAAAAAATTTAAATTTTAATCTCTTCTTGATATAGATGTATTGATATTATACTCAATTTTCTCTTACTAAATTATATCTTATTAATAAAATAAAAGCCAAGCATCAACATGTAACTTGTTTTATTATAATAATTTGTCAAATAAATGAATTGATTTCATTGATCACTGATTAATCACTGTCAGAACTATTTTTGTCTTCTTTTGGAGCAACAGGGACTTCTTGTTTATAATGTCTATACTCTGGCTTCAATTCCCACATATTCTTGTGTGGATTCTTTAGATTATAATTACACACTTCTTTCAATATTTCTTTCAAATAAATAATTGGTTGTCTAGTAATCTGGAAAAAACAAATTTGAATCATTATTTTATTAGAAAAATCCTATATCATTTTATTCTTTCTTTATCTTGTATAATCTATTACCTTTTGTAAGTCCTTAATATTATAATATTGATGCTTTTCAAATGCTGCGAAGAGAACATTAAGTACTGCTTCCTTGTCATCCCGAGCCTTTTTACCCTCTGCTTTCTTTTTCTCTTGGTATTCAATCTAAATATAAGAATTACAATATAAAGTTAAGAATAATACAGTAAAATATTCTAAAGTTAATTTCTTCTTTTATTGAAAGGTGAAAGGAAAACACCTTTTGGATTTACTTTACAGGCCTTAAAATAAAGATAGATAAAAAACTTACATTATGCTTGTGATCTGAGACAGGTTTGAAATTTTGTACTATTCTCTCTAACTGTTGCACCTGTCGTTGAGGCATAGATGCCTTTCTAATAGATTCTGATTTCAACCTATAGTATGTAGGATCTGCATTATATGGCTTACATTCTAGTTTTTGGACTATTCTTCCTTCCATATAAAGCTTCTCAGATTCTGGCACTACAGCATCAATATTTGAAGCTAGAAGATATTTATATTTTTCTTTAAATACTTAACCAATAAAAAGTATTTAAATTTGACTAGCCTATACAACTAGATCTAGTAATATATAATATATTGATAAGTATTTTTGATGACTTACGCACAACATGTGAAAATACTCCTAAAGATTGTCTTGTAACATTTGACACGTCAAGAAGATGTTCTTTGGGAATCGTCTGCTCACCAGGTTCGAGACATAAAACTGCTTCTGACAATGATAATTGAACTTGAGCGCGTCCAGGTGCTCGAGAAATTTTTAATTTACCAACTTCAATATCCCCTGGAGCTTTGTCCCATTTGTTTGCAATATATTTTGGAACTTTAACAAGCCAAACACCGCGACCTGTGTTTGATAAATCCAACTCGCGGTCAACATGGGGAACTGGTGGGTTACTCATAATAATAGTTACGTTTAGAGATCATAAATCAAAATTGATAAAAAAATTAACTTGATTTCTATTTATATATTAAGGTATTTATATTTTTCAACTTTATCTTTGCAGATGTTCTCGTGCTAAATGCCAAGTGCCAACTTGACAATCAAAATTGTCATCAAATTTAATATACTTTGGTTGACATTAAAGACGTTGACGCAAATATATTAATTAGTCACATAAATAAGTACCTGATAATTAATATACCTTACGTTACTATTTTATAGCAGGATAGTATATAGTTTGTGCTATATTTTAAGTATTTTGGTAAAATTTTAATTAAACCACCAACCACCGCAAATTAACAACACAATTATAATTTATTAGTCATTACAAATAATTGTTATTTCATTTAAATTTAATTCTTATTAGTTGAGCTTTACAAAATCAATATTATCTACCTTTCTTCTCCTTTCCTTTTGTATTTTCCGAAACCTACCTTCTGAATCGTTTACTTTAAATTTTTTTCTGTGACTGTCACTGTCAAATTCCGTCAAATCAAAGTAAGAATCTGTCAAGTGTCAAAATTCGTTATTCTCTTGTGAATTTTGTTGATGATGATGAGTACTTGTGAAGTGACAAATACATAAACCTTATATATTTTCATAATATGATTTTTTTAGTTTTCTAAACCTCTACTGAGGAGAATTTATATTGCTGTTAAAAGAAATGTACAAACATGTTCGGCTATAGTAAAGAAGCGGTCCGAGTGAAAGTCAAGGTTTGTATTGTGCATATTGTTAAAATGTAAATTAGATATAGTTCTTTTTAGGATTTCTTATTTTTTATATCACCTCACAAAGAGGATAGCCACTCGAAAATACTCAATTACGAGACATAGAAAAATCAATATGTGGAAAACCCAGTATGATATAGGAAACAATGTCAATTATAAACTTCTTCACTAATTTCCGTTTACAGAAATGCGAAGGAAAATTGCAACCGGAATTAAGAAAGTTTTCTGTTGACCCTCAAATAACTTCGTTAGAAGTTTTGCAAAGTATTTTAATTAAAGCATTTGACATCAAGTCTGATTTCACATTATCTTATAGAACTGTAGATGACTATGGCCAAGAAATATATTTACCCCTTCTATCAGACTGGGATTTGGATGCTGCTTTTCTCAAGTAAGAAAAAGTTTTCATAAAAAAAATTGATCAATTAACATTATTTTAACGGTATTAGATGAGAAATAAATGAATGAAATACAAAGTTTATAATTGTGTATATACACAATTTTACTATAATTATTTTACGAAAATATGAGTTTAATTTATTTACTATTTATCTTTATGTACTACAAATATTAAATATTATATAATTAAATTGATTACCAGGGCTCATAATATAGCACTAACTCAAAGATCAGAACCATGTGTTCAATTAAAAGTGGACATGAAGCCATTTGCCGAGGCATCAGAAGATTGGGAACCACCCACAATACAAGCCCCTGTCACACAAAATTGCAAAGAACAGCCAACAGTCCATCCAGTAACACAAGTAGAGAAACAAGAAACTCAAACTGGTTTCCAGGGGTTAATCATGAATCAGGTAAGTTTGCATATGGTTATTTAATAATGATTTTAGAATAGTTAAATGCAAATATAATTTTTAAAAGTTCTTTTACACCCAAAAATAAGACCTTAATATAAATAGAAGTGTTATTACAAAATTATTTAATGTTGAATAAAGTATTCATTTAAAACATGCTTAATTATACTATGAAATAAATTATGTCCTGTTTAGTACACATTTAGAAGTGTGAAGATAAAATGAAAGGAATTATAAATTAAAAAATTATAAAGCTTTTTTATATATTATTTCAAAAATAATAAAATTAAATTAAAATTATTAACACAGAAAGAAAATCTAAAGCAAATAGCTTTTAGAGAAAATAATAAAATATTAATGCTATGCACATTCATAACATATGTAATAAGTTTTACTCTTCGTAGGTAGAAAAAACTTTCAATATGGTTTCAAGAGCTTTAAATCTTTATGATGACCCCAACACTCCACCGCGAGCCCCACTTAGTGACATTGAATTTAGAGCTTTTTTAGATGCTGTTGGTCAAATTACCAATACAACAAAACTTAGGGAAGT
Organism: Dryas iulia moderata; assembly: GCA_019049465.1. Classification (NCBI taxonomy): domain Eukaryota; kingdom Metazoa; phylum Arthropoda; class Insecta; order Lepidoptera; family Nymphalidae; genus Dryas; species Dryas iulia. Next base: position 5,673,542 of record CM032416.1, on the reverse strand, counting down.
TATTTACTGCGGAGGAATAGAACCCAGTTTGAGGTGATATTAATAATTTAATTTTCTTTTTAAATTTATTGTCCTGAAATTTTAACAACATTTAATGTTATTTGTTAGGAGTATTAGTATTGTTAAAGTACTTGAAGCACTACTTCACTATAGCAAGAAAATCATCTAGAATCTATAACATCTGTTATAAGATCATGGCCTGTCTAGAAGTATCAACAATTCATTTCTAACAAATATCAAAGGAGGCATTAATTGTATCATTTTAAATATGTTTATGTAGAGAGAAGAGTCTGGTTAGTAACCATTAATGGGTCTTTAAAAGTGGCCCCTTAATGTTACACTTGAAATCAAGATATGGTGTGCTGAGTGGCGGATCTTCATACTGCGCTGTGTCTTAGATACCAAAGCTGCAAAATGAATATAATATTATTTAAAATTACATTATAGTTCCTTCTCTTAACGGTATATTTTCTCTTTAATGTCACTAATATTCAAAACAAATAACTGATGTAGGCACTGTTCGCCAGCGTTTGACATTAAACACAATGATTGTAGGCTTGTTACATTTGTACATGTAGTTAAGTTTTACTCAATAGACAATGCCTCGAACGAAGAGGGCAAACAAATAACAGATTTGATATCATGATACTACATTCTGCTGAGAGTCAGTAAAACAGTATATATATGTGTAATTATAAAATTATATAGCAGTATATATAGGTGTAATAATAATATTATTTATTTCAAATGTCCTTTTGCAGAAAAGTGGTTTGGAAACATATTTTAAATGTATACCCCGATGGCATGACAGGTAAAGAAAGAATGGATTACATTAAAAAAAAAGCAAATGAATATTATGCATTGAGAGCTGAATGGAAAGATTGCATCCAAAAGGGAAAGGTAAATTTTTAGATTGAAAATAAAGTAATAGTAAGATATAGTATATAAGAATAAAAATGATATCACCATGTTGATAATGCAATAATTAATTACAAAAAAATATATATAATATACACTTTCATATTCATTATTAGAAACATAAACGTAAAAGTTTGAATGTAGGGGGCTCGAACCCGCACCTCTTGGAAATCGTCTGGGTGCTCTCATAGCTACACCAAAACCTCTTTGGCTCGGCGTTTTTATATTATAACTATAATAAATTTTAGGTAAACGCGGATCTCGCGTACGTGACAAGCATGGTTCGCAAAGACGTCCTTCGTACTGACAGACATCATAACTTCTATGCAGGAAGTGATGATAATCAAAACATTGCCTCACTCTTCAACATTCTTACCACGTAAGTTTCATAATAATAGAAAAAAAATAAAGCGAGAGAACCTAGTGTCAAAATATTCCATTCTCTACTTCCCGGCCAAAATCAATACACTGCGTGTTGAGTGACGGAACTCAACGCGGGTACTTTGTTTTAGGTATGAGATCAGGAATTAAAATAATATAATATAGTGTCCGACCGAAACTGGGTTTTCAGCCGAAAGCTGGCTTCAGTTTCGGCCGAAACCGAAACCGAAACCGAACCTGCTGATGACGTCATACAATTAGTATAACATGTAAAAAAAATAGTACATTTTTTACGTTTTATTGTGAATATATGGAATTTATTACAGTATTTTTTTACATTTTCAATTATATTTAATACTATATATTTTCATAAATTCACGCTCCGCTTTTAAGGGCTCTGCTTTTACCCGCATAGCAGGGTATTCAGAGAGAAACTAGAGTAAAGACATTACGCTCACCACTTTCCGCCCTAAAAAATATAAAAAAAATACAAAAATATCTTCTTGTAATGTTCAAACCCGCCATTGGCCTTTTCAATTTCCCCGGTTTGGTAGTGGTAGGTTAAGTTTTAATTAATATTTTTTTATTGTTTTTACAAGATTATCATTATGTAGATATACGATGTCCATGATTACAGCACAGCTCACTAAAAGGGTTTTTAATACTAAGTATATCAGATCAATTGCCACCTATGATAATCGAGCGATACCACGACGGCAAGGCATAGCTTTGTCCTCTACCTTCATGTTAAGAAAAAGGCAGTTTGGGGGCCTTTTCCAAGAGCAATTTTTAGTATATACGTATAATTTTAGCTACTTGTTTGCGTCTATTCAAATAGATCGCAACAATTACGTCAAAAATGAACCACCAAATATGTCATAATATGGTTCGATGACATGTTAGCCAACTCTCTCTGCCCATCCTTGTTTCTTCTTAACCGTCAAGGCCGGCAACACATCCACAATTCCTCTAATATTGTAGATGTCCATGAGCGAACATAACCTACGCTCTTACGATCAGATAGATGGTCCTTCTGTTCGTTTGGCGCCTTTTTAGAAATAATAAAAAGGTAGTAGGTCTACGCCAGTTCCCTTTGCCCAGGCACCTGGGGTGGATTTACATAGAGGCTTTTTGAGCTGTAGTGCAGGGACCTGTGAGTTTTGAAGAACCTCAGTCCCCATTAAGGATTTGGTAAATTTATTAGGCATTTGGTAAATTGGTATTTTATTGCCATAATAAGTTTATATTGTGGCAACTGTGTCTATCTTGCAGTCCTGTGTAACAATTGTATAGTTATTTAAATAGCACTAATTAGCCCAGGGTCCCCCAAAATTAATCGTCAGCCCCTGAAAGGAGCCACACTTACGAGAACAAACACAGCGTCAGTGACACACAGTGTCATTCACATAATGTCACACATATTATTCTTAACATACATTTATAATTCATTAAAATCGTTTACCATATCTTGATATTAAGTACACAAGCTATAAAAACACCCAAATGTAGCTAATCGACGTGTGAAATTTTATGAGTACAGAGTTTCGGCATTGCCGAAGGTTCGGCAGCTTTTTTGCCGAAACCGAAACTACGGCCGAAACTACATTTTTTTGCCGAAACTTGCCGAAACCGAAACCGAACCTTCGGTCGGACACTAATATAATATTATCAGTCCTCCGAGTGGGAATTGAACCCACAACCATTGCTTTTAGAGTCAAATGCTGTCTCACTGCGCCACGACGGCCTTGAAAAGCTTAAGATTTAAAAGAATAATATTTGAATTAGTAATTTTGCGTTGATTCATAATTTTTATTGCTTTATCCTCAAAATTTAATTTCAGGTACGCTTTATATCACCCCACAGTGAGCTACTGCCAAGGTATGTCTGACTTAGCTTCTCCTCTATTGGTGACAATGGGTGATGAAGCTCACGCGTATATCTGTCTCTGCGCACTTATGACTAGATTGTACCCAAATTTCTTACTCGACGGCGAAGCCATGACGCTTAAATTTTCACATTTAACCGAGTCTCTTCAAGTGTATGATCCCGATTTTTATAATTATTTAAAGTCCCAACAGGCCGACGATCTGCTTTTTTGCTATAGGTGGTTATTGTTAGAAATGAAGCGAGAATTCGCTTTTGATGACGCCCTCAGAATGTTAGAAGTATTATGGGCCTCGTTGCCCCAGAAAGCTCCAGCTGTTGAGTTACCTTTGAAAGAGAAAGACTTTGATGGCACGCTTGAAATAACTGTGGATCCTCCGCCGCTAAGTCCATTAGTAAAGGCACCGCGAGAAAACGCGTATACTAAAGTTTGTGCAATACGACGACAAAGCTCGAGTTTTAGTCTAGCAAATGTCAAAGCTCCAAAATTAGCTACTACAAAACAAACGAACCACAGCTTAGATGAAAATGCCACTAGAAAAGCCTTGAATAACTCATCTCTTAAACACGCCAAAGAATTTCAAAGTTTGGATGATGCTGCATTGCGAGCGCAAAAAGTGTCAAAAGAAAACCAAGAATCGGTTGATGACGAAAACAAACCAGAGAGCTTAACAACACAAACAAAAGAAGCTAAGAACACTTCAAGGATGAAAAGCGTACCAGAAGATGGAAAAGTTTTGGAAGTTCAAGATTCTACTACTTCAGCAGCTTGGCCTAACACTGGAAATCCAATAAATGGAACGATCCAAAATGATATCAAAGATACTCCTTTAGGCAATCAAATTAGGCTACTAAGAGATAAAATATCCGTGCATAATAAGTTCTTCTCTTTAGATACACTTGACGATTCTAACGAGACAGACATTGCAAATAAACCCAAAGTTAAAATGATAAAAAACTTAAATGAATTTCTCAACTTCGCTACTGGAAATAAGGCTGCTATTGTGAAACAGGAAAAGCTACAGCGAACTCATTCTGCAATTGAACGTAAAGAATGCCCCAAAATTACTTTAACTAAAACATCTTATGAAGAAAACGACATAACATCCTTAGCTTTAAAAACTCAAATGAATAAAATTACCAAGTTGAGCTTCGATGCAAACGACGGCAGCAGTCCAGACGATTCGCAAGAATATTATCCAATGACCACGTCGATGACGAGGGAACTGAGGTTGGAAGTGGAACATTTAGATCGACAAGTCTTTGGTGTCTCATATGTAAACCGATGCAGTATGATTTGTGATTCTCCTTCAGATTCTACAAGTACCGAAGATAAACCGGAGTATTATACGGAAACCAAAGAGAACTGTGTGGCTACAGATGCTGTAGAGCTGCAAGCTGAAGTCACAGAATCGGTGGATATTTTAAAGCGGTCGCCATTACTAGACACTATAAAATCGAATGCAAGAAGTGCTGAGGATATATATTTATGGGAAAATCCTCTACATAGAAACACTCCAACGACGAGAACTACAGCTAGCTGTCCCCAAACTCCGGACGAGCAGGCAGAGTTAGACTTCGACGGAGACACAGGTGAAATATTTGAAGAGCACTCTGGCAAAAAATCTATAACACCAATACGGTTGTTACGAAAAAATCATTCCTTGGAACCTCCGGATACATCTAAGAGACCTTCTTCAACTATACCATCGAGCGAATCGGACTCTTCCGAAAAAGATCTCGTTGAGTCTGTTACCACTACCACTGTAAGAAGTCAGGTCAATCCATTGCAGGAAGGACCTAATCCTAAATCACACAAGTTTTTCTCAAATATGTCCCACGAGCTTGAGAATGCAAAGAGAAATTGCGAATCTCTTCTTAACGTTAAACAATCGAATCTACAAAGCGTCGCATCTACTATAAATAATTTCCAAAAAAAATATGAAGTTTTTAAGCCGCCTACTCAAAAGAATCCTAGCGTAGCGGCCGTTGGAAGCGACCACACTGTTAAGAATAGTATAAGCAGTCTGCCCTCGCCGTCAGTGTTCGGGGGCGGCAACCCATTTTTAATGTATTTATGTCTCACAGTATTATTACAGCATAGGGATTACATAATGAGAAATCGCATGGACTACAACGAGCTAGCGATGCATTTCGATAAGATGGTACGTAAACATAATGTGAACAGGGTACTGAATCAAGCGCGGCAAATGTATGCCCTTTATTTGAAACAGCAAGCTCATAAGACTGGTGACGTTACTACTTGAACATTTGTTTAATTATAGAAAGATCTCCAATTATATTATTTTATTGCTCATTTATACAAAATATAGATTTATTATAGGTTACAAGTTGAATATATGACATTCCTTATTCTTAATTCAATCCAATAGACGATTAATATTATATGATTATGTGATGTGTTTTAAGGTAGGAAGAAACGAGGCCTTATTTTACCCCCTAAATTCGAAATGTAAACTTGAAATAAGTCAATGATTTTTATTTAATGCATTTATTTTGTTTCGTTGCAACTATAAGGTTTGATTGTGAGGATTCTTAGTAAACGCGAGGGATTAGTGATTCGATATCAACACTCAAAGTGTAACGTAAAGCTTAATCTACTAGCGCCTAAAGGATATTTAAAATATACGAAATTAAATACACTTTTCAGATCTCAACTTAATAGCGAAAATGTTTCTAATGATCCCTACAATTTTTGTATTAAATTTCTGAATTGAATTACTAGTTTATAAGCCATGAAATTTCTCAACATTTGTGAGAGTTAACTTTGTATCTAAACAAATATCGTTTTTGTATTAATATCATCTTCACACATTTTAGTATCTGAGTAAAAAGGAACTAAGAATGTTAAGAAAAAGGGTCAGCCTCAAAGAAGGTTTACAATAAGTTAAGACCATGGCATTTATTCATTTCGAGGGGCAAATTTAAACCCTAAAAGCTTCAGAGTTGACTTTCTGGCTTCGAGATTGTTTCTACACTGTTTAGACTAAGAACCTAAGGTTATTCCCCAAATTTTTATTAAGTATACAAGCAATATAATAGTTTGTTATTTTATAAAAATAGAACGTATAAAATTATGAACAACTACACTTTGCGCAAATGTTTTTTTTTGCTATTTTGTATTTATTTTTAATCTTTATTTTATATTCCAAAGATTAGATATTCTAGACTTGCCAACTTACTTTTGTGATATTATTTATTATTTTTAAATTTATATGGCTGATTAAATGAAGTTTATGTACTTATTTCATTTTGAATATGTTGAGATATATAAATACATGTATTACGAAAACTTGCAAACGCATTTATAAGATACGGCTTGTGGATGGTAATAAATGTAAGTGCACAATGCTCAGAAATTATTATATTGTACAAATATATACATTCATTTAGGCTTAACAATCAATTTTTAAATTAATCAATCAATTTTAAATATTCCACGTAAAGAAACAAATGTCTCGTTTGTCTCGAAATATTGTATCTAAATTTCAGCAATAGATATGGAGTAATGCGCTTGTGATTATATGACAGCTTATTTTTAAAGTCTGTAAATATAATATTTAAAAGTATACTTTGTTTCCTTTTTATATCACCTCTTTTATACACTTGAGTCCATCGTGACGCAGTTGGACAACGCTTCAGTGCAAACGCAAATGATTGTAGGTTCATTTCCCACTGGGTTAAAAGTCTATTTATATTAGCTGTTACCCGCGACTTTGTCCGCGTGAACCAAGAAACATTTTCATTGAGTTTCGATCCGGTTTTCCCATCTTCGAGTAATCTGAGGAACATACGTATTAAGAACCTCCTCCTTTTTTGCAGTCGGTTAATAAAATGAGATGATAGTCAGATACAGATCTCCCAATTGCGTTATTATACGAAAAAACCGCATCTATGCCTTTCAAATTTGAGGGTTGCCCTCGATTTCTCCAGGATTCCATCATCAGATCCTGATCTCCTTACCATGGGACTAATTGTGAAATATACCCTCTCGAACAAAAAAAAGAATTTTGAAAATCGGTCCACCCATCTTCGAGTAATCGGGGAACACACATAAGAACCTCTTTTTTATGTCGGTTAAAAATCCCTATAAATTTTAACTTATTATGTTATTCTGATATCAAACCTATATTACTGCAAAGTTTCATGAAAATCCGTTCAGTAGTTTTTGCGTGAAAGAGTAACAAACACACACATCCGTACAAACTTTCGCATTTATAATATTAATAGGATTATTATTATTTCTCTAGTGTGATGAGATAAAACGCAGCGTCGAGATCCGCCACTGCACACAATGTCTCGATTTCGAGACAGAAAGTATCTTTATGCTTTTATGGGTGAAGCACCTACCTGTCTTTTTATATTCATTTGTAAACAGTCGCCGTTCCGTCGCGGGTAAAAACGAGACTGTTATGTTGTTGGTAGGCAAATTTAGTAATTGGAATGTGTTATTTCGCCCCATTTATTCGCTTTTATTTATAATACTAGTTACAAATCTATCTAATATTCAATAAGCATTTTAATATATTTTTTATAATTCGAAGTAACAAATTTATTAACATAGTAAATTCGCATCGAAAAAATATTAAGAACGAAAGTACACTGTAAAAATAAAACCACAATAACCTTGTCAGGGATAACTCTTTAATTTATTATTGCATTTTTAAAGCAAAATTATAACAATCCGTCTTCCATCAATACCTTATTTCCTTACATTTAAAATATCACAATAGCTTCCAATTTCAAGCATCGAAATGAAGCAGGAAAATTTTTCTAAGCTAAGTATATTTTTAATATTTACTAATTTAATTTAATATTACTACGACTATAGTTTATGTTGTTATTTTACTTCCGCCTGTTTCCACCGCTTCCAGACAGGATCATAGCGATACGCATGAAGATGTTGAGTACGTCCAGGTATACCGAAATGGCCCTGAATAAGAAATCATAAATAATAAGTTTTTTTTAACCAAAAAAACACACTTTAAATTATTTTCTTGATGTGATTGTCAAGGGTAACAGATTCTTGCTATAATCATTGTATTATCATTGGATCGATGTCAATTGCAAAATTTTCAAACTAATCGGATTGCGTCAAAATAGCGTTGTTAGAATGTTGTTATATCCTTACAAATAACTACGGGTTAAGCTAATAAAATCATACTACGATTTAATTTATTCTGTAAAGTATGGTTAATTTAGCTTATAATAAACCTATTTCTTATTTTAAAATATTATTTACTCTTTAAAGTCATTAATAATGCAAAAGTAAGACCAAGACATAAATGTATCAACATGTAATTCTTTATACCTATTTCAAAAGCTGCAATTGCATAAATTCATTTTTTATTACTCTTAGCATTAATCATGATAATTTAACGGTGTGTAATTATGATAAATTTTATAATTATTGATATTAAATTAATAAATATATAAAAGCTTTAAATAAATATATAATATTAAAAATAAATAAGATACAATAGATGATAGAACAACAATTTCTATATATGTAGGTATTTATTACTCACTCATATTTATTGTTTACTAAAGTTTAATTAAATTAATATACTGATTAATGTGCCAAATGCAAACAACATATTTGTGTTTGTAAAAGGAAGACACTTATGGAAATGTGCCAAAACTTAGGATGATAAACAGTGAAAATTTTATGTGTTCCAATTTTTATTTCAATATTTATATCTTTAGTGTAGAATTTAAACCCGTTAAGTGCATTTTCGTTGTTATTAATGTCGAATATGTACAATTTTCGAATCAGAAATAGGTTATCTACTGCCTTTTTTTAATTTAACAAAAATTGTGTTGCAAAAGTATCAGAGTCTTAAGTTTTAAAGTTATCTAACTCTACGGACTATGTGAATTAACAAAAAATTAAATGCATTTATATATTTTTTTAAATGGCTTTTGCCTTTTCTGAAAATTTATTAAAAAAAACTAAGGGTTACTAAGATATTTAAAATGCAGATGTTTCCTCAAAACCGAATGGATAGTATGTAATTTAAATATAATAGTTTCGAAATAGGCGAAAAACGAAACATAGTGTGAAGTTTGACGTTATTGTCTTTGCCTAAAAATTACAATGAGAGCAAGAAAAATAAACTTGTGCTTACGAGTTAATTGGGTCATATGGTTGGAAGCCATACACTGGATGCATTTCTGCTCGCTTTATGATAGCTTGAGTGTCGTATAACAAGAACCCGCCGAATACAATGAGACCTCCATACAAGCTCAGAGAATATAATCCTAAAAAATAATCAAATTAATTTTACTCGTATATAATTTTTTCCTATTATTTTCAACTATAACATTACTATTTTATTTATTGTGAGTTCGATCCTACTCGGAGAAATGGTTATATTTAAATTATTTCCATTTTCTCGGCTCTGATGACTAAAATAAAGCGCAGACTTTAGTTCTGCCACTCAAAATGCAATATCTCGTTATAGGCGGAAAGACAATGAAGTGTCTCGACACTAGGTTCTCTCTGTAAATTATCCTGCAATGTAGATAGAAGCGTGAAGTCATAAATATGTTTTTTTTTATTAATAATTATAATCAGTAATAGTAAGACTTTGAAATTTGAAAATTTATGTTTATATACTAAAAAAAAAACGCATAATGCTTTGTATTTTTTATAATGCGTCCTTGTGAAATAAATCATATTTATGTATAAAAAATACACCTTTTTACACAATTTGTATTGTGACTTGTACATTTCAAAGACAACACTATTAAGCAACATTATTATTAATCATTATAAACAACAAGTTATATAGATATAGCTAACCTGCTCCAAGTGCAGTGGTAGGAGGTAAGAACATGCCAGCTAGGGACGCAGCAAATACAGCACCAAGGCCCATAGCGAGAGGAGCGCGCATGTTCAAGAATTCACCAGACGGCGCACACACTGCAATTGTGCTCAAACCACCCACTACGCCTGCTGTGTACCTGTTGGAAATAGTGAAGTTTAGATATTTCAAACTATGTAAGTAATATGTAAATAGGCTGATGAAAGCCACAACGCCTGCTGTGTACCTGTTAGAAATAGTAAAGTTTAGATATATCAGGAAATTGCCTATCTTGTACATGTATAATATTCTTAATTTTTATATAAGAAACCAGCGGCTCATTCGCGGCTTCGCCGCATGAACTGCGTTTCGTTATATTGCAACCTTTGGAGGTGAATTTTTGTATAGTACTCTATGTTTAACCTTGTATTCTCAAGTCTATTTATGACAAAATTCATTACAATCGGTCAAGCTGTGCAGATTTTTCATCAAAACTTTCATCCCCTACTTCAACCCTTTAGAGGTTAATTTTTGAAAAATACGTAGTCCATGTTTGACCCTGGATTTGTTACTACTTTAAGTCTTATTTTCATCAAAATCCGTCTGGTAGATTAGCCGTGAAAGCGTGAGAGACAAACAGACAGATTTTCGCATTTATAAAATAAGTATGGCTGTTGTTCATTGTTTATTATCCCTTTATTTTGTAATAATTATCTTTTTACCTTAATATTACTTTTAATTCTCAACTCTATTAAGATAAGATAAACACAGCCGAAACTAATATAGAGAAGCACTATATAAGGACATTCCCACGAAAAAGATTTTTTTATATTCTACGCAAATAACCTTAAGTTACAAGTTGTTACATATTTTTGTTTGATTTTACAAATTATAAAATTTTATAAACAATGAGACATTTTAAGATAGGCATCAGGAAATATGTGATTATTAACTGTTGTAACAAAATGTTTGTTTCTCAAAGATTTTAATAGATTTAACAGCAGCTATGCAAGTAACAAGAAATTTAAATCCAATAAGTATGAGCTTGCAATGAAATATCAATTACTTGTATAATATATATTTAGGCAACATACTTAATATAAACTGATAAATCAATATATTTTATTTTAAGCTAAGTAAAATAATTACCAAGCAGCGCGCATAAGAACAGGTCCTCCCAAGAAACAGATGGGAGCTATGACTGCACCCATTATACCAGTGTGTACTACCCAAGCAAGCTGTTTGGCTCCTATACCAGGTGTATAGTCCATGCCTCTAACAACCATTCCTGAACCAATCATCAGTGCCATTGTTGCAATAATTGACTGAAAATATTAAAAGTACTTTTAACATTTTTAAAATGTTATTCACATACTTAGGAAATTTAAAAAGTTCTTTAGAAAACAAAAAATTAAAGATATTAAAATTTTGGAGGCCATTATGTCATGGTTGGCGGTGTCCGTCTGTAACCCTGACAGTTGTGGATTTACTTCCCATGGGGATAATGATTATAGATAAATTATTTTCATTAATGCTGCATAAAGTTCTGTCACTGAACCAGAAAAGCGCTGTGTTGTGTCCTTCCATTCAACTCACAATATCTCAAAATTGGCAGGTTTTCTCTGTTTATACTACCCACTATCAGGATTGGTATTATATTAATTTCAGAAATATTAAATATCATCAGACATTTAGTTATTATAAAGCTATTGATAAACTTTTTGAATTTGAAACACAAAAGCATATTCTTGGGTACCTTCCAAATTACCAAGCTATAAATTATAAATTGTGTGACAGATATGATTTCATATAAAATGTAAAAGTTCTTTACTTGAAATTATGTTAGAATTCAGATTCAGGTTTTTCCCTGCATTTCAAGGTCATTAAAGAAATCTGAATGATTCTGTTCTTCATTTATGTGAATGGAAAGTTCCTTTGTTAACACAATTTTATTTGTATTCTATAAATATCATTTACATTAAACAAAAGGTACAATAAAGTTAACTAGAAATTCAATAAAACAACTTACCATCCATCCATTTCTTGCCACTAAGTTAAGTAATGCTGGTGTTCTGAATACAGTAATTGCACTCCCAGCAGTCAACATCAGAGAGCCCGCAATGTATCCATATGTAGCTTTGATTCGATCCTTGACATATTTTGGCCATAAGCTACAATATAATATATTATTTTAATAATTAATAACATTTTTAATAACTTTTACAAAATTGTATTGGTTATAATAGGTAATAGGCATATGAAAAATAGGCTGATGAAAGCTTTAGATAAGATAAACATGCATCAATCACTTTATCAATGTCAATATTTACAAAGAATATATTTTCAGAATATGACTCACTGAGCTTCTTGTAGTGTGCCAGGTTTAGCTCCAGAACCATAATAACATAATGCTCCAAGACCCACAGCTGATGCTCCTGCTAAAGCTCCTTTCCCCAAACTGTAAGCTAAAGAAATATCAAATTAATCTTCAAAATAAACCAGCAAAAAAGTAGTTTAGCTGAATTACCTTAGGAGTAAGAAAATGCTATACTAATAGCAGATAAAATTGTTTTGTTTACTGATAAAATAATCATGGCACTCACAAAAACCTTTTAAATTAGCACTATTTGAGTGGTTGCCAATAAGAATTGTTTTATGGACTTATTTCCTATTTACACCACAAAATATTGAGTCTATTTCTAATATGATGAAATTATGATGAAAATATTTTATAAAAAATATATATTATATATTTAAAAAACGTCATTACCAAATTTGCTTCAACAGTATGCAATTAAGCTAAACTTGTGTAGTAAAATGCAGTTCTAGTTTAATATATTAAGAAGTTTTATAAAAATAATAACATACCATTAGGCCCAGCAGGAGCCATCAATTTTTCCCACACACCAGGTTGAGATCGGGTTGCTACTCTTGAACGAGGTTCGCGAGCATAGTTTCTGATTACATAGTTTTTTGGAACAAATCTTTGTGGCACTGGAGTTTTTAGCGTGCTGGAAACGGCAAAAGCCGAACGGGAGACGCACATACGTGAAAGCATTGTGCAACCTGATAGAAAATTTTTATTTGATTAAACCTATACCTATAAAATTTGCTTTAGTATTTTACGCTTACTTTATTCTTATTTCTATATATTTGCAATATTTCTTGATGTTATAACATATTACACTATCAGGAATAATATGAAATTTACTTACGGTTATTATACACTGCAAATTATTATAAAAGTAAGTCGTAGCAATTCGGCACCAATACAAAATAAAATTGATAACAATAATATAGAAATGTAATAGAGATTTACACAACAATAATTTATTCGTACTTCGTAGTCTCGTTCGTACTACTTCGTACAATTTCTAGAAAATGACAAGGGTATTGACACTTTTCTTTCAGTGTTACCCAATTTATAGAAAAAATATATTTTTTTTATACAAATGATATTTTTCAAATGTAAAGTAATAAAATATTTTTAAAGTGAAACATTTTTTTTTTAAAAGAAAAATATTTCTCGTCTCTCAAAAAATTAGCTTAAAAATACTAGTCGACAACAATAAACAGGGTAAAACGGATAATTTATATACATATTTCGTAGTTGGTAGATATATATAAAACGGTGAAGAAAGACTAGACCGAGAGAAATATATAATATGGCAACATTGAACATCCCTCTACACAACAGCCGAGTACTTTAAATACACATAGAAAATATATTTTGTATATATATTATATATATTCGAACTTGGGACTCGGGGTCCACTGTCAACGCGGGATCATTGATGCCATTAATAGACATATTTTAAACAGTTCCTTAAGCAAAACTACAATATTTGTAATAAGTAATAGTTCTGATTTAAGAGCAATTTTACATTCGGTTCACTATCCCCTACTTCTTAAAAGATGGCAAATGCAAATGCAAATGCAAAATATATTTTAATATACCTTCTCCACTACAATCAATCAATAGCATTCAATGTAATCACGATAAACTAATTTTCGTGATTCTTGAACTTAAGTAACTCTCAAGTTTTTTAAAGTGCTATTTACACACAGACCCCACTTAAGAAACCCTAACATACCTATAAGGAAAAAAATATACATTAAAAAAAATTACATATTGGGACTCGAACCCGCTCATCTTAGAAACCATCCAAGAGACAGACATTAAGAGTCGGTCTTAAATAACTTTCTAGTCGGCCTTTCTACTTTCAGTTTTCAAAGTATATAAATATAGAATTACAAAAGCACAGTAACAAAGATAATAAAAAACAATCTAAGAACTCTCAATGAGAAAATAAGCTGGAAATAGGAATGGGTTCTGTTATAGTCAACCAGTTGGTCATGATTCAAAAATGTAATAACTAGTACCTAGATATATAATAAATAATAGAGATAAATAATATATTATTATAAAAAAGCGGGAAGCTAATTGAAGTATTAATAGATATTGCCAACCGGCAAGGTCGGCTCGTGGCTTCAATCTGAAACATCGACGTGGTTTATATACTGACCTATACTCAAGGTACTGAGTGTACATAGGACATGAACACTTCTTACATTATTACATTTATGGATTTTCTGCAATTTTTTGAAAATGCAAATGCAAAATTTTAAAATGTTATGAACTTACATGTGTATTGGTATTAATAGTTCAATATATAAGAAAAAATATTTCGTTTTGAAAATTAAGTTGGCATATGGATTAAAACTCTCTTCCTGCGGCTTCACGCTTTTTCCTCTATAGCAGGATAGTTAGAGAAACTAGTAGGTATACTATGGCCTCTTAACAACTCTTGAAAAAAATGTATTAATTGCATTCAAATTTAAATAAATTTATAAACTACGGAGCTACTGATTTTCCCAATGAATGTTAAATTATATTAAATTTAAATTATACAAATTTTCTTTACTTATTTTAAAATTAGTGTCTTAAATCAGTACCGTACTTAATCTAAGTGTAATACACCAATAGCACAAGACCTATGTTTGACCTTTTCGACATTGCCATAAAGGTTTAATGACGTATATTCTGCAAAATACTAAAAATTAGGTTAAAGTGTTACCAGGTGGATTGTAAGTTCCAGAATATTCCAACTTCCAGCAAAACATGCATTCTTATAAGAAACTTATTTGTTGTCATATATTATGGCACCCTAGGAAAGGAATAGATATTTTACAATTGTAATAAGTATCAAGGGTTCTAAGCAATTAATTTTGCCTCAAAATTGATAAAAAATATGGTAAACATGTTCTTGTGCAACATATAGTAATAACATATTATAGCTTTCAACAAAGAAATTGAATTATCATAAAATAGTAGGCTTGAACGATGAACTTAAGGGTCGCTTTAGACAACATGATTGAAAATTAGGGGTCTTTAAAAAAAGTTACTGGCAACTCATCAATTTGCTGGCTATTTTATTTATCTAATTCGCTGGTGACGGTACACTGTACAGTGTACAAGCGATTTTATAATTTATAGATAACAGATTTCGCCCGGCTAGTAGTTTTGTAGAAAATCGGCCAGTTTGTGATATAACTTCGCGATGGCTCAAGCTCTTAAAAAATTATCTGCGCAAGCTCTGAAAAACAATTATGCAGAGGCATTTACAACCGGTGTTATAAGCAGAGCAAGCAGGTATGGTACCGGCATATTTACGTAATAGCTTACACTTTATCCTTAGGAACCTTGAAACCTTGAACTTCACAGATGATAGTAAAATAACAAACACTTTCAGTTTACAGTAGATGATAATAGATATAATTGTTATAACTAAGAAAATAAATAAAAAAAATACCGGCACAAACACACTTTTCTTGAGTATTTAATATTTTCATTCCTGGCAGGTAGTTTTTTTTTACAGTAACTCTTAGTTTCTATTCAGCTACAATCTTATAGGATTAACCTTAGAATCTTGTTAGGTTAGTCTTAATTAGAATTAAATTAAATCATATTTTTTTTAATTTTATATAATTAATTAATTTACACGAAATACAGCTCATGGTGGGGCAATGTTCAGATGGGACCACCTGATGTCATCTTAGGTATTACAGAGGCCTATAAAAGAGATGCAGACCCAAAGAAAGTAAATTTAGGAGTGGGGGCCTACAGAGATGACCAAGGCAAACCTTTTATTTTACCTTCAGTTAGGAAGGTAACATTTTTATATTAAACTGTTAATGTTAAGTAGCTACTTAATTATTAAAAATGTGCTGTATTTTAATACCAATATTTCTTTTAGGCTGAAGAAATTATTTATAATAAAGGATTAAACCATGAATATGCTCCTATCGGTGGAGAAGCAGCATATACTGATGCAGTAGCTAAACTTGCATTTGGTGAAGACAGCCCAGTGATTAAAAACAAAAGCAACTGCACAGTCCAGGTATTTAATAAACATTATACTTCAATAGTTCATGTGTTTTATTAATATTTTTTTTATATTTACATAAGAACACATTGTTGTGATAAAGAGTTTGATTGAAAGATTGTACAGCTGCTTACAACTATAACATAAAGACCTTTGATCTCTTTTTTAAAAATAACTAGGCAAGTGTGAAGTTTTTATATGTAGTAATACTCATTGTTTGTGCATGTTGGCACTGAACAACATATGTCACACCCACACGCTTGACTTTTTAGCTAAAGGAAATTACTTCCATTATTAAAGAATTATATGTAAAACTGTTGCAGCCACACTGGAGATTAATAGGCCATATTAAATAACTTAGTAAAAATTATGCTTTATAATTGTATATTTATTACTATTTTGTACTTGTGGTTTTGAGTTTCATAATCATTTGAAGTGTGAAGTTACTTAAGAAGTCTTAGGTTCTTGTTGAAAATGTTTATTCTTATGAGTAATTAAGAAAAATCTTTTATATTTGTTCAGACTTTATCTGGTACCGGTGCTCTTCGTCTAGGCTTGGAGTTCATCGCAAAGCATTATGCCAAGAACAAGGAAATCTGGCTTTCAACTCCAACATGGGGTAACCACCCACAAATCTGCAACATGATTAATCTCTCACACAAGAAATACCGGTACTTCGACCCTAAGACCAATGGCTTTGATTTAAAAGGAGCTATTGAAGATATCTCTGTGAGTATTTATACCATTAAGGAATATATTATTTTAACTGTTAAGTTGCTTCTTAATACATATGCAAAATATTTACAGCAAAACAATTGAGTGTTTTCAACATAAAAAAAAATGTTTTCTCTGTTATGTAGCTATCTAGCTGATTAAATTCAAATTTCAACTCCTTATTAATTGAAGTAATATGGATTGGATATTACTACATTATATAACCATAATTTATTAGTAAATTTAGACTGCATGCATGATTCTGGGAAAATATTACAAAAGTCAACAATTTTTATATAAAAAAGATTTAGAGTTAAGTAACTTAATGTTAAGATCCACTACTCAGCATGCGAAAACTATGGCGAAATGTGAAGAACGAAATTTATTGACGACTAGGTTTTGTTGGTCTACATTTGTATTCCTGAAAAAGCGTAAACTTAAATTTTTACAAATAAGAGTATCTGAATACTTATTCATTTCAGTATTATAGAAGCAAGTTAGACTACTTTCCATTTACGAATGCAATTTCATCAAATTGCGCTGTCTATTAACTAAAGGACAATGTTTGCGAATTATTGATATGACCTTATGTCAGCGTAATCTACATCAGTACTTTTAATTTTAAAATATTCTCTTCTATACAAAATTTTTAGTTGGCGTTCATGAAATTATATGTACGGACTACTGAATAGGATATTAATCAATTAAATCAATTTTGTCAATCAATGTCAAGAATGACCTTTAAAGTAAATGCTAAAGGTACTGGCTCTGGATCTAATCATAATTATCGCCTGCTAGTTATCTGTATTATTTGTATGGATTTTAAGATACAAACTTATCATTATTATCATCTGTTTATCTGAATACGTAATATAGATATACTCAAAACAAAATAAGGGCCATTTGGTATTTTTGAGATTACGATTAAAATGACATAATGCTAGTAAAACGTAGTGATAAAACAATGGTTTGCTGTTAACTTACGTTAGTTTAGTCGTGAAAAATAAGCAGCATCAAATTCCTTCACTTAACACTCCAATGCCCGATTTCGGGCGAGAAGTAGAGAAGAGAGTGTTTAGGCACTAGGTTCTCTCTTTTATTACCCTACTATGCGAAAAGAATGAAACTAATAATAATTGTGAGTAAAGTTAACCACGGAAAGCCAGTTATAAAATCACTGGATTAGGATCACGCAGTGGCGTAACTATACCGTTTGAGGCCCGTGGCAAATTCGCCGGATGGGGCCCTCCCTTCTTTCTCTCCTCCTCCAATATAAAGAATTAGGATCCTTCTGTGTCCGCGGCCCTCTCTGACCCTGAGGGGGCCCCTTTTGGCTCGGGACCCGTGGCATTTTGCCGTTTTGCCACCCTATTATTACGCCGCTGGGATCACGTTAAAAGATAAACTACTAACAAGATAAAATACGGATTTTATTTACTGTATATCCTAAATATCTGGTTGAATCGGTATATGCTCGGGCGTATACCGATTCAACCAGACATTTGCCATATGAGGAAGAAATGAGGAACACTACAACACTAGTTTGGTGTGAGCTTGCGTTCTAGGTAACAGAAGCGTGTAACTAAGAGCGGGAGCCAGACTTCAAACGGTTGAAAATGCCTGTTTTATGTTTGCTGGCTTTCTATAGGTAGCATTATCAATATTCTGTTTATTTTGTTAAGGTAAACTGATTTAAATTAGAGTAGAACATTGTTTAACCACTGCATACCCCATTAATTGCATAAATTGTGTAATTTTTAGAGTACATGTAATTTATAGTATACGAAAATGCCAAGTGGTCTTTATTTTGTTTTAAGCAGTATATATAAAGCTCTTCCAGCACTGAGTAAGTGTAATGTAGTCGTAGACAGGAAGTAGAAAGTTGAATTATTGTCTTGTAGTTCCCATGGGAAGTGTAAAAGAACACTAATCCATACTTATATTATAAATGCGAATGTCTGTGTGTTTGTCTGTCACGCTTTCACGGCTAATCTACCGGTCCAATTCGGATGAAATTTAGAATGAAAATAGTAAAAGCTACTGTGTCAAATATAGGCTACTTATTTTTTTTAAATCAACCCCTAAAGCGTTAAAACAGGGGATGAAAGTTTGTATGAAAAATCTATACCGCTTGACTGATTGTTATGAATTTTGGCATAAGCGTAGTTGATAATCTAGGCTTAAATATAGGCTATTTTGTTTTTAAAAAAACCACCCCCGAAAGAGGCAATATGACGAAACAGTGACGTAGTACACACGGCGAAGCCGGGAGCGGGCCGCTAGTATACCATATACGCTATTTGATCGTGGCTGTGCCCGCGTTATTAAGCTTAGCTTAAGCTAAGCGGGCAGCCTTTTTAACTTGTGACTACTATCTACTACTACTACTACTACTAATTCTACTATCTTCTTGAGAAAATTTATCGAAACCGGGCAAGCGGTGTAGATTTTTCATACTTTCATCCCCTATTTCAACCCTTTAGATAGATTTTTGAAAAAAAAGTAGGCAGTGTTTGACCTGTCTTCAACTATTTCATTCCAAATTCATCTAAATTGGGCCGATACACGGCTAACTCGTAAAGACGTAACAAACAGACTTTCCTAAAATAAAACATTACTATGGATAGGTGTTCTAGAAATTGTTACGAGAACGGGAAATATAATAAAAGTTATTACTACGTACGTAGTGAAATCAATAGATAACGTTGATAAAGTTACCAGTCGTTCAATTTTAGATCAACTATTGTAATATAAAGCTCACAATAAACATATGATAAGCGAGTACATGACCACGTCGCATGATCTCTCTTGGTGACGGATGAGATCAAGTCTCGACTCGTCATTATGACGATATTGCGTAACAACAATGTCAAGGTCATACTTAAATTTACCGTTCCCGTTTTAAAAAACAAAATTCTTTTTAATTTTTACGCTTCTAGTGCTGTTACATTTTTCCTGTAAATTTAAATCTCAGGCAAGGAATAGTCCTTAGTGTCAGAATATTTCATTCTCCATTTTCTTCCGAATTTGAGATTTCCGTGACAGGCAGAACTCATCTCGACACTTTGACTATTTAAATAAGTCTATGAAAATAATAAATTATTTGGACAAAATTCATAATGATTAAACATTATTAATTTAACAAAATAACAAATCACGTTTTTATGTTATCTGTAAAGGAAAATTTGTAACAAATATTTTTCTTCATTAATCTACAGAATATATATTGTAACCTATTATCAAAAAATTATACAAGCAATACTACATATTATAAATAATTTATTTCATCTCAATTTTCAATATATACGTTTAAGTAATGTGTCTAACAAATTAATTGAAATGTTACATTGTTAACTGAAACTCCTTGAATTTAGGTTCACCAGGTACTTCCCCCCATGAACCATATTAAAAAAAACACTTCTCTATAAGTAAAAACACTCGTTTACAATTAATAAAAATATGTTAATTACAGAAAATCCCTGAAGGTTCTATCATCTTGCTGCACGCGTGCGCACACAACCCCACTGGCGTCGACCCCAGGCCAGAAGAATGGAAACAATTGTCACAGGTACCTTATTAATTTTTCAACAGATATCTATATATATTTTGCTGATGGCCTTTATTAGACTAATATTATGTTTTTATATATTATGTATTATGTTTTTGTACTTAACAGCATATAATATATATTTTAAATATTCTACGAATTTGAAATAAGTACAAGTACATTGAATTATATTTTGGTGTTAAAACAGATATATTATAAATAATCGATGGACTTGAAACAAGTGTATATTTGATAACTTATCTTAAGATATTTAAAGGGCATTTCCTTTGTTACTATATGAAAAGAAAAAAAAAACAATAAAGCACATTACAATGACAGCTCATTTTCCAAACAGATAACATATTATGAAAGCCAGTCATTGCGTAGTGGCACAAATATGTGACTGTAAATGACTGATTGTGGGTTCGATTGCCACTCAAGGAGTGGAAATATTTAATATTTCCATTAACTTCGCTCTGGGATCTTGCTAAGCGCGGCGTTAAGTTCCGCTACTTAACACGCAATGCCTCCTAAAACAGGGAACGGAGTGTCATAATACTAGGTTCCCTCTGCCTACCCTGCTGCATGCGGGATACAGCGTGAAGCTAAAAATATTAATAATATAACATATTAAATTAATAAAATTACAGATAATAAAAGACAGGAAGCTGTTCCCGTTCTTCGACATGGCGTATCAGGGCTTCGCGACTGGCAGCGTGGACAACGACGCCTTCGCCGTCCGCCTCTTCGTCCAAGAGGGACATCAGGTCATGCTCGCTCAGAGCTTCGCTAAGAACATGGGTATGTAGCATCTATTATAATTTTATAGATTTTAATATTTAAAGTAATAAAACTTATTAGAATTTATTTTTTCTCACGACTCAAATATAAATTTTACTGTTTTGTTAGATTTTTATTACATTATTAACGATACGTTCGAACTAGCTGCATTTTAATGGAATAGATAATATATTAACATGGCCACAATAAAAGATTCTCTTCTATATCGCCTTATCCCGTTACAAGGGGTCGTTCCTTATCATGCGGCGCCGTTCGTTAACTCGTATCATCAACGTCCAGGCTAAGTTTTTTATGTATTTTCCGACACTTGTCAAGCAGGTAGTTTGAAGTCTACTTCTACCCATGTTTTTGTAACTATGAAATGGCATTTTTTCACTAGGTAATCATCGAGTCTTCTCTTTTTCATATGACATATATTCACATAACATAATATTGTTGTGAAATAAGATGATAAATTATGTTTGTTTGTAACAAATAACAAATACGAGCATTCAACAATTTTATCAGTTTGACAACTATTATCAGGTTGATGTAATTTTATTGTGAAATAAGCAATAATGCTGCTCTTCTATTATGCATATCCGATCTTGTTTTTCACGCCTTTTTGATACAGTAAATTTAATAAATAAAATTTTAAATTCACAAGTGCACATTGATTAGATTTCTAGATATTTTTCGCTTATTACTTGTTTAATTTCCTTTAGTTTCTCTCTTACCCTAGTATCTTTGGTACTGGTAATGGGTTTGATTCTCTTACACGGAAATAATTTTAATTATTTCCTTGAGCGGTAACCGAACCCAGGTGCAATCAAAGTTTACAGTTTGATCCGGTTTCATTTGACTGGACTGCCCTCATAATTATGAATAATTCGTACACTTGAGGTCAAAAGTTTATCTTATCAGCCTATTTACGTCATTGTAACTTTTATGTATAAAAAATAGTACTAATAATAAACAAAACGGTTAAAATTTGTTAATTAATTGTTGTTACATCAGAAATTACTTGTATTTTGTTACATACAATATTTGTCTTGATGAAATAAATATAAAGTATTTTGAATAATTTATATTATAGTCAGAACAGTCTAATTAAGGCCGTCGTGGCGCAGTGGGACAGTGTCGGACTGCAAATACGATTTGTTGTGGGTTCGATCACCGATAACAAAATGTATTAAGTTTGATTTAAATTATTTCATTTCTACACTCTGGTATTTAAATCAAAGCGTGATGTTGTTCTACCCCATAACACGCAACATTTCGATTTCCGGAGGCCAGAAGAGAATGTGGCAAAAAGTGTACAGCTGCTTTTTGCGAAATATCAATAAATTTGTCAAAAATAATCCTTCTTTCCTTGTATATCAAATTAAGAGAAATCGAAATTTACTTAGTATACCGTTCTAGCGCAGAATAGCATCTTAATGTAAAACGTAATTCTCGTGGGTTCGATTCTCGCGGGATGAAAAATAAATTATAATTATTTTCATTTCTCCGCTCTGATTTCTGATACAAAGCGTGGCGTTAAATTTCGCTAGTTAACACTACGTTCTCTCTAACTAACATACTATGCCCAAAAAACCTAAACCTTTTTATTATTTGGTCTATTTTAAAACTAGTACCATTTATTTCCAGGTCTGTACGGCGAGCGTGCCGGTGCTTTAACTTTCCTTTGCGGGGACGAGGAGTCGGCGGCGAAAGTCATGTCGCAAGTGAAGATCATGATACGCACAATGTACTCCAACCCGCCGCTATACGGAGCCCGCCTTGTACAGGAGATACTTAATAACCCACAACTTAAATCACAGTGGTTAGTTTTTTGTACTGTAAAGATAATTTATGTTTTTTTTAATTGGTGTACATTTCCTTTCTTTGGCCGTAATTTCTTAAATTTGGCCAGAAAGGGAAGGACTGATTGTTGTGAATAATGACCTCTCTACTTATTTTGCAATGCTGGATAAAGCGTGAAGATTAAAAAAAATAAAACATGAGAAACATACAAATATGAGTGATACTTTTGATATTAAAAAGTTTCTCTACCTATTTTGCTATGCATGATATTTGCAATAAACTTGTAAAGATAAAAAAAGGTAAGATGATAAAAATACAAATATAAATAGATATTTTGAATTTAAAAGCATTTTAAAGGAAACGATGCAATTCCACTAGAATAGACATCGAACCCTTAACCATTGTGTTTATAATTAGACACTGCCCTACAACGCCACCATAGCCTCGCCTTTAAATTAAAATAAGAATTACTTATCACTAATATTCATTTTCTTTTAAAAAATCTTATATAAATATTTCTCTAATTTAATATAACTATAGGTTAAGCGACGTCAAACTCATGGCTGACCGCATCATCTCCATGAGGCAGCAACTACGCGCTGGTATCGAGGGCGCCGGCAACAAGCAGAGCTGGAAGCACATCACCGACCAGATCGGCATGTTCTGTTATACTGGACTTAAGCCTGATCAGGTAAGGGTCTAATTATTATAAACTATAATTTATGTTTTGAAGAATGAAAGAATATGTAAAGATAGATGCATCATGGCTTATATGAAGTCTGTGACTATAAACGCGATTGTGATTGTAGGTTCGATTCTCAGTTGAGAGAATGATAATATATTGTTTTCAATTTTCTGCTTTGGTACGTAAGACAGCGCGATGTTTAGTTCCAAAACTTGACAGGCAATGTCTCCATTTCGGTCTCAAATTGGAGAACGAAATTTCGCTAACTATCGTGCTATCCGGGTAAAAAAGTAATACCACTTTTTTTTAAATAAAATGAGTAATTTGAATGAGTGAATGTTCCGCAAGATCCTTTGAAATGTATATTTACTTTGTGAAAGGATTTGCGATTTGTTTTTGCAATATTATTAAAATTTTGGTTGGTTCTATTTTTCTTTGCTTTAATTCATCAGAAATAATTTATTATTTTTTTCTCTATGAACAAATGTTTATTTTTATTTCAGGTGGAACGCTTGACCAAAGACTTCCACATTTACTTGACCAAGGATGGACGTATTTCCGTGGCCGGCATTTCTTCCAACAACGTGAACTACGTAGCGGAGGCCATGCACAAGGTCACCTCCTAAACTACATATCGACTTATGTGCCATAAGCAAAAGTGATAGCCAGTCTGTGAAATGTCATAGCTTGTATTTTATAGAGTACACCTTGTCCTCTAGTATTTATATGAAAATCACTGAGTGGTATGAATTAAAAATAATAAAGCGTATTTATTGATCTATCATGATGTGTATCTAAATTGAAATATAATGTTGTTTATAATATATGTTTTTATTTCACCACTACGGAAAACAATGAAAATAACCGTTTGTTATGTTATAACTGTTTATTTGGAATACGAGTAAATAAAATAAACTTAATGCCGAAACACAAATCGTAGTAACACATTTATTAATGATTTTTAAAAAGAAAATTAAGTTCTACGCAAAATATTTACAGCCGACGAATAACGTCATTCTACATTTAAAATGGGATGCAGATCAATAATCATCGAAATTGTCACTAAAACTTTGTATAATCATATAATTCATAAAGTAATCCGAAACTCAGTTTCAACAATTTATTTAAAATCGAATAACAATCTTAACTTTACCTTATTAACCTGCATTGACATATAAAATGTACCTATAACGTGTTACTTAGCTTAATTTACCTAAAACGCCACACATCTAAAGATGTGTTCTTTTAAATTATTATGGTACAAATGTTTAAACACATCCTTAACAAGACATTAGTCAATGATATCGATAAAAACAATATATCTATGTACAATTTGTCATATAACGACTTTAATTATATCCATGGCACTATTTCTTTAGAATGTAAATTTTATATCATTTAGAAGTACATACCATTCCCGCTGGCCACTAGCTGGAGACCAATCCAGTACACTAACCTTTTAAGTTGCAAAATTTTATCATTTTATTCACCTTTGGTTTGTCAGACATTTTTCTAACATAAATTTTGGCGCCATAAGAAAATAATGATCAAAGATACACTGCTATGCAACTATATGCAATATTGACAAAGTATTTTTATTTCCCACCTGCAATTTCTGATCGGATTACAAATTTGAAATTAGCATTACTTGTAAATTTTCTACTTAAAAATAGTATTTTATGAATTAAAATTTAACAAATTTATAAGAATGTGACTACAGTGGTTCATTGTAAAAACAGTACAGTACCTGAGTACTTCTATTGCTAGAGATTAATAGTATAAATGTTACGTGAAAGCCTGAACCATGGAAAATTCTACGATTTTATATATAATACTTAAGATTTACCACCTTCATTGGTAAAAGTCTTAAAAATATATTTAACCAAATTTGATTGACATTTGCCATGTCTTTTAGAAGTAAAACGTAAGTTATAAAAAAACAGTTCAGATTTTTACTGTAATGGTGGTAAATCTCAGGAATTAAAAGACAATCTTAGGATTTACCATATGTTCAAATTTTATAGTAACATGCGTATATGTATGTACTAATAGCTGAGAAAACAAATTAAAAGGAATTTTTACTTTTTTACATGCTTTTAACACTACCCTAATAAATATTAATAATGTCTACAAGAGAATACAGTGAGTTTTAAATAAAACATACAAGTATATATATGAAGGCAATACACAATTATTGGTTTACAAAAAAAGTCATAAAATTTAACTTATTGAAGTAATTTGAATCAGTTGGCAATTGTTAAAATAATATACAGTTTTAATAACTAAGCTCAAAAAGTCTTAAGCAGAAAGTTACGCATACATATTCTCCCTTATTTAACAACACTGCTTATGTAAATTTTAACAACTTTACAGGAAACCGAAAAAAAGTATTTAAAAAAATAAATAGGCTTTATGGGTTATTACTAGATTATGACCCTATTTTAGACATAAAGAAGAATAAATTAAAAAGTAATATTAAATCATAAAGCTTATATTTTTTTTAATGTTCAATTTTTCCCCCTTCTGTAAAGTTGGTCCAAATGATATAAGCAGTGTTGTTAGCTAAGAGACGATATGTAAAAGACGTTATATAAAACTGGTGTAATATACAAAAAATGAACATTAACTACATACTTATAACAAGAACTATATAATATATTGCAACACAATCTTACATACAATTACCTAAGTAATGCACCTTTTATATTATTATCTACATAATAATAGTAAAATAATAAGTAATTGTGAAAATTAATATTATTACACAATTAAAAATAAATTTCAAATATTCCATTCCCAAAGGCATTTGTATCTATCTTGGTCTTTTTTCAGATTGTATTAAAACAGATTAAATAGATAGTAAATTAGTTGATTCAAAATTAAACAACATTTTTATATAAATAAATTTAAAATGGAGTCTGTATTTGAGAAGACAAAGCAATTGTTCTTGTGTGAGTAGTGACAACATATTTAAAACATTAATTTACTTTAAACAAGATTAAATTGAATTGCTGAAATTCCATCTTACTAAATAATATTAACTATACAATATGGGGTGATTAAAACTGACAAACAATATAACATATGTATAATATACACATATATAAATAAAATTATGTAACAGAAATTTGTGCGTAAAAGTTTCCCTATTAATATTTGCAAAGAGCATAATATTGGAACAATGAAATTATAAATATTAAACTTTAAATGAAACCTTTTAACGAAATTAATCGCGTATATTTTGATAGTCAAAAATACATAGCTATGGAAATATCGCCGTTTAGAGCACTACAATGACGTGCTCGAAGGTAGTTTAACTGACAGTAGTCCATGGTCAAAGATTGTCCACCTGACAGTATTTTGTGGTCACAGGTACAACAGTAGTCCGTGGTAATAGATCCAACGAGTTACTACTGTCAGGACTATGTAGTTTTTTAACAGTGGTCATAGATAGACAACTTGACAGTAGCCAGTGGTCATAAGTAGTCTACCTGATAGTAGTCGGTTTTTCTAAAATGTATTTTCTAATACCAAAATTTTGCGATGAATTCAGATAAAACAGTCGAAAACGAAATATCTTATTAAGTAATTTGAAAGTTTAGATATTTTGTGATATTTACTAACATAAATTACCATTTAAAAAATTCCACAACTGTACCGCAATATTTTTAATTTTCAAAATATAGACATACCTAATTTATCAAATGAAGCATACATTTTAAACTATTTTCTTTACTTTCAATTCATAAAATACATTTTTTAATAAACCCAATAGTAAAAATATATTGGCCATCCAATACTATAGCCAATTTCACTCGCATTATATAATTTTAAAGGTCACAATATAAATTGGATTGATGGAGTATTTTGTATTAATAGTTAATCATAATATTCCTTTTGAATATAATTATTAAAATTGATATATTATTTTTGAGCAATAAACAATGTTCTGTACAATTTAAGTTACGAGCTAACTCATGTCATAATCAGTTGAGTATTTATCAAATTATAAGGCTAATGATGTAAGAAAATACTAACTTTTTTTTGTCTGTTCTGCTATTAACGTATCCCGTCCTCTTGTATAATTATTAATTTATATATCACATCCTATGGAGATAAATACCATTATAATATATTAAATTGTATTTTTATTAAATACCTTAGTACAAAGCCAGGGGTAAGCAACCTGCGGCTCTCGGGCCGGAAGCGACTCGCCTAGTGTTTTTTATTACATGCAATATTATTGCGACTTTCAAATTGGTATTTTATGCATCTAAAAAAAGATTTTTGACATATTTCTTGATTTTGTAATTTAGTGTTTTTAATATGAATATAATTTTAAGTATGTACTATGTATGTAGTATAAATGTGATTTTGACCTGCCAAAAAAATTAAAATTGGTATAGGCCTGTTGATAAAAAAAAGTTGCTTACCCCTTTAGCCCTTTAAGTTGTTTAAGTTTTAGCTTTAACTGTTCTGTAGATTTCAGAGTATCTATTTTATTTTAAGTAACATGGAACTTTTTAATATTAAATTTTATGTTTTGTATTTATGTTCAACACAGTTTTTTACATGCCTAATCTAATCTTTATGTTTAAAAAATACTTTTAGGCGTTTATAATGTTCTAAACAAATTTAAATCCGTAATTACGAAAAATATATATTTAAAAATTCAGTTTTCACGCAAGTTTTATAGGCTAAAAAACTTTGATTTTAGCTTAATACCAAAAATTATTTAAATTCCATATCTTTCACTAACATTGGAAATTTGTAAGAAAAGTAGATAATAAAAATTAATAATTCAACTATCATTGTTGATAAAAACAGAAGTATGTGTTGGTCGTTCAAGTATTACGTAAGCAGTTTTATTACAATTATTTACCTTCCCATCAACCTTGTCAGCAATAGTAAGCAAAATTGCTACCCCCATCCACCATGCTTACGTTAACATTTTTTAATTCATGTAATTTTTTTATATTATAATTATAATATAAGACTTTCAGATGACGTAATCATCATCTTGACTACCCCTACCCCCCATGTCATCAAAAATAAGCAAAGCAAAGACTTCCCCCTATAGTACTCACGTAATACTTGAACGGCCCCTAATTACAAGTTTTTTATCTCACTCTGAAGCAACACAAGGCTGTAGAACAATAATTTGTTTACAATACTATTTCAAAACAGTGTATTGTGCAAAATTGACTTGATGATTTACCATTTAATTGCACATTGTATTAAAATAATGTACACATTATTGAACACATTTATATTTAAATTTATCAAAAAAAAATATTCTTAATATTTTTATAATCATTTAGAAAAATTACTGTACTTTTTATAGCAATTATTAACTTTTTGAAAGAATAAATTATATGCCCATAAAGCACAAATATTTTGTTTTGGCCTCCTTAATAAATACCAAAATAGGAAACACCGCCGTTTAAAAAGCATAACACTAGTATTAGTAAGGATAAATATCATGGTCGTATATCCTTCCTAATTAGATATTCCTTAGGAATATTTCTTTCATAGCTAAATGTTTGGATATTTAAAATTAATATATTAAAATAATAGTGTAAATCGATTAATCTGTCCAACTGACGTTTTTTGAAGAAACAGACTTGAATTTAATAAGTCTGCTTAGAAACTGGGTAAACTAATTTAACTTCTTAGATAAGCGTTTGAGTATGAATCAAATGTATGTATAGATATTATATTTTAGTCCAAATAAAATTACAAGTATTACTGTTTTTGTAAGGTCATAAATGTAGAGAATTTTAAGTAGGTCTGCATGCATCTATATTCCCAGTCATTTCACAATATGCACGATATAGAGCCCTCAATAGATTGTGTCAAATTTAACATTATATTGGCAAGATTTATTTTATATAGAGAACAGGGTGTCTGGACCCCAGGTGCTCTATGACTACCCTGCTATGCGGGAATCAGCGTGTAAAACTATAAGGTGATACATAAAATTAAAACAGGTTATGTATATTTATTTACAATTGTGCTATTTTATTATTGTTACGTACTGTAAACAAAATCAAGACTGCAAATGTGATCGATTAATATAATAGTAAAATATTATTATGCATTTTATTGTAATAACAACCTCACTTTGGTTAAGGCCGAATAATCATAGTCACAAAGTTTAGCCTCTTTTACTCGGCATTCGCGTAGTGATCAAAACGGGCGTCACAAAAATATATCCTATGCACTACGCTCCGACTTTACATTATAAAGAAATATCGACCGACTCTCGTTAACCTAATAGAATTTATTGCTCATTTTTGTGTGAAGGCATAGGGTCACTTACGGCGGCGTGGGCGGCGGAGACGACGGGGGCTGCGGGCGCGGCGGGGGCGGGCGGCGCGTCCAGCGCCAGCAGGCGGTCCTCGTCGCCCGCCATCATGCCCTCGTCCAGGTACGAGAAGGAGTCGAGGTTGATCTCGGCGGACAGCGCCGTGCTGTACACGTCGATGCGCTTCTGCTGCGAGCGCGCCTCCGCCACCTTCTCGGAGAGCTTGGCGCGCGCCTTCGACAGCGCCTCCGACTCGGAGCGGTCGAGCCCGCCCGCGCGCTCCGCCTTGCCCTTCGCCCTGATCGCGAACGACGAGTCGTTGCTGGAGGAGCCCTCGTCCTGCAGCTGGCTGAGCAGCGTGCGGGCCAGCGCGCCCGCCGTGTACCGCGACGCGCCCTCACCTGCGACGCAGCCCTCATATATTCACTCTATTCTCTAATATATCACAAACTAGCAATCGTTTTTAACGAATAAAACACAAGACACGTTTTTAGCAATTTATATCTCTCAAAAGCCTCACTGGCAAAATTAGCAAATGCATATCATTGATTTTTCTTTATCATTCATGCAAATTAACAGTTTTTTTCTCACATAATAAAAGATGTTGATTACTTCATTACTTAGAAGTAATATTTTAGTTTAATGTAGGAAAATGTAAGACATACCCGGCGGAGTCTCGCTGTGCGGCTTGTCGCACGCGCACTGCAGGTGGTCCTTCGCCTTGCAGCCGTCCATGAACTCGCCCTCGCTGTCGCTGGACATGCCCAGATCCAAGTGTAAGGAGTTTAATTTGTCTACGTCGTCTTTACTCTTCCCGGAGACCGTATCCAGTTCCATCTCCCAGTCGGTAACGCTTGAAGAGTCTTTGCCTCCATCGGAGTCTTTTAGAAAGTCGGGTTTTTCTTTATCGCTCTTTTCTATAATACCCAAAGATGAATCATCTAGTCTTTCCATTTCTTGCAAACTCGTCGTAGAATCTAAGCTACTCGTGTTGCAAATTTCGGGCGCTATTTGATTGTCAAACAGGACTGGCGTTTCTTGCGTGATCTCTTGCGTCTCTTCTATACTTTTCTTTTGTTGGACAGCAGACGGAACGCTTTGTCGACTTCCCAGAATTTCGGACATAGTTGTCGTCCGCCCCGTCTGTTCATTATTTAGTTCCAAAACTATAACATTTCCTGACTTCGTTGGATCTCCTTGTTCCGTTTTTGAGGTTTGCAGTAATTTATTAATATTTTTACCCATAATTATTTTAGAGACATCATTACCATTTTTTGCAAAAGTAAGAGTTTTTCCTAATGTTGCTCCTTTTTGTACAACTATAACGTTTCCTTTCGTGTTTATTGGTCTAACTATAGGATTACTTATCTTAGTACTCACGATGGGAGGTACGACGCCTTTAACAGGTACAATATCCGCCATGTTGGCAGTTTTGATGGGCTCTACGCCGACTATTTTAGCACTGGAAGGTATCGCGTTTACGACCGCCGGCTTCGATACCACCGTGATAGCCGGGCTTTTAGACGTTTGCGTGTTGAGATGTGAACTTACAGAGACTAACTTCATTGCCGTTGGGATTCCCTTGAAGTGGAATAGCGGCAATTGAACATCTTTATTCGTTTTAGCGGGTAGCACAACCATTTTTTGCCCCGATTTGGGGTTAAGAACAAAAGTTTTCGCAGACACTTTCAAATCTGTAGCCGGAATGCCCTTAGGGGTCAGGGCTTCCGACGTCTTATTCGATATACTGTTTGTACTCGTGTGTATACTATCTTTGTTCGGCGTGACTATCGCCGACGAGGTAATAATAATCTTTGAATTCGTCAATCTGTTGTCTATCGACGACTTCGAAACTACAATCATTTTGTCAGATTGTATAACGGGAGCGGTTGACGGGCGAGACTTGGGTAGGGAACTAATAACTTTCGTTGTGACGAGTTTACCGCTCGACCCGAGAGGCTTCGGCGTGGAACTGGGGGTCGACACCTGTCGACTCGTAACAAACTTCACTTCCTCCGGAGGTTTTTGTAACACTTTAAATTCTGACATTGGTATTTTTTTATCAGTTGTCGTATCTGGTCGCTTCTTGACGACAACCTGGCATGACTTAGCCGTTGTGTGTTTAGACATAGGGGCGGACGCTTCATCAGGGTGTGCACTGTCCGCACCCACCAACTCATGCGGAACCGTGGCGGGGGAGTCTGGAGCCACGCCGACCATACCCGACGATTGCGACTTTGCCTTCATTTCATCCAAATGATCTCCCTTCGTTTTACCCCCTAATATAGATTGTGCGTAGCTAGCTTGGAAGGAACCGGGTGGCCCTGAGTAGTCCATTTGTGGTGACAGTGACATATCCTGATTCTTTTTCTGTTTTGTATGCGAGTTCTTCGGCTGGCGATGCGCGCGGTGCTTGTGCGGCGCGCCACGACCCGACTGCGGGTGGCTCGATTTACTCGTCGATACTTTACTCACTTGGTTATAAGAGTGCTTCGAGTGTCCTGATGATTTACCTGTACACAGGTATATTTATATTAGGAAGTATCATTAAGAATTATGGCCTGGGAAGAAATAGTTGTTTGTTATATATAAACTTTTTTAAAATATACTATTTAAAACAATATTGGTGATTTAATTTTGGTGAATTACAGTCTTTGTAGATTGAAATTTGTTTTAGTTATGATTAGTTATTAAACAAAGTTTTTAATATTATGAACTCTTTATATTTCATTTAAAACCATAAATAATGAAAACTAAAATAATGGTTTCATAATTTTTATATATGATTTAAATGTATACTCTGCAATTTTCTAGTGGGAGGATTAGGGCAATGTTCAAAAAATTAAATTCAAAATAAAAATATCAATCCACTAACATATTATTAATTATATAAGTTAACTTAATTTTGGGAAACTTAACATTATTTCAATAATATTTCTTTTTATGTGGTAAGTGTATGTCTATATACCAGACATAGGTAAGTAATAAAAATAAAAATGGAATATTTTTATTTTTCTACCTCAAAAATATACTTACTGGCAGATGGCTGTGAAAATCTAGAATACACTTGTGATAAATTAAGGTGCTTCTGATTAGAAGTTAGTGGTATATTTCTCATATTTTTAACAGGTGTTGATGTCTCATCAGGTATCATTCCCCCTTCAGGTATTTTTCTTTTACGACAAATTAGTTCTGTTTCCCATATCTAAAAATAAAGTGATTTTTATAGCAATGCTTCATATATAAGGTCAAGAATATTAGCATTACAAAAATATATGTATATTATTATGCCTACTACAAAATATAACTTCAATCGCTTTGCTTTTATTTTTATAAATATTAAAACAATTTACAATATAACAAGATTTTTTCTACATATGAGAAATTAAATAGTTCTTTTATTTTCACCTTAGCAGTATGATCTTCCATAGCTATTGGCGGATATAATTCAATATCATCTGTGGCTTCATTTGTATGATGTGTTCCTTCAGCTGTTTGGCTTTCAGAGTCTGGCATTTCCTCTTCATTTGATTTAGGAGCTATTAATTTTTCAGTCTCTAGTCTTTTTCTAATTTCTTTATTTTCAGCTGCTGCCGCTTCAGCTGCCTTATCTGCTATTTCTGTGTACATGGTTTGTGGAATGCCACGTGGCATTAGCGGTATACGTCTTCGACCTTCGCTTATCCATCCTAATCCCGTATTAGGACCAGCTAACCTATAATCCCACAAATTAAAAATTATTTCCTCTGCATCTAAAATATTCTTTTTCCACATAGATGAAATATAGTATAAAATCTAACAATTCAAAAAATGTGGAAAAAATATTAAAAATAAATATTAATCAACAATATAATTGAAAATATATACATTTAGTAATTATATCCTTTTCATTTCATTTTAAAAAAAAATAATGTGTTTTTAAATACTAATAAAACAAATTTTCAATCAAAAATATGCTTGTTTCTAGGTGTTTCTTTTTTATTTATTTATTATTTTAAATATACTCTAGGTCCTAAACTTCTAAAGAAAAATGCCTATTATTTATTTAATTAATCATTATATCAATATTAATAATGTAAAAAAAAGTATTTAGACTATATAATATAATTTAATAATTAAGTAAAAAATGTGATATTACTTGAGTTCTAATTGAGGCTTTAATAATATTAATATTACAAGTTTTACTTATTTTTATAAAAACTTCTAACTTCAAATAATATTTTTTAAAGTAAATTTATTTATAGTAATATATTTCAAAGCAGTTAAATTGCTATGTAATTATAAACATTGACATTGTTAAATGTAAAGTGAAGGTTATGTGTCAAATAAAAATTTAAAAATGCTTGTATTTAAAATGAGTTATTCCACATAGAATTAGAAATATTCATAATAAATTGCCTATGTTTCATATCATCAAAATTTATTTACCACTACATATTTCAATTAGGTACTCTATAAGGCTAAGAAAGCAAATCTTGTGACAAACTAATTATATATTTAAAACACAATCTTATTGGAAAAGCAGACAGCATTAAAGTAGTGTTATATTAGCTCACCCATACATCACCTTTTATTCACCATTTGCCAGTATTACCATTATTGTTTTGTTTAAACATTAAAAGTTATAAAGAAAATTTTTAAAGGAAGCTTACTGTTCAGCAATGGTAGCTAAGAGTTCATCATTAGACACGCGACGCGCCTCAGCGCTATGCGATCACTGCTTATATGTAAAACGGCGCGCAGTTCCTCAAGCAACTTTTTCTGTTGTCTTCTAATGCTCCTTGTGCCCTGAATACACTGATCATATTCGAGTAGGCTTCTAATTCTAAAAGAAGGCAATAATGTTTCATGAATATAAGGTCACATTAAGCACAAAATGTTCATAAAGTAACCATATCATTGAAAGCGTTGTAGAAGAAAACCATAGGAGGGAAAACGAATGCCATTTATATAAAACTAAATATATACCGAGTCTTCTAAGCGTCCGACGACATTCGTCGCGTGTCATATTAAGAAGCATAGGCCACATGTTTAATTTTAAATATTAAACACTCATAAATCACTATATATTTGTATGATTTTAACCATATTTTACTAAAATACTCTACTGGCAAATATCCATACTGTTTACTTCAAACTAGGGATAACGATACTAGTAAATACGAATTGAAAGCTATTCGATTTTTTAAAATCGATTTTACAAAA
This sequence comes from Dryas iulia moderata, assembly GCA_019049465.1. NCBI lineage: Eukaryota > Metazoa > Arthropoda > Insecta > Lepidoptera > Nymphalidae > Dryas > Dryas iulia. The sequence goes on along the minus strand of CM032416.1, from coordinate 5,638,102 downwards.
TAATGCAATATACATTTGAGTATTTTACTGTTTATATATTTTTTAATTAAAATATTATAATTTTAATAACAAGCAGCTATTCATGCTAAAATATGTGTACAAAATAAAATTATGTAATCAATTTAAAAAATAAGTATTGTAAAATATTTAACAAAACTAATATTTTAAAATAAATTCAAAAGAATATTATTTAAACAGTTGATATTATCGTTTAGTAAAACATTAAGGATTTATAAAATAATAGTGTTTTTTTTTTGTTATATTGTAAGAGGATAATAGTCCAATTTCATTTGTTGTTCTATTAATATATATAAACAAAATCTTTCAAAGACTCATATGAAGAAATAAGCACTATTATCCTAAGCACAGCTGGTCAACTTATAGAAGCTATCTTTAAATTGCATCTTTATTTTATAATAATTAAATGAAAATATTTAGTAATAAGTATTAGAAGGTCTGTGGACTTTTAGTACTTTTAATACGATTCAATATCGATTAATTAAAAAACTCGATTTTAAGCATCGATTTGAATTTTTTTGTCGTTTGCTTTATAACGACAGTTACTTAAATTTGACATTTATATGATAGAAATGTAAAACATAAAGTGTACATTATCTATTGCTGTGGAATAGATATAAAAATAATAATTGTAGCAATATGATTATTTCTTAATTAATCATTATTATTTAAATAAAAAATATGTTTGTAATGATTGTAATTTCTCTCATATTTTTGAGTAATTTAAAAAGAATACTTTTGTTTTGTTCTTGATACTTATTTCCATGTTCATATTCTATGTCTTTTTTTATTTCGTATTGTGAATTAAATATTTACAATAATAATAAAATGTAGATTGTTTTATATTATTATTAAGAGTTAATGATAATTTTATTGTCAAGCTATGGCAATTTTATTCTGTGATTGTAGTTGCTTATATTCCCCAAAACATATAAGGATTTTTTTAATCTGTGAATTAGTTGTTCATTGTTGTCATTAAAACGTATTTTCTATTTTGAATTATTGTCACTACAATATTTAAAGCTTTCTTATTTTATGTTGAGTTAAAAACAAGATATGGCTGATATAGAAGAAATTATAATTTATATTAAATCACTAAAGAAAGGTTTTGATAAAGAATTGTTCCAAAATAAGATTGATGAGCTAGGATATATAATTGATAACGATGGCTTGGGTTATGATGATTTCCATACTCTATTTAAAGTTTGGCTTAATTTGAGTATACGTGAGTTGATTTATATTATTATACACAGCTTTATATATATTTATGTTCTAATTAACGTGTATTATTTCTGTTTAAGCAATTACAAATGGATAATCTCGGTACCGTTAGTTCCACAAGAAAAAGTGCGCCAAATTACTATTGAAATTCTTTGAGGTGGATACTTGCAAATTGTAAAATTCAAAGCAATTTTTCAAGAATTGGTTTTCTATTAGACTGGCTTACAGGTGGTTAACTCATATAATAAATTAATGAGATTATAGCAATGTTTGTAATAAACCAACAACATATATTTATTTATTTGTAGCTGCTATGGACTGCAATGCTATCGACATGGATGCTTTGGATATTGGTTACGAATTGGTTTACACTATGCTGATTTTGAAACTCTTGTAAGTGCTTATTTATCATTACTATTTTTGTTATATATTTATATAAAATATCGTTTTTCTCTATTTTATGACTTTAAGACATGCTTTTATACTACTCTAATAACAGGATTTAATTTATTTTCAGACAGTGCATGCTATGAAACTTGTTTATACATTGACTAAGCCAGCAGATGTAACAAGAAGGAGGGTACTAGAATTGCTTGATTTTGCTAAGTTAGAGAAGGAAAAAAAGTAAGTTTTATAAAAAGATCTGTTTGATGGATTTATCCTATAAATATAACTATGTTTTATTTTCTTGGGCTCTTGTAGCACAGTTGGGCAATATCTGGCTGTTAATGTGATGGTTGTTGGAATGATGATGGAATGTTTTTAAATAAATTTTTTCGTATCTAAGACAAAAGTGATACTATTGTTCAACTAAATAAGCAATGCAATGCCAAGCATTTATTTTAGACAGAAAATGTAGGGACAATGTCATGAATTAGGTTCTTTTTGATTAGCCCATTATGCAGGAATAGGTGACGATGTATGTATATTCATGTACAAGGCTACAATTTGTAACATGGTTTTTAGAAATTAGAAATTATTAGTCACAACAAAACAGAGTGTTAGACATAATTAACATAATTATTTAATATATACAAAGATTTGCTCTGGATGTAAAGAAAATATGATATCTAATTTTAGAGCCCTATACTGGTATGATTGGGAAGGAAGGAAAACCTTGTACTTAGTCCGACAACAAATTGCTTATTTAAACTCAACTGAAGCCAATTTGGACCTCGGATACCCGTTGTGGGGAGAGCGAGCAAGAGTAAATATCATTTGTCTTAAAGGTACAAATAACCATCTTAGGAAAATAGCAAATTCGCAGTGGTAACTAAGAATGAGTGAGATACACGAATACCATGAATGTGCCAACGTATTTCGAGATAGAGGTCACACGAAGTGCATGATGGAACGCCTAAAACCACCATACCAATCCCCTAGTCTCGATAGATGAGTAGCGCCAGCGTGTCAGGAGGCTTAACGTAACCACGTACTCTGATAGGATGTCTGAGGCACTGGCCTCTGCTCCAAATAAAATCACTTCATCCGAAAACTACATAGATGATGAGTCTTAGTCAGACTGATAGCAGATATTAAAACAAAAAAAAAAAAAAAAAAAAAAAAAAAAAAAAAAAAAAAAAAAATTTGACTAGCCTATGCAACTAGATCTAGTAATATATAATATATTGATAAGTATTTTGATGACTTACGCACAACATGTGAAAATACTCCTAAAGATTGTCTTGTAACATTTGACACGTCAAGAAGATGTTCTTTGGGAATCGTCTGCTCACCAGGTTCGAGACATAAAACTGCTTCTGACAATGATAATTGAACTTGAGCGCGTCCAGGTGCTCGAGAAATTTTTAATTTACCAACTTCAATATCCCCTGGAGCTTTGTCCCATTTGTTTGCAATATATTTTGGAACTTTAACAAGCCAAACACCGCGACCTGTGTTTGATAAATCCAACTCGCGGTCAACATGGGGAACTGGTGGGTTACTCATAATAATAGTTACGTTTAGAGATCATAAATCAAAATCGATAAAATAATTAACTTGATTTCTATTTTAATATATATATTAAAGTATTTATATTATTCAATTTTATCTTTGCAAAAGTTCTCGTGCTAAATGCCAAGTGCCAACTTGACAATCAAAATTGTCATCAAATTTAATATACTTTGGTTGACATTAAAGACGTTGACGCAAATATATTAATTAGTCACATAAAAAGTATCTGATAATTAATATACCTTACGTTACTATTTTATAGCAGGGTAGTATATAGTTTGTGCTATATTTTAAGAGTTCTGATGTAATTTTAATTAAACCACCAACCACCACAAATTAACAACACAATTATAATTTATTAGTCATTACACATAATTATAATTTCGTTGTTATTTCTTTTAAACTTAATTATTATTAGTTGAGTTTTACAAAATGAATATTATCTACCATTCTTCTCCTTTCCTTTTGTCTTTTCGAAACCTACCTTCTGAATCGTATACTTTTATTTTTTTTCTGTGACTGTCACTGTCAAATTCCGTCAAATCAAAGTAAGAATCTGTCAAGTGTCAAAATTCGTTATTCTCTTGTGAATTTTGTTGATGATGATGAGTACTTGTGAAGTGACAAATACATAAACCTTATATATTTTCATAATATGATTTTTTAGTTTTCTAAACCTCTACTGAGGAGAATTTATATTGCTGTTAAAAGAAATGTACAAACATGTTCGGCTATAGTAAAGAAGCGGTCCGAGTGAAAGTCAAGGTTTGTATTGTGCATATTGTTAAAATGTAAATTAGATATAGTTCTTTTTAGGATTTCTTATTTTTTATATCACCTCACAAAGAGGATAGCCACTCGAAAATACTCAATTACGAGACATAGAAAAATCAATATGTGGAAAACCCAGTATGATATAGGAAACAATGTCAATTATAAACTTCTTCACTAATTTCCGTTTACAGAAATGCGAAGGAAAATTGCAACCGGAATTAAGAAAGTTTTCTGTTGACCCTCAAATAACTTCGTTAGAAGTTTTGCAAAGTATTTTAATTAAAGCATTTGACATCAAGTCTGATTTCACATTATCTTATAGAACTGTAGATGACTATGGCCAAGAAATATATTTACCCCTTCTATCAGACTGGGATTTGGATGCTGCTTTTCTCAAGTAAGAAAAAGTTTTCATAAAAAAATTGATCAATTAACATTATTTTAACGGTATTAGATGAGAAATAAATGAATGAAATACAAAGTTTATAATTGTGTATATACACAATTTTACTATAATTATTTTACGAAAATATGAGTTTAATTTATTTACTATTTATCTTTATGTACTATAAATATTAAATATTATATAATTAAATCGATTACCAGGGCTCATAATATAGCACTAACTCAAAGATCAGAACCATGTGTTCAATTAAAAGTGGACATGAAGCCATTTGCCGAGGCATCAGAAGATTGGGAACCACCCACAATACAAGCCCCTGTCACACAAAATTGCAAAGAACAGCCAACAGTCCATCCAGTAACACAAGTAGAGAAACAAGAAACTCAAACTGGTTTCCAGGGGTTAATCATGAATCAGGTAAGTTTGCATATGGTTATTTAATAATGATTTTAGAATAGTTAAATGCAAATATAATTTTTAAAAGTTCTTTACACCCAAAAATAAGACCTTAATATAAATAGAAGTGTTATTACAAAATTATTTAATGTTGAATAAAGTATTCATTTAAAACATGCTTAATTATACTATGAAATAAATTATGTCCTGTTTAGTACACATTTAGAAGTGTGAAGATAAAATGAAAGGAATTATAAATTAAAAAATTATAAAGCTTTTTTATATATTATTTCAAAAATAATAAAATTAAATTAAAATTATTAACACAGAAAGAAAATCTAAAGCAAATAGCTTTTAGAGAAAATAATAAAATATTAATGCTATGCACATTCATAACATATGTAATAAGTTTACTCTTCGTAGGTAGAAAAAACTTTCAATATGGTTTCAAGAGCTTTAAATCTGTATGATGACCCCAACACTCCACCGCGAGCCCCACTTAGTGACATTGAATTTAGAGCTTTTTTAGATGCTGTTGGTCAAATTACCAATACAACAAAACTTAGGGAAGTTATTTACTGCGGAGGAATAGAACCCAGTTTGAGGTGATATTAATAATTTAATTTTCTTTTTAAATTTATTGTCCTGAAATTTTAACAACATTTAATGTTATTTGTTAGGAGTATTAGTATTGTTAAAGTACTTGAAGCATTACTTCACTATAGCAACAAAATCATCTAGAATCTATAACATCTGTTTTAAGATCATGGCCTGTCTAGAAGTATTAACAATTCATTTCTAACACATATCAAGGGAGGCATTAATTGTATCATTTTAAATATATTTAAGTAGAGAGAAGAGTTTCGTTAGTAACCATTAATGGTCTTTAAAAGTGGCCCCTTAATGTTACACTTGAAATCAAGTTATGGTGTGCTGAGTGGCAGATGTTCATACTGCGCTGTGTCTTAGATACCAAAGCTGCAAAATGAATATAATATTATTTTAAAATTATAATATTATTTAAAATTATATTATAGTTCCTTCTCTTAACGGTATATTTTCTCTTTAATGTCACTCATATTCAAAACAAATAACTGATATAGGCACTGTTCGCCAGCGTCTGACATTAAACACAATTATTGTGGGCTTGTTACATTTGTACATGGAGTTGAGTTTCACTCAATAGACAATGTCTCGTACAAAAAGGACAAACGGATAACAGATTTGATATCTTGATACTACATTCTGCTGAGAGTCAGTAAAACAATATATATATGTGTAATTATAAAATTATATAACAGTATATATAGGTGTAATTATAATATTATTTATTTCAAATGTCCTTTTGCAGAAAAGTGGTTTGGAAACATATTTTAAATGTGTACCCCGATGGCATGACAGGTAAAGAAAGAATGGATTACATTAAAAAAAAAGCAAATGAATATTATGCATTGAGAGCTGAATGGAAAGATTGCATCCAAAAGGGAAAGGTAAATATTTGGATTGAAAATAAAGTAATAGTAAGATATAGTATATAACAATAAAAATGATATCACAATGTTGATAATGCAATAATTAATTACAAAAAAAATATATATAATATACACTTCATATTCATTATTAGAAACATAAACATACAAGTTGGAATGTATGGGGCTCGAACCCGCACCTCTTGGAAATCGTCCGGGTGCTCTCTTAGCTACACCAAAAACCTCTTTGGCTCGGCGTTTCTTTATTATAACTATAATAAATTTTAGGTAAACGCGGATCTCGCGTACGTGACAAGCATGGTTCGCAAAGACGTGCTTCGTACTGACAGACATCATAACTTCTATGCAGGAAGTGATGATAATCAAAACATTGCCTCACTCTTCAACATTCTCACCACGTAAGTTTCATAATAATTGAAAAAAAAAGAATAAGGTTGCTTCACGCTCTTTCTTGCATAGTACATTAGCCCAAGTAAACCAAAATCAAAATATTCCATTCTCTACTTCCCGCCCAAAATTGATGCACTGCGTGTTGAGTGACGGAACTCAACGCTGCACTTTGTTTTAGGTATGAGATCGAGGAAATTAAAATAACATATATTCAGTTTAAAATTAAAATAATATATAATCACTCTGAGTGGGAAATTAACTTACAATCATTGCTTTTACGGTCAGACGCTGAAATTTAAAAGAATAATATTTGAATTACTAAGTTTGTTTTGATTCATATTTCTTATTGTTTTATCCTCAAAATTTAATTTCAGGTATGCTTTATATCACCCCACAGTGAGCTACTGCCAAGGTATGTCTGACTTAGCTTCTCCTCTATTGGTGACAATGGGTGATGAAGCTCACGCGTATATCTGTCTCTGCGCACTTATGACTAGATTGTACCCAAATTTCTTACTCGACGGCGAAGCCATGACGCTTAAATTTTCACATTTAACCGAGTCTCTTCAAGTGTATGATCCCGATTTTTATAATTATTTAAAGTCCCAACAGGCCGACGATCTGCTTTTTTGCTATAGGTGGTTATTGTTAGAAATGAAGCGAGAATTCGCTTTTGATGACGCCCTCAGAATGTTAGAAGTATTATGGGCCTCGTTGCCCCAGAAAGCTCCAGCTGTTGAGTTACCTTTGAAAGAGAAAGACTTCGATGGCACGCTTGAAATAACTGTGGATCCTCCGCCGCTAAGTCCATTAGTAAAGGCACCGCGAGAAAACGCGTATACTAAAGTTTGTGCAATACGACGACAAAGCTCGAGTTTTAGCCTGGCCAATGTTAAAGCCCCAAAATTAGCTACTACAAAACAAACGAACCACAGTTTAGATGAAAATGCCACTAGAAAAGCCTTAAATAACTCATCTCTTAAACACGCCAAAGAATTTCAAAGTTTGGATGATGCTGCATTGCGAGCGCAAAAAGTGTCAAAAGAAAACCAAGAATCGGTTGATGACGAAAACAAACCAGAGAGCTTAACAACACAAACAAAAGAAGCTAAGAACACTTCAAGAATGAAAAGCGTACCAGAAGATGGAAAAGTTTTGGAAGTTCAAGATTCCACTACTTCAGCAGCTTGGCCTAACACTGGAAGTCCAATAAATGGAACGATCCAAAATGATATCAAAGATACTCCTTTAGGCAATCAAATTAGGCTACTAAGAGATAAAATATCCGTGCATAATAAGTTCTTCTCTTTAGATACACTTGACGATTCTAACGAGACAGACATAGCAAATAAACCCAAAGTTAAAATGATAAAAAACTTAAATGAATTTCTCAACTTTGCTACTGGAAATAAGGCTGCTATTGTGAAACAGGAAAAGCTACAGCGAACTCATTCTGCAATTGAACGTAAAGAATGCCCCAAAATTACTTTAACTAAAACATCTTATGAAGAAAACGACATAACATCCTTAGCTTTAAAAACTCAAATGAATAAAATTACCAAATTGAGCTTCGATGCAAACGACGGCAGCAGCCCAGACGATTCGCAAGAATATTATCCAATGACCACTTCGATGACGAGGGAACTGAGGTTGGAAGTGGAACATTTAGATCGACAAGTCTTTGGTGTCTCATATGTAAACCGATGCAGTATGATTTGTGATTCTCCTTCAGATTCTACAAGTACCGAAGATAAACCGGAGTATTATACGGAAACCAAAGAGAACTGTGTGGCTACAGATGCTGTAGAGCTGCAAGCTGAAGTCACAGAATCGGTGGATATTTTAAAGCGGTCGCCATTACTAGACACTATAAAATCGAATGCAAGAAGTGCTGAGGATATATATTTATGGGAAAATCCTCTACATAGAAACACTCCAACGACGAGAACTACAGCTAGCTGTCCCCAAACTCCGGACGAGCAGGCAGAGTTAGACTTCGACGGAGACACAGGTGAAATATTTGAAGAGCACTCTGGCAAAAAATCTATAACACCAATACGGTTGTTACGGAAAAATCATTCTTTGGAACCTCCGGATACATCTAAGAGACCTTCTTCAACTATACCATCGAGCGAATCGGACTCTTCCGAAAAAGATCTCGTTGAGTCTGTTACCACTACCACTGTAAGAAGTCAGGTCAATCCATTGCAGGAAGGACCTAATCCTAAATCACACAAGTTTTTCTCAAATATGTCCCACGAGCTTGAGAATGCAAAGAGAAATTGCGAATCTCTTCTTAACGTTAAACAATCGAATCTACAAAGCGTCGCATCTACTATAAATAATTTCCAAAAAAAATATGAAGTTTTTAAGCCGCCTACTCAAAAGAATCCTAGCGTAGCGGCCGTTGGAAGCGACCACACTGTTAAGAATAGTATAAGCAGTCTGCCCTCGCCGTCAGTGTTCGGGGGCGGCAACCCATTTTTAATGTATTTATGTCTCACAGTATTATTACAGCATAGGGATTACATAATGAGAAATCGCATGGACTACAACGAGCTAGCGATGCATTTCGATAAGATGGTACGTAAACATAATGTGAACAGGGTACTGAATCAAGCGCGGCAAATGTATGCCCTTTATTTGAAACAGCAAGCTCATAAGACTGGTGACGTTACTACTTGAACATTTGTTTAATTATAGAAAGATCTCCAATTATATTATTTTATTGCTCATTTATACAAAATATAGATTTATTATAGGTTACAAGTTGAATATATGACATTCCTTATTCTTAATTCAATCCAATAGACGATTAATATTATATGATTATGTGATGTGTTTTAAGGTAGGAAGAAACGAGGCCTTATTTTACCCCCTAAATTCGAAATGTAAACTTGAAATAAGTCAATGATTTTTATTTAATGCATTTATTTTGTTTCGTTGCAACTATAAGGTTTGATTGTGAGGATTCTTAGTAAACGCGAGGGATTAGTGATTCGATATCAACACTCAAAGTGTAACGTAAAGCTTAATCTACTAGCGCCTAAAGGATATTTAAAATATACGAAATTAAATACACTTTTCAGATCTCAACTTAATAGCGAAAATGTTTCTAATGATCCCTACAATTTTTGTATTAAATTTCTGAATTGAATTACTAGTATATAAGCCATGAAATTTCTTAACATTTGTGAGAGTTAACTTTGTATCTAAACAAATATCGTTTTTGTATTAATATCATCTTCACACATTTTAGTATCTGAGTAAAAAGGAACTAAGAATGTTAAGAAAAAGGGTCAGCCTCAAAGAAGGTTTACAATAAGTTAAGACCATGGCATTTATTCATTTCGAGGGGCAAATTTAAACCCTATGAGCTTCAGAGTTGACTTTCTGGCTTCGAGATTGTTTCTACACTGTTTAGACTAAGAACCTAAGGTTATTCCCCAAACTTTTATTAAGTATACAAGCAATATAATAGTTTGTTATTTTATAAAAATAGAACGTATAAAATTATGAACAACTACACTTTGCGCAAATGTTTTTTTTTTTGCTATTTTGTATTTATTTTTAATCTTTATTTTATATTCCAAAGATTAGATATTCTAGACTTGCCAACTTACTTTTGTGATATTATTTATTATTTTTAAATTTATATGGCTGATTAAATGAAGTTTATGTACTTATTTCATTTTGAATATGTTGAGATATATAAATACATGTATTACGAAAACTTGCAAACGCATTTATAAGATACGGCTTGTGGATGGTAATAAATGTAAGTGCACAATGCTCAGAAATTATTATATTGTACAAATATATACATTCATTTAGGCTTAACAATCAATTTTTAAATTAATCAATCAATTTTAAATATTCCACGTAAAGAAACAAATGTCTCGTTTGTCTCGAAATATTGTATCTAAATTTCAGCAATAGATATGGAGTAATGCGCTTGTGATTATATGACAGCTTATTTTTAAAGTCTGTAAATATAATATTTAAAAGTATACTTTGTTTCCTTTTTATATCACCTCTTTTTACCCGCGACGGAACGGCGACTGTATATGTGTTTGGGGTGAGAGGTTGTTTGTTTGTTTGTTTGTTTGTGTGTTTGTGCAAATTACTATGTCAATTATTTCCAAAACTATAAGTCCGATTTTGATACGGTTTTCTATGATAGGTTTAGGTTCAATTGGCCTATGTTCTTAGATATGTCTTATTGCCTTAACTCACCAGGGGGCGCTGCAGTAAGCATTTTACGTGAAAACGAATGTTTTCAATTATCTCAAAAAATAGTAGTCTGATTTCAATAGATTTTCAGTGATAGATTCAGGTTTAATTGGTGGATGTTCTTAGCTATGTTTTATCGTGTCAAACCACCAGGTGGCGCTGCAGTAAGCATTTGTTTGTACTTTTTTTGTATTTATTTGTCTAAAACCAAAACTACTATTTGTTTATGCAAATCAAAAACTACTAGTCCAATTTAGATGAAACTTTCAACGATAGGTTCAGGCTTAATTGGTGAGTCTTTTCATATATGTGTTATGGTGACCACTCATCAGGGGGCGCTGTAGTAAGCATTTGCTTGAGTTTTTTTGTGTAAAACCAAAATTTTTCTTGTATTTATTTGTCTAAAACCGAAATTACTAATCCGATTGGATAGAATTTTCAGAACTAGATTCATCTTTGCTTGATGCATATTTTAAGATTTTTGTTTTTTGGTTACGGTGAAAATTCACCAGGGGGCGCTGCAGTAAACATTTGTTCATGCAGAGCAAAAACTACTAGTCCGATTTAGATGAAACTTCCAACGATAGGTTCAGGTTCAATTGGTGTTTCTTTTCATATATGCGTTACGGTGACTACTCACCAGGGGGCGCTGCAGTAAGTACACTTGTTTGTGCGAAACTAAAACTACGAGTCCGATTTGAATGCAGTTTTCAATGATAGATTCAAGTTTACTTAGTGCATATTTTCATATATGTGTCATGTATGTTTACTTAGTGCATATTTTCATGTATGTGTCAACTCTCTAGGGGGCGCTGCAGTAAGTAGCTGCTTCCATTTTGTAAAAAAATAAAAAACCAAAACGACTAGTAAGATTGGAAATAGTTTTCAGTATTAGATTCCGCTTTGCTTAGAGCATGTTTTTAAATTTATATTACGGTGACAAGTCACCAGGGGGCGCTGCAGTAAAATATTGTTTGTGCAAAGCTAAAATGACGAATTCGATTTGGATGCAGTTTCAATGATAAGCTCAAGTTTAATTAATGCTTGTTCTTGGATATGCTTAATCGTGTTAGCTCACCAGGGGGCGCTGCAGTAAACATTTGTTTGTAATATTTAAAACAAAACCACAACTACTAGTCCGATTGGGCAGAGTTTTTAGTATTAGATTTACCTTTACTTGGTGTAAGTTTTTAGGTTCTTTTTTACGTTAAGAACTCACCAGGGGGCGCTGCATTAAACATTTAATTATGCAAAGTTAACACTATAAGTCCGATTTGGATGCAGTTATCAAAAATAGGATCAGGCTTAATTAGCGCGTGTTCTTGTATATGTGTCGTGGTGACACCTCACCAGGGGGCGCTGCAGTGAGCATTTACTTGTATTTTTTGTGTGAAACCTATTTAGATGCGGTTTTCTGTGATAGGTTCAGGTTTAATTGTTGCGTGTTTTTATATGCCATATCACGAACTACCACGGGGTGCTCCAGTATAAATTAGTTTGTTCAAAATCAAAACTACTAGTGGGTTTTGTGATTTTCACTGATTTGGTTAGACTTAAATTTCTTGAAAATGTTACGGTGACAATCTACCAGGCGCTGCAATAAGTATTTGATAACCAAAAAGCATTGGGCTTATAATTCTTTTCTTTTGGATTTGCATGAAGATTAATTATAAAGTATTTCGAAATTATGTAATAATATATAATGTGTATCTATTCACTTTAAAAATTTTAAAATAAAAAACAAAATTAAAAATTTTGAAAAAACCCACGACGGTTTAATTGTAATTGAAAAAGGATAAAATAACTAGAAATCCCCCGCCTAAAAGAATATATGTAACGAGATGATGGGGACAACTTCGTCGGGGGCTGCCAGTTGCAACCAACCTTGAGTTTCGATCCGGTTTTCCCATCTTCGAGTAATCTGAGGAACATACGTATTAAGAACCTCCTCCTTTTTTGCAGTCGGTTAATAAAATGAGATGATAGTCAGATACAGATCTCCCAATTGCGTTATTATACGAGAAAACCGCATCTATGCCTTGCAAATTTGAGGGTTGCCCTCGATTTCTCCAGGATTCCATCATCAGATCTTGATCTCCTTACGATGGGACTAATTGTGAAATATACCCTCCCGAACAAAAAAAAAATTTTGAAAATCGTCCACCCATTTTCGAGTAATCGGAGAACACAAATAAGAACCTCTTTTTACTGCAAAATTTCATGAAAATCCGTTCAGTAGTTATTGCGTGAAAGAGTAACAAACTCACACACATCCGTACAACCTTTCGCATTTATAATATTAATAGGATTATTATTATTTCTCTAGTGTGATGAGATAAAACGCAGCGTCGAGATCCGCCACTGCACACAATGTCTCGATTTCGAGACAGAAAGTATCTTTATGCTTTTATGGGTGAAGCACTAGTCTTTTTATTTTATATTCAATTGTAAAAACAAGACTGTTATATTGTTGGTAGGCAAATTTAGTAATTGGAATGTGTATCTCCCCATTTATTTGCTTTTGTTTATAATACTAGTTATAAATCTATCTAATATTCAACAGGCATTTTAATATATATTTTTATAATTCGAAGTAACAAATTTATTAACATAGTAAATTCGCATCGAAAAAATATTAAGACCGAAAGTACACAAATGGCTGTAAAAATAAAACCACAATAACCTTGTCAGGGATAACTCTTTAATTTATTATTGCATTTTTAAAGCAAAATTATAACAATCCGTCTTCCATCAATACCTTATTTCCTTACATTTAAAATATCACAATAGCTTCCAATTTCAAGCATCGAAATGAAGCAGGAAAATTTTTCTAAGCTAAGTATATTTTTAATATTTACTAATTTAATTTAATATTACTACGACTATAGTTTATGTTGTTATTTTACTTCCGCCTGTTTCCACCGCTTCCAGACAGGATCATAGCGATACGCATGAAGATGTTGAGTACGTCCAGGTATACCGAAATGGCCCTGAATAAGAAAACATAAATAATAAGTTTTTTAACCAAAAAACACACTTTAAATTATTTTCTTGATGTGATTGTCAAGGGTAACAGATTCTTGCTATAATCATTGTATTATCATTGGATCGATGTCAATTGCAAAATTTTCAAACTAATCGGATTGCGAGAATTGCGTTAAAATAGAGTTGTTATAATGTTGTTATATCCTTATAAATAACTACGGGTTAAGCTAATAAAATCATACTACGATTTAATTTATTCTGTAAAGTATGGTTAATTTAGCTTATAATAAACCTATTTCTTATTTTAAAATATTATTTACTCTTTAAAGTCATTAATAATGCAAAAGTAAGACCAAGACATAAATGTATCATCAATATGTTCTAATTCTTTATGCCTATTTGAAAAGCTGCAATTGCATAAATTATTTTTTTATTACTCTTAGCATTAATCATGATAATTTAACGGTGTGTAATTATGATAAATTTTATAATTATTGATATTAAATTAATAAATATATAAAAGCTTTAAATAAATATATAATATTAAAAATAAGATATAATAGATGATAGAACAACAATTTCTATATATGTAGGTATTGATTACTCACTCATATTTATTGTTTACTAAAGTTTCAGTATATTAATGTGCCAAATGCAAACAACATATTTGTGTTTGTAAAAGGAAGACACTTATGGAAATGTGCCAAAACTTAGGATGATAAACAGTGAAAATTTTATAAGTGTTCCAATTTTTATTTCAATATTTATATCTTTAACGTTGAATATAAAGTCGTTAGTGCAGGCATTTTTGTCGTTATTAATGTCGGAAATATACAATGGTCGAATCGAAATTAGGTTATCTACAGTCATTTTTTTAATTCTAAAAACTGGTATTGAAAAAGTATCAGAACCTTAAGTGTTGAAGTAGCTAACTATAACTCTACTACTAACTAATTGACTCTATGGACTATGTGACCTAACAAAAAGTTAAATGCATTTATATATTTTTTAAAGGGCTTTTGCCTTTTCTGATAATTTATTTTAAAAAAAATTAAGGGTTACTAAGATATTTAAAATGCAGATGTTTCCTCAAAACCGAATGGATAGTATGTAATTTAAATATAATAGTTTCGAAATAGGCGAAAAACGAAACATAGTGTGAAGTTTGACGTTATTGTCTTTGCCTAAAAATTACCATGAGAGCAAGAAAAATAAACTTGTGCTTACGAGTTAATTGGGTCATATGGTTGGAAGCCATACACTGGATGCATTTCTGCTCGCTTTATGATAGCTTGAGTGTCGTATAACAAGAACCCGCCGAATACAATGAGACCTCCATACAAGCTCAGAGAATATAATCCTAAAAAATAATCAAATTAATTTTATATAATTTTTTCTATTATTTTCAACTATAACATTACTATTTTATTTATTGTGAGTTCGATCCTACTCGGAGAAATGGTTATATTTAAATTATTTCCATTTTCTCGGCTCTGATGACTAAAATAAAGCGCAGACTTTAGTTCTGCCACTCAAAATGCAATATCTCGTTATAGGCGGAAAGACAATGAAGTGTCTCGACACTAGGTTCTCTCTGATTATTCTGCAATGTAGGAAGAAGCGTGAAGTCATAAGTATGTCTTTTTTTATAAATAATCACTAATAGTAAGACTTTTAAATTTGGCATACTTTATGTTTATATACTAAAAAAACGCATAATGCTTTGTATTTTTTATAATGCGTCCTTGTGAAATAAATCATATTTATGTATAAAAAATACACCTTTTTACACAATTTGTATTGTGACTTGTACATTTCAAAGACAACACTATTAAGCAACATTATTATTAATCATTATAAACAACAAGTTATATAGATATAGCTAACCTGCTCCAAGTGCAGTGGTAGGAGGTAAGAACATGCCAGCTAGGGACGCAGCAAATACAGCACCAAGGCCCATAGCGAGAGGAGCGCGCATGTTCAAGAATTCACCAGACGGTGCACACACTGCAATTGTGCTCAAACCACCCACTACGCCTGCTGTGTACCTGTTGGAAATAGTTAAGTTTAGATATTTCAAACTATGTAAGTAATATGTAAATAGGCTGATGAAAGCCACAACGCCTGCTGTGTACCTGTTAGAAATAGTAAAGCTTAGATATTTCAGGAAATTGCCTATCTTGTACATGTATAATATTCTTAACTTTTATATAAGAAACCAGCGGCCCACTCGCGGCTTCGCCGCGTGAACTACGTTTTGTTATATTGCAACCCTCGAGGTGTATTTTTGAAAAATAAGTACTCTATGTTTAACCTTGTATTCTCAACTCTATTTATGACAAAATTCATTACAATCGGTCAATCTGTGCAGATTTTGCATCAAAACTTTCATCCCCTATTTCAACCCTTTAGAGGTTGATTTTTGAAAAAATATGTGCCTATGTTTGACCCTGGATTTGTTATTACTTTAAGTCTTATTTTCATCAAAATCCGTCTGGTAGATTAGCCGTGAAAGCGTGACAGACAAACAGACAGATTTTCGCATTTATAAAATAAATGTGGATGTTGTTAATTGTTTATTATCCCTTTATTTTTTAATAATTATCTTTTTACTTAATATTATTTTTAATTCTCAATTCTATTAGGATAACATAAGCACAGCCGAAACTAATATAGAGAAGCACTATATAAAGACATTTTTTTTATAATCTACGCAAATAACCTTAAGTTACAAGTTGTAACATATTTTTGTTAGATTTTACAAATTATAAAATCTTGAAATATGTGATTATTAACTGTTGTAACAAAATGTTTGTTTCTCAAAGATTTTAATAGATTTAACAGCAGCTATGTAAGTAACAAGAAATTTAAATCCAATAAGTATGAGCTTGCAATGAAATATCAATTACTTGTATAATATATATTTAGGCATACTTAATATAAACTGATAAATCAATATATTTTATTTTTAAGCTAAGTAAAATAATTACCAAGCAGCGCGCATAAGAACAGGTCCTCCCAAGAAACAGATGGGAGCTATGACTGCACCCATTATACCAGTGTGTACTACCCAAGCAAGCTGTTTGGCTCCTATACCAGGTGTATAGTCCATGCCTCTAACAACCATTCCTGAACCAATCATCAGTGCCATTGTTGCAATAATTGACTGAAAATATTAAAAGTACTTTTAACATTTTTAAAATGTTATTCACATACTTAGGAAATTTAAAAAGTTCTTTAGAAAACAAAAAATTAAAGATATTAAAATTTTGGAGGCCATTATGTCATGGTTGGCGGTGTCCGTCTGTAACCCTGACAGTTGTGGATTTACTTCCCATGGGGATAATGATTATAGATAAATTATTTTCATTAATGCTGCATAAAGTTCTGTCACTGAACCAGAAAAGCGCTGTGTTGTGTCCTTCCACAATTCAACTCACAATATCTCAAAATTGGCAGGTTTTCTCTGTTTATACTACCCACTATCAGGATTGGTGTCTTATTATATTAATTTCAGAAATATTAAATATCATCAGACATTTAGTTATTATAAAGCTATTGATAAACTTTTTGAATTTGAAACACAAAAGCATATTCTTGGGTACCTTCCAAATTACCAAGCTATAAATTATAAATTGTGTGACAGATATGATTTCATATAAAATGTAAAAGTTCTTTACTTGAAATTATGTTAGAATTCAGATTCAGGTTTTTCCCTGCATTTCAAGGTCATTAAAGAAATCTGAATGATTCTGTTCTTCATTTATGTGAATGGAAAGTTCCTTTGTTAACACAATTTTATTTGTATTCTATAAATATCATTTACATTAAACAAAAGGTACAATAAAGTTAACTAGAAATTCAATAAAACAACTTACCATCCATCCATTTCTTGCCACTAAGTTAAGTAATGCTGGTGTTCTGAATACAGTAATTGCACTCCCAGCAGTCAACATCAGAGAGCCCGCAATGTATCCATATGTAGCTTTGATTCGATCCTTGACATATTTTGGCCATAAGCTACAATATAATATATTATTTTAATAATTAATAACATTTTTAATAACTTTTACAAAATTGTATTGGTTATAATAGGCATATGAAAAATAGGCTGATGAAAGCTTTAGATAAGATAAACATGCATCAATCACTTTATCAATGTCAATATTTACAAAGAATATATTTTCAGAATATGACTCACTGAGCTTCTTGTAGTGTGCCAGGTTTAGCTCCAGAACCATAATAACATAATGCTCCAAGACCCACAGCTGATGCTCCTGCTAAAGCTCCTTTCCCCAAACTGTAAGCTAAAGAAATATCAAATTAATCTTCAAAATAAACCAGCAAAAAAGTAGTTTAGCTGAATTACCTTAGGAGTGAGAAAATGCTTATAGCCAACTACTAATAGCAGATAAAATTGTTTTGTTTACTGATAAAATAATCATGGCACTCACAAAAACCTTTTAAATTAGCACTATTTGAGTGGTTGCCAATAAGAATTGTTTTATGGACTTATTTCCTATTTACACCACAAAATATTGAGTCTATTTCTAATATGATGAAATTATGATGAAAATATTTTATAAAAAATATATATTATATATTTAAAAAACGTCATTACCAAATTTGCTTCAACAGTATGCAATTAAGCTAAACTTGTGTAGTAAAATGCAGTTCTAGTTTAATATATTAAGAAGTTTTATAAAAATAATAACATACCATTAGGCCCAGCAGGAGCCATCAATTTTTCCCACACACCAGGTTGAGATCGGGTTGCTACTCTTGAACGAGGTTCGCGAGCATAGTTTCTGATTACATAGTTTTTTGGAACAAATCTCTGTGGCACCGGAGTTTTTAGCGTGCTGGAAACGGCAAAAGCCGAACGGGAGACGCACATACGTGAAAGCATTGTGCAACCTGATAGAAAATTTTTATTTGATTAAACCTATATGAGCCTATAAAATTTGCTTTAGTATTTTACGCTTACTTTATTCTTATTTCTATATATTTGTAATATTTCTTGATGTTATAACATATTACACTATCAGGAATAATATGAAATTTACTTACGGTTATTGTACACTGCAAATTATTATAAAAGTAAGTCGTAGCGATTCGGCACCAATACAAAATAAAATTGATAACAATAATATAGAAATGTAATAGAGATTTACACAACAATAATTTATTCGTACTTCGTAGTCTCGTTCGTACTACTTCGTACAATTTCTAGAAAATGACAAGGGTATTGACACTTTTCTTTCAGTGTTACCCAATTTATAGAAAAAATATATTTTTTTTATACAAATGATATTTTTCAAATGTAAAGTAATAAAATATTTTTAAAGTGAAACATTTTTTTTTTTAAAAGAAAAATATTTCTCGTAAAAGTAAAACATTTTATTTTCTGACTTATAAAAAAAGTGTAATAATTCACAAAACCATATAATAAGCTTAAAAATACTAGTCGACAACAATAAACAGGGTAAAACGGATAATTTATATACATATTTCGTAGTTGGTAGATATATATAAAAACGGTGAAGAAAGACTAGACCGAGAGAAATATATAATATGGCAACATTGAACATCCCTCTACACAACAGCCGAGTACTTTAAATACACATAGAAAATATATTTTGTATATATATTATATATATTCGAACTTGGGACTCGGGGTCCACTGTCAACGCGGGATCATTGATGCCATTAATAGACATATTTTAAACAGTTAATGCAAAACTACAATATTTGTAATAAGTAATAGTTCTGATTTAAGAGCAATTTTACATTCGGTTCACTATCCCCTACTTCTTAAAAGATGGCAAATGCAAATGCAAATGCAAAATATATTTTAATATACCTTCTCCACTACAATCAATCAATAGCATTCAATGTAATCACGATAAACTAATTTTCGTGATTCTTGAACTTAAGTAACTCTCAAGTTTTTTAAAGTGCTATTTACACACAGACCCCACTTAAGAAACCCTAACACACCTATAAGAAAAAATATACATTAAAAAATTTAACATATTGGGACTCGAACCCGCTCATCTTAGAAACCATCCAAGAGACAGACATTAAGAATTAGTCATAAATAACTTTTTAGTCGGCCGTCTACTTTCAGTTTTCAAAGTATGTAAATATAGAATTATAAAAGCACAGTAACAAAGAAAATAAAAAACAATCTAACTCTCAAGGAGAAAATAAGCTGGAAATACGAATGGGTTCTGTTATAGTCAACCAGTTGGTCATGATTAAAAAATGTAATAACTAGTACCTAGATGTATAATAAATAATAGTGATAATATATTATTATAAAAAAGCGGAAAGCTAATTGAAGTATTAATAGATATTGCCAACCGGCAAGGTCGGCTCGTGGCTTCAATCTGAAACATCTACGTGGTTTATATACTGACCTATACTTAAGGTACTGGTGTACATAGGACATGAACACTTCTTACATTATTACATTTATGGATTTTCTGCAATTTTTTGAAAATGCAAATTAAAAATTTTAAAATGTAATGAACTTACATGTGTATTAGTATTAATAGTTCAATATATAAGAAAAAATATTTCGTTTTGAAAATTAAGTTGGCATATGGATTAAAACTCTCTTCCTGCGGCTTCACGCTTTTTCCTCTATAGCAGGATAGTTAGAGAAACTAGTAGGTATACTATGGCCTCTTAACAACTCTTGAAAAAAATGTATTAATTGCATTCAAATTTAAATAAATTTATAAACTACGAAGCTACTGATTTTCGCAATGAATGTTAAATTATATTAAATTTAAATTGTACAAATTTTCTTTACTTATTTTAAAATTAGTGTCTTAAATCAGTACCGTACTTAATCTAA
The DNA here is from genome assembly GCA_019049465.1 of Dryas iulia moderata. Taxonomy (NCBI): domain Eukaryota; kingdom Metazoa; phylum Arthropoda; class Insecta; order Lepidoptera; family Nymphalidae; genus Dryas; species Dryas iulia. The sequence goes on along the minus strand of CM032416.1, from coordinate 5,617,371 downwards.
GTGTAATACACCAATAGCACAAGACCTATGTTTGACCTTTTCGACATTGCCATAAAGGTTTAATGACGTATATTCTGCAAAATACTAAAAATTAGGTTAAAGTGTTACCAGGTGGATTGTAAGTTCCAGAATATTCCAACTTCCAGCAAAACATGCATTCTTATAAGAAACTTATTTGTTGTCATATATTATGGCACCCTAGGAAAGGAATAGATATTTTACAATTGTAATAAGTATCAAGGGTTCTAAGCAATTAATTTTGCCTCAAAATTGATAAAAAAATATGGTAAACATGTTCTTGTGCAACATATAGTAATAACATATTATAGCTTTCAACAAAGAAATTGAATTATCATAAAATAGTAGGCTTGAACGATGAACTTAAGGGTCGCTTTAGACAACATGATTGAAAATTAGGGGTCTTTAAAAAAAGTTACTGGCAACTCATCAATTTGCTGGCTATTTTATTTATCTAATTCGCTGGTGACGGTACACTGTACAGTGTACAAGCGATTTTATAATTTATAGATAACAGATTACGCCCGGCTAGTAGTTTTGTAGAAAATCGGCCAGTTTGTGATATAACTTCGCGATGGCTCAAGCTCTTAAAAAATTATCTGCGCAAGCTCTGAAAAACAATTATGCAGAGGCATTTACAACCGGTGTTATAAGCAGAGCAAGCAGGTATGGTACCGGCATATTTACGTAATAGCTTACACTTTATCCTTAGGAACCTTGAAACCTTGAACTTCACAGATGATAGTAAAATAACAAACACTTTCAGTTTACAGTAGATGATAATAAATAAAATTGTTATAACTAAGAAATAAATAAAAAAAATACCGGCACAAACCACTTTTCTTGAGTATTTAATATTTTCATTCCTGGCAGGTAGTTTTTTTTTTCTATTCAACTACAATCTTATCGGATTAACCTTAGAATCTTGTTAGGTTAGTCTTATTAGAAAATATATTAAATATATATTTTTTTAATTTTACATAATTAATTAATTTACACGAAATACAGCTCATGGTGGGGCAATGTTCAGATGGGACCACCTGATGTCATCTTAGGTATTACAGAGGCCTATAAAAGAGATGCAGACCCAAAGAAAGTAAATTTAGGAGTGGGGGCCTACAGAGATGACCAAGGCAAACCTTTTATTTTACCTTCAGTTAGGAAGGTAACATTTTTATATTAAACTCTTAATGTTAAGTAGCTACTTAATTATTAAAAATGTGCTGTATTTTAATACCAATATTTCTTTTAGGCTGAAGAAATTATTTATAATAAAGGATTAAACCATGAATATGCTCCTATCGGTGGAGAAGCAGCATATACTGATGCAGTAGCTAAACTTGCATTTGGTGAAGACAGCCCAGTGATTAAAAACAAAAGCAACTGCACAGTCCAGGTATTTAATAAACATTATACTTCAATAGTTCATGTGTTTTATTAATATTTTTTTTATATTTACATAAGAACATATTGTTGTGATAAAGAGTTTGATTGAAACATTGTACAGCTGCTTACAACTATAACATAAAGACCTTTGAGCTCTTTTTTAAAAATAACTAGACAAGTGTGAAGTTTTTATATGTAGTAATACTCATTGTTTGTGCATGTTGGCACTGAACAACATATGTCACACCCACACGCTTGACTTTTTAGCTAAAGGAAATTACTTCCATTATTAAAGAATTATATGTAAAACTGTTGCAGCCACACTGGAGATTAATAGGCCATATTAAATAACTTAGTAAAAATTATGCTTTATAATTGTATATTTTTTGCTTGTGATTTTGAGTTTCATAATCATTTGAAGTGTGAAGTTACTTAAGAAGTCTTAGGTTCTTGTTGAAAATGTTTATTCTTATGAGTAATTAAGAAAAATCTTTTATATTTGTTCAGACTTTATCTGGTACCGGTGCTCTTCGTCTAGGCTTGGAGTTCATCGCAAAGCATTATGCCAAGAACAAGGAAATCTGGCTTTCAACTCCAACATGGGGTAACCACCCACAAATCTGCAACATGATCAATCTCTCACACAAGAAATACCGCTACTTTGATCCTAAGACCAATGGCTTTGACTTAAAAGGAGCTATTGAAGATATCTCTGTGAGTATTTATACCATTAAGGAATATATTATTTTAACTGTTAAGTTGCTTCTTAATACATATGCAAAATATTTACAGCAAAACAATTGAACGTGTTTTCAACATAAAAAAAAATGTTTTCTCTGTTATGTAGCTATCTAGCTGATTAAATTCAAATTTCAACTCCTTATTAATTGAAGTAATATGGATTGGATATTACTACATTATATAACCATAATTTATTAGTAAATTTAGACTGCATGCATGATTCTGGGAAAATTTTACAGACATCAACAGATTTAAAGTTAAGTAACTTAATGTTAAGATCCACTACTCAGCATGCGAAAACTATGGCGAAATGTGAAGAACGAAATTTATTGACGACTAGGTTTTGTTGGTCTACATTTGTATTCCTGAAAAAGCGTAAACTTAAATTTTTACAAATAAGAGTATCTGAATACTTATTCATTTCAGTATTATAGAAGCAAGTTAGACTACTTTCCATTTACGAATGCAATTTCATCAAATTGCGCTGTCTATTAACTAAAGGACAATGTTTGCGAATTATTGATATGACCTTATGTCAGCGTAATCTACATCAGTACTTTTAATTTTAAAATATTCTCTTCTATACAAAATTTTTAGTTGGCGTTCATGAAATTATATGTACGGACTACTGAATAGGATATTAATCAATTAAATCAATTTTGTCAATCAATGTCAAGAATGACCTTTAAAGTAAATGCTAAAGGTACTGGCTCTGGATCTAATCATAATTATCGCCTGCTAGTTATCTGTATTATTTGTATGGATTTTAAGATACAAACTTATCATTATTATCATCTGTTTATCTGAATACGTAATATAGATATACTCAAAAAAAAACAAAATAAGGGCCATTTGGTATTTTTGAGATTACGATTAAAATGACATAATGCTAGTAAAACGTAGTGATAAAACAATGGTTTGCTGTTAACTTACGTTAGTTTAGTCGTGAAAAATAAGCAGCATCAAATTCCTTCACTTAACACTCCAATGCCCGATTTCGGGCGAGAAGTAGAGAAGAGAGTGTTTAGGCACTAGGTTCTCTCTTTTATTACCCTACTATGCGAAAAGAATGAAACTAATAATAATTGTGAGTAAAGTTAACCACGGAAAGCCAGTTATAAAATCACTGGATTAGGATCACGTTAAAAGATAAACTACTAACACAAGATAAAATACGGATTTTATTTACTGTATATCCTAAATATCAGACATTTGCCATATGAGAAAGAAATGAGGAAGCACTAGTTTGGTGTGAGCTTGCGTTCTAGGTAACAGAAGCGTGTAACTAAGAGCGGGAGCCAGACTTCAAACGGTTGAAAATGCCTGTTTTATGTTTGCTGGCTTTCCATAGGTAGCATTATCAATATTTTGTTTATTTTGTTAAGGTAAACTGATTTAAATTAGAGTAGAACATTGTTTAACCACTGCATACCCCATTAATTGCATAAATTGTGTAATTTTTAGAGTACATGTAATTTATAGTATACGAAAATGCCAAGTGGTCTTTATTTTGTTTTAAGCAGTATATATAAAGCTCTTCCAGCACTGAGTAAGTGTAATGTAGTCGTAGACAGGAAGTAGAAAGTTGAATTATTGTCTTGTAGTTCCCATGGGAAGTGTAAAAGAACACTAATCCACTTACCACACCATCCACTACTTATATTATAAATGCGAATGTCTGTGTGTTTGTCTGTCACGCTTTCACGGCTAATCTACCGGTCCAATTTGGATGAAATTTAGAACGAAAATAGTAAAAGCTACTGTGTCAAATATAGGCTACTTATTTTTTTTTAAATCAACCCCTAAAGCGTTAAAACAGGGGATGAAAGTTTGTATGAAAAATCTATACCGCTTGACTGATTGTTATGAATTTTGGCATAAGCGTAGTTGATAATCTAGGCTTAAATATAGGCTATTTTGTTTTTAAAAAAACCACCACCGAAAGAGGCAATATGACGAAACAGTGACGAAGTACACACGGCGAAGCCGGGAGCGGGCCGCTAGTATACTATATAAGCTATTTGATCGTGGCTGTGCCCGCGTTATTAAGCTTAGCTTAAGCTAAGCGGGCAGCCTTTTTAACTTGTGACTACTATCTACTACTACTACTACTAATTCTACTATCTTCTTGAGAAAATTTATCGAAACCGGGCAAGCGGTGTAGATTTTTCATACTTTCATCCCCTATTTCAACCCTTTAGATAGATTTTTGAAAAAAAAGTAGGCAGTGTTTGACCTGTCTTCAACTATTTCATTCCAAATTCATCTAAATTGGGCCGATACACGGCTAACTCGTAAAGACGTAACAAACAGACTTTCCTAAAATAAAACATTACTATGGATAGGTGTTCTAGAAATTGTTACGAGAACGGGAAATATAATAAAAGTTATTACTACGTACGTAGTGAAATCAATAGATAACGTTGATAAAGTTACCAGTCGTTCAATTTTAGATCAACTATTGTAATATAAAGCTCACAATAAAATAAACATATGATAAGCGAGTACATGACCACGTCGCATGATCTCTCTTGGTGACGGATGAGATCAAGTCTCGACATTATGACGATATTGCGTAACAACAATGTCAAGGTCAGACTAAAAATTTACCGTTCCCGTTTTAAAAAGTAAAATTCTATTTATTTTTTACGCTACTAGTGCTGTTAGATTTTTCCTGATTTTTCACGATGGTTGTAAATTTAACTCTCTGTCAATGAAATAAGGAAGTCCTTAGTGTCAGAATATTCCATTTTCCACTTTCTTCTGAATTTGAGATATTTCGTTACAGGCAAAACTCAGGTCGTCACTTTGACTATTTAAATAAGTCTATGAAAATAATAAATTATTTGGACAAAACTCACAATGATTAAACATTATTAAAATTTAAAAAAACAAAAAAATTACGTTTTTATGTTATCTGTAAAGGAAAATTTGTAACAAATATTTTTCTTCATTAATCTACAGAATATATATTGTAACCTATTATCAAAAAATTATACTAGCAATACTACACATTTTAAATAATTTATTTCATCTCTATTTTCAATATATACGTTTAAGGAATGTGTCTAACAAATTAATTGAAATGTTACATTGTTAACTGAAACTCCTTGAATTTAGGTTCACCAGGTACTTCCCCCCATGAACCATATTAAAAAAACACTTCTCTATAAGTAAAAACACTCGTTTACAATTAATAAAAATATGTTAATTACAGAAAATCCCTGAAGGTTCTATCATCTTGCTGCACGCGTGCGCACACAACCCCACTGGCGTCGACCCCAGGCCAGAAGAATGGAAACAATTGTCACAGGTACCTTATTAATTTTTCAACAGATATCTATATATATTTTGCTGATGGCCTTTATTAGACTAATATTATGTTTTTATATATTATGTATTATGTTTTTGTACTTAACAGCATATAATATATATTTTAAATATTCTACGAATTTGAAATAAGTACAAGTACATTGAATTATATTTTGGTGTTAAAACAGATATATTATAAATAATCGATGGACTTGAAACAAGTGTATATTTGATAACTTATCTTAAGATATTTAAAGGGCATTTCCTTTGTTACTATATGAAAAGAAAAAAAAAACAATAAAGCACATTACAATGACAGCTCATTTTCCAAACAGATAACATATTATGAAAGCCAGTCATTGCGTAGTGGCACAAATATGTGACTGTAAATGACTGATTGTGGGTTCGATTGCCACTCGATGAGTGGAAATATTTAATATTTCCATTAACTTCGCTCTGGGATCTTGCTAAGCGCGGCGTTAAGTTCCGCTACTTAACACGCAATGCCTCCTAAAACAGGGAACGGAGTGTCATAATACTAGGTTCCCTCTGTCTACTCTGCTGTGTGCGGGTTACAGCGTGAAGTTAAAAATATTAATAATATAACATATTAAATTAATAAAATTACAGATAATAAAAGACAGGAAGCTGTTCCCGTTCTTCGACATGGCGTATCAGGGCTTCGCGACTGGCAGCGTGGACAACGACGCCTTCGCCGTCCGCCTCTTCGTCCAAGAGGGACATCAGGTCATGCTCGCTCAGAGCTTCGCTAAGAACATGGGTATGTAGCATCTATTATAATTTTATAGATTTTAATATTTAAAGTAATAAAACTTATTAGAATTTATTTTTTCTCACGACTCAAATATAAATTTTACTGTTTTGTTAGATTTTTATTACATTATTAACGATACGTTCGAACTAGCTGCATTTTAATGGAATAGATAATATATTAACATGGCCACAATAAAAGATTCTCTTCTTCTATATCGCCTTATCCCGTTACAAGGGGTCGTTCCTTATCATGCGGCGCCGTTCGTTAACTCGTATCATCAACGTCCAGGCTAAGTTTTTTATGTATTTTCCGACACTTGTCAAGCAGGTAGTTTGAAGTCTACTTCTACCCATGTTTTTGTAACTATGAAATGGCATTTTTTCACTAGGTATCGAGTCTTCTCTTTTTCATATGACATATATTCACATAACATAATATTGTTGTGAAATAAGATGATAAATTATTGTTTGTTTGTTGTTAACAAATAACAAATACGAGCATTCAACAATTTTATCAGTTTGACAACTATTATCAGGTTGATGTAATTTTATTGTGAAATAAGCAATAATGCTGCATCTTCTATTATGCATATCCGATCTTGTTTTTCACGCCTTTTTGATACAGTAAATTTAATAAATAAAATTTTAAATTCACAAGTGCACATTGGTTAATTTCTAGACGTTTTTCATTTATAATTTATTTGAATTTTCCACTAAGACATTCGGTTCTCCAATTTTGAGAGTGGAGAAACAAAAAATATTTAAATATATTCCTTTAGTTTCTCTGATACCCTAGTATCTTTAGTATTGGTAATGGGTTTGATACCCATACACGGAAATAATTTTAATTATTTCCTTGAGCGGTAACCGAACCCAGGTGCAATCAAAGTTTACAGTTTGATTTGACTGGACTGCCCTCATAATTATGAATAATTCGTACACTTGAGGTCAAAAGTTTATCTTATCAGCCTATTTACGTCATTGTAACTTTTATGTATAAAAAATAGTACTAATAATAAACAAAACGGTTAAAATTTGTTAATTAATTGTTGTTACATCAGAAATTACTTGTATTTTGTTACAATATTTGTCTTGATGAAATAAATATAAAGTATTTTGAATAATTTAATCTATCTAATTAAGGCCGTCGTGGCGCAGTGGGACAGTGTCGGACTGCTAATACGATTTGTTGTGGGTTCGATCACCGATAACAAAATGTATTAAGTTTGATTTAAATTATTTCATTTCTACACTCTGGTATTTAAATCAAAGCGTGATGTTGTTCTACCCCATAACACGCAACATTTCGATTTCCGGAGGCCAGAAGAGAATGTGGCAAAAAGTGTACAGCTGCTTTTTGCGAAATATCAATAAATTTGTCAAAAATAATCCTTCTTTCCTTGTATATCAAATTAAGAGAAATCGAAATTTACTTAGTATACCGTTCTAGTGCAGAATAGAATCTTAACGTTAACGTTTTACAAACGTAATTCTCGTGGGTTCGATTCTCGCGGGATGAAAAATAAATTATAATTATTTTCATTTCTCCGCTCTGATTTCTGATACAAAGCGTGGCGTTAAATTTCGCTAGTTAACACTACGTTCTCTCTAACTAATTTACTATGCCCAAAAACCTAAACCTTTTTATTATTTGGTCTATTTTAAAACTAGTACCATTTATTTCCAGGTCTGTACGGCGAGCGTGCCGGTGCTTTAACTTTCCTTTGCGGGGACGAGGAGTCGGCGGCGAAAGTCATGTCGCAAGTGAAGATCATGATACGCACAATGTACTCCAACCCGCCGCTATACGGAGCCCGCCTTGTACAGGAGATACTTAATAACCCACAACTTAAATCACAGTGGTTAGTTTTTTGTACTATAAAGATAATTTATGTTATTTTTTAATTAGTGTACATTTCTTTTCTTTGGCCGTAATTTCTTAAATTTGGCCAGAAAGGGAAGGACTGATTGTTGTGAATAATGACCTCTCTACTTATTTTGCAATGCTGGATAAAGCGTGAAGATTAAAAAAAATAAAACATGAGAAACATACAAATATGAGTGATACTTTTGATATTAAAAAGTTTCTCTACCTATTTTGCTATGCATGATATTTGCAATAAACTTGTAAAGATAAAAAAAGGTAAGATGATAAAAATACAAATATAAATAGATATTTGAATTTAAAAGCAGTTTAAAGGAAACGATGCAATTCCACTAGAATAGACATCGAACCCTTAACCATTGTGTTTATAATTAGACACTGCCCTACAACGCCACCATAGCCTCGCCTTTAAATTAAAATAAGAATTACTTATCACTAATATTCATTTTCTTTTAAAAAAAAATTATATGTATATTTTTCTAATTTAATATAACTATAGGTTAAGCGACGTCAAACTCATGGCTGACCGCATCATCTCCATGAGGCAGCAACTACGCGCTGGTATCGAGGGCGCCGGCAACAAGCAGAGCTGGAAGCACATCACCGACCAGATCGGCATGTTCTGTTATACTGGACTTAAGCCTGATCAGGTAACAGGGTCTAATTATTATAAACTATAATTTATGTTTTGAAGAATGAAAGAATATGTAAAGATGCATCATGGCTTATATAAAGTCTGTGACTATAAACGCGATTGTGATTGTGCGATTGTAGGTTCGATTCTCAGTTGAGAGAATGATAATATATTGTTTTCAATTTTCTGCTTTGGTACGTAAGACAGCGCGATGTTTAGTTCCAAAACTTGACAGGCAATGTCTCCATTTCGGTCTCAAATTGGAGAACGAAATTTCGCTAACTATCGTGCTATCCGGGTAAAAAAGTAATACCACTTTTTTTTAAATAAAATGAGTAATTTGAATGAGTGAATGTTCCGCAAGATCCTTTGAAATGTATATTTACTTTGTGAAAGGATTTGCGATTTGTTTTTGCAATATTATTAAAATTTTGGTTGGTTCTTTTTTCCTTTGCTTTAATTCATCAGAAATAATTTATTATTTTTTTCTCTATGAACAAATGTTTATTTTTATTTCAGGTGGAACGCTTGACCAAAGACTTCCACATTTACTTGACCAAGGATGGACGTATTTCCGTGGCCGGCATTTCTTCCAACAACGTGAACTACGTAGCGGAGGCCATGCACAAGGTCACCTCCTAAACTACATATCGACTTAGTGCCATAAGCAAAAGTGATAGCCAGTCTGTGAAATGTCATAGCTTGTATTTTATAGAGTACAACCTTGTCCTCTAGTATTTATATGAAAATCACTGAGTGGTATGAATTAAAAATAATAAAGCGTATTTATTGATCTATCATGATGTGTATCTAAATTGAAATATAATGTTGTTTATAATATATGTTTTTATTTCACCACTACGGAAAACAATGAAAATAACCGTTTGTTATGTTATAACTGTTTATTTGGAATACGAGTAAATAAAATAAACTTAATGCCGAAACACAAATCGTAGTAACACATTTATTAATGATTTTTAAAAAGAAAATTAAGTTCTACGCAAAATATTTACAGCCGACGAATAACGTCATTCTACATTTAAAATGGGATGCAGATCAATAATCATCGAAATTGTCACTAAAACTTTGTATAATCATATAATTCATAAAGTAATCCGAAACTCAGTTTCAACAATTTATTTAAAATCGAATAACAATCTTAACTTTACCTTATTAACCTGCATTGACATATAAAATGTACCTATAACGTGTTACTTAGCTTAATTTACCTAAAACGCCACACATCTAAAGATGTGTTCTTTTAAATTATTATGGTACAAATGTTTAAACACATCCTTAACAAGACATTAGTCAATGATATCGATAAAAACAATATATCTATGTACAATTTGTCATATAACGACTTTAATTATATCCATGGCACTATTTCTTTAGAATGTAAATTTTATATCATTTAGAAGTACATACCATTCCCGCTGGCCACTAGCTGGAGACCAATCCAGTACACTAACCTTTTAAGTTGCAAAATTTTATCATTTTATTCACCTTTGGTTTGTCAGACATTTTTCTAACATAAATTTTGGCGCCATAAGAAAATAATGATCAAAGATACACTGCTATGCAACTATATGCAATATTGACAAAGTATTTTTATTTCCCACCTGCAATTTCTGATCGGATTACAAATTTGAAATTAGCATTACTTGTAAATTTTCTACTTAAAAATAGTATTTTATGAATTAAAATTTAACAAATTTATAAGAATGTGACTACAGTGGTTCATTGTAAAAACAGTACAGTACCTGAGTACTTCTATTGCTAGAGATTAATAGTATAAATGTTACGTGAAAGCCTGAACCATGGAAAATTCTACGATTTTATATATAATACTTAAGATTTACCACCTTCATTGGTAAAAGTCTTAAAAATATATTTAACCAAATTTGATTGACATTTGCCATGTCTTTTAGAAGTAAAACGTAAGTTATAAAAAAACAGTTCAGATTTTTACTGTAATGGTGGTAAATCTCAGGAATTAAAAGACAATCTTAGGTTTACCATATGTTCAAATTTTATAGTAACATGCGTATATGTATGTACTAATATAAGGTGAGAAAACAAATTACAATGATTTTTTACTTTTTTACATGCTTTTGACACTACCCTAATAAATATTAATAATGTCTACAAGAGAATACAATGAGTTTTAAATAAAACATACAAGTATACATATGAAGGCAATGCACAATTATTGTTTACAAAAAAGTCATAAAATTTAAGTTATTGAAGTAATTTGAATCAATTGGCAATTGTTAAAATAAAATACAGTTTTTAATAACTAAGCTCACAAAGTCTTAAGCAGAAAGTTACGCATACATATTCTTCCTTATTTAACAACACTGCTTATGTAAATTTTAACAACTTTATAGAAAACAGAAAAAAAAGTATTTAAAAAAATAAATAGGCTTTATGGGTTTTTACTAGATAATGACCCTATTTTGGACATAAAAAAGAATAAGTCATCAAGTAGGTAATAATGAATCATAAAGCTTATATTTTTTTAAATGAACAATTTTTCCCCCTTCTGTATAGTTGGTCTAAATGATATAAGCAGTGTTGTTAGCTAAGAGATGATATGTAAAAGACGTTATATAAAACTGGTGTAATATACAAAAAATGAACATTAACTACATACTTATAACAAGAACTATATAATATATTGCAACACAATCTTACATACAATTACCTAAGTAATGCACCTTTCATATTATTATCTACATAATAATAAGTAATTGTGAAAATTAATATTATTACACAATTAAAAATAAATATCAAATATTCCATTCCCAAAGGGATTTGTATCCATCTTGGTATTTTATTCAGATTGTATTAAAACAGATTAAATAGATAGTAAATTAGTTGATTTAAAATTAAACAACATATTTTTATATAAATAAATTTAAAATGGAGTCTGTATTTGAGAAGACAAAGTAATTGTTCTTGTGTAAGTAGTGACAACATATTTAAAACATCATTTTACTTTAAACAAGATTAAATTGAATTGCTGAAATTCCATCTTACTAAATAATATTAACTATACAATATGGGGTGATTAAAACTGACAAACAATATAACATATGTATAATATACACATATATAAATAAAATTATGTAACAGAAATTTGTGCGTAAAAGTTTCCCTATAGTACTATTTAGATATTTGCAAAGAGCATAATATTGGAACAATGAAATTATAAATATTAAACTTTAAATGAACTTTTTGACGAAATTAATCGCGTATATTTTGATAGTCAAAAATACATAACTATGGAAATATTGACGTTTCGAGCACTACAATGACGTGCTCGAAGGTAGTTTAACTGACAGTAGTCCATGGTCAAAGATTGTCCACCTGACAGTATTTTGTGGTCACAGGTAGTTTACCTAACAGTAGTCCGTGGTAAAAGGTCCAAGGAGTACTGTCAGGACTTACTACCTATGTAGTGAAGTTTATATAATAGTGGTCATAGGTAGTTAATCTGACAGTAGTTGTCTGTCACAGACAACCTGACAGTAGCCAGTGTTCATAAGTTATAGTAGTCGGTTTTTCTAAAATGTATTTTCTAATACCAAAATTTTGCGATGAATTCAGATAAAACAGTCGAAAACGAAATATCTTATTAAGTAATTTGAAAGTTTAGATATTTTGTGATATTTACTAACATAAATTACCATTTAAAAAATTCCACAACTGTACCACTCGTACAAATATTTTTAATTTTCAAAATATAGACATACCTAATTTATCAAATGAAGCATACATTTTAAACTATTTTCTTTACTTTCAATTCATAAAATACATTTTTTAATAAACCCAATAGTAAAAATATATTGGCCATCCAATACTATAGCCAATTTCACTCGCATTATATAATTTTAAAGGTCACAATATAAATTGGATTGATGGAGTATTTTGTATTAATAGTTAATCATAATATTCCTTTTGAATATAATTATTAAAATTGATATATTATTTTTGAGCAATAAACAATGTTCTGTACAATTTAAGTTACGAGCTAACTCATGTCATAATCAGTTGAGTATTTATCAAATTATAAGTAAATGAAAGCTTTCACAAATACTTTATTAGGCTAATCATGTAAGAAAATACTAACTTTTTTTTGTCTGTTCTGCTATTAACGTATCCCGTCCTCTTGTATAATTATTAAAAGTTATATATCACATCCTATGGAGATAAATACCATTATAATATATTAAATTGTATTTTTATTAAATACTTTAGTACAAAGCCAGGGGTAAGCAACCTGCGGCCCTCGGGCCGGAATCGACTCGCCTAGTGTTTTTTTTTATTACAGATATGCTCCCGTTAATATCTTAATTAATGGAATATGTTCTAACAAGCAATATTATTGCGACTTTTAAATTGGTTTTTTATGTATCTAAAAAAAAGATTTTTGACACATGTCATGATTTTGTAATTTAGTGTTTTTAATATGAATACAATTTTAAGTATGTACTATGTATGTAGTATATATGTGATTTTGACCTGACAAAAAAAATAAAATTGGTATAGGCCTGTTGATAAAAAAAAGATGCTTACCCCTTTAGCCCTTTAAGTCGTTTAAGTTTTAGCTTTAACTGTTCTGTAGATTTCAGAATATCTATTTTATTTTAAGTAACATGGAACTTTTTAATATTAAATTTTATGTTTTGTATTTATGTTCAAACACAGTTTTTTACATGCCTAATCTAATCTGTATGTTTAAAAAATACTTTTAGGCGTTTATAATGTTCTAAACAAATTCAAATCCGTAATTACGAAAAATATATATTTAAAAATTCAGTTTTCACGCAAGTTTTATAGGCTATAAAAACTTTGATTTTAGCTTAATACCAAAAATTATTTAAATTCCATATCTTTCACTAACATTGGAAATTTGTAAGAAAAGTAGATAATAAAAATTAATAATTCAACTATCATTGTTGATAAAAACAGAAGTATGTGTTGGTCGTTCAAGTATTACGTAAGCAGATTTATTACAATTATTTACCTCCCCATCAACCTTGTCTGCAATAGTAAGCAAAGTTGCTACCCCCCCTCCCCATGCTTACGTTAACATTTTATAATTCATGTATTTTTTTATATTATAATTATAATATAAGACTTCCCGATGACGTAATCATCATCTGGACTCCCCTACCCCCCATGTCATCAAAAATAAGCAAAGCAAAGACTTCCCCCTATAGTACTCACGTAATACTTGAATAGCCCCTAATTACAAGCTTTTTATCTCACTCTGAGGCAACACAAGGCTGTAGAACAATAATTTGTTTACAATACTATTTCAAAACAGTGTATTGTGCAAAATTGACTTGATGATATTACCATTTAATTGCACATTGTATTAAAATAATGTACACATTAATGAACACATTTATATTTAAATTTTATCAAAAAAAAAATATTCTTAATATTTTTATAATCATTTAGAAAAATTACTGTACTTTTTATAGCAATTATTAACTTTTTGAAAGAATAAATTATATGCCCATAAAGCACAAATATTTTGTTTTGGCCTCCTTAATAAATACCAAAATAGGAAACACCGCCGTTTAAAAAGCATAACACTAGTATTAGTAAGGATAAATATCATGGTCGTATATCCTTCCTAATTAGATATTCCTTAGGAATATTTCTTTCATAGCTAAATGTTTGGATATTTAAAATTAATATATTAAAATAATAGTGTAAATCGATTAATCTGTCCAACTGACGTTTTTTGAAGAAACAGACTTGAATTTAATAAGTCTGCTTAGAAACTGGGTAAACTAATTTAACTTCTTAGATAAGCGTTTGAGTATGAATCAAATGTATGTATAGATATTATATTTTAGTCCAAATAAAATTACAAGTATTACTGTTTTTGTAAGGTCATAAATGTAGAGAATTTTAAGTAGGTCTGCATGCATCTATATTCCCAGTCATTTCACAATATGCACGATATAGAGCCCTCAATAGATTGTGTCAAATTTAACATTATATTGGCAAGATTTATTTTATATAGAGAACAGGGTGTCTGGACCCCAGGTGCTCTATGACTACCCTGCTATGCGGGAATCAGCGTGTAAAACTATAAGGTGATACATAAAATTAAAACAGGTTATGTATATTTATTTACAATTGTGCTATTTTATTATTGTTACGTACTGTAAAAGACTGCAAATGTGATCGATTAATATAATAGTAAAATATTATTATGCATTTTATTGTAATAACAACCTCACTTTGGTTAAGGCCGAATAATCATAGTCACAAAGTTTAGCCTCTTTTACTCGGCATTCGCGTAGTGATCAAAACGGGCGTCACAAAAATATATCCTATGCACTACGCTCCGACTTTACATTATAAAGAAATATCGACCGACTCTCGTTAACCTAATAGAATTTATTGCTCATTTTTGTGTGAAGGCATAGGGTCACTTACGGCGGCGTGGGCGGCGGAGACGACGGGGGCTGCGGGCGCGGCGGGGGCGGGCGGCGCGTCCAGCGCCAGCAGGCGGTCCTTGTCGCCCCCCATCACGCCCTCGTCCAGGTACGAGAAGGAGTCGAGGTTGATCTCGGCGGACAGCGCCGTGCTGTACACGTCGATGCGCTTCTGCTGCGAGCGCGCCTCCGCCACCTTCTCGGAGAGCTTGGCGCGCGCCTTCGACAGCGCCTCCGACTCGGAGCGGTCGAGCCCGCCCGCGCGCTCCGCCTTGCCCTTCGCCCTGATCGCGAACGACGAGTCGTTGCTGGAGGAGCCCTCGTCCTGCAGCTGGCTGAGCAGCGTGCGGGCCAGCGCGCCCGCCGTGTACCGCGACGCGCCCTCACCTGCGACGCAGCCCTCATATATTCACTCTATTCTCTAATATATCACAAACTAGCAATCGTTTTTAACGAATAAAACACAAGACACGTTTTTAGCAATTTATATCTCTCAAAAGCCTCACTGGCAAAATTAGCAAATGCATATCATTGATTTTTCTTTATCATTCATGCAAATTAACAGTTTTTTTTTCTCACATAATAAAAGATGTTGATTACTTCATTACTTAGAAGTAATATTTTAGTTTAATGTAGGAAAATGTAAGACATACCCGGCGGAGTCTCGCTGTGCGGCTTGTCGCACGCGCACTGCAGGTGGTCCTTCGCCTTGCAGCCGTCCATGAACTCGCCCTCGCTGTCGCTGGACATGCCCAGATCCAAGTGTAAGGAGTTTAATTTGTCTACGTCGTCTTTACTCTTCCCGGAGACCGTATCCAGTTCCATCTCCCAGTCGGTAACGCTTGAAGAGTCTTTGCCTCCATCGGAGTCTTTTAGAAAGTCGGGTTTTTCTTTATCGCTCTTTTCTATAATACCCAAAGATGAATCATCTAGTCTTTCCATTTCTTGCAAACTCGTCGTAGAATCTAAGCTACTCGTGTTGCAAATTTCGGGCGCTATTTGATTGTCAAACAGGACTGGCGTTTCTTGCGTGATCTCTTGCGTCTCTTCTATACTTTTCTTTTGTTGGACAGCAGACGGAACGCTTTGTCGACTTCCCAGAATTTCGGACATAGTTGTCGTCCGCCCCGTCTGTTCATTATTTAGTTCCAAAACTATAACATTTCCTGACTTCGTTGGATCTCCTTGTTCCGTTTTTGAGGTTTGCAGTAATTTATTAATATTTTTACCCATAATTATTTTAGAGACATCATTACCATTTTTTGCAAAAGTAAGAGTTTTTCCTAATGTTGCTCCTTTTTGTACAACTATAACGTTTCCTTTCGTGTTTATTGGTCTAACTATAGGATTACTTATCTTAGTACTCACGATGGGAGGTACGACGCCTTTAACAGGTACAATATCCGCCATGTTGGCAGTTTTGATGGGCTCTACGCCGACTATTTTAGCACTGGAAGGTATCGCGTTTAAGGCCGCCGGCTTCGATACCACCGTGATAGCCGGGCTCTTAGACGTTTGCGTGTTGAGATGTGAACTTACAGAGACTAACTTCATTGCCGTTGGGATTCCCTTGAAGTGGAATAGCGGCAATTGAACATCTTTATTCGTTTTAGCGGGTAGCACAACCATTTTTTGCCCCGATTTGGGGTTAAGAACAAAAGTTTTCGCAGACACTTTCAAATCTGTAGCCGGAATGCCCTTAGGGGTCAGGGCTTCCGACGTCTTATTCGATATACTGTTTGTACTCGTGTGTATACTATCTTTGTTCGGCGTGACTATCGCCGACGAGGTAATAATAATCTTTGAATTCGTCAATCTGTTGTCTATCGACGACTTCGAAACTACAATCATTTTGTCAGATTGTATAACGGGAGCGGTTGACGGGCGAGACTTGGGTAGGGAACTAATAACTTTCGTTGTGACGAGTTTACCGCTCGACCCGAGAGGCTTCGGCGTAGAACTGGGGGTCGACACCTGTCGACTCGTAACAAACTTCACTTCCTCCGGAGGTTTTTGTAACACTTTAAATTCTGACATTGGTATTTTTTTATCAGTTGTCGTATCTGGTCGCTTCTTGACGACAACCTGGCATGACTTAGCCGTTGTGTGTTTAGACATAGGGGCGGACGCTTCATCAGGGTGTGCACTGTCCGCACCCACCAACTCATGCGGAACCGTGGCGGGGGAGTCTGGAGCCACGCCGACCATACCCGACGATTGCGACTTTGCCTTCATTTCATCCAAATGATCTCCCTTCGTTTTACCCCCTAATATAGATTGTGCGTAGCTAGCTTGGAAGGAACCGGGTGGCCCTGAGTAGTCCATTTGTGGTGACAGTGACATATCCTGATTCTTTTTCTGTTTTGTATGCGAGTTCTTCGGCTGGCGATGCGCGCGGTGCTTGTGCGGCGCGCCACGACCCGACTGCGGGTGGCTCGATTTACTCGTCGATACTTTACTCACTTGGTTATAAGAGTGCTTCGAGTGTCCTGATGATTTGCCTGTATGCAAGATATTTATGTAAGGAAGTATAATTGAAAGTTATGGACTGGCAAAAAATTGTTGTTTGTTATATACATATAAACTTTTTTAAAATATACTATTTAAAACAATATTGGTGATTTAATTTTGGTGAATTACAGTCTTTGTAGATTGAAATTTTTTAGTTATGATTAGTTATTAAACAAAGTTTTTAATATTATGAACTCTTTATATTTCATTTAAAACCATAAATAATGACGAACTAAAGAGTGGATTTATAATTTTTAT
Organism: Dryas iulia moderata; assembly: GCA_019049465.1. Taxonomy (NCBI): domain Eukaryota; kingdom Metazoa; phylum Arthropoda; class Insecta; order Lepidoptera; family Nymphalidae; genus Dryas; species Dryas iulia. The sequence continues at coordinate 5,599,388 of CM032416.1, read as the reverse complement.
ATATGATTTAAATGTATACTCTGCAATTTTCTAGCGGGAGGATTAGGGCAATGTTCAAAAAATTAAATTAAAAATAAAAATATCAATCCACTAACATATTATTAATTATATAAGTTAAGTTAACTTTAGAAAAGTTAATATTATTTCAATAATTATCTTTTTTTATATGGTAAGTGTATGTCTATATACCAGACATTGGTAAGAAATAAAAATAAAAATGAAATATTTTTATTTTTCTACCTAAAAAAATATACTTACTGGCAGATGGCTGTGAAAATCTAGAATACACTTGTGATAAATTAAGGTGCTTCTGATTAGAAGTTAGTGGTATATTTCTCATATTTTTAACAGGTGTTGATGTCTCATCAGGTATCATTCCCCCTTCAGGTATTTTTCTTTTACGACAAATTAGTTCTGTTTCCCATATCTAAAAATAAAGTGATTTTTATAGCAATGCTTCATATATAAGGTCAAGAATATTAGCATTACAAAAATATATGTATATTATTATGCCTACTACAAAATATAACTTCAATCGCTTTGCTTTTATTTTTATAAATATTGTTTTAATTTACAATATTAGAAGATTTTTTCACATATAAAAAATTAAATAGTTCTTTTATTTTCACCTTAGCAGTATGATCTTCCATAGCTATTGGCGGATATAATTCAATATCATCTGTGGCTTCATTTGTATGATGTGTTCCTTCAGCTGTTTGGCTTTCAGAGTCTGGCATTTCCTCTTCATTTGATTTAGGAGCTATTAATTTTTCAGTCTCTAGTCTTTTTCTAATTTCTTTATTTTCAGCTGCTGCCGCTTCAGCTGCCTTATCTGCTATTTCTGTGTACATGGTTTGTGGAATGCCACGTGGCATTAGCGGTATACGTCTTCGACCTTCGCTTATCCATCCTAATCCCGTATTAGGACCAGCTAACCTATAATCCCACAAATTAAAAATTATTTCCTCTGCATCTAAAATATTCTTTTTCCACATAGATGAAATATAGTATAAAATCTAACAATTCAAAAAATGTGGAAAAAATATTAAAAATACATATTAATCACAATATAATTGAAAATATATACATTTAGTAATTATATCCTTTTCATTTCATTTTAAAAAAAAATAATGTGTTTTTAAATACTAATAAAACAAATTTTCAATCAAAAATATGCTTGTTTCTAGGTGTTTCTTTTTTATTTATTTATTATTTTAAATATACTCTAGGTCCTAAACTTCTAAAGAAAAATGCCTATTATTTATTTAATTAATCATTATATCAATATTAATAATGTAAAAAAAAGTATTTAGACTATATAATATAATTTAATAATTAAGTAAAAAATGTGATATTACTTGAGTTTCTAATTGAGGCTTTAATAATAATAATATTACAAGTTTTACTTATTTTTATAAAAACTTCTAACTTCAAATAATATTTTTTAAAGTAAATTTATTTATAGTAATATATTTCAAAGCAGTTAAATTGCTATGTAATTATAAACATTGACATTGTTAAATGTAAAGTGAAGGTTATGTGTCAAATAAAAATTTAAAAATGCTTGTATTTAAAATGAGTTATTCCACATAGAATTAGAAATATTCATAATAAATTGCCTATGTTTCATATCAATCAAAATTTATTTACCACTACATATTTCAATTAGGTAATCTATAAGGCTAAGAAAGCAAATCTTGTGACAAACTAATTATATATTTAAAACACAATCTTATTGGAAAAGCAGACAGCATTAAAGTAGTGTTATATTAGCTCACCCATACATCAACCTTTTATTCACCATTTGCCAGTATTACCATTATTGTTTTGTTTAAACATTAAAAGTTATAAAGAAAATTTTTAAAGGAAGCTTACTGTTCAGCAATGGTAGCTAAGAGTTCATCATTAGACACGCGACGCGCCTCAGCGCTATGCCGATCACTGCTTATATGTAAAACGGCGCGCAGTTCCTCAAGCAACTTTTTTCTGTTGTCTTCTAATGCTCCTTGTGCCCTGAATACACTGATCATATTCGAGTAGGCTTCTAATTCTAAAAGAAGGCAATAATGTTTCATGAATATAAGGTCACATTAAGCACAAAATGTTCATAAAGTAACCATATCATTGAAAGCGTTGTAGAAGAAAACCATAGGAGGGAAAACGAATGCCATTTATAAAACTAAATATATACCGAGTCTTCTAAGCGTCCGACGACATTCGTCGCGTGTCATATTAAGAAGCATAGGCCACATGTTTAATTTTAAATATTAAACACTCATAAATCACTATATATTTGTATGATTTTAACCATATTTTACTAAAATACTCTACTGGCAAATATCCATACTGTTTACTTCAAACTAGGGATAACCGATACTAGTAAATACGAATTGAAAGCTATTCGATTTTTTAAAATCGATTTTACAAAATAATGCAATATACATTTGAGTATTTTACTGTTTATATATTTTTTAATTAAAATATTATAATTTTAATAACAAGCAGCTATTCATGCTAAAATATGTGTACAAAATTAAATTATGTATATCATATTAAAAAATAAGTATTGTAAAATATTTAACAAAACTAATATTTTAAAATAAATTCAAAAGAATATTATTTAAACAGTTGATATTATCGTTTAGTAAAAACATTAAGGATTTATAAAAATAATAGTGTTTTTTTTTTGTTATATTGTAAGAGGATAATAGTCCAATTTCATTTGTTGTTCTATTAATATATATAAACAAAATCTTTCAAAGACTCATATGAAGAAATAAGCACTATTATCCTAAGCACAGCTGGTCAACTTATAGAAGCTATCTTTAAATTGCATCTTTATTTTATAATAATTAAATGAAAATATTTAGTAATAAGTATTAGAAGGTCTGTGGACTTTTAGTACTTTTAATACGATTCAATATCGATTAATTAAAAAACTCGATTTTAAGCATCGATTTGAATTTTTTTGTCGTTTGCTTTATAACGACAGTTACTTAAATTTGACATTTATATGATAGAAATGTAAAACATAAAGTGTACATTATCTATTGCTATGAAATAAGATATAAAAATAATAATTGTAGCAATATGATTATTTCTTAATTAATCATTATTATTTAAATAAAAAATATGTTTGTAATGATTGTAATTTCTCTCATATTTTTGAGTAATTTAAAAAGAATACTTTTGTTTTGTTCTTGATACTTATTTCCATTTTCATATTCTATGTTCTTTTTTATTTTCGTATTGTGAATTAAATATTTACAATAATAATAAAATGTAGATTGTTTTATATTATTATTAAGAGTTAATGATAATTTTATTGTCAAGCTATGGCAATTTTATTCTGTGATTGTAGTTGCTTATATTCCCCAAAACATATAAGGATTTTTTATAATCTGTGAATTACTGGTTCATTGTTGTCATTAAAACGTATTTTCTATTTTGAATTATTGTCACTACAATATTTAAAGCTTTCTTATTTTATGTTGAGTTAAAAACAAGATATGGCTGATATAGAAGAAATTATAATTTATATTAAATCACTAAAGAAAGGTTTTGATAAAGAATTGTTCCAAAATAAGATTGATGAGCTAGGATATATAATTGATAACGATGGCTTGGGTTATGATAATTTCCATACTCTATTTAAAGTTTGGCTTAATTTGAGTATACGTGAGTTTGATTTATATTATTATACACAGCTTTATATATATTTATGTTCTAATTAACGTGTATTATTTCTGTTTAAGCAATTACAAAATGGATAAATCTCGGTACCTGTTTAGTTCCACAAGAAAAAGTGCGCCAAATTACTATTGAATATTCTTTGAGGTGGATACTTGCAAATTGTAAAATTCAAAGCAATTTTTCAAGAATTGGTTTTCTATTAGACTGGCTTACAGGTGGTTAACTCATATAATAAATTATTGAGATTATAGTAATGTTTGTAATAAAACCAACAACATATATTTATTTATTTGTAGCTGCTATGGACTGCAATGCTATCGACATGGATGCTTTGGATATTGGTTACGAATTGTTTTACACTATGCTGACTTTTGAAACTCTTGTAAGTGCTTATTTATCATTACTATTTTTGTTATATATTTATATAAAATATCGTTTTTCTCTATTTTATGACTTTAAGACATGCTTTTATATACTACTAATAACAGGATTTAATTTATTTTCAGACAGTGCATGCTATGAAACTTGTTTATACATTGACTAAGCCAGCAGATGTAACAAGAAGGAGGGTACTAGAATTGCTTGATTTTGCTAAAGTTAGAGAAGGAAAAAAAGTAAGTTTTATAAAAATGTATCTGTTTGATCGATTTATCCTATAAATATAACCATGTTTATTTTCTTTGGGCTCTTGTAGCACAGTTGGGCAATATCTGGCTGTTAATGTGATGGTTGTTGGAATGATGTTGGAATGTTTAAATAATTTCTCTCATATCTAAGACAAAATGTGATACCTAATTGTTCAACTAAATAAGCACTGCAATGCCAAGCATTTTATTTTAGACAGAAACTGTAGGACAATGTCATGACATTAGGTTCTTTTTGATTAGCCCATTATGCAAGGAATAGGTGAAGATGTATGTATATTTCTGTACAAGGCTACAATTTGTAACATGGTTTTTAGGAATTAGAAATTATTAGTCACAAACAAAACAGAGTTGTTAGATATTAATTCAACATAATTATTTAATATATATGAAGATTTGCTCTGGACGTAAAGAAAATATGATATCAAATTTTGACAATATAGACAAATATAGTACATATTGGATAATGTTTTTTTTTCAGAATATGTACAGACAAATTCAAGTTTTACTCGGTCTATTTAAGTCATACAAGCCTGAATATGTCCCTGAGGATGTACCTTCAATATCAATACACACAGCATTTAAAAAAATTAATGCAACATTATTACAAAGATTTCAGCACAGTCAAGTATGTATATTACATAAATATATTTACTAAACAGTCTATATGTACAATGTGATGGCTTTGAGTTGTCTTACCATTCACAAGAATAATTATATTTTTATTATTTTTGTTTCTTTACTTTGTGATGGTGGAGTGGTGTTGGTTCTGCCATTTATGTAATGTATGTTGTTGTTAATTCTGGCACATAGTGGAATACCCTGTCTTGACAATAGGTTCTCTCTTCCTATCTTAAAAAAGGTATTGTTTTGTAATATGGATTCTTCCAATGTTCTTAAGGAAAATATTGATAAGTTACTTTCTTTTCCTATGAAGCTATTATTCTGGTTTATTGATACAAATTATTAATTTTATTTACAGAATCAGAGAAATAATGGGGACAATGATACATATAGGCTTTTTTGGATTAATCCATTAAATTCTGTGAGTATTATATTTTATTGGCTTTATTATCTATTGAAGATAGTATGTAGCAAATAGCTTGATAATTCAATAATTGAATTCTTGCCTACAGGAAACTGGAAAACATAAAAAAGCTGACCTGCTGGTACCAAATATGGAATTTACTCATGTTGGCTCAAGGCAATATGATAATGACAGTCAGAAGACATATTTAGATTTTTCTGAGTAAGTGTAAAAGTGCAAATGCATGCTATAATAATTATAGATGTTATAGAATTGCAAATTTTATTGAAGATTAAATTCATGTTATGTTAAAGTTATTTTCATGGATTTTAATATTTACAATTTATTAATTATTTTGAGATATATGAAGTGGTGCGAGCAGTAAGAGAGGAGTTAGTCAAGAACAAAATCAAGACTATTTCATGCAAGCAATGCTAGGGAATATTCGTTTCTCTATATTCGGCTTACTCTGACAGTGATAGTGTCAAGCTAAAAAAAACTTTTTATCGTTGTCAATCAATATTTCGTGAGTAATTTGCATAGTAGTACTTTTATCAAGTGGACCAACGGTGGTCAAGTGGATATTAATATATTACTATACGTCTTAAATTTCTTATATTGTTGTGGTTTCGATTCTCATTCTGTGGAATGCTTATCTTTAAATTATTTTTATTTCTTTCCTATTTAATACTAAACGCTGCGTTAAGTTCCGCAACTAAATACGTAACGTCAGATTTCGGGTGAAATAAAGTGTGTGAGTCTTTCTTCTATGTGGTAAAAATGTGAAGGTTGCATCTTTTGTCATAATTTACAGCCCGGTCTCCCTGGTGCAGTACAGTTCGCAGCGCGCCATGCGGCGTCCTGCCCGGCTTCGCGCCCTGCTCTGCAACCCGGCGGGGCTCGCCCTGCTGGCGTTGGCCGAGCGCGCCGACCACGCGTTCATGTCCTATGACTTGCATCATCTGCTTAATTATTGTGAGTTTTTTTTAATGTAATATACAATAATATTATAATAGCTTCACGCTATATCCCGCACACAGCAGGGTAGGCAGAGGGAACCTAGTGTTAAGACACTCCGTTCCCCACTTTCCGCCGAATTCGGCGGAAAGTGGGGAACGGAGTGTAATATACAATAATATTATAAATGCAAAAGTCTGTCGTCTTTACCGCTTTTACAGCCGGATTTGTAATTTTTTTTTTTTTTTATGGAATAAAGGAGGCAAACGAGCTGAAGGCCCACCTGGTGATAAGTGGCTACCTTCGCCCATAGACATCCACAACATTAAAGTTATGGATGCGTTGCCAGCCTTGGGAATGTAGGACAGAAGGAGAGAGAACGAATCTCCTACCACCAAACAAAATTTAATTCAGTATGAAAATAATTGTAGTTCCAGGGTCAAACTTAACTGCTTTTTATTTTAAAACTGTATCTAAAGGGCTGAATAGGAGATTAAAAAATGTATCTAAAGGCATGAAATAGGGGATTAAATTGTATGTAAAGTAATTTATAACATTTTTTTGCAATTATTGCATCTCAACTAATGTTCAACTCAATGATGTCAATTTAATATTTTTTTATATTATGAATATAATATCAATATATTTTTCTTATGACGTTTGTGTTGTTTATAATATTTGTAATTTCACAGGTTTTTTAGAATCGTCGCCCCACAGCTATGCGCAAAAGCAAGATTTATTGCATAGGCTGGCAATATTGCAGTCAACACTCATGCAGGGTTTGCCAGTTGTGACACGTTTTTTGGCACAGTTTCTACCGTTTTGGAATGAAAGAGACTTCTTTGTTGAGGTAGTTTGCTTATTTATTATTAAGTTACAATTTAAAGGACGAAATCTGATAAACGCGTTTGATTGAAGGGTTCGATTACCACTCAGGGGAGAAAGATAATATTTAAATTATTCTCATTTACTTGCGGCAATGTGATCCGCCACTCGACTCAATGTCTCGAATTCGGATGAATGGCAGAGAATGAAGTATTGACAATACTTTCCCTCTATCTAAGCTAAATTCCTATGTGAGATATAATGTGAAGCTATTAAAACCTACTTTAAATAATTGTAATAATAAAAATTATTGTATATCACATAATGAAACATATTATTTTGTCTTTCAGATATTAGAGCTGGTTGAATGGGTAAATATAGAAGGTGCAGAACATATTAGTGTTATTATTGACACTTTATCAAAAATTTTTTACAGAGCTCAGCCCATGGAACAGTGTGCTATATTGAAAAGCTTAACAACAATGTACACGAATTTGGTAAGATTATAAATCTCATAATACATATAGATTATTCCAACTTATTTTATTAGGGCGAACCGCGCGCGGCTTCGCCACATTATCGGCATTTTTTATCGCCTTATCCCAAATAGGCGCCTCTTAAGATTCACTGAACTTTCTGTTCAGTCATAACAATATATAGTCCATAGCACGTCTGTATAGTGTAGCTTTCTAATGGTGAAAATTTTTTCATGATGGGTTCAGTATTTCCGAAGCTACCCCTTACAAACAAAGTTACAAACTTTTCCTCTTACATGATAGTATAGATTGAGTTCATCACTCAAAGCGGAAGTCTCGAAGTTGGGCGGAAAGGAGAGAACAGAGTGTCTTATAACTTGTATATCTCTATTAGTACCCTGTTAGGCAGAAAAAAGCGTGCAGCTATATATTATCTATTTTTTAAAGATTCTTGTTTTAATTACAGGTGTTCACCACTTCAAGATCGCGACTCCACTTTCTGAATCTACAACCCTCTGAATCAGTCAACACGGAGACGTTGACAATGGTTGCTGAAAAAGTTTGCGATATGTGTAACAGATGCTTGCAAACTTGTCCACGTGTGTAATTTTTTTTACCTCAAATCTACATTTTTTTAAGTCTAGATTTTTTTTTCTGCTCTGGGTACCTATAAATAAGCGTGGCGTTGAGTTCCGCAAGTCACACGCAATGTTTTGATTTGGGGCTAAAAGTGGAGAAGAAGTGTTTTGACACTACGTTCTCTTAGAATACTCTGCTAGAAGGGGAAAGTGTAAAGCTGTTTTAAAAATTTGTTTCTTTAAGTGAATTAGTACAATGCTTCAGTATACATTAATCTGTTATCTTACAAATTTAAAGCATTAAAATCGATTCTCTCTACTTGATATGCATATCTGATAAACAATGTGAAACGTTTGTTTCATTATTATTATTAAATAACTAATAGATGCTCGTAATTCTTTTGCCTGTAGTTAATTTCTTCGTTCAATTTACCATTTGATGATAGTGAAACTTTTATTCAAAATTGTAACAACTTACTTAGAGGGTTGTGGATTCGATTCCTAACTAAACGAATTATATGTTTATTATTTTTCTACTCTTGTGAAAAAAATAAAGCTCTGGCGTTGATTCCCGCCATTTAAAACGAAATGTCTCAATCGACGATTTGAAAGACATTGTAAATATAATCATCTACTTGAATAAAGAATATAGCATACGCATTTTTGCTGACTGTACATATCTATGCTTTCTAAAATTTCAATACAGTCAATCAGCCAATAGAAGTTGACGAGTGACAGAGAAACAACACACTATGTAATGCATAATGGAATCACTACCGTCTGTCACTCTTACCGCCTCAAACCCTAATCACTTCTTAAAACTGTGTTCTGCGACGTCTATTGCAGCTAGCTTCCATCGAATTCACCTATCACATGCTTGCTTTACTGTACTTTAATAAAGAATACCTTTATTTTAATTGCAGATGACATACGTATAGTATACAGTGCAGTGGCGAGTACTGCTGCGGGCGCTCGGGCGGTGGTCCGGACGGGGGCGGTGCCCCATCCGCCTCCCAGACCTCTAATACTAGCGTTGCCCCTACTGAGTACCTCCGGCGCAGCACTTGATGCTCTAGCCTCGCTTATTATACTGTTAGTTATTTTTATATTGAATTATTTGTTTAGCAGCTTTGCTACGCTTTTTCTCGCAGTCAGAAAGAACCTAGTGTTAAAACGGCTTGTCTAAATATGTAACAATGGCTAAGACGCGATATAAAATAATTCTATTATTAAATAGCAGTAATTTAGTGGCCAGTCGTGGCCTAGTGGCACAAGCGTGTGACTGTAAACGGCTGGTTGTGGGTTCGATTCCCACTCGAGAAGTGGTGTCGAGGTAAAGCGCGGCGTTAAGTTCCGCCACTTAAAACGTAATGCCTCCGAATTCGGCAGAAAGTGGGGAACGGAGTATCTTAACACTAGGTTCCCCTCTGCCTACCCTGCTTTGTGCGGGATACAGCGTGAAGCTAATTAAAAAAATCTAAAACAGTAATTTACTTTTATTTAACATTACATATATATTTTATTATTATTACAGGTACAAAGACATTTTCACCACAATCAAGACAAAACAAGAACGCAAAAAGTTATACAAAGATCAAATGCAAATACTAAAAGCGTTCACATCAGATTTATTGAGCTGTTTCTGTGAAGAATTCCTCAGCGGAAGGAAGAAAGGACTTGTGTTTAGTAAATTACATCCACAATTAGTTAGTAAACTGTCACATATAATACCCGATGTCGATTCTAAAATGAGTATTCGTAACCATTTGGCTTTGGCGCCTTTTACATATATTCAGTTAGAGGCCATAGATGATACGGAAGCTGATAGTAAAATGTGGTTTGAAACAGTTGTGAAGCAAGAGTATGACAGCTTGAGCCAGTTTGTGATGCAAACTATGTTGGAAATGTGTTGATATTAGTGTTTAACATAGTATGGACAATGTAATAATGTATGACGATAATCCCTGATGATGTTGTCGTAGTATGCTGAGATGGATAGATAACCTGTTTTTATATATTTTTTAAATTTTTTTTTTTGATTTAAAATAACCTTTTATTATCCCAGCTGCTTTAAAATTGAATGACAATGGATAAATTTTATTAGTATACAAGATAATTATTTTTAACAAACTTTTTTTATATACTGTGAAAAGATTAGTTGTAATTTGCAACTCTGTTAAGATGGACTATAAAAGGTAAAATTTGGTAGGAACTTCGAATTCTCCTGTCTTAGTGCTACCATATGGAACCTAATAGTATGGTAAATAATAATTTTCAGCTTTTTACTCAGTTTCAGTTGTGGTTCATCTGTTATTCAGTAACTTAAAGTTTGGAAGCTATTTATCAAGAAGCCGGTTTCAGTTTTTAACTAAGATTTTTTGTATTTGCATCCAAAACAATGATGAATCTTCTTTACTGTTTATCTGTATGTTTATCTATGTCTTTTTGCACGATTTGAATACAGTTTTTTACTATATTTTGTAAAGCATTAAAATTGACATTTTGGTTGTTTTATTTTAATTAGTTCATAAACAATGCAATTTCATTAATAAATTTAAGCAAAGTCTGTCACTTACGAAAAATGAGGGCGGGGGGAAAAACGAAATAGTTATATTGCATCGTGTAGTTTGTATAGGCGAAGCCGCGAGCCGGTCGTTGGTAATAGAATTAAAATGACAGATTCATTAAACTACTTTTTAAAATGAAACACAAAATGGCCATCACTATTCACATAAAGTCATGTATCCCTTAATATCATGTATCCCTTAATATCATGCTACTGTCTACATTATATTTTTTATTTTATATTTTAATAGTAGGTACTTAGAATTTTCATATGCCTTTTTAATTAAATAAGTTATGTTGTAAATATGTTTAAGATTTGTGTATTTTAATTTTTTATCCGATTTTGATTGTCAACTAATTTAAAAAATTATGAATTTTATTGTATTTCATATATTTTCAATAGGTTTCTTAACCAATGATAACCTGTATGAATAACGAAGGATGAACGTGATATGTCGCTAAATTCTAATTTCTTACGTAATTTGTGAAGACTAACATTTTTCTTTAAAATCTATATCTATAATTTTTTTCTTATTTTCAATGGGTATGTGTGCATGTGTGTACACGTGTATGTGTGTTTTTGATCGTTTGCAAGTATATTTTGGTGTGTCCGAAGGCAAGTATCGAAGTATACGAGAGATTTTCCGAAGTATTTGCGATATCTTTAAATACCATAATATATGGGAAATGTCATCCTCCCCCCCATGAAATATCCTTCGTTATGCTCCAATAAACAGCCCTAGTGTGTCACAGAATTTCTGGAAAGCCCTTAAACTACATAATTACCATTCTTAGAACCTAATTATGTCATTAGAAAAAAAATGCTCCTCTTCGCAATAAAATAATGTTTTATGACAAATTTTCTTTATAAAATAGTGTCAGTTTTTAAGGTTTAAATTTATTTAATAAACATTTAATCCTTTTATTTATCCATAGAACTGTTAAAATTTAAAATGTGATCTAACATTTTCATCCATTGATGTATTTAATATTTGTGTTAATTTTCTAATTCAATTTTATTATTTGAATTTACTAACCCATTTACCATACATTTATTAAATGATTTTTATACCTATATGGACCCTATTATAGTGATTCCATAATGCGTGGTGTCTTGTGTCTCAGTCACTTGTCAACTCTCATTGGCTGGTTGACTATACTTGCAGAGATTTCGGGAATCGTATATATGACTGGTCAAGATAAAATGCGCGTGTTTACGTTTCGTGTATCGCCTGTGTGATGGCAACGAGACAGGTTAAAATCATACCTGATTACCTGATATTGAAAACTGTGTTAATGAATTTCACTTTCTGCAAATACCCGGTATTCTTTTAAGTGAGCGGTTGAACTCTCACTTTTAGCCTTATAAAATTTCTAAAATTTTTCAAGCCAACATATCCAATTTTGCCTTATATATATATATATATTAAGTAATGTTATTAAGTTATAGTATTAAGTCAATATAGAGCTACATATTTTAAACTCTTTACAACACAATATTTTCTATAACTTAAAATCTTTGTGTAAAAATATTCAATTTACTAAATGTCAAACTAACTTAAATTATGATTAGATGATTTACATTAACATATTAATGGTAAATTAACACGTTAACTAAATGCCTATTGTTTTAATTTTCATTTACTATTTTTTCTTACTATATTGATAATGATAATTATGTAATATTTTTAATAAAACTTTTTTTGAACATGTTTTATTTTTTTTCTGCTTTACCTTTAGTTATAGAGAACTTAGTGTTAAGACGAATTCGAGACATCGCGTCATGAGTAGCAAAACTCAACGCTGCGCTCTGTAATAATTTGTCCGTAATAAATTTTGCTTAGTGGAACTTGAACCCACTGTTGGTAGTCAGACGTCTCACTGTGCCACGAAGGCTACAACAAATAAAAAAATCCTGAAAATTAAAAGAACTCTTTGTCGCCGGATTTTTTTCAATGTATGACACCCTGATACGTACAATTGTATTTGTATTACTGGCATACCTTCTCATTAATATAAAAAAAGGATATTTTACTAAGACATTTTATTAAGACTTGTTTTACTTTTAAAATATTCTTATTATTGTTCGGTACGTAGAAAATATCCCTGGCGAAGCAACAATTTAAAACTAAGCCAGTCTATTTCCTAAAGTCTTAAGCGTAATCTCTACTGGTATTACGTACTTAATTACTGTTTACTAGTAGCTGTTCGTGTTAGTGTCGTGCTGGCAAGATTTACGAGATTTAAAGGAATTATTTCACATCTTGAAGTTTAAAGCACGAAATTTTAAGTAACTTTTTATTCATTTGCATATATTAAAAGATGTTTTAATTGTTGATTGATGAATAAAAAAGTATCTTTAGATCCCTTTCTTGTTCATCTTATTGATCACCAAGGCAAGGGTCATGCCACAATTAGGAAAGAAATATATTACACTTGGACTCTATAATAAACTATTAAAAGAATCCAAAAGTATGTTTTCTTTTCTATTTTACAAATATCTGATACAAAGATGAGCGTAGCGACGTATTTTATAGCGAGGTCAGGAAAACGAAAATATAAATAAATAGAAAAAGAAGAGTCAAATTTGAATCTACAATCATTTCAATGCCGAATTACTGCATCCAAATTATTAGTGCAAATTAAAAATATGAAATTATAATTTTAAAACGACGTTCTCTCGTAAAATTTTAATTAAGGAATGAAGCAAGAAGGATGTAAAAAAATAAGAGACCCATATAAGCTGGAGTGCTTCGGTGTCCATTAATTACAGTTTAAAAAAGCATTTTGAGCACCGCCCTGCACGGTGGCTCTAGGGGGTTCTTTCTAACATGATGGTACGGTCCTACAATATTTAGAGTTGTATTATGTGCTTGCTGCCCATATATTCGTCATTACTGGACAGGATAAGTACAGATATTATTTTCTAATTATATTATTCTTAATTGTTCCTAAATATATTGAAAAACTATTTACTAAAACACTTCCTTGAATGTCGTCATTCAATATATCGATTAGGGGATAGAAAGTGGAGAAAGGCGCCTTGCTACTAGGCTTGTATCTAAACTGTTTTGTGATTTAATGTAGAAAAGAATAGATAAAAACTTTTTTGAGTCGCGTTTTCTGACCTGGATAATACGGAATATTATTTAGATAGAGCATGCGCATGAGACAGTAATAAAAATGTCACAGTATTACAGAAACAAAAAATAAAAGTCATGTGAATATTTATTAATTTACTTACTTGTGACCAATACTAACAGTTAAGTTATAAGTCAATAAACATTACAAAATATTCAACATATTTTTTCTGTTACGATAACATCATTTAAATTGGCTTTCATCCAAGGCATAACGCAAAGTATATTGAAATGAATGTATTTATGCCATATTTAGGTAATAACTTATTTGGCAAGTTTGCCAGATTAAGTATATGTTTAGAATATTAAAAAATTAAAGTATTGTATAATGTATGTTTCCCTTTCCACACATTTATTTCATAAAAGATGACCGTTCTATTTTCTTTTATTTCTGACGCTCACGTATTTTTCGTTCGTCCGTTCAAAACAATAAATTATGGATACCGTGGTTAGAGAACGCCACGTAGCAGGGTGTCGCTCTGGGTCGCTCCCGCCCTCATCCCTACTCGATGAGAAATGTTCCGGGGACTTTTATACCCTTATGCCCCTTTTTGTGAGTGATAAGGAAATTGTGTTAATCGGACCCAGTTATTTTAATTCTTGACAAATGAGATTAATGTTATTTTACAATATAATTGTAGGTCCATTGTCCTGAATTTCTCACTCTTTCCGCTTTTAAAAGATATTGTATTTTTTATGTTTGGTATATTTCAATATGTATGAAAGGAAAAAAAATATGGTTATTACACATCTATCGCGATCCTAATAATGCGGTAAGTTTAATAAATTATATTTTTCAGAATTATATATGTGAAATTACAGCTACTAATATATACAAGTATTTAAAAATTCTAGAATACTCTATACAAAAGCATAAGTAATATTAGTAGATATTTAAAGATTTAGTTTCTAAATAAACAAAATAACAATAACTGATTAAAAACAAAAAAAAAACATTTTAATATGTAATACTATTTTATATATTTTGTCTAATACTAACAACACTCAAGAATATACAAATAAGAATATTATAGCAATATATTGTTCATTTTTTTTATCTATAACAAAGTATCATTTATACTTCGTCAGAAGACTCCCACGGCGACCGACAGTTTGTTTCTCTTTGTAAAAATATGCGTAACTGGTAACAATTGATAGGGGAAGCGAGGATAAAGTAGTTCATATCTCGAACCCTTTGCTCCCCTACACTCCTTTTATCCCTACTCAAAAATCGCTTCGAGAGTCGTGTTTTCGATGTCGAGTCTACCCTACTGGTCTCGTTTTCTTCCAAATTATGCTATAAGGGCGAGAGAGAGTATGCTTACGCTTTTACAAATAATATAATTATGCTTAATATTTTCAATAGATTTGTAGATATGTCTTATTAATAATGAAAATTATAAGTACTTTTATTATCCAGGTCATTGTGGCCATTTAACAGCGTCTAATTGTAAAAGTTATGGGTTTAATTTTTTTATTTCATGAATTCCGCCACGTACTACGTAGTGTCTCGACTCGTCTAGACACTAGTCTTTTCTTTGTGCATGATACCTGCGATGGCCTGTGCGGGAAAAAGCAGAAAATATTTTGATTAATTTTACATTATAATAAACGAAGTATGAAATTGTCACCTTACATTTAGTTTATAGAAGGATTATGACTTTTTTTATAAGCCCTAAACTCAATATATATGATTGATTGTAAAGAATACATACAGTTTTTACAAGTTTTGATAGCATTAAAGACTATAAAATTTACCTACCCTTAGATTATCGTTGAATTTTTATTTAGTAATTTCTTATGTTGCGTATCCTCAGAATAATAGTTTATTGCATCTCTTCATATTTAGAGTAAACGGGAAGCCCTTCACACGTTCATAATTTATCATTACAGTCATACCAACAATAGGATTGAACATTAATTAGCAAGGGTAAAACCATGGAGTTCATAGAATGAAATGTAGATTGTTGTTTTTTGATATTACTTAAGCATGCAAATCATGTAATTGTGTAGGAGTTGCTAAAATATACATCATATATAACTTAGATGTTTATTGTTTGCTCGTGAAGATCATAAATTGAACAGAATTTAAGTGTAGCCGAAAGTCAAAGCTCCCTTAACCTCTAAAATCAGCAAACACGGGCGGTGAGTCGTGCTAGTGTCGGCTAAAGCTCACCCGGCTGCTGTCTGTATCCGAATCGATAAAATTCGGGTCCGCGCCCCCGTGCGTTACCATGACGACGCCCGCCCGCCCCGCCGCATCTCCGAGAACACCGATGTTGACTTAGACGGATAGGGTAAGAGGCTTATTAATGGTTTTATGTTATTTTGCTTTAGCTCATAAAACGTTTTCTTTTAAAAAATGTTTGATCTCATTATGAAAACGTTCTTTGATAAATGCGTTTCTCAAAAGTATGTAAAACGGTAGCCATTTACCTACTTAATTCACTATCACTCTATATATTTGGTTTAACCGCGATCTCTGTTCTAAATGTGCCTGTAATGTCGGTATATATTGTGCCATCGCCATCTTGCCAGACCGCGTGACGCCATTTCAAATGGGGTAGTGGGTACGCTTTCTGTGATACGTCTACAGAATTATTTACAATCGGGAGTTTGTATTCTTCTAGGGTGAACTTTTGCGAGGGTATGAGAAAGCGACCTAAGATCATTCATAATAGTCTCTGTGTAGTTAAAGTTTTTGTTATAATAATAGATATTAAAATCTCATCATTTTTAAAATAACAAATATATTTTGTTTGTTATGAAAATTAGACGATATGATTGTAGCATGACGATGAAAATTACTTTATTTTTTGCGCCCCTTAGTTTGCTTTAACGGTAGAGCACGGTCAGACTACTAAGTTGGTTTGGGGTGCGTTAATAGGGGCTACTCTACCATTTCTCTTTTATGTTTGATATTATATTTATGAATCTCATGTAAAAGTTTATAGAATAAATATACATATACATACTAATAGTAAGACTTAGTGAACACTGTCACAGATGCTTCGTAGCTGTATGTCGTCTAAATTTGCAAGTCCAGCCGCTTGTATCGTAGTACGAGATAATTCCTTATTATTATTCCCTTGGCGCAGTTTTAGCTCTTTTGTCTTTCACGGCAGGCAATAAAGAGGCAGACGCCTGGAAATGTGCTGCATTTATACAGGTTCCGAGCGCTTCTAACACAGAGATTGTGTTTTATTTTCTGCGCTCGACGCTCTTTTGCCGAGCCCTCTTATTGCTTTGCGACTAACAAGGTTTTTAATTATTTTCTTTTAACGTCACTTTCAGAAACACACGAACGTTTTCTTTTTTAGATGAATACCTAAGGGCTTTATTATGGGAATGGTTCTTATTATATTATTTTAGGTTGCGTAGTAGTTCATTTTTAAAATGAAGGACGTTACGAGAAAGTCATATAAGAGAATGTTTTTATATTATGTAATACCTTAACAGCGTCGTGGCGCATTCTGACTGTAAATGCAAAGGTTGCAGGTTCAATTCTCGCTCGGGAGAATGATTATATTTATATGATTATATTTAAACTTCTTCTTCGGTCTTTTTTTCGGTGTTGAGTCGTTCGGTGTTGAGCCACTCAAGACACAATTCGTGACGTTGCGTGTGAAAAGTGGAGAACAGGGTGTTTTGGCACTAGCATCTCTCTGACTACCCTGCTACGTGGGGAGAGGTGTGAAGCTGTAAAAAATATACTTTAAAAAAATCCGAGTCGTATACATTTATAAGACTCGGATGACTAATTAGGGTACTTTTTATAGTGAGAATATAATAGTAGAGAGAATTCAGACGTTGTATATTGAGTGGCGGAACCTAACGTCGCGCTTTGTCTTGTCATCCAAGTGATAAAATGAAAATATTTTTTATATAATCACTACTCCGAGTGAAATCGATCCTATAACCATCACATACATGTACTTCACACCATGTCACACATGATCCTTATTAAGATGTAAATTTATTAATAATCACATGAGTAGGTAAAAAATACAAATGAATAAGGTATATGATTAATTTTATACTTGAATAAACAAGAGAAATAAAATTTGTATTTTTGTTGTTAAAGGCAATAAACTGATATGGGTGAATATTTTATCAATGCCATTTTAATAATAAAAAAAACACTTTGTTAGAATCCAAAAGAATCACTATTTTACAAGTTTTATTTATTATTAAAAGTTATTATTATTAAAAGATGAAATATTATTTATTACAATTAAGATCAGAATAGCTGTGAATGTGATCTAAATGTCATCAGATCAGAAAGAAAAAGAGCGGCGTTAAGTTCCGCCACTCAACACTCAATGACTCGATTTCGAGCAGAAAATCAAGAAAGGAGTATCTTAACACTACTACTAGACTGCTACTAGATCTGTTTGACTATCTTGCTTTGCGGTAAAAAGCTTGAAGCAGAGAAAATAAAAAAAAATATAGAGCTGAGTTAAATAAATATTTACATGTCCAAATAATTGACAAGTACGTTTTTTAAGTGCTATTCAGTATTAACGAAGCAGTTTCCATGGGGCGGTTAAGCGGAACGAGAGTCGTGAATCTTATTAATGATTTATTGGACCCTTCGCCCCCGCGCTTACGTACGGCTCATGATGGACGGCTCTTTGCTGGGATTATATAGATTATATTCGGTACACCCCTATTGCATTCCCTTATTAATAATACATACTTTGGATTATGGAGTCTTTGTTAAGATTTTTAAAAGGGTATTTAGCTATAAATGACTATTTTTTTGTCACTAAATATTTTCTTTTTTAATTATGTAATATATCGTTTGACATTTTTTATGCATATATAAACTTTTTTATCTATGGACACATTAACAGTTTATAAAAAAAAAACAGCTTCATGCGTTTCCCGCATATCAGGGGAGTCCATGAGAACCTAAAGTCGTGACATTCCGTTCTCTTTGGCCCGAAATCGAGACGGTGATTGTGTATTAAGTGTTCTACCCTTCAGCTGCAGCGCCGAATATTGTCTTATATGACAGGATAGAGAAATGAATATAAAATGAATATATAATCGTCACAGTCGGAATCGAATCCAAAACCTGAAGAACCTGTGAGTCACCTGACTGTGAGTCAGGAGACTGTCAGAAGACTGTTTAACTGCGCCACGATGCCGATGGTCTCAGTACAATTTATAATTACAAAATATATATTTTACTTTTTGAAAACAAAAAAAAAATATTTCGAATTTAGATTTACTTGTATTTAGGCTTAGACTTAGATTTGAATCATTTTATTTTATACTTTGAAAGTCTAAAATATATTTATGGTATTGTTGATTATTTTCGTAAAATATTATTATAAATCATCTCATATAGAAGAGAGAACTATTTTATTCACTGAAGGAAAAGATATACAGCGGGGGTTCTTTCGCGGAAGAGATTGTTAAGACTGATGAAAGAATGTCAAGAGGACTGACCCCGAATAGGGAAGGTTGGGAACAGGTATTTATATAGCACATTTAATAAAAAAATCTGCTAAAATATAAAAAAGGGTATATATAAAATATTTAATTAATATATTTTATAAACATGTCTATATAGGCACATGTCATAACATTAGATACTTATTATGGATATGAGATGAATAAGTTAAAATCATCAACAGTTGTGAAATATAACTAGTTTTAAATAAAGACAAATGATCTTTTGCACAAAAATTGTGACATAGAATGAGATATCTCGAATCAATATTATTGAGTTTGGCTGATCTTTATTAGTAAGCTTACACAAACTAAATGATTTAATTTACGAAGTGTAACTATTATTGTGAAAATACTTCGTTTTCTATTTTGCGCTCAAAATCGAGACATTGGGCGGCGGAATTCAACGTCATGTTTTGTCTTAGGTACTAGAGCGGAGAAATTAAACTGCGAGTGAAAACCGAACCCACGATCAATGCATATCGTTCTTCAGTTAGACGTTGTCCCATTGTGCCACGATAGCCGCCATTGCCAACACTGTTATATAGGAAATAATAATTAGTTTAATTGTTAGTATGTATATGTAGAATCTAGATAATCCAGTTAATGGTTAGAAATGTCCTTGTCAAAGCGACTAACCAGACGCAAGATTCAAAGCAATTTCACTCCACAAAGGATTTACCACACTGCTGTGGTACAGTTATATGTTAGGACGTTCTGAAGCAGACATTGTGTGTTAAATTAGAACAAAGGTATAAACAGATATAATAAATATTATTCCTAGCAAATTGAGCTTAATTTCACCATAATATAATCCTAGGATTTTTGTAGTAGTAATTAATATAAGTATGGAATAATGTGTAACGAGACTTTTTTATTGTTTATTAAAAAAGTTTTTATAGGTAGATACTGAAGTTGTGTTTGATTATATTGAATGGATTAAGGTACAAAGGTTTCTAATGTTAGCTAATAAATATTTGTATAATTCTTGAAAATAGATACATTCAGAACTTTACTGTGTACCTATTACAAAATTAAAGTGCCTAGGTGCGTTGAGCATGGGTTTTTAGGAAAAATTACTCTGGCTTGAAAGTACTTGTTATTACAATTTATATAGTGGTACAGGAAAGTGCGAGTATGGTATCATTATAATATAAAGTATTGTATTAATAAAAAACTTGAAGATTATATTTTAATTTAGAGGTAATAACGCTTTGTTACCAAAAAAAATGACCTAAGACATTAATACGTTTACGCCTTAATGACGAACATAAAACAATTAAATTTGATAAAGGATAGGTTAAGTAAGCATATTAAATAATAATAAGTAATACGTTAAATCAACTAAGTACTTATGACACCACCAGATTTGAGTGATACCTTGTTAAGATTTGTAAATCCAATACCGCCAACAAGAGATCTTAAGTGTAGAATACTAGAACAAGCTTCTAATTTGCAACGTTGCATATTGATCGCAATCATGTGCAAATGTAGTACATGAGTACATAAGCGTAGTATATAATAATTCGTTGAGTATGTAAAGTTCGTAGATATAGGTAGAATATGTCGGCCGGGGCTCGCAGCCCGGATGTAACTATTGGCAACGTCTGGCCGCGCCCGCGCCCGCTCCCGCTGCCGCTCCGGCCTCACCCTTCGCCTCTGCGACCCATTTTAGTGAATAAACTCACCAGAGATACGGCCCGAAATTGCATGGTAAATGCTAAAGTTACGATTGTATCCTGTTGTCAATTGCATCACCTCTCGCCACCTGATTCCCGGCGCGGCGGAGGGAGAGCCGCTGGCTGTTTGCCGCCTGCTTGCTTTGTACCCATTTAATAAGTACATTCAGCCATGTTGGCGAGTGCACACGACAGCGTTGATGTGTAGTAATTACTTTCGGAGTAGACGATTGTTCGATACCCATTGTGTTGCCGTAAACGCCTCCAGCTAAATCGGACAGCGGCGAATTGATTCGGCGTATGACAAAGGAATAATCGTTACAGGGGTTGATTGAGTATGATGTTTTTGAATTTTGGTTTTAAATAAATATGTTTTGTTTAGTATTTGTTGAACAAAATACGTTTACCTATATACATACTTTGTGAAATACAGGCTATTTACATTTTTTTTTTTCATAATAAAGTGAATAACATGGGCCGTTACAGTACACAGAATAATCAAACGAATTACAGAAATTCAGTACTTAATAAAGGCAATGAGAATAATGATCAAAATTAAATTAAAATTTCAGAACTGTTCGTATTATTTCCTATAATACATAAAGACACACAAAGAGTTCCAGTTCGAACTTATAAGACGTATTTGTACTGACGCATAAAATGGTAGCAAAGATTTTTTTTTCGAAAAACCAATTACTATTAAAAAATTACTATTGATATAATTTATAAACAATTATTGCTAGTTTATATTATTTATAAATAAATATACTTGTTTAAAACTAAAATTCTCTTAGAAGTGTAAAATCCAAACCCAAACATTATTTCAGAGTCAGAATTTCCGATTTCAATATTCTACGAAATATAACCAATATTTATAAAATAAATCTTTTAACGGGAACATTTGACAGTAGCCCGTGGTCATAGGGGTAGTAACCTATTTACCTATTTTTAAGTGTGTTTCCTACTGTAAAGCCCTGTGTTTAGATAGGGCTTTCTATAATGTCTTTTCTCTTTCTAAAAAAACCGACGAAAAACACGACTTTCATCAGCTTAAGTTTTACTTTAAAAATGTGTAAAAATCGCAAAAACAAAAGTTCTTATCGTTTCGTCTAAAATTGCCTTCCACGTGTACGTAGCAGCTAATTAGCTTTGTAAGGTTTTCGGTAGTTCGACAGATATCACAAGCATTGACAGCAAGGGGGAGGTTTTTTAATTACGAGTTTTTGGACACATCGCCGCGGAGTCTGGCATGTCCGTTTGACTACAATGCACTTTTATTTGGCCATCGCTTGTATTTTATAATATTTTTATTTATGTTCACGGTCTAAGTAATTTTGTTGAGAATCCAGCTTTTAGCTTTGTTATCATTGAATATTGAATTTTGATATAACTATTAAAAAATTTTAAGATTGCTTTATTTCAAGTTTATATATAAGTATATAAGAAAGCTTGTAGAAATTAAGTACTCACTAAGAAACTAGTGTCAAGACACTCCATTCTCTGATTACCCTAAAAAATGTTAATCTATATAATTAACAAGGAGGTAATATATAACACAGTCTTGTGTGTGTTGCAATCAAGTAATTACGACTGGTTAAAATGATTTTTACTATTTTCGGCTTCAGGGTCGTTCTTTGTTCTCGTGGATAGAAATTTCAGTCAGCTTGAACACTAGATCTCCTTAGGTATCAATTTGCCGCTCCAACGAGAACACAAACATATCCGACACAATTGCTGGGAAAATTGTTTTTCCTCACTTGTTGTATAACTACGTGCAGAAATCGTGTAGCATCTATTGAATTAGCTTTTGTTCGAATTAGAAACGTCTGTTTCAAGTTACAGAGTTAGGCATTTTATTTTATGTATCAAAAATGAATTATTTTTTTAATATACCTTTTTCAGCTTCATCAAGATAGAATCTAGATTCATGACACTTAATTCTCCATTTTCCTTCTGAACTCGTGACATTGCATGTTAAATCACTGAAATCAAAACTGTGCTTTGTCCTACCAGAGTAAGGAAAGGAAAATAGTTTGAATAGGCATATTAATTTCGCTAAATGGGAACTGAATCAAAAACAATCGCGAATACAGTCTAGCTCTGCAAGTTTATGTTATAGTAGATATACCTACTACACCTACTATATACAAGTAAATATAATTTATTGATTAAAACAAATATACAGCATGTACAAATTATAAAATTAATTATTTACGTCAATAAGCGTTCATAATAGAAGTCATTTCAACGTTATTTTAAAAGAAATAAAATATAAAGAAGCGCCAAGCGGGAAGCGGCATGCTTCTTTGTATAACGTTGAATAGAATGCAGGACGATTCGAGAAGGGCGGACGGTAACATTATTACATTTTCCGGAAATTCTATTCGAGAAATATGCAAGACATTCAGCGCTTGCAAGAGATCGTGTTCTCGCAAAGAAATTGCTATTTATGCATTAAATGATATATTACGTGCATAAATATTTTGTATTCGTTTTAAAATTTGTAAATTAATGTATTATTAATATAGAGCAAATAATTTATAATTTAAAAGATTATCTCTATCTATCGAAACGTGAAACCGAAATATATTTTTATATATTTTTATTTCATTATTTTGGAGTCATGAACGTAAGGTACAATAAGCATAATTAAAGTCTAATCTATTGTGACACGTAAAAAATATCTACTAAGTGGATATTGAGTAGATTTTATTCAACTTTTTACAATACGTACGATGTGTACCTGTATTTTATTCCATCACTTATTACTAAAACGAACAATGGAGGACAAAGGATTTCTTTCTTTTTGTGTTGATCTCCGTAATCTTCTAGTAAACCTACAAAATACTTCCCAAGCACTCAGTTATTTGCAGCTTCACATTTTTTCCCGCACAGTGGGATATTCAATGAGAGTTTAGTGTCAATACACTCTTTTTTCCACTTTATTTATTATTAATTTGCAGCTATTTGAATTTTCATTTCTTAATAGTAATTTCATAGCGATGTTTTTTTAGTGTGGAGCTGTTTTGGGTAAAGATGAAACCATCTCATCCAATGTTAGTGTAGAACGGATTTCCGTATAATATATGAAAGCGGTGGCAAGACGTGCCCTGCAGCAGATTTCTCGGATGAGTAAGATATGTTCGCCTCCTTTTAATATTTTCCTAATTATGTTTACAAAGCTCGACTCCATCTCTTTAGAGTTATGCTATGCTCTGAGTTTTTATTAAATTTCATCGTACTTCTTTCATTTAAAAAATTGGTATAAAATCATTCTTATATCATCAACTTATCAACGCACACAGTGTAGTGTAGGCTTTTTTCTAAGAACCGATCGCGTTGCAAGATATGATCACATCATAATCTCCCATCGAATGTGGCGGGTGAATCGAATTGAATCATCTCGTTAGTGATTATATCAAAACGGTCTCACCTAGAACGAGCTCGAACAAAAAGCTCGTTTCCAGTGCGAGGGCCGGCTGTGCTGCCATCTCGCGCGTTGCTAGGATACGCGGCGATCAATACAGCCTCCGCCGGGCCGCCTAATTACCAGTCCCCGCGCCGCGCTCAGCATCCCCCGCTTACCGCCGCCCGTCCCCGCCCGCCCTCGCCCGCCGCCCTCGCCCGAGGAAAGTTCTCGCCCGCCCGACCGCACCGCTTCTGTCCGATTTAAATATCGGATGATAGAATTCACGTTCAAATGTTTTCACCATTTTACATGAATATTTATTTTCGCGAGCCTTTGTTCTTTAGGACAATGCCGATTCTCGTTCTTTTTACTGAGCGTTGTTTTGTTTTAAAATAATAATAAAACATAATATTTTCTTTTGTACCTTTGTCAATTGTCAAATCGACGAATTATGAATTTTTGATGAAATTATTATAAAATTATTATATTTTTTTGTATAGGTTCTTGCTTGATCTAATTTTTTTATAAATTTTCTGAAATATTTCTTACCATTAGAATAGATAAGCCTCTTTTTATTAAAAAATGCTAAGAAGTAATGTGAAAAAATTTATCAACAGAAAGGTATCTTCTGGAAGTAAAAATCTATTATTATAAACATTTTATATATTCCGATGCGCTAAACATTTATAGCGGGCTGTATGGAGGTGGAATATAAATTCCTTTGTTCTAAAAATGAACAATATCTATCATATTTTATGGTTCTCTGTAGTTTTAATCTAATATGATTTCAACACAATATTTTTGTATTTATAATGTACCTATATGTACATCTCTTTTATAAATATAAAAAAAACGATAATTCAGATTCAATAAAATTTAATGATACTACAAAATATGAAATAAAATTATAATTATTGGTTAATTCTGACTTTAATTATTTATAAAGTCTAAGAGAAAAAAATTAGGTATCTATCAAGAGAGATAGTCATGGGATCGTAATGTAATTTATTGTCTAATTTTATTTATTATTATATGTTTAAGTTCTTATTCGTACATTTATCAGCAATAAGCGCTTATCAGCTTAGAAAAAGATATTACATTTATTACCTCCAATTTTATATTCTCCATACAACTTAAAATCAATCGTTATAATCTTAACTTATCTCTTAAACTTTGTGTGTATATTTATGTACTTCTTTACATTTCTATTTATATATTTCATATTTAACTACAAGTCAACACCTGAATATCATATTATACGTGCTTATGTCCTTAACTTGAAAGTTAAGTACGGAATGAGGGATACATAATACCCACCTATATACATATTACGCACATAGATATATATACCGACGTACACATACTAGGAGAAATGTTACACATTCTTTTCCACAACAAAAGGGAATCCCATTCCACCTTCCTGCTGAGTTTCAAATAGGGTTCGAAAGTTTTCTTTGCGTGAAAATATACTTACCTATGTGTGAAAAATGGCAAGAACCCTTTTAGAGTGCTTCGTAGACATTTTATTTTTTATGTGTTTAAAATAAAAACTAAATTTTTCTTTTATATATTATATATATTTTTTTCATTCTACATAGCAGAGTCAGAGAGTCAGAGAAAATTTAGTGCCAGGCCACTACGTTCTCCCCTTTTCGCCCGAAATCGACATATTCCTTGTTAAGTTCATATGTGTCAAAATTAATATGCGTTGTAATTGTTGTCGTGTTTAATTTTTATAATATTTTTATAATATATAATATTATAATATAATATATTATATTATATATATATGGTTTCATATTTTTATGTGATAACAAAATTATATCGTTTGCTTATGTCGCATAAAATAATACTATACACAAATATTCCTCTTGTTCTAAAATTTTATCTTAAAACAGTCCTACGATGTGGGTATAATTCCACACCGGTGCCCCTTGACATTTCTAAAGTCTGTTTATCTGACGCCGAGCTCACCTACAGAGTATATTAAAATTTTAATTTCAAAAGAGAATAGTAATGGTAGCGTGCACTCGATTCTATTCATTCTTGTTGCAATTATTTAGGTACATACTACATACCACATAGCGAACGATTTGTAATGACATTTACAAAATTATACAAAAAAAAAAATGTTCCTTACCAATAGAAGCCTTAATAATTGCGCTATAAGACAGTGTCTATAAGCACGATAGTTGTGGGTTCGATTACTACTTGGGGTAGTTATTTTTAAATAATTATTAATTTTCTGTTCTTAGTACTTAACGCAATGATGATACGAATGCGGGTGGAAAGCGGAGAAATATTTGACAAAATTTTATATTTCGTGTAGAGTTGTCTCAGTTGTACTCAGTGTACTTGATTTGAGTTATATATTTACTATGTACTACAAAAAAGAAGAATGCTGTAAATGCCCGCAAAAAATCCAAACTTAGATGACTTAAGTGTAACTTTAGGATTTTTTTTTCTTTTTTTTAGTTCCCCACTTTCCGCCGAATTCTGAAGGCATTGCGTGTTAAGTGGCGGCATAGGAACATAATAAGTTATAAAAATCAAGTGACCACTGAACAATTGAATAAAGAGAGCTTTAAAGCATAGTTGAATGTTCTTGCTATACTTATATCTAAAAATATTAATGAAAAGAATTAAAATATAACAATCGCGTTTACAGGCAAACTCTATCCTTCTGAACCACTATGATCTCATTGTTGAACTATTTTTGTATTTTATTAATATGGCGTTTTTTCTTGTTTGTTATAGCTAAGTTGACTTATACGGGCTTTCATCAGTTGTTGTGAAGACCTGGTCTTCAATTTTTAAATATCAGTTGAAAATTGATCTCTGTTGTTGAGGTTTAATTGCTTAATTTCTTACAAATAATTTTATTATGGCTATAATCAAGATTTCACTATTCGAAATCAAGTATAATATCGTATAAGCTATACAAAAAAAAAGTTTTACGCCGTCTAGTAACTGCGACAGGCAGACTAACTATAAAACAGTCTGACAAAAAATTGACGACAATGCGCATGTATAACAAACAGACAAACACATATTCACACTTTTTAGTTTTGCTGTAGTGTAGATTTTTTGTGTCATATTTAAATTGTTTTTTCCATTTACATACAAATAAAGGAAGGTAGCTTTAATTACATTTGATGGAGCATACATTTGATGAATTTCATGGAATGTAAAATAATTTGAGCACAAGACTCAATCAAGAAGTACTAAGTAAGGTAACTGAAGACCTTGCAAGAAACTCTCCAAGTCTTTTGAAAAGTGCATCGGTGCGGAAGCGCGCTCGTGCAGACTTTGAGCCTTTGCAAGAGCAAGCATCGATGTAATTGGATTGCCTCGGGATTCTTAACTAAACACTGAATGAAGTTGCTTTTTAATGCATCTAAGATCTTTCAAAGACTTACATAAAATAGGTAGATGAAAAAAGTATGAGAAAACTTTTGTAAAGCTTTGACATCCAGAGACCTGATGTAATGAGATGTGCTTGATTAAGCAACAATTTCCTACTTCATGTAGAAATAAAAATCTGTTTTATTTTTATGAACATTATATTATTTAATTATATTATTATTTAAATATTTTTATTCCTGTTATGGATTAAGTAGTAATAAGTTACTCTATATGTATTGGAGTAGATTTAGAAAATGCTCATAACTCGTATTTTTGTAAGGTCAGGTAAATGCAATTGCTGTTGTTTTTGCAATCGAGGCACGACTTTAAATTAAATAGCTTTTTTATGATATGATTCGTAAGGTAATTTGATGGTATATTTGCTACTATTTTTAGCTGAAATACATGAAGCTTTGTAAAGTTTCATTAAAGTTTCATTTATAATTCTGAATATTTTCCGACTTAAAATTCTCACAAGTACCTAATTATTTCTCACTTATGCGATTTATCTATATAAAGGACAGCATTTTTTCAAGTTTCCAATTAGATTCCATTATAACTTCCAATTACGAGGCAAATTATAAAACACCCTTGTCGTAGTCTTTATGGTCTGTACATTACATTACAAAATTTTTGCATTTTGTTCGTATTAACAAAGAATAAATGAAATTCAAAAATGTACATACATAGAGTAACTCTTTTTTCCCATTATCGTAGAAAAATACTAGTATATTTTTTCCATATTCTTGTGTATGTAAACGTTTTCTTTACCCTGCGATAATACACGAAGAGTATTAACGACATTTGAGACTAAATAGTATTTCTTGACGACCTTTTGAAAGAAACCCTAATAAATTTGTCTATTAGTTCGACTTAGTCAAGGCACAGGTGACTTTTACGTCTGTTTTCAAATGCAAACTCCATTCATAGTTGTATTAATTAATGCTTATAATATATTTTTATATGTTTATATAAGGTATTAAGGAAATTATCTCTACCTATAGAGAAAAGCAGGTTACTTGGTATAAAAGGAAACCAAAATGTTCATTTTTTAAGTCGGAGAAACTGTAGCTACGCACAGAGTTGATAATGAGTGTAACTACCACTTTCTTTGAGTCCACTAGGAAGCAAATTGCACTCAGCGCGCAGCTCCGATGTCGCTAACAGCCACTCGAGGACGCTTTAACGGCGACACTGCTTTGACAAATATGTACATACGTACTACGTGGACGACATTGTGATATAGTTAGTGTAATATCTCACTGGGATGAATAGGATATCCTTTTCTTATGACTGTTTGCAATATAATACCTTCAAGCTATAAATATCAGAAGGAACGACTTTCACCTTTATGAAAATGTGTACGAAATAGTATGTAATGTGGTACCGATAGAATTTAAATGAAGAAGGACCACATAAAGATAACTCTTTTATTATAACGAATTGTAAATAAATATCCCTCATATTATAATGTTTGATTTACACTTTTGTATGAAGCGTTGTTAGTCAACGGGTCCACTGGTAGTAATGTATGTTACATTTAATGATTAACTATATAAGTGTTTAAAATTAATAAGTCAAGATTTAGTAACTTTTTCACGATTCCTAATCTAAAGCCAGCCATAGACATGTTGAAAACATAAAAATTTTAGTATTATAAGACGTTGTTTGCAGTTTTTTTCCTAAAAAATGTTAAATCATTTCTTGTGATTGTAACTGACGTTAGACACTAAAACGTTAGACAGTTCAATGAGTCGTGATAAACAATTGTAGTATTTTCTTTCTTAAACTTATTTATTAGATGCACCTAAGTAATATATATCTATGTTATATATTAAAACAAATTAACATATTGTGTCATAATTCTAAGCTCAACTACAAAGGTTCTTGTATCTTTTGTGTTCAGTAGGTTTTTTTACGACAGGTTGACCTTATCCTTGTACCCACAATATGTCCTGAATATATTACTGGTAGTGTTTGATTTGTACATTATATCCACAAGTTAATTTAGTTGCAAATACTGCTAAATCCAAATATAAAGGTTAAGTTCTGACTAATATTGAAAAATAAAAATAAAGAATGTAAAAAAACAGCTTCACGCTTTTTCCCTCGTAGCAACTCTGCTATAACTGGCTGACTGATATTGACTGATACTGACTAACCAGTCAGCCTCCTCCGCTCTGGTACAGAAGAGTACGCCGTGTGCCGTGTGCCTGGTACGCCGTGCCTTGTCTTAGGTACCGAGGAGTGTAATTTATAAATATAAAGAGTGTAATAATTAGCAAAAGATATGATCCGGGGCCTATAGCAAACGAAATAAAACATAAAAAATATATAGCCACAAATACATATACAATTAAAACTACTTTCGAATAACTACCATAAAAGTTTTAATTAGAACTCGGATGTCGATAAAAAGTCACAATGAACATAAACAATGTAGTAAGTGTAAGAGGGAAAGGGTGTTCCACTTAAGCATTGTCTTGATTTATGCAGACATAAGCGCCTGTCGCTAAACACACAAGTTACCACGTGAGAGGATTAGCTAGTAAACGCATTAGCAATTGTCATTAGGCGCGCGTTGGGAGCTAAACGGCTCGGCATCTCTAAACTCCGAGACAACCATCATGTATTTTACATTTTCATCGCTGCTTTGAGATTAAAGTGGGTCTTTAATATTAACAATATAGTATACGAATAGTGTAAGTATTAACCAGGTTTAATGTAATATAATATTAATAAAGCTATTCGTGATATGATCTTTGGTTTTTAAGATTATCGTACATTAAATGATAATATTAAACTATTTAAACAGATTAATCGTATTTATCGTATATAATTTGATGAATGGTAATACATTTTAATATTCATTATAATAGATTCACTTATTAAACCATGTACTCGTACTTGCTGTTGTTGTTATATAAATAATATTTTTAATAGCGAAACTACATACAAAGTGTCATGACAGTCACTTTTCCATTCCTCTACAACTTCCTTCATTCTACATTCGTTCACAACTCCTGTATTGACAAAATTGTTGCTATTCAATTATTTTATTTATTTAATTTAATTTACAATTAGTGACAATCTATAAAGATCCAATTGGCACTAATATATAATTAAAAATTAAATGTGAAAAGTCCTCATCGGAAAAAATATTCAAGGTTAAGTTTCACTGGTAGGGTTTTTTTGCGATTTCGAATTAAATGACAAGTCTCAATTGTAATGAAATAGTTGAAAAATCTGTCTGTATATGGTCTTTACGGTAACATAATTTGTGACAATTAAAATAGTAAAAATCTTGCATAAAGTGTACAATTAGGTATATAATTATTTAGACTAATTTTCTAACTTACACTTATATAACTATAACTAACACTTTAATTAAAATAAAAAAAGAACATAACATTTTACTTTTTTTTGGATAATTGATGATGATGAGGTCCATACATCTCGATCTATTTATAATGGTGTTTGAAACAATCATACCAATTCTCGTTTTATGTGTTATTGCTTTTACTAATATTTGCTTTATGTGAATTTTGTAACTTCGTATCTTTTGTTTGACTAAACTAAATTCTGTTATACTATATTAAAAAAAAAAACACAGATATATAGTTCAATGCCTTCTCCTGTATAGTTATTACTCGTGTTACCTTACACATAAATAAATGGATAACCACTTTTAAATTTACACTTAGGGAGTGAAAGCTTTGATACTAGAATGAATCAATTTAAGCATGTAAATATTACTTCAGACTTTAATTCGATATATTGAACATCAACGATGTTTCTGTATTAACTAGGTATTGCTTGGTTTTACAGTTTTACTCTTTTTCCTCCATAGTAGAGCAGTCAGAGAGAACCTAGTGTCAAGAGACTCAGTTCTCTGTTTTCTGCCTGAAATCAAGACATTACGTGTTAGGTAGTAAGTTAACACTGCGTAAGTTTTGTCTTAGGTATGACGGCGGAGAAATGAAAATAAGATTAATCGTTCCTCGAGTGAGAATCGAACCCACAACCATCGTGTTTACAGTAGACGTTGTCCAACTGCGTCACGATTGCCTAGTATCAGATCATATACTGTTGATTTCTAAAATTACACTGTCTTTGATAGCGCTGTGATTAATCTTGGTTTACGAGTTCTCTTTAGAACTTTAGGATATTCATATGAAGCTAGTGGTGCCTCGTGTCAAAATCGTTAACTTGTTTGTGAAACAAGTACCTACCTCTTTCCGGACACACCTTGGTAGATTCTGTTAGGAAACTGAGCTTTTAGTTTACTAAATTGTATGTCTTTCCTATTGCCTATTAATGATTTTATTTTTCGACTAAAAATATTTATCGAGTTTTTATTCTATTGGAACCTTAATATTGAATACTTTTTATCCTGAGTAATTCTATTTTTTTAAACATTTTGTGACCTATGCGTTACTGGCTTGTAAACATTTATCAAAAACTTGCACTTTATCAAAAAACTTTAAAAATCCGCTTGCGTTGTCCTAGACACGTTGTGTGATCCTAGACATCACACGTTGCGTTGTCCTAGACATTTCCCAAATTTTCCAAATAAAACTGATTAATAAAAGTCGGCGTTAAGTTCCGCCACTTAACACGCAAAGCCTCCGAATTCGGCGGAAAGTGGGGCACGGAGTGTCTTAACAATAGGTTCCCTCTGCCTACCCTGCTGTGTGCGGGACGTATGGCGTGAAGCTATTTTTTTTTTTTAAAAGACAAATTACGTATATATGATTAAATCATTACTAGGTAATACAATGCAGTATTTGGCCTATCAAGATCGGAAAACAGTATCTCAAATATAACTTCATTTTAATTTATAAAAACGCATGAATAGCGCAGAGGCACAAAGTATAACTGTAAACGCTAGTGGTTGTGGTGTCGATTCCCATTCGAGGAATTAAAGCATTTAATATTAAATTTCTTCGGTCTGGTGCCGAGGTAAAGCACGGCGTTGAGCTCCGCCACTTATCACGCAACATTTCGATTTCGGGGGAAAGTGGACTACTGAATGTCTTGACATGAGGTTCTCTCTGAATAGGGTAGTCTGGCTATGCGGGAAAAAGCATAAAAATGTTCTAATTGTTATATTACATTTCTACAATCTTTATATTTTGATATTGTTTACTATTGTGAACTGTGAGTTTACAATGATTAGAGTATAAACATATTTTCATAATGATATATTCGGAAATAAGAAGTTTCTTGTTTGTTACTATATTAAAAATAGTATTAGTAATTAGAAATATGAAGTACTTTAATCAAAATAAGCTAATTACGAAGTCGAATTAAAAAAAAAACCGTTGATTTACTGTTAGGATAAAATAAAAAGTACAACAATGAAGTTTCATTTTTTATTAGCATTAAACTTATTAAGTACTTAAATTAACAAATTAAATATAAATCTCAAATAATAACGTAGTTTGGCATTCGAAGTTTTGTAGTTGTTTTCACGAAACATACGCAATGTTTTCATCAGTTGACTTAATAACCAATTTTTATATATTATATATAAATATACACTTTATCTTTATAACTAGTTTTAAGAGATCAAAACTTAATCAGGTAACAACAACTTTGCAGGTAAGTTGAAAGGTACAACGTTATTTTTAATCAAATTAGAAAAATATCTTTAACATTCTTTTAGAATTTCAAATATAAATATATATTATAATGTTTTTTTTTAAATTTTTCCGCTACTATCACCAATCACCATTATCACATTTCTTAATGATATTACAGTGTATACTTTAAAAGGGAACTTAGTGATGTTGTGTTCGTCCGAAAAGCGAAATAATATTAATAATTAATTAATGTACATGTGCTCAGTTTTAATATGAAAAACATGGAAATACAAAATCTACTTCAATAATATTTGTAATATAATATTTAACTGATTCAAATACTTATTTTTATTCTTGGTCATAATTTTGCGAGATATTTAGTAAATGTGTCACGTTCTACATTACAAAAAGCGTTTACACTTTAAGATTTAGTTTCTTGTTTAATATGACGCTTTTTTTGTATTTCTTAAAGTAATAAATTTGATACATTGCACACATATTCATCTTCGTTGATATGTTCCCTAAATTACACCTTCCCCCTTATCACAGCCCTTTAACCGATTACCATTAAATAACAGAATATAAACTATAAACAAGTGACAACTATAGAATGCTACATTCGATAAGTACACAAATTTTCATATACAAAATTATTATATTAAGTAGTTAAAACAAATGGAATATTATGAGTGACAAAATTTATGAGCTATAAATATCCATAGAGCTAGGCTCTTATTAAATTTTAATAATAAAATTAACTAATTGCAGAGCATTAAGTCTTACAAAATTTTCTATGTGTTTTAATAAATTCAGTTGATAAGTTAGCCCGCTGCATCACACGTGCGTACAATTTTTGAGTAGAATTACAATCTGCCGTACAAAATATATTATACATTCAAATTTTGAGGCTCCGTTAGGTGGGCTTCATCGCATATTACCTTCAATATGACTAAAAAGCTTAAACTAATAATCATGATGATTGACACATGAAATGGTAGAACTGATCAAAGTTAACGGGTTCCAGTTCATACTCCTTTTCTGATTTGTGAAGCAGTTCGGGGTTGCGTTTCAAAAAATTCCTCACCCAATCTTCACCAGCCATACGAGTGTTGACGTCGAATGGATGATTGAGGTTATTATCCTCTGCGTATTGGAACGCAAGTTCTCTTATATCTCTTCTTGAAACGCCCATGAAAAATTTTTCCATACTTTTGATATAACCTACCAAGTCTTTCTCTTGACTTTCTGTGAATACACGTCTATAGTGTCCCATTAAAGGCTTTGGCTCATCTGGTTGTTGA
Source organism: Dryas iulia moderata (assembly GCA_019049465.1). Lineage (NCBI taxonomy): Eukaryota > Metazoa > Arthropoda > Insecta > Lepidoptera > Nymphalidae > Dryas > Dryas iulia. The sequence continues at coordinate 5,564,644 of CM032416.1, read as the reverse complement.
TACCGAACCTTGCTGGCTCGTCTTTGGAGAGTTGATCTTGGTATATGAAAAGTTCTGGCAGCGAGCTTGTAGCCCATCTTGCCAGATACTACAGCGGCCACGGCTTTCGCCATTTCTTCTTCGCTCCAAGATTGGCGACCACTCATTCTTTCGTATTTTCGTACCATGACTATCTGAAAATACACAAGTCAGATATATTCGCTTAAAAACAACTTGTAAACACCTAAGTACAACAGGCTTGGTATAATTCGGAAATGTTGCGTAAGTAACTGTCATGTATTGGGGCCATGACCACTATTTAAAAATTGATTGGTTAGCTCTGCTTAAAATGCATAATATACACCTAAATGTACCTATAACATAGTAAATAGAAAGAAGGCAAAACAATTAAAAGATAATATATTAATAACGTGATTATTATTTAAGTATCTTAACAAGAGTCATTACCTAATTACTAGGTAGAATTAAATAAAATGAAAAGTAGACATGGCATGATGCTCGATGAAGGGTAACCGTGGCCTATCTACCGGTTTTGTAAACTGCGACCAATGTCGACTCGAGGTAATGTAGCTAGAGGTGTTTTAGAGGCTATCTTCAATGTAACTTTGAAATAATATTTATCAATATGTAAATGTTGCTCATCATTATTCAGCGTACGTAAGTTGTATAAGCTATCTTTTTTTAGTTATTTTAATTTAATTACAATCTTAAGAAATTTTTAAAATACTTTGAATGAATTAAGTCTCGATCTCGATTCGGGCGGGAAATGGAGAACGGAGTGTGTCGACACTAGCTTCTCTCTGACTATACCCAACTATGCGGGAAAAAGTGTAAAGCTGCTTTCTTTTTTGAATGGCTTCATATGTACGTATATACTATACAAAATTACACAACTTATGTACTGTATATAACTTGGTAGTTTTGTAAAAAGTTTAGTTAAATACGAATATATTAAACACAAAAGTACTCGAGAAAAAAAAAGATTTTAAATAAAACAATAATACTACGTGATACGCTATGAACAACTATTGTTGTAATGTAAATAGATTACACCAATTGACGTAGTCTCGGTCAGCTGTCAACGCTAAGCAGTCGATTGTGGGTGCTCTAGTATAATCATAATAAAGGCTATATTTGCGTAAACAACAATGACTAACCGTGTTGGCGACCGCACACCGCATCGCTCGCAACAGCTGATAGTGAACACAGTTTGCGATAAAATGTAGCGTGTTTTTCCAGTGCGATAACTTGGGAAACGCGCCTGTGAGGCCCCTTACGTTGCACACTTAATACTGCAATAATACCTCGCCGAAGTCTGGCCCACAGCCTACGAGTCTTAAAGGCACATTAGCGCCGATAATGACTGGTGTCGTTTGCACGTCATTTGTGTTTCACTCTGCTGCCCGTTAAACGGGAAATACCACTCGATAGTTGTTGACCGTCCTTGAGTGACCGCGTCTTATTTTTTATCTGCCGAAAGAACTACGTCGACGTGCGGTCAGCTGTTTGTATTCGTTATATTATATACATCTAACAACGTGTCCCTACAACTGAGCATAATTAAAAGTTCTTCAAGTGTGAAGAAATCGTTCAAACGATGATACCTCGCTTGGTATAGTTAACTATATTTGATTTGGTTCCCAGTAAACGAGCAATGTAATGCGTACAAAATAATAGATCGAGATAAAGATAGATGTTAAGACGTCACTGTAGCGGCACGAGCACGGCGTGAGCCGAGGTTACTGTGACGCGTGACTTGCAAGGTCCCCGCTGCATTGCACGATGCGCCAAGGTTGCCACGCTCTTCACTACCGACACGAGAAATCTAGGTCTCACAAAACAATAAGTGGTAAATTTAACGTAAAACATAAAGGAAGAAAGAGTATCCGAGCGCTCGGCAGCCATCGGGTGGTGGACCAGAAGTGAAACCAGCTTAGGACGTTACCTCGGTGCATCGAGTCGAAAGTGGTTTTCGGTCGAGTAAATAAAGTAGGAATTAAGGGGGTGTCTGTACTCACGGGCGGCGGGTTCGGGAGCGGAGGGTGAGCGGCGGCGGCGGAGGTGGCCGGAGCGGGCGGCGGTGCGGGCGCGGGCAGCGAGGCGGCGTGCGGCCAGACTGACGGCGCGCGCGACACTGGCGCGGGGCCCGTCTTGCCCCGCCGCGGCCCTGGCGCGCTGACGTCACCTGGCCCAGGGCCCGGCTGCACGACTATTTTTGTCCACGACTAATTATCGCCTTCCTTTGTCCAATCATATGTTTTGTACTGAAAAGGAAATCAGGTTTTATACCTACATACGTCTATAGGGTAAAAGACTCAGTGCTATCTATTACTGCATTGAGGATGTGCTCAAGTGCAGATTTTACATAATTCATAAATGAAATTAACTAAAACGTAATTAGTAAAGTTTTTTCACTGTAGCTACTCGAATACCTACTACACGCAAAAGGCTTATGTTTGTTATGCATTGCGATATGTAGAGCATTTCATCCGGTTATATAAATAAGATTACAGTGCACGTTATATTAAAATACAATTAATATAAATCAACAGCATTCATCATGATCAGTACATTTCAAAATACTTACAGTTTCATAAAAATAGCGACTCGATTATAAGATAATTGTAGGCTTTAGACTACAGTAAGCCAGATTAGAACAAGAACAACAATTACCTAAACGTGTAGACTAAATCATTAAGATACTTCCTTTAATTTAAATGTATAGACAATAACAACACAAACATTTAAAACAATCTATTTACTTCAACTGTCGCTTTCGATACATTTTGAGTACCTGATTAATGATTAGATATTTTACGAGCAACGGTACTAGATTTCTACTGCAACTTTTACATAATTGAGACATTTAATGGTAATTTGTACATAAGCGTTAACGTTGCATTCATTCACTGCATCGTCCTGGATAATTCAGAGAGTAAAAGTAGCTTTTTAACAATCTCATTTTTTAAAACAGTTGAGATTGTGGTAGTGGCGATGTGTGAAATTTTTGTAAACCGGTGGAAAATTTAGGATTTTTGTAGAGGTAACTAACAAAAGGTAAGCTGATGGGGATCGTATTATGTGGACACTTCGCTACTGGTATAGATATATGAGAGATAGCTTCACGAAAAAGGCTAACATAGTTTTTATATATTGAGCGTAAGGCTGTAGTATATAAACTTACTATTAACAAATGTTATTTTAACAGGTTTTTTTATACTAAAACACAACTTACCATTAAGTTATCAATTTTTGGAGTCTTTATCCTACAAGATGATTTCTAATACTTTTTCCCGGAATCAGCATTATCTTAGATGATAACAATATTAATCATAATAAAATGTCAAATATTTTTTTAATAATGGTTATTGACATATTTATAGCTTCATTTTTAATTTAAAGTCAAAAACAATAACGAATAAGAAAGGTTAAGTAAAAAAGGTTGTTTACAATCGATGTTTTTAATATTGTAATAATAATAAAATTGAAGTGTCACTAATGCGATTACTTATTGCAACGCATATGTTTAAACGCTGCACCACCGTATGTGGCTTTATAAAGCGTAAAACTAGAAGGAATTTAAATAATATACATTTTAGATGAATTTTCCTACATATGTGGTGTTTGATATTTTTATGTAATCCATACTAATATTATAAATGGGAATGTCTGTGTGTTTGTCTGTCACGCTTTCACGGCTAATCTACCTGTCCGATTTGGATGAAGTTTAGAATGAAAGTAGTAACAATAACTGGGTCTAACATAGGCTACTTATTTTTTCAAAAATCTACCTCTAAAGGGTTGAAATAGGGGATGAAAGTTTATTTGAAAAATCTACACCGCTTGACCGATTGTAATGAAATTTGGCATAAATATAGTTAATAATTCAAGGTTAAACATAGGCTACTTTATTTTTCAAAAATCCATCCCCTAGGGTTCCGATATACCGCAACAGCCATGTAGTTTACGCGGCGAAGCCGCGAACGGGCTGCTAGTCAACGTATATAATAATAATTATATTAATAGAAATTAGAAAAGAGAACTGAGAAACATGCACATAATTAAACACAATTAGAAGATAATATTCGTTATAAAAAGAAGGCAACAAATTCTGAATATATTTTTATAGGGAAAACAATAATGAACCTACGTGTACTTACTACACCTATAAAGATTACTTATATAGATCAATAAAAATCATGAGGCCATCATGACGCAGTCTTACACTTGACAGTGACGATTGGTTGTAGGTTTGATTTTCACTCGGTGTAATGATTTTGTTTTACACAACAACCCTGCTGTGTAAGGCAGGCAGGGGGAACCTAGTGTTAAGACACTCCGTTCCTCACTTTCTGCCGAATCCAGAGGCATTACGTACTAAGTGGTGGAACTTTACGCCGCGCTTTGCCTCGATACTAGAGCAAGAAAATGGAAATATTAAATATTTACACTACTCGAGTGGGAATCGTACCCACAACCAGTCGCTTTGCAGTCACACTTTGTGCCTGGCCCTGTTGGTGTAATGGTTACAATTTTTTTTTCATTTCATTTTTCCTCCCTAGTCCCCAAAATAAATCGTGACGTTGAGCTCAACGGCAATCGCAATGTATCATATCATATCAATCGGATAGTGGAGAACGAGTGTTTTGACACTAAGTAGTTTCCTTTAACTATTCTCCTATACGGGTGTGTGGGGCTGTGAGATTGACATAGAATAAAATAATGACTGTTTTGAATTTATTGTGTTTATATCAACATATTTTTTAACCCAGCACACATAATTCTAGGATATACCGCGAAATTTCTTGATAACTTGGTATAAGTCATACATTAGTCATAAAGGGATTTCACGGAATATCAAGACCAACGATATAGTCATTTCGTTTCGTCTTCCATGTGCCATATTTCGATATCTTTCTCGGATTTTAAAATATAAGTCACATAATTTACATCAGGTATAGTCATTATGTAAAATTCTAGTTACGATAGTCATCACTTTGTATTTGCTAGCGTATTTAGTGAGGAGAGTTAATTTAGTTTAGCATTTATTTTATATTGTAAACGATTATTAATTAACAAAACTTGTTTCTACATTATTCAAGCGTTAATTGTAATTGCAACAACATATTAATTAATATGACGTTAAAATGATTTTCAAATACATATTTGTCTATTTTCCACTAAAAATAGAGATGTATTAAGTGGCAGAACTCAACAAATGCTGCGTTTTGCCTAATGTACCAGAGCGAAGAAATAAAAATAATATACAATATATAAACATTCCCCCAAGTGGGACTCGAACCCACTATCGTGTTTATAGACAGGCGCTGTCCCACTGCGTCCCGACAGCCTCGATGAAAATAAATCTGATAATTACACTACTGCGGTTAAAAAATGGTAATTATCGTATCCCTCCCTTTAAGGTACAGCTATTATGTACAAATCAAGGATGTAGATTGTAGGTACGGTCTACAAGAAAAAATTATAACACAACAAGTATTTCATAGCCCGAGCCGAAAATCTGTTGTTTCCACTAAATATTACTCGCAAGTCTTTTTGTATACCTTTTATTAATAGTCCATAAAAGATCTATAAATACTTAAATATTTATTTATTTACCATTATAAAAACACAAGAGCTTTTTATAATCACAACATTTTAAAAAACAACTTTTGGGAACAACAAAATCCCTACTCTGCTTTGTGCGGGATACAGCGTAAACCTATAAAAAAAATGAGTCGTTTATATTCTTTACATCGATGTGATAACGTCCATTTTCTTATCTTGACATTCAGCTATCAGTCGTTACCTTATTATTACATTTGTTTTCTATATACTTATCATGTCGCTAGAAATTGAAACATTCGTTACTTTATCTATATCTGCGAATATACTAGGATGGGAACAAAATACTTTTAAACCCTTTTACAAAAAATATGGCGTTTAAAATTTGATGTTTTTAATGGAGAAGACGTGCAGATAAAGCTAACATATAAATATTTTCATAATATTATGTTACATAAAAATTTAGTAATTAATTATATTAAATATTAAACATATAGCAGTATATGTTTGACACACAGTTTTGTGTACAGACATGCAGTTTACTAAGCCTTACTATAAAGTACTTGTGTAAACACGACAACGAGATGTTTACTAATTTTCGTTCGTCATTTTGCATATAATATGGACGATAAATTCTTATTATTTCTAATTGAATAAAAAAAATATATCACACTTCAAAATTTTCATTTTTCATTTTGGGGCCAGTCCGGGCGCAGAGGCACCCGGAGTCCCACATAACCACGTCCGAGTCCCCAATCGGGCTGGTATCCGTAAGAGATTTCCTCACGTAAAATAAAAAAGAAAAAAAGGCGCAGAGGCACAAAGTGTGACTGTAAAGCGACTGTTGGTGGGTTTGATTCCCACTTGAGAAGTGGAAATATTGATATTTCCATTTTTTCGCTCTGGTGTCGAGGTAACGCGCGGTGTTAAGTTCCGCCACTTAACACGCAAAAATGACAGAATGCGGGGGATAGTAGGGAACGGAACATTAGGTTCCCTTCTGCCTACCCTCCTGTGTGCGGGATACAGCGTCAAGCTAAAAAAGTAATAATAAGAATTTTCACTTGCTGGAACCCTCCTAGGGTTGCACTGTATTCTTGTGACAAATTCTATGATCCCTTATTTTGCTCTAAGCGAACCTAGTATCAAGACATTTCGTCCTCCACTTAACAAATGGAATAATAATTACTCGTAAATAGTAAAGCTCTTATGTCTGAAGTGAATGGAAAAATAATACTTAATTAATTATCATATGCTTACATTACGTAGTCAACCAGCTAGCTAGCTCAGCTGGCTTATGTGTACACATATCTATGTAATGACTAGGTTTAGTTTGTCTTTTTTATTTATTTGTAATTTTCACACTATCGTAGCGCTGATAGTTGGAGATAGTTGTCATGCCACTCAAAAGAATATTTATGAATAAAAACATACGTATAATCTAGAGTAATAAATAACTAAATAAAAATTACGTATAATCTAGAGTAATAAATAACTAAATAAAAAAATTAACTGAAAACATACTTGAAATTTACACGGTTTAAAGAAGTAATGATCATTTTATTTTTAATTTAGTTTCTAACTCTTAAAATTGATATCAGCTAAGTGTTCATACTGCAATTTTTTGTGTGTAATTTATAAAAAGTAAGTAAAAAGAGATATATTAAGGCCATTGTGGGTCAGTGGGTCAGTGTCTGAGTGTAGACCCAAACTCTATCGTTTGGGTTTGCTTCCGATTTGGGGGAATGATTATATTTAAATTATTTTCACTCATCCGTACTGATTAGAGCACAAATCTAATAAATACAACATTGAGTTCTGCCACTCAACACGCAATCTGCAAATTTTGGACAGAAAGTGGGGAGCGGAGTGTCTTGACACTAGGTTCTCTCAGACTACTCTGCTTTGCAAGATAAAAACGTTGTGATGCTAAAATGTCCACTGTTAGAATGATTTGTCACTTAAACCTTATTTATTATTGCTAAGCTTATTTCCAGTACTATCAAGGAAAAAAAAATAGTACTATGTCGCGTAATAAATGCTGTAACTTTTCTATAAAATATGTGGTGACTACAGTAATTATAATAATAATAATATTTATTTTTGTTTATACTGAAGATAGACAGGTTGGAGAAATTTTTAAACAGACGTAGAAACCTATATCTATCTAAATTAGACTATAACATATTTCGATTAAAAATAACTGATCTTGCAGTTATAATGCTGCAGAGCTGAAAATCGTCGTAAACACTTCATGATTAAAAAAATATTTAAAGAAAAATATTTAAATTATTAAATGCAGGAAAAGGTGACTGACCTGAGACAAAAAATAAATAAATTGGAAAATCTTTTTAACAAGTAAAGTAATATAGATATTGGATATTGTATAATACAAAAACGTAATAAGGTAAATAAATAACACGGAAATGTTACCAAGAACATTTATTTGCGATGAATGCTGTTGTGTAAATTTAAAATACATTTAATTTTATTTGACAACTTTTAAAGTTACATTACGTCTATAAGTATCAATATTATAAACACATTCAAAGGTTCAGGTCAAATAATTCAATATTACCTTATTTAAATAATGGACTTAGACTTCGTAAAAAGTAATTCTTATCATAATAGAAATAGTAAAACATATAATTAAGTTATATATCTATATTTTCGGTTTGGCTCGAACCACTGTTCGACTACCACTCAGATGTATTTTTTATTTCACCACTCACAAATAAAGATAAAGCGCGACGTTAAGTTCTGTCACTTAACATATTATGTCTCTACTTTTGGTAGAAGGTGGAGAACGAAGTTCTTGTCGACAGGCTTTCCCTGACTACCGCGCTAGGAAAAATCCTTTAGGTACACAATAGTAATAAAAAAAGAAACGATTCTTATAGTTACATAATACTATAGGTTCATTATTGACATGGCTTATTATTATTGACATGGCTTATTATGATGTACATATTTAGCTATTAAAATCAAATATAATTTTCTTTACTACTATACAATTTTATTCTTAACAATATTTCCGTGTTTTGTACAAACATCACTTTATTGAGTCATTTATTTCTAACGTAACTTGTAAATAGAAATATCTGTTTGGTTAAATTATTCAATATTTAACATTCTTCATCTATTTATCATATTAGAATACTTGCTTTATAAAGCAAAAGAAAAAGTGTGTTATTTTTATTTATTATAATAAATAAAAATAACACACTATTAAAAAACGTGATAAATTTTATTGGGTTTATTTTATTCACAAAATATCTACTACATTCATCACTTTTACTAATTAACGTTTGGTATTTCGAAAATAAAACAATAATACAATTAACTTAGTAACAAAAAACTTAGTAAAAACTTATAAATAAACAAGATATAATTTTTAAGGCTTCCACAATAAAATACTGACCTTTACAGATTATAAACAAAATATGTTCAAACGAATAGAATAAGAGCAGGCCAAGGCTTTTTAAATAATATTCACCAGAATGGCCCAGATGAAGTGTTATTATTTGGTGGTAGAATATTGTGATTTAATTATTTTTTTGTAATATTAATATTTAAACACATTCAAAGTTTCAGGTCAATAATTCAATATTACCTTAATATTGTGATTGTGATTTAATTATTTTTTTGCAATGTTAATATTCACTGTTCTTCTTGTTGTAGTCACCATCACCAGCGCAGTAGAAGCAGCGGAGAGCAAGAAGAAAATAGAGTTACATTAGTAAGATTCCTGTTCATTGGATTTTTTTTGAAATTAGATATATATTTTTTACAATGTTCTAAAATAATATTAATAATAAGTAATTTAGTTACATTATCTTAAAGAACGTAGAAAACTGTATTCTAGTAGAAATATATTTTTTATTGTTGATTTTCGATCTTTCGTTGAATTTCATTGGATTTGGAAAATAAAAAGATGTTGGCGGTGACATGTCACTAATTTCTTTTGTCTTAGCTTACGTGAACTCACCTTTACGGTAAGTATTATTTATTAAAGATAATATACATATTTATGATTAAAAACTCTTTAAATCACAGCCTTATTCTAAATGTATCGCTTTATAAACTTTTACTATAATTTCATTACGGTAATATGAATTAGTTCCCTATAGCACGTACATTTGATACAAGATAAACTTATTGGACCTTGGTCACGGACGCTACGTGACTTCCTATAAGTGCTCACATTCATTATATCTCGAGTGCATTTATGTAATCTTCTTTGATTTTATGTTTGCACAAATGGGAAGATCGAATCTGTTTAATGTTTTAAATAATTTAATGATAGTAAGTACTTCACAAGTATTTACGTGTGTGACTAATCTAATTATCCACTTGAAGAGTTTACAGGTTTTATTGAATAAGATCCTTTACAAAGCGAGATCTTCATGGACCATAACCATTAGTAAACACGACTTACTATTCAGGACCTAAATTAAAATTTATTTAATTTTGTGTACCTAAATTTTAAGACAAAATAACTACTGAAGTAGATTAGTTTAATCGAGACTAAACGCTTATTATACTTATTATACGCTTATTATACTTAATATACTTTACTACAAATCTTCCTAATGCGTTCAACACGTAAAATGCGTGCAACACATATATAGTGATACAGACTTATATGTCAAAGATATAGCATTACGCAGTCATGTAAAATTTATATAATGTATTATTTAAAACATGTTGATTTTCTGCACATTTTTCAACATAAGTTTTTACTGTACCAAATTTCATACTTCAAAAAAGGATGCAAAGCTTTTTTTTATGTATTATTAGTCGTTATTTCGAATATGAATAATTTTTAATAATAGACAAACTTTACTTATTTATATATAATGTATATTCACTTAAACCCTTGAACTCTCTGATTTTTATTTTGATTATAACTTATACGTCATCTGAAATAAATTACTAATTAATAATCTAGTTAAAATCATTTGTCGTCGTCATCGTAAAAAGTTGCTGAAAATAAAGGTAATTATTATTTTGAAAGAGTTTCAAGCCAAACTTTCTATAAAGACTGATTTTTATAAAAACAATAGTCTTAATAGAGAATGTGGGGATTTTGTGGTATACTTTTGTAATCGTCTGTGAAATCATTATTACTTTAAAAGTTATGACAATTCTAAAGTTAGCATAAACTATAATCAGTATATTTTTTATATAAAAACAAAATTCTGTTTCCTTCTTATATATGGACTTACTGCAAGCACTTGCGTTTTAAAAATATTATAATAATTATTTATTCTATTGTCAACTAAAAATAATCAGTTTGTTCGTGCTTGTGTCTTGCCAGGAGGACTCAACTATAGAACGTCCTCATAATGCGTGACTATTGACCCACCGGCTAATAGCCTCTCGACGTAATGACCGACACTTTTTGCTATCTTAGTTTTATCCGAAGACCGAAGTTTTAAGCTCGCTATTTAAAATTATAAAATTAATAATATTATATTTAATACGTGACAATTATTCAGGTACATTATAATTTGAACAAAGTGTACAAATATTTAATAATAGTTCAGTCAAATAGTTAACAATAGTTCAGTCAGTTAGTCATTATTACATAGCTTTTATGTAATACTGACGATATAACAAAGAAGTTTTCATTTTTCCTTCCATATTCCCATTGACTATTTATATAATCGTTTTCAATATAAGTTGAAATTGATTTAAATCATTTATTTGACCGCACTATATAAATCAGCAATTCTACAGATCCTTTTATGACTTGAATATTGATCCTGCGTATTTAAATACTAAAATCTAAACTCTAACTAAAAAGAAGAAAAGTGTCGGGTACATTGCATTGCAGAAAGAAGAATTGGAAGCAGTGTCTTGCGACCAGTTTATTTTAAAGGGATTCCTTTAAAATAAACGTTGACGTTCTCCTCCATGGCAAAATGTCTCTATTTAATCAATCAAATTTAATATTCTACTAATACCGACTTCGAAATAATCACATGAAACAAATTAAGCGATGATAGTTCTAGATAAACCCAGACTTTTAAGTAAATATTTTAATTAGATTTTAGATATTTACGAAATAACCCATAGTCATACTTGATGTTAAGTCAATACGTTTTGTATTGCGATCTAATTTCTGTCACAAAATGTACAAGCGATGCATATTTCAGTTGCAAATTCGGTTCTTTTATTTGGAACAAGGTAATTGACCGACTTTACGTTGTATAACAATGTAACCCACACACGTGTAAATCTCATATGAAACGGTGACGTGTTTGTACGAGAGTCGAGTACGCGGTACGCCATGTGATATCTCGTAGCGTACGTCAATTATGTATGCCCTATTAGTATACTACTTAGTAGGAGTAGGTGTAAAAATAATCTAATTTTAGACAGCTTATTTACAAATAATTATTCATTGTTGAATATATTCAGATTTTCCTTTAACAACCGACCTACTGGTTGCACAGGAAAAGATTTTTAAATAACAGAACATAATTTCAATTTCTTATATATAAAAGATGTATTAAAAATGTTAAATTACAATAATATTACATATACAGGTTACAATATAAATAACTATAAAATATACATATTTTACACAATATACGTATAATTAAAAAGCAGACTCTGCAATGAGTATCCTCTTCACAGAAGTAGTAATTTATAAAGCTTTTGTCTTCATTGTGGTGGTTTTTTCGGGTCTATAAAGAGCAATCGGCGCTTGAGCCCGCTCTTGGCATTCACCGCGTGCCTTATGATGGATAGGAACACATATGGCTGCGCAGTGAACGCGAGGAGGTGGACTGTGTGATGAATGCTCATTCACCAACTATTCTGTCTTCTATATCTTCATGTGCCAACTTTCTTCAAGTCAATCTTCATATATTTTGTGGTTTTACAACGTACGTCCTTTTTCACTTAAAAGGCAGTTTTTCTTGAACGACGATATTTTATAATTCTCACTAATTTATTTGGGTTATATTAAAAATCAAAGTTGAAATATTTCAACATAAACATGGATTTTTTTTTTAAATAAACACAGAAACTATATAAAGAATATTCCAATTATGTCGAGAGTCAATGATATTGCTTGTTAAAACATTCAGGCGCTTCAACGCACAAATATATTTAATTACCGATATACTGATGTCATGTCATGTCGTACCTATATTTATGGTACTTGTACCTTAAATATGTTTATATGATTTCATATTTGTAAATTATATGACAACAAAATATAAGCTAATTAGAAACGGTTAAAAGGTGAAATATGTGCATATTATTAGTCTTAATGTTAAAATATTATATCAATAGCGTGCATGAAAAAAGGTATTGGCTATTAAAAAAAATTGTCCAAGCCGTGAAATATGTAATAATTTTGTGATTATAACATAGGCTTAAATATAAAAGTTTATAACTTCGACTAGAGCTAATTTTAAATTACAAAACAATTCATAGAAACTTTGACCACGTACTTTGAACAAGTTTAGCGTGCGTTTGACATAGATTAAGGGTCTCCGGGCTTCGGGCTTCGGGCTTAGGGGCGTATTGTCCAACATAATAGGTGCAAGATGCAGCTGGCGCATTGTCATACGATCATTGCACGTTAGAGGGGTTGCACTTTACTGAATTAGAAATCTAGTTCGATATGACCGGTGTGATTTCAGCTATAATACAAAAATATAACACGCTTATAGTTGCGTACACCAAAAATAATATTGGGGTGCTTAACTAATTTTTAAAAATATTTTTCTACGCTAACGTGTTTTTGGAGGTATTGTATATAACTAAAAATATAATAAAATTATATTATTAATTATACCTTGCATAGTAGGGTAGTCAGTAAAGACAGTCTGTCCTGAATGTTCAGCCTAAAAATGAGATATTATGTGTATTAGATTAGTTTAGATTGTGATTGTGAGTATTAGAACTCAACACAGCGTTTTGTCTTAGGTACAATAGCGGAGAAAATGTAAATAATTTATTTATAATCAGTCCCTGAGTCCATCGATCAATCGAACCTATAACCATTTGCGCTTACAATTAGACGCTGCACTGAGCCGCGATGGCCTTATTATATTTATTTAATTTGTATGGTTAATAATAAGCTCTTAGAATATTGAGATTGATAGCAAAAGCAATTTACAATATAGTATACATAGTTTATGTACTTATATTTAAAATAAGATTAAGGATATATTTAAAATAGGGTTACAGCCAATGTCAGCAGAAATTATTGCGACGTAATTAAGGGTTCGAATATCTCACGAGATCGTTTGTGTTTCAAACATTTGTTGATGTTCGGTCTCAACCATTGATAGAATGTCTCTAAATTGCAGTGTGACTTTGTCCCAGATTCTCTCTCTATCTTAGATGCAAAAAATAATTCAATTAATTTGTTACATTTTAAGTGAGAGTTTTAAAGAATGTAAGTAATTGAATAAATTACTTTGTTTACGTACTCGTATTACAATATATATAAAACTCGAATTCCTTATTTTAATATGTAAACATAAATGACCAAAAATGTACGAAGCATACGAAATCCTAGCTTCACGCTGTATCCCGCACACAGCAGGAATTTTCAGCTAAATTCCGGAGGCACTACGTTACGTGTTGAGCTACGCACCGTGCTTTGCCTTGACACTATGAAATATTAAATATTTCGAAAATAAAATATTTAATATTTCATTTCCTCCAGTGGAGATTGAACGTAATTAGTCGCGTTTACAGTCACACTCTATACCCCTGCGCCACGACATTTATTTATGCATTTTTCGTCCTACAAATTGCTGGAATTATTTACGTATCTATATTTAGTACAAAAACATTAGTCACTATATTAACACAAACAAATTTCTATTCAAACATAAATAGAACTATTTTTATTTTTCATTAGTCTCTAAACCTTATTATTAAGCCCACGTATATTTGTTAATAGTTTTAGTAAAATTCAGGAAAGTTTACGGTTGTGCACTCTCCATGGTGAAAGAATGTAAACATTGGGGCAATTAACCTCCCTCGAATGAGGGGGCGGCTACTACTTACTACGACCACTTTTGAGGGGCAGCTGATTGTTTAATAAATCGAGTGCTTTACAATTTTAAGGCATTCATTGTCTTTTGAAAGGCTTTTAAATAGATAGTGTGCGGTTTATAAATAACAGGTGACACTATCGTATCACGTAGACCAGTATCTGAACTAAAAGTAAAAGTAGTTCATTAATGCCTTAAATATATCGTTTAAAATAATAAAAAAATACATATACCTATTATTTATTTTCTTATGTATGTATTTATTTACTTTACTACCTAAAAGTTAAATTTCTCACGACTTAAGACCAGTCTCTATTTATAGTTCTACCTAAGCTTTATGCCAATCAACGTGCTATGTCTTTGAAAATTGTGAACGTAGTGTCATAGTCACAAGGGCATCTCTATCACAACCCTGCCATGCGGAAAAAAGGCAGAAATTTTTACTGCAAATCTAGACATGTTCTTAATTTTCTTACAAACTAAGTGTACGTATCTTTTATCACCTAATATAAGGTCAAAATCTAATAACATAATACGAAACAGATTAATGAAGCAAGATATATGCGACGTAAGCATACGTGGAGGTCGTGAGGAGGGCGGGGGAGGCATTAGGGGAGGACCGAAGCCTCTCAACGCTTCCGATGACATCACACAAGTGCGTCTACGATCATGTATCCGATCATTGTACTCGCGCCAACAGCTAACTACTTATAACGCGGCCTTATAACATATGATTCAATGTAAACAGATTTAGTGTTTTCTTTTCTTTTGGCGAATTATGATGTAAGATTTCACTTCTATGTAACCTCTATATATATACAGGCAAAAGGTCACTCGTTACAAAATATCTAAAATCGCTTAACTTTGACAGAGAGATTATAGGCGGTCCAATAAACCTCCATTCTAGAAGTTTCGGGCAACAGGTAGTATTAGACAAAGTATAGATGCTTTAAAAAATTGTACAGAAAATCTTACGTCATTGTCATTTAAATATGTTTATCGTGTCCTTTACAAATTTTTGTGTACTCATAATAAAACTTTTTAACAATTTAATATTAAATTATCATATCAATGTAAAATAAAAAATATATATTGTATAAAAAAGGGTGCATCGAACTTTGGGTGAATAAAAAGATCGATCCCCTACATCTGTAGCCCGGACGACCTTAGCACACTTAATTTTTTATATCGCACTTTTAAATAAAGGGTTGAATTAAGGGGTTTGGGAGACGCGTGGCGTTACTGAACGTATACTGTTAGTACATTAACCTCTGTATATTTCTCACGAAAATATCTTACGTCATTTTATGTTGGCAATTTTTCTTTATTTTTTTTGCTATTTTTTCTGCAAAAATATCGAAAACCTTCGTAAAACAATATTGTTCACAAGTATTTTCAAGAACAAAATGTGTGGTATCTTATTTTAAATGCACATAGGACAACAACAGTGATCAACATGCACACAAACACACAGAAGCAGTAAAAGCAATAGTTTGTAATATTAGAGAAGAATTTTGAAAGTAACAATAAGAAGTTCCACAAACAGTGTTCTCAAATATTTTTTTTACAATTAACTATTTATACGTTTCATTTTATACCTTTTATACCCAGTATATAGTTTTGATTTGTGTTTAAAATAAATAAATGAATAATACAAATATTAATAAATAATGTTAAATCCTATTAATATTATAAACGTGAAAGTTTGTAAGGATGTTGTTATACTTTCACGTCAAAAACTACTGGATGGACTTTGATGAAACCTTACAATAAATGCTTGTGCATCAGAATAAAACATACGCTACAATATAAATAGATATTTTGTGTAATTGTCCAAAATATAAAGTTAGTAGGCTACTTTGATTTTAGAGTTATAATAACTGCTTCCGTAAATTCCGCGCGGACGGAGATAGAAGGCTCGTTGACACAGCTAGTATATCGATAAAAAAACAAAACGTAACGTTAAGTTTAAGACGCAATGTCTCGATATCGAATTGCTGCTCGATCGCTATCGAAGTACCCAGTTATGCTGGTAAAAGTTAAAAGCAGATATATAGACCCTTACAGTTTAAGGTAAATGTAAAAAATATAAATAAATAAAATTTAGAAAATGTATAATCAATTATATGTGGAAATAGAACGCACCTTTTTAATATTTATATTCGTTTAAGATAA
Organism: Dryas iulia moderata; assembly: GCA_019049465.1. Classification (NCBI taxonomy): domain Eukaryota; kingdom Metazoa; phylum Arthropoda; class Insecta; order Lepidoptera; family Nymphalidae; genus Dryas; species Dryas iulia. The sequence goes on along the minus strand of CM032416.1, from coordinate 5,547,875 downwards.
TTTTGTTTAGTCGCCAATACATACATGCATGCATGTGATACTAAACACACAAAGCACCTAAAAGTAAAGTTTTTATTGAAAATCAAATATAGTTTATTTCATATTGTTAAGATATTGTATAAAACAATTCACTTACTTGTTGGTATGTGATATTTTATGAATTGTAATTGTATAAAAAATATAATATTAAAAAGTATCTTATAGATAGCGTTGGGAGAGGAGAGCACTTTTATGGGTTAATAGAATGAATTACATAAAAATAATGTACAACAACTAGTCGAAGCTAGTACATTCAACAGGTTTAACTCATTATTTGGTCCGAATTTCGGCGATAGATTTCTATGACTAGAGTTGCAGGGGTTGTCAAAGGCCGTGGGATACCCTGACATTTCCCCTGGAAAGCACCCCACACAGCTGTCGCGATAATGTACGGCGACTTCGATGCATCGATTGTTTGATTCTGAGCTTGCATTGTTCTGGGAATTGTTCGCCACACTCTTTGTCGAAATTGCATCGGGCTCACTATCTAGTATTATTATTACAGTAAGAATCAATAGAGGACGTAAACGGCTGAGTTCACACGTATATAAATTCAGTTGGGGAAGGTTCAGTTAGCGTTTAAAAATAAAAACTTTTACCCTTACAGGTTTTCTGGAATATTATTGTTTTAAAATACTTATCAAACAGTCTTTTGATAAATTACAAATTAGAATTTTACCCTAAATATATTTACATTATTATATGGGGTACCACTGCAATAGAATATAAGTGAATAATTTCCACTCTTATTACAACCGGTTTTTGGGATTATACGTGTTATAATTATAATTTCCATGTACACAATTAAGTGCATAATATTACATATGCAAATACAGAGAGTGTGCAACTTTGAGATATAAAGTACAGTCCTAGACAAAGCGGGTTGAATTAATGATCCAAAATATAGGGTGATTTTTTGTGGATAGTTGTATTGTCTACGAGCCGGGCCGTTGTACGCAGCTGCGCGGGCGCGGGCGAATCAAATTGATACGCGCACATGTCACGCGTGTGCCGTGACGTCACACAATATGGCAAGCTCGCCGGCTGTCAACTTTGTAGCGTTTCATTATGATTACTTAGTATTATAATATCTTTTTTTTAGTATTATGCTTGAACAAGCCACCCATTTACGGCTTCGCTTGCATAAATTAAAGTTTCTGCAAATTTAATAAAACATTCGTATACATTTAGAGATATTCTATTAAAGAAAATTTAGATTGTTATAGTTTTTTCATTTATGAAATGATTAAAATAAAATAATGTTAAAATTAAATTTAATTGTTAAAGAAATATTGCTAAATTACAATAGTCAAAATGACATTTTAATGGGCTAGGTAGTTTCTGATATTACAGAAAAAAATTAATAAAAAAAAACATAGTTTTGGGTTCTAACTACATTGTGAAATACTCGCAATTATATTTTTTCTTATATATTTCATATATTCATGAACAAACGGCGATCGGTTACATTTTTATTATATGTATAGATGACACCATTGTGGTAGAAGTGAAATTGTCTTATTAAATTATACTGAAACTATCGCGGGTTTCAGTTTCAAAAACTAGTACCCCAAAAAAGTAAGTGCTTTGCCAATAAAGTTAGACAAACACCGTCAATACTTTTAACCTGAATCTAACACGTTATTTTTTGTGAATGGATAAGAAGTAAAGAGCATAGTGGTTCCACAGATTAAATTATTTGTGCTTATTTGCAAAATGTAAGAATTAATTAAAACGTATTTTTTAGGCCAACGGTTGAAAATATATTTAAATGAACACAAGTATTAAGTAGAATTAATTATTATAGAATATATCTTGATCACTCACGATTACGATACAATATTTTTAATAAAACTTTGCTTATTAGAAAAAAACTAAATGGAAAATACCCTACATTAAAGAGGTATATTTATAGTGTTTAATATTCAAAAGGGGCTATTGCAAATGTCCTCGTATCGGGCTATCCCCTGATTCTTACCGTTGTCCTCTTATCTAATATTACGTTATCAATGAATATTTTATTTCTAGTATGAATAACAGTTGGCATATTTAATATTTTTTTTAATAGACTAAAAAGCTGAACATCGCGTTTTATGAATTGTATAAAACATGATTTTGTTAAGTTAATGTTTAGCTTATTATATTAAATTGTTTTGTGAACCCTTGTTCTATATATATCTATAGTTCAATGTACATACAAACAAATGTAAAATATGTAAGCCCAAATATAGGTCAATTGCTTAAATGTGCTAACAGTCAATATAAATTTACTAGTATCACCCAAGTAACAACAGGGTATATGACTTGTTCAAATTTTTAAAAGTGTAAGTAACATTTATTGGAAGACATTTAAAATATACGTATGATATTTTTATAATAAAAATAGGCAAATAAAATTGATATACATTTTCCGTGTAAAATTTATATATATTTTTCCATTATTTCTTGTTATAATAAATAAATCTGGACAATGAATAAACCAAACCAGATGATGTTATCCGTATTAAATTAAATAAAAACGCGTATTCTTTATATGATTTCTTTGTGTGTAAATAACGAGGACTTAATTCATTTATTTGCATGCTAATTGAAGCTCAATAAGTAACAAAACCAAATAAAATATAACAATTCTAGAAACTAGTACTGGCATAATTAGAAAATGTATCTGGTGTAAATTAGCTGGTGTTTTATCATAACAACCATTGATTTCCAGATAGGTGTCCTTATCGTTGAGTGACTGCCGCTTAACTCTGTTAATCTTCGTAATCTACGATATTATTTAAAAAAATCAATTCAGATTTTATTGAAATGAAATCAAAGTATTATTTAAAGAAAGTTAAAAGAATATTCATATTTAAAGACTTTTGTTCAAGGATACTACTATATATTTTTTTAATTTACATTACTTTTTATCGTTGTGAAATTTAAATAATAAAAACTAAATTCAATCAAGTTAATTCTTACCCAAACTCAAGTCCATCTTGATTTTCAAAACTTTTTTTACAGTTTTCTACAAGCTCATATAATTCTTCTCTTAAATCTCAAACTTAATCAGTTCTTCCAATAAAAGTTTTTAGTATATATTTGGTATATAATATAAGCGAAAGTAATTTAATAACACAAATTGTAAGTAATTAATAAATCGAGAGCGTGAATTCGCGACGCGGTCGACGACTATCTACGGCGGTCCCGTAGCGACTGCTACGTGCTACGTCGATTTACGATTTTAGTAATGATTGTGATTTTTTATTAGAATTTTTTATACGTGGATCAAGATATAGCGTACCGATTGTATTGTCTTCTTTGTTGTATTATATAAAAAAAAACACGTATAAAATGGGTCGCTATTGTAAAACATTATGTGACATCGCCGAGCAAATGCATAAGAAAAAAATATTTGTCTTTTTAAATTAATCATAAATATATATGTGTTTCTCAATTGAGATCTCAATGAATATTAAACTATTAAAAGGGTTTTTGTTCTTTAAAGTTGTTTTAATATATAGCTACTTGTATGACACTGCTATTTTTAGAAATTGCACGTAGGACAAAGAGAATATGAAAAATCATGATTTTTTTAACTTTATCAACATAATTTTCTTGTTCCAAATAGTAACCGTACTATAATTAATATATACTTGAGCGTAGGGCTTATTTAATTTCAAAGTTTCCGAAGTCCATGATTTTCTTAAGTTCCGATTATTATTAGATCATCCCCCGATCGAAGTGCGATATATATTTTTAATATGACTATATTTTAATAGTGACTAGTACATAAACACAATTTTACAGACAACATCGATAAAAGCACAGACATACAAATATATCGAATAAGCGTCATAAAGCAGGACATAAAATGCGCGATATGTCTTAAAGGCTGAGCTGGCAGCACGCCAGCCGGCAATGTGAAGTGGCGGCGCCAGTGAAAGTTCCTCCCATCCCTCCCACTTGCTCTAGAATTGCCTTAGATCATGGTAATATGTGTACCTATACTATAATTTTCTATGTAAATTAAATACATATCTTTTCTCATATCTACGTTTTATCTTTTGACGTATGTATCTTTTGCAAATTAAGCGGTTAGTTTAAAAAACAAAATTCTAATGATCGCTCATTAGATATCATATTCATTAGATTTTTCGTTGATAATAAAATAACAAAATATTCGAATATAATTTTTAAATTATTCATTTTAAATCCGATAAGAAATTATAAGATTAAACGTAGAAATACAAAACTATTCCAGGATGAAGAAATTTTCGTAAAAGTGTTTTATATCCCTTACAGTAATTACCTAAAATTAAATAACAGACATCCCTAAAAATATTATATTATTCATATATTTTGAAAGTGTTGTATTTTAAACATTGAGTAAACACATAAAGCACATTACTAACTAGGTAATAAAACTTACCTTGCGATGAATCACCTCTCCGATGCGTTGAAATAATTACGGACAGACGATTACCGAAACATATAAAGCTTAGACAGATCATGCAAAACATAAAGCGAACATTGTGACAACAATCAATCGTTTGAAATAATACCAGTTATTTGTTAGAAAACCAGTATTATTTTAGTGTTAATTAATTATCTAAATCTGTTATTAAAAATATATAATTTCCTTATAATTTATATTTCGCGTACACTCACTTAATTTTTCTTTATTTACTTTATATTGCGTATTATATTATCTTTGTGAATCAAATATGTAACGCGTATTCACAGGGCCGTCACTATTTTGCAAAGATTGTGAGAAAACACGATCGTATTCGGGGTGGCATGTCAGCGGCCACATTCGAAATGAGCGCAGAACAGTGTGGTGCGACACGGACGGTGGTGGCATGCGTACGTACCTCGCCGGCTAGCGGCTCACGGTTCACTCACAGTACTGACACTCGCGGAGCGCGCGGACAACGGTACACGACGTGCAAACACCAAAAGCAAAATGGACATACCTGAGGGTGGCGGCTGGTACGGGGCGCGCTCGCTACTTGAATGAGCTTCCCGGGCGGAGCGGCGCGCGCAGGGGGCGCGGCCAGCCCGCGTGGCTCCGGCGACCCCGCGCGCCCGCCCGCCCTGCGCCCCCGCCCCGCCGCCCCTGCCGCCCGAGCGCCTGCACCGCTCAGCTGAGCCCTGATTAGCCCCGACCGGGCTATTCAATTAGGGGTTGCTCGGTGCATCTCGCGAGGTTGCTTGGCAGCCAGGCGGCCCGGACGCCCGGACGCCCGGCCGCCCGCCGCTCCAGATGCCCGCTTTGCTCGGTGTCTTCAAGCATCCTTCATTATGAACTCTCTATAGGTGATCGTGTTACTTATATTCGTCAACTTCTATCATAGATAGCCATACTTTTATGTCACTTAGTAATTACAATACTTATCATACCATATCATACCAGGAAAGAAAGAATAACTAAAACACGATGATCGTTTTAATGAAAATAATAATTGATAGAAAAACCATGAAGCTTATGTAATGTACAGGAATGTAAATTTTTGCCATCTCTCGTCTACATGAGGGCGTAGTCGACACAAATTGCTCCTGCCATGGCAGAGAGTGGCTTGTCTTATTTGAATTGAAAATTAAGTGCAGACGTTATCGCGAGTGGTCCCCGGACGCGGGCTCGTTACCAACTATGAGAGTTGCCAACAATGATATTACTTTATTATTTAATTCTATACTCTAGTAATTTGATTAAGCTATAGGGTATCTCTGTTGAATTTCTCTAAAGGGAATTTCATTGCTGACTTACGCCTTATCTACTATGAGATTATTAAACAAATTTGAACTAAATAATATGTTACTTTTTATATGCAAAACAATATTCAAAAAAACAAAGAAGGAATCTATATACTACCACTTATCATCATTTTGTGTACATTTTGTGTTTCATACTCCTACAAAGAGCTCTATGAGGATATATATCGGACGCATAATTATATTGGATTAACCTTAAAGCTGTATTCTTTATAAAAGTGAAGTAATATTTATGATATGATAAAGGTTTTAAAACAGTTTATGCGGTTTGTGTGTTTACATACTTAGTAACACAACATTTATATAAATTTATATTTAGAGAAATATCTTAAAACTAACTAATTGAAAAGCTAACGTTGCTTGTTTGATACAGTTACCTTTAAATCTCGCTAGTTCTTCCCATACAATAGATAATGGAATTCAATAGTACAAAAATCACGTAAAGTTTGTTGAACGTCATATATTATTACAAAAAAAAATCTATTTTAAAGTAGGTTAAAACATGACAATTTTTAGGGATTGGCAGAGATTTACACACACTAATATATACCAGCTTTGCCATAAAATCTATAGCTTAGACCTTTTGGCTATTTTATTGTTACCTTTGATGATAATCATAACATCGTCAACGATTATCATCAAAGGTAATAGGTTCAAACCGCTCATTTAATACTTTATTAGACATAGCCAGTAAGCAAGATACGAATAGAGTATTTTAAAAATCTGTCTTCTTCAACAAAATTATACGCTTCGAAAATTTACCATCTTAAATCAAGAAAAAAATAATTTTCCGACTAGACGAGATACAACTACATAAAATAGTGCAATTTTTCATACTTATTATTGCACGAATTCTTCAATGGTGGGGCTTCAAATGAAATAAACACAACAATGTATTCAAGAATTCCTTTTTTTTTATATAATGGCGTAATAAGAGGAGATGTTACCAAGTTTTTTTTTCTCATTACTTATTGATTTTGTGTGTTTTAATGTTTATTAGACAGTCATGCTTATAGTGGTGTTGTCCTAGGGAAACGATCAAATTATAATAAAGATTAATAGGTATGGAGATCTCCGCTGCGGTAGAGGAATTTCCATGGAGGCTTCACCTTTGTTCTCTTTTTGTAATAACACCGTTGAGGTCAGCGCATATTAAGCTCCTTTCAAACAAGCAACCGACGAAAATATATCCGCTTATGAAAATGAGGCTTGCAATTTACTTTTTTCTACTCCCATATATTCAATATCTTTGATTAATAATATATCTTTATACGTATAGTTTGTTTTTATAATCTATATTCAAATAATTAACAAGACGCCTAAGGTACTACAATTGTTTTGAAATATGTCCATATCATGAAGAAAATTGTTGTGACAAATATGTTACAAAGTAGATTACTCTTCGCCATTGTGTTACAGTCACTGTAGCGTAGACAAATGCTACGTTGTGTTGCCAGTGAGCATTTAATACGAGTCCACATGTAATATGTATGTTAATATATTGTTTTTATAAATACAAGTTGATGCTCACAACTCCATTTGCATAGACTACGACTTGATGACACTGTACTTTCATATACTATATTGAAACTTGATCCCAAAATTATAATTACTTCCATTAAAATTACATATTTTTTTTTAGCTTGAGGTTTCCCTCTTCAGATAATAACCTAGTAACACTCTGTCCTCTGTTGCAAGCCATATTCTAAGCTGGAACTCAACACCCCGCTTTGTCTTACCGGAGAGAAAGCGTTTTCTTAATTCATCTCTAAGTTTAGCAGGGCCATCAGGATTCTTCATCAGTTTTACCAAATCTTTAAATTTTAATGTCAACTGAAAGTTTAACAAATTTTGCTAAGACAATCTTTGCGTATTGCTTATAATAAGGTGATTTAAGCAATACGCACAACTTCCCGAATTTATTATAATATACAATGAATACGGTCGCATACCAAATTTTAAAGGGTTCGAGAATTGAAATTGAACTTTACATTTTACTCTACGATTTTTTGTAATACGATTATAAGAAAGGTATGAATGGAAACGATACTTTGATATATGTAAAATTTATACAAAAAAAGTTGTGGATGAGGATTAGTTAGATTAGTAAAGGGCAAAAGTTACAAAGTGTAGTTAGTAAGTAAGAAAGGTTGTTTTTTCCCGCATAGCAGGGTAGTCAGAGAGAACCTAGTGTCGAGATATTCCGTTCTCTACTGGTTAGTTTTCTCCATTCTGCTTCCTTCAATACTAGAACATATTACCTAAACATCTTAAAACAAAGTATATTTTAATGCTAGAAATTTAGGGAAGTAGGTCATCTAACTTAGAAATGGTTAGAGTGCCAGACTATTATAGTATGAGTAGACTATGTATTATTAGTATTTTTTAGAATATATCAACATCATGTTTTAAATATTCTGTTGTTTATTCTGTCTTTATATTTAATATAAATAATATTACGATCACATATTTATTCATTTAAGGCTTTAAGAAAAAACTGGTAAAAATGCATCGAGTACAGAGTAAAGAGAGTTACCTGAAAAGTAAAACAACTGAAAAACTCAAAAATAATATTTGATGTATTATTTACGATAATTTTATCGGTTCAGAAATAACCATGCATTTTTTATTTAAGTGACACAATCGCCGAGAACGAAACACTAAAGTTTTTTTGATTATAACGGATAAAGAATGGTGTTAATGAATGCTGTCTGCGAGCATAAGAAAGACCAATGAGTCTTATTTGCATTTTTTAACCATTTAATTAATTAAAGGAACTGCTTATCATTCAAGAAGTCTAATTCAGTATTCAATTAAGTAATACGTTATATATACATGAAACATTAATATTTTTGCGCAATTTTCTAATCCTTTTTTCTTTATATATCCATACCTAACAACAGAACAAAACAGACTTCACAATGTAACAAACTTGTAAAAAAAATTTTGAAAAAACCCACGACGGTTTAATTGTAATTGTAAAAGGATAAAATAACTATAAATCCCCCGCCTAAAAGAATATATGTAACGAGATGATAGGGACGGCTTCGTCGGGGCTGCCATTACTTTAAGTTTACAAAAACCTTCTCATAGGTTTTCTTGCTGTTAAAACAGGTTTGGCAAAAAAATTAAATATTAATATGAATTTACAGTTTTGATAACTGGTATTTTAAAGACTTTAAAACGAAATCTATACTGTTAGCTACTATATTTAAAATAGAGGTTGCAACTGGCAGCCCCCGACGAAGTCGTCCCTATCATCTCGTTACATATATTCTTTTAGGCGGGGGATTTATAGTTATTTTATCCTTTTACAATTACAATTAAACCGTCGTGGGTTTTTTCAAAATTTTTAATTTTGCTTTTTATTTTAAACTTTTTAAAGTGAATAGATACACATTATATATTATTACATAATATCGAAATACTGTATATTAATGTTCATGCAAACCCAAAAGAAATTATAAATCCAATGCTTTCTGGTTATCAAATGCTTATTGCAGCGCCTGGGAGATTGTCACCGTAACATTTTCACGAAACTTAAGTCTAACCAAATCAGTGAAAATCACAAAACCCACTAGTAGTTTTGATTTTGAACAAACTAATATATACTGGAGCGCCCCGTGGTAGTTCGTGATATGGCATATAAAAACACGCAGCAATTAAACCAGAACCTATCACAGAAAACCGCATCTAAATAGGTTTCACACAAAAAATACGAGCAAATGCTTACTGCAGCGCTCCCTGGTGAGGTGTCACCATGACACATATACGAGAACACGCGCTAATTAAGCCTGATCCTATCTTTGATAACTGCATCCAAATTGGACTTGTAGTTTTAGCTTTGCGTAATTAAATGTTTAATGCAGCGCCCCCTGGTGAGTTCTTGACGTGAAAAAAAACCTAAAAACTTACACCAAGTAAAAGCAACTCTAATACTAAAAACTCTGCCCAATCGGACTAGTAGTTGTAGTTTTGCATTAAATATTACGAACAAATGTTTACTGCAGCGCCCCCTGGTGAGTTAACACGATAAAACATATCCAAGAACAAGCACTAATTAAACTTGAGCTTATCATTGAAACTGCATCCAAATCAAATTCGTCATTTTATCTTTGCACAAACAATATTTTACTGCAGCGCCCCCTGGTGACTTGTCACCGTAATATAAATTTAAAAACATGCTCTAAGTAAAGCGGAATCTAATACTGAAAACTCTTGACAATCGTACTAGTCGTTTTGGTTTTACACAAAAAAATAGAAGCAGCTACTTACTGCAGCGCCCCCTAGAGAGTTGACACATTCATGAAAATATGCACTAAGTAAACATACATGACACATATATGATTATATGCACTAAGTAAACTTGAATCTATCATTGAAAACTGAATTCAAATCGGACTCGTAGTTTTAGTTTTACACAAACAAATGTACTTACTGCAGCGCCCCCTGGTGAGTGGTCACCTTAACGTATATATGAAAAGAAGCACCAATTAAACCTGAATCTATCATTGAAAGTTTCATCTAATTCGGACTAGTAGTTTTTGCTCTGCATAAACAAATGTTTACTGCAGCGCCCCCTGGTGAATTTTCATCGTAACAAAAAAACAAAAATCTTAAAATATGCAGCAAGCAAAGTTGAATCTAATTCTGAAAACTCTAGCCAATCGGTTAAGTAATTTCGGTTTTAGACAAATAAATACAAGAAAAATTTTGGTTTTACACAAAAAAATACAAGCAAATGCTTACTACAGCGCCCCCTGATGAGTGGTCACCATAACGTATATATGAAAAGACGCACCAATTAAGCCTGACCCTACCCTTGAAGGTTACGTCTAAATTGGACTAGTAGTTTTTGATTTGCATAAACAAATGTTTACTGCAGCGCCCTCTAGTGAGTTTTCCCCGTAACAAAAAAAGAAAAATCTTAAAATATGCATCAAGCAAAGCTGAATCTTTTTCCGAAAATTCTTTTTAATCGGATCAGTAGTTTCGGTTTTAGATAAATAAATACAAAAAAAGTACAAACAAATGCTTACTGCAGCGCCCCCTGGTGGTTTGACACGATAAAACATATCCAAGAACATCCACCAATTAAATCTGAATCTACCACTGAAAATCTATCGAAATCAGACTACTATTTTTTGAAATAATTGAAAACATTCGTTTTCACGTTAAATGCTTACTGCAGCGCCCCCTGGTGAGTTAAGGCAATAAGACATATCTAAGAACATACGCCAATTGAACCTTAACCTATCATAGAAAACCGTATCAAAATCGGACTTATAGTTTTGGAAATAATTGACATAGTAATTTGCACAAACACACAAACAAACAAACAAACAAACAAACAAACAAACAAACAAACAAACAAACAAACAAACACCCTCTCACCCCAAACACATATACAGTCGCCGTTCCGTCGCGGGTAAAAAATGATGAATGAAGTCGGTAAAGTGGTTCTCATGCTATAAAGTAACCAAGGCAAAGGGTACTTATTTTTGTATTACCTAATACAAAAAATATATTCCTTTAGTTAAAACAGTGTGTAGGGATTACATTACACAGTAGAGGGCACTATGTCCAATATTTGAAAAGAAATAGTAGTATTTAAGACAGGTAGAATATAAATGATGATTTAAAAATTAAGCGTAATATGAATAATTTGTAACGTTATGTTTATAACATTTGTAAATATATGTTAAATATTTATTTGACAGTTTTTGTTAATATTTATACATAATATGAAAGTTTATAATTTAAACTTATAAGCAAACATTACTTCCAAAATGTTATCTGTGAAATAACAAAAAAGTAAATGGAAACCAATTTCCTTAAGCCCTTTACATTTTCAGAACATTCGGAAAAATTGGATGTTTGCCAACACGTTAAAGCGTCATCTTAAGTTATCATGACAATATCGTACAGTGATAGTGGCACGCTACACAGAGAGAAGCTTTCCACAAACCTGCACAAGAAATTCCCGCTCAGTACACGGGGCGCGACGATCCGTAAAGTCATTCGAATTGAATTTACACATCGCAAACGTAGTAGGAAACTAGTGATAAACGAAATGGCAAAAATGGGTTAAAATTCCGTGCCCGAAGGCCGAAGCGGTCCCTCAGGTGACTGCTTCGCTTCCGATGCAGTTACTTTACGGTCGGTTGCAGGCGGGCTTAACAAGCATACCTAGGACCGATGCCCGGGCCGGAGCCAGCAGCTCGCTGCCGCCGGGTCATAGTCGCTCTCGTTATAAATACAACTCTTGTGATACGCGATAGAGTTCGATGTTACCCGGTGCGTTGTATGCACGAGATTGTGTTGTAAGTGCATAACGGCGAGGAGAGTGTGTGTGTGTGTGTGTGGGCGGACGAGGGCGGGCGGGCGGCGGGGGCAGGTGTGCCGCCGGCTGTGTGCGTGAGAGACAGGTGAATTAGCGGCGCGTGCTGACTCCCAGGGCGGCGCGAGCCCGGGCGAGCTCGTCGCTATAGTGACACAGGAAATCTAATAGAGATAGCAAATAAGACCAAAAAGCATCTGCGATATGTTTCACAAAGGAAAATCTATAACGCTATACAGATATAAGCTAACGTGTGTATTTGTTTATTGATTGTACAATTCAGCGTATTTGTGATTACCAATTATATGATAGTCCTCCATTGTGAAAGAAAAGTAATGTAATTAATTAAAAAAGTTAATTTACGCGTATATGACAAGTAAATTTGGACTTGTTAGAATTCTTATTTTGGTATACTCGTATGTATAGGTTAAAACAACATATTTATTTCTATTAATACAACTTACATATATGTACTTAATGTACTTTTTTAAGAATTCCATAGCAATATCGTAAGGGTAGAAAATATGTATATTAATAAAATATTTCAGCTTGTAAACATAGAAATAAAAAGTAGAAACGACGAGGCATCCCTGTCAATGTTTGCGCACATCTTTTATAACATGTTATATGTCACATAATGAGATTCGCTCTAAAGCAAAATTAAATGGACTCGTTCCTCATCTGTCTCGAATTTTTGAATAAATGCTTTCAAAGAGGGAAGATATAAGCCGATTATTAACAGACGTCGGCTTTGTCTTACTGAAGAGATGAGATTTTATAAATGAGGAGCACCGGGATGTTTTCCATGGAAAGATTTTAATTTCATTTTATATTTTTATCTTTTGCTCGTGTTTGTTAGTGCTTGAATAATTTGTGTTTAAAGTGCAAACAATTATACTGACATTATCAAAATATTGGTTTTGTTTATGCAATAATTTACTTTTTTATAGAAAAACATAAAAGTCATCTGAAGGTAAATTTTTCAAGTGGTGTAGACCGACTGTAATAACAAATAATTTAGACATAAGTGATTTAGAGGCGAATCCGGAAAACTTAGAAGTCTAAAGGGCTTGTAAATTATTATTAGAAAAATTACTGCAGTACACACATTTTACACACATTTTTTACCCGTTTGAGTTAAGTACATGTAATTCGTAGTATTTATAAATTAATTACTTATTTTCTTTATAAAATAACATATATAATTTCATTCAAATATTATTATTAAATAAAAGGTGAACACATTATCGCCGAAGTACTCTGTAACGTTATATAAAGTTAGAATAATTTATAAATACTAAAATACAGTTCTAGTCAAAGGGGTTGTGATTTGGTAGCGGTCAGTGGTGCGCGTAACGTGTCTGTCCATCCGCAAACAGACGGTAAAAGCTAACCGCCACCAACAAAATCAACAAGCATTTACAAACCTTAAACTAAGCAAAACACGATAGACTTACTTTGTGAGTACTCTTTTGTATTTGCTTTTCTCTTTACATAATGTTATAGTGTTTGAAATATGTGTACTAAAATAAGTAGCAATTTAAATCATTTTTATTTTTCCGTTCTGGTGACAATACAAAGTGTGGCGTTGAGTTTCGCTACTTAATACACAATGTCTTGGATTCAAGCGGAAAAAGGACAATAGAGAGTCTCTGGACATTAGATTTTCTATTTTATTATGAAGAAAAGCCTAAAACTGAAAAAAGGATTGTAAAATATAAACTAAAATTACTTAATATTTTTAATACAGGAAAATGTTCATGAAAACGAATAAATTTAACAAAATCATTTTTATTCTCATAATTTAACAAGATTAATTTGCCATATATTTCTAATATCATGGTAACGATACCTCACAGATATTAAACGTCAATATATATAACTAATTTAAAATATAACCTTAGAATGCTCATAATAATTAAAGCAAAAATTTACAAAAGCTCTTAGGAATACATTTTCAATACTAACCTGATCAACTTATTTAACCTATTTAACAAACATGTTCCTTGAGGTTTTCCTGTACCTGTACTCGAGGTTTTTGTATGCATGTGGATATAAGTATGTAGGTAATGTAAATGATGTTGTATTACTTATATGAATTATGAGCAGGTATTATGACATTATGTATATAGGTTTATCGATTTATCTATGAAGTGTATATGAAATCGTAATAATAAATTCTGTCTGGTACAAATCAAGCGGAATTGAATTTGGGCTTGTTTGAACTGAAGTGCGTTTAATTTGTTACCCTCGTGATATTGGAGTTGGTACAAATATTGGCAGGAGTGTAATTATGCCTAAATATGAGAGCGCTGCCGTGCCCGTGCCCGTAGGCGGGCGTAGCTCAACAGTAGCTGTCTCTTTGTTTGAAGAATCTTTGCGTATTCATGAGCTTTTACTACGCAAAATTGTATAATTTTTTCTGAAAAACAAGCAAGAAGGGTTTTGATTAAAAAGTGTTGCTCTTTTTACAAGAATATGTTTTACAGAATAGTCTGTTGCAAATAATAGAATAATTAAATTAATTAAAACGAGCAACAAGAAGCTATTTAATTTTCTTTTACAATACAGCAACCTAATCTTAGAACTACTTAGCACTGCTGGTTTCGAGTGAATAATTTATTTTTAAAATCAAAGAGAATTTATTCACATTTGCATATAAGTATGTACACAATTTAAACAGTATTTCTTATTTTTTTATTCAATAAACGCAGTAGAAGTACGCGTTATAATTTTAAAAAATATTGTTGCTTTACAGTCGTTAGCGATTATGTCAACCATATCTAGTATTTAGCAAAATTAGTATAGAATTACGACAAATATTCGAAAAGTAAACTGAATTCATTATTTTCAGTGGCCAGTCGTGGCCCAGTGGCACAAGCGTGTGACTGTAAACGACTGGTTGTGGGTTCGTTTCCCACTCGAGGAGTGGAAATATTTAATATTTCCATATCTTCGCTCTGGTGTCGAGGTAAAGCGCGGCGTTAAGTTCCGCCACTTAACACGCAATGCCTCTGAATTCGGCAGAAAGTGCGGAACGGAGTATCTTAATACTAGGTTCCCTCTGCCTACCCTGCTGTGTGCGGGATACAGCGTGAAGCTAAAAAAAAAAATATTATTTTAATATACACAACATTCTTATTGTAAAATTTCAATCGAAATTTTGTAGTACAAAATACCTCGTGAACCAATATACACTGGAGTCAGTATGGAAAGAGCAATTCATCTTTGCGCTACAACAAGTTGTTTGCTAGTTGACAGCACTGGGACAGATCGTTAGCTGTGCTGGAAAGTTTCATGTGAGGTTGGTGTCAGGTGGCACGTAACGGGAAGCTAATACAAAACGTGCCGAGTTGCCGAGTGCCTCCGACGGTAACTTCAAACTCAACTAGTTAAGCCATTGCAAGAGGAACACAACTTTCTAGAATGCTTTTCAATGCACGTACATATGTGTCTAGTATTAAAATATACTACTGTAATATTGGAAGTTACTTTTTATAAAAAATCTACATTCTATTTTTTCATTCAATTTAAGTATGGCTGTTTATATGGGCAGAGGCTGTAGCTGAATACATCGTTATTAGATTAAATTTGTTGTTTCAAAATGAAGCAGCGTCCGCTCGGGGCGATGGGAGGTTACATGGGTGATATGAAACAGCCGGCGGCTAGCGGCGGGCAGAGGCCGCATACAAAAGTTGACGGACGTCCGGCGTGATTGAGTGGATCCCTCCCGATACAGCCTCTAATGGCTCGATGACACGGGGTGGGGAAGGGTGGCATCAATGAGGTTTTGCGTAAGGCTCCGGCCGGGGCTCGTCGATAAACAGCGCCCGGGAATTGTCGGACCGCGCCATTAGTGTTTACTGAAAACCAATTTATATCTGCTTCCAATTATACACCTGAAAGCAAATGACCCAATTGTCTTTTATTAAGTTATTTATTTTTTTCTAACGAAAAGCGAATACTGTAATAAAATGTATGGTATTTCGATTTTGATAAGAACTTCTTTTCTGTCAGCTGTCCTTTTCAATAATTTTCCAAAGGTAAATTAATCCTTTTTTGTAATATAAAATGTTCACTACGTAAAAATAACAAAGGGGCTATTGTCTGATATTTAACACATGTACGTAACATTGAACCAAACTAATCCACCAAAAAATCTCATTATTTATTACGAAGCATATGGAAGTATGCACGACGCACGTGTGTATGTACGTGTAGTATGTATAGTATGTACAGTGTACACATTACGAGTGTGTCGCAACTCGCATGATATATGAGGGACACGATCCCGGCGAAGCTGCTGGCGGTCACCACTCGCCGCGTGTTAGCTCAAAGGAAATCTCATTTTGCGGCTGCCCTCGACCCCCCGCGCACCTCGCGCCCTCGCGCCCCCAGCGGTGGCGTGCCGCCCTGCGCGCCGCCCACGCAGCGACCCAAAGAGACTTCCATTAAAATTACTTGAGAAAACTCAACACTGCTAGACTTGCCATCCGAGTTTATCACCGCTGTTTACGATATCTTTATGTTTTAGGTATTTTTTAATAAACATTATATATTGTGCCTGAACATATACAAGTATATACATTATATCCTTCCATGAAATATGTGAAAATATGTGTCAAACCATAATTTAAGGTTATAAAATATAATGTTGTAAGGTATAACAAACTATTGAACAACTACTCAACCTACTGATAGGTGTTGTTTTTAATTTTATTGCAAACCCAAATCGGGAAAAAGAAATATATTTGAGAAAAGAAATATATTTGACTACCTATTGACCTTATATCCACACATTAGGAATTGATTTTTTTTTAAAAAGTATTCTGTATTTGACTCTGGAACAACAATTATTTTCATTTCTAATTCCATCCAAATCGACCAATAAGTTAGTTGTGAAAACGTAACTAGACAGACTGACTTTCGCATTTATGATATTAGTAAGTATGGAAGTATGGATATCAAATTAAATAATAATGTTATTTATTAATTTTATGGTTAATATACAGTTTAGTTTTATTATGTTTTTTTATTCCAAATTTACGTATTCGTGGATTTTATAACTATTGCCATGCTATTTGCATTTACAGTTCATTGTCGTTGAAATTAGATTTAAATTGTCACCGCCTGCACCGTGTAGAGCTACTTTTTAACTTATGATGTTATATTTGTACATATATGCACATTATTACGCTGAACTACATTTTTAGACTTAATTTGTGGTATATAACAGAAATAGCGTGCACAAATAGATATAAGGTTTTATTTTCATTCATATATGTATGTAAATGAAGAAAAAGTCCGTCTCTTATTATGCAATTACTACATTTTTTGCGATATTCGATGCTTCATACTTGCTGTAAGTATTTACAATGTATAGAAACACACTCAATGTACATGTTCACTCTGTTTTATTACACATTTTAAAATTATCTTATTCCATTGCTAAATCCAGCGATTCCATTGGATTATACTTAATCCAATTATTCAAATTTATAAGAAATAAAAAAGACATTTTAAAGAAAACGTATAAAAATTTAAACACTGAGCATGCACTCAGTGGTGAGAGCCCCTGAACAATATTCAGGAGGCGCGGGTTCGAATCCCGCTGCGTTCATATGCGTTTTTTATACGTTTTCTTTAAAATGTCTTTTTCAATTTTCCTAAGTCTGGAATAACACTTTAAAAATATTTGATAGTATTATAAGAAATCATCATACATAATATTTTTTTCATCATTTGTCGAAACTATTATAGGAGTGCTAGATGAGTGATGATGATTTATAATTTACAAGAACCTTATCGCACCTTAGGCGTCGAAACGGTTAAGATTCATTGTGTCCAATTAAATGTTTTTGAAGAAAGACAAAGTGTTTGCGATTTTTATTTAAAAAAAATATTGAGAAACTTGCACAAAAATAGACTCTATCAACATATATTTAGTTTTTAACAAGACTTTTAAATCCATGTGACAGTTTCCAGATTTTCTATATACGATTTATATTCATTTAATAAATCATAATATAGCATGACCATGCAATTTTGTTGTGCAAATATTAAATTTTAAAAAGCTTCTTGAATTGCAATAAAATAATTGATAGTAAAAAAAATAAAAAAAATAAATAAAGGTTTTCCGTTACCATTCGTCTACCATTTTCACATCTTCTGTAAATTATAGTATCATATGGTACATACATTGGATATTGATGAAATTTATAAACTGACTAAATATAAATTCAACGACAAAAGTACATATTAATTTTAGTCTTTCGGGTTACTTTAAACTTTTAATTTACCAGTATTTCACATTTTGTGGTTTTGAATACACATCTATAATATCTATGATTATTTAGAGACTTAAGATTATAAAACTTAACGTAAATAACGGTAAACCCATTTTTAGGTAAAATATTCTTTCTTCACAACATCTGCCTTATGTTATATACAAGCGAGCATGAAAAATATTGTACTCCTTTCTTGGCAGATTTCAAATTACGGAGCGTGTTGGGGTGTATTACGTCTTATGCTTCAAGGATTCTCGATAAAGGAGCGCCAAGCGCCGAAATATTTGCATGCTACGGCACTTGCTCCAGGCATTTTCTCCACACATTCCACTCATGATCTCTTGTGTTAGCTTTAAGTGAGACCCGCTTGATAAACTTTAAACAAAACCAAGTTATAGCATGTACTTCGGGCTATTTGGTTATACCTAAGCAAGTAGATACTCTGGAAAATTTGCTACATATTATGTTTATATTGTATATATGCTTAGTAACACACCATGTAACCGTATCTTTGGGCTATTGTGTTCGTTAAGCATCTACTTATCAATTGATATATAGACAATTTATCATATTCTCATGATTTGACAAGCCCATTATTCGAAAGCTGTGAAACAAATGATTACAAATGAATCGGGTGGTGCGAGCGGGGTGTGCGTTTCCATGACGACGCGAGACGATCGATCCGCCCCGCCCGCGCACCCTGCGCTCCTTCAATTAAATAATGATTCACACGTTAGCTTTGATGAATACGCATTATATCAAAACCTGTTTCAGATAATAAATATAACTGTAACTATTAATATACTGGTGTATGAGGATTTAAGGGGTGGCATCATTTTTGGCGACTATGTACTACATTCGTGCGTAAACTAATTGATGCCTATATGGAATATACACTTGATAATAATTGAGTATGGAGGCTGGAGGGACCGTCCATAATATACAGATACATAAATGTAGGTAAACGGCAAATTAGACTAATTAGACTAATTACCTGTCACGACTGAGTTGTGATTGAGAATTATAAAATTTTGTTTCTATTCAAATATTATGAGATTTTGAACTTAAAGTGGAAGGAATACTTAGGGTATATTGTTATGCTAACAGTTTAGAAATTTCAAGAACGTCGTATATGATACAAAGAAAATACGTACGTATATTGGATTCGCAACCAATAGACGATTACGTCATTGTAAATGATGTAACTCAATGTAGGCTAAAACGGGGCTTCAAAATACATATCCTAACTGTTATGATAGAGGTGGTTAGGGGCAATGTCTATTTTAAATTGGTTTTCATATTTGAACAAGCTTCGCGTGGATTAATTCAGTTACATAACATTAAAATTGGAAGGCCGCTGGCGGTCGTCTCCCAAAAGGCTTTGCTTCCAATCCCAATAAGCGATTGGTCGAGCCGCGCTCTGCCGTCCGACCATATCTACGACAGGTTTATAGGAACACCATCTAAAATAGAGCGTTTAAATACGGCGCGCCGAAGCGGGCCCAATGTAAGCTTTTATCGGATCAGACAGGCTAAACTTTTCCAACCTCCCTTGCTAAGGGGTTCACCGCTATTGATGTTTGCCATGTAAATGCATATTATATATTTGTAGATTATTTAAATAATATTATTTAATCCATTTGAGGCCCTCGTGGCGCAGTAGGAGAGCGTCTGACTGCAAAAGCAATTGTTGTGGGTTTGATTCCTTCGGAGGATATTTCATTTGATTATATTTAAATTTTCATTTCCTCACTCTGGTAGCTAAGAAAAAAAGCGGCGTTGAGTTCCGCCACTCAAAACGCAAAAATATCTCGATTTTGGGTGGAAAGTGAAAGATAAAGTGTTTTAATACTAGGTTCTCTCTGACCTGTTATACGTACTGTAGAAAATAATAATCTGCTTTCTTTACATCTGCTTGTGTTTTGATCGGAACTATGTGGCCAGTCGTGGCCCAGTGGCACAAGAGTGTGACTGTAAACGACTGGTTGTGGATTCGATTCCCACTCGAGGAGTGGAAATTATATTTCCATTTTCTTCGCTCTGGTGTCGAGGTTTACCTCGACGGCGGAACTTAAAGCCGCGCTTTAGCGCGGCTTTAAGTTCCGCCACTTAACACGCAAGCCTCCGAATTCGGCGGAAAGTGGGGAACGGAGTGTCTTAACACTAGGTTCCCTCTGCCTACCCTGCTGTGTGCGGGATATAGCGTGAAGCTATTTTTTTTTTTTAATTTTCTTTGAAGTCACTGTAAATGTTCCTAATAGTGGATATTTTATTTAATGTGTTTATTATTTTTATTATATGTAAACAGTCACTAGACTTACAAAATTATTTTAAACCTTAAATTTATTTAGCCTATCCCCCAAAATCTAAATATTTTGTTATTAATCCTTTTAAGCAAATTGAATGAATTTACTTGGACGGTTTCAGGATTTTATAAAGAATATTTTAGACTATTATTGTCAATACGTAGACAACAATAGTCTAAAATGTTAATTAATATAAATGTTATAGTTTATATTTCTATTTCACAATATTTCTAACTTAAAAAGGTAATAGTAGTGTCTGGGGTATATTACCAGAGTGAGCTGATAGCAAGTTAATAAATATAAGTATTATTATCTTTTGTCTGAAAAAGGCCTAAAAAGTTTTGACACTATAAATCAGCATAATTGTTTTTTAAATCTTTATTTTTATGTATATGAAATAAAGCCAATTTAAGCCAGATTACCACGAAATTAAATGTAAATGTATATATACATATTATACAAAAATGTATATATTCTGCTTACTATGGCGAAATATGATATCGTCATAGTCATTGTACAATCATATAGCACCTCTTTTAATCCCATGACTAACTATGGCTACCACATTTCATAGAGACAGTATCTTATTATTCATCAACATAATCCTCTTCAAGTGCTCAAGAATCGCACCAACTTCTTTTTTTCTCTTTTCCAACCACTCTTTTTTTCTCTTCACCAACTTCTTATTTTCTCTTCCATGTAAAATATTTTATCAATTGAATCCATATTAACCTTAGCCCCACAGCAACCATTTGATTCAAGCCATATTTCTTTCCTTGTAGCATCTTTATGTGACCCATAAGCCAGTAGTTGCTGGGATGATATCTTGAAAGTACGTGGGGCGAAGAAGTAGTTCAATGTCTAATTCGTTCAGTTTTCTTATCGTTTTCACTACTTAGTAGAGTTGTAGCACGACGAGGAGTTGTCTCGATGAAAGACGCCTAATCTTCCTGTGTAGGTGTTTCTACGTCATTTCGCCGTTCATACGATCCAATAATATTGTATAATAGTCGCATTTAATGACGTAATGATTGATATAATTATTTTTTAGATGTGCCAGAATACTGACGTCGTAACTTTACCCGCCAACTGTTGTGTTTCCCGACGTTTCCGTTGGTTTTCACCGGTCGTACGCCATTTAGCTGGATACTAACTGGCTCCGGGAAGGAATAATGAATACACGTTCCTTTCACTATCATATGTCAATAAAAAGTCCTGTTCATTGTGACTTAACAGGCCTAAGCTGCTGCAGATAATCGGTACTCTGCTGTTTTAGTTTCATTCATTCATTTCATTTTCAATGTAAAAACACCTGTTTCATGTACTGTAGTAGATTACCAGTTCAAGATTCAATTATCTATCCTATTTTACGAACTTTCGTTTTACTATCACCAGACATTGTTTAAACAACTTGCTTGATGATATTTTCTAGAGTTCCAGCCTCATTTAAGCTTGCCGAGAGTTCCTCAATATATTTTTTAGCAAGACCGCGTTCTTAATCAGCATATCATCAATCAAAGGTTGTTTTCGACAGAGCAGACTAGTGATAACACTTTTCTAGCTATTACTGAGCTTAAACAGTGTTTTTCAACTTAAAGCGTGCCTTTAACCTACAGAGGTACTATGTATATTTTAAGTTTTGACACACCGATTACAAGTTGATATTTTCGAGCCTTGATATGCACTTAGCAATTATAACGTCATCTCTAGTTAGTTAGTTCCTGGATTTATTGAACTATATATAAAGATATCTAACTACAAAGATTACTCAGAGTGTGTAGATTAAAGGAAAATCTAGAAAAAAGCAAAGTTGTGCTCTACCACGTTTAAGACGATTCTAGCACTTACTTGATGTCTCTAAAATTGAATGAAATGAAAAGTGTAGTTCCCAAATACTATATCGTAAACAATGTATTCATATAACAAATTACTTATATTCTTCTTTTATTACGTAGAAAACAATATTGGTGAAAACTGTATTCGACTATCACATATTATTTCTAATCTTTCGAGATTATCCGGAAAAGAACCGGAGTAACCGACATAGCTCGCAAAGTCAGTACGCTGAAGTGGCAGTGGGCTGGACATCTATGTCGAAGGACCGATGGCCGTTGGAGCAGACGAGTCCTTGAGTGGAGACCGCGGATCGGGAAACGTAGCGTAGGGCGCCCTCCCGCTCGATGGACCGACGATCTGAAGAAGGCTGCTGGGTCTGGCTGGATGAGGAAAGCGGAGGACCGGGACCTTTGGCGCACCCTGGGGGAGGCCTACGTCCAGCAGTGGACAACGAAAGGCTGATTTGATTGATTGATTAATGTATATTATTTCTAATATACATTAATTATTCCCTGAAACAGTTTTGACAAGTCTACATAAATCATATGACTATCTATAGAACTTCTTTTCATAAGTATAGACATACATATTATGTAATGATCTAAATCAGACGAAACAAATTTCATTTTCCACCCAAGTAATATCTGAAAATTAACTGAAGCTCAAAAAATCAGTCATCAGTGAAAATTGTTCGAATAATAATTAAATACAAATAAATGATGGACGGTGAGCATTTAAATGTTTATAATTTAATTAGAAAGGTTTAGTGGAGTGCTTGTACTTTGGATCAGTGCTTTGAGAGCGAATGGGCAGATGTAAGTGCTGCATTTTAATTAAATCCTCGTAGCGAGAGATAGCGCACGTTGTTGACTTTATTTTTTGCTTTTTTCCCAGCGGTTTGCTCGTAGCTTGAAAAATTGAAGGAGATTTAACTCGCGTATACGGAAAGAAAACGATTCTGTATAACTATAATAACTTGCTGAATTTTTCATTATGTACATACATACGACGACATATAATGTAAATATACCTACATATGTAGGTAAAATAAGATATGTTGAACATTGTTTCAAAATCTTCATAGTTATTTGAAACTCTGGATAAAGATGCACCGATTTTTTAAAATTCGAGACTATTTTTTATATTCATTGGAGCTGTTATTTAAATTAAGTAATTTTACGTCCATCTGTTTTATGGTAGATTACTGCTTAATTATTTTGCGAGTATTATGACCTAAAACGTCTCAGCGTCTTCAGCCTTTAAATTCAGTACTTTTGATACCTTTTAATTTACAATGGTTTGAGGTGAATAAATTTTTCTTTTTTTTAGAAGAACATTATAATCGACAATATCATCTTTTTTCTTAGGTTCACGCTGTATCCCGCACACAGCAGGGTAGGCAGAGTTAAGTCACTCCGTTCCCTATTTTCCGCCGAATTTCAGAGGTATTGCGTGTTGAGAGGCGGAACTCAACATCGCTCTTTGCTTCGACACCAGAGTGAAAAAAATGGGAATATTGAACATATCCACTCCAAGAGAGGCAATCGAACCTACAACCAGTCACGTTTATAGTCACACTTTGTGCCCCTGCGCCACGACTGGCCTCTATGTCTGTTGATTTCATTTTCAATTGTTTTATCTTTATAAAAATATATGAACGTGGTGGATATGGTCGGTCCTTGTTACCATGTGCAAATGCGTAACAATTAATACCCATCGTAATCGTATACGAATAGGTCGCCAGCATAATTATTTCCCCTATACCTTTGTTCAATAGAATTTAACAACCCTCTAGCGACATCATCCTATCTCGTCACAACGATGTATTCATATAAAATTGGATTCACTTTGAAATATAGAAGCTAAATGGTTTGTAGGTATGTAAAGAAAAGGGTGTTCCTAATCTGATGTTCATTAAAAGCAGTCAGTGGAAGAGTAAGCTAGTATGTTCAGTCGCGATATATTCTCATAAATTGTTTTTAAGTTCTTGTACAGTGTTATACTTTATATAGTTATTATTTATTAGAGAATGGATTGCTTAGACACTACTTTCTCTCCGACTACCCTGTAATGCGGGAGAAAACGGAATATGTAGAAAATATTCAACGGACGGTGTAGTATAAATTTTACTATTTACAAACTTTCTCTATATAAATCAGAAAATATCAAGAAACAAAGACATTCACTTTGTTAAATCTACTTCAACATATTTTCTTATGTAAGATTCAACTCGGCATTGAACTAATTGGTTGGGTGAAAATGTTGAGTACTGAGCTCTCTTGTATACTGTGTGTATGGTGCAAGAGAAATTTCTTCATTGAATTACGTGGAGTATGCAGTGCAAAGTGTAATAAGTATTTGTATGGGGTGGCGAGGGCGGCGGTCGAGCAGATCAAGGGCGCTCTGGGGTGGAGGGTGACAGGAGGGGGGCAGGGGGGCGCGGGGGAGGGATGCTGCGCGGGAGATCGCGCAGATCAATATCTCGCGTTACCGGGGTGACGCCGCGCCAGACCGAGTGCCTCCCGTACTACATCCCCCTACCCACTACTCGCTTATTTAATACATGTCGTATCTGGGATGCGAGCTTTTTCATGTTAAATGACAGGGCAGCGTAATACGCTTTAATTCCGAGTCATCGCGATAGTCGCGACTATGGAGCGGAATCCCACGACAAAATATCGCGCCTTTTACGATGACATTGACCCCATACTAGGGGTGCTTACGAAATGCTCCGTACCCATTACCCTACATTACTTGCTTCATCATTTACGAGTTGAATAAAAAACATTATTTCCGAATTCTTGTGAAATGGCTATTTTGCTGGAAGGTAGTAAATATTCCATATTGCTAACTTAGTTTTTATACATACTTACCTTCCTTTGACTGTATGCAATTAAGCGCCATTTTACGAGAAATTTCAAAAGTTATTTATCTTTAAGAAAATATAAACTTAATTTAAGAATCATTCTTTAATTCACATTCAAGTAAGAGAAGTTCACATATAGACTAATTTTTAATATTTTATTCCGAAGTGTCGATTGTAGATAATAATGATTCACTTCTAAAAATGAAAAAAAGAGATATCAAAGTTAACAAAGATTTTAATGAAAGCCTAATAGTAATAGTTTTTTTTTACTTTTAGTAAAAATTAAAAATTCTTTAACAAAAATGTCGTCTAAAAGCTTCGTAAAATGAAAAAGCCTTTGTGCTCAGTCAAGATTCGCACAAAGACGAAATAAAATTAATGTTAATTAATTTGACCTGCGACAAGACGAGATTACCTAATAATTACGTAAACAGTAGTGCGTCGAGAACAAAGCTCGCCCTTTATTAAATACGAAAAGTAATAAAGCAGGTCGTTTGTTATTTAAGAAATTTATTTTTGGCAAACAGAAAATATTTCTAGTAAATAATATTTTATGTCCAAGATCATTGCAATATGCATTTATGTAATATTTATTGACAGGCCTTTGTAGCGCAGTGGGACAACGTCTAGCTGTAAGCACAATGATTGTGGTTGATGGTTCGATTTCTACTCGGGGCAATGATTAAATTTAAATTCTTATTCCTTCACTTTGATACTTAAGATAAGGCGCGGTAAAATCTGTCACTCAACACACAATGTCTCGAATTTCAGGCAAAAAGTGGAGGGCGCAGTGTTTTAACACTAGGCCCTCTCTGGCTGGGAAAAAGCGCAAAGCTGCTTTTTTTCTTGACTATATACAATGTACAAATATACCGATTATCTTAAAACGTAATAAAACTATCTACCAATATACGACTTAACATTTTTCTCGTCTGCCTGTTTGTCGGTTTGACAGAAATTTGTTATCATGAAAAGTATTTTCTTTTCTCATTGTACGTGAAGATAAAGGTGGTAATGTTGGTTCCAATTTTCGATGGCAACGGGTGGGCAATAGACACGGGCCAAGAAGGCCTTCATAATGGTTATGCAAATAAAAATGCGAACGACAAATAATTTCGTTTTCCTAGCTATTGTCTCACATGGTGATGGGGTAAATTTCTTTAGTTTTCTTCTCCACTTCGCGTGCTCCAGGATATTGTAATCGGTAACTTTTCACACGTTCCTATGCTTTAAAATAAAATATTTCCACCTGTTTTTGGGTTTACCTATTGGCTTACGACCGGGGAAATTAAGATGCAGAGCATCAATTTTTTTAATACAAATAATATAATAATTTATAATAGTATAATAATTTAAACATTTATTGTATTACATTGTGATGATATTCTTTTTTGTCTTTAAGACTTCGAAAAAGTAGCTTACATGGTTAATACTACTATAGCATACAAAGAGACTCCTTTATTTTTGTTATAATCTACATTTCATATATAATTACGTACACGTGCCAAGTGCAGTGCCTGAGCCTTAATTAAAACTGGCTTCTCTTTAAATAAGTAATTGTGTGACTTCTCTCAAAGGAAATGCATTTATTGTACTTTTATAAAGTCACCACCTGTTTCTTTTTATTTATGTAAGATTAATATGTGCAAATATATTTTATGTGGCAATTGATTTTTCATCATTCAATTACCGTGGTAGATCGAGGTAGTATCTATATGCACAAAATACACATTTTTTCCTGTAGGTATGTGACTTCAGTCATAATCATTGTATTTAATCAGAAATATTTAAATATCTAACATCATTTATATAATCATCATATATTAGCAACCATTACTAGGTCATGCTATAACAAAAAAAGTTGATTTACAAACAACAAACTTTGCGCTACCATAAATAATATCTACGACCAAAAAATAAAACGAATGTCAATTAACATTAAAGTATAAATATTTAATACTACCAACGAGTACATAAATAAAGCTAGATATACAAATCTAGAGGGGCATAGCGTCACCAATGGATAAATAACAAGCTACAAGGAGTAATCTAGAAGGGCAGTTGCGTGAGTAGCGCGACGCCGCGCATGATCCAGTGGTCGGGCGGCGCGGCGGTGGGCAGGCGCATGAACAGCACGTAGTTGGTGGAGTGTCCGGTGGTGGACAGCACGCCGCGCCGGTCGCCCGTCTTGTACAGCGGGCAGTTGTAGAACACCGCCGTCGGGATGTCCTCGCGCTTCAGCGGGATCAGCCACACCTGGACACCACGACCACCACCGACACTTACATATCACTCAAAATTACATTCTTTTAGACGGGTGCTAATCAAAAAAAAATATTCTGCGTGTTTTTTTTTAGCTTCACGCTTTATCGCGGTAATTCAGGAAGAAAGGAGTATCAAACGTTACCGTCCCTGCATACTTCATTCGCGTCGACCACTGTCATCAACATCTTCATACTCGCCCTCCGAGAGGCTGTCGTGTTTGTTATATGAATTTTCTCCAGCATCATCGACACTATATTCTCAAAGGTCTACCGAGGTCTCCCCTATCTTTCTTTCTACTCACTTTTGCTTCATATATTTCTCTTACCATTCTTTCATCACTATCAAACCACTTAAGCATGCTCTTCCTCATTCTATTACAACATTCTTGCTAACACTCTGTGTATCTTGGTTTCATTCGCATCGTTCAAAAAGATCGCCTCATTACATTTATCTTTCTTTCATTCTTACTTGCACGCTTTGGTGGTGATAGAAGCGTCCGTACCAGCACCGCATTGTGCACAACTAAACGTTCGGCTATGCTCAGGAGCAAATGACACAACTAAGACACAACATGAACCGGATTATAAAATTTCCTTAGATTAGCTATATATACTTGTAACAAAGATATTTTATACTAACCGGCGGAAATTCATCATAGAGAACTTTAGGGTAAGATTCATCCACGATGTAGTCCTCCATGTTCCAGCGCGCGCCCTCCATGAACAACCCACGTATATATACGCCTTCCTCGGGCGGAGTTTCCAGCGTGAACGAACGCTGGACCTGTAATTTTTTTTAAATCTTTAAAAAAAATATTAAATCACGAGTTACTAGTCACAAATTCTTTCGACCTCCACTCTTCGCGTAGAGAATTTGCTTGCTAAAGTTATCATTATGCTTAGCCTAACCGTGCAGATAAATAAATTTACCCAAGTGGGATACTCAAACTACTTCGATTGAGTTCAATCAGTCACATCCAACTCCTTTGCGGTGAGCATCAAGAAATCTTGACATTTATCTACAAGTATTACTTCGTGACCCAAAACCTAATCTTACATCAACTTTATCACATCTTTGTACAAACTGACTCTTAATAGTAATTTTAAAAATTCATAACAAAATGGTTGTTATATAACAAAATATATAACAAAATGTTATTTTTTTAGTTTTTTCTATTATAAGATTAATTTAGTTTATAAGTATATAGACATTCCACATAATTAATTTTCGTATTTGTATTCTATATTTTCATACATTTTATTCATGAAAGATGTGTGTAAGAACGAATATTTAAAATATTTTTTTTAAATATTTTTCTATTTCTGCATCACTTAAACTTGTGCAATGATAGGTAACAGGGAATGTCAGGCATGAATTGACTAAACGATCTGAACATCGTTAATTTGACGAAATAAATATATAGAGAATACAAGAAGTATGTATTTTAATTATGGTGTAATTTATTCTTAACATGTGAAGAATTTCTTACTACGGTTAGCATTTTTATTCAATAAAATCATCTAAGTCTAAAGACAAAACTTCAATTATTTAAAAAAATGATACATTCCGTTGTTGTTGCAATTAATTTAATTCAAGTGTTGACGTGGCGAATATATACCGATACACCCCTTGGCCAGTTTTTAATTAATAATTGCTTTTGACAAAATTGTTCATTGAAAATCTCGTTTAACGTAAAATGAAATACATTTTTCATCGCAGTGCCTACAATTCCAACCCAATTACGAAGAGCTAATTGGCATTTTATTGAAATTATTAACAGAACAAAATGAATTTGCTTGTAAAGCACTCAACAAAAAGGTTACATGAAATTCAATTACACGAGTTCGTCCCGTTCTATTTTATTTCACAGTTTTATTAAAACAACAGGAATAAAGAAAAGTTTTAGAATTTTACAATAAAAATGTGACATAATTGGACATTATTTTGAAATTATATTGTTATTAGTGGATATTTTTTTAGTTTTAGTATACTTTTGTCATTAAAAAATGTTATTCATACACTTAGGAAATTGATAAACATATTTTTAGAACACGTATAAAAAATTGAACGCAGTGAGATTCGAATCCGTGGGATTGTGGGAAAGTGTCTAAAGTGTACACTCGATAGTCGTGGGTTCGATTCCTACTCGGCAGAGTGATGAATGATTATGTTTATATGTTTATTTCTTCGCTCTTATAATAAAGAGAAATCGCGGTGTTGCGTTCCGTCACTCAGCACGTAATATCTCAATTTCGGGCTAAAACTGTGGGATGCAGCATGTTTTGTCTGACAACCCCGCAATGCTGAAAAAAGCATGATACTGTAAAAAATCAAATCACACCAGGTACCTATATTATATTAGGTTAATCTTTCATAACTACTTGCAGTAATCACATTTTGTAGCAGATGCAATGTTCGTTTAGGTAAAAATTGATGACGCTAAGTCAAATTATTAAAAATCTTATTGTCATTCTTAATACCTGAATAAATAACAACATCTGAAATTTAACACACATGCCACCTTCATCCAGAAGTTGACAAACAAAACAAAGAAACATAAAACATCGTAAATTTCCCCGACCTCATAATGGAAGGCGAGCTGGTCGATGGGTATGCGGTACTTGCGCGCGTAGCTCTGCTGCGCCGCCGTCAGGAACGCCTGCGGGAAGTAGAAGCCCGACAGCCAGAACACCGTCGGCGGGCCCGTGCTGTGCCAGTGCTGCAATACACATACACTGACTGACTAACTAACCTGCTTTTACTTTTAAACATTTTTAAAGTGTTATTTAACACTTAAGAAAATTGAAAAAAATATTTAGAAAGCGTATAAAAATTAGATCAAAGCGGGATTTGAACCCGCGCCTCCTGAACACCGTCCAGGCGCTCTGACCGCTAATCCATGCGGTCTCATAACGCACGGCTTAGCAGTCAGAACGCAATAATCCCGCTGTGTTCAAACTTTTATACGTTTTCTAAATGTCTTTAACCTCCTTTTATTTATATTATAAACAGAAATGACACTGTTAGTATTACAAAATGTCACTTAATCAGGATAAGTCAGCGCATAGTGTAGCGCCATCTATTATAGTTTCGGTGTACTATCTATCGGTTGCTTCTAAGACATGATGTTATTAAGAGTAAGCTAAATAGTGAGACGAGCTTGAACAGTGGAGGTGAGTGGTAATACATTATAAAGGGGTTCCCCTAGGCCTGCACTTGGGTCACAAGCCCCAGGCACTGCCTCAGAAGTCCTCTCCTTGCAATCACGACGGGAAGGGAAGCCGTATTTAACACACCTACCTACCTACATATCCGTTTGCGACATAAAAAGTATGTTTTCTTATTTGTGTGGTTCATATTAGAAATGGGATTTACTATAGGCTCCTAACAATATTTATTAACATGTCTTCTGATATTTTCAGCTTAAAATCACCTTCGTTATTATTTGTCAAAGGAGTAGGAAGAAACTACTTAGCATTCCATGACTTGCGTACGGGTGGTGCCTATCATCATGAAAAGATAAGAGCTCGGGATAGTGCCTGGGATTTGTGACTCAAGCGTAGGTTTAAGGATCCCCTTTAATATACGTATTAACGCTCACCTACACTGTCCGAGTTCCTCTCTCTACTTAACCAAATTTAAAAGAATATTTATATTATGGGGCCAGTCGTGGCGTAGTGGCACAGACGGTTGTGGGTTCGATTCCACTCGAGAAGTGGTAATATTTAAAATTTCCATTATCTTCGCTCTGGTACCGAGGTAAAAGCGCGGCGTTAAGTTCCGCCACTTAACACGCAAGCCTCCGAATTCGGCGGAAAGTGGGGAACGGAGTGTCTTAACACTAGGCTCCCTCTGCCTACTCTGCTGTGTGCGGGATACAGCGTGAAGCTAAAAAAAAAAAAAAAAGAAAAAAAAGAACTTTATATTTAAAATGAAAAAATACTCTCCTTTTTATGCGCGATATATGTCAAATTACAAACAAACCTGCAAGAACTCAAGTCTGTCAAGCAAATCGTTGAAGTAGGAAGCAAGCGGCTTCAGCGATGGGTAGCTCTTACCGGCCCACAGCGCCGGAATGCGGCCGCGCACCATGCTCGTCAGCACCTCCTCCGTGATATCCGTTAAAACACTTACACCTATATAGGTTGTTATTTTATTTAAAAAAAAAGAAAAATAGTTTATCATTTCCCGGTTTTCCTGGTAGTAAGATAAAAATCTAATATCAAGATACCATTCTTAACTTTCCATCCAAAACAGGAACAAACAGAAACAGGTCGCGTGTTGAGTTAAGAATAACTCCTAAATTATATTACCCTTGTTGCTATTATTTAGTACAGTAACGTAATTTCTACTTAATTTTTAGGTTTATTTTTTAGTTATTTGTGTTCAAGTCATATGTACAAACATATATAGCACCCCCAGAATTAAAGTGAGCCCCAGAATTAGAGTAACCCAAAAATTGCTTTTAGTTATAATTCACAATAGGATATTTGAACAGGGTTTTTTGATCGTTTTTCAGTAAAACCTAAAATTACGGAAATTTTGTGTTTGGTCAGTTTTCATGTGACCATTCTGAGGGTGCGATATATCTGAAAACCCATCAAATATTGTTTCTATTTGTTTATAATAACACACTGCTATTTTGATTAGTGACTACAGTATAAAATTATTACAAAAACGTCCAAAAAAGTATCAATACATAAAACTTCTTTGCCTTTACAAGCTAGGTAATATTGAAATATTACGCCAATGTTACTTATTTTACCTTCGATAGCTTTGAGGCTTCAGTCTACTTATTCGTTCTCATATTTTGCTTTACAAAAGAGGTCAATTATTAAAAAGATGTTCCCTTTTTATAAAGAATTTGTGTCTTTATGCCGTATAAGTACATTCTTATCATAGAACCTTAGAAAATCTTTGTTCATATTTTTGTTTAATAATGTCAGGTATTGACAAAATACCAATATTATATTTTCTGTTCGATATAAGAAGATTAATTTTATAAAGAAATTTTACTTAGAAACAGTGTTTACCTTATTTATCGAAACTTGAAATAAGGTTATGCAACAAAGCCCTTTTTAAATAGGAACATGAGAAAAAAATCGATTTTCGTTTAAAATTAAACAATAAAGGCCGTAGTAGCGTCGTGCGTTCGAATATAAACGTGATGATTGCAAGTTCGAATTGCAACCGGGGAATGATTATGTTCAATTATTTTTAATTACCCGCTCTGGTACGTCAAAGTCACTCAAAGAGTGGAGAATACAGTGTCTTGCGATTAGATTTATTCTGCCTGCAATCTGAGGTAGAGCGTCAAGCTAAAAAAGTTCCAATGTGATAACCCTTTTGTAAATCAATTCATATAGATACTCTCATCAATTCAGATGGGTCATTAGGATGGATCACTCTTTAAATAAGTATGGAGTCTAGATAGATACAGACAAGTATTATTGTATTCTGGTGTATTTTAGTGTTAGAAAAAATATATTTCAATATTATTAAGGTGATTTAGAGATGTTGAATACTTACGACGCCTATCATCGTAATATTAGAGGTTTATTGTCTGAATTTAATGCCATGTTTCTTTCCCTTTTTTTTTTACAGTTACCATTTACACGCCTACAATACAAACGGGTACAGTACCTTGCACAGCCCCAATAACAGCGCGCGAGCTGGAGCGCACGACGCTGACGAGTCGCTCGTAGCGCGCCGCCTCCTGTATGACGACGATGGACATGGGCGTCATGTCGGCGGGCTTCACGTCGCCCTCGTGCGACGGCCCGCGCAGGATCTGCGGCGGCAGGCGCGCCAGCACGTCCTCCGCCACCGCCATGGCCTGCTGCTCGGGGGTCGCGCCCGCGCCGCCCGCGGCCATCGTGTCCTTTATTATGTGTTATTCATGTAGAGAGAAATTAACGACATCTTTACAAACACGTATAACGTATTTGAATGTAATGGAATTGGAACAGGCGTATCTTGGTAAGCGCTAGGACTGCTGAGCGATGCGATTGTTAGTACGTTTTGTATAAAGGTTTCCGAGAGGCGCGAAATAGAACCCGTTCAAAGTTTTTTTAGCTTCACGCTGTATCCCACACACAGCAGGGTAGGCAAAGGGAACCTAGTGCTATGACACTCCGTTCCATATTTTCTGTAAATTTTTGGAGGCATTGCGTGTTACGTGGCGGAACTTAACGCCGCACAAAGTTTTATAGCTTTAAACTTTTTCTAAAAGTATTTTTTAATATAGCACTTGTTTTGCTTTTATTTCAGGTTTCGCTTTTTCCCACCAAGTCAAAAAAATAAGCTTTGCTACACGTTTTGTCTCATCAGATAAGCTAAACGATAATAATATATTAATTTTACAATATTTATTCCGTCGAGTGTGGATGGTACTACTGCGGCTCGATAGCTTTAATAAATTATAAATATAAAATAATTTAAAATCATTATGAATTATAAATTAATTGTAAATGTAAACTTACCAAATATAGCTTCAAGCGGTCCTTTCGGCAAAATGAAATATAAAATGATTAATGTGTTGTATAAAAAAATATAAATTTGATGAAATTACATAATTTTTCACTCACCGTGCGATCCTTGAGTCCGACGAAGATTGATGAATGAAACAAACAAAATAATGAAAATATACTTATTCTATTCAAATAATATTCTAATACTTTACTAGACACAATGTAATTAAATGCATTTATAAATTTGATATATTAGAATTAAGTTTTAATAACTAATCATATAATCTAATCTAATGATTACTATAATAAATTCAAAGCTACATACAGCTACCCACCCATGAAAGCCTTTATCACAAAAATAGGCATATATTTTTGTTTATGTATGATTAAAAGTATATATATCTAATGTTCGTGTAAGAAACAGGTTGGGAACCATCAGAAATCAGATATTTCTATTATAATCATCAATATAACTAATTCTTTAAGATACTTTACTGAACATACCATTAATATTAAAAGAAAAAATATAGTTTATTTCTATTTATGAAACACATGACGAACCTGTGTAAGTACAGCGGTATTGAGCAGATCCTCAGCCTCGCGGAAGTGCTTGGTTATGTCAGCATTGGCGTGGAAGCCGAACACGCTGGGCGGCGTCGCCACCGGCATCGACCGCGCGAACGCGATGAAGTCGCCGTGCTCGCGTAGCGTTGGGATGTAGTATGTACCTTTATACAGATATACCCTTATTATAAGATTCTTCTACAATATCTACTTATAAATCTATATTATTACAGAGAAAATTTCTTCTGAATGTTTCGTTTTTTTTTTTTTTATACTAGCTGTTACCTGCGGCTTCGCCCGCTTTGCCTATAAGAAATAACGATAATTTCATTCTGTCGGATACGTGAGTAGTACCTACACCGTGTAGGGTAGGTAAGGACGGATAGGTAAATAATATATCATTAATTTAAAGGTATTAAAAATAACTCAAGGTAAAATTAATCGCAAAGTGTACGTACATGCGATACGCTTGTGCTTTAAGCTAACCTCAAACCTTAATGGCTGGTGGATCTTTTCAGTGCATACAGTCAACTTTAAAACCGAGAGATTGGTGTTATATTTTTATATATATACCGCTCTGGACGCAGCATAGATTTAATAGGGTATTGTAAGATATTATATGTCTTTCTACTGGGGATAAAAACAGAAGATTCAGGAAATTGGGCGAAGCACAATCTCTTTAAGTTCATCCCCACTATCTTTAATACTTACTCTTGCGCTTTGTTATTGCTCCAAATATTACACTTAGCTTAATAGAAAATTACATAATCACATAATTTAAATTGAAATTATAGATCAGTAGCATAGTAGTAGTAGCTTAGACATTAGTGAAATTTTCACCTTTTCTTACTCCGGTTAACATGTTGGCATTAATTATGTTCTATCCAAGTTACGTAATACAGTCTCGTGCCGTTACATAATCGAGGGATATGAAATTTCAAATAATTTTAACTGGGATACAGGGTAGACCTGGCAGCTCGACTGTGTTTAGAAATTCAACTACATATATGAAGTGCTCTATTCAATATCTATAACTGTGATTGTATATACAACGTACAAATACGCTGTTCAAGGCATGTTTAGAAAACATATAAAAAATTTTGAACGCAGCGGAATTTGAACCTGTGGCTTAGACATGCGTTCTACTACCAGCTGCGTAAGAATTCTTTGATTACGATTTATTTTGCCAACAATTAACATTTTTGTAAAAAAAATTACAAATTTCTATTATCCAAAGATTATCCTGCGATTAGTCGTTTGGTAAGAGGGAATGTTATTTTTGATAGAAACTTAGAATTAAATTGATTGTATATTATTTACTACTCCCTGTAATAAGTGGGAATAAAAAATATATTAATCTATAGACTTCGTAAAACACGAAGTTTAAGAGAGACTAAAACATCGTTACTTTTAGCATGGATATGTATCCTATACGCATCATAATTTTGATCTCACTATCCAGCCCCTAAGTATCTGAAGTACTGATTTGAATTGTATAAATACGAAAAAAAAACTTGGACATTAACGTATCAAAATATGAACTTATTCACGAAATTAATCAGAACTATGTTGGGAGATTTGCAATCTATACATATGGTTCTAAAATATTTATGAAAATTGTATATGTATCAAATTGTTGTCTTATGTGACAGCAAGAGTAGTATCAGTGGCGTATATGATATTAAATGAAATTATTAAGTTATATAACAGTAAAATTATAACTAATTAACGTTAAATTATCTCTGGCATATAACTGTAAAATTTCAATCGGTTCCTTCTCACCTTGGACAGAGGGGAAATAAGGAAGCTGACAATTTAGCAAAGCGGGCTTTGGTAGAAGAGAGAGAGGTATATATATTTTCGGAAGTATTCGTAAAGTACAGAAAGGAAGTTAAAATTATTTATAAGGAGTATTTGAAAGAAAGATCTAAATTGAAAGAAATAAGATACAGAGTTATTTAAAATGAGCTTCCTCATATTTCATGGTTTAGTGAGAAGGAACTTACACGGCAACACATTGCTATAGGCCTCAGGTCCAGAACGCATCTGGACATTTTCCTCTAAAGTGGTTTTCTTATGAAAAAGGTATCTACTCCAAAGTGTGAATTATGTGGATATTCACAATTTCTTGGTGGAATGTGTCGGAAATGCTGAGACTGGTCAGAAACGAATTCATCGTTATAATTTGAATTTATTACATGTCGATATTGTCTGAATCTAGTTCTGTAGTGGCTAAAATGCTGAATAAATTTACGTGTAAATAGTGTTCGTAGAAGAAATGTTATATTTGAGTGCTTTAAATTTAAGGAACGATGGGGCTGACATTTTTGTATATTTACTTAAAAAAACCTTAAATAAAAGCAGATTAAATTTTTTAATAACAGATTCATAGTCTTAGGATACTTTAATTCACTAATAACCTTTTTGTATACCACGATTTTTTATTTAGATTTTAATTAGGCACATACATCTCGGGCAGTGTAGGCAAACGTTTTAAATGGGCTCCTGAAGCCAATACTTGTGTCGCAAATTCCAAGCACTGATCCGAGTTCCTCTCTCTGTAATGCAACAGCCCAAGCCAGTACTCGAATAGTGAACTTACAGATTACTGAAGAGTTTCTTCCTGTATGGATTCTAAATCTGGATTTGAATACGTGTCTTTAGTAAGCTTGTATTTAAAATCTACTTCTTCACTTTCCCTCCCATAGCAATATAGTCAAAGAAAACCTAGAGTCACCTAGTACGTAAGAAAGTAATTTAAACGCAACTCAAAGTGGAGATCGAGCCCACAACCGATCACGTTTACAGTAAGACGCTATTCCACTATGCCATGAAAGATTTTTTTATACTTAACAGAATATATTTTCTTCATATGTTTATATTCTGTTAGTTAAAAAGATGTATTGAAATATTTGTTTAAAAAACAATGAAATATTACATATCAATATATTAAAATATCAATAAAGTAAGTAATAGTCAATATCGGGCGTTATAAGCTTATGTTCTCGATAACTTCATAATTAAGTAATTCACAGTATAAATTAGCCTTTGTTCCGCTAAGAAAACTGTGACATTACATTGCTTCTTTGCTGTGAAATATGAACAAACAAACAACCACACTTTCACGTTTATAATATTAGTATGTATATATCTTTACAAATAAGTATAGTGATGAATATTCATGTTACTGCTTATTACTAAATGCATTTGTCACATACACGGTACATTTACCAATTTTGTCCTTGCCCATTTTTCCGGTTAATCTCTGGAATGGCTGGACCGATTTCGACGGGACTTTCACTGCCAGGTAGCTGATGTAATGAAGCATAGCTTAGGCTACTTTTGTTTTAGAATTACAATGTTTTCGTTTTATTGAACACAGACGAAGCCGCGGGAAACAGCAAGTTATAACATTAAAGTAGCCTAAGTTACGCCCTGTTACATCAGCTATCATCATTGTAAATTCTGTCGAAATCGGTCCAGCCGTTCCAGAGATTATCGAAAACAAACAGACAGACAGACAGACAAAAAATTTTAAAAAGCTTATTTTGGTATACATATCGTGTATATATACATATGCAATCATTAAAAAGTTATTATTTTAATATTACAAACAGACACTTCAATTTTATTTATTAGTATAGATTATACATAAAGTGCGGCATATGATGTCATCTACAGCGTCGCTCCTCACGTTTTAGATGTTTTGTATTAAGTGGCTGAAGGCAACTTTGCGAAATGAAAAAGAAATAAATATAACTATTCCCTTGAACGGATATCTACTATCGAACCCTCTAGTTTATAACCAGAGGCTGCCCCACTGTGTAAGATAGTTTTTAATCTTGTCACTTTGAAAGTTTATAAAAATATCACTATGAACCTCGTAATGGGTAGACGACGCAAGAAAATACAATATATATGTATATGTTTTAAAATATGAAGGGATCGATTTACAATGTCTACTTAAAAATAAAGCATTTAGTGACTGTGTGAGTTTTAAATTTACTTGTTCACATCCAAAGCACAGTACTTTTTTATATTTCTTAAATATTAAAAGAGATGTGAATTTTTATCTGTCAATCTAAGAATATTTTGCATATGACATACTTCATATCGTTCAATTATCTTTAAACTTATTTTAATAAGCACATAATTGTCCAGACGCGAAGAAATACAATAATTTTGTAAAACTGATGTCCTTACCAGGCCCATAAGAACATAAGCGGGTTTCACAAGTTTCTTTTTAATTACTTTCGATATATTATTATAATAAATTAATTATTAGTCGAAAACATACATATATGACACAAAGTATAACTGCTGAAAGCACTTTTACCTACTTATGTTCCTTTGTTAAAGTATTAAAATCGTACAATAGAAATATTTCTGGCACAACGTCGGCATGCAATACGTGCTTAATCTAATAGACGATGTATTTTGTATAATGTGGTAAATTGAACATGCGGAATTTTGAACGAAGATCGGAACTGTATTTAATAATGAGACCCGATATTGCTGGCTTTATACCCGATAATAGGTTATGGTAAACCGTTGGGGTAAAATGTTATTATATTCACAAAGTACTACGACTAGTATTTATGAATAATAACGTTTGACTATTATTTGTATTATTGACATAAAATGAAACATACTTATTTATTTTTAAGACAAATAAATAAAGGATAAAGTAAGTCATTATTAGGTATTGTGTTTTAATGAAATCTTTGGTTTCCATGTTTTTTAGATATTTCCACTGACACTCGGTTAATATGATAATTATAGATTCAAATGAATCTATATTAACCAGATTAATCGAATACCTTATTTATTTTAAGTCTATATTGTAAACTATACACTGGTAACTGTTGACTATTGTAAAGCTCGAAACATCAGGATTCCTATAATATATTACCAAATACCAAAACACGCAATCATTTTAGTCTATTAGTCGTTAGAGAATTTTCATAATATAATTTAAATAATCTATACCCTTACATCTCCAAATACTTTAAAAAATGAGCGTACTTTTAATGCAGGTTTCAAAAGTTTCTACGCAAGAGATTTTAAGATAAAGCTTGCTTAAAATAAATTAGGAGTATTTTCACTGTTATAATGGCTGTCAGTTTACGGATGGTCGACCAAAATGTTATTAAGCGTGTAATTTCTGATTATCATCATGTTATTGAACATTTGTATTTCAATTTTGAAAATAACATTTTGATGAATTGTTTTAAAGTATATTTTGTACAAAACTATTCAACCAGAAATGAAATTGCTTAAGGATCCATTCTTGTATTGTGTTTGCAAGGATGTATTAACCTTTCATTATTTATTATATTTGTTTGTTTGTTAAGCTTCACGCTGTATCCCGACACCTGCTGTGTAGGCGAGGGAAGCTAGTGTTAAGACACTCCGTCCTCCACTTTCCGCCAAATTCGGAGGCATTGCGTATTAAGTGGCGGAACTTAACGCCGCGCTTTGCCTCGACACCAGAGCGAATAAAATGGAATTATTAAATATTTCCACTTCTTGAGTCAGAATCGAACCCACAACCAGTTACGTTTACGCTTGTGCCACTGCGCTACCACTGGCTCCATTATTTATTAAATTATATTTTCCTATGGATTTAATAACACTATTATGTCTTTCAATGACGTTATATTGTATAATAATAAATGAGCAAACGAGACGTCTGTTATTTAATAATAAACTATTTTACTATAATACAATAGTTACCCGACGTATGTCAGCCAAATGTTTGTAGGCGTAGCGCGTTGACGTATGTTTGTGATTTTGATTGACTAATTGTAGGACGGTCTTTTTGCATAGCAGGGTATATAGAGAGAAACAAATAAAAATTTTTCTTCATTTGCGCCACGGATTCTGTGGCACTCGTACGTACAGGGACATCAATTAATGCCGCGCTTTGTACAATGTTGTGCTTTACCAAAGCGAGGAAATGAAATCAATTTAAATGTAATTTTCCCTCTAAGAGTAGTCACATCACTCACATCGCTCCCCCCCCTACACCACGATAGCCTTGGATACCTAATTGAATGTTTATGTTATTCCATATAAACATGCAAACAGTATGTATATATACCATACGAAAAATTAGACAGCAGTGGGGAAGGTAATTTTTTTTTGGGGTAAACTGACGTTAAAGAAACATATATCAAAGATCTATGTTTCTTTAACAGAGGATCCATGGGAAAATAATTTACAAAAGGTAAACCGGTGGAAATCGTGTTATATGTGCACTTCCTCACTAATAGACTGATAGATTAAAATACTTGAATGACTCACCAGTAGGATCTAGCGAATATTTCTCATCGCCTATAGCATCCGGGTTGTAGAACTTGTACAGGATGGTGTTAAGACAGCGGCGGTCCCAGTCGTCGGTGACGCGACCGCCATAGTTGCACTCTCCCGTCAGGTATCGTAGAGCTACGAATTGCACGTCCTGCGTTCACATATAAAAATAAATACATTTATAATTTTATCCACGTAGAATATATAAAATTTAATAATAATTTATAATTTTAAAATGAAAGTAGTCAAGTTACTCCTTCTTACAAGAGCTATCTTAACTAATGAAAGTCTCGCTCAGAGATTAACGGGAACAAAAAAGGCAGATAAAAATGAGAAAAAATGTACATGTGCCGTGCAGGCATACATATGCAATTTTAACATTTTAATGAGCCATTCACACACACGTAGGAAATGGAAAAAGACTTTTAGTAGAAGATTTATAGTAAACGTATAAAATATATTTTTTAATTTTTCAAGTGTGTGAATAACTTCATTTTTAAATTTTTATACGTTTTCTGAAAATGCCTTTTCAACATACATATGCATTTAACAAAAACTTGTTATTTTAATATTAAAAACAAACGCTCCAATTTTATTTATTTGTTACATTTAAAACACACATTTACGCAGGTTTATATAAAATACTTGGTATGGTATGGTCCAATTAATCAGGACGATATCAAGTTCCACCACACGACATGTGACATTATGTCTGTTTGGGTGGAAAATCGAAGTGTAGCTATTCAGTGGGGTATTTTGAATGAACCTAATTAGCCTATAATTATACTCATTATAATTAATTGAAATTGGCTGTGAAAATTGCCAATTTGGTACTATTCCTCAACCACTGCACGCAAATACTTATATAATTAATGATATGTGAAACTAAAAAGTTAAATTAAAATATAGAATTATTAAGTCAAGTTACAAAAAATCGTGTAAAAATGACGGAAATCTATTGAAGATTAACGGATCATTAAACCGGAGTCGTCTTTGCTTAATAATGATTGAGTGTGATTTATCGGCATCTCAAAAAATATTTAAGTGCGTAAGGAAATAAATCTTTTCAAGGGTAATAAAATATTTTAGTACAAAATAATGCTTCATCTGTATAAATTTATATGGATAGAGGCTTAGGTCCAGCTGTGACTGGAGCCCGTGACGTGAATTGTAACGTGATCATGTAACAAACATTATGTTTTATATTTATTATAAATATATGTTTTTAAAATTTGTGTAGCTCTTATTATTATAACATTATATTTATTTTTGTCACAGAATCATAATTAATTCATGAGAAACTGTTTATACGAGGTATTCTCAAAGATATACTTTTATCAATGTTAATAAAATCTCAAATCTCAATGTATTTGTGATATACTGTCGCACAGACTGCTAATCAAGAACAAAGAAATATACGTACAAGTACTGTAATATTTGTGTACAAGTCCCTACTGATTGACGAAAAATAAAATTCATATAATTCATATTTACTAGGGAGTAAAATAATGGGTTATTGTCTGACCGTAAACGTGATGGCTTTAGGGTCGATTACCATCCGTGGAAATGATTTTATACTCTTTTACTTCTATACTCTGTTCTGGTACTGAAGACAAAATGAGACCTTAAGTTCCGCCACTTAATTTACATTGTATTGATTTCAGACGAAAAACGGAGAAAGGAGTGTCTAAACACTAGGTTCTCCTTGACTACGCTGCTTTGCAGAAAAAATCGTAAAACCATAATATTTCTATATTTTAATATTCAAAGGACCAGGAAAACATAAGTTACAAAGAAGTTTCACACATAACTACTTACGTCATACTCATTAAGGAACATGTACAACTGGGTGACACTGATGCGTAAGTCCGTCTCGTTGAACTCATATCGAATGTTCCACCCGAGGGGACCGAACTGGCGTCTCTCTTGTACTACGGCGTGGAAGAAGCACAGGGCAAAAAGCAGCTTCTTAAATATCTCTGATTGCTTGTTGCCTTCAAACCATTCTAAGTCGTTGATTGGGTCGCTCTGATACGAGCGGGCGATGTTCGCTCGTAATCCTATATAATTTACAGTTAAATTCATATAGCTTATAACTTTAGGCCCATAAACACTTTGAAAGTGTTTATTTATTAAAATTAAAATTAGAATTTGCAATAAATTTAAAATTTGCTATAAATTTAAGGCAAAGTCCTTGATATATTTTTAGTTCCTAATATTAATGACTGCCGTCATAACGAAGTGGGATAGCGTCAGACTGCAAGCGCAATGGTTATGGCTTCGATACCCATTGGGTGGAATGATTATATATTTTCCTTTTTCCGTTTCTATACCTAAGACTAAACGTGGCGTTAAATTTTGCGATTTCAGACGGAATTTGGAAAGCAGAGTGTCTTGACACTAGGTTCTCTCTGATTATCATGCTATGAGGGAAAAGTGTGAAGCTGACTTTTTTCCAGATTAATATTTCCATTACCTTGTGGTGGTTCATTGGTCATCTTCACACCGTTTTGTAGAACGTAGACGGGGAAGTGTTCCGCCGGGTACGACGTCAGCCACAGCCTGAAGTCAGGATGCGTTGAGTCTGGTGTTAAACCTTCGCAGATCTTTAACAACA
This sequence comes from Dryas iulia moderata, assembly GCA_019049465.1. Lineage (NCBI taxonomy): Eukaryota > Metazoa > Arthropoda > Insecta > Lepidoptera > Nymphalidae > Dryas > Dryas iulia. The sequence goes on along the minus strand of CM032416.1, from coordinate 5,504,216 downwards.
TTGAAAATTGTTTAATAACAAATTAATATCTATATAAATTATTGTGTTCTTAATTTATAGGCAGATATGATAATAGATTCTTATGAATAATATTTTAAATAGAAATCTTATATTGATCCACCGGACCGAAGTCTAAAGCTACAAGTGCAAAATCTACAAGTATTAATAATTCCATAAGAGATAGTGAAACTTATAAATCAAAAACTGAAAACACAAAATAGTTTCATGCTTTTTTCCCCCATAGTAAGGTAAGCAAAAAGAACCTCGTGACAAAGTACATCAAATATCCGCCTAAATTGAAGATATTGTGTGTTCAGTGACCGAGCTCAACGCCTAGTTTTCTTTCCAGGGCGGGGAAGAGTAATAGTTTAAATATAATGAAATTAATAGGTTGAACTAAACCCTCAACCATCGTTTAGAATCAGGCGTATTTACACTTCTCACAGTATTAAAATGAAACATTAAATAAAATTGTGGCCAGTCGTGGCCCAGTGGCACAAGCGTGTGACTGTAAATGACTGGTTGTGGGTTCGATTCCCACTCGAGGAGTGGATTATATTTCCATTTTCTTCGCTCTGGTGCCGAGGTAAAGCGCGGCGTTAAGTTCTGACACTTAACACGCAAGCCTCCGAATTCGGCGGAAAGTGGGGAACGGAGTGTCTTAACAATAGGTTCCCTCTGCCTATCCTGTTGTGTGCGGGATACAGTGTGAAGCTGAAATGAAACATTAAATAAAATTATATAAATAAGTGTTCTCGTTACAAACCTTTTCCAGCATCGGCATCCAACTCTTGGCCAAGTGACAATTCTGCAACACCACCCACGTGCCGCTGCGGACGCCTTCGTCTATTAGCTTCACTGCAATTGGACCTTGACCTTGCCCCAGAGACAGTGAGAACAGACGTGACGATCCAAAGCCCTGACGTAATGTAAAAATATGTTACATTACTGAACGAAAACATATTTTTTAAATATAGATTTTAAAAACCTTTGAAGAATTTTAATTTTTAAGACATTTTTTTAACTTCACACTGTATCCCATAGTAGGGTACACAGAGGGAACTTAATGATAAGACACTCTGTTCCGTTCCTGTTAACGAATTTTATATATTATATTTAACAAATTTTAACGAATTATTTAAAAAATCAATAACATTTACTTTTTACATTAACATTGTTGCGTTAAAATTAAAAAAGTTAATACATCCGTTACATAATAGCCTTATTATTAAAAAGTCAATTAATACCTACACGACCCTCATTAAATAGAGTATTTTCAGCAATAAAAACAAATTTAGAACAAGACCTATTAAAATGTCAATCATGTAGAGGTAAATGTACGCAGAAGTTGTTGTTGTTGACTCTCGTGACTCCACTTGCGAAGCTAATCATAGTTATGAACTTATTGTAAAATTATATTTGAAAAAGGGCAACTGTTATAGATAATAACTTTCCGTAATACAAAAAATACTGGTATTTTTATGTTTGTTGACAATTTGAAAATACTTGCAGCCTACTTGGGTAATTGTGATTTCGGTGTTTTTTATTTTTTCTTAATTAATTAAAATTTGGTTATAAAGTAAAAGAAAAGAAAATTAAAGAAAAACAGTACCTGATCATCCGCAAATTTCAGTAATGTACCCATAGGATCAGAACCTGGTGTTAGTACAAACAACAGCGGAATACAACAATGAGAGTCAGAGTACGACGACGCCAAATCAAAGAGCGGGGGCTCCACAAACTGACGACCCATTTGAGCTAAAAAATAAAATATTTTTATATTAATTAAGTTAACGGCACGTAAAAAAGACAAAAAGCAATGTTGAAAATACGAATATCGATGTTTACCTTCTACAAAATTTTGCACAGCCGGTACCATCATATCTAAGCGCATGCAACGAAGCACCATCATTTTCTGTAACACATAATTTTCTTTTTTAGCTTCACGCTATATCCCGCATACAGCAGGGTAGGCAGAGGAAACCTAGTGTTAAGACATTCCGTTCTCCACTTTTTACCGAATTCGGAGGCATTGCGTTTTAAGTACCAGAATTTGACGCCTCGCTTTGCTTCGACACCAGAGTGAAGAATATGGAAATATTTAATTTTTCCACACCTCGAGTGGAAATCGAACCCACAGTCGTTCACAGTGACGCGTTTGTGCCATTGCGCCACGACTGGCCCATAAAAAAATATTTATACAAATCATTAGAATGTTTTATTTTCGTGTTTTTTTACATCTAGCCTGATTTATTATCCTACCTGCCAGTCTGTCTTATTTTCTTATTTTTTTTACATCTATAAATTTCTTATAATTTTATTTGGCATCAATTTTAATATCCTTATTTTAGCTAGAAACAAAAGTATACATTGTGTTTGATACGTAATCTACGTATCTTATACGTACATTAATCAGAACTGCAATATGCTATATAAAATAAAATTATATATCGAAAGAAGCAGAGTATTCTTTGATAGTGCCACACTCAGTCACTTTAAATTAAATTTCAGTTTTTCTGCAGATTTCTTTCAATGGTATCCTATCTATAGCTTCATATATTAAAAACAATACAGTAAAACACTGAAAAACACTGAAATCCTCTAAGCAAACCTCAAACATATCAAGGCGCGAGTCCCACGGCGCCGGCAGCGGCTGCTCGTGCGCGTCGCCCGTGTTGCAGTACGCCTCCCACTGCGCCGCGTGGGACGTGAAGTGATCTACTATACCACTGAACTTCTCTATTTCGTTTAGTCTGTAGGGTTAGTGTTGGTTAGTAGGTTTTGGATGTTAGTGGTTGGTTTTGGTTAGTGGTGGTGTTAGTTAGTGGTTAGTGTTATTTTATGATTGGCTAGTAAATGGTTATTGGGTAGCTATTATAGGTGTTTGTTAGTTAATGTTAGAGAGTGGATAGAGTTAGTGGTTGTTTATAGTTATTGGTTAATGTTACAAAACACTAAATTAACTATTAAAAATGTTCCACACGAGAAAACAGCAGTGTCATAATAAATAAATCCATTGCAAGTGACCTGCACATGCGTGCTTGAGGTATTTTATTACATACTTCGTGAACTAAACGTTGACTACGATACTGAAGTTACACGCTCTACGTTTCTTTTCACATGTAGAAACATTATAAAAAAACATGAGGCCAACCTAGCACAGTGCTTGGTCCTGAGTTCGATTCCCACTCGGGTAAATAACTATATTTAAGTTATTTTCTTTTCACTGCTCTGATAACAAGTCAAAACACGGCAATGAGTTTCGCCTCTCAACACCCACTGTATCGATTTCAGGCAAAAAAGGAAGAACGTGGTGTCTCTACACTAGGTTTTCTTTGACCACCCAGCTACATGGGGGAAGCGTAAAATTACTAAAAAAAGAAAAACATTTTAAATGTAAACTTTTTTTCAAAATTTTCACAGAACGTTAAAGTATAATGCATATGCTATTGATAAAAATATGAATTTAAGAAAAAGTCGAGCTCCATTATCCTTGTGACGTATGTATCATATCAATTCTAATAACTGAATACAAGTATACAATAGTTATACTACGAATAAAAATAATATCACAAGCACACAAACCCATTAAATTCAGCCCAAGCTTGCGGACTGAGGAACGTAACGGGATTGGGAGGGACCACTCGGGGCACAGCGCCCGCCAACAGGAACATCACGCTAGACTGTTGCAGGTGATCCTCCGCCACCATTATCGTTACCGTGAGCAGCAACGAGAATACCAATTTGTCCTGTTCATTGTGTAAATATTTTAATGATATGAGTTACAGTTATAAGTTATTTAAACATATACTCGTAAGTTAGATTTTGTGGGAAAAAGAGTTACTTTTTTATTCTTTAAAGTAGTCTAGGACCTATATAAGGTAGGTCTATTAAACTTCTTCTTAGGTAAAAGGTATTTTTAGGTAGTTGATATTAAACACAATTAATACCTAATTTATATTTAAAAAGAGTTTTTTTAAAATAATCTCAAGACGGGTTAAAAAATGAAATACTTTAGTAAATACGCATTTTTCATGTTTCTCAGGCAAATAATTTTAGTATAAGTGAGAAATAACTCTGATTGTAAAAGCCATGATTGTAAATTCAATCCTCACTCGGAGAAATGTTACATATTTAAATTATTTTTATCTTCCCGCACTGACCAAACTGAGCGTGACACTTATGTTTCACCACTCAACATTTAATGTCCCGATTTCGGGGGCAAAATGGAGAAAGAGTATGTTGACACTAAATTCCTAAAAACCCTACCAAGCGGAATAAAACTCAAATCAACAATTTACAAAGATTAAACCTTTTCGGTATATTATATGTCGTGACGAGATATTTAAACATGTATTGTTATGCTATAAGCTTACATAGGTGACAATAGCCTTATTACGTGTCATTTATACTCGATGTTTAATCAATACTTATTGTGTGCACATTTGTATTGTAATTTATATATATGCAAATAAAGAATTTTTGAAAATGAAAGTAAGACATATTCCATAAGTTTTTAAGAATAATAAGTATATATTAAGGGTTTCTGATAAGTAATATTGATTTACGCAGACAAAAATATTTTGATTCCATTTTAGATATTTTTCGACAACTCTCTACCGAGTAAAAGAGCTTTCTCTTTAAAAGAGGCTCTTTTACTTTATGGTACCCATACAGTCACACGCTAGATAGTATGGATTGTGATAAATATAAAATGCCGTTCTTTCAAGATAATTACACTTTCAATCTATTTTTAAATACTATAATATTATTTAAAGTAGTAAAAGAATTTTTGAAAATGAAAATAAACCTTTTCGAACAAGCTCCTACATATATTAGCATACAGCGAGTAAGTAAAGTGCGTGCGCAGTATATCAAGGCGCTCCGCAATATCGTCTACTTTCTCCGTGTTGTCGATGCTGGCCGTGAACAGACCCTCGAACCAGCCCAGCGAGTACTGGTACATAGGGTCGATGTTTGCGAGGGATGCTGGGGAATGGAAAATATTTGAATGAATAAGTATATCTGTTAATTCTATTATTTTTTTTTACTTTTTAACATTTTTAAAGTGTTATTCCACACTTAGGAAAATTCTTCAAATGTCGATTAATTTTACCATTACTTTTCACTAAGAACAATTATTCATTATATAGAATCTATCATAAGAAGAAGATATTTATTAGATTTTTGACAGTTTGACTAACTGCCTTACAATTAACTGAAAACAAATATAAATAATTTAAGACGTGACAAAATGGAGAGCCATAGCACACTCATAAACTACACCACACATTCGTATCTAAAATACAAGTATTAGTATTTTTATATTCAAAATATTGTTTAAATATTTATAAAAGTCAATATTATATAATTAGTTACCTATTAGGAAAAACAGATTGGTAGAATGTACAGCAATTGGCACGTAGTCGTTTCTCGCTTCATCTATTTGTTTTTCAGTGATCATCGCTACTTCTTGTTTCTCTTTGATCTCGTTAGACATATCTTTAGCGGAATTCAAAATCTATGAAAAGAAAAAAATCTCACCTATGCAAATAAGAAAAATTCGAGTGTTTGTTTGTAATATTATAAAACCCCTTTTAACTAAATGCCTACACGGTGCATATACACAAAACATTTTATACTATATTTGTCTGTTTGTTCCGATTAATATCTAGTACGGCTGGATCGACGTTGACAGGACGTTCACTGACAAATAGGTGGTTTAATAGTAAGGAGTAACTTAGTCTACTTTTCTTTTAGAATTATGTTTTTTATTAAATCGACACGCGGACACAGCCTTTTAATAAAAATTATAAAATAACTGAAATTTATGATTAAATCTAAAACAACTTCACCTGAACAGCCTCCTCATCCTCCAACAAATGCTCCGACGTAGACAACACATTGAGTATCTTCCTCTCGATGTCCTGCAGCAGGCGGCGGTGCTCGGCGCCCTGCGTGGTGAGCTCTGCCTTGGCCTGCTGCAGGTCGGGGCGCTCGCGCGCCACCACGCGCGCCAGCAGCTGCGCCTGCAGCCCGTCCGCCGCCAGCATGAAGTTGACGAGCGTCACGCGCACGCCCACCTCGGGCAGGTAGTGCGGGTTGGCTAGCTTCGTGCTTATGTATAGTCTGTTGGGGTTGCGTCTTTATATATTAAGTACGTACAAACTAAACATTTAGTTTATATAAATTATTTATACAAATAAATAAAATCTAACTGTCTGCTCGTAATAATGTAATGCACATAGGTATTTGTTTACACGATACATATACCAAAATATACACAGTACATATTCCAATATATCATTTTTTGCATTTTTTGTCCGTGTATTATTCATACAGTGTTTTTTTTAGTTCCGGCTAATCACTAGAATGACTGAAATTTTGGCAGGTTTTTCATTAAAAGATCTGATATAATAAGGAGCAACTCGGAATACTTTTGTATATTTTTTTTTGTTAAATTCCACATGGACAAAATGGCAAGCATTATATACACTTGAAAATAAAAAACAAAATTAAAAATTTTGAAAATACCCACGACGGTTTAATTGTAATTGAAAAAGGATAAAATAACTATAAATCCCCCGCCTAAAAGAATATATGTAACGAGATGGTGGGTATTTTCAAAATTTTTAATTTTGTTTTTTATTTTAAACTTTTTAAAGTGTATAGATACACATTATATATTATTACATAATTTCGAAATACTTTATATTAATCTTCATGCAAATTATAAGCCCAATGCTTTCTGGTTATCAAATGCCTATTGCAGCGCCTGGCAGATTGTCACCGCAACATTTTTAGGAAACTTAAGTTTAACCAAATCAGTGAAAATCACAAAACCCACTAGTAGTTTTGATTTGGAACAAATTAATTTATACTGGAGCGCCCCGTGGTAGTTTGTGATATGGCATATAAAAACACGCAACAATTAAACCTGAACCTATCACAGAAAACCGCATCTAAATAGGTTTCACACAAAAATACAAGCAAATGCTTACTACAGCGCCCCTTGGTGAGGTGTCACCACGACACATATACGAGAACACGCGCTAATTGAGCCTGATCCTATCGTTGAAAACTGCATCAAATTCAGACTCGTAGTTTTAACTTTGCACCATCAAATGTTTAATGAAGCGCCCCCTGGTGAGTTCTTAACGTAAAAAAAATCTAAAAACATACACCAAGTAAAGGTAAATCTAATACTGAAAACTCTGTCCAATCGGACTAGTAGTTGTGGTTTTACATTAAATATTACAAACAAATGTTTACTGCAGCGCCCTCTGGTGAGTTAACACGATAAAGCATATCCAAGAACATGCACTAATTAAACTTGAGCTTATCACCGAAACTGCATCCAAATCGAATTCGTCATTTTAGCTTTGCACAAACAATATTTTACTGCAGCGCCCCCTGGTGACTTGTCACCGTAATATAAATTTAAAAACATGTACTAAACAAAGCGGAATCTAATTCTGAAAACTCTTTCCAATCGTACTAGTCGTTTTTGTTATACACAAAAAATGGAAGCAGCTACTTACTGCAGCGCCCCCTAGAGAGTTGACACATACTTGAAAATATGCACTAAGTAAACATACATGACACATATATGAAAATATGCACTAAGTAAACTTGAATCTCTCATTGAAAACTGCATTCAAATCGGACTCGTAGTTTTAGTTTTGCACAAACAAATGTACTTACTGCAGCGCCCCCTGGTGAGTGATCACCGTAACACATATATGAAAAGATGCACCAATTAAACCTGAACCTATCGTTGAAAGTTTCATCTAAATCGGACTAGTAGTTTTTACTCTACATAAACAAATGTTTACTGCAGTGCCCCCTGGTGAATTTTCACCGTAACGTAAAAACAAAAATTTTAAAATATGTACGAAGTAAAGCTTAATCTAGTTCTGAAAACTCTAGCCAATCGGATAAGTAATTTCGGTTTTAGACAAATAAATATAAGAAAAATTTTGGTTTTACACAAAAAAACTCAAACAAATGCTTATTACAGCGCCCCCTGATGAGTGGTCACCATAACACATATATGGAAAGACGCACCAATTAAGCCTGAACCCATCCTTGAAAGTTTTATCTAAATTGGACTAGTAGTTTTTGCTCTGCATAAACAAATGTTTAGTGCAGCGCCCCCTGGTGAGTTTTCCCCGTAACAAAAAAAGAAAAATCTTAAAATATGCAACAAGCAAAGATAAATCTTTTTATGAAAACTCTTTTTAATCGGAGCAGTAGTTTCGGTTTTAGACAAATAAATACAAAAAAGTACAAACAAATGCTTACTGCAGCGCCCCCTGGTGGTTTGACACGATAAAACATATCCAAGAACATCCACCAATTAAACCTGAATCTACCACTGAAAATCTATTGAAATCAGACTATTATTTTTTGAGATAATTGAAAACATTCGTTTTCACGTAAAATGCTTACTGGAGCGCCCCCTGGTGAGTTAAGGCAATAAGACATATCTAAGAACATACGCCAATTGAACCTTAACCTATCATAGAAAACCGTATCAAAATCGGACTTATAGTTTTGGAAATAATTGACATAGTAATTTGCACAAACACACAAACAAACAAACAAACAAACAAACAAACAAACAAACAACCTCTCACCCCAAACACATATACAGTCGCCGTTCCGTCGCGGGTAATAATGAACGTTGGTCGTGAATTCAAATTCCATTAAGTGGCATTGAGTTACGTCACTCAACACGTAATGTCCCAAGTTGCGCGGAAAATGGTAAACTGAATATCATAAAACTGTTTTCTCTTCGCCTACGGAATATACAGGATGCAGCGTAAAGCTTTAAAAATAAATTTAAATTCCTTTTTGTTATAGTTTTATAATATTATGAAACAATCTTACTTGAAATCTTTGCTGTATTCTACTATTGTATCTCCTATCTTGATGCAGAGAGCACCACCTTGTCTAAACGTTTGCTGCTGCAGAAGTGGCTCAAGCATTGGGTCTAATTCCTCTAGCACATTTTCCAACAATACCTACAATAAATATGAGAGTATATAAGTATATGAAATCGTAACATGTAAAAATACATACGTCATTAAAAATCTTAAAGGTTACTTACGAGTACATTTTTTATTTGTTTGCTTATTCGTATAAATTCAATCTATTATTTTATTATATTATTTTTCAGTCAAAAACATGAATTTAAATTTATTATACCGGTTGCCCAAATTGTACAGCATTCTCCAAGATGCGACTGAGGTCCGCCTGCGTCATGCGCACGACGCTCAGGTTGTTGGGTTTCTCCATGTTCTTGATCCAGCGGTTAGCTTGCCCTTGTGGATCGATCATCAGGGGCCAACGACGAGCTGTCCTGTAGGAAGAATCGATAATATTATAATATTTTTTATGTATGATTCATATAAAATTTCTATATTAATTAAAAACTTTTATTATGAGATAAGTGTGATTTAAGTATAAAACAAAAAAAAAAATAATGAAACATTTTTTTTGTACCACAAATTTGAAAGAAATAAATTAATAATGAAAATCAATTGTAACATTGTATATTAATAGGAAGCGTTTTAAGAAAACATAAAAATTTGAGCATAACATATTATTTTATGCGTTTTCTAAAATGTTTTTCAAATTCCTAAGTGTCGAATATCACTTTAAAATCGTTAAAAATACGAACGTCTTGCTGACAACCGTGCTTATATCGAATATATATTTAATATCTGTAGACAGTTAACTTAAGTATACTCCATAAGATACAAACCAAGTCACTTTAGCAGATACTAATTTACTTACATAATAATAATAGCGCTCTCTACACTAAATTCGTCAGCGGGCAAGCCGTCGATGTTCCACTGCTGGATGGTGACGGGCTCCCCCAGCGACGTGATCAGGCTGTAGTTGAGTGTGCATACTATACCGCAATCGTGGCACGCTTGTGCCCACTTCTTTACCTTTTTAAGTTAATATACAAAGAAATAAGGATATCATCCCATCATTGGAGACGACATTGAGACTATCGTGATGCCGAAAGCACAGCGTCTGACTGCAAACGCGATGGTTTCGGGATATATTCCCACTAAAGCCTAGAAAAAAAAATTAAAGGAAGAGAGTTCTGAGAGTCAAGTACAGTACTGATTATTTCATTTATATTGATGGCAGGACGCTAAAAGACGATACAAATTTTGTCTGATCAAGTGACTGAGTTTATTAAAGTCACGTGAATATCTGATCGATTTCCTGTTTAGGTATAGTGAAAGATTTAACATTGGAATCAACAAAACACATTAAACTGATGTTGGTTTTTCTTCTTATTAGTATATAGTAAGGGATTATTTATTACGTAAAGTGAAAATAGAACATTAGATATAAAATGTACACTTTAGGGTAAAATTAAGTCATACCTGTTCATTCCTAAATGCAGCTGTAAATGGACCTAAATACGCTATGATCCCAGCAGCGATTAAAATGTCACCTAAAATGTATTAATTATATAAAAATTAAGAAAATTAACGGTTAAAATTTAAGAAAATTATGCTGCCTAATTGTATAGTTGTCTGTAAAATTGAAATTCATTTGTTTCTCCATTTTAGGTAAAATATAGCCAAATTTAGACAAAATGTAATGGGTTTGGTCAATGAAACTAATATATTTTATTGTATGTGCATATTTTTTTATTAGTTAGAGTATTTGGAATAAAAGATTATGTACAAGTACTTGTCTTAAGTAAAATATGAAATTGATAGGATTTCAAAATATCCCTGTCTTATAAATCTAAAAATATTACAAAAAAATAGTTACTTACCAGTAAGCGAATTATAAGTTTCACGTAATGTTTTCGCAATCATGGTCCACCTAGTTTTCTCTCCGCCCAAACCTGATATGAGCATCTCTGCTCGTTTCAATTTATTACTACAATCCATTACTTCGTTGTCTAAAAGTCTTTGCTGACGATTTTGTTCCGATAGTGCTTCTTCTAAGCGACCTAGTTTCTCTTGAACCTAAAAAAGTACAATTTCTTATTTTTTGATGTATCATATTTTTCTATATTCCTTTTGACACCGATTTTTTGGGTGTTTAACGTTTCTCTATGTTTTGACATAATGTGCTTTGTTTGTAATTTTTATTTTTAATCTCGTATGACGTAGACTTTCACTGGATTGGATTATTATAGTGACATTTATGTGTTATTCATATGATAATTGGGTAATTAAAATAGCTGTAAGTATATAACCTCTTTCAATTGCGCCTGTTTGACGGCGAGTGCAGCCATAGCCTTGTCGTAGACGGCCTGCGCCGCTGCAAGTCGCTGCTTCTTTGGCGCCACCACCTTGGCCACCTTGTCGTATTTCGTCATTGCTATTACCCACTTGCACATGCCTGTATTTACACGGAATTTATTATTTTTATCATGACGTAAGTCATAGTAGAAAATAATTAAAAAAAAAACAGGAAATTATTATTGTCTGGTACAAATGGTATAAATAAGTTAAGTACCAAACACTAGTAATAAGACGTTTAGGTATGTAGAGAGATACTTTACGATTTCATTTTCAGTTTCCCGCACGCGAACAGACAAAAAGTCTGTTCGCGTGCTAAAATTTAAATTCGTGTTATGTACGAAAGGAATGGAGAGAAAGAGATTTACACTTACAACTATCAATTCTTATTCAATTTTGACATGTGCTATTAGCCTACCTTCAGCGGCCACAGAAACAGCTCTGATCTTCTCCGGAACAAAGCCATCGTCCTGCATCACGGTATTCATCAATTTCTTCATGACTGGTGGAGGGATATTGTCCTTATCATAGTTTTGCAATGACTCGAGGAACTTTATATCATTCAGCAGTTTTTTGGATGGACCCCAATAGTCCTCTATTGTCCCCACTCCAGAGGGATTTGGTATTTTGTCTGGTTTAACTTCCTATAATATTACGAAAGATTATGATATATTTTATTTTAATAAATAACTCCATCTTTATATTAAAATTTTTATTTTTAATTTTGTGCGTAGAAATAATTAAAATGTCACTTACCGGATCGTCCTTTTTATGGATGCAAAATAAAACATATTACATGTTTATTAAATACTATTCTAGCAAATCTAATTTAAGTTATAATGCATTTGTTAATAAAATCTTTGTTGAAAAAGACAACATATAGTACAAATAATTTTCTTACCTTCAAAATACAAATTGCTTCCATGACAAGTTTAATGCCTCTGGGTGGACTCTTCATAGTTTTAATAAAAGTGATATCCTGCGGAGTGAGCGTATCGAGTGCAGCCAACGCCGAGTTGAGGATCGGCATCGCTTCAGCGAGATCAGCGTCGCATTCATCTTTGATGCCTTGCGCTTCTTGTGCCTAGCATTATTTCATTGATATAATCATTTTTTACCATTAATCTACATTATACATTGTGGCCGTCATGCCGCACTGTGACAGTGTCTGGCTGGCTGATCACGATAGTTCTGAGTTCTATTCGCATTCGAATGAAATATTCATTTGTAAATTATTTTCATTCCTTCGCTCTGGTATCTAACACAAGCCCGGTGTTGAGTTCCAACACTTAACACGAAAAATCTTGAGTTTGGGCGGAAAGTGGAGGTCAAAGCATTTAGACACTGTCTAGTCTATATACGCTATGTTTTTTATTTATACAGTGCCCTAATTGAGCAGATTGCAGACTTAAAAAAAAAAAAATGTATAAATATTTTTTTCTTAAAGATTTTCTACTGTTTTACCACTAACTTACCTGTTCTGCCGCCGCAGCCTGATCCACTAACACTTCAGCTTCAACGAGAGCCACTCCCTCTTTTTCCTTCTCCACTTTAGCAGTGGTTTCCGCCACTGCAGCAGCCCCTGCGGCCAGTTTAGGCTGCAGTACTTCTAGCGCCTCTTGAAGTGCCGCTACCGATTTTGCAGCAATTGCGAGCTGGTCTAGACCAGTTATGTATCGTTTTTCACTTGTTATCAATTCTCTAAAAAATTAATATTATTGCCATTTCTGAGGTAAATCACAACAAACATGTTTACTGAAAACGCATCATATATAACATATTTATATAGTGAAAAATTCTATAATGTCTATATTTTCTGTTAAATAAATTTAAATTTAGGAAAAATCTTTACTAAGCTATTTTTTTATACATAAATTAAAAAAAATATTCATAAACTTGATCCGTATATATTCTTTTTAAGTTTATATGAAAGCTTAAAACTTTACTTACGTTCGCTTCTTCCCTAAAAGCGATTTGAACATATTTATAAGCTCCAAATACGCTGTAGGCGTTACATAGTTATATCGCTTCAAGCGAAGCAGAAACTGTTTGGTCAGCTCCTGTGTATCGGTGTGGAACATTTGACACAGTTTGATCGCCGTATCTCTCTCAAGATCTGTCAATTCTATGTCTTTTAAAAATCTAGTTGCAACTGCAAGTAATGCATCTGGTGGCCATTCCTGTTAAGTAATACTTTAATTTTGTAAAAACCACATAATATTATTAGGATTAGATGCTTTTAGGATTAAAGTAAGCAGGTTCTGCTCAAATCAAAATGAATGTTAAATTATATAAAATACTTTGAAGAAGGATATTTTTGCACTACGAAAGTTTTTGCAAACCAGACTATTGTAGATTCGATCTCCACTCAAGAAATGATTATATTTTCATTATATATTTTCATTATATAATAATTTCTTTTATTTCGTTTTCCCATTCTAGTAAAACAAAGTTCGGTATAAATATAAATCTCTTTTAAAACAAGTATCACAATATACTTTTATGACACTAAATTTAACTTGCTATACAAGAAAAACCCTAAAACCTCAAAACATAAACCTTTACCCCTTCCATTAACAACACCCCCCAATATTAACAACCAACCTGAAACCAGTCAATAGTGCAACAGTTGACAAGCGAGGGGAACTTCCGTATGCGCGTGCGCAGCGAGGTGCCGGCGGGCGACATCGCCAGCACGATGTGCAGCTGGTCGCGCACTATGGACACGAAGTACGCGTACAGCGCCGTGGGGCTGCCGTCCGTCTGGAGCGACTTGTCGCGTTGCCGGTCGATCTGGCCGTATTGGAAATTGCGTTACAATTTGCACGGATTTTGTTAAATTTCTTCGTTAGCATATTATTCAATTTTTTTTAATAAAATTCTAAAATGAAAGTGGCCTAAGTTACTAATATTACATCAGCTATCTGCCAAAATCTAAACAAAATTGGTAAAGCCGTTGACAAGATCGGACAGAATTATCCGACAGAGGCACACAGACCAACTAATTGTTATAACTATATATAGATTCTAAACTTCCTAAAAGAGTGCAAAATATTTAAGTTGTCTTATAATATTATATTTTATCGTACATACACGACTTATCATTTTTAAGAGCTTCAAATTTAGTTTATTTATTAAAATTTAGTAGGAAAGCCAATTTCACTTACCACGCGCATTTTCTCACAAAGTTCAGCCTTCTCATCGGCAACAAAAATATTTGGTACTTCTCCTGAATTTAGCATATTGTTCACATCTTCTAGAAAACCTTCTTCTTTAATCTGAACATTAATAATTTATAAATATATTGATAATTATTTTAATAGTTAATCACTTTTATAATTACTCCAATTAAGTACTTACTTGTGATTCTATGAACAAGAACACCATATGTAAATCAGGTGTGCTTGATTTTCTTAATAATGTTTTTAAATCTTCACGCCACTCTGTTTTTCCATACGTTCTACTCATTTCAACCTGTCATAAAACAAAACACCTTAAAGTATCTTCGAATATTATTAAACGATTTTTGTATTTTAATTTGCTCAGTTGATTAAATTCCATTACTTAATTAAAAGCACACGTTTATATTTTTGCGCTTTATCTTGAAATAAAGAAACTAAATATCCAAAAAAACAAATCATGAAGATATACATACACATAGAAAACATTTAAGGGTTAACCAACCATTTAAGCTATATTTATTCTACACTTTTTAGAGAAATAGAAGAGAGATATATTTAACCTGGAAGAGATCATACTCGTTGATGTGCGCGGCGAGACGCGTGAGCGACTGTCGTCCAGAGCCGCCCAGACCCACCAGCAGCGCGTGCGAGCGCGGTTGAGTCAATACACGACATACGCGCGACACGTGCTCTATCGCGAATCTGATATTCAATAGTAAATTGAAAAACATTATTAGAAAACGTATTATATATAAAAAAAAGTTTGCATCGGGATTTGAATGCGCATCTCTTGAAAACCATCCAAGCACCACGCCATGCATGAATGTAAGCTTGGCTCAGAGGTCAGAATATTTTCGTTTAATGATTTTGAATTTCGTAAGTGTTTGAATAACATTTTAAAAATGTAAAAATAATAGTAATATTGTTGGATTAAAGAACTTTATTTCACATTTAGTACAAGAACGATATTTCAAATAAATTCAGATAAATATAAGTACTCTGTATATTTCAGGACTTTTATCGGATCAACACACTAAGAAAAAATATAGTTAACTCAGTCAAAAAAATTATGCAGATTTAAAACTCTTGTGAACTCTTGTATAATATCTTGTAAAAATGCCTATTATTCACAACACAACTGTTAATATATTATAATATAAAATACCTAAGGAGAAATCAAATTTACAGAAATTAATATTTCTTAAAAATAAATCACCTGAACAACACAAGATTCATCGGTTTCTTGGACATATTGTTAAACTCCACGAGGTAAGCATCTACTGTAGAGTTTAAATGTTCCATGTTTATTGTCTCCATATAGAAGCGAGTGTCGACTTTGGGATTGGCGAAGTCACAATATATCAAGTTGCGTAGATGTAAGTCAGTAATCTAAAATCATAAATGTAGACATTAAATTAGAAAAAGAAATTAGTTTCATGTTTTTTTTTCACATAGCAAGTTTGACACAGAGAGCCTATATTCATGATACCCTTTCCGCCCGAAATGCTTGCTTGTTAAATGTGCGGAATATAACGTCACGCTTAGTCTTATATACCAGAGCGGGCAAATTAAAATTATATATAAGCCCCTGAGAGGGAATCGAATCCACAATCCCCGAATTTACCGTCAGATGCTGTCCAACGGCGTCACAAAGTCGTCAATAAAAATAAGAAGTACTAACTAGAATTTTAAATACAAAAATCTGAACCTATTAAAGAACTTGTTGAATTTTAAAAACATCTCCGTCTCACCACTTCATCAGGTCCTTCAAGCAATCTGCCAAGTAGCTTATCAAATTCATCATTCAAATGTAAATGCGTGGCTTCTCTAAGACACTTGACCAGCCAGTGGCGGTCCGCGTCCTCCGTGAGGCGGTCGGAGAACACTCGCAAGCACTCGTGCACCCATAGCCTTTTGATGGATTGTAGGTCTGGTGTTACCTCTGGCACAGATAACAGGACTCCCTGATGATGTTTTAAAAGGACATTTATTTGAAGTGAAATAAATCAAAGTAATTAATAATTATTTTTAGTTTCTTACAAGAGTTGATGATGATGCCATGATATAGAGAAATATAATAATTTTCCAAATTAATATTCTAAGATTTAAAAATCAGAATAAGGAAGATAAAAATGTCTAATGTAATCAAACACATACCAATATAACTTTAGAGAAGTCACGCAAATTGAACGTGTAATGTGACTTCGATGGCGTGGGCAGTAAGTTCAGCCTACATTGTTTGTAGACTTCTAATGTCGCTGATACTATTTCTTCAATACAAGGATCGAATTCTTTTGAGAATCCTCTGCAATGATTATTGTATTAAAATAGTTTTCAATATGTTTTGTACATATTGTAAACTATGTTTTTTACACTACGTTTACTTATAATGAAGAAAAAAATAGTTGCTTATTACTTACTTATACATTAGCAATAAATACCTGGTATCTAAATGCCAAAGCATAATTCTGCCAAAAATAACTTTAAGAGTGTCATCATCAAATTCGTCGATGCAGAAGAATGAGAAGTGCCTTGAGAAACGTGGTGTAACAAGTTTAGCGCCCG
Source organism: Dryas iulia moderata (assembly GCA_019049465.1). Taxonomy (NCBI): domain Eukaryota; kingdom Metazoa; phylum Arthropoda; class Insecta; order Lepidoptera; family Nymphalidae; genus Dryas; species Dryas iulia. Next base: position 5,487,184 of record CM032416.1, on the reverse strand, counting down.
GCGTGGGCTTACCCATTGCACACATGAACTAAAAAAAAAACATGAATATTATAAATCAAAATTTATAATTACATATAACATAATTTTAAATTGCCAATTTCTTTTTGGGCCGTAAGTTCAAAAGTATTCATTTATTTATTAGTCATTTTCTAGCAAACGAGTTGTCTCCTTCAGCGATATTCTATTAGATATTACTTTACTATACTTTCCAGTTTTCCAGTTTTATATATCAGTCAATCAGTGGGTAAGGGTTGAGTGATATGCATACAGTTTGGATTTGGTCTTAAAATTAACTTTTTTATATCAATAACAATAAATATTCCTGATGCTCACTCGAGAAATTGTTAGGCTAGAACTTGTTGACGACTATAAACTTATTATAATTGTATATTCGGAAAAAGCAACTGTTGGCTTTGCCCCGGCTGTTCTGAGCAGAACTGGCTTCCGGTAGGGCTGACGATACTGACATTTTGCTTACTTGTAATAGCCTATTCGAATAAAAATCTGTAGTTAGTTGTTTTTTTAGATTGTTATTTTAATATGTGGTCCAACCTGAACATCAATAAGATGCATCGCCACATTGGTCTTCCTGTCGTACCAGAGTCCGAGGTCGATGCCCTGCCGCAGCACCTCTATGGGCGGCTGCGCGCCGTACGTCTCCGCCTGCGGCATGCTCACGTCGTCCACGAACACCACGCAGTGACAACCGATGGGTGGACCGAATACACCTGACAAATTTATATCCAAGTATTTAAAATTGTGGCCAGTCGTGGCGCAATGGCACATACGTGTGATTGTAAACGACTGGTTGTGGGTTCGATTCCCACTCGAGAAGTGGAAATATTTAATATTTCTATTTTCTTCGTTCTGGTATCGAGGCAACGCGCGGCGTTAAATTACGCTACTTGACACGCAATGCCTCCAGATTTCGGCGAAAAGTGGGAACAGAGTTCTTAACACTAGGTTGCCTCTGCCCTGCTGTGGGGGAGATACAGCGTGAAGCTAAAAAAAAGTAAAGAAACTTTTAGCATTCCATGGATTAACATTATTTGTGCCTATAACATTGCAGTGAGAGGACAGGGCAACTATAACGCCCCTCTCCACTGAATAAACTTGCTTTACCTAATGAAGTTCGAAAAATGTTTACAGTAATGTCGCGTTTAACTTTTTTACATATCAATATTTTCACAATAAAATAGAAGTAAGTAGTGCACTATGGATTCTTCATACAAATGAAAATATGATAGGCATAAGATCAAGCTGATAATCATTTCTTGTCTTTAACAAGCAAAAGCTTAAATAGCAATAAATATTTAATTAAATATGTAACCTTTTCTTCTTTTATCCAATTTGCCCATAATTATGTCCTGTGTTTGATTACAATTAGTTTGCGCCGAGAATGCCATTATTAGAGCTTTGTAAATTTTTGTGTCAACCCTTTTCACTAGATAGTCCTAGAAAAAAAAAAATGTCTTACACTTTTATCTATGAGCAAAATATATTTAGTTTCAATTATTACTATTATTTGAAGCCAGCCTTGGCGCCGGGGCACAAAGTGTGACTGGATGTAAACGCGACTGGATCTGGATTCGATTCTCACGCGAGGAATTAAAATATTTAATATTTCATTTCCTTTGCTCTAATGTCGAGGCAAAGCATGGTCGCGCTCCGTCACTTAACACGCACTGCCTCCAGAATTCAGCGGAAACTGGGGAACAGTGTGTTAACCTTAGGTTCCCTCTGCCTACCTTGCTGTGTGCAGGATATAGCGTGAAGCTAAAAAATAGTAATGAATATTTACAATGATATAAGACGATTTTCCAGTTCCAGTGGGTCCCACCATCATGACAGCTTTGTGATGTGTCACCAATAGCTTAAACAACGCCAGATATCGCACGCTGTCCAACGTCGTAACTAGTATTTGATTAGGGGGAGTATCTCGACTTATAGGCGGTGCCGCCACTACGTCATCCTGCCATGGCTTCCATTTACCTTTACCCTGTTTAATATTAATTTAATTATTATAATTTATCAATATTTTTTAAATGAATGAGATTAATAAGTATACAGACAATATCATATCAAAATTATTGAATTATAACTCGAATAGTACATTGTAACGGAGCTTTAGTCATATGAGAATCCTCTGCAAAAAAAAATCCAATTTAACAGGTTCTCGCATACTGAACACACGCGCCAGCTATCTAATTAATTAAATGCCTCTACGATAATGTAATGTATGCATATGCTATATAAAAAGGATGTGGCAAGATTCTTTGAGAAATTTCAATATATACATTACTTAATATTACAAATTTTATAACTTTTCTAGTAAATATAATAAATCCACAAACTATACCAAATACATTTATTAAAAAATAATTAAACAATATTATCACCTCTTTTATAAATCTATAATCATAGACACTTCCTTCTTTAGGTATTGTAAATATGTATTGTTTCTCTGGTTTCCCAATTTCCTTTGGATATCCCAAAGCTTCCAGTACTGATGCAGGAAATTCTTTTTCTAACAATCCTCGGAATAGCATATCGAACTTAGATCGGCCATTAGCTTCCAAAGTAGCTCCGATAGACCATATAGTTGAAAAGAAAAATACACCCTATTGTAAAAGAAATAAATGTAATATAAACAAAAAAATATATAAATATATTATGTTTTTTATATCTTTGTATTTTATTTCCGATTAATAAAAAAATATTTTCCGCATTCCTCCTTTCCGCATAGGAAATCAATTCTCCATTTTCCGTCGAATTTAAGACATTGAGTGTAGCGGAAATCGAGCGAGTAGCGGAATCTTTCGCTAAAAACTCGATAACTACGCCTGAACGGCTTTAAAATGTTAACTTGTGACCATAAATTCTAAATATATGGAAAATGTAATTTACCTCAAGTTGCGCTCTTATGTCGAGATCTGATAACTGCTCTACATATTTTTCATCATTAAAATCATCCATGAAGGTGTCAAAAAGGTTCATGCATGCTTTCACCAAATTAGTACGCGATGTTACGTACATTTGCTGGAAGCAGAAGCAAAATCCATACTTATATTATAAATGCGAATGTCTGTGTGTTTGTCTGTCACGCTTTCACGGCTAATATACTGGTTCAATTTGGATGAAATTCAGAATGAAAGTAGTAAAAATGACTGGGTCTAACATAGGCTACTTATTTTTTCAAAAATCAACCTCTAAAGGGTTGAAATAGGGGATGAAAGTTTATATGAAAAATCTACACCGCTTGACCGATTGTAACGAATTTTGGCATATATATAGTTGATAATCCAAGGTTAAGGCAACATAGGCTACTTTATTTATCAAAAATTTGCCACCGAGGGTTGCAATATACTGAAACAGCCACGTAGATCACGCGGCTAAGCCGCGAGCGGGCCGCTAGTATGTAATATAAGCCTATTCTGAATCTTAAAAGAATATAAAATTTGAAACTCGGTATGGAATCATATTTACTATATGTAGGTGGGAATCGAACCCACCACCAACAGTCAAACACTGTCATAATGCAATCAAGATCGTTATATTATTAATTAAGTTTTTAATATTTGTTCAAAATTTATACAGATAGTAATAAATAGATCAATTAACTCCTTTTGTTTGTAAGACCTTTTGAAATTGTATTATTTTTGTAAATCTTTATAATTATAATGTTATAATAAAAAATAATTAACAACCTTGACTCTCCCAGATAACTCCACAAGCCAAAGTAGCGGGGACATAAATCGGTAGTACAATATTCTAATGTAGCTTCGATTAAAGCCATGCAACGTCGACGGTAAAGTGTTGAGCCACGACTCCATAAGACATTTCCAGCCGAGACCTTTCGGCTCCAAGTAAATCATACCGCAACGAGACACCTGTTTGTATAACGTCCTTTAAATTGTATGCTTACAATAAGGGGATTTCTTTATACATGTATAAAAGTAATAAGTATTTTGTTTTTTACCTTCACGCTGTATCCCGCACACAGCAGGGTAGGCAGAGGGAACCTAGTGTTAAGACACTCCGTTCCCCACTTTCCGCCGAATTGCCGGAGCCGGAGGCTTGTGTGTTAAGTTGCGGAACTTAACGCCGCGCTTTACCTCGACACCAGAGCGAAGAAAATGGAAATATTTCCACTCCTCGAGTGGGAAACGAACCCACAACCAGTCGTTTACAGTCACACACACAATAGTAATAAGTATTATTCTAATAAGTTCCATTTTTTTTATGTTTGATGTAGCTCCATTAAAATTTGTGTCTAAATTGGTTAGGACGCCGGAGTATTTTCCTAGAGGCGCGAGATCGATTCCTTTTACGTTAAGATTTTTATACTTTTATTAAAAAAATTTTCTCCGTAAAGTGTAGATAATATTTTAACAATATAATAAGAGAGATTTTATCAACATAGATTTTATGCAGATATAATAACACAAAACAAATATTGCTATATATAAAATATGCATAATATATTATTTTAAATGTTATTTTTCAACTAACAGTGGCTGGTGAAGCTGCCTCGAGATCCATAGGCTCGAAGATGAGATTAGTAGTAGGCGCGAGCTGAATGATCTCACCACTCATTAGACACAGTTTCTTGTTGTCATCCAGTACAGTGTTCAAGTTCTCTATCCAAATTGCATCGACTGGACCGTCAAATACCAGCCATTTTCTATACAAAATAATTATTATTTATCAATTGATAAAATTAGCTTAGAATATTCGCGTACTTAACTAACAAGATGATAAGTAAAAAATGTCGACTTTTCAGAGAAGCTTTTTAATTTTGTTCCTAAATTCTGTTTCATGTTGTTTAAATATTTTTTTGATGAAACTTAACATAACATAACATAACATAAAAACTCTTTACTCTCTTCACACAAATAATTTTACAGTTTTACACAAGAAGATCTTATATATAAATCATTGTATGAAAAGGCGGCCTTATCACTTACAGCGATCTCTTCCAGGCAACCTACTTATTGGAGTACAGAGCACAAGAGCGGGCAAAGTGCGTTCTGAGCAAAACATAGAATACTATATAGTATTATTTTAAACCTACATATATACACCATATCATAGAATACATAAAATACACACATATAATAAATATAAACATTATGCATACATACAAATACATACACTTACTTAAACATAGAACATACACATACATACACTTACTTATACATAAAACATACACATACATACACATAAAGACTACATCGTAAGGTAGTAATTTGTAACTCTACTTTTAAACACATTCAAGGACTTAGATTGTCTTATGAATCGTGGTAACTTATTCCATAGCTTCGCGGCTTGGACAGTATACGACTCACTGTAACAGCGAGTACGGCACAATGGAATCTCAAGCATGTTGTCGTTTTGGGAGCGGAGGCTTAGAGGAAGACAGGAGTTGGAGCCGAGGAAGATGAAGCGGTTCTTAAGATACGAGGGAGAATCAGGGTGGAAGAGGATGGAATAAAGGAGAGTAAGAGCGTGAAGGTTTCGACGATCTCTAATAGAGAGCCATCGAAGCCTTGAACGATACTCACTGATGCGATCAAATTTCTTCAGCCCGAAAATGTACCTGATGACGAGATTCTGCAAGCGTTCCAGCTTTTGGAGCAATTGTTGCGATAAATCCAGGTAACAAGTGTCTGCATAGTCCAAAATAGGCAGTAACAGCGAGTGTGCTAGCGATATTTTAGTTTTGACAGGTAACAGATACTTCCATCTCTTTAGCCTACCAATAGCACAATACATCTTGCGGCTCAACTCAGAAATTTGAGGAGCCCAAGAGAGTCTACTATCCACTTTGATACCTAGATTCCTCACAACATCACAATAATCCAGTATGCTGTTGTCGAATATTATAGGGGGAAGAGAGGGGAAATGCAACTTCGATAGCTGTTTAGGACTACCAAGAATACATATTTGGGACTTTTTGGGATTTACTGATAGACCGTATGACTTGCTCCAGGTGCTTATTTTTTGCAGATCGGAATTAACTAAACTAATAGCTCTTGCAACGTCACAAACATCCGTGGTTGTGTAGATTTGCAAGTCATCGGCATATAAGTGGAAGGATAAGGACAAAAATTTAGTAAGGGAATTGATGTAAATAGAAAAAAGTAGAGGGGATAGGACACCACCCTGGGGCACACCAGCACTAAGACGGCAGATAGATGATCTTTTTTCATTGAGGCAGATGTATTGCTCTCGATCGTTTAGGTATGAGAAAAACCATTCAATAGCCTCAGAGGAGACTCTAATAGATTTGAGAATAGCCAAGAGGATATCGAAATCAACAGTGTTAAAAGCGTTGGAGAAGTCTAACAGGGTAAGAATAGTAACATGTTGATTATCGATTCCAAATCTGATATCATCGTTTACCTTATTTAATGCCGTGACAGTGCTGTGCCCAGAGCGGAAGCCAGACTGGAAGGGGGATAGAATATTATTTTTGGTCAGGAAAGATGAGAGTTGTTGATGGACTATGCGTTCTAAAACTTTGGACAGGAACGGGAGGATGGAGATTGGTCGATAGTCTGTAAAGGAAGATGGGTTAGATATTTTAGGAATAGGGATGACTATCGCCTGACACCAGGTCTTTGGAAAAGTACTCGTGGAGAGAGAGTGATTGAAAATGTGGACGAGGATAGGGAGTACAGTATCGATACTTAAAAGAATCATCTTCCGACTGACTCGATCGCTACCAATAGCATCAGATTTAATAGCTTGTAGGTGTTTTTTCACGTCTTGGTTGGAAACGGGGTTAAAAGAGAAAGGAGAAAAGCAGGGTATAGAGGGGATAGATTTGATGGTGTCATTTTTAGTGTATTGGTCTAACAAGCTAACATTCGTAAAATATTTATTAATGCCATCAAGATCAATGTCGTCACTTAAAACAGCAGTATTTCGTGAACGTCCTATACCCATTGCATCAAGAAACCTCCAAACTTTGGCGGAACTACTGTTGTCGACGGATTTGTGAATAAAATTACGCTGTGCATCTCTGCAACATTTATTACACCGATTCCGTAGTTTTTTGAACCTGTTTAAGTTCTTTTTTTGGTTTTTGGTGTTTAATCGTTATTTTATTTGTAAATCCTTTTTTATGTTGCTTAACAACTTTCTTACGTGAAATCCTTTGATTTGTTTAAAATATTTTGAATCATTCATTTACACTATAATAAAAATTAATCCCATTGCTCGTCAATTTTAAAAAAATCCTACATACAAATCGACTTAACAACTTAATCACACCTAGTACGAATTTTCTTCTATGTATTTTATACCTATTATCATTAGTAGAAACAGCAAACGCCCTGTAGCTGACGGCGAGAATGCCGTCCGACCACTCGTGCGAGACGGGGTCGAACTGTCCGTACAGCTGACCCATCGTTATGGACTTCGGGTTGATTACCGTCCACTCTACCGCGTTTTCTTCCATTAGACCCTATAAAATTCAAAATATTTTGACAAACTATTCTATATGGATGTGGAATACATTTCTCCCACATAGTAGTCAGAAGGCACTTAGAGTCAATACATTCCGTTCTGCATTTTCAGTACGAATTTTAAACATTGCGTGTTAAACGACAGAACACAATTCCGCACTTGCAAGAGAAGGAAGTAAAGATGTCTTAAATATAATCCCATTTATACGACTGCATAAGCCGTGTGCAAAAGTAACTTGTGATTTTTAGATCAAAGCGTTAGAAAAAGTAGTCTATAAAATAATATACTATGAAATCATATCACGTACAAGGTTCACTTAGGTAAAATAATAAAAGCATTACAAAAAGTACCTTTTCAGAAACCAATCCTAAAGCGTGACCGAGAGCGTGGTAGCATTTGGTCTTCCCAGAAAATGGGAAACCGACCAACATTAGACCATGTCTTACTAGAATCATTTCATACAACTGTAAAACCTGGCGAACAATTTAAGATCAGTTAACAAAATATATAAACAACAAATTTAAGTCTTTATATATACTATAAGTCATTTAAAATTAAAAACAATGCAATATCTTAAAATTGTTTCCTCTTTATCTTAGAAGATTTTTAAAACAGTAATATACACATCCAATGATAAAAGTATGAAAAACCTTTTCAATAAAGAACTCGTTGGGCTGCAAGTTAAGCGGCACGCACACCTCCTTGAGGCACGCCACGAGGTGCGGCAGTCCCGGCTGCGGCAGCGGCAGCCCCGGGAACAGGTCCCCGATTATACCCTACATTAAGTATAGAATATCTTTAATTATACGTCCACTTTCTGCTAGATAAAATTATTGATAACGGCACCGCTCGCGGATTAGCAGCGTTATCTTCATTTTTATCCGTTATTAAAGGGCCCACCCCTTTGAGATGCTCTGAACTTTACACTCATAATAAAATATAACCTATAGCACTCCTGAATAGTGTAACTGCCTAATTGTGAAAAAACATAAACCCAGGGGGGGTTTATGTTTACAAACAAAGTCGCAAACTTTACTTCTTTATTATATTAGTTTAGATTTAAATATATTTTAGGTGCATTAGAATTTGTTGTATTTTCGAATCTTTTGCCCGTATAAACAGAGTAGGTTAGAAAGAACCAAAAGCCATAACACTCTGCTCTCCATTTTTCAAGTGAATTGGAGACAGCATATTGAGTTTTAAAGTGGAAATAATCTTTTAATCAATTGCTGCCTCACTGTCGCGAAGTTTTTTGAGACCTTCACAAAAGACTTAAACAAAAAAGACATATAGATCCACGTTATTTAAAACAGTTTACCATAAAGAGTGGGACATCGTGTTCTAAGAACTTGGGCAGGTTGACGTCCTTGATGGAGCGAAGCAGGATGACGTCCTCCACCTCGTCGGGGTAGCGCAGCTTGAGCGCGCCCGCCGCGCGCAACACTGACTTCACCGCACGCATTCCTAATATATATTACTCCCATAATATATTCATTCATATAATAATTTTACTGATTTTTTTTAGCTTCATGCCATTTTTCAGATGGCAGAATAGACAAGAACCTAGTGACGGGACATTCACTTCTATAATTATTGCTCGAATTCGAAATACTGGGTGTCGTGGCGGACCTCAACGCCGTACCAAAGTTCGTGTCGTGTCAAAGTCGTGTTTACCAAAGGCCATCCTGGCGCACTACGAGTGCCTGACAGTAATCACGATTGGTTGGATTCAAAGTCAATTATATAACTAAGGAAGTTTGTTCTTTCTTAAAAATATATAAACCACAATGTTTTAGTATAATACATAAGGTGTTAAATTGAAGATATTTATATATTATAACCTAAAACTAATAAAAATTCAGAATACCATAATCATAATGACTCTGCGAGGAGAGCTGCTCAGAGCACAGTTTGTAAGTAGCGACGATCTTGACCGCGAGAGGTTTAGCGTTCAAGTATCCGAATGCGTATAACTCGATCTCAGATATGAGCACGTAATCTGGCACCATCATTGCCACTGAACGGAAAAGTGCCTGAAATAAAGTTATTGACTTAGCAAATGCATATATCTATTAAAATTATTATTATTAAAACTTAGATATTCTAGATGCTCATTGAATAGGGATATAGAAAGTTTCTTTCCGTTTTGGAATTATGAAGCAAAAAAATGATAAATCCTCATATTCTCCTCCTTTTAATACTAAAAATGACAAGAAATTTATTCTAATGAATTGTAGTAATATTATATTTTTTAACTAGCTCTCTCGGCGACTTCGTCCACAAGAGATATTGATTTAAAATAAGACTTAGTTGTTCATTGTTATATCAGCTCCCAGTGCAAGTCTCGTCATAATCGGAACAACCGTTCCAGAAATCAGATGTAGAATAAACAAACAAACATAAATTAAAATGTAATTTTGGTATATGTATCGTACAAAAGTACATAAAGCATTTAACCAAACCGGTTATCTTATTATCACAAACAGATACTTCAATTTCATTCATTGGTAAAAATAAAATTTTCCCACCTTCAAATTATCCGGCAATTCAGATCTTCCAGCATAACCAGGATTCATAGTAATGAAAACGGCGCAAGATTTGTCCAAATGTAGCAAAGTTCCTTCAAACAACAGTTCCGTCGCCCCGGAATTGATTCCTCTCTGAATCGACAATATTTGCTGTGCAACTACTGACAGTACCTCTAGATCAATTCTGTTGAACTCATCGAAGCAAGACCAAGCTCCACAAGATGCTAGACCCTGCAAAATATATACTAATAAGTAATTTAATACAAAAATCGAAGGGGCTGTCCGTATAAATTTAAACTAATTTCGCATAAAATTTATTATTTTTTTATTTTTTTTTGATATTAGTTGGATATAAATTAGTCTTTAAATTCAAAAATGACTGACTAATTTTATGTTTAGGATAAAATTTTCAATGTTATGTAAAAACTAACCTTAAAGAATTTCCCAAGGGCAAGATAATCCAGACCGTCGGAGCAGTTGAAAACGACACATTGTTTAGCCACAGCTTTCGCCAAGTCTTTGGTGGTCTCGGTCTTCCCCGTACCTGCAGGACCTTCAGGAGCTCCACCTATAGACAACATATATTAAAGAATTCGTAACGAAATATTTTTACTATACGAGCTATGACAAACATATTATAAGTAAAATGCTAAAAAGCAAACAAGTATTTTAAATACACATTCCATTTTACTCAAAACTCAAAGTTGTATAGTAATTAAAAAAGCAGCTTAATACTTTTTCCTATATAGCAAGGTATTCGTAAAGAACCTAATCTCAAAAAATTCCGTTCTGTAGTTAACATAGCGTGTCGAGTAGCGGAACTTAACGCAGCACTCACTACACATAGAGTAATATCTTAAGTTCCAGACCAGTGGAATAAAAATAGTTTTAATATAATCATTCTCCCGAGTGAGAATTGAGTTCACAACCGTCGTGTTTACTATCAGACGCAGACCCACTGAACCACGACGACGACCTCATAGTAATTAAACGTAGTAAATTTTATAACAATTTAACAAAGCTAATCAAATAAAGTCTACTAACATACCCAAATTAAGATGCAAAGCGCCAAACAGCGTGCGGAAACAGCGATCGGTGAGCGGCGTGACGACGAGGCGGCCCGTGTTGCCGAGGTACTCGTACCCGTACATCAGCTGCGAGTTGATCATACGCGTCGCGCACTGCATGCTGTTGTCCTCCTCTTGCAGCTGGATTGTGCAAAATGTTTTGTTAGTGTTGCCCTTACTATCTATTTTTTTAACGTCAGGAAATCCGTTACGAAGACCAGCCCGAGTGGGGACTCGGGACGTGGTTATGTGGGACTCCAGTGAGACAACTTTGAGCAGAGGCAATATCGTAACCAATGAGGTTAATCCGAGGTGCGATTATTGCGAGTTGAAAACTTTATTGTCTAATTGGTCTAAATGCTTATAAGTTTCTAAGTTCTGTAACTTAAGTTCAGGACAGAGGCCAATAGTATAACATTTTAAGAGTTGCAAATACTTGCAATTTCTATTGTTAACAAAAATAAAATGTGATAACAATTTCGACGTAGCTTGGACAGTTTCCAAGAGACACGGGTTCGAGTCCTTAAACATTTCATGTTTCAGCGGTTTATAAATTTGAGAAATCAGAATATGTATGTATTTTTTACTGAGAAATGAAAATAATTTTATAGTCATTTATAGCGATAAAGCCGTGAATTCTGAAAAAGGAAACCTAGTTACTTCTGGTCAGATAGATTGGAACAGAACAGAATATCAAATATCAACTACAGACGCATCAAATGTTAACTATTCATCAACAGTCATAACTTACCTCCCAATAGTACCGAATCTGCGAAAGCCAGTTAAAGTCGTTGTCTACGCGTACATTGAAGTCTATCAGTTCCATAAGAACATCACGTGCGTGTACATCTAGTACTACCAATGCTCCTGTTGAAAAAACATAAACGATAAACGTTAGATGTAAACTATATTACATTGCATCTATAACAATATTTATACAGTTTACAAATGACTTCTTATTCTCCTTAAAAATATTGACTCGTACATAATTTTCCTTCCTTATTTTTTTGTTTTTAGCTTCACGCTGTAGGGATACAACCTGAACCTAGTGTTATGACACTCCGTTCACCACTTTTCGCCGAATTTGGGAGCGTGTTAAGTGGCGGAACTTAACGCCGCGCTTTGCCTCGACACCAAAGCGAAGAAAATGAAAATATTAAATATTTCCACTCCTCGAGCGGTAATGGAGCCCACACTTGTGCCACTGCGCCACGACTGGCCAACAACGTAATCTTTCATTTCTTATACTATATTTTATATATATGAATTGAATTTTAAGACTCTGGTTATGTAGCATTTTAAAAATGTCATAAAATAAATATAACAGATATTTGTATATTCTGTATCTGTTCAATGAAGTAGGCTTTATAATAATAATTCACACAGAAGATTTCTTTTTTATATCTTAAAAAGATGTACTCGTATCTTGAAGTATGATAATGTTATTAATATTTACCAAGCGTAATTCTATTTTGTAAGCTTAATTCTCCTCGCACCAGATCAACTATCTTAGATATTTGAAAGTTACACTTGTCCCAGTACGCTCTCATAGCCGCAATGTTAATGTGTATCGCCTCCGTCACTTCTGATGTCCAAAATGTCATCGCTATGCATTGCACCTAAGATAATATTTTTCTAATAAGTAATTACATCTTATTAATAGAGCAATTACTACTAATTAATATTACTTTACCAGTAAAGTAAGTATTTATTGGACTAGGGAGTGTTTTTAATTTTAATATATACCTAAATGTATTTTGAAATAAATCCCCGCTGAGTTTCTGCAATGGTTCTTTTCAGATTTGAGGCATTAACTTTAACGAACCGATAGTAATCATTTGAGGTTCATAAAATTAAATTTCCTTTCGATTCAATCTAGTTCTTAGTTTATGACGTTTCGAGAGTATGAGTAGAATACAAATCACTTCGCTAACGTGAAGTTAAAAGTAAGATAGATAAAGGAGATTATAAATTTAGCTTGTAGTTTTAAATAAAACTATTTAACATTGACGTATATAGTCATCAGCTAGTCCACGCACCGTCTGCCCCGGCCAGATGAGCACCCACTGGTCGCGTGGGCGCTGCGTATAGTCGTCGTAGGAGAGCGCCACCACGTGGTGCACCGACGCCTTCATCGCCTTCTCCAGCTCCAACAGCCATTTCTCCACCTGACGTTATTGTTACTTTACTATATGCTTTTTTTGGCTTAAAGTAATCTAATAAAACTTGTAAGCCTATTTTTTATTAAACAAAACTGTCAAAAATATAAACTTTACAATCATCCAGTTGTAATAAAGATATGAAAAATACGTGCGCAGTAAGCAAATCAACAAACAAAAAAAAATAAACAGTAATAAAATATTCAGAATATCCAATATTGTTCTACATTTACACAATTATTGTAATTATTATTATATTTATAATATAAATAAACGTTGAAAATAAAGTTTTTAAATAAATAATAATAATATTACTTGTCCTCTAGCGGCCGCCGTGTTAATAGTGATGGTCAATTCAACGACCTCTCCTTCTGAGGAACGCATGTGAGTGACAACCAGGTCCTCAGTAAAGTTAAGCTTAGCGATGCCCTCGAAACATTTCTTTAGATGAGGTTGTACACTGTTAAGATGATTGAAGATAAATACAAATTAGAAAAAAAAATAAAAAATACATAATAATTATAAAAAAATATAATTCTTAAACAAAAGAAGCCTAAGTTACTCCGTAATATATCAACAGTCTACTAGTGAAAGTCCCGTCAAAATCAATCCAGCCGTTTCAGAGATTAGCCGGAACAAATAGACAGACAATTGTAGAAAAATATTGTTTTGCTATGTTTATACATACATATGCTTTAGTAAAAAGCGGTTATTTTAATATTACAAACAGACACTCGAATTTTCTTTATTTGTATAGCTAATGTATTATATAACATCTATGATATACATACCGCATAGGATCCTTAGTCTCCGATAGTATCTCGAGTAACTCATCGTTGGACAAAAAGAAGAAGCGCGGGAAGTAGAGTCGCTTCTTCTCGAGGTACGCGTTGAGTCCGCGCTGCACCAGCTCAAGCAGATTGTTGGACTTCTTGAGACGATCCAGCATTTTCTCTATAGTTATAACGTCTAATACCCGCGGCTCAGCGGCCGCCGCTTTCATTATCTCACGCCACATCTTAAGGGAAAAAATTATATTATATAAATTTTCTGTTCTTTTGGCAATTCTGGAAAATCCTCTCTTATTGCTCCTACACTCTATTTAAAATAAAACCATTTAAACCGGATTAATCGCCTTTTAATTTTAATAGACTCCTTGTGACCACGCCCTACTGTAAAGTGTTCGAAACGTCACAAATTCAAAAATATACGCGATTAATCCGATAAAAATAATGTTATTTCAAAATGTAAATATCCTGAAAACAAAAAAAATCCCTACATAATCTTAGGAACTATACCGTAGATGCCAAAATTCAGCTTTCTACGTCCAATACTTTCGACTGTGCGTTTTCTGTCAATCAGTCATTCAGTAATGGACTTAGTGGCTGACTGACTGACAGGTTTGACTGATTTTATATACACATATACATATATACATGTAATTGTTCTTTAAAATGGGCGAATTAAGGAGATCAGAGTGTATTAACACTAGGTCATCTCTCGCCATACTTTAGACAATTTGACATGAAATTCAATTAACAAGTTTACAAAGAAATTTCTAACTGGATTAAAGTTTCACTCAGACGGGCCCTATTTCAAAGTGGTAGTGTAAGCGCTAGTCGCTTTGAAATACTAAACGTAGCGTGATATTAAAAATACTAGGTTCAGATTTTTTATGTGTTTTCTTCTTTTCAAAAGAACTAGATTTTTCGTAATGTTATAAAATTCTGAGAATATCATAATAATATTCAAAATTACTGTTAAGCTTAATCAACATAAATAATATATCTAGGTGCATGTTCTTTCTTCTTAGATTCTTAAATATTTACTAATTTGTATTGAGAGATTGATAAAGAGATTGATGACAATGGGCAAGGTGAAAGAAGTATGCAGGGACTGTAGTGTTTGCCGCTCCATGCTCCTTGACTAAGTAGTTAGGAATAAAAGGTGCAAGTAAAATATAAATAAAAAATAGCGGACCTTATCAACAGCACTAAACCTTCTCCCTTCTTCCGGGATCTGTTGCTGAATGTCAGGAGACGAGAATATGGGCTCCAAGTACATCCATGTCGCTTGAACCTTGAGCCATTCGTCTAATATCTCTTGTAGAAGAATTAATTTGGCCTCCCAATCTCTATATAAAAAGAAAATAAATGATCATAAAGTGCATATACCAACCTGGGTTGGGTATATGTCTCACTATAAACACAATAGTTGTAGGTACAAGCGCATTTAAGAAATTAATTATATTTTGAACAGCCTAATTTCCTCGGCCTTACAAATGAGAGCATGACGTTGGGTTTCGCCAGTTAACGTGTGACATCTCTTTAAGCGAGAAATGGAGAAAGAAGTCTCTTGATGTTATTCTTTCTAACTACCTTACGTTATGTAAAAAAACCATGACGCTTAAAACATAGTGCAGATACAGTTTAAAATTTAAATATAGTTTAATATAAATGAAAATATATTTTAAAATACTTACACTATAACTTCTTCAAACGGCTTAATATACGGTGAATTTTTCATTGTCTGCGTTTTAACGATGTGATCGTCCAACAACAATTGAATTTCATCCACACTTGACAGAATGTATGTGCCTGTATCCCTATAAAGTTATTTTTGCTAAATGACCTATACATATATCGAGATATCTCTAAAACATAAAAAATATGTTGATAGTATTTTTTTTACTTAAAAAATATAAAACATACTTATAAGGCAAAATATCGAATCGCAGTTCGGCCCATTCTTTTATCATCTTGTCCAGAGCCTTCTCCAGGTTATTCTCTTTAGTTGCAGCTTCTGATATATTCTCAAACTTCTCAATATAATCAACTAAGTTGAAATCTATCACTTTTTCCAATGATAGCTCTTCATCTACAACGATCGGAAAACCAACAATTTCGGAAACCTTCTCCCAATGTCTTGGTTTCATGCCGGGATTTCCCAACGTTTGAATTATAGGCAAGTGTGTCTTAAAATCTTCCATTTTCTCTCTAAAAAATAAAGGAAAAATATATAAATCAATATTATGCTTTTCCCTCACATAATAAAAGACAGAGAAAACAGAGTGTTAAGACACTCCGTAGTCCGCTATATAGATATACCATATTATATTTATAATAAAACTAAAGCCATATAACTATTTTGTAATTAAATTTAAGATGAAATGGGAGTATTCGGTAAAAGAAAAAAAATATAATAAGCTGCCTAGAAAATGTCGTCGTGTTGCGCGATCGATGCCTCAGCATCCCGCTTTGGCAACAAAGGCTTCCGCTGGGTGTGTCCATTTTTTAGATACGACCCTTACTATTAATAAAAAAACGTCCTAAAAGCATTTGTAATAACCATTTATGTTGGAAAATATTATTAAAAAGTCTCAAAAGAACGGAATTGATAATTAAAATAAATTTGAGGAATTATTTACATATATTATGTGAATTAATAAAAATATACGAGATATATGCACTACACGATAGAATAGAAAAAAAACAAATAATATATTGAAGAATTAAAAGAAACTTTCATAAAAATATATATGCTTCACACTTCTTTTCGCATAGAAAGGGTAGGGTGTCCAAACTGAGAGAATGTAGTGTCACAGCACTCCATTCTTCACTTTCCACCGAAAATTCAAAACCTTGCGTTATATATAGCGAACTGAACTTAAACAGCGCGCTTTATCTTATCAGCTTGGGAAAATCATTAAAACACAATAATTATCTCGAGTAGGTATCGAACTAACAACCAAACTGCCGTACTGTGCTGCAAAATATCGAATAATATATAGATATTTATGTAACTACACACCGAACAGACTGTGCCAGCTGAAAAGTGTCGGGTACGTCTTGGAACGACTTCTCCAACTTGTACACGATCTTGTAGTAGTAACTAACGTCGCCTTCTATATCTTCTGGATCGAAACTGCCTACCTACGGCAAGTAATTAGTCATTTGAATATATAACTCTATATAAATAAATAAAATCGGAGTATCTGTTTGTAATATTAAAATAACCACTTTTAACTAAATACATATTTATGTATACACGGTACCAAAATAGCATATTTAACAATTTTTGTCTGTCTGTCAGTTTGTCTGTCGTGTTTGTTCTGGCTAATCTCTAGAACTGCTGACTAACATTGATGATTGATACTGACAGATAGCTGATATAAATAAAGAGCAACAAGCTACTTTTACTACAGAATTATAACCTTTTTGTTAAATGCACCGCGGACCGAGTCGCAAGCACAGCTGTAGCTACTAAAATAAGTTATTTTGGTTGTCTTTTAATAAAAGGGAAGAAATGAGAAGAAAATAGATTAAAAGCTTTACACAACAGTCATAACAGTTTATCTATTAATATGTTACCTTCGAAGTCATCCAAGTAGTATGCTTCTCGAGGAAATCATAACCTGCGTCATATAACTTTTTATACGGAACAAGTTTATCGTAGATCGCTTTTCTTTTAGGATATTGGGACAGTTCCCATCCGAATGCCGTTTCTTCCTCGTTGAATTGATCAATTTTGACCAAAGCATTAGCAAGTCTGAGGGTTAATTTTGGTTTAAATTTAGTGAAATATGTTAAATACAAGGTTAATGCAAAGTAAATAATATAAAGATGATCAATATAAAGAAGATTATATTATGTATATATTTATAAAGTAAGTTATCTTCTTACTTTTCGTCGAGGCGCCGCGCTCGTGTCACGTACTTGGAAATCTCGTTAATATCACCCCAATACTGTAGTTCGTTGCACTGAGTTTCGTATATATCCAAATCTTCGATAAATTTTGCAATTCGTACCTAAATCATTATATTTTTTTATATAAAACACGAAATAAGTCGAATTAAGACCAACGTTTTTTTTATTTAGCTTCACGCTGTATCCCGCACACAGCAAGATAAGCAGAGGGAACCTGGTGTTAAGACACTCCGTTCCCCATTTTTTGCCCCTTGAAATATTTTCGCTGCATTCATTCCATTTTCTTTGTTCTGGCTCCAAGTATTGATTAAATTCCACTTCTCAAGTTGGAAAAGAACCCGCAACCAGTCCCTTGCCACTTTTACTATTACTAAAAATTATAACATGTCCTATATTTATAGATATTCATCAAGGATGGTCATTTTAATTACAATAAAAACAATAACTACGTAAATGGTAATTTACGCTTTACCTGCAATAGGTCTTGATATTCAACTTTCTTTTGATCGCAAATAACTTTGCACTCCTCTATAACACCGGGCATTCGTGCGTACCTGTATTAGTTTATAAGAAATAATGAAAGAAATATTTGTTTAAATAAGTATGTTATATAATCATTCAAAAATTTAAATTTTCATTTTTTCGCTCTGGAACCAATAATAAAGCGCGGCGATAATTTTCGCCACTCAACACGCAACGGGCGGAGTGTCTCAACACTAAGTCCCCTCTGACCCCTACTGTACAAGGAAAAGCATGAAGCTACTTTATACTTCTTAATACTGTAACAACAAAATTAGAGTGTTCGAAGTTTTACCAATGAAACGATTGGTTGTTAGCCTTCATTTCCAAAGGCGTGAACACCGTGTAGTCGCTCAGGAATATTATATATCTTAAAACATTTCTTAATTTGTCCTCCATTTCGTCTAGAAGCACTTGCTCTACTTTTTTGCAATAGTCTATTAGTATCATCAAAGCCGCCGTATCTTGCGGCGGAGTTAACAAGGTGTTGGCTATTGTTGAATATTCATCGTAAATGCTGAAATAAATATAGAATATTATACTTAGATGGTAAAAATATTTTAATGGTTAAAATATTCTCGCCTAATTATACCTAAAAAGTGACACGACACTTATTCATTGGCCTAAAAAAATTAAAAATTTTGAAAAAACCCACGACGGTTTAATTGTAATTGAAAAAGGATAAAATAACTATAAATCTCCCGCCTAAAAGAATATATGTAACGAGATGATGGGGACGACTTCGTCGGAGCTGCCATTACTGAAAAGCTAGCAAACTTAAAGTAATGGCAGCTCCGACGAAGTTGTCCCAATCATCTCGTTACATATATTCTTTTAGGCGGGGGATTTATAGTTATTTTATCCTTTTTCTATTACAATTAAACCGTCGAGGGTTTTTTCAAAATTTTTAATTTTGTTTTTTATTTTAAACTTTTTAAAGTGAATAGATACACATTATATATTATTACATAATTTCGACATGCTTTATATTAATCTTCATGCAAATCCAAAAGAAGTTATAAGCCCAACGGTTTCTGGTTATCAAATACTTATTGCAGCGCCTGGCAGATTGGCACCGTAACATTTTCAGGAAATTTAAGTCACCACAAAACCCACTAGTAGTTTTGATTTTTAACAAACTAATTTGTACTGGAGCGCCCCGTGGTACTTCGTGATATGGCATATAAAAACACGCAACAATTTAACCTGAACCTATCACAGAAAATCGCATCTAAATAGGTTTCACACAAAAAATACAAGCAAATGCTTACTGCAGCGCCCCCTAGCGAGGTGTCACACCACGACACATATAAGAGAACAACGCGCTAATTAAGCGTATTTTTGATAACTGCATACAAATCGGACTTATAGTTTTAACTGCATAATTAAATGTTTAATGCAGCGCCCCCTGGTGAGTTCTTAACGTAAAAAAGAACCTAGAAACTTACACCAAGTAAAGGTAAATCTATTACTAAAAACTCCCAATCGGACTAGTAGTTGTGGTTTTGTTTTAAATATTACAAACAAATGTTAACTGGCGCCCCCTGGTGAGTTAACACGACAAAATGTATCCAAGAACATGCACTAATTAAACTTGAGCTCCTCATTGAAACTGCATCCAAATCGAATTCGTCATTTTAGCTTTGCACAAACAATATTTTACTGCAGCGCCCCCTGGTAACGTTTCCCCGTAACAGAAAAATAAAAATCTTAAAATATGCACCAAGCAAAGTTAAATCTTTTTCTGAAAACTCTTTTCAATTGGATCAGTAGTTTCGGTTTTTGACAAATAAATACAAAAAAAGTACAAACAAATGCTTACTGCAGCGCCACCTGGTGGTTTGACACGATAAAACATATCTAAGAACATCTACCAATTAAACTTGAATCTATCACTGAAAACCGTATCGAAATCAGACTATTATTTTTTGACATAATTGAAAACATTCGTTTGCACGTAAAATGCTTACTGCAGCGCCCCCTGGTGAGTAAGGGCAATAAGAAATATCTAAGAACATACGCCAATTGAAGCTAAACCTATTATAAAAAATCGTATCAAAATCGGACTTATAGTTTTGGAAATAATTGACATAGTAATATGCACAAATACAAACAAACAAACAAACAAACAAACAAACAAACAACCTCTCACCCCAAACACATATACAGTCGCCGTTCCGTCGCGGGTAAAAAACATGAATCCTAAATATTAATGTCATTACATTATGATTAAAATATCATTCAAAATATTTAATGAAAAAATCTGTGTATAAAGCTTTTTATAACTATCATTTATATTAAATAATAGATACATTCTTGAAAAAAATATTTTTGTAGAAAACTTTAGAAAGATTATAAACATAAAATAAATCCAAAAAAAAAAGGTTTATAAATACTGTCCGTTATTAATTACATATACGTACGAATGTACACTTACGCTTTAATCATATTTTGGTAATCTTCAGTCATCCTCCTGAGCAGAGTGTTGGCGAGGCGTGTGGCGGCACCTCTCAAGGAATTGATCAAGTCGCCCCTCTGCATTCTAAACATGCCGATGATAATGGTCCCCTCCAGTTTCGAAGGTATCTCTTTGGCGACGATCACATACTTAACAGCTTCTACGCAAAACTCTTCGAACGTTTTTTCCGGTTCGGAGTTTATAAAACTTTCGACTTGTGATTGTGACTGAAATGTGTTTATTTAAGTTTTAATTGTTATTTCTCCGTATAAAGAAACTAGATTAGATTAAAGTTAAATTTCATATTCCTCGTTCTGAGTTAATTGTACTTAAATAAAGTTCATATTTTGTAGAGTACTTGAATAAAGGTTCAAACGATTTGAGATATTATGATCAAACGATTGAGCGTCATAATCTTTGTCGTAATAATATTTGTTAATTATTTGCTAACATATCTTCAGCGGATAATTAATGATAACTTATTTTTCTAATCCGTTAGTCTGAGAAGGATGCGTAGAGACGAAAAGAAATTATATAGAAATAAATAAGACAATACTTTCTCACTTACTTCCCCATTAAGAAGACACACGTAGTTATCGAAATCTTGTACGCGCAATTCAGGTCCGATCCTTTGATCATTTATCAAATCAGCCACTTTCTTTTTATAATCTTCTACCAGGTCATTATCAATTATTGGCTAAACATAAAACAAATAAGTAAAATAATTTATCATATATATCTATAACTACCAAATACCATATTTTTTATACTCTACCACAACAAATATCTGATTAAATTTAGGATTAAAAAAGTTTAATTAAAACTGAACATACCCTTAAAGTAACTCTGTTCGTGATTACATAGTCTTGATAAAGCAAAGTTTCCAATCGCGGCGACTGTCTGCAAGCGTCGATAATGAAGTCGTACAGAAGGCAGAGCTGATCACGGAATTGTTTGAATGTGGGCTCAAATCCAATCGCCTCGTCTTTAAATGCCAAATTAATGACGAATCCTTGATTCATATCCTTGAAATCAAATATTATGTACAAATATAAAATATATAACGCTATTTATACCTAAATATGTTTTTTTCTTACTAAATAAAGAAAAATTAAAAAATAAATTAGCAAATTCAAGAGCAATTACAACTTCATGTTTATTCCTGTACAGGAGAGAAAAGAATAAGATACCACAAAAATATTTAATATTTTAAAATGATTGTTAAAATTATATGACAGTTTCTTAAATGTAAAAACACATTACAAAGTTGTTTTTTTTAAATGTTGGTACATATTCGATATCAGTACACCAAAATGCCATAAGATGAGCTCCAAATCCAAAAAAAAGCTTATTGCTATATAACTTCGTTAGATATGTAATTTTAATTTCAAATGTAATAATGTAATGCATAATTGTTATCTCCCACTTTATATTGGTTAACTATATACATGAAATAGCAAAACAAAAATATAATTACCCCAACATCAAGTATGTACTCAGTGAACTCTTTCATAGACTTCAAACATAACGTCTGCAAGTTGTACGTCATGATACAAGCTAAGCAGTTGTAAAAGTGCTTCATCCGCGAGACTTGCTTTGGATCCGGTATCTGTTTCTTTTTATTACCCTTAAACATATAGTACGTTTCAATATATGTATAACTAACAACTGGAGGAATTATGTTAAAGGAGACCAGAATAAACTAAAGTTATAAAAAAAAATAAAAGAAAGTTAGTATATTTTTGGCTTAACTTTTCTACCTAGATAGCATAGTCTAGATATGCATTAAGCACAGAGACTTTAATTCTAGAGTCTAAACTCTAGATATTAGACCTTATGTGACTATCCTCCATATTAACTAAGGAACTTAGCACAGCGCTTTGGAAAATAAGAATGAAAAAAAACTGTAAAAAAAAGTAAACAACATTCTTTGAACTACCGCCATTCTGAGTAAAGATGTAAGAAATATCTTATGTAATTAGTCATCCCATTGGGTTAATGTGTTCTGTGCTGGTCATCGATTAAAATATATTAGTGACCCTGTTGTTGCGTAAAATGTGCGTTGCCATAGCCACATGTATGTCAGTTTAATTAGTTTAATTTAGTCATATTTCATATTCGTTTTATATTCCTTTCGTCTGTATAATTTGCGTCCGCATAAAAAAAGTCAAAAGATTTTCTCCCTTTACATTATAGATGTGGCCAGTCGTTGCCCAGTGGCACAAGCGTGTGACTGTAAACGACTGGTTGTGGGTTCCATTCCCACTCGAGGAGTGGATATTATATTTTTCGCTCCATTTTCTTCGCTCTGGTGTCGAGGTAAAGCGCGGCGTTAAGTTCTGCCTCTTAACACGCAACGCCTCGACGGAGAGTGGGGAACGGAGTGTCTTAACACTAGGTTCCCTCTGCCTACCCTGCGGGATACAGGTGAGGCTAAAAAAAAATTATAAATCAAAATACACTTTAATCAAACTCGCTATTAATGCATTTTCTAATTCCCAGATAATTAAAATAAACAACATATAACAAGTACAAGTAATAATAACAGAAATCTAATTTCCGTGAAGCATTGAATCATGAGTTTAATACAGCTGCGGACAAAACTAGACTAGATTCAATAACCCATGTAATGGCTGTGTGGGTGGATCGATATCATTATGCAGAGTGAGATAAAGTATGCCGATTTACTGATGCATGGAAATAATAAGAGTTCATCACACAATGCTTCTTATATTAACATACACATTTACACAAATGGTGACATATGTTTTATTATTGCTAGGAATTTGTTCTCGTTGCGGGTGCGCCAAGTTTTCGGGTGTAATAAGCAAAATATGTAAGGAAATAACCGCAATAGAATGTGTAAGTTATAGCAAAAAATATATGTAACGGACATTGTCTTAAAAAAAAGCGGTGACTTTCAATTGCATTAATTCTGGCCTAAAATGCATAGAACACGTCATCATTTTTTAGCTTTACGACGATACTAGGTTCTCTCTGTCTATCCCTAATAAATTAGGGATAGACAGAGAGAACCTAGTATCATCTCACACCATTCTGCATTTTCTATCCATGTTCGAGACATTGCATTTGAAGTGCAGGAATTCTACGGTGCGTTTTCTCTGATATGAGTTGGTATGAGTAGTTATCGAATCCATAACCATCATTTTTACACTCAGACGCTGTCCCACTACGCCAGGAAGGCCTCTAATAGGATAATCCATTACAAATTAACCTACAACAAGCATAACCACAGTTTACCTGTAAAAACACAGCTTGTATAGTGGGCAGCCACTGCATAGTGAGGACGTTGCCGGCGGCGTCAATGTGCCGCTTGCACACGAAGCAGAAATCCTGCAGTTCGTAAGCCTCGTGCGTAGTCATTATGTCCTTCATGCTTATTAGACGCAGGTCGCTATTCGAAAATATTACAATAAATATACCAATAAAATATTTAATATGTATTTCAATGATATTTATTATACGGCCGGTCGTGGCCCAGTGGTACAAGCGTGTGACTGTAAACGACTGGTTGTGGGTTCGATTCCCACTCGAGGAGTGGAAATATTTAATATTTCCATTTTCTTCGCTCTGGTGCCGAGGGAAAGCGCGGCGTTAAGTTCCGCCACTTAACACGCAAAGCCTACGAATTCGGCGGAAAGTGGGGAACGGAGTGTCTTAACACTAGGTTCCCTCTGCCTACCCTGCTGTGTGCGGAATACAACGTGAAGCTACAAAAAAAAAAGAAAAGATATCTAGGACGTCGTGGTGCAGTGGGATAGCATCTAACTGGGACGCGGTGGTTGTGGATTCAATTCCAAATGGAGGAAATGATTATATTTTAATTTTTATGTCTTCGCTCTTGTACCTAAGACAAAGCGCGAAGTTAATTTCAGCTGCTCAATATGCAACTTCCTGATTTCCGGCAGAAAGTGGAGGGCTAAGTGTCTTGAGAGTAGGTCCTCTCTGACTATCGTTATCCGGACCGGAATATAAATAAATAGATATTTAGCACTTAATTACAATAAATGCCAGGTAGATACGAAATTAACAATATAATTTTTACTTACTTTTTTATATACAGCGTCACGCTTTTTCCCGAATAGTGGGAGTCAGACAATACTTAGTGACAATATACTCCGTTCTCTACTTACCTTATATTTTACTTACTTATATATTGACTGCTGGGGGGTAGAGCAACTTAACGCGACTTTTTGTCTTAGGCACCAGGTACAACTACGATTACGATATTTATCGTCATTCATATACAAACTGTATGTAACTTCAATTCAACGTTTACTTATTGGATCATTTAACGTCGAATCGAATCGTCGTAAATTAATATTTACAAAAAACAATAAAAGAAAAGAAAACATCCCTAAATCGTGAACGTTCACTTTGTAATTACTTTCTAATCTAATCAAATACGAGATTTGAAGTCACTATTACAAAATACACTTTAAATTCAACATACTTGTATTGTTTACACCAAATTTGCAAAACTTGTGCTATACAAGGATTGACACTGTGTAGATTCCTGTTTAAGTATTTCTTAGCGACCGCATAACGATTTCTCCATGCATCGTCCTTCATAGCCAATTCACGTTTCAAAGGAGTATCTTCTTCTTCTAAGGATTCTTCCTATTAATATTAGTATGAAAAAAAATGGATTATTCAGCCGTTATTCGAAATGTCTAACTTTGTATTATAAATATGAAGTGGTACGTACGTCAATATTTTACTATGCACATTACTTTTCCATTAAAATTTTAATTAAGAATTACCCACAAAGATACGCACATCATGTATGAAGAGAAAAAAAAATTAAAGTTAAGAAGTTTGACAAAACTGGTAAGTATAAACGCAGACCTGGTACGTATGGTACCAAACTGGTAAGTTTAAATTCTACGTTACTAAGTATTAGAAATAAATACGTTAAAACAGAAAAAAATAATGTGTCAAACATAACGCATAAATGCCAAGAACTACCAAATATATCATGCTTCATGCAAAAATAATCTAAAATCCTTAATTTAACATAATTAATGCATAATATAATCGATTACTAATAAAAGGGTCAGCATTAATAGAACGACGAAAACCTATCACCGATTCCATCGAGTTCGATTTTCATCCAATTCGGTCGAGAGCAAAAGCTATTAATTATGCAATGTCTAGTCTACAACACTCTGCCATATAGGCAGAGCGCCAGCGGTAGGCAAAAGATAAAAATATACATTTACCTATATTTTATTTTCTACCTGTATTATTTACGTAACAACTTTTCATGAAAAAGAAAAAGATACAAAGTGAAATTATTGTAAAAAACAATTTTCGTACTTTAACTTATTAAAATTTACATCTATTTCTTCGTACGTAGAAATAGATAGATGTTTATAATCTTTAATCGTAATTATTTTGTATTTTAAATAAAAAGATAACAACCGTGTTAGGATCCTTGAGTACAAAATCAACAATAGCTTTTTTCATGCTCATCATAAAATCCTCGCGCATCTCATCTGTACTGGTTAGTAAACAATCTCGCCACTTCTTCAGTTTCGGGGATATTAAATTGTGAACGCTGAAAAATTGTTTTGTATCTTTACATAGCTTCATACACAATAAAAATAAACCAATAATTGTTTTGCTTAAAAGATTCATATCAAAAGATCTAGATTCTAGATCAGTAATGGGCAAACTTTTAACCTGGAGCGCGAAAAATATAGAAAACTAGAAATTCAGATAATGGAGGGCTAGAATATAGGACTGACTGTCGTTGTTTTTTATGCAACTACCACTCAAATATTTCTGGTGTTTTTGCAATTACCTACTACTCAAATATCTTGTGTCCCGTTTTTATGCAATTACCACTCAAATATTTATTTTGTCGTTTTTTGCAACTACCAATTAAACATTTTAAAATTTTAAATACCTTCATCGCAATATTTCAAACTTTTAAATATCTTCAGGCTCGCGGGCGGTACTTTACCCATCACTGTTCTGGATAAAAGATTAATATTACATTAAATCTTGGGAAAACTAAAAATAGCGCAACAAAAAACAAACCGCAATATCATCTTATTATCCAAAGGTGCCACATGTATAGTGTCGATGCCATAACGTAGGTAGTAATAATATCTTAACATATTTTTTTCTTCTCCTGAAGGAATCGCGTCACCGTCCTCACCAGGGGCCGACTTACAAATTAAATTCATCAATTTCGCTCTAAAATCTTCTCTTGCTTTTCTCATTGCCGTGAAACTTTGCATAACTATATGAAAAACGAATTGAAAAATTCGTAGATTAAAATGAAATTACTCAACATTAATAAAAACAAGTGACCCCGTCGTAGCGCAGTTGCATAATATTATAATACTTAAGAATATGTTAGCTTAATTATGTATGTATTAGAAAAAAAATAAACGTGAATTTATAATATCATTATCTTCTAAATATAATCACAAATGTCATAATTATTTTAAAATAATTTTATGAACGCATAAATGTTTAAATTCCCGCCAAAGGGAACATTATCAATTTCATTTTAAGATGATGCCACCAAAAAAAAACAAATTATTTAAAAAAAAATCATTATTTGTTTTGAAAATTAATATAAATTATGAAACTTTTTTTTTTATTATTTAAAATGTGAATATTTTCATTTATAGGCACTTTTATGAATTCGATCAATCCATATTTTATTCTTAAATTTCTCTGACAGTATTTTTATTTGCTTAAATTATGTACCACTAGATTTTTTCCTTGTAATAGATCTACTGGCTTGTGGTTTTGAGGATTTAGTTGTGGGTGGTGGAAGTTTTAAAATTTCTTCTGGAAGAGAAAATAAGGGTTGGGTCCTAATTTTAAAATCTTCTGGCATTTTTATTTTTGATATTTTTGGCAACTTGACATCCGATGGACCAGGTTGTTCTTTCTTTCGCGTTGGCTTGCTTCGTTTCATTGTATTGACTAAGTAGGAACCTGTAATAATTTATTATCACGTTAAAGAGTAAACAATGACTATAATTAAGTTCACTTCAAATAAGCAGCAAGTTCACTTTGTATTTTTTTTTTTAGGTTCACGCTGTATCCCTTGCGGGGTAGTCAGAGAGAACGGAGCGCCAAACGTTACGGTCTCTGCATACTTCTTTCGCCTCGTCCACTGTCATCAACCTCTTCATACACGCCCTCCGGGGGATCCTCATGCTTTTTACGTGACCTTCCTCCAGTATCGCCACCACTCACCTTTGCTTCATAAATCTTTCTTACCATTCTTCCATCATTCATCCTCTCGACGTGACCAAACCACCTGAGCACGCCCTTCTTCATTCTTACTATGACGTTCTCGCTAATACCTGCCATTCTGTGTATCTCTTTATTGCGGATTCGATCAGCTATGCTGACTCCGCACATCTTTCGAACAGATCTCATCTCCACACCATTCATCTTTCTTTCATTCTTCTTCTGCAATACCCACTTTGTATTTCACTGGAGAAAATCTTTATAAATCTAAATACAATTAATTGAATTAATAACTCTATTTAATACGCCCATAATACTCGACATAGAGCCTTATCTAGATCATAGAGCAGACGAATCTTCTTTATATATATACTATAATAATTGTTCTTGAAATTTAAAGATGTCAGTGTCATTTTTGACAGCTTGTAAAGAACAATTTATATTTTAATCTCCAATCTTATTGTAAAGTTTAAAATATTAGTATGAATATAAAATATTAGCAACCAAAGACTTTAGTCATAAAACCTAGCTATATTTGAACATATGTTCATTATACTTAACAGATAAACTGCGTAAACTTGATCCACCAACCTCAAAAGGTAATAATGCACATACACTATTAAAATTACACAATCTAAGATATTTCCTTACTGTTACAATATTTTAAACTATATAGATATCTAAAGTAATGACTGACACTGAACAATATACTAATGTTATTGATTTCTCCATAGCAACAATTTTTTTTTAAAACCGGCTAACATCAAAATATGAAATTAACCATAAGTCAGAATTTAAAGTAACCTAGTAGTAATTTTTTCCGTGGTAAATACTTTTTGTTAATTTCGAATGAACTGACACTATGCATTTTGTTATAGGAGTATAGTTAATAAATGAAGCAAAGAATTAAATATTCAATGGTAAACATCTTTATCATACTAAGTGCTACATAACAATGACAGCTAGTTGTTAATCGTTTTATACTAAAGTGCGATGTGTAGTGTATGCTTGTCCTTGGATGGATTTAACAGCATGTTGATGATGTCATAGGCCATACCTGATTTAATATTGTGAGACATACTTGCTTATGATTACATATATTTGAATTGAAATTTGAAAAAAAAATATTTTGTATTAATTCTCTTCCTATATATAAAAGATATTTTATAAATATATTTTAAATACAATATCTTCCCTTTTATTTCTTACAATATATTGTTCATGTAAGCAATTCTGTCTATATAAATAATGAAACAAGTTAATATCATTTTTATTTAAATATTTATAATTTAACAAAATTATGTTTCAGATGATATTTCAGCTTGTAAGAAGATTCCATTTGAGTCCCAATTGTAGAGCTGCAGAGTCCTCACTTTTGGCAAAACTGAGAAAGAAAACTGGATATACAATTGCCAATTGTAAGAAAGCTTTAGAAATGCATAATAATGATTCTGACAAGGTAAGTAAATTATTTAAATAATATTTTATTTAAACAATGTGTTGCTATATGTCCAAAAAAACAGTAAATATTTTTAAAATAAATTTACTCCCTTCCTGACTACCCCAATAGGGACAAATGTGAAGCTAGAATGTGCTTACTTCAATGACTTAACTATGTTGTCTTTCAATCTAAGTAAACATCGTAAGCTTTAAAAAATTAAACTGTACTTGTACTGTAAGTTAGAATAGAAGTTTTTTTTTATTTATTTTATTTCTGTAATAGATTTTATTTTTATGACAAAAATAATAAATTTGTAAATATATCCTAAGTATTATAGTACGAGTATTTTATAAATAATAGTTTTACATTCTATATATGAAACTATTTTAATCGTTTTAATCATGTATATTTTGGTGCCTGAAAGTACTTTAAGAATTTAATGTTTTGAAAACTACAGTAAGCTATAGTTGTGTGTAAATATACTTTTGTAAATGTTAAATATCCAAAATATGTAATAATCGTGAAAATACCAGATTTTATTATATATTTATTCATACTGGGAAATAATAATCTAATACATAATGACTATGGTGTTTTCATCAAAACATATACCATTGTAACTACTTAAATATTATTTTACTCTTCTTGTGTACTTTACAGCAATTTCATATTTATTATATTTTTATAGGCTGAGGCATGGTTAAATGAACAAGCTCAAGCCATGGGTTGGGCTAAAGCCACCAAGCTAGCTGGTCGTAAAGCTATCCAAGGGCTGATAGCTGTGAAATTTGACAAGACCCATGGTGCCCTTGTGGAACTCAATTGTGAAACTGATTTTGTTGCAAAAAATGAAAAATTCCAGAAAATGCTTGAAGATGCAACATTAGCCTGTTATAAATTTGCACACACTAATTTAAAGTCTAAAGGGCCTATAACAAAAGTATGTTTCAGTGTATTTGTGTATTGTATATAAATAGTAAAATTATTTTTTTACAATTATTAATTAATAAATCTAATCAAAAAAATTAAACATTTTCAGCTGGAGCTAGACAGTGAACAACTTGGAAATCTTGCTATTGAGGGAGGTAAAAAACTCTCTGAAACATTGGCTCTGTTTATTGGATCAGTTGGTGAAAATGCTGTCTTACGCCGAGCAGAATGTTGGAAAGCAAATAACAATGATGTCAAAATCACAGCATATACTCATCCTGCTCCTACTACAGCTAGTGATTACTCAACTGGAAAATATGGGGCACTGCTGGCTTACAAACAACCTAGTGATGTTGAAGACTTTGGTAAACAAATCTGCCAACACATTGTAGGATGCGCTCCACTGAAAATTGGTGACAAAGAAAAAGATAAACCTACACAGAATTCTGATGATGAGATTTGTCTTATTTATCAAGAGTATCTTCTTGATCCCTCACACACTGTAGAAGAAGTGTTGGAAAAGAATAAAATTGAAATTATTGATTACATCAGATTCTCATGTGGTGAAGCAGTTGAAGAAAATATGCCTGGAGTTGAGAAACAACCCCTAGACACAGTTCAAACTCTACAATAATAGCAGTGTTGATTATTTAGATGCATAGGCTTGCAAAGCATTTTGTTTATGTTAAATAAATGTGATTTCGTTTAGTACCTTGTTTTTTATTTATGTTCAAAAATTTAGATATACATTCATTTCTAATAACTAATTTGCATTTGATTTTAAGTTTTATTAGATTTTTTCTTCCACAAAAACATCCTGCAATCTTTCTTCCAAAACATAGCTATTTGGCATGGCTCAAAATTGTAACCGTGATAATTTAAAACATCAGGCGACACAACATGAAGCGCTAGTGTGTCTTTTTCTCTAGTCCTAAATGGTCCTAACACAGACGACTTCATGAGACATCCACAAGGACAAACAGTGGACAGTCGCGGTGAAGAGGCTGCATTCGAGCGATTAGTCAAATTTAACTGCTGAAAATTATTACAAAATCGAAGTTCCTCAATGGCACCAGTAAAGGATTGGGTTGATCGTAAAGCTAAAGGTCTGGCATTTTGGTTTTCATTATTATTGCGAAACCCCACTGTCGAAACAGATTTTTTTGTAACATTGTGCTCTTCAATTTCGTTTTGTATAGAAATTCTCTCTTCTTTATCATTGTACATAGTAACTTCAAAAATAATTTGATTAAATTGAATAGGCCTTATAAATTTTATCAATAAACTGAATGGTAATTACAGATTACATAATGTCATCATTATCAGATTCTTGACGTAAATGATTGTTTTACAAATAGGAAATATATGCTATTTTAATAATGAGGTTTTAAGCAATTTCATACGTTAGCTGAAAATATTAATACTTTAATTTTCCATTAATGTAATTTTATATCGTACTTCATTTATTAACGCTCGTTAGTACTAGCCGATTTAACCAAACTTCGCACTCTATTAACTCTTAGACTGTTGGAGCTTATGACTACAATGTTACAAGAATAAAACTTGGTATGTTTGCTTACAAAAAGTGGTTTATATCGTGAAAATGGTTTTAGAAAAATGGCAGTGGTCAGAGAGCTGGGACCGTCACCAAGAGGCGGGTTCGAATCTCGTTGCGTTATTTTTTTTATATTACATATACAAATAAAATTCACCCATTTTTGTCAAAAAAAGAAGTGTAAAAGAACGGTAGTTTAAATTTTATCGAAGTATTTTCCTGTATCACAAACAACCTTTTTCCTACCTACCTTTCAGGCAGCATTCGGAATCCACGTCTGAAGAACTCCGTATCGCTTGAGGCTTGTTTTTATATTTTGATTCCATGGAAGCCATTTTTTTATATTTTGACCCGCTACGGTACGGAGTCTTTATATGTATTTGAGGCGAGACGTTGTTTGTTTGTGCAAACTATTGTATCAATTGAACAATTTGGATAGGGTTTTCAATGATAGGTTCAGGTTTTATTAGTGCATGTTCTCAAATATATATGTGTTATAGCAACAACTCACCAAGGACGCTGCAGGAAGCATTTGTTTTTGCAAAGTTAAAACTACAAATTCTATTTAGATGCGGTTTTCTGTGATAGGTTCGGGTTTAACCTAAAAAAATATATCTAACGAAATGACGGGGACTAGGGACAATTAAGTATAAATTTTGTTCATAAAGTTTTAAAAGCAGTAGGTTATCAAAACTTTAAATTTATGTTATTATCCTTATTTTGTTGTCAAAGTACTAGAGACAGATAGAAATTTAAATGTTTGCGGATGGCCACGTTTTTTGCGAGAAGGTTTGTTCAAACTTAAACTGATGGCAGCCCTCGACGGAGACCTCCCCGTCGTCTCATTACATATATTCTTTTTGGCGGTTGGTTTGCAGTTATTTTATTCTTTTTCAATTACAATTTAACCGTTGTGGGATATTTCAACATTTTTAATTCTGCTTTTCATATGATGTGAACCGCTGTTCCGACTGAGCATGTACCTACTAATGTCCGGAAAAAGTGATAGTAATATGGTAAGTGGGGTAAAAATTCTCAATTAAGTGTTTACAAATAAGTTTTCACTGGAATCATTCAGAAGAATAATTTTGTCGGGTCCGGAGTAGTGTTTTACCTTTAAAGGACTGATTAATCTCAAACAATTGTGTTGGTAGAGGATTTAAGTAATTGTTTGAGTTGCATTAAGCAGCTCATAATACGCTACAGCTAGCTGATCCCATCAAATACACATCATGAGTTTTTTTACTAAGGATATTCGATTTTGCTGTGGATGTTTCATGACCCCACGATTTTCATCATTTTGGATTGTCATAATATATCTGCTTTTTATCTCCAATGACTATTCAGTTCAGTGACGATTGTAAAAAACCTATTTTTGTTGTGCTTAGCTAGTTCATTTCACTCATGCTTTATTGGTGTTCAACATCACTCAGCTTTAATTCGTATGATCCCCTTGTTTATCGTCACTCCTAATGAATTTAAACGATGTGAGACTGCTTACTGAGTGATATCTAAAGTTCGTTTTGCGTTTCAAATTAATCTTCCTTCAACTCTGTATCTTCTTCAATGTTTGGCCTCCTACGTCTTTTAAGTGAAAATCACCGTTTTAAAACTTTTCAAACCTTTCAAGAGGTGTTCTCTTACTCAAGGCATTATATACTTCTACGCGCAATCGATACTCTTCACTACAGATTTTTTTATTAAAGAAACAAATTAAAAGCTCCCGCAAATGACACTTCATTGGCTAAAATTTGGACATCTTTTATTTAAAAATAGATATGATGCTAATACAAAGATAATATAATAGGGGTTATAATGTTCTTCATTGAGCAACCTTATTTTCAAGCCGGTTGCCTTCTACGAAATCTAATTTAAGGGTCGTTAGATGTTTTTTTTTAAAACAGCGGGAACTTATTTGTATAGTTTCCTACGTTTCCTATAAATGTTTTTTAAATTTCTTAATGTGTAAATAACATTTTATCGATTGGATTCTAAAGTTTGTCTATTCTACTTGACTTTGTTTATTATAATTACTGAATTTACAATGTTGGGGCCAGTCGTGGCGCAGACGCATAAAGTGTGACTGTAAAACGATGGATTATGGGTTCAATTCCCACTCGCAAAGTGGTAATATTTAATATTTCCATTTTTTCGCTCTGGCAAGACAAATCCCTGCGTTAAGTTGTGCCACTTAACACGCCATGCCTCCGAATTCGGCGGAAAGTGGGGACCGGAGTGTCTTAACACTAGGCTCCTCCTGCCTACCATGCTGAGTGCGGGATACAACGTGAAGCTATAAAAAACTTAAATTTTAATATCCATATACAGTTTATATTGCGTCCACAGTTGCTCTTAATTTTCATTTCAATCGATCTCTGAGTATAAACATGCCAAAACAATATGCCGGTCGTCCTTATCTGTCCATACTAATTTTCATTTTCAGTTTTTATTTTCATTTTTGACTTCATCTGCTCGACTGGTAGATAAGAATTTAATTATAGAATTTCATCATACATTCGTTTTTTAAATCTTGGGAATGACGATCGTAGGTCACGTACAAAATATTAGAAATATTATATTATTTCAGATTTTTTTTCTTATTTGCATAGTGTCTTTTGAAAATTACCTAAGCATTCCCAATTATATGTTTTATTTTAATTATTTTCATTAAACAAAACACACATTGATTTGTAGCAAATTAAAATAGACAATAATGAATAAGTTCTCGTGTATATTTTTTTAATGTAATTTAACACGTGGGATACGTGAAAGACAAAACGAAAGACATGAAACCGAGATATTACGGATTGAGAGAAATTCAAGGCTATGCTTCGTTTTAGATATATACCTACTACAGCGGAAAAAAAATATAATCATTCCGCCGACTGGAAGTCGAATCTACAACCATTGCATTTACAGCCAGACTGTGGAGCACTGCGCCACGACAAGGAAAGGAAATGTTAAAATTTGCAGACCCGTGTTATTTATTTACATTTTGACGCACAACTCAGGCATCACAGTCGGTAAAGAAATATCTCTCGGTGAGTTTACAAAGAAATATTAACGCTATTCTAATTAAATATATACATAATCCGAGTTTGAATTCTTCTCCTTTGCTGACAATAAGCATTATATAATATTTTTTCCCACTGAGAAACATTGCATGTTTGTTTTGTTAGACAGAAAAAATATATATAATATGTCCATTGCAAAATATTTACCCGAAACATCGCGAATTACTTACATAGTTTCAAATTTCACCGAGATAATATGCAAAGCTTAATGTGTTTTTTTTTCTGCTATGAGAAAAATATATCATATTTCATGCTATTTATATTTATTAATAAAATAAAATCACTGATTTCATGTGTACAATGAAAGTTTTCTTCCTTACAACTACAGCTAGACATCACTTACACCCACTTTTTCCCACTTGCGGGTGTAAAGGATTCTCACCTACAGTTCCATAAGCACTACTATCTCATTTCTCGTTTGCTTCTCCATGAAATAATAAATATTTATTTCTTAAATTTCTTCCATCTACATATGTACCTACATATGTACCTATTGTATCTACATATGTACCTATGTGATTAGAATTAGTTAAATAAGTTGGGTATATCAACAACAACAATTTCTATATCATTAATTTAAATCTTTAAAACATTGTTATACATTTATTTAAAAGCTTATACAATATTTTAAGTACCTAACCTTGAATTTTAAAGCATAATACCATACAATACATGTATCCTAATCTAATCGTGTCACCGCAATCGGAATTGCGAGCAGTTATTGTGATGCGAACAATGGGGCTTTAGATCTAATACGTCGTATCGAATGATGACTTACTTCAAGCTCACTGAGGCACATCAAATCACTTTGTAATCTGCAAAACATAGATATACATAGCTATAATATATTATTATTACCTAATATATAAAATCGCGAGTGATGATCTCAAGCGCAGCGGGACAGTGTTTGAATGCTGTAGGTCCAATCGTGACTTTAGCGATTGACTATTATTAATTAATTCATTTTAAAATGATTACAGTTAATATTATTTTCACTTTTCCTCTCTACTAAAACAAAGTCTGGTGATGTGTCTCATGATAGAGAGAAAGGAGTATTCTACCACTATTTTCTCTCTACTAATGCCTACCCTGCTATACATTTTATAAACAATTTAATTTAGATATGTTAAATTGTTTATAAAATGTATAGCAGGGTAGGCATTAGTAGAGAGAAAATATTGGTAGAATACTCCTTTCTCTCTATCATGAGACATTACAGATACATTTTATAAACAATTTAACATATCTATTGCTATAGATATGTTAAATTGTTTATAAAATGTATCCATACTGAAACATGAAAAATACAAACGATATCATAATATGTTTTTCGTTGTGAAAATAATACTAAGTATAATAACTTCATAATGATATAAACAAGTTCAGCTATTAATGAATGTACCTACAACTTATATTTTTCATCTTCCCAGAGTTTCCGTCATAGGGGATCAATAATTTGAAGCCAACAAGTATACTACGTCCACTGTCCGTCTTAGATGCTTACATAAGTGTTGGTTGGCGCCATTTGAATATAGCGCTTTATTTATTATAGAAATATGAAATAATTTGGAGTGAGAGTAGGTCATATAGCAACTTTCGTAACTTGTCCTTATAGTAGGTATCCTAATTTCCTAAAGTCATTACTAAAATAAGACCAATTATTACTAAAAAGGCCATGGTGCCATCGTGGTGCAGTCTAACAGTGTCGGGGAGAGATTATATTTATTTTATTTTCATTTTACTGTTCTGGCATTACAAACCGCGACGTTGAGTTCAACCACGTAAGGCGCAATATGCCGAATTGGAGCAGAAAGTGTAGAATGGAATGTCTTCAAACTTCTCCCTGACTTCACTGCTATGCGGAAAAAAGTGTGAAGCTGTATATCATTGTTATGGGTTAAATTAATTTAAAAACATATCTATACATATTTTATTTACTCACAAGTTGCAATTAAAATAGTTTGCATGGCGCACGCAGAGCGTATAAAATAGCTTATGAAACACAAAGTACTTTTCGACATTTGGTCATTACAAGCTAACACCGCGTATCTAACAAACGAAAGTGTACATATGTGGTGGACACAAAGCGCGCGTTGGACCGTATTTCCTGAATCAGATATATCAGCCTGCGAATTTTTCCAGCTTCTAGTTTGTAAACACAACCAGTCTCCTCTGAAAGCCTGCAGTTATCTGACACGAAATTTAACAGCACCAGATAAATATCGTAAACTTTCTACGTTCAAGCAAGTGTAATAATAATAGAAGTCGAAGAATATTAATGGACATAAATGTATATCAGGTGCATCTTTACATTTTTTATTAAAGTCTTCTACTGAACGTAATGTTCGTAGTAATTTTATTTACATAGATACGTGAAATAACCGACTAGTAAAAACACATAAATATTCAAATTACCGAAAATGTACCTATTAAACATAAGGTTTCTAAAACCCAAAAATCCCTATTTATAGTTAATTATAAGTTTATGCAGATGAAATCACGATATTGTGTTCGCCGCGGCGTAGCCATCAATCGACCACACGCCACTCAGACTTTCGCGAAGAGTAATTTATTCTTGTGTTTATTAAAATATGCTTTGTTCAAATAGCGTGAACAGAATTTTTCTTTTCTTCTACATCAGTCAGCGGTAGTCCGTAGTATTGTGTTAGAGGTGTGTGCAGTGCCTTCACGAGCGTCTTGTTTAGTGTTGTCTTGATCGGGCATCGCATATTGTGCTAGCGGCTGGCCGCTGGTGGGAGTGCGCGCGTGGTCATGAGCCAGTACGCCCCAGACCACGGCCAAGAATATGCATATCCTGGAAATAGGCGCTGAACAAGTAAAAATTTGTGAATTAGTTTGTGAATGAAAATAGTGTAACGATTTTTTTTATTATATGTTTTTTGTTTGTGCAGAATATATACCAATTCGTGGCTGAAAATAGTGAAAACATATTTAATTTGGTTTTATTTAGTAAAAATATATTTTATATATAAAAGTACATACCTATGTGCCGTTAGCACATAGATATATTCTTTCATATATGCTGTCAGTATACTTAGTAAATTCTTATAGACGATGCTTTTACGAAACCTAATAGGGATAAAATCGCGTGTACTAAAAGCCACATTTAATATTGGAGCGGCGGTCGCTCCCTTGCCTAATTCGATTTCATTGTGATAGCTTCAATTTGATTTAGGTTTAATCCACTTGATATACATACTGAAAAATAATTTATTATAAGATGTGTACATAAGACACATGTATATTTGTATGGATTAATTTATTCAAACCCAAAGCACTAATTTACTCAAATTTAAAAATTAGGGTCACTCCATGTATATTTTTAATTGACTTTAGCCGTTAACTGTTTCAATGTTTCGCTAAAAAAGAAAAACCGATATACATAATAAAAATAAGCTATGCATATAATCAGCGTGTGGGTAATTATAAAATGTGTTGCATCGATCGATCGACAGTCGTGTTATCTTACTTAAGTGCTTTGTGATTAATTCACAAAAGTTCTATTTTTGATCTGATAAAAGAACTGAACTATACTTATTTTTATAAATATATGTCTCTATATATATTTTTGTCAAAAGAATGGTGTTTTATATTATGTGTCCTGTAACACAGGAGGATGAGGGCGGGCAGTCCCGAACTGTGCCACCCGAGGCCGCCTTTCGCACTTTGCCGCGCGATCACACTACATTTCTTATATGGAGAGTAACGGTAAGTTAGAAAAAAATCTATTCACTTATTTTTTTTTAATTAAAGAGAGTTTCTGTTGATTCTGAGCTATTGCTCAGGAAATATAACAGGCAACTCGTGCGGTTCCGAATTCGGATC
The DNA here is from genome assembly GCA_019049465.1 of Dryas iulia moderata. NCBI lineage: Eukaryota > Metazoa > Arthropoda > Insecta > Lepidoptera > Nymphalidae > Dryas > Dryas iulia. The sequence goes on along the minus strand of CM032416.1, from coordinate 5,448,186 downwards.
GGTCGGATTCAAAAGCTTGTATTTACTTACTCAGGAGCAGCAATTACTAATCAACATTAGCTACATATTTACCATATTACATTTGTATATGTAATAGTTACATAGGTATATTTGAAAGTGTGTCAAGTCTTAATGATATTTACATACTAATATTATTTTTTTCATAATTTTTTTATAAAAATCTCATATTCTACTTAATAATCTCAAATATTTCTGATGAGAATTATTTTTACATATTTCATTTTATGGCAAACGAAATAATAAGCTGTAGAAGTCTTAGAAACGATAACGAACACATAGCGCATACCTTCTAAGTTATTATGAGAGAGCTTATTTTTCTTGCTTAATAGGGCAGAACCTCTAACACACGATTCTATTACTTAAATTATTGTGTTTTTTCTTGCATTGTAATTAATCTTTAGCGGTAAAAACGTTTTTGTGAGGTGTTTGTTTCAGAATATCAGTTATTTGTTATGTAGGTTACGGAACTTGCTCGATTTCACTTATGTTTGTTTTGGGAATAAGTGAAAAGTAAATTTAATTATGAAAGTATTTACTTATTGATTAAAAGCAGATAGAAACGGACTAGGCGTAATTTCACTCGTATCACAGGGGAATTATATTAGGTACATATAAACTTTATATATGCATATGTTTACTCGTATGTATAAAAAAATACTTTATATGATACTATTATTTTCAATGATATTATTTAAAATTGATTAATTTGGTGTTTACAACATTATAGTAAATCCAATCAGTTTGTAAAATAAATAACGTTGAAATTTACAGTAGTCTGTGTCCCTAATTTGACTGATTACGCTGGTAACCATGAAAAACCAAAATCTTTATATTGGTTATATCCGTTGCATAAAATGTAGATGTACATATGCGTGTGGGCTAAATCTTAATATGTATCTTGAAATATTCCCAAGAATTGAAATTTCAACCCGCAACTGTCGCGTGCTGTCAATTCAAAACATAGAAAAAATTAAAATGATGAAGTATCGTTAAATTACTTTCAATTATTCAGTCATGAAGCATGTGAACTGATTGTTAACAAAAAGTAAGCCATTCTGTGCACGTTTTACAAATAATGCCCCAAACGACCACAGACTAGTGTAGTGAACTATCACGCACACGAATGTGTTACATGAATCTTATTTGTGTCGGGTTTTAACTTTACTTTCACTGTTTGACAATTTCATACAGTTAAACCGTAACTATCTATAATCTCTAACATTTTCTCATGGTTCGCTTCCCATGTTTTCCGGAAGTTACGAATGAAAGATTATCATGGGGACTATTTTCTAAAAAATTACAAGTTGCATGTTTACATAATTTCCCTTCCTAGGCCAAGAAAAAATCTATAGATAAAAGCACCTATTAATAGATAGGTACCTATTCAAGTAATTTGATACGCTTATAAATTTCAAAACTACCATTACAAAGTAAAGAACGATGAAATTCAAGAAGGATTTGCATACTTAAATTAAATACATGTAACAGGGCCCAAAGCGCTTTGTACGGCTTTACTAAATTCTGTTATGCTTTTAGAAGCCATAAGTATGTTTGTATCCCCAGTTCTTTGAATATTAAAAATGTTTTAATAATTACATATATTTCAGTATTGTGTGGATGAAGTTAATAGTAAAATTAATCGAATTAATTTAGACTACCTATCAGTGCTCATATGTACTTTTTATATATTTTTTAATATGGAAATGTTTACGCCTGAAATATGTCCCAAATTGCAAATAACGCATATTAAATACAATAAACCAAATTAATAACTAAAGTCACGACAACTTGACTTGTTACAAAAGCTGTACACGCTCATACCATTTCGGCAGTGAGATAGTTTTGTGAAAGGCTGACACAAATATTGCATTTATTCTCACGTTAACAATTGACCATTTAATATTATTTCGGTAACATTTTCGCAATTTTCAACAAAAAGTTCCTAGTGTTTTCACTATTACTATGTTACCTATAACGAAAAAGGACCCATTTTTATGAAAATCACATAACATCTTTGAGTTTACATCTAGAACAATAAAAAAATTACCATATTCTTTATAAATATGTATTAGAAATGTATTAAATTAACACAAAAAGGAGATAAGTAAGTGTTTCTAAGGCAATATAAACGTGTATTTTGCTAGTCAACTGTGTTATTATACTAGCGGGTTATTTTTTTTTTAGAAAACATTAACAAAACAACATTTAATTATCTTCACAAAAGAGTATTAAATTATCAGTTAACTATTTGATAAATAGATAATAAACAGAATAAACAAAGATATGGATATAAAATATAGCTAGCTGCAATTCTTATTAAATTAACTTTTTAAAAAAGTTTTATGAAATTAGTTTAATGATGAACTATAAGCTAAGCTTAACTAAGTTTTGCCTTTAATCAGAAACGGCAATTTTTAAACAATATGCACAGGGTTTGACATTCGACAGAAACGTAACTTATGTAAGGCCCTGAGTCTTCAACTATTATCATTCCAACAGAAAGCGTAACAGACAGACAAAAAAATTTTCGCATTAATTTTATTATTACGGAAGTTTGTGGCCAGTCGTGGCCCAGTGGCACAAGTGTGTGACTGTAAACAACTGGTTGTGGGTACGATTCCCACTCGAGGAGTGAAAATATTTAATATTTCCATTTTCTTCGTTCTGGTGTCGAGGTAAGGCGCGGCGTTAGGTTCCACCACTTAACACGCAATGCCTCCGAATTCGCCGGAAAGTGGGGAACGGGATGTCTTAACACTAGGTTCCTTCTGCCTACCCTGCTGTGTGCGGGATACAGCGTGAAGCTGAAGAGAAAAATAAAACAACTTATAAGTTTACTCATCCTAACAAACAAGTAAATTAGCTATTGTTTCTCTCAAGCTTATCTATTCTACCGTCAGTCCCTCCCAACGTCCATTTGAACTTTATAGAATCAAATAAGAAATGAGCTAAATGACAATTTGTGACTATTTAAATACCCTGTTGAGGAATATTGCAGAATTAAATCAATTATAACTTACATTGTATTGGTATATTTATACCTATAAAAGCTAACGCTATAGTAAAACAATGAGTATTATTTTCACATTTAACACAATTATCGTTCATAATTGCATACGTTTGATATTATTTAATTGCTCCTATTTATAAAGATATTTTAATCAAACAAAGCGAGGGAAAGTTAGGTACAGTTATGTGCAATAAATTGCAGTGAGACGCATGCTTAGCGAAGTGGTCGACGTCGCACGCTCCGTAGCCATCCACAATGCAGCTGGACATGATTTAAAAGCTGCCTCATATGATTGATAGCTGCTACTGCAAGCCTCTTTCTCTCTATAAATCTGAGTATATCAGCTAAATTTTACTCATTGTTGTAATTAAACTTATAATGAACAATTGTAAATATTTGTTCCCGCTTGTTCTCGTTCCGAAGTATAATTACAAGAAAAGACGAGGAAATCTATGTATCTTAAGTTAAATATTATTCAATGAATTAACACGTTATGTACAATTCTAAGTAGTTTAACTATATGCTTATATTCCTAAACACAATAGTATTATATGTATTATAATTAGTAGCCGGGAACAAGCACGATTGAACGACGACAAGATCGAGCTTGCATTATGCTATAAAAGGCGCCCACTACACTTCTCGCCAAGCGCAAGTAATTACAAGTTTTTCTGTTCTATTTTCGAGTTATGCATTAGACGCTACGATTACGGTCTATTGTGAGTGATAAACCATTCGTAACGGAAACCGTGATTCACTTCTACATCTCGATACCGCTAGCGAAGTCGCCGGACGACAACAGCCATCAGACCGCGACTAACATTAAAAAAGTCTATGCTATTTACCAATAATAAATCCTATATAAATTAAGACGTCGAATTTTCAATAAGTAAATGATTTCCAAGTTGACTTTAAGATACCTCGAGCAATTTTAATACAACATTCGAACAACAACCTACTGTGCGAAACGGGTACAAAGCTATAAACATATCATAGTAAACAGTAAAATAATTATAAATACAAAAAATATGTAAAGGACTACTATCTACATTTGTAAAACAGATATTATGAATTTTTAACACCCCTTAATTACCTTTATGAAATCATTTCTGATTAAACATACATATTTCGTGCAAGACTGGCCGCAGCCGTTTGACGCAAAAACGTCATCAATTTAATCGATCAATGCTGTCGTAATTGAACTGCTATTATGCATGAATGATGCTTGTTACGAAGAGATGCGACGTTCGGAGAAACATTTACTTTTTTTCAATGTATATTTGAAATCACTGCATGGATAAATGTTTCCATATTTATTAACTCTTTAAATATATTTCTACTACTAAATAGAATTCACAATCATACATATTTATATCATACATATTTATATGAATTAGTTTAAAACATTTTATTACAATGAATGAATGAATCAAATAAATTTTTATTTACATTTCTTAAGCAAATATCCGCAAGGCTAATTAAGCTGACCTAATTAAGTTGGAGAGTAATAAGGTTTTCGCTATTTACGTAAAACTGTAAGAATTCATCGGGATAAGCCAGGTTTCCTCTATTTCTTTGAATTTCTAGACCAGAAAAATGTAGTCAATAAAATATTTCTTTTGCATAATTGCTAAATTATATTTAGTTCAGTACGTTATAAAATGTAGTTAGGCAAATGATTAATTTTGTTTATTTATACTTAAAAAATATATATTAGACAATATTAAGTAGCACTAGCCATTCCATGTATCAAACATCAATGTATGTATTTAACATTATTTAATCTCATATAAGTGAACCTATGTATGTTCTTATGAGAATAAAGATCTTTAACCATTTATACTCAGGAATCAGGTACGGAGCTACTGCCGAGATCACATTATGGCACATTCTATGACGCAGATGCATATTTAATTTACTCCTGCTCACTCCCGAGCCAACCTGCTGGACCAGATGTCATTGTAAGAAAAGTTTTTTTTAATTTTTATTTTTATTTAGGGCCAACTTGGCACAGTGTGATAACTTTTATTTGAAAAAATGACCATTGGGGATTATATTTGCACCCGAGGAAATGATTATATTGAAATGATTTACACTGATTAAACAACGCGCGCCATAGAGTTCAAGCACTCAGTATGAGTTTTATCGGATTCGGACGAAAAATGAAATGTCTTAATACTACGTGTTATACAGGAAAAGCTTAAAACTGTTTTATGCTTTAAAATGTTAAATAAAATATAATATTCTGTTTTCCTCATATTTGCATAATATGTATGTAGCGCCGGGAAATAAAAGAAAATGGAAATGGTGAATATGCCGAGCGTCATGTACATGCTTGGGCGAGCGAGCGCAGCGGGTCGCTGGCGGCCCTGGCTTTGCGCCGCGCTTCACAACTCTTGGCCCACATAGGAATTCCTCTCGTACAACATAGAGAAACTGCTACTAAGGAATCACCTCGCATGCTTTCATACTTCCGGGACGGCATAAGGTATAACATTTTTTTTTCTTCAAATATTTCTAACACTTGCTAAATTCGATTATTTATTCTACTAATTGTACTAATGATGACTTGTAAACATAGTAAACAAAGTCATTTCTTGAAATAATGTTGCAAGATTTGCATATTATGTGCAAATGTCTTAAAGGTAAGTTTTTATTTTTAGGATTCTTCGTAGCGGATCTCTAAATGGCGGTCCGCGCTTGTACCGCGTACGCGGACACAGGCCGGTGGTGATGCAGTTGGAGCCAGTGTCATGGGCTCAACTTTCTTCTGATGGTGTGTTTGTTCTAGATACGTCCAATTTAATTGTTTTATGGCTCGGACGCTCTTCTAATCTCATTGAAAAGATTTTTGGAGCTAAGGTAATTAGAGTTTTTTAAACAATCATGTATTTTTGCTTATTCTGCAATTTGAGTGACTAATTTTTTCTTTATTATATTAAAGATTGCTTATCGTATGGCACGCGGGCCAGAAAAATGTATGATGGTTCGCCGCATCGCAATAGCACACGATGGATATGAGCAGACATTACCAGTTGCCGACCGTGAACTTCTGAATGACCTTCTCGAACTTCGAGCTCGCTCCATGCGCCCACCGCCACCTGTGACGGACTCTGCTCGTCCAGCGCGACTCTACAAAGTCACACAACCTCCAAGAGTTTCGCCAATAGCAATGCCGTCGCAAAAGCCTGCTGCACGCTTAGAAGAAATAAAGCGTTCACCTTTGTTTAGAGAAGATTTACGCGATGATGTAAGATATATTAAACTTGTATCTGTACAATACAAAGATAAATTAATAGAGGCTAATTCCAAGGACGAAATACTTTTCTTCCCTTTTGTCGCTATTATTATATAATTAATTTGCAATTAATTAACTATACCTATGAACCAATTAAAAGAATTAGTCAATAATACACTTACGCTTGTACCGAAAACATTAAATATTGTGGTAATTTTGCATCGAAATTTTGTAATGCATTTGATATTTTGTAACTATATATGTTTTTTTTTATTTTTAAAGAGCGTATACATTGTGGATGGTGGGCACCGTGGTGTATGGGCTTGGGTGGGCGCCACCGCATCTCCAACTGAGGGACGCGGGGCATTGTCGGCCGCACGTGGCCTGGCAAGAGCAAAGAGGCTTTCCGGTCCAATAGCAACGATGACGGCCGGTCGTGAGCCGCTGGAATTCGCAGCATTATTTCATGGATGGAACTGGGCAGACTCTCGCAGAGATATTCGTGTTCGTGCCGCCCGCTCTGCCACCACGAAACTGGATGCTGTCAGCCTTGCGTCTAATGCTTGGCTAGCTGCTGAAGTAAGTGATGTTTGTCAAAATTAAACAAGCATGTTATAGTATACTTACATATACTTTGCAATCTACTGATAGTTACTTCTTCTAAACATCTATAATCATTAATTACATTATTAACGTTGGAGATTGAATCTCATGAAATTAAAATATAGTATAACTTAAATAACAAACACGTTAAGCTACTACAATAAAAAAATAACAAGTGACTCATACTCTGCCTATCAATAATATAATTTCGTCTTTGTCGTATGTCTAAAAATAAGATGTCTAAAAATAAATTATACTTTATAGGCTCAGTTGCCAGACGACGGATCGGGTTCTTTACGTATGTGGCGCGTTCGACCTGAAGAGTTCACATTGCAGGAACTGGAACGACCGCAGCAAGCAGTGTTTTACGATCAAGATTGCTATATTGCCCTTTATACGTACCATGCGCCGACTGGCGACCAAACCATATTGTACTATTGGATGGTATGATATATGGATTATGACAAGATTTTTTCAAAAAATATCAAATATCCAAATGACCAACTAAGATTATATTTTCTAGCAGGTTTCGTTATCAGTATTTTTTTTTATTTTTAAATTTCAGGGTGGCTTTTCGCCAAATGAACTAAGAAATTTGGGTGCAAAAGAAGCCAAAGATCTTTATACAAAATTAGGGCGTCTTCCTATCCAGGTGAACATTTAACAGAAAATAAAGTATATTTAACATATTTATTCACAGTCTATGGTCAAATATTATACATTCTAAAATGTTTTAGGCTTGGGTTTATCAAGGCAAGGAGCCGGCGCACTTCTTACAAATCTTCAAAGGACGAATGATAACTTATATTGGTACTGCAACAGATTATGATCGTGAGTATATTCATCTACCTAAGTGCCTAACATCGTTGATTTAATTGCTACCCCAGAAATCATTACCTCACTTACATATTTTTCTGCAGCGAGTGGTCGTCGAGTGGTACCTCCAGCGCGAGCTCTGATCCGCGTATCAGGGCAATACGCCCGGGAGGCGCGAGGCATGGAGGTTGGCTTGGCGGTACAAGGAGGTCAGGAGGTGCAGCCGGCGCGAGGTGCGTGTTACGTGGTGCGGGAAGGCGCGCGCGTGTGGGTGTGGTGTGCCGCCTCTGCCACCGGAGACGAGAGAGAAGTCGCCAAGAATATGGCCGCGGCTGAACATATTCTTGTTATGCAAGGTAATACACAACCAGACCTTGATAAGCGTAGTATAGGTAGATAGTCTAGTACACTACAGTAGTATTAACGACATTGGCAAAAAGGCGAGCAAAGATTTGGAGCAAAGAGCTGCAATTCAAGCTCAGTGGCCATTGGAGAAGCCTATGTCCAGCGGATAGAGGAGATTGCATTTTATTTTATAATAACCTACTTATACTCTGTTTTCTACACTCGACTCGTTTTACGCACTAATTTCACGCTTATTGTTATCCGACCGGTTAAGGCAAGCAAATTTCAACATAAATATTTATTACGGGATTCGAACCTACCACCAACTATTTAATCTCTACTGTCAAAAAAATGTATTTACAATATCTAAATAATTTATATATTTTCATGGTACATAATTGTAAAAATAACTAGTGGCCATAATTGTAATAAATATGCTATGGATAAGGCTACACTGTAATTTAGGACTCTGACAGTAATGATTATTTTTTACAGGAAAAGAAAAGTCAGACTTCTGGACTGCTTTGGGTGAGAGACGACATCTGTTGAAACCATCGCCTTTGAAAGAAGTAGAGCGCCCGTTGCCACCGCGCTTGTTCTATGTTTCTTTGGGTGGAGCAGGACAATATTCGTGTAAGTTACTTTACGAAATAAATGCAAAATAATAATTGATAGTTTAAGTACTTAAGAGTATGTAAGATTGATTGTTTAAGTACTTTGTCACAAGATACATATTTGTATATATTCGATTGGTACAAATTGATCTGGTCTGTCTGGAATTATGAATTATATATTCAAATTTAATATAATAATAGTAGTTTATATTGTCTTGTGTATTTTTAATATTCCAGTTGAAGAGATCATATCATTTAGCCAGTACGACCTGGCACCAGAGATGGCGGCGGTCCTGGACGCGCACGCTGCCGTGTTCGTGTGGCTCGGCGCGCACTGCAGCACGCGCGCCCGCGACGACGCCAGAAATGTCGCACTCTCTTACCTAACACATGGTGCGTAACATTTTATTTACCGTCTTGTAAGATTGAAAACTTATGATTTTCACTTACATAAATATGTGATTTATTTATAGCGAATAACAGTTTAAATATGTCATATTGCATTGTTAATCAGACCCAGCAGCACGTGATCTGGAAACGCCGATATTAGTAATAAGCCAAGGCCGTGAACCACCAAATTTCACTGGATTCTTTCCACATTGGAAAAATTCTATGTGGAAGGTAAGCTGAAAACATAAAATTAATAGTATTATCACACAATTAACTCAAGTTGTTGTTAAAATATATGTCGATAATTTACCAAATATCGCGCCACCCCCTTGATGAATTATTACTACTTGTTACCACTTTATTGTATTTGGTATGGTATTAAATTTTCCATTTTCCAATAAGCTTTAATGACTCCAAAAATTGTGTTTCTTTTAATAGAGCCATAAAACATTCAGCGCTATCGTAAGCGCTTTAGAAGGAAAAGCTATTGTCCGAGGCAGCACAAGTTCTTTACACAACGGAAACTCTGAAAACCGTTTTGATCAGCACGAGAAGTATCCACTGTCAGTATTACGGGGACCTAAGGAGCACATGCCTTCAGACGTCGATCCTCTTACGAAAGAAGTACGTAAATGAAAGTGACCTAAATCTAAAATTTTTTTAAATATTTATTGCACTTTAGAAATGATGTTTAGTCAGCCCTTAAAGTAATAATCCAATGTTACAAAAGTTTTAAACCTTGTTTTCGTAACATTTGCTATCATTAGAAGTCACAAGCATAATTACACACAAGTCACTATGTTATGCTCGTTAATCCCTGACTTTCCAATTTTATTCATTTTGTTTTTACCAACGCATGCTCGTCAAAAGTCAACCATAACGTATTTTTTGTATTGAAGTCTAATTAAAATTGTATCTAATTCTAACTGAAGTAGGAAATGAAATAATAAATTACTAGGTTCCCTTAAATGCCACACAATGTGGAAATCTCCTCATTTCCAAAATCAATTTAAGCTTTGCTTGTGAATGGGTAATGCAAGCTAAGTAATTCTCGTTAACAAACAATTCAACAATTAAAATAAAATTAAGTGACCGACATGCATAAATATGTAGGTTTATTAATATTTAACTACATATATTTTAATTTAAATAAACTAGATTAAATTCGTTAACAATAGCATTATATATAACAATGGCTTTGTATTTACAGCTTTATCTCACCCACGACGATTTTGTGTCTACTTTCAATATGACCTACAGCGAGTTCCGGTTATTGACCTCGTGGAAACAGAAGGAGCTGAAAAAATCTGTTGGATTATTTTAATATTTTCACATAGTACTTATTACTTTTAGAAGCACACTTTCGCACATTCATGCGTAACTTACTTGAAAATTGAGACTAGTGTCTTTTCTACTTTTCAAAAAATAATAAAGACGCATAAATTGTTTATTTTTGGTTACTAAAGAATATTTATTTACTAATAATACGTCGCATTTAATATTATTTAGTTTATAGTTTAAGAATTTTAATGTTCATTGTATGTTAATAATAAATTTATATACTACCTTACTTATACATAATATGAGTTAAGAAAATATATCAAATAAACGAAATAAAACAGCGAGATTTTGGATGTGTTATTTATTTTTACATAAATATAGACCTTAATAGCTAGGGGCATTGATTTTATGATAAAATTAATAATTCTTTACAATATACAAGTTCCTTAAAAAATCCATAAAATATTAGTTTATTTAAAAACATATGTACATTAAAATAGCTATCAATACATACATACATAGAATAGAGTATGCCTAGACGATATGGGTGTGAGATAACTAAGGCACGTGGTACAGTAGTATTGCAGACGAGACGCGCCCGTGCACCTCCGTTGGCATTACATTCATTATCAAGTCCGACGCAGTTTACGTTTCATTATGTTAATAGCGTTATAAAAATATACCCACATCAGGACATTCGTCTCTGGGATAAGATATTGAGAAGCTAGCTAGTTAGGAACTTACAATTTTAAATTGACAAATAAAAAAAAAACATTATAGTTGTAATAATATAATAAATTATGTCTATAATAATAATTTTAAAACGGCTACGCAGGCTCGACAGTACGCGGGTCACGTTTCGAGAGTATTTCTTGTACCACCACCGTAACCGTTTCTACTTAAATAGAAATACTCCCAACAACGTCAAAGCCACTATGGAGGCCACACATTATGCCTGTAACTATTATAAAATATAATCGGTATCGTATTAACATTAATGACGAGTTTGAAACATTATTAATTATGGTCAAATTAAAAACAAATTATCATCCTGCAATCGTACTAACGGTAAAAATTAAGTTTCCAAAATTTCTTTGGTTTTATTTCCGTATGATAGAGAAAAAAATCAATTATAAAAATATACTTTGTCGGTACACTATGGAATGACGTCTCGGGAACGAAGCGTTAGCTGCCTAGCAAAATAAAATTTAAAAAATGCATCTCGGCGTACGACTACAATCAATTTAAATATATTAAACTTTTAAGTACTTAAAAATGAAATTCGTATCGTTATATATCGATTAGATTTCGAACTTAACTCTAAGTAATAGCAAAGCGACGACCGGTCGTGTCGCGACGCGGTCTGCCTCGAGCCGACGTACAACTAACAATAAGATAAACAAAAATCAACATAGCTTTTGTTGCAGGAATGTTAACAGTTCGTAGAGCAAACATGAACAATGTACGTAACTAGTAACAACAGTGCGTCGGCTTGTCTCGCATAGCACCAGGTGTTGTCACGCGTCATATCACAGCCGTCACAAGTCCGACGCGGAGGCCACTCCCTCTCCCCACTCCTTACACTAAAATACTGTATACTTATGTAGCATAGGCCTGTGTTATACTCGTAAGTAACATTATGTACTTGACATGCACTTTGTACTTCATTGATCACTTGAGGCTGTGTAATATTTATAATTCTGTAATAGAATGGAGTTTCCGATGTGTGATTCACAAACAATTCCTTTCCACGTCGCTATCGTTTACTACACAACCACTTGACGCTATAACATATAAATAAAAGTTTTATTTAGCTATAATTTGTACACGCACAGTGCTATATAGTGAGCGTAATTTTGGCACCAAGAAATTATATTATAACAAGCCAAATAACAATGGCAGCCGTCTGCTGGTTATTTGTGATCACGCCTCATTGTTAATGTTAATTTTATATTTCGGTATTTATGTTAAAAATTAAAACTCCTTAACCTCTAAACCGCCGCCGCATTTATAACATTTTTATCACAACTGAAACGTCGACAATCTGACACTTTAACATATACGAAATATAATTTCAAAATTTCTTTAACTTATTTGTAACCTGAAGGAAAAACTTAACATTTATTAAAATGAGAAATCGACAGTGAACTGCAAATATCTACTATGATTTTTTTAAAATGAATTGTGTAATGTAAAACCTATCAAATTTAGTTTAGAATTAATAGGATATGAAAATTTATTATATGTAATGTTAGAAGACATTCGCAAACCACCGTCAAAGTAAAATTTAATCTCAAACACAATCTCATAAAAACAATTACTACGCAGTTCAGTGCTCGGAGCATCACGCAATTCTTTGCTTTACCCATATAATAATTTTATATACGTAAAAAAATACAATTGTCACGAACGTTTTTTATTTAAATTCCAGTTATTTCTTTAATTTTAGGTAAGTAGTGGAAAACAACAAAAGGTAGTCTCTACACTGCCCTTTTTCTTCATCATGTCAGTACAATTCAAAAATGAAGCCTAAATATATTTTAAATATGAATATCCTTTTAAAAGGGATGTGATTCTATTAAAAAGACGTTGGTGTCGTAATGTAATTGACTAAACTATTTAAATATAGTTTTAAATTTTAAGAACAAAATTTAAATATACTTTCAATACTTTATTTTCTGACGCCGATTGATTATATAAAACTTTAAAAATATATGATTTGTGGAAAATGTTAATTTCGAATTTATAAATTCAATTATATTTACTATAGCTTCACGTTTTTTCCCACAACAGGGTACTCAAAGAGACCCTAATAAGTCACTCCTTTCTCCACTTACAAAAAAATATCTTGTTTAAAACATCGTGGCGGTTAAAAGGTTAATTTACACATAATAATAAAATCTACATTTAAAATTGTATTGTAATTTCTATCTACTGTAATATATTGAAGTTATATGGGGGAAGCACATTTGTATACATAATATATTAGGCGATATGCTTTATAAAATGAAAACGTTAACGTTGAGCAAATACCAAATAAACTATTACTTGTATGGCACTATTTCGATAATATTGTTTACTAAGTGTTCAGTTTCTCACAGTCAAGTTGCTTCGTAAACAACGAATAGAAAGTATAGTACGCGCATTTTATCTTGACCAGTCATATCTACCCTTTTCGAAATTTCACGCAGATATAGCCAACCAGCCAATGTTGAGATAAAACCTTTTGTCTCAGTCAACCAAGCTTATAGTAGCTAGGTTCCGACCTTTCAAGTTAGAATGCGCGTACTTTAGTAACGAGTGCCGGTGTATAAATAATTCCTATTGAAAAATCAATTCCACCTTTGAAATTACCTTCTTATATAATAACAACAGTCAACGATAAAAATTGGAGTGATCTTTTTAAACATTATCCATATAAAACTACAAAATTCAAAATATTTGTCATATAGGCCGCGTGTAACGTATACATATAAAAGTATAAAATACGCAAATGGCTGCGACAACATTGGTTTAAGTTTCAATTCGACGTTCAATTCAAAAAGTGCTTGTATAAATTTGTGTATAAAAATATTAACTATCTACTTATAATTTTATTAGGACATTAAAAATTGCTAAGATTTTATATTTTAAGATAAGAAATACCAAAGATCAATTAACCATGTATGTTTTGAGTTAAGAGTTGCATCAAAACGAGGTCAGGCTGCGCTGTATGTCGGTCAGTGTCGGTCAGCGTATGTCAGCGTGTCGGTCAGTCTGTCAGTGTCGGTATGGAAGCGTCAAACAAAACGTTAGTCCAGCGAAGCGTCTACAAGCAAATCGCACCAAAGTAACGGCGAAACAGCGTCGCCGACGCCAACTTAAATTACAAGCATGTAAAATATAATATCAACACAACGTAACTAATATTTACATAAAAATTCTAATAAAAAAGACAAAAAAAAACGATCAACTCGATGATAAAAGACTAATGGTTAATTTCCGATTCGATAGCACGATGCTAGTCGTTATTTTAAAAACAATAAAGCGTGCATTAGGATACCTGTATGTAATATTGTCAGCGAATAAAGCATTTCATTACTTATTGAGGCCGCTCTAGGTCGGTGCGGCGTTAAATAATTGCAATAGAATATCGAAAACTCTTAACAAACTAGTTACACATTATCAACTTTATAAAGAATAAAACATTGTCATTTCTTATTCAGACACATCTCACTCAGATCATTTTATAATTATTTAAAGGCACATAGAGCACAAGTTTAAAAAACGCGAATAATTTGGACGAAATCACTTGGTTGAGCCCAAATAAGAACGGGACTAGTTAAAGTACACTTGACAATAATTGAGGTACACATCGTCGGCTAAACACTCGCTAACATATCGCTAGCTCCAGTGATAATCATTGACTTCTTGGTATCAAAGAAAAAAAAGAGAGAAATGTCATCAAATTTAAAAAAAAAATGAAACAAAACGCATTTAGTCGACGACTTCAGATCAGTCAACACCAAAACAAAAATAAAAAAAATAAGAACAATTAACCAGTCGACATTACACAACGTGTACAATAATTAAGTACGCACCACGCAAACATCACTGTCTCGGCATAGAGGCGTCGGCCGGTAACGTTGAACTGCGTTGGGCGTTAACCGCGTTCAGATAGTTAGGCTTGAGACTGGCGCACATAGAGTCGCGGGGGAACAGCTTGTGGTCGTGGGCGGCCAGATCCAGTCGACATAACAAAACATGCCGTACAACAATAATTAAGTACGCAACACGCAAACATCACTGTCTCGGCATAGAGGCGTTGGCGGGTAGCGTAGAACTGCGTTGGGCGTTGATCGCATTCAAGTAGTTGGGCTTGAGGCTGGCGCGCATGGAGTCGCGGGGGGACAGCTTGTGGTCGTGCGCGGCGTGCGCGGTGTGGGCGGCGCGGTACCCGTAGCGCTGCACGCGGCGGGCGAGGCGCGCCACCCAGCGGCGCTGGTCGAGGGCGGCGGGCGCGAGCAGCAGCAGCTCGCGCGCGCGGTCCGCGTGCAGCTTGCACGCCGCCACGGCGTCGCCCTCCGCGCTCGATACGTGCTCGGCGTGGATTTTCATGCGACACCCTATTAACATAACAAACACAATAAACATTTCATATTGTATATACTTATGATTGAAAATTAAATAAGTTGCAATACTTCCAATATTTGGTGAAAAGTAGCGAACGTCTTAACACTAGATTTCTTCTGCCTACCCTGCTGTATACAGGATACAGTGTGAAGCTGAAAAAATGTTATTTTTCTGCATAGCAGAATATCGGAAATCGAGGCAATAGATTGTATTATAAAAGCTATCAAAATAAATTAAAACTAATTAATACATTTTCCCCAAATTATTGGCCCACAATTAGTTTCATTTAAAGTCAGATGCTGTCACACTGCACCAAAAAGACAACCAATGATATAGTTGTTTTTTTTTTTGTTTTTTTTTTAAATATATTTATTATAAATATAAAATCTATTCTAAACATGACATACACTCTAGTTTTAATACACGAATCCTACTAAAAATTAACATCATCATCATCTATAATATTGTAAAATTTGATGTTATTAATATATAAAAAGTAACCAAAACAATACTCACGTCGGCACTCGTAGGCCTGCGGCGGACGGAACATATGCCACAGCGGGCGCGTGCAAACCTCGCACGCCGTGGGGATGTGGTATGTGATGCTCACCAGGTCGTGCCCCTTGTGCTGCACCGTGTTGCCTGCAATGCGAACAATATGTGCTCACTAACTTATATTTATAATTACTATATTAAAAGCTCAGGTTTTTCGAAATCAGAATGTGTAAACCGATATAAAGTTTTTATTTTTCAAAGTAAAAAGAAGCTCATTGATAAATTGCACACAAACAATACATTATAGCTTTTTAGTATATATGATAGGTTTATGTAGGACAACATTAACCCTTATAAGAACTTCATATGACCTAATGAATCTAATCCCACGATAATACAGTCTTCGATGACGCACATATACCCATAAAATACTTGTTAACTCTCAAATAGAGATAAAACTTCGGAACTTTTTTAGCACTCTTATCCCATATAATTTTTAAATTGTTATTTACATTTAGGTTTTTTTTAGAAAACGTATAAAACGCATTTGAATGGTTTTCAATAGGCGCGGATTCTAATCCCATTGAATTCAATTTTTCACACATTATCTAAATATTGCTTTCTAATCCAGCAATTCCTATGGTATGATATAGTATAGTAAATTCAAATACCGGCATGATCCTGTGCGTCGGCGGGCTGGTCCTGCGCGTCGCCGGGCCGCCGCGCCTCGCCCTCGCCCGCGTACAGCAGCTGGAAGATGCGCGGGATGTCCTTGGCGTCCGCGCGGATCACGTCGCCCTGCGTCACCGACCGCACGTGGAACACTTTGCTGGAATCGAATACACGAACAACTCTTAATAAAGTGCTTAAGTAATGAAATAGGTATATAACTAATTTGAGGTTGAAATTTCAATTTGAAACCAGTGGCGCTGTAGAATGTCTTCTGTTTTACTTGGAACACTTTGTATTATATGTAAATTCATTTTCATTTCCATTTACCGTTGTGACATATAAGACAAAGCTGGATGCTGAGTTCTGCCACTCAATGGCAGATGTCAGACGAAAAGTGTAGAACAAAAGTGTATTAACTCGAGTTTCTCTATATATTTACACTGCTATGTGGTAGCAAAATATATTACACGTAAAAGTAGCATTTACGACAAAATAAATATATGTATAATACTTATTCATAACATTACTTCCACAACATTATTATTTATCTATGGAAATAACAGCCGCAAGACATGATCAATTTACAAAACAATTTTATACTACATACAACAAATTACAAAATAAAAAAAACTAACATAAAATACATTTATAAAAAACATAATAAACAAACATAAAAACCTCAAATCCAATATCATAACAGGATCCGTAGTATTCTGCTTATCGCTCTCAGTATTATAAAATATAATCTTCTTAGACGACACTACGACGTACTGTTTCCGCCAGCCGTGTCTGCGTATGTTCTGGCGGAGGGGCACCGACAGCCAGCCTTCCAGCGTCTGTTCGGTTTCGCCGTCCTCCGCGTCGGCTGACGACTGGGACGCCGTCTCGCTGGTGAGAGCCGCTAACTTTTCTTTTAGCTGCTCGATTTCTACGTCTTTGCTGTCCACCTTTAATATAAATGTATGTGTATAAGTAAGATTTAGATATATAAGGTTTATATATTGGGTTTATTATTTGTCCATACTGGTAATCCTACCACATGCTAATTTCTTTAACCTACAAAATGCAGTTTATTTGTCCAATTTCTAATTTAATTATGAGGAGGCTTTTTATAGATCTAAGAAAAAGAAATGTTGTAAATATAGTTTTTACTTGGTAACTTAAATACTATGAAATACTAAAATCTTTAATGAACCTAAAGATTCTTTTTATATCATCAGATACAACTAAGTAATGCCAAAAGAAATGAGACATTTAAGAAAGAATACAATAATTAGCAAATGGTAACGTCCTTATTGATTGAAATCAAAACATATAAAAAAGAATCGTTTATAAGTGGCACAATGAGTCATAGATATCAACCAGGTCAGATGAGTTCGTAAAATATAATTTTACGTTTTAAATAGAATTTTACGTATCCAAAATATTTTTGTGCAAAAATTTCTAAAAAGTTCATTCTACCATGTGACTTCACTTGTAATATTCAAATTGAAAAAAATTAGTCAAGTTTAAGCATTTTTGACAGTTTAATTTTTGTCCTGTGTCCATATTTTTGTCCTATGTCCATATTTTTTTTCATCATTCTTGAACATAAAAATATTAGTTCATATACTATTTCCTAAACATTTAACAACTGGACCTTGGAATGCAATAATATAAACTCAGATGAGTAATCTAGCATAAGAACTATATTTCCATATTAGCCATTGCATAAAATGCATATTTTATAGGGCAAACGTTTTTAAGTTGGACTTTAATTCGTAAGTTTTGTATTTTTACCCGAAAGTCTTTTATACAATTGGATCTGTGATTGAGTTTTGAACCTACTCATGGCTGGTACAAATTTAATCTATAACATAGTTATAAAACACTATCTTATTTAACACAAATAATTTGAAAAACTACCAGAACTTATTATCTTATATTATGTATAATATTTCACTCTATATATTATAAAAAGAAACGCGAGACACTAAGGCGTTATATATTTGAAAAATAGTAAACACCTCCATAGCCAGCCTGATCCTCGTCTGCTGCTCCTCAAGCAGCTGTTGCTGTGCATCCTGCAAGTCGCGTTGCAGCTTCGAGATATGCTGGTCGGACTTCTCCTTCTCGCGGGTGAGCTCTTGTTGCAGCTTGCGGTAGTCCTTATCTTTTCTTACCGACATCTTGCTCTTATTCTTTGTTGAAGCGGGATTCATGTCTTTTCTGTTTGATGTAGTATTTTTAAAAATTACTTACGTACTTTGATTATTCAGTAATATTTTGTAGATTGAAAATTTTATAACTTATATAAGTTTTTCAATTTTCTCGCTTTCTCTCACATGGAGAGGTCACAAAAACAACCTAGTATCAAGACATTATGCCCGTAAAACGAGACACAGCATGTTGAGGAGCCGAATTGTAACTTCCCGATTTGTCTTTGGAATCAGAGCGAAGAAATGAAAATTTTAAATAATTATTTTGATTAAATATTGAACTCTCAACCTTAGTGTTTAAAATCAGACGCTAATTTACTGTATCAGGACGACCTATTTATTATATTTTCTTGACATCAAAATTTATTTTTTCACATTAGCACTACTTTTCTTAACAGTTGGCAGTTTACCTACATTATCACATTTATTATATTAATATTTGTTCTCTAAATGCACATAACAAGACTAACCTATTCATAATTTCGGCCAACTTATTGACGGCCTGTTGTTTGAGCATAATCTCAGAGTTGAGCTTCTTAGTGAGCCGGTCCACGTCTTCCTGCAGGCGGCTGAGCGACGCCACGCGCTCCGCCAACGCTGTACCGCTGCGACGCAACTCATCAACCTCCTGTATAAATAAGTATAAATTAGAAATTGAATTATATTTCTCCTATAAGAGGACGATAGATAATTAAACATGTAGAACTTAAGATTACTATAAAAAATATTTGTGTTTTACATACTGATTTCAAGAGTACTTTAATTTGATTTTAAAGTACATTTGGGAAATTATTTATTTAAAATTGCAACTTGTATTTATTTTTTTTTTTTTTATTTATTAACAGAGAATTTTAAGATCTGCTACTCTATAAAACTATAATGAAAGCAAACGTTTATTTCCTAACGTTTGGAAACAGGGGTACATTAGCAAGGGAGGACAATTTTTAAATTTGTATTGTTACGCGCCACATATTTCGTCCCTAACTAAGGCGTGTAAAAAAGAGATTCAAAAAGAGCACATTTTTAAAGCACCTTTTCTTCCAGTTATTTCATTTTAAATTAACTAATCAATAGAAGCACCGTCAGATTTTAAGGGACCCCCTTAGTCCATTTCTTTTTTCGCCTTAAAAGTCCAATACAAGGTTACAGTTTCTAAACATCAAAATAAATCTCAACCCCACCTTCCGCTGCAGATCGATAGTGGCGCGGTTCTCGTGGTCGCGGTCGCGCAGGCCCTGCACGAGCGCGTCGCGCGCCGACAGCTCGCCGCGGTGCTGCGCCAGCGCGTCGCGCATCTCCAGCTCCTTCATTGTCTTCTCCTTCTCCAGCTCGCCCACCGTCTCCTCTGCTATCGATCTGTGACATAAGACCACATATTTATCATATTCAATTGTTAAAAGTGAATACAAGTGTAAAATAAAGAATGTAATATATTGATCGGGAAATATATTTTCAAGAAATAAAATTGTTATTAAAAATAAATTTACTATTGATTCACATCACTTAATAGCTTCACACAGTAATCCGCGCATAGCAGGGTAGGCAGAGGGAACCTAGTGTTAAGACACTCCGTTCCTCACTTTCCGCCGAATTTGGAGGCATTGCGTGTTAAGTGCCGGACTTAATGCTGCTCTTTGAACTCGACACCAGAGCGAAGAAAACAGAAATAATAAATATTTCCACATCTTGAGTGGGAATCGAACCCACAACCAGTCGCTTTACAGTCACACTTTGTGCCTCTGCGCCACGACTGACCAAAATTCACATCCGTTTATCTATATTTATATTTTGAATTCGACTTTATTTTATTTTCAAAAATAAATAAGCAGAAATAATAATTAAATACAGTATCTATAATTACGTGATTTTTTTTCGTTACATACCACTTGCACCATTGTATATTAAATAAACAATATTACATAACGTTTGCCATTAGATGCTTCAAATATTATAAAACTTACTTTTAACATTATTAAATTATAAATAATTATATGATAATATTATAGATTTACTTTTAACACATTTATTCATACACTTACGAAATTAAAAAATATAAACGCAGGCGCGATTCTCGCTGCGTTCAAATTTTCATACATTTTCTAAATTCCTTATCATAAACTTAATTAAACCTATAATCCATATAATAATCCACATTCCACAAATTCCCCACCTCGCAATAGCCTCAGAGTCAGCCCGCGCGATGGCCAGCTGCAGCTGGTGCATGAGGCTGGCGCGCTCCTGCTCGAGGTCGCGGGCGGCGCGCGCGCTCTCGTCCAGCTGCGCGCGCGCCTCGTTCGCCTGGTTGCGGTACACCACGCAGTAGTGCTGCTCATTTTCGAGCTGAGATCTTAACTCTTCGCTCTGGAATTAATTAGGATACAATTAATATTTTACTATATTATTAACTAGTAACCTATGGTTCTTACTTAAGTTAAGCGGTTTATATTATTTATATACATTTGCAACCCCCATTTCAATCTCTTAGTGGTTAATTTTTGTAAACTATAATTATATTATGTTAAATGTTAAATCATTTTTCAATTTACATTCCCTATTGCAACTCAATAAGGGTTATGAGATTCCATTCTCCCGTTTCGGTCCGAATTCATAACATTACTTGACGAAAGGTAAAACTCAACACAGTGCTATGTCAACAGCAAGAAAATAAAATACAATTTAATTATAAATTATTCCTCGGGTGAAGGCAAAAATCATAAGCACCACGTTTAAAATCATACGCTATCCCAATGCGTCACAATAGCTTCATAATTCTTAATTATAATAACTATTTTTCTATATTTTACACTTTATTAAAAGCATAAAAATAATTGTACAAAACACTTATTATGGTACACTTATTTATAACGAAATAATTATAATGTGTAATGACTAAATGAAATCATCCTGGTGTAACACAGGTATAGCGTCTGAATATAAGCGTTTTCTCCGTCTACTATACGAAAAAGCGTAAAGTACGTTATTATTATTATATGAAAAACAAATAAATATGCAAAACTTTGTACTGTAGTAATGAACTATTGTTATTCTATTTAATATTTCTTCTTTTATTTTTATTCATACAGTTTTAGCAAAATATTGGACTGTCTCAACTTTACTAACTAAACGATTGACCTAATGACCCAACGCAAATAAAAGATTTTCTTAGAAACATCACAAAATATTTTTCAATATTGTTTAAAGAAGTTCTTTAAGTTTGAATTTAAACAATCCTTTTATAGCGCTTAAAGCAGTCATTTACTTGGAACAATTAATTTGGTTCCATTCTTCTTATACCATATTCTTAACTCTTAACTTAAAAGAAATCAGCATTCCGCGCACAATTTTTTACGTTATATACGTTTTCTAAAAATGACAAAAAAATATTCAGTGTTCCACAGTGACATACTTTATATTTGTAGAATTCAAAATTCAATTCTAACATACGAAATCATTTAAATGCGTCAGGTCAGAATTGTATTATAAAGAAATTCATTCAAATCACATTTGATTCCTTTACAATTATTATAATATTAATTTGGAAAATTCAGCAAACATAATGATAAAGCTTCAAAAGTATTTAACCGTTAGTTTAATACCGCTCGACGAGAAACGCCTGATTTATCGAAGCGTGACCGACGCAAGTAAATTTAAACATTAAAATTTATTTCTCGTTTGTGGATTAATAGAGATAATGGCCTTTAAAAATCTTCAACATCTATGCATACTGTGACTCACTGTTACACGTTCGAAGTAACATCCGAGAACAACATATGAAAAGAAAACTCATAAGGCAACGAATCTGTATAATATACGCGTCATTAATGCAAATTAAGCAACCGCATTCGGGCGTATCTCTTAACATTTCAATTCCTATTTTAATTGTTTTGAATTAAACACCATACGAGTATATTGTTACTAGAGGCCATCGTGGCGCAGTGTCTAACTGTAAATACGATTAGCTGTGGGTTCGATTCCGCGTCGGGAAAATTATTATATTTTAAATTATTATTATATTTTAAATTAGGTATCTAAGACATAGCGCGGCGTTGAGTTCCGCCACTCAATAAGCAATGTTTCGAATTTAGATGAAAAGTGAAGAACGAAGTGTCTTGACACTAGGTTCTTTCTGTTTATCCTGCTAC
This sequence comes from Dryas iulia moderata, assembly GCA_019049465.1. Taxonomy (NCBI): domain Eukaryota; kingdom Metazoa; phylum Arthropoda; class Insecta; order Lepidoptera; family Nymphalidae; genus Dryas; species Dryas iulia. The sequence goes on along the minus strand of CM032416.1, from coordinate 5,425,249 downwards.
GCGGAAAAAGGCGTTAAGGTGTAAAAACAATACTATTACTACGGTAGCATTGTTTAGACTATATTTGGCATGTTTAATAGATGATATTGAAAATAATAGTTTATAAGTAATTGAACTCCATATAAAAATGTAAATAAGCTCGATCTTGATAATACAAGAGCAAGTTGAGGACGAACAGGAAATCAAATCGCACAAGATATTTTGCAGATGAAACTAGGCAATAATGTTGACGTTTTATAGACTTGGTTTCGCTCTCGTATTTATTATAATAACAAAACGAGTCTTCTAGTAGATTGTTTAAGTAATATTATTTGTAATAAGCATTACCGCTTATGCTATAAACGATATGACAATGATTATGTAATTTATTAATATAGCAATGTCTTATTAAATAATATTATACTAAGTTTATAACTTCTTTTTATTCATATCTAGGAGGAAAAGTCTGTATTACGTAAACATTATTAAAACCTACGTAGAAGTAAAATTTCGTGTGAATTGTTAGCCTTATAGCTTATAATAGCCTCTAAAAATATAGCCGTCACAGTTATACCAAAATTATTCATGTAATAAAATCATCACTTGATTTACGTAATACAACATTATTTTATAGATAGACACAGGCGCGAAAATCTTTAAAAAAAAATAGAAGTTCAAATGCTACGGTGCGTTTCTTGATTAGAAAAGACAAAGTACCGCACTAAGATCCGTAACCCACCACGCAAAGATCGTAAAAAAAAAGTTCAAGTACACAAAAATGATTATAGTTCTGTTTCAGCTTCACGTTTTCTTCCACATAGCACAGTAGCTAGGGAGAACCTAGTGTCGAGACACTCTGTTTTTGACTTTTCGCACGAATTCAAAACGTTTTATGCTGACAGGCAAGACTCAACGTAAAAAGTATTTAACAATTATAAATACATTAACAATATTAATTGTTAAAGAAATAATTAAGAGTCACGCGCTAGAATAATGAAAATTATACAACATGATACGCAGTTCTCTAATTGAATAGCATTTAGGTTATATTACAAAGGACTACCGTATCGTGTGACCTTTACACGTCATTTTATTTAGCGGGAGAGTATACATATAAATTAATATTAATAACTGTTTTAATTATGATAGACACGTCAATAAATAGTGTTACATATTGAATGATAATAATTATAATTAGAAACTTTAAGAAATATTGCGAGAGAACTTCGGTTAAAGTTTAATTCAAGAATTCACGAATTATTTATATATCAAATTATTTGATTAACACACACTTGCAGACATCATGGCGAAAACAGCCAACGTTAGATTATAAATGGGATTGGTAATAGGTTCTAATTCCACTCTGAGTTATTATAATATTAAACAAAAAACATTTTTCGCTATGGTAAAATAAAGAGCCACTAAGAAACCGATGGCTTGATTTCGGGCGGAAAGTAGAGAATGAAATATCTTGTCACTAGACTGTGTCTGACTATCCCTAGTACATGAGAAAAAGCGTGGCGCTGAACACAACGAAGATGTCAATCAACGAAAAAAGGAATTAAGTATTAACAGTAAAGTTTTTTAATTTAGACTTCTTGGAAAGTAGCATATCTTACAGATATTATAAATTTGAAAAAGGAATTATAAAAGGGGGCACACTTAAAATGATTGTACCCTACCCTTATCTATGTCCTGGGCTGGTTCATGGCATGAAAATATTCATATCATGCGACTGATCCGGCGCGACAAGAAGTTCATTAATGTTACTAGATTTTATCATATTGATAGATATATACAATAGATATACATAAAGCTATTTAAAACACGTTAATTTATAATAACGGCAATATCACCTACACAAATTTGGATGCAATATCGTACAAATATATAAATCAGATGCCTAGACCCAGATTAAAGCAAGGACAGTGTCTATCACAAATTTAAAAACGTTAACTGATAATATTTATTTTAATATCTGAAACCAATTTGATTGACGTACAAACAAATCTCGATCAGACATTCATATACAATATTACGCTTAAACGCAATATAGGCTTAGGCAGAGATGCGTTAACGCATAATAATAACTGTCAGTCAAGAGAAAAACCACTAAATACGTAATCCTTATGAACGTTTATTTATTTGGAGACGTTTCATGTGCAGGTGTACTCAATAAGGCAAAAGTTTGTTAGTGTGCGTCCACATTCTCTGTAGTGCTCACAATGAGTCACTGTGTCGTAATGTCGAAGGACAGTCTATTTCGGCGTGATGAGACTATGATTAATTTAAAGAATCAGTACATATTATGAAAACAAATTCCCCATCACGCCCGGCTGTCTTTTTGCGTAAGTTTAAATAAGAATTGTAAAGTATTTAAATTTCTACTTTCCATCTTCTTTTTTTACGATTGTTAAAAATTAAAATTTCTTTATATAGCGTTTGTCGTCGTCGTTTATTATTTAGGTAATAGTCGTTTCGCTTAATTCTTTTATTTATAAACACTAAATAATTATACAGCAACACCAAGTATTATATCAGCTTTTAGTGTCCTCTTTTCTAATTATATTATACAATGTCAACATATTAATATCGTAAAAATCCATAAATACTCTATATAATCTCTAAAGGTATAAAACCTTTACAGATTCCGAAAATTTCTTAAAATTTGACCTGCTGGGAATATTTTATAGTTCTGTATTTTATAGTTCGTCCTATTAAACCAAAACTTGATTAACTTCAGTCCAATTAATAACTTAAAGTCTTAACAGATCAAATTTCAAATGTGTTTTAGGTTTTAGTGTAAAACTTGTTGTTTAATAACATTGCAAATAAAATTATATATCTTATGATCATTTAATATGCTTTGTGACTCACGCTTCATATAGATGTGATATTCATTTACATAGTATTATTAATAATATAATTTATATATCTTCCGTAATCCATTACGAATAAAAAACGTAATTAAGTTAAAAAAGACATTTAAAGATTTTTCTAAGTGTAGAATAACACTTTAAAAATGTTTAAAAGTAATTAGGTTATTTTTTTTTGCTCTTGTATTTTGATTTTGTAATAATTTAGATGCTTATTAGATAGATAGATATTTCCAAAAGTCATTAAAAATTAGCGCCTTATGAAACAGTACAAGCACTACCAACATATCCGAAAGAGTATTCGATACCCAATCTATCTGGCTTCAACAGCACAAATTAATTTAAAGCGCACATATATGTATATAGTTTCTTTTTTTTTATAATTTTTACTCTACGGAGATAGTTTGTACCTTTTTTATAATTATTCTCCCTTTTACATATACAATACATTTTTTTTTACAATATGACTACTTGAAACTAAGGCTTATAGAATATACTCTAAGAGAGTCTAATCATTTTTATCTCAAATTTAAATTGCCAGTTTCCATGTTAATACAACTTGAATATTAAATTATATATATATACACATATATATAGTTAAGCACTTACCCTAGCATAATGCATGTCGCGCTCAGCTACGGCGGTGGCCAGCTTGTCGGAGGCCTCGTGCAGCGCGGCGCGCGCGGCCTGCAGGTCCCGCGAGCGCGCCTCGCGCTCCGCCAGCACGCTGCGGCTCGCCGCCTCCGCCGCCAGCGTCTCCGCACTGGCCGCGAGACGCGCTTGCCGCTCTTGTTCTAGTGCCGCTTGCAGACCCACCACCTTTGTAAACGTATTAAATTACTCTAAATTTATAGTTTCATAATAGCTTTTTTTATTTTACCTTATAACACTACAGACATAAAGTCTGTACCTTTTTTAAAAAATCATCATCTTTTTTTGATATACATAAATTCCTTATTTTTACAATATCAGTAGTTAAAAACTAAGTAATCTTTAACTAATCAAGCTAACTATCATTATAAAGTATACCCTAACAGAGTCCAGTTTCTTTTAGTTTTTTCATTATTAAGCCAACTTCTTAACTATTTAAATGTAACCAGTTTATAGAGTTAAAAATTTCATAAAACCTAAATTCCAAAAACCATGTAAAAAAATTAAGTATAATTTTTATCAGTAAAGTGATCGTAATAGCATAGAAGTACCTTTTCGCTCTCTTGTCTGTGCTCCCCTTCCAGCTTTTGAAGGCGTTGTTGCATCTGCCGATAATCAACGCTCAACATGGACATTTGTCGATCTTTGTCCTGAGAAGCGGACTCGGCTCTTTGTCGAGCTATTTTCTCTTCATTCAATTTGCCTTGTAATGCTATGAAGCAAATAAAAGTACTTTAACATGATACAATAAAAAATCTTAAGATAATGATGTATATAAAAAATAATCTTATAGCAAATCTAATACAAAATATTAAAAGAACTGGTGTGATACACAAGCTAGTCAATTACGTAGTTTTAAGCCGAAATGTTCATTAATAGCATATTGGACAAACCTGTTAAGATCTTTTCCAACGTTCCTGAGGCATGCAAAATATTAACCATGATAAAATGATGGAGGTAATTTGGTTTTTCTAAAACTAGCATTATTGGACAGTGGGAATAATAGCATATTCTAATTATAAATATAGGTTAGGTATTACAAAAAGGTAATACATACAAAAATTCTCACCCTTGACAAGCTCTAAGTTGGCTTCCTGTTTAGAAAGCAGTTGTGAGCGTTGTGTCTCTTGATGCGCCCGTACTTCTTGCTGGTATAAATGTTGAGCTGTTTTTAAGTCGTGCGTCATTGAGGCATATTCTTTTTCCAAAGATGAAACCCTCTCTGACAGTTGCCGATTATCTGTCATTATTTGTGATAATCTTGTTGACGATCTTTCTAGCTCAGCTTGAGCTGCGTTTAACCGGCTCGTCGCTTCAGTCACTGAAGCTTCTGCCATTTGCTTCGCTGCCTTTGCAGATTCGAGTTGATCAGACATAGCGTTACAATCTTCAATAAGAGCATCCCTTTGTGCGCGTAAGTTAGCTAAGGCGCCGTCTTGTATTGCTGCAGTTGCAAGATGCGTGGCATTCAGATCAGCTGCCAGCTTTCTTGATTTAGCAGCAGCTTCACATTCTTGTTTTAATTTCTCGCGCATTTCTGATAATTGTTTTTCCAAGATATTAATTTTTTCATTATAAATTTGTAAATTGTTAATTTCCTTTGCCCGTTTACTTTGCTCTTCATCTAAGCGTTGCTTAACCTCATTGTAATTTAACTCCATTTTGCGTCTGGAGTCTGCTTCTATTTCAGCCTTACGCTGTATTTCTTTAAGATCATGCTTAAGAAGTGCAAGTTCTTTATCTGTATCTGAAATGATTTTTTTACCTCTAGCTTCTCTTTGTGATAGTTCGTCAAGCTGAGAACAAAGTAGCACTTGTCGGTCTTCTAGTTTACGCCGCGTGTCTCTTTCTCTTTCCAATAGTTTTTCTAATTGTAAAACAGCTTCAGAACCAACATTATTTATATGATTGTTTGATATTGTGTCCACCACATCAGCTGGTTGACGTTTCCGTCCACATAGCTGATAGTCCCCATTATAAGTAAATCCTATAAATGGTAAATGATTTCCCACAAAGGCTTTTGGAACTGGAAAAGATTCATCTAAGGCATCAGATTTTTCAATATCATCAAAATTTCTGGTGTCATCATCACTGGACAGCTCAGGTACGACTGGAGGGATTGAATCTCTTAAGCTATCAAAACTCCACTGGTCATTGATAAAAAATGGATGTTGTTTAATTTCATCTACACTATTTTTGCCAAGGCGTTTTACTCTATCAGTTAGCAAGCCCCTTATAAGAGATTTGGCGTCTTTTGAAATTTCTACATCATCCGGAAATTGCAATGAATTTCTATGATCCATTATTTTTCCATAAGTTCCTACTAAACTATCTGCATAAAATGGTGGATCACCAATTAACATTTCATATAAAAATATTCCTACAGCCCACCAATCACATTCTCGACCATAGACTCCTTCACCATTTTGTGACTGTAGTACCTCAGGTGAAATATAGTCTGGAGTGCCAACTGCGTTGCTAGCTCGCACAAGTCCATCAGGTCCCATTCTCATACATGTGCCAAAATCTGCTAACTTCAAATGACCATACTTATCAATTAACATATTGTCAGGTTTAACATCTCGGTGAACAAAACCCATTCCATGTATTACATCTAGAGCAAGAACAATTTCCATAGTATAAAATTTGGCCCACTTTTCAGGTATATCATAATTGGACATAAGACTAACGAGATCACCACCAGGCATATAATCCATTACCATGTAAAGATATTTATGGTCTTGAAAGGCGAAATGTAGTTTCAAAATCCATTCTGAATTTGCATGTGCCATTATATGCCTTTCTTCCCAAAAAAATGTTGAATCTGATCTTTTAATCATTTCTACTTTACTAAGAAGTTTCATTGCATATACATGACGGGTAGATTTGTGTCTGACTAGTTGTACTTCTCCAAAGGCACCTCTTCCTATTACTTTAATTAGGTCAAAATCAGCAGCTTTCATGCGCAAATTTACTATATCAGAAGCAAATACCTCATCTGTAAGAGAAATTAAAGCTCATGATTGATAAGTAAACAAAAGTAATGCTGAATTTAGTAAACATAAAATATGAATGTGGTAAGGCTGTAATACTTGTAACTAAACATACTTTTAAAAACATTCTTTGTACTTGTAGTTAATACTATAAATATGACCACATATGCAATATTTATTAAACATAATATATTAAATCACCCAAGCATTATCTAACTTAAATTATCATTAGTAATAGATTGTAATGACTTTGCATATTATCTTGGCAAAGTCAAGGTTTGTTTTGACCATTAAATTATTGAAATCCAATATACAACTGTTTTTTATAAAAATGCAATCAACTATTAACTATTATTCAAAGAATGTTATAAAGTTTATATTCAAAAAAATGATCTTCAATTGACATTTCATAATTAGTTTACATCATGACAAGAACAAATTAATTTACTTCAATATATATTCCAAAATGCCCTTTTATATTATTTCATTATAGGACATACTGATAAAGATTTCATTACTTAGTTATTATGGAATATATCTGCATAAGTAAATGATATTGATATATTTGATATTGTGGTTATAAATTTTAGAAGAAGACATCTCTCACATCGGCTCGTGTAGGCTTCGACATTTTTCATACGTCGAATGGCCGGGTGATCGCAGTCGGAGACGAGTGCGGTGACGGTGTCGAGCAAACAGTCCACGTTGCCGGTGGAGCGAGGGTCGCATAGTTTCTCCTCTAAAGCACGTAAGCGCCTTAGGCGCTCCTCATCCTTCACTGTCTCCATACTGAATCCTGGATCTGATTTTGTCAGCCACTAAATGACACCATACATTCTCCTGATAGGCACAGCTAATGGGAACACTCCTCTCATAACGACACATCAACAAATTTATTGTCCCTTTACTTTGCACTATCCACTTTTCACTAAAACACTATACATTAAGAAACGTATGTTTCATTATCAAAAAATTTGCTTGCTATACTTTATAATGACAGCAGATAAAGGTGGTTCTCACAACAAAGCATATGCACGTTTGCAAACATAGCCGATATGTTTGCGTTATTTAACACATTTGATTTATTTTTAAGAGTTTCATATCACTTATCTACATGACTAATTGGCACAACATTGAAAAATAATGTAAATCAACGAATTAATAAAAACCGCTTGATTGATGAACGATGATCGAACAATACTCTGAAGTTAGCAGAACATAGGAAGTTCGCAATGGCGACTGCACTGAAATTCTCTTAAGTCAAAGTAACCATACTAATATCTGTGGTGTACAAATACTTAAATATTACACATTATTAAATTATTTTATATTGTACTTTTTAGTTTTTACAATTTATATTACTATGTTGTAATATATAACGTTTTCATTTTCAAAATAATATTACTATTTAGTATATTAATTATATTGAATTTATAATTAACAGTATCTGAATATGAGCTTGGTACTTTACAATTTAATAAAAAAATACAATAATAATAATAAATTATATTTTTTAGACTAGTCATTACAAGTTTAACCTTTTTTGATTATCTTCTTAATCGTTCATTCATTTATGCATGAGGTTTCATTCACATGCAATTTAGGAACGAATGGTATCACTTTTGTTCTCGTACGAATAGAATATGGCGGTGCTAGGCAGGATGTGCAAAAGCTTTTGATTTTTACGTTAACAATTTGAGATAGTGGTTTGTTTTTAAGAAATTTATTTTAATTTGCATACTGTGACTTTGTAATCATTGCAGAGTGCTATTGTCCTATTATCTAAAAGTTCATAATCTGGACCAAGTTGCAATGAAAATTATTACTTCATTGGTGGTGTAAAAATAATTGTGACAAATATAGCACATAAATTCAGGTAATTAAGACTTTAAAACATATTATTACAAAATATTAGAATTTAGCCACATTGGCATTCATAGGTATAATATTCAATCGCAGCATCCTTTGCTTTGTCATTCAGTTTCAGCTGATCCTTACTTGTTCTAGATAACATACCATCGTAATATTATTACATGATATCATTAAGTATAATTCTTCAATTATAATTTATTTTATTTATATATAAATTTTAAGATAATTGTTCCTTAAAATTGAATCTAAGTTATTATCATTGTGCTCTCAATCACGTGTATTTTAATCTTTATTATGGGGTCAATAACTGCTGACTGTAGTCTATTTTTTTTAATCTTATGTCTCGGGTCACCTTATTTTGAGACTTCCTCAAATTTATATTAATCATACAGCTTTATTGCTTTGTTCAGACATAGTCCTTGTTAGAGGGCAGGCGGGTCGCATAATGGTTTTCGTGTGCGGTACTAATTTTTTTGAATGGCAAACGTGTTATCGAGCAAGTGCAATCTGCTCTGTATTATTACCTGGTGATCTGTGGTCGGTCACAGATCAGTATGGTTAGGGGCGTAGAACGTAGAGCGCGCGGGGGAGGCAAGTGAGGGGCGAGGGCCCGTCCGGCAGTCAGCTGTGCGAGTGTCATGTTCTCGCATCTCGTTGCGTCGTGGGAAGTGTCCTAAATCGCTACCTTCATTTTATTTTCACAAAAGTTGCCCTATGAAAGCAATAATACACATTCATATTAAAAGCACTGCAGTTTAAAATATTGATTACTCTTATAAAAGTGGGTGTTGTCTGAACTATTTTTGAAAATCTTTTCCTATCATTTTTCTCACTTTCATATTTCAGCAATAAAAATAAATCAACATTTATTATATAATAATAGATTTCTTACAATTATAAATTATTAAGTGAATTTTTGTTTTCCATTTTTAATATCAATTCTCAAAAGGAAATGTACTTGACAGATTGTGCTTGAACTTATGTCATGATCTCATTCATGTAACTGGTAAATTTGTTTAAAAAGTAATACAGGCTATTGCTTAATGACATAAGTTACACAGTACTCTCATTGTTACAACTCATGTGTTTAGCTTTGCCCATTGTTGTGTAATCAAGTATTTTAAATAAAGTTCCTTTAATGGTTTGTTATTAGAAATAAACTACTAACTCAAACAGCTTGGACTGTATTGAGTTAATCAGCATTTTATTGTTTGAAGCATGGTTAATTAATTTCTTGTTTCTTTTAACCTTACTTGCGATTATAGAAGCTTTGAATATTTACATTAACAACTACTTTAAAATCAAGATATTTCATATAGTATATTTTTTCTATAATATTCTTGTCACAAATTACAAAAAAGAAATAAAAAAAATTTAGCTGTTATGTAATATAATAGAATAGCTAAAATTTTGTACAGTTTGAATAGTCCGTGAGATTAATTTACTAACATCCAAATAAACTAAGCCCACTTAATACTTAATATTTAAATTAATAAAAATTGTATTTACAGTTTCAGGACGCCGTGGTGGCCATGGCTACACTCATCCAAGAAAACGGTATTAAAACTAACCATGGTATGGTGACAACTCATGGAGTCCCAAGTCATATGGTACCGGACCATGAGTATTGCGAGGCTGGCAAACCAGAGCAACCACCACAGCCATGTATCGATACTGGAGATACAACAGTTCAACAAGCTCCCATGGAGGAGGAGGAGGAGGAAACTCCTGAAATAGACATAATGATAAACAATGTTGTGTGCAGTTTTAGTGTTAAGTGTCACCTGAACTTGAGAGAGATTGCATTAAATGGTGTAAATGTCGAGTTCAGACGTGAAAATGGTATGGTGACTATGAAACTTCGACGCCCATATACTACGGCATCGATCTGGTCGTCTGGCCGGGTCACATGCACAGGCGCCACCAGCGAGGAACAAGCAAAGGTGGCGGCGCGGCGATACGCACGCGCCTTACAGAAGCTGGGTTTTCAAGTGCGCTTCCGCAACTTCCGCGTCGTGAACGTCCTCGGAACTTGTCGAATGCCATTTGGTATTCGAATTATAGCTTTCTCTAAAAAATATAAAGAAGCAGAGTAAGTAATATTCCTTATTTAATTTTAGTTAGTTATTTATCACACAGTTAATTTTGATAATGAAAAGAAAATGAAAATAATCGCCAATCAATAGGTTCTCTAGAACTTTAGGTTCTTTTTGTTCCTTATAAACGGCTTACAATTATTATATGCCAAAGTCTTGTGCCTTGTGAATTCTCTTAAGTAATGACAAAAAATGAATGGTGTGCTTTCCGTCACAATTGCTACTATTATATACAGAAGAAAATAATTGGGTATAGCACATCATATATTAAGTTTTTAAATCCTATTTTGCAATATAGAGGTTCATGGTTTATTTTGTTTTAATATTAGACTAAAGTGAAATAGTACAATTAGACATACTTTTGTTGGGATTCTCAAAGTTTATTTTTTTAGTACAAACATATTTACTTAACAAATATAGAAGTCCCAAATGCCTATTTTTGTATTCCCCTTATCTTTTACTTCACCCCCATGCTTCCTTTGTGATTCATACTTAGTTTTATTGTATTAAATAGTTTAAAAATAATATATTATGTAAATAGAACTGTGATATATTTTGACTTATTTTTGTTAATCATCATATATTCTTATTTGTATGTTTATTTAATATAACATGCACATTAATGACTTGTATGTGAAATATTGTAACAATATAAGGCTGGAAGATTATTTATATGCAGATTTTAAATTACTTAAAAACACATATATACAATAATAATAGCATTTGTTATTTTTGTATCTCATTTTATAAGCTTTAAATTTATAATATGCATACAAGAAATTTTCAGCTTTACTTAAAAAGTATTGCTAACAACTTACTATACATAGGAGGCATCAACATGGTTGTTAGATTCTTAAACATACATTAATATTTTGATTATATTTGAATACAACATGCTTATTAAATTATTTGTATACAGTTATTTTAAGTATTATTCTTAACCCTAGTGAATTTTTGATTAGGTGCGTTTGTTGTCTCAAAATGGCAGATACTAGTTTCGGAAACAGTATAAAATCCCAGTTTACTTTTATTACTTCATGAAAAAATATTTTAATAGCAATATTATTTATTCATAAGGAAATACTTTATTATACCATAATTTAAAGATTACACATGTTATATTTCTTAGCTTTAATATTTTTTAGGTTCTTAGTTCAATTAAATTTGCCTTTTGTAATGTAATGTGTTTGATATTAAAATATTATCACTAGCATAAGTTCATCTTTAAATACTTAAGTATAAGTCCATTTCAGTCGCTCATAACATTCAGTTGAATTCTGCAAGTTTTGAAAAAAAATTCTAATAGCATAGTAATTTGTTGTTTTATTTGCTTTGCTTTTATCTGATCAAAATAATAAACAGTATCTCTAAAACGATGTACATTTATTTATACTAGTAGGGCCATTGACATGTTGCCTTAACAACATCAGTGTCATTTATACAAAAGATTTTATATGTATCATTTTCAAAAAATATTAGCATTCTGCATTTGTTATCTATGCAAACTATGACTGAGCTAAATTTTCCGTAATTCGCCGCGTAATTTTCATAGTACAAAATTCTCGCTTTACACATTAATCTATAGACAGCAAACATAAAATTAATGTTGTGGATGATTGTACTTTATAAATTTCTTAGTTCTTAAATAAAATGTTGCCATTTCCCTAATTATGTAATGATTTTTCAAAACATTATCCAGAAACAAAAAGTGACCTTTAAAAACTTTTTTTGAATGAAGCCAAACCAGTGAAGTAAATTTGTTACACAATAAGATCTTTTGTTTTCGAGATTTTTACACATTTTGAAATGAACCATAATGAACAAAAATTCTAACCGAACGAATCTCTTATAATTTTACAATATTCCAATGTATGTTTTTGTAAATATATACAATAATATGTTTTACAAAATCCGACGTTTTGGACATTTCTCAGTAGTCCGTGGTCGCGGGTAGATTCATTAGAATTTATTATATTCATATAATAAATTATATAATTAGTCTTAAAAATACCCCATTAGGAGTTTAAAATTCCATACCATTCCATTCCATGGATTAACATATAATTTTTTATTCTTTTTTATTATAACCGGTGGCGTACAACACAAGATATATAGTATAGTAGTACTTTACGTATCTATAAAACTATTGTTTAGTACATTTATATTTTTATTATATATGTATATAATATCATTAATTGTGTTTTGTAAAGTGTTCATAGGTAAAGGTTGAATTTAGGTATTTTAATAATTTTCAATGCAAAAAAAAAAAAAAATCACAATAATGGAATCATATTGGAGTCATTGATTATAAGTTTACTAATAAAGATAAAGAAATATTCTGTTTATATTGATAATAAAATTAATATTTCGATTTGTATAATTTCAGCTACGAGCCGGAACTGCATCCCGGTGTCACATACAAGTTGTTCAACCCAAAAGCGACATTGAAAATATTTTCAACCGGCGGCGTCACAATAACAGGTACAAAGTTTACGCTTTTATTCCATGCGAAAGATGACGTCTTAAGTTTTGATAAAATTCCCGTTAAGAGAAAGTCGATCGTGCCTATTCATATCTAATATGTTAATGCTCAAGCAAAAGTGTCTAGCGAAATGAAAACGCTTTATGTAATGTCGTATGGTTAACTCTTTCAAGGTTGAACACGTTTTATTCATCATATACGTCCCAATTTTGTTTACAAGCAATGAAATGTATACTACCTTCGATTCAAGGTCTTTGTGTAAACGAATACAGTTTTACACACAGAGGCAAAAATATGATATACATATTATATTAAAATTCCAACGCCGCGGTAAAGCCACAAGTGCAATGATCAATGTAAATAACTGAACGAAAATAATAATAGGCCCATTATTACGTGTAATGTACGTAAATCCATTTTTTTACTTTAAATTTAGCTCATATTCAGTAAGTTTTAGTTAAGTATTTGAATCAGAAAATTGCCATAAATGTACAAATTTCATTACCGACATTTCATTTAGAAGTGCGCGAAGTTAATATGTAATTATAAAAATGAATTAAAAATAAAAACGTTTTCATCAAACTGTTAATATTTGATCACGTGATTGAAAGTGCATTACACATTGTGATTTTTTTGGGAAAAGATTTTATCTATCTTCATCTAAATGCTTTTACGACATGACGTTTATATACATCTACATAAACGTCATGTCATAAAAGCGCCGTAAATTCTTCATTAATATAATAAAATTTTAATTTAGAATTAAAGTCTTATTTCTTTTGTTATTGTTTGCTTATTTTATAATACTTTAATAAAATTTAAAACATTAAACTATTACCAAATAAAGAAATTAACCGTTTATTAATTTCACCCGTATATCTGTATAATAAGAGTATTGCTTGCTTCTCGTAACGCCATTTAAACTCTGTTTTTGATTTGTTTGAAAATTTGCACATGTTTAGACATGATCCTGATATCCTCGCTAGAACGACTGATATCGAGAAAATAATGTAATACTATGTATAGTACATACAATAGTAGTTTCCTTTTTTAAAATAACTCTCGCGTTTATATTGTTTTTGCACTTACCAATAATTGAAATATCATTTCATATGTTCATAATCGATTTTTACTCTTTTATATGTAGTCTGTAGAGGCCGTCGTGGCGCAGTGGTACAGCTTCTGACTGACGCGATGATTGTAGATTCGATACCCACTCGGGAGAATGTTTATATATTTAGTTGTTTTTCCCTTCTGGTACCTAAGACAAATAAGTTCTACCGCTTAGCGCTTATTGTTAGGGACATTACGATGTCAGGCAGAACATAGAGAACAGAGCCTCTTGACGCTAGGTTCTCTCTGACAACTCTACTATTCAGAAAAAAGCGTAATACTAACTAATAAAATATTGAAATTGACATTGTTCGATCATGACTTCGTTCATTTTTTTCAAGTATTTGCTAACGTGGCTATAGAATATATTTAATTCATTTAAGTAATCATTACAAAACTAATCGAGCTAGCAATAGAGTACATTTACTCATTATCATTATCGTCATTCCCATTAGTTAAAGTTTACTCAATAAAAGTGTCAACTGATTATATTTTTGAAGTGAAAACTTCTTTAGGCGCGTTGAGCGTTTTGGTAGAGGGTAAAAATCCTCGGTTCGCGTCACCGACATGCGAATGATAATAGTATATCTATAGCTATGGAGAGCCAGAGTAGCGCCTGTGTAAACGTATACACTAATACATCGACTATTTCTGACTGTATTATGTGCGCGTAAGATAATTGTATATTAATTATTTTTTCAACCACTTTGTATTTATATTTTGTTCATGATTTGTTTAACCTATCATATGTAACTAATAAATAAAACATAAAAAATTTCATATAATTTTTGCATATAGTTTTAATTACACTCAACTTAATAGTTCCGTTTTCACTTCTATCGGCAGTCCCACGACTGCTACTGTTTTAATTCATAATTCACATACTCATTTCTCGATGCTTATAAATCTAGGTACATTGTGCGTCATATGAACATTACAGACGTTACAAAGTAAAGGGGATTAAAGGTCAAAATCATACTCATTTAAGTATTATTTTTTTATTGGTCTTGCAATTTTAGGCATACAAGCTAAGTGATAGTAAATAAATGAATTTTTGAATTAATGAAAACAAATTGATCCATTTACATTACGTATCAAATACAAAAGTAAATAATAATATTTATGAAATTTATAAAAAATCTGTAATTAATATTCAATATTGTAACAGTATATGTTCTGTTAGCGAAATAACCATAACAGAATAAATCTTTAATACTTGTTTCGAATCGCAGCAAGCAATTAGTAAACTAATTAAATATTCATTGTTCGCACGACAGCTCGGAGCGTGAGCGACGTGCAGTCCGCGGTGGAGCGCATCTTCCCCCTCGTGTACGAGTTCCGCAAGCCGCGCACCGCCGCCGACGAGGAGCTGCTGCGACAGCGCCGCGCCGCGCGCCGCCCCGCGGGGGGAGGCGGGGGAGGGGGCGCGTTGGCGGCCGGCGTCGCGGCGCCGGCGGCAGGGGCAGCCAGTGCGGGCGCGGCGGCGGCGGGAGGAGGGTGTGCCGGTGCGGGCGCGGCGGCGGCGGCGGGCGCCGGCATGCACCTGGTGACGCTGTCGGACGACGACGACGCCGACGCGTGGGAATGACGCGGCCGCGCGCACCCCTCCGACCCTCCACGCCGCTATGAAACGACGGACTCCCGTTTGGCATAAAGCAATAACTGTCGGTTGTCAGTGCAATCGCGTGTGAACTGTCGGCGAGCTCTTTTCGGTTCATGCCAAAGATATTTATTAGAGGAGGTGCTTCGCGCTCTCGACGGACGCGTGTCGACGCTCCCGTTACCTCTGTTAGCATGCGTAGGTACGGTTGATTCGTTTAACTCGTTTGATTCTAAACCAAATTGTCGTAAATGATTAAAAAATGTAAGAGAATAAATCTCTCTACCGATACTCAGTCTCGTTTTTTATTTGCCGTTGTGATTGAAGAATTTGTAGTGATAATAGTGTTCACGATAATGTTGTAAGGAAGTAATGACTGAATGTTAGTTAGATGTTAGTGATTGTAAATATGAAAGCTTTAGACATTATACATTTAATTAAAAACTTTGTTTGTTTTATTATATTTATTCATAGAATTGTATAATTTGAAAGAGAAATATGTAAAAATGCTATGGTGCCATATTATACAAATGTATAAAAGCTAAGGTGAACAGTAATAAGGGTAAAAGGGTAAGGGAGTTTAGTAAAACTTTTATAAGTCTATCACAAAACTTGACATAGTAGTGTAAATAAGAAAATTGAAGCTTGAGAGCATTAAAATGTTATTAAAGAATTATGAATCAGAATCCTGTGTGTCGCATTCGTCGCTTGTGATGCGGGCATGCGCAGGCGCAGGTCGCAGTAGTCGCGCAGTACGCCTCGCGCCGCCCCGACGCGAGCGGGGGGAGGGGGGGCTGCGGATGTACGCGCTTAGGTCCACTACTGCTAACCGAGGGCTCCTTACTGCTTTACCTGTGGGACATTTTAATTAGTATAAATTGTGTAGATATATAACAAATGTCCATAACGAAATTTGGGACTTTATTATAATGAGCATTTTAATTATTATAGATTGTGTAAAAAAGTTAAGATTTATACAAGATATATGTATACATATGTATAACAAACGTCCTCATTATACCTTGTATTGTTTGTTTTTTGTTGTTTTGGCAGTTTTACTCTTTCCGTATAATAGAGTAGTTAGAGAACCTAGTGTCAGGCTACCCTTGTTTTCGCTTTTCGTCCGAAATAGATTCTACATGTTGAGTTGTGAAATTTAACAACGCACATTGTCACATCTTACTAGTATGTAGTAATGAAAGTAATTTGAATATAATCATTCCTTAGAGAGGGAATCGAACTCATAACCAATTACATTTGCAATTTGCAGATACTATCCCTCTGCGACATTTTAAGATTTCTTAGTTTATTGACCACCTGTTTTGGTATGCAAATTAACAAGATTAAAAAAGACTTAAAGAAAACGTATAAATTTTCCTAAGTGTGGAATAACACTTTTAAAATGTTTAAAAAGTAACAAGATTAAGGTTTATTTACAAGGTTTTTATCATACCTGTAATAATAGGCAGGATACTATCACCGTAAACTACTCGTGGCTTAGTCCGCAATATAGCATTGCGCGCAGTACGCACAGGTAACGCTCTAAGCGCAGGAGGTGATGTTACAGGCAGTGGAGGTGACAATACACGTCCAGCTAGTACTCTCCTTTCTGGAGAAGAACTGGGAGATCTGAAATATTTATTAACATTAGTGAGATTTTTGTATTAAATGTTTAATACCATATCTTTCCGTTAGGGATAAAGCGTGAAGCTAAAAAAAAGTTTAAATAGTATGTATTTTTTTATCAGGTCCACGCTTATTCCTGCATAGCTTGAACCTAGTGTGGAGGCATTCCTTTCTTTATTTTCCGTCTAAATTCGAAATATTTCATGTATAGGGGCGGAAATCAACGCTTTATCTTACCAGAGCAGATATATGAAAATTATTTAAATAAAGTTAATCGCTTCTCGCGTTTATAGTTCTCTGCTATCTATTTGTACTTAAAATTCGTGACATTACTCAACGTGACAGGTGATCATTAAGATCTGAAGTGTATTTTGTACAATAATCATGAAGTTTTTATTGTGCACAAAATTTCATTAAAAGTCAAGTTTTACACAACCTTTCCCTCTCATTAATTGGTCTCTTTCGCCTACGCCTCTTCCTTGATTCCTTTTTCTTTGTGTTGGCACCTTCACGTGGCGGAATAACTCCCACGTGTCTGTAGTAGTCACACAGGGCTTTTACTAATGACCTTCCTATTTTAAAATCTTTAATATTAAGTTTTTTATTGTTTTATGTTTATAATATTTGAAGTGGTAAACATTAAATATACCTATTACATTTCATATCCACTAATACATTCTTCAGTCACCCTTTACATTTCAAGTAAAAAAAACCATACTAAAAGGTAATGTTTAAAGTTTTGTACAAAGAATATGAATATAAAATAATATTCGAGTGGCAGTTGCAAAAAACGAGAACCAAAATATTAACAGATGTACGTGAACGATATTTGTCATGTTAATCAATAGAACCAACAAACCTTTATACATTTCTTACTTATAATTCTGACTCTCCTTGATTTTTTTTTTTCTGGCGCCCGGTTAATGAAGTTTGCTCAGCACTCGTCTAAGTGCTGTAAAGTCTAATCTAAGAGACGCGGTTTTTAAAACTGCTGCATTCAAATTTTAATACAATTTCAAAAAATGTTTATCTAACGTCTAAGTGTGTGAATAACACTTTAAAAGTGTTAAAAAGGATACAAGCATCTTCCGTGTAGTGAATATAAGGGCCATTGGGTGTAAGTCTTCGTCCGCCAAATGAAGCAAGGAGTGAATAGGCGTCAGTAGCACCTGTAGGTAATGCCCTTCTAGCACTGCCTGCAGCAGAACTGTCCATGTTGTACAAACACGACTCCGGCTTCCAAGCTTCTACACGCACACCAAGGAACTTGGGGAGGACGGCGTGTCTTTCAAATCTATTAAAAATTGTAATGGTGGTAATCATCAAACGCACAGACAAATAGATAAAAAAAATTATAGTATTGTATTGGGTTCTACTTCCTTGACGAATGCCCTTAGTATTCATACTTTTTTTCATATACCTTCGATGCACAGACAACGATCAGTTACAATTTTATTAGATGAATTGATAAAGTATTCCTTACCTGTACACATCATCATAGGAATTCCCTCGTACAAAAACACCTTCATGGCTTACGTCGGCGTGCACGTCAATAATAAAATCCAATTGCAATGTCTATTAATTAAAAAGAAAACACCGTTACAGTACACTAGCATATTAAGAATTCCTATCATAAACAATATAAGTATTGTTAAATACAACATTTTTACAAACTATTTTTTTCCTTATCTATTTGCTATTTTTAATTTAATGAACAAGCTGTAAAACAAAGCAAAGACAACAAAATACGAAGGCGTTAATAATTTATTTATTAACTTCTTTCTTTAAACATACTTTTTCAGCGTTAATTTTTTGTATTAGCTCGTTAATTGCTATAAGGGCAGGGTGAGCGAAGGTAGTGGCTCTCGACCAACAGCGGTTAAGGTCTGAACCGAGTAAATCAGATCGCTGATTTCCCAAAAAGACGCCATCTGGATTTAGCATTGGTATAACCTGAAAAACATTATAAAAATTTTTTGAATTACCTGCATATACACGTATGTTATCTTTAATTAATATTAATATAATCACAGTCACCTGTATGACTATTCCATTTCGTAAGGCTACCGCTTTTTCTGAAGAACTTACTAAATAATCCAGAAAACCTAAAATTTATTTTAGTAATAACATCATTTCTAAAGGTTTAGTAAAACTATTTGGTAAAAAAAATAAAAAAAATTTAAACCTTGACAAATGAAAGATGCCGGTTGTTCACCACCATGTACCCTTGCTAGTATAAGAATAACACGTTTCTTTGCTTCCGATTTTCCTTTAACGTTATGCTCTCCTTTTATTTCGTCTTTTGCAAAAGGATCGCCAACAGTAATTAAGTCTATTCGTCTTTTTTGCTTAAAAATATAGAAATAGTTATTATATTATGATTTATGATTAAGGTAAGTCTTCTTTAAATACCTGTCACATAGTTAGGGAAACACAATAAGTATTTCTTTAAAAAGTCGAAGAATATAATAATGAAAATGTTTTGATTAAATACGAGCCCAATTTATAAATCTATAAATTGAGTTCATATTTAATAAGCTCAATCTATAAATCCAAACTTACAGTGGTCTGTGCGATATTTTCTCTTGTCGCAAAAGCGAGAGCGCGTTTTTCCCAAAGAGCTAAATGTTTTTGTAATCTCGAATAGGAATATGGTGCCGCTGCTGCGAATTGATAGACGTCTTCTTCTTTATCAAACCCAAAAGCTAAACTGAGTATCTTGCGGCCGCGGTGCACCAATGATCGGTGGTAGAAGAGCAATCGTCGAGGAATGCGCTGCCTGATCAAGTGTTTATAAAATTTTAATACTTTATGCGAGAATAAATATTTTAAAAAGTATATCGTTTGGTAAACGTAATAAATCTTACCACTTTTGTCTAGAAGTTGATCGTACTAACGGAGTCATGTCGTCATTAAAAAGATTATTTTCTTTTCCTAAATTAACTATATTAAATATAACGCGCTGAAACCAAATAAATATACATAACTAAATAAGAATGTATTTCCTGTAAAAGTTCATAAATAAAAAAATAAAGAAAACTTTAAAATTTAATATTTTTTTAAGATCTATATGTAGAAATAGTAATCAGTTGTACTTTTTAATCTTATCTGAAGTGTCTACAAAAGAAAAATGTACCAAACATATCAAGGGCCCTATAAATATATTTATTATACTTTAGATAAATGAATATCTAATGACGGACGTAACTATAAATAAGCTCTCTTTTGGTTTCACCTCTTTATGATCCTCTGAACTCCTGATTGCTGATAGAATTACACTTTTCCCTTTTTTAATCATACTTTTAACCATTAAAGTATTAGCTATTTAGTGTTTAAGCGGTACGATAAGTCAATCCTGTTGTTTAAATGTTTGTTTGCTTCTATAAATATTTAAGAAAACACTTATGTATGTTGAAACGAGTATCAATTCTCTTATTATTTTACAAAAAAAACATCCGTCCTGGTTGAATAGACACATATTTTAATATTAATAATTATACCTATATGTACCTGATCTTGCTTGACGTTTTCGACAGTAAAATTAAACCAGAAACGTGACCGTGGCCTGCAGGTGTCCGGTCTGATGAATAGGTCATATTCCAACTCAGTGACGTGGTCGGCGCGGCCGAGGTTCCCGCACTCGAAGGCTGCGTCGAAACAGAGATGACCACGCTTTGCTTTACCACTGTGCCCGGGCGGCCGAACGATTAGACGATTGAGATTACCTAGACCTCCTTCTCCATCACTTTCTTCACTATCTGAATGAAGAAAACTTTCTTTTTTATTATTTAACATAAAAATATATGCAATTTTATACTTTTTCCATAGAAAATTATTAATCTTCTTTAACTACCATTACGAGGACGAAGGTATATTGTAGCGTGCTCAAGATCATCTATTAATGCTCCCATTGTTATAATAAATCTAAATATTTTAAAAACAATGTAAATGTTTTCTACTTATTGTAAAATATTTTAAACGTTACTGCGTAGGTAGCCTCTGTGTAAACTTCTAAGCGCTTCGTAGAGAGTGTACCAAGTATACTAAGGCATTTATAAGAAAACCATTTACCTAACACGCCATAAGGTTTCACGATTTTCACAATTGAAAATTCACATTCAATTTATATCGGTGGTTCGATTATATTAACATTGCCTGTGATATAGGACGAGTAGTCTAAACAAAATAATATTTGAAGCTAGTTTTTAATTGTAAAATACACATTACACATAAGTACGTAAGTACTGTGCATAATTTAAATACTGCTATTATATGAGCTTATATATTTTTATTTATAATAAAATATTATTAATTAAATATTAATTGTAGGCGCTGGCTTTTGAATAAATGTTATTTTAGGTGAAAAGAATATGTATTCTATATACATTCTACGTTTTTTCAGCTTCACATTAATTAGAGATTTCAGGGTTATTTGGCAACTGGTAAATTAAGATTACTTTGTAGTTGTATACGCGGCGTACGAAGACCCGTTAAAGTCAAGGGGCGAATAAAAAAGCCATATACCTAGTATATGTGAATTTTGTAGTCTTAAAATAAAATTAATGCTTTTACATCTTTGAGAGTTCTATTCCTATCTATACTCATATATTAAAGAGGTGGAGGGAAAGTTTGTAACTTTGTTTGTTTGTAACGTTCGGAAATACTGAAGGGATCATGAAAATTGTTGATAATTAGGAAGCTACACTCTTCAGGAATGTTATACCTTATATTTAGTTGGTACAGGGAATCCTAAAGGAGTTCAAATAGGGGATAAAATATGCAGATCATATAGATCACGCTACGAAACTGCGAGCGGGCCGGTAGTGTAATATATGTTAACTAGAATTGAATTGCTATATTTTGTGTAAAATAAAGGAATGTTAAGCTTTTAATACGTTATAGTTCATTGCTTCATTATAAGTGCATGTGTACGCCACAAAGAGCCAATTTTCATGTGTTTCGCATTTCCGCCAAGCGCCTTACGTATACACGAACACTTTTCTTGAAGGAACTCAGTCACGCGAACCTTGCAATAGCTATATGTAATGTATTAAAAACACTTACTATATGAATACCTAGAGTTAACTAGATATATAGTAAAATATTATTTAAAATTATGGTTTTTTATGTAAATTAACTATACTAAAAAAATATATCAAAATAGTTTATGTTTATATAGGACTTCTTATCTTATTCAGAAATACAGCATTACTGTGATTTATATATTTTACTGTAATAACATAGTTTTGTTAATTATTATCAATAAAAATAAGATTTCTTTTTAAAATTTATTAATAGTTTTAATTATTGTGCAAGAAAGAATTTAAAAAATATTAAATAGCAATTTTAACATTTTTTTAAATATTTAAATAACAAATATATAATAGGTACTTACAACAACTATGGTTAAACTTTTTACTTCAAAGAGTAGATATAAGATTTATATATCAAGACTTCCTTGAATACATTTTATACACTATAAACTAGGTATGTAAAGAAATATTTTCACAATTTTACTCACCAGACATAGTAGTTTAAGTTTCATTAAATTAGTTATTAAATATTCAGCTTTATCTTTAGGCTTTAGGTTATAAGGTTATAATTATATTTCGATTCCGAATTAATTCTTTCCTCCCTCGCCTACTGGCTTCCACTTGTTGTTGCCACGATACGACACAATGCGACATATTGCTGTGTAATAATAATAACAAAAAATAAAATACTTAATTCAATGCGTACCTCCAATTGGTTGCTTAGCAACTACTCCTTACCCGTGGTAAATAACTCCCGCCATAATTACACGTACAAGGTGTCTACTAGGCAGTAGTTGCTAGTATTTGCTATAACATTTTAAAGAGTTTTACTCGATATTTCATATAGTTATTTTTGATATATCAACGCAATTTTGAACTTACTGACAAGTTATTGAGTAGAATAAATAAAATTATCATAATATAGTAGTATATTTTTTGTAGGAAAATATGTAGTTCACTCATACGACCACTATGTAGGTAATATACAGAAATGTCTGTTGTATGTACATATAATATAAATTTATTTATTCCTTTACGTATTAAGAGTTGCTCAATTCAAATAAACATCATATAATCACTATACAAATTATGAATACATCAACGAAAACTTTTGCCCCAATTCTTACGACAATAATTCGAACGGTAAAGAATGAAATTTAAGAAACCTAAAGATTAGATGCAGAAGGAATATAGAATGCCAGTTATTTTTAAAGCAATAATTTTGAAATACATTAAATTGATAAAATAAATGTTGGACACATTGCCATACGTTTGATATACACGTCTGTATAAAGTGATGCAGTAACACATCAGTGGGGGTCACTAGTTCTAGTTCTATTTATGTTAATATGTTTGTCAACTTTATAATTTTTATTAAATAACTTTCTTTTTATCAGAGAAATTTTATAACGATAAGCTCATTGATTTAATAGTTAAAGAATAATTCTGTGCAGTAAACACCAGGTAGAAGTGAATCTTTAAAAGGGATATTTATAGAAATCTTATCTTTACCGTTCATACAAACTCCCCCTTTCAATTTCCACGATATTTGGAGACATTGCGGGTTAAGTAGTAAACACCGTGTTTTGATTTACCAGACTGAGGAAATACATATGAGTTAATTGTAATGATTTCCACGTCACAGCCACCACGGTTATATTCAAACGCTGTTCAGTACGCAACGATAGCTTCGATTCAAACTCATTAAACATTGGGTTAAAGCAGAAAACAGGCGCTCAACGAATGCCGCATACTGCCAACGTGTCCACATAAATGAAGAAGGCAATAATGAAAAACATATATGTGAATATTTTCATTTATTTAACAAATACATATATTAATAATAATGTTAAATATTTTGGCATCGCAATGCCTCTCGCACCGTAAACATTTTATAAAGCTCAACAAATTTAAAAAAAAAACACAGACTTAATCACTATGACAACTAATTAAACCCTACTATTTACAAAAACCAATATGGTTGTCATTTCGACAAATAAACGTTGAATAGGTATGAAATAAAACATGACACATTATATTTTATTAGAAATTATACAATAAATACAAAAATGTGCAAGTATTTAAAGTTTTAAAAGTTGAGATAAGACAAAGTCCACTTTTAGTTAAATTTACCCTTTTTATTTTCACACGTTTCCAGGAAAATTAAGAAATAATCATTATTATAAACTCAATTTTTTAAGGTCTATATTTTTTTTGGGATACACATTATATTCATATTTAGTAAGACAATAATCGATATATTTGAATTTAAATGAAATGTGTTTACGCTATATACCTCTAAGTGACGGACATACCATTGTTACTAGTTACTGTTATGTTCTAACTTTATGGTCTTTAGGCATGTCAACTGAATTCCGATTAAATAATTTACTTCGATAATTTCACGTAGAATAGAGAAGGCTATTAGGTAAAGCCAGTTCGTCGTATTTGAAAAGCTACCGCCATTTTACAATGTGACTATTTTCTTAAATACATGTTACGACGTAATCACACTTTTTTTAAAAATGATGTAACATTTTTAGTAGTTCATATTGTAAGTAGTTAATTTTTCTCGTTATTCCTTTTGTGCTAAATAATGAAGTGGAATAAGTCAACTATGAGATTGTCTCTGTAAGTTAAGACACTAATTATTTGTTGATTAAGTATACTTTGCGAGGCATAAGCTAGGTACGTTCTATGTATACATGAACAAAAACGTATATAAAAGTAAAAAAATGGTAATATAAACTATTCTGTTGTAAATAAAGGCAGTGTGCTATGTAGGATTATCGTTAAAATAAAGCTAATCACAAAATATTTAATACATACCTTCGGAAAAATCACCTGACAGATTACCTTATACTCTTATTTAGACAACGATATAAAGACATGAAATATAAATTGAACATTTAAAGACGACGAACTATTTAAAAATACAATACCAATGGCTAAACTTATAACATAATATATAGTAAAAACTTAAATTTTCCTTTACTTACATCAACGTGTATCAATTCCTTTTATAACAATAAAAAGTATATTTGTTAAAATGTTTTTACTACGCTTAAACGCACAATGATGCCAGCTCGTTGACGGCTAAGTGTCACCGTCAGTGTAATGAGAGGGTCCTTCGGCTGAGCATACTGAGTCTTCGGGAGTCCTCGAGGCATCTCCCGCTTCGCTCGCTTCCACTACACTCGCACTGCCGCCTTTATTTTTAGCACCTCGCCGGGCCTGAAGAGCCTGAATATTTTGAAAGCAGTAAAAAACGTATATAGAGTAAAATGTCTTTGCGTAATTAATAAATAGGGAAACCATTTGGAGTATAAATTAATTCAGTATATTTTGTACAGTAAATCCAGTTCATTATTTATTTCATATAATATACTGATACATATAGCAGATTTTAGCAAGTGGGTGCACCAAAAGCCATGTTATACAAATATAAAACAGACACAGCGGACATTGTTGTCTATAAAATTGAAACTTGAGCGTGTTTAGAGACAAAAGCTTATATTTCTGCGAATATAATAAGTATGTAATATGTATATGTAAATATCCAAGTGTGCAGAATGTGCAGTTTTTGATAAACTAACTGACATATGTGTATACACTTTTGTAAAATGAGAACTTCAGAATACAGTTAAAGCATAACTTCAACACATTATGGAATAGGCTAGCAAAAAGTTTGGTTGTACTCAATAGTGCCGGCAGGAGACCGTTATAAAGTCCTTGTATTTATTAACGCAGAAATGAATTGAGCTATGTTGACTATTAAAGTTTATTTCAAATAAAAAAAATATATAAATATATCAAATCAGTTAAAATTTTAATGTTGTTATTTGTGTTTATAACTCTAACAGTGGAGAGTTATATATGCTCGAAACAATTCCGCGATAAAAAATGTACGAAAGGTCTGCCTATGAGCGGGACGCAGGCTGACATCCAAAGGGGGGGGCATGCGGGTGCTCCAATTCAGTGCGCATGCGATATATTCCATTATCCCTTACCTTTTCACGGCTGCCCTTTTTCTAAAGTTGGAGTAGGATGGAATATGAAACATTAAATTAATGAAAGTGATCTAATTATAAGTAAGATGATACTTTTTTGTCTACCAGTTTGTAAGTTAAAGTTTTTAGTGTAAGGGCGTTTTAGTCGTGTAGAATTACTTAAAAAGTAACCTAATTCATTATAGGGATGTGTTACAATAATTAATGAGGAACAACTAATAGGTTATAGTCACATAAAATTAATTGACGATGATCAACAAGGAAAATATCATTTTATATATGCCAAGTAATTTTGAAATTGAGCTGATTTTTCATTTATTAAGAAAGTTTTCTTCAGTAAGTGGAGTAAGGAATACTAAATATTGTTATATGTTCACATTTAACAAATAAATATAAATAGGTCGTCACTAATACTAACGTCCCAATAAAAGAACGTTTCACAGTGAGCACATGACACACATACTGCTAATCCAATTGTAAGTCATGAAGAGTAAATATAAAATCTCGTAGTCGTTCAGTGATAAGCTATATGTACCTGCAATGAAAATCTTCTATGGGGCGGTTTCCTGCCCCCTCGACGTTTGCTGATGTGCGGGTTGTCGCGCCGCAACGTCTGGTTGCGCAAAATTTCCAATTGGACGTAAAGCCGTTTTAGTTCTGCTCTCACTTCCTCTGATGTTGGCTCTTCTTCTCCTTCTGCACCGAAACCCTCAGCTGGGCCACGTCTGGATACCTGTATTATTTATATACACTTACGGTTAGTATTGAGAACATATTATGTAATAATATATTAAATTTTTCTAATTATATATTAAATCAACTAAAGAATATGACCAAATAATGGACAATATAGATTGATGCAATAATTTAATAATAATATACTAATTTGTTTTTTAAATAGCTTCACGATTTTTCCCGCATAGCATAGTGTAGTCAGAGAGAACCCAGTGTCAATATAATTATTTTTTTAGTTTTCACCCGAATTCGAGACTTTGCGTGATGAATGTCGGGCATCAACGCTTCACTTAGTCATTTGTATCAGGTTATTGTTTAAGTATTTTAAACAGTAATTAACATAAATTGAAACAACTTAATTTATTAACCTCCTGTGCAAGTGAACGTGTGCGGTATCCGTGCCACAGGCGAGGCGCAAGTACGCAGGCAAGGGCGGCGCCCGAGGACAGATGTGCTCGCGCCGCCGCCGCCAGAGCAGAGCGCTCTGGTGCCGCTCCCGCCAGCGCCGCCACGCGCCATGCCGCCCCGCAGAGCCCTTCTGCCCACAGGGCTGTCGCTAGCCAGCCACGCTCCTGAAATGTTGTTTAATAATAATAAAATTATATTTGAATCAATAATAAAAATGTACAGCATGTTTATATATGCTGGGAAAGTATTTTATTTTTTACAAATATTCCGCGGACAGAGTAAGAAATTTAGTAAAGTTATAATTAGTTAAAGTTAATAGGGAGAAAAAATTAAGAGGATAAAGCCTATATTTATCGAGATATGAGAATCGCATCCATCACGGGTTCGATTCTCAATCGGGGTAATGATTACATTTAAATTTTCTTTTCTTCATTTTAGTACTCCGCTATGCGGTGAAAAGTACAAAGCTGTAAAAAAATATTACTAGACCATATTAATATTACTTTGACAAGCATTTTTATGTTAAATGTGTGTCAACACGTTGCTAAAGTTACATCAATTTTATGGGTCCACTAGACTACTAAATAAATATGTAGACACCGAGCGATAAACTAATATATTACACACAATATAATACCTGAAATGGTACATTAGCATTCCTCGCGGCGTGGGCTATTTGAAGGCCAGCAAATAAAAGAAGCAGTTCGGCCGCAGCGGTGACGTGATGCCAGGCGGCGCGGGCGCACCCCCCGCTCGCGTCGGTCTCGCACGCTGTCGTCGCGGTGAACGCTGACAAGTAACATGCTGCCCCGAGAACCATTGCTGCTACTATCCTCAGCACCTGTAATTTTATATCCAAAAATATTATTAATTGTTATAATTTATAGGCAATGATATATTTAATTTGCTTCGTAACTTAATTGAATTAAGCGCGTATTAAGCGAGATATTTGTATTAGAGACGAAATAAACAGAACAGAACTTCAATAGGGACTTTTGTATCTTTGTATCGGTACGCTGTCTGAATTGATGTTCGTGTAGCTTTGTAAGCCGATCATATTGATAAGTTGGAATAATTTTGCTTTTATCTTAATAATAAAAGACAATATTTATATATTTTTTATTAATACTTAGGAAAAATATTCAAAACTTAAAATACAAATATAAAAAATTGTGTAGCTGACCTCAGAGTCCCTCGGTGTCCAACGATGCGCTTTTCGCGTTCGGAACTCAGCCAGTAGCACCCACAGTCGTAACACTACAGAACCGTAGCACGCTACGAAGCCGAGCTCCCGCAACCAAGCGCCGGCTACACACCGCCATCGTGCAACCGATATGTATTGGGAGGCAGCCTGTATTTTAATATTTTCTAGGATTAATTATTATATACAAAAAAAATGCTTTTTGGAAAATTTTGAACAATTTTATAAATTCTGGCTTTGTTATAATATTATAAAGCTTCAAAACTCTTCCGTTTCCTGACTACCTGCTATTCGGAAAACTCTTCGTATGTGTATAAAGTTTCTTAAGGTATTTTGTACGCATTTTTTGTCTGTCTGTGTTTTACATAATAAAATCATTACTTTTCGCGATATTTCGCTCCTTAATATGTTATTACTTATGCAAAAAACTTAAGATACGTCAAAATTAAAGGGAAGAACCAGAAACAGAGTGAAATAGAATAAAAATAAAACAGTTTTTTAAACAGCTACTGCCATTTCATATTGTAACATAATAATAAAAAATATAAAATAAAACTTATTGACGCTGGCGTAAAAGTCTCAAAAAAGCCAGTCTATGACTTTTTTAAAATTAAAAAAAGAAAGTGGAGGAAAAGCAGAAAGAAAGTGGCAAACAATAAAAAAGATCAAACGGAAATGTAAAAACATAAAATAACTAAGGAATAGTAATAATGGATCAAAAAATAGACTGCATTATATGCGGTAAAACATTTGATGAGCCCTGAATTCAGTGGCAAGAATGCGAAAACTGGGCCCATGAAGATTGTGTTCATATAGACGTATCGGATGTTTATTATAACTGATGTCTGCACAGATAAAAAAGCAGTTGGGCTATCATTTATTAATGTGTCCGGAGCTACCCACCACTTTTTGAGATGTTAAAAAACTAAGCTAACTTAATCGTAGTATATGTTATAGAAAAATGTGATATAATTACAAGTATTTCAGTAAAATTAATAGAAATAATTCCAATCTTGATTTAAAAATGAAATAAGACGCACAAAACTTTTACTTCTGTTTATTTACATTTATTTCAAGCGTCCGGGGCTATGTGACTTTCTCCTACAAAAAAAAACATAGACCTAACTAAAATATATGCATACTACATATTTAAATATGTATCTCTATTGATACATATTATATAGTTGAGTTTAAGAGATTTTTCTTTTTAGTATAAAAAAATATATTAAAGAAATAAGAACCTCGGTTATAAATAGTTATTTTATCTAATACTATTACACTATTTTCTACTTGTTTTTCACTAACAACGAGAAGTTATATAATTATTTATCATAGTTACCTAAAACGTCAATATTAATACTAGCATTTACATATTCTGATTGACATGTTATTGTTTCGGTTTATTTTGACATAACTTTCCAAAAAATGTAGATGATGACAAGGGATTTAGCGTACTTTATTATTTGTTTTTCAGACCACCTGTGAAGATATTTAGTTATCGACATACTTGAGCCAAATGTGAGATAACATCGTACCTAGTTACTATAGAGATATGCTGTATTTGACGTATTATAAAAGGCTTATCGACCGTTTTGACATTATCATAGGATAGTTATTTTTAATATAGATACCTTTACGCTTTGAAGCCGTCGTGGCGCAAGTGTGACTGTAAGCGCGACGGTTGTAGATTCGACTTAGGGGAGATGATTATTTTTAGGTTATTTTTAATATAGGTATTATAGGCTGGGAAATTGACAAAATATTGACCAACATAACAAACTAGACTTTAAAATGTAAATTAATCATAAACTACTTTCGACGAGTTGTAGCTCGCAACTTCGTTGGCGTACTCTATAAAAAATATTTTTTATACTTCCTAATTACAACAGGAGCGGGTCCTACTATAATTTCTAAGTAAATCTATGTTAATTCTCCTCTTCAGATAACAATCATCTAAGTGCAAAATTTCATATTTTTACGCGATATAGATACGGACCTGCATTGTCTATAATAGTTAATTGTAACGCGGAGTCTATTATCAGGAAATCCTAATATATTCGTTTTATCGTCACGAAACATATCATGTCCTTCGTGTTCCGCCAATTTACGTTACACTGCCTGTTGAATGCTGGAATCTAGCATCGAGCATAATCTTACTGAGCCGGAAAATATAAATAATTTAATTACATATCCACCCACTTGAGATTGATCTGACAACCGTTGCGTGTACAGATAGAGACGTCTTTTTATGCGATTGTAGTTTTATTAGATTTAATTTTTAATAATATTTATAAAGACTACTCACCGACGCATACATTAACATTGCTCCTAGAAGAACCACTTCTAGTACTGTCCACATGCCCATTGCAACCGCCTGTAAATAGTTTTCAATTGTTTTCATTATAAAAAGTAGAATATACAGACAGAGAGAATAAAAGACACTGTAATAAGTTGGCGAGTGTTGTGAAAAATTATCACAATCTATGTACCTAATGTACAAGAAAAAATTGACACTGTTGACTTGATATGTTGTTGTTTTTTTTTATGATTTTTTTTCATTATATATTAATCGATACATGACTATATATGGTTAAAAATTATAAACGTACTTTGCATTTCCTCTTTTTAAAAATAATAAATCCAATTATAATGCAGAGAAGCATGCCGGCGAGGTTAACTGCTAGAAGAGAGGCGCGGTAGGCGTCCGCGAGGCAGGCGACGGGGTTGCTGCCCAGCCCACATGGTGTGCAGTTCAGCTGACCCTTTTCAGACAAGGTGGCCCTGCTGATCCATCCCCCACCTCCGGAATGCCAATGACCAGAACTGCACTTGCATCGATACTGAAATGTATATAACATTTC
The DNA here is from genome assembly GCA_019049465.1 of Dryas iulia moderata. NCBI lineage: Eukaryota > Metazoa > Arthropoda > Insecta > Lepidoptera > Nymphalidae > Dryas > Dryas iulia. The sequence continues at coordinate 5,393,713 of CM032416.1, read as the reverse complement.
AGTTTTATTGAAATATTAAAAGTTGTTTATATTTGAAAGATTTTTTTATTTAATTTTACTTTTTTATTTTTCACTTTTTTTAATAATTCTTTAGATTTATAGGTAAGTTTGAATATCAAAGTAAAACAACAGCAACTTGTTTCAAATTTTCTAAAGCGTTGTTATTACATCGAAAAAATTGTATGGAAATAAGTAATTTAACAAACTATAAGATTTAAAACAAACTCTAAAACAATTAGTTTTTTCTTGAAAGTATAATAAATCATTATTTATACTTTGGAGAAAAAAAAAATTATGACCTGTACCTACTTTTAGTAAAATGAACTAATGTTGTTAAATTTACTCTACACTTAAACTAGACTTTAAAATTTTAAAGCTTACATACTGAAAAATAAACGATTTAAAATTAATTTTACCTCCAATTTTTGATCTTTGTTTTCAGATGGAAAAGCTTCACATTCAGTTGTAGTTGGGTCGCACAAAGGCTGCCCTCCAAGCCAATCATACATAGTTTCCTCACAAGGTAACGTAGGTATCCGTCGGAATAACGCAGCAGCCGCGCGGTATGATCCCACGCCTCTCGCCGCCGCTGTTCCCCCCCACCACCCGGCAGATCCTTCACACGAATACCACGCATTAGACCAAAGAACCAAGCTAGCGTTCCAGGCCGAGGCTAGAGTTCGCCAAAATTGTTGAAGAGACGCTGAATTATTTTGCTGGAATATAATAAGTGTTTGTGGTTCTGTTATGAAGAGTATTCCGAGGTGGAGTTGAGGCGCGCCCAGTGCTACAGCGGCAGGTGGCGGGCGGAGGGGTGTGCGTGAGGCGGCCCTCGCTAGTGCCGCCGCCCTGGCTTCGTCCGCTGCGCCCTGCTCTACCAGCTCAGACAAAGCACGTGCTGTTTGTGCAACCGCGGCTTCATACTCTCGAACATTCTATAACATTAAATAATTTTTGTTTTCGAAAAGAGATCCTTTTTATTATGTAAACTTATAGGTTATAATTTTATATAAAGGAATCAAACGAGGAATATTGCACAATATCTATTGCGTGGATACGCAAGATAAAAGGATTCTTATATTATATCTAATATTTCTACTATTTTTAATTTTTAAGATACTCTTATCACGTTAAATTAGCCAAATTTAAACAAAGAAAGAACATCAATTATTAGTAAAATATTGATCGAAAAAAATGAGTACCGGTGGCAAGGGTGGTGTCTTCTTAAGCGGCAAAGGGTCGCAGGGGACGGGAGCGTACGGGGGCGCGGACGGCGAGCTGGCAGGCGCGGCGGCGCACGCGCACCACGCCAGCGCCAGAGCCGCACACCGCGCCCACCGCGCCCCCATCGCTCTCCTGCTCCCCGCTTTCTGTAATTGCAATTATATATTTTTTTAGATTCACTCTGTATAAACCAGGGTAGGCAGAGGAAACCTAGTGTTCAGGCACTCCGTTCTCCGTTTTCCGTCGGATTATTGAGGCATTGCGTGTTAAGTGACGTAATGCCACGTTTTGCCTGGACACCAAAGCAAAAAAAATGGAAATATTAAATATTTCTAATCCTGGAGTGGCAGTCGAGCCCAGAATTAGTCGCGTTTACAGTCACATATTGTGCACACACCACGATTGGCCGCGATAATGACCGATAAACGTGACCGATGTAGGTTCGATTCCCCTTCGGGGACTAAGACGCAGCGTGGTGTTGAATTCCAATTTCGCACAAAATCGAGACATTGCATGTATTAAACATGCGGAGTGTGTAGTATAGTGGAGAACAGATTGTCTTGTCTCTCGAACTCCCTCGCCATGATGGAAAAAACGTGAAGTGCTTTTTAATTCATTATGTTTGTGTAATTTAATGTCCGAAAACTAATAAATTTTAACCCTCATTAGGAGACAACTATTTCATCTATTGAAATTTTTTGAAATCATTATTTGAACGTGATTACGTTCATAGAGTAGCAATTTAAAAAAAAATATAGAATTACATTATGTCGCAATTTATTTCCCCACATACATCATACAAATAAGACGTAATTCAAATTTGCGATAAAAATAAAAATATTTTAAAAGTGTTTAAAAAGATTTAGATATTTTTTTTGCTGCAGATGGAAGAATTAATAGACGATTAATAGACGATTATTTGTATGTTAGTTAAAATATGACATGTAAATAAATATTCAAAAATTTATAAAATTACTAGACCTAGGTAAAAAAATAAAAAAATACAGAATGTCGATTATGTCATGTATTTTTTTTATTATGAGTTACTAACTCCTAACGTTGGCCGCTTTCCGTTTAGCCTATGATTAATATCATTTTCTTATGTCAATTTAGTGGGTTACATGCCCTCATTACACTCCTTATAACACTTAAGTATATAATGATCTATGTACATACATAGATTCGGGGTTAAAAATCAAAATTGTTTTATTTTAATGGTTGATTCACAGTATGAAGTGATCGAAATTGTTATGGACTTTGACCTGGGTTCAACTATCGCGTTTTCCGTTTACGATTGTCTTCACTTTTTCTTACACATCAATATATAACTACGTATAACTTTATCAATATGTTGCAAATGGGACAATATTATGGTTATGCTATCATGTTGCTTATTTCTTGCAATCTACCATATACCTTTAAATTCATCATTATTTTACTTTATTCTTAAAATCCGCCACTCCAGAGGTGACTAAATCAAAAACGCGTATTGCATTCGTTAGTGGTATCCTCTCCAAATAAGACATTGTAATTACGAGCAGTTTCTGCTACATTAGTGCCATATAAGAACTCGTATTAAAAAATTACTCCAAATTCGAGAATCTTATAATATTATTACGGGTTTGTAACAGAAAGAAACTACACTAGCGGCAAAAATGAAAGTTGCCAAGATATTTATGGTTAAAGACAGAAAGATCATTTTCCATTCAGAGTTCGATATCTCACCGAGAAGTGGACGTCTTGAATTTTTAAAAAACAGCTGAGTTGAGTAAAGTTATCCGATCCATGTACTGTTTAAGTGTTTTTTTTGTCTTTTGGTATTCATTAGAACTGAGCGGGACAGGTTGCTTAATTGTTGTTATCTTAAGAACTGAAGAAGAAAAAAACTAAAAACTTTAAGCTTTAAAATGCTTGTTTTTTAATTTCAATGCGATCATTTTTAAGGAAAATACAGCCACTAAAAAGCTCAAAATATTGGGACTTTTTTATGATCTTTTATTTTTTTCCCGCTAGTATATATTCATATGAATATAAGTAAATAAGGAAAAAAGTAAATTTTGTTGTGTTACGCAAGTATCGTAAACCCTTTTATCTCATGTGTGACGTAAATCGTTTATTATACCATACTCTTAAATTTTGTGCGCCCGATTATTTCATCTAAATCTATCTATTATCAGATAATCATAAGTATATAAAAGAAATAGTTTAAATGTTAGTAGGAGCATAATCATGTTGCGTCGGTTATACCTCTTGTAAGTAATGCATATATACATAAATATATTTTTATTAGTTTTAGAACCACAAAAAGTTTACTATTACTATACTGTTACGCAGGTATAGCAATAGTGAAGCTTGACCTCAACTAACAAGCAAGAAGCTGAAAAATCTATCATTATTATATGTATTTTATAAAATTACTATAACTTTATTTCAATTTATAGCTTTTTATTATATGTGGCGGCGCAAGGCAGCTGCAAGTCAGCGTCACGCCACGATGTAAGAAGCTTTCCTGATGACTTTTTGTTCGGTACTGCTACTGCATCCTACCAGGTTGAAGGAGCTTGGGACGAAGATGGTACTACTTGTTTTTTTTTATTATAAAGCATATAATTAAGCAACTTATATACATACTTAAGTAACATAAATTTTAACTACAAGCCTCAATGTATACTGACAATGTTTTGATTTAAGGTAAAACTGAAAATATTTGGGACCACCTTACTCACACCAACCCCTGCGTGATCAAAGATTGTTCCAATGGAGATATTGCAGATGACTCTTATCATCAGTACAAGAGAGACGTTGAAATGATGAGGGAACTGGGGCTAGATTACTATAGATTTTCACTATCTTGGCCAAGAATCCTTCCTACTAGTTTTCCAGACAAATTAAATAAAGCCGGAGTTGAATATTATAATAATTTAATAGATGAAATGCTTAAGTATAATATTGAACCAATGATTACATTATACCACTGGGACTTACCACAAAGGTTACAAGATTTGGGAGGATGGTCTAATCCTCATATTGTGGACTGGTTTGGAGATTATGCACGAACAGTTTATGAATTATATAGCGACCGCGTTAAGTACTGGATAACTATAAATGAACCGTTCCAAGTATGTAATGATGGTTACGGAAACTTTAAGGAAGCCCCATTGTTGGACAGTGCAGGTGTCGGGGAGTATATGTGCACTAAAAATCTTTTGTTAGCACATGCAAAAGCTTATCATATTTTTGATCAGGAATTCAGACCAAAATACGGTGGTCAAATATTTATTGCTGTCAGTGCTGCATGGTACGAACCTTTGAATGAAAACGAAATTGTGGCTGCTGAAGATGCTAATCAATTTATGGTAAATATAGTCGTTGGATGAATAAAGCCTAAAAAATATTTATTTACTTTATTTTCAAAAGTATTAAATAACGCCTTTGTTGCAGTGGGGTCAATATGTTCATCCTATTTATTCAAAAACCGGAGATTACCCGCCAGTGATGAAAGAGAGGATACGTGCTGCGAGTTTAGAACAAGGTTTTCCTAGATCCAGATTACCAGAACTGTCACCTGAAGAAATTGATTATATTCGAGGAACATCGGACATTTTTGGCCTAAATCACTACTCAAGCTACTTTGTATACAGAAATGAATCTGTATATGGCTCCTACCCATCACCATCACTCCTAGATGATATGGGAGTTGTAATATTTCAAAAAGATGATATGAAAATAGGAGAGTCCGAAAAAGTACTGGTAAGACACAAGACATTCTTGTTATTTTTTTTTTTACCTTTTATGTTATTTATCTACTTTTATTGCTCACAAATTCTAAAGAGTCTACGTATTACCAATTACTTACATTTTTTTTTTTTAGCTTCACGCTGTATCCCGCACACTGCAGGGTAGGCAGAGGGAACCTAGTGTTAAGACACTCCGTTCCCCACTTTCCGCCGAATTTGATATTACAATGAATGAATTCTTACAATTTATATTTATAAAACAAATATTACATATTAATAAATGTGATTTTTAAATATTCCAGTATGCTCCATGGGGATTTAACAAACTGTTAACTCAAATTAGAGAGGATTATGATAATCCACCAGTAATTATAACTGAAAATGGTTTCGCTACCTATGGCGGCTTAGATGATGAGCATCGTGTCAAATATTACCGTGACTATTTAGATGCGTTATTGGACGCAATTGACGACGGATCGGACATAAGAGCTTACACTGCGTGGAGTCTTTTGGACAACTTTGAATGGTTGTATGGATATACGTAAGTTTTAAGGATATTTAATCTTTTACACAAAAATGAAAACAATATTTTTAACATTTCCTAAAGTGTTATTCACACACTTAGGAAATTAAAAAACACATTATTAGATAACATATAAAAATAAAATACAGGAGGATTCAAATCCCATCAATTTCCTAAGTTTGTGAATAACCAGTTGTGGCCAATCGTGGGGCAAGGGAACAAAATGTGACTATAAAACAACTGGTTGTGGGTCCTCCCTCGAGGAGTATTTCCATTTTTCCTCTCCCTGATGTCGAGGCAAAGCCCGGCGTTATGATCCGTCACTTGCAATGCCTCCAAATTCGGCGGAGTGGGAACGGAGTGTCTTAACACTAGGTTCCCTCTGCCTACTACCTCTGCCTAGTGTGTGCAGGAGTGTAAAGCTAAAAAAAAATTAAAAATGTGAATAACACTTTAAAAAATATTAAAAGTATTTGATAAATTGCATTCTCTTTTACCAAAAGATTGTTCGTGGAATAATCTTTGAACAGCAGGTTTTTTAAAAAAAGTCTCTACAGAGATGCTTACAACAAAAGTGACTTATAATTCCAGCGTATGAGAATTTTGACGCGTACTAGAACGCATGGCTTAGCGGTCAGAGCATTTGAACGGCTTCCAAGAGTCGTGGGTTTGAAACCGCTGCGATCAAATACGTATAAAAGCGTTTTCTAAAAATATATTTTTCGAAAACAATATTTTTGATTTCTTAATTAAATATGTGGCACTAAAAATAATAATATATCTTTGTTTCAGAGAGCGGTTCGGTCTCTACGAAGTCGACTACAACGATCCAGAACGCCCGCGTACCGCACGTAAATCGGCTTACGTGTACAAGGAGATTTTGCGTTCACGCTCGTTAGATCATCATTATGAACCTGATATGTCAAAACCTATAAGCATTGACTAAACGCCCTGATTGCTTACTATTTTGTATATGGCTACTAATGTATTAAAGCAATAAATTTGATATATTTACACTTTATTTCATTACAAACGACAAATGCATTTTGCGTTCCACTTTTTAATTATGGATTTAAATAGTGTATGATCTCCTTTTTCTAAGTGTATAACAATTCACATAAATTAGATAGCGTGAAAATGAAAATAAAAATCCGACCTGAAACATATACATAAAAATATTTTTTTGAATTTACATTTTTCTCATAAACACAATACAATTTCTCATAAATATTACTTACGTTATATTTTATATACATTCACATTTTGTATATAGAACATACATATAACTATATCTATAATATAATAAAACTGTAAGAGAAGGCGATTCTGACCATCCATACTGATGTTATAAATGCGAAAGTGTGTTTGTTTGTCTGTCATGCTTTCACGATGAAATTTGGAATGAAAGTAAATAATCCAGGATCAAACATAGGCTACTTATTTTTCAAAAATCAACCTCTAAAGGGTTGAATATAAAATGATGAAATAGTTCAAAGTTATTAGGGGATCAAAGTTTATATGAAAAATCTAAACCACTTGACTGATTGTAAGTAATCTATCCACCCAGAGAGTTGCAATATAACGAAACAGTATAAAAATACCTCTCTTCTCTATATTCCTCTTAGCTACATAAATAAATAAAAAAATACCTCTCTTCATGTGAGTAACAGAAGCTAAAAATATGATTTTTAAATTCTTTGACTGTCTGTTATTCGCCTTTTCATCTTTTTGTATGAATTCTGGATCGAATGCGATATTTTTTTTGTATATAACTAAAAGTCCATTGTAACATATAGACTACGATTAATTCTAAAAATCCGTTTAACTGATGAGAAAATCTAATTGCCCGGTTAAGACCATAAGAGATAGGAATATATTCCTATAGGAAAGTTGTTCAAGGTGATGAGCAATTTTATGTTGATATAAAAAAAAATCAAAGACCTAGAGCACCAAATGAGGTATCCTAGTTATTCCAGTTGAGCTAAATTTTAAGATATATTAATTAATAAAAACTATGTAAAGTTGGATTGGTGTTATTGAAAGAGATCAATCTCGCTAAAACAACCAAAGAAAAATATGTAAGTGAATTTTGGCAATATAATAACTTCGAGACATCCAAGTAGTTCGCGTACGGCAGCCATCGAAGAATAGGGACCATAAAAGATACCTGTTCTCTAGAGTCACTATGTCTTGTACAAGACAGTTTCATCTTTTTGACACATGTAAATTTTATTGATCGACAAAACTCTGTAATGATGACGATGTTATTTTCTTAATTTAATTATTTTAAAAATTGTAAAAATATAAAAAATAACACATATAATACAAAAGTTCCTAAAGATTCAAGCGTTATATAAAAGTTTTAAGAACATTTATTGCTTAAAAGAAACATTTAAATAGGAACTTGAAAGTAATAGACGCTTGTACAATGTACATCGGATGATGGTTAATGATGTGCTACGTCAACTTCGACAATTTTATTGAATACAAAATAATAATTAAAGTTCGAGATGATGGCACAAGTGCCGACTACTCTGGCGATGATGATCTCCATTGTACTCCCCTTCTTTAATAATTGCGCGGTGCGCGACAACCTGTTGCGGGCGGCGCGCGTGCGGCGCGGCACCGACTCGGCCGGCATCACTACCACGGAGCCTAGACGCGTCTACGTAAACGAGCGGCTGACACAAGCAAACCGTCATTTGTTTTATAAGACGCGGGAAGAGTGCCGTCGCGTCGGGTGGAAATATGCGTGGACTAAATACGGGCGTATATATGTTAGACAAACGCATTTATCGGAAATTCGCCGTATCCGCTCATTAGAAGATATAAATAAGTTTTTTGGGAATTCATCTATTTGAAAAATGTAAATAAATTTAATATTTTACTTTGCGAAATTTTAGCGATATTTTTCTATGCAATACTGTTCTTTTGTGTCTATTACTATATCTGTTTAAATGTACAATTGATTTCTTTATTCTTGCTTTTAGATGCTAAGCTTAAAACTAATGTAAATATTATATTTATGGCGTGTTATTGCACTGTGCCGCCGCATATGAAAATTATAAAAAACACTATCGAATCATTGTTACTCATATTATTCCATTTTTTTGTTATTATTTTTTGCTACATATTATATTGTATATTTATTTCTCATACTAATATCGTACTACATTTCATACTAATCGTAACTTATACGTTATTTACACGGGTATATATTTTGGGGATGTTACATAACATATTTTCTTTAAAAATAATTAATAATAATTTTATTTCATGGTCGATTTTTCAAATCTTATTATATAATTTATTATATCTAGTATTGATATTCGACTTGCCTTATTATTGTGGTATTACGCGTATGTTTTTCTATGGCAGATATAAATGATATAATAAATAATTTGGATGACATCACGATGTCTGAATGTAAATATTGCAATCCCGATGATATACGATCTCAAATAATGAATAAATCTTTGAATATTTTGTCACAAAATATACGTAACATTACATCATCAAAATTACATGAATTTTGATAACTTTAATGTACTTCTCACTCAAATGGCAGTCGATATTGATCTGATAATACTCACAGAATGTTGGCTTTCCTGTGCCCCCGTAATACCTATCCTAGATGGCTACCACTGCCACTCAACAAACGACTTTTATAACCAAAGTGATGGTGTAGTAGTCTACGTCAAAAATAGTGTCGTTTGTGATGTTAGCGAGCCAGAATTCCTTGAAGCGAATTGTTTAGTAATTAAACTTAACATCTACACAGTTATTGTTGGCATATATCGTCCTCACTGTTTTAAAAACAACGCGAAAAATTTCTTAAACTCTCTTAATTCAATCCTTACATCCTTAAGATCTTTCAAAAATATATTATTAATTGGCGATATTAACATTAACATTACTGACTGTACTAACGACCAACAATCTCAAGACTACTTAAATTTAATGGCTTCACATTCACTACTACCTTCACATAATCTACCTACGAGAGGCAGTGCCTGTCTGGATCACATTATGCTAAAATCCTCAATGTCCGGAACATCTTACGTAATAAATTCATCAGTAACTGATCATAATGCAGTAATGATTTCCTTAACTTTAAATGATCGAAAAAGGCACATCAGTCGTAGTGTAATGAAAGTCGATTCTGAGGGTCTTGACAAATCTATGAAAGCCTTAGACTTTACTATCATCTTAAAATGTAACGACCCTAACCGAGCCAGTACTCTGCTCACTAATATGTTATCGCAAGCCTTAACTTCTAATAGTAAAATATTACGCTTTTCTAATAGGTCTAGACCAATAAAACCATGGATTACTACTGGATTGTTACGATGTATTCGTAACCGTGACAATATGCATTTAAGACTAAGAAAAGAACCTAATAACGTAATCTTAAATATCACGTATCGTGGTCGGTACAGGAATTTCTGTAATGATATTTTAAAAAAAGTTAAGAGAGAGTATGATAAATCAGAGATTATGAAAGCGAAAACTAGTAATAAAAAATTGTGGAAAGTATTAAAAAGGACTCTAAATATTTCTGATAATAAAACTAACGCTTCCAATCTAATAAGTAAGTCCCCTCATGAATCAATCGACTTAGTTAATGAATATTTCGTTGGTATAGGTCAGAATCTTGCCGAAAAGATAAGGAGCTCATCTAATAACCACGGTTCACCTCTAATAAGCAATACCCAATCTTCTTTTGTATTACTCGAAACGGATGAAAGTGAAGTAGCTTCAATTATCAACTCATTGAAAACAGACTGTGCAGCTGGTTATGACAATATTTCCACGGCCTTCATTAAGCGTTTTGCTAATTCACTTATCTCCCCAATCACCCATATCTGTAACTTGAGTATCTCTGAGTCAATTTTTCCAAACACCTTTAAAAAATCTATCATTCATCCTATTTATAAAAGTGGTGAAAAGGACCAACTGACCAATTATAGACCAATTGCAATACTACCAGCTCTGTCCAAAATATTAGAGCGTATCATTAACTCGCGACTCATAAAATATTTGGAAAATAATAACTTGATATCTCAACACCAATATGGCTTTCGTGCCAAAAAATCCACCTCTGACGCTGTCAACGACTTAACGGATTTCGTAGTCAAATCTCTAGATGGCGGCAATAAGTGCCTTGGAGTATTTCTGGACCTAGCGAAAGCCTTTGATACTGTGGCGGTTCCGTTGTTATTAAAGAAATTGGAGAAAGTTGGTGTTAGGGGAAAACCACTTAATTTATTTGAAAGTTACCTCACAGACAGAATGCAGTGTACTAAGATTGGGGAATACACCAGTAAAAATCTTCCTATTAAATTTGGCATACCACAGGGAAGTATACTGGGACCAACGCTATTTTTAGTATTTATAAACGACCTTTGTAACTTATCTATAAGCTCGGGTAGGATTTTATCTTTTGCTGATGACACTGTTTTATTGATAAAAGGTGAAAACTGGGAACAAACTTTTCATAATGCACAAATAGGAATAAATAATGTCACCAATTGGCTTAATTCTAATCTTTTGACGGTTAATTGCTCTAAAACAAAATTTGTTACTTTCTCCATCCATAACACGCATATACTCCCCGAGAGATACAATCTTTTTATCCATCATTGCCGGAGTCCTGAATATAATACTTGTATCTGTCCATGTCTAGAATCAGTTCCTTATATAAAATACCTGGGCGTTACTATTGACAGAAATTTAACCTTCCAAGAGCATATCCGATTATTAACTTCAAGAACTAGAAAACTAATTTACATATTTAAAACCCTCCGTAATATTGCTGATTTTGATATAATAAAAACTGTGTACTACGCTCTCTGTCAGTCTTTATTTATATACTGCATTACATGTTGGGGTGGAGCCGCTAAATCACACCTAATTAAGCTAGAAGTAGCCCAACGTGCTATTCTCAAGGTGGCAACCTTCCGACCATACCTTTTCCCTACAGATAAACTATTCAAATCATGCGGACTGTTAACAATCAGACAGCTGTTTATCTTATATATAATTCTAAAGCAGCATACTTCTCTGGAGTATATTCCCTCTAAATTTATCAATAAAAGGCGAAACTATGCAGTTTGCAGCAATAACTTTTTTAATACAAAATTTAGTATGAGGTTCCCCTGTTTTCTTGGTCCATTTTTATATAATAAATGCAACGAAAATCAAAACATATACCATTTAAATAAGTATCGCGTTAAAAAAATAGTACATGACTGGTTGATGAATTATAATTATGACCAAACTGAAAAGCTGCTCCATACAGATATCTAAAGAACGTTGTAATATAACCTATCCCTAATGACCTATCTCACAAGACACATACACACACAAACAAACACACACACACACACACACACACACACACACACACACACACACACACACACACACACACCCACACACACACACATATAAAATTGCCATTCATGTATATATTACAATTGTTTATAATTCTAATCTAATTTTTAGTTGTAAGTTTTGTTTACATTATTATATCTCAAGGGAGAAGGACCTGGGGACCTGAAATACAGGGTATCCTAGTTCAGGCGTCAGTCTCCTTTCCAACGGATTTTTAGATTATTTTGTTAGCTTGTAAGTTATAAATTGTAATTATAGTATTTAAGTTGTTTCTATGTGTGTGTGAGTAAATAAATAAATAAATAAATAAATAAATAAAAAAAAAACGTTTCAATGATACAGGATTACTTTTGCACTTCAAATAGGTGGTTCAGAACATGGGACCAAACAACTTTTCCAAAGAAACCTGAGTCGAAACGAGTAAATTTCGTCACAGTTAAAAGTTATTTTTTGGACTACTAGATGTTTTCTGTTTCCCATCACTAGCCCATCTGTCAAAAAGATCCGGTTATGTTGTACAAGATATAATAACTATGAGCAGCCTAGTCATTCACTATAACACTACATTACATGAGTTTAATATAAACTAATTGTTATATCCAGGCGTAGACTGTATTCACTTAAACTGTACATTGTTCTGCATTAGGATTTACAAATTGCAAGCATTAAAAGCAACCACTATTTGAACTTACCCTATTGATTGACACATCGATTACACGTCGATTGACATATATTCAGATAATTCGACTCAATAAAATGTATAATTTGATAAAATTTTCAATTGGAGCAAAGTTTATTGTTTAAGAGAGAACGTCAGCCGTGGCGTAGTGAGACTGTAAACGACTTGTTGTGGGTTCGATTCCCACTAGGAGTGGAAATATTTAATATTTCCATTTCCTTCGCTCTACGTAACACGCAATGCCTCGCAATGAATTCGGCACAAAGTGGGGAACGGAGTGTCTTAACACTAGGTTCCTTCTGCCTACCCTGCTGTGTGTGGGATACAATTTTGATTACGGAAAAAAAATAGTTACACTATAAAAATGTTAAATGTACTCTACATACACATATCTAGAGTTATTTATTGAATAAAAATGTTAAAAAAGTATTTATAAATATTTCACGATTTCAATTTATTATTTATTAACACAGTGCAGTAGATTTATCTTCTAGACACAGAAATTTAACCCACAAGGGGAAAAGATTGAATTAGGAATTTTGTATGAAAGTCCGTCAGTTTTAAAGCTGGTAATATAAAACTTTGATTTTGGGAAATAAATTGAAAAGTTAATAAATACCTATTTCGGTAACTAATAATTTTACCCATGAGAGTGCGAAATAGGGATCGAAAGTTTATATGGAAGTCTGTCAATTTCGACATAAAATTCCGTTTTTTGGTTACTTATTAGTTAATTACTACTGAACGTATATGCAAATTCTACTCCGAAGAGGAGGGAAAAGACATGAAACTTTAGTAAACCGTTAGTGGATTCTACATATCTTGTACATACATCTTGAATGTTCGTACGTACGTTACATTTATTTTTAATGAGTTATATTTATTGAATTAACTATAATTAGTGAGTTACTGAATCATATTTACTTTACTGAATAAATAAAGTATTCCAAAAGTTTTGCAAAATTCTTGAAAGATGCTATGTAGTTCTTTGTAGCCTGCTCATTGCTTCTCTCTTGCTACATGCTTTTCTAGCGCACGAAAGTGAAATAACCACAAATGTGTCATACAACGAGGTCTTAAGTTAACGTACTTAAATAAGAAGTTACATTATTTTAAAATTATTATGTAAAACTACTCTACGTAATTAAAAGTATACTTAACGCGAGCAAAGTTAACAAAGACGATATAACTAACTGCTTCCTGTTTTCAAGTTGTCGCGGATTTTTAAAAAAAACGTAGCCTATGTCTGACCCGGGGTCTTCAACTTTATTCATTTCATATAATTCGGCCTGGCAGATTTGCTGTGAAAATGTCACAGACAGATGGAATTTCGTATTTACAATATTAGTATGGATAAATCATGACCTTATGTATTTTTACTTGCAGATACGCTAAATAAAATAAAAACAAGTGCCTTATATAAAAGGTACTCAAGTTATCAATCAATGTTTTCTTATCAAGTTTTGACTTGTTTTCAACGTAATATCAAAACAGAATTAAAGTAAACAATGATGTTTTTAAATATCTAATATAATAGGCTAATCGAAGTTGGTTATGTTGGAGTTGAGCCAAAATATTTTTTAACAGTCTATTAAATGTCTATAAAAATAATTTTACAGAGAAAATAACATTGTCACCTTTTTTCAATACTTTTAGACCCACTGGTACGTGGTACATCAGACATCTTAACTTACGGCTTTTTACGATAGGTAACATTTTCTAAAAAATGTTATTTCAAATATTATGTACTATTGTGAATCCTTTGCTAATTTCCATACAACGTAATAAGAAGTAAGAAGTGAAGAGTCATATCAACAAAACTGTATTGAATAATGAATAATATATTTTCCGTATACTTTCATAAAATGAAGTAAGATGTGCTCCCTCATGTATATAAAGAAATACATTACAACTTTGTATCGGTGGGTAATCCCTAATATAATAAGTCTCAAGAATTAAATAAATCAGATTTTCCAATAAATGCAATTATAAGCTTACTAGCAACCCGGCCGAGCTTCACACAGGGGAGATTTCAGCTTATACATTTTTATTTTTCTTGTGGGCGAGCAAGTAAGTTCCGACATTCCTGCTTCTATTTTATTCTTCTTATTGTTTCTAGCTATCTTACTTCCTTGTTTTCTAATAAGATTTAAGATATTCAACAAAATTGTTTTGTATATTCAATTTAATATCTATCTATATTAGTTTAAATGACTCCTCAATTACTACATTATGATGTTGTAATTGAGAATTATATTATAATTGAAAATATGCATTTGATTTACAAATGATTTGGGCAGTTTTTCGATGTATAATTTTTCAAATACTATAACATATTTCAAATTTACACAAAGCTTTTCTAATTATATAATTAGCCATTGGCATTAAACTCAAAAAGTACTTAGCAGATTTTCATACAGTTTTTACTAAAATAATCATTTATGTGAAAAACTTGCATATATATTTTAGTAAAAGCTGTATGAAAGTCAGCTAAGTAGTTTTTGAGTTTAATGCCAATGGCAGCCGCAGCGGTGAAAATAACATATTTATTTTAATAAAATGATGTAAGGAACATCATTAAAGTAGGTCATTAAACAACATAATTATATATTATATATGCAACGAATGTAACGCCTATAAGGTAAAATAATAAGATAAAATATAATACTGTATTCTTTGAAATAACATACCTAGTATTTTTTTGTATAACTAATTATTTTTTTATATATGTACGTAGAAGAGTTAAGTAAAACATTTTTACTATGGGCCCCTCTTTCACTACGTCTTTCGACTATGTTTAATACAATAAAAAAAGGAAAAAACTATAATAATAAACATAATAAACCCGCAGGGCAGCTTGTGGCGAGCTGTTGGGGAGTGGCGACCCCACGGACCTGAGACCTCCAGAGGGGAATTGACATCTATCCCCCGCCACTGGCTTGCCTTCATTGGCTGGCAGAGTGGAGCGCAAGAGCTATATGCTCGGAAGGATGGAAGTGCTCAATTTGCGTAATAGCGGGGAAACCCGCTCTCGAGCTTGCTCGAGATGGTGAAACCGGTGCATACCTCTCGACACCCTTAGCCGACCACGCCGGTGTTGCGCCCGAGGCATTACGCCGCTTTATGGGGGCCCATCTAGTGGGAGGCGAGTCACCGTCCGTCAACCATTTAATTTGAGACTGTTGAAATGGCGGACGTCCGGTAGTCTCATACAATAGCCCAGTATTCAGTCCATCCAAACTCCATTCCATAGCCCCAGTTTAGTTTTCCACATTTTTCATAGTTCCAACGCATTGACCGGTGACCATCTCTGAGCAATTACCTATGGTTACTCAGAGATGGATCCCGGCTGATGCGTCACAGTAAAACATTTTATTATCTCTAAGGGGCCTCTACGTGTTGGACCTGTGTCCCCACGCAAGCCTTCCAAAGGACTGGGTTCTTTTTCTGTTCTGGAACCCGCGAACTTTATCGAGATACATAATAATAAACATAATAAAATAAAAAGAAGACTAAATTAAAAATTAATAAAGAAAATAAAAGTTTGTAACTAAGAATAAAGTATAATCGAATAAAACATTTCATACGTCACCTAATTGAAAGTTGAGAAGTCTGAATGAAGACTGTTAGATAAAATAATAAATGCAATACAAAGATAAGCAATCTTTGTCAATTGGGAAAATCTGTGGATCATAAGTATGAGACAAAGTCGCCGACGCTGTCTGTACGCTCATATTCTTTAAGCTGCGTAACCGATTTTAATGTAGTTTTCATATCATTAAATAAATTTGGTTGATTTAGTGTCTTATTATATTATTATAATTATTGTAATAGTAAAGAATCGAGAATTAAATCGAGAGTTTCAAAAAAATATTATTTTGTTGAATGCATATGTCGATCTCCTAAGTAACCATTTATCTTATTCATATTAGGTACAAAATAGTAACGGGTAATTCAAGAAGCCATTTTAAACAACAAAATCATTTCTTATCCAATCTGCGTTATATATTTTTGGTTAATGTTATACATTAAATGTAGATCAATATAGTCCTCTATCACATGTAATGTAAATGAATAGGTACCGTTGAAGATATCAAAGTTTTTAAAATAAGGAGGTAGAGCGGTCGTTGCCAACTTAACAGCAGCCGACGCGTCTATGAAAGCCCTAAAATATTGCTTTGTTATGATAAACATAGAGAGTATGCTAGAGCGAGCGAGCTTTGTCATGATAAGTATAGAGTCAGTTCTAATCGCATCCTGGAGACCGAGTTGAAAAGCTATTAATATAGTATACATATACATAATTAAAATGTAACATAAAAACCATTAAATTAATTATCATCCCGTGCCATATCAAAGGGGAGCTGTGAACTCCATTACATAAGTTTCGTATGATTTTATCGACAAACAAGTGTCACAAACCTAGATTACCAAATCTATATAAAAAACTCACAAAATACTAAACGAGTTTTCTATCAACGTTTATAAGTTCAATTAAGAAAGTTAAATATATATATAGAACTAGTAAACTTTTGCGTAAATTGCAAGAAACAACTATATATTTTCAACATGTCGGAAAAATTATGCTAATTGGTAGCTAAAGCTGGAAACTAAATCACTGACAATATATGCCAATATATTTTGAGTTATATTAAAACTACATTTACCTAACCTTTTCGAGAGTCAGTAAATATATTATGCAGCGTGGTCATTTTAATAGCCAAAGCAGGGCTTAATAATTACAATTTCCTAGTAAAGTAATAAATAAATGAGGTCTATGAATGTATTGTTTTATTAAGATTGTATTTTCTGGTTGTAGGCTTCCGAAATTAAATGCAAAATAACATAACGCTATTTGACTTTACTTTAATAATAATAGACACATTATTATTTTAGTTCGATAAAATTATCTATTCGATTTAAGCGAGAATGCGGTCGAAAAACTAAATCGCCTGTGGTTATGAGTTTAAAGGGGCGGAGCCACAAAATAGCCGATAGTATTATATAATACACGATTTACGTACTATGTAAGAACCGTAATTCTTCCTTTTTATTTTTATTTTTCTGTTACACAGAGAGAAACAAGTTTCAAGGTACTTCGTTCCCGAATTTCCGGCCGAAACCGAGAAATACGTGTAGACAAAACACCCCGTCCACTTTCCACCCAAAATAGAGACATATTGCGGGTTGAGTGTTGAAAGACGGAACTCAACGCTACGTTTTGTCTTTTTCTCAATCCCCAATTGGGAATCGAACCGATAAACATCGCTTTTACAATCAAACACTGTTTAACTGCCCCACAATAGCCTTATGTGAAAATAATTTAAATATATTTATTGCATTGTGTAGGCAGAGATAATCTAGTGATATGATTCTCCGTTCTCTGCTTTTCGCTTGAATTAGAGACAATTAATATGCAAATTAAGTGCCGAGTAAGGCAACATCGCGCTTTTTTTTACATAAAAATAAATCCTAGAGTACGGAAACAGCTCACAAATATCATGTTTACAGTCAGACGTCCTCAACATACACAAACATACTACGAGTGTATGTCTATAAAACAAAAATGACTAATGTAAACAGATTAAGATAAATTTGACGAGTAGAGTGAGAAGATTACATTCAAGTTCAAAAAGATATGAATGTTATTATAAAACGACTGAGTTCCTTGAGACACAGACAAGTAACAGCAACATAATGGGGATATCAATTCGTTTTATGTAAGATTGTTTTTTTCAAATATTAATTTACTTTATTTAATTTTCTAATGACTTATTTGTAAAAATAGGACAATATACGAGTACATATGTAATTAATACATATGTAAATAACATAATATATAATTTTTGGGGTCAGTCGTGGCGTAAAGGCACAAAGTGTGACTGTAAAGTGACTGGTTGTGGGTTCGATTTCCACTCGATTTTCTTCGTTCAGGTGTCGAGGTAAAGCGCAGCGTTATGTTCCGCCACTTTACACAGGGGACGAAGTTTCTTCACACTAGGTTCCTTCCGCCTACCCTGCTATGCACGGGATAAGCTAAACAATATATATTTTTTTATCATAGGGACAATAAAACAGAAGTATATTTTCAACGTTTACATTATATCGGAATAAATGATTTACATCATTTTTCCTTCTGTCTGTTAGGAGTGTTGAGTTTAGACACTAGTTTCTCTCTGCCTAGTATTGGTACTGTTATAAGTAATTTTACCTTTTTGGAATGTATGTTTGTTTTGTAACATAATCAATAAAATAAAAAAAAAGTTTATTTTTATTTTTACAGAATATTAACAAGCATTTGCTTGTCAGTATCAAATTGCGACCCTGTCTCGCGTCACAGTGTAAGAAAGTTTCCTGCAGACTTTATATTTGGGACAGCTACAGCATCTTATCAAGTCGAAGGAGCTTGGGATGCAGATGGTATTTTTTTATAATATAATAGGCGTAACTTTTTATAATCTCAGCTATATTCAAATAGTTTTTTTCCGCTGAAAATGCAAGGTATTTCAGCCATGTTTTTTATATCTCATTATATTATTTCTATCCTTTTAGGTAAGACAGAAAATATTTGGGACCATATAACACATACTAATCCAGCATATATAACAGATTTCTCTAATGGAGACATCGCCGACAATTCTTACTATTTGTATAAGAGAGACGTACAGATGATGCGAGAACTGGGACTAGATTTTTATAGATTTTCTTTATCTTGGACCAGAATTCTACCCAGCAGCTTTGCCGATAATATCAACGAAGCCGGCGTAGCGTACTATAATAATTTAATTGATGAATTGCTTAAATATAACATTCAGCCTATGATAACTATATACCACTGGGATTTGCCTCAGAAATTGCAAGAACTCGGTGGATGGACTAACTCCGAGATTGTTAACTGGTACTCAGACTTCGCCCGTGTGGCTTTTGAACTTTTCGGTGATAGAGTTAAATATTGGATAACAATAAATGAGCCTCATCAAGTCTGTTATTTTGGATATGGTTCAAAGGCGTTGGCCCCCGCAAGTAATATACAAGGGATAGCCGAATATATGTGTGGCAAAAATTTACTCGTAGCACATGCTAAAGCCTACCACATTTATAATAAGGAATTTAAACCAAAACAAAATGGATCTATATTTATTTCTCTCAGTGCTCAATGGTACGATTCTGAAAGTGATTATCATGCAGAAGCAGCGT
This sequence comes from Dryas iulia moderata, assembly GCA_019049465.1. NCBI lineage: Eukaryota > Metazoa > Arthropoda > Insecta > Lepidoptera > Nymphalidae > Dryas > Dryas iulia. The sequence continues at coordinate 5,373,957 of CM032416.1, read as the reverse complement.
ACGATGCTAATCAATTTAACGTATGTTATTTTTTATTTAATACATGTACTTATTATAACTAAAACGATATAAAAATATGTAGCAAAATATTTTTGTCTAATTATGCTTATTAAGACTTAAGTGTGATTTTGATTTAAAGTTTTTATTAAGGAATTTTATCAATTTTGCAATAGATGTAGAATACAATATTATTTTATTATTAATTTCAGTGGGCAATGTACTCCCATCCTATTTTTTCCAAAGAGGGTGACTTTCCTCCTGTGATGAAAGAAAAAATTGCAAGCAAGAGTGCCGCCCAAGGTTTTCCTAGGTCAAGGCTACCGGAATTTACGCCAGAGGAAATTGAACTAGTGCGTGGAAGCTCTGACTTTTTTGGATTGAACCATTATTCTACGTACTACGTATACAAAAATGAGTCGGTTTATAACATGTATGACATTCCTTCATTTATGGACGATATTGAAATGTCTACTTATCATCTGAATGACTGGAAAATCGGTGAATCAGATTTTACTAAGGTATTATTTACATATTGCTTTATATAAACGTGCGTGAAATGTAAAATATAAAAAAATCTTATTACTGTCCATATGGTTACACTATAAAATATTTTCTTATTGATTTTCATACAATTCTCTTTCAGTATGTACCATGGGGATTCCATAAGTTGTTAATGCAGATCAAAAACGATTACAACAACCCTCCAGTCTTCATCACGGAGAATGGTTTTGCGACACACGGTGGACTGAACGATGATGATCGCGTGACATATTATAGAGGGTACATATCTGCGATGTTGGATGCTATGGAAGACGGCTGTGATGTGAGAGGTTATACTGCATGGAGTTTATTAGATAACTTTGAGTGGGGACGAGGATACACGTAAGTTACGATATAAAATTTAGTCAAATATTGTAAATATCAATTGTTTTAGTACGAAAATTTTTAATAGAGAATGGACACGAAGATGGTTCTCTTTTACTACCTTACTATGGGGGAAAAGAGTGAAGTTGTAAAAAATAATTTACGTTTATTCGTGTTGTAATAAAATTGGCTGGGGCCAGTCGTGACGCAGTAACCCATACGTGCGACTGTAAACGACTGGTTGTGGGTTCAATTCCCACTCCAGGAGTGGAAATATTTAATATTTCCATTTTCTTCGTTCTGGTATCGAGGCAAAGCGTTAAGTCCCGTCACTTAAATACGCAATGCCTCCAAAAATCGGCTGAAACCGGGGAAAGGTTCCCTCTGCCTACCTCTGCCTGGGATACAGCGTGAAGCTAAAAAAAAGAAAAAAGAAACCTACTTATTCAAAAACATAGAAGAATAAAAATAATTGGCGCTATTATTGTTACAGTGAGCGATTTGGCCTCTACGAAGTGGATTACAGCACGTTGGCGCGCAAACGTACGCCGCGCAAGTCCGCCTACGTCTACAAGGAAATTATACGTTCCCGCGAACTCGATATGCATTACGAACCCGATATGTCTAAACCTATCAGTATTGACAAAGGCCATTAAATTATTATCTGCATTATAATTGTTGTTTTTTTGTTATTCTTGGTGTATACTTATTAACATTGCAGCTATACAGGGTGAGTCGGGAGGAACAGCCCAAACTTCAGATATTCTGCAGGTCGAAATAATTTCAAAAAACTGATTGTTGTTATCCGATTTTCATTTATTTTCAAACTAACATAGCGTCATTATAAAAAAACAACATTCTCTCTCATCTCACTCAAAAAGCCCGCCATTAACCTCTAAACACTTTCGACTTCGTCTGCGAAGGGCTCTCGTTACTTTTCTGATTGATTCGTGTCTTTCTTTAATAATCAATGCCAAGAATATGAAGCCATAAACATAAAATAATATACTATTATTAAAATAAAATGAATATAGTAGATTTTAATAGCTATTCATTAAACAAGATGTTGACGTAGAGACGTAGAGCGTATCAAAGTTCGATTTTCACTCGATGGAGTGGTCATAACTTAATTACTTTCATTTCTCTACTACTCTTCTCTTCTTTCTCGAACAATTGAACAAGATCAAGTGCAAGGTCTCATTCTCAACACGTAATGCTCTTTCTATAATATTTTACTAGTTGCAATAATATTTTTTCATAATTTGATTATTCCGATAATTAGTATTAGTAATGAGTGATTTTAACCGGTCAATCCTAACACTAGAGGTAGAAAACCTTCTTCGAAAGTAGGTAATGCAAACCTTCCTCTTACAGACTCTCCTGTGTGCGGGTTACAGCATGACGCTAAAAAAACTGGTCAGTTAACTGGGCATAATACAACAATGAAAAGACTTTTCACATTTCAGCAATGTTGTAAGATTTAGGAGTAGCTTTTATTACAATTATATTATTATATAATTAGTTTCGATGTAACACGACCTTTTGGCTTGGTCATCCTATCCTCCTAATTAAAAAAACTAATTATAAACTAAAATTGAAATGAAAAAAAATTGTCATTGCGTACAGAAAAATTGAAACATTTTTTTTAAATTTATTTATATAATCTAAGTGGCCCTTAGGTTAAAACACCAATTTCTTATGGAAATCCCTATTTGCCTCTTTCCCGTATTACAATCACTTAATATGTGACAATACAATTGCTGTAATTTCGTTTAAAAGAGTTTGCTTGAGAAACGAGTATAAATAAAACAACACTATTGCAACATTTTTGCAAGTTTTAGCTACTATAATAAAAAAAATCAGCTCTCTGCTCTTTTCCGTATGGTAGGGTAGTCAGAGAGAACCTAGTGTCAAGATCCTCCATTCTTCACAGCAATAATATATTATATAATACTAATTATGACGCTTACACCATGACTCAATATATGACGTACACGTGTGTGTATTTTTTAGGAAAGGCACGCGTAAAAGTAGTAGACTTCTAAAAAATACATTGATACTGCAATTTAATTTACATCAATCAGCGTAACAGATTAACTACTTTAAGAGTTACAAAGTTGTAAAACTTGCGAAAATATATTAATTTGAATTTATATACTGTAATAATACTTTCTTATAACTCTAACTTCTACACTTACGAGTACATGTAGAGTACAATAATTTGGGACTTATTATAGAAATAAGAAGTGACTTTTTTATTTTATCATATTTATACACTGTGGGTGACAGAAAACACAAACGTATATTCTCACTCGCTAAATCCCACTGTCGCCTATGTGTCATTTGTGAAACTCACTTTTCGTAACAGTGTGTTTCTAATCACAATAATTTTGAAGTTTTACTTTAAAATATTACCAAATAGCATAAAGTGAAAACTTTAAAAAATATATAAAATAGTAAATAACTACATTGTGACAATAATATATTGTAATAATAGTAACTGATAATATTGATTATGTAAATAGTAATTAGCACAGTTATTATAACAAAAATACAAATATTAGCGAAAATAAAGAAATGGTAAAAATAATGATGATAACTTGGTTGTCAGATATTATTTCTTATTGATCTCAAATCTTTTATCAAAACAAAATATGTTTACATTTATTTAAATATAAAAAAATTGGATAATGCATAAAATATTTCAAAATAACCTAAGAATATTATCAAATGAAATTTCATTTTACATACATCTTAAAAGATATAGAGTCCCTATAGATGCAATGCGGTAAGGCGCTTATAAGCTTTAGCTTTCATGTGATGCAGGTCTATTCTACTTTTGTGAACGTTTTTTGTTGTAGAACTGTCGTGTAAGTAGGAATCGTAATATATCCGTTCTTCAGAATCGAAGAAGAAAGTAGGCTGCAATCAGACTTTAATACTTTAATTCTTTTTATACTTATTGAAACAATTTTATTTTACTTTGCTATTATTTACGTCAGAAATTTCGTTGAACTTGTTGCATTTTAGACGTAGAGAAACAAATTCAAAACCACATAACTCGACGTAAGTGCAATCGGTATGCATGTATACATTTTTTGTATTAATATAATAATATAAAGAATTGTAATATCATTTGTATTTAATTATGATATCACAAAATATTCTGGTCCATAAATGTGATTGCAACATTTTTTTATGACTTTATTTATATTTTTTAAAATACTCGTTTTTATTTTATTTAATCTATATAATTATGTTCATTTGATTAATATCTTAAGCGAACATAGTATTTCTCAACAATAATAAATAGGTAAAAGAGGAGTACCTACAGTAAAGGTAACCAAGTGTCACCACAGATAATCGATCCCACTCAACTCTTGTCATGCAAAAGGTAACAAAGATATGGGTAGGTTACACGCGATTTATCACTATCTTTAGATAGTCAATTTCTACAACATTATTTTTAGTTAAATAATTGTCCTTGAAAGCAATGGCATCAATTTTTAAAACCTTGAATAAAAGTAGTTATTTTACGAAAATACTAAATAAAAACAAAAAAGTAGTTTTTGCTTTTTTGAAATATTCCTAAAACGAAATTTTCGCAAACAATATCTATAAAAAGACTTATTATATGTTTAAAAGTAAAATTATTTGTATCATATAAAAAAAAATCTTAACTTATTGCTAGCTGCCATTAAATACAAAATACATTGCTTATAATTATGGTTATTTAAATATTATTTATTTAATATAGGTATAATGTTTTTATCCACCATTGAACAAAAATATATAAGAGAGTATTTATTCAAAGAAAATTGTGTTAGTACATTTGTAAGTTTGCATTTGTTAAATTATAACAATTAGATATTTTTTTTTATAAACGGTAGGTTTCACTTTTCCTAAGGAAATAATATTATCTTTCTCTTATACATATCAAATAAATAACGCATCGAAGCAGCGTTTGAGGTTCTCAGCTGAAATATTTAAACCAATGCCCTCATACGCATGGTATTGTAGATATTTATTATTCAACCACCTATTTCGGCTTAGCTAGCTTTGTTTGAGTGGACTTTGTGACATTTGTCATATTATTTTCATTTAGCCTTCTATTATCATCTTGAAGGTACGCTTAGCTTATTAAAAATATACATGAAATAAGTAAATACCTATAACTTTTATTAAATATAAACTATAACGGACAAACTGCAACAGGGGTTTTAGTTCCACTTCACGAGTTTAAGATCTTGATTATTATAAATAAACAAAACATGCTACCCAGGAACTGAAAAAATGTCGATTTTTTTTGTCTTTCGGTATTCATTAGAACTGAGCGGGACAGGCTGCTTAATTGTTGTTATCTTAAGATCTCAAAACTAAAAACTTTAAGCTTTAAAATGCTTGTTTTTTAATTTCAATGCGATCATTTTTAAGGAAAATACAGCCACTAAAAAGCTCAAAAAATTGGGATTTTTTTATGATCCTTTATTTTTTTCCCGCTAGTATATATTCATATGAATATAAGTAAATAGGGAGAAAAGTAAATTTTGTTGTGTTACGTAAGTATCGTAAACCCTTTTATCTCATGTGTGACGTAAATTGTTTATTATACCATATATCTTAAATTTTGTGCGTCCGATCATTTCATCTAAATCTATCTATTATCAGATAATCATAAGTATATAAAAGAAATATTTTATATGTTAGTAGGAGCATAATCATGTTGCATCGGTTATACCTCTTGTAAGTAATGCATATATACATAAATATATTTTTATTATTTTAGAACCACCCAAGGTTTACTATTACTATACCGTTACGCAGGTATAGCAATAGTAAAGCTTGACCTCAACTAACAAGCAAGAAGCTGAAAAATCTATCATTATTATATGTATTTTATAAATCTACTTTAACTTTATTTCAATTTATAGCTTTTTATTATATGTGGCGGCGCAAGGCAGCTGCAAGTCAGCGTCACGCCACGATGTAAGAAGCTTTCCTGATGACTTTTTGTTCGGTACTGCTACTGCATCCTACCAGGTTGAAGGAGCTTGGGACGAAGATGGTACTACTTGTTTTTTTTATTATAAAGCATATAATTAAGCAACTTATATACATACTTAAGTAACATAAATTTTAACTACAAGCCTCAATGTATACTGACAATGTTTTGATTTAAGGTAAAACTGAAAATATTTGGGACCACCTTACTCATACCAACCCTTGCGTGATCAAAGATTGTTCCAATGGAGATATTGCAGATGACTCTTATCATCAGTACAAGAGAGACGTTGAAATGATGAGGGAACTGGGGCTAGATTACTATAGATTTTCACTATCTTGGCCAAGAATCCTTCCTACTAGTTTTCCAGACAAATTAAATAAAGCCGGAGTTGAATATTATAATAATTTAATAGATGAAATGCTTAAGTATAATATTGAACCAATGATTACATTATACCACTGGGACTTACCACAAAGGTTACAAGATTTGGGAGGATGGTCTAATCCTCATATTGTGGACTGGTTTGGAGATTATGCACGAACAGTTTATGAATTATATAGCGACCGCGTTAAGTACTGGATAACTATAAATGAACCGTTCCAAGTATGTAATGATGGTTACGGAAACTTTAAGAAAGCCCCATTGTTGGACAGTGCAGGTGTCGGGGAGTATATGTGCACTAAAAATCTTTTATTAGCACATGCAAAAGCTTATCATATTTTTGATGAGGAATTCAGACCAAAATACGGTGGTCAAATATTTATTGCTTTCAGTGCTGCATGGTACGAACCTTTGAATGAAAACGAAATTGTGGCTGCTGAAGATGCTAATCAATTTATGGTAAATATAGTCGTTGGATGAATAAAGCCTAAAAATATTTATTTACTTTATGTTCAAAAGTATTAAATAACGCCTTTGTTGCAGTGGGGTCAATATGTTCATCCTATTTATTCAAAAACCGGAGATTACCCGCCAGTGATGAAAGAGAGGATACGTGCTGCGAGTTTAGAACAAGGTTTTCCTAGATCCAGATTACCAGAACTGTCACCTGAAGAAATTGATTATATTCGAGGAACATCGGACATTTTTGGCCTAAATCACTACTCAAGCTACTTTGTATACAGAAACGAATCTGTATATGGCTCCTACCCATCACCATCACTCCTAGATGATATGGGAGTTGTAATATTTCATAAAGATGATATGAAAATAGGAGAGTCCGAAAAAGTACTGGTAAGACACAAGACATTCTTGTTATTTTTTTTTTACCTTTTATGTTATTTATCTACTTTTATTGCTCACAATTTCTAAAGAGTCTACGTATTACCAATTACTTACATTTTTTTTTTTAGCTTCACGCTGTATCCCGCACACTGCAGGGTAGGCAGAGGGAACCTAGTGTTAAGACACTCCGTTCCCCACTTTCCGCCGAATTCGATATTACAATGAATGAATTCTTACAATTTATATTTATAAAACAAATATTACATATTAATAAATGTGATTTTTAAATATTCCAGTATGCTCCATGGGGATTTAACAAACTGTTAACTCAAATTAGAGAGGATTATGATAATCCACCAGTAATTATAACTGAAAATGGTTTCGCTACCTATGGCGGCTTAGATGATGAGCATCGTGTCAAATATTACCGTGACTATTTAGATGCGTTATTGGACGCAATTGACGACGGATCGGACATAAGAGCTTACACCGCATGGAGTCTTTTAGACAACTTTGAATGGTTGTATGGATATACGTAAGTTTTAACGATATTTAATCTATTACATAAAAACTAAACCATTTTTTTGAACATTTCTTAAAGTGCTATTCACACATTTAGAAAAATTAAAAGATATGTTTTTAATTTCCTAAATGTGTGAATGTAATAAGGTATAAAAAATAAAATACAGCTTCATTCAAATCCCATCAATTCCTAAGTATATGAATAACCATTCGTGGCCAGTAGTGGCACAGAGGCACAAAATGTGTTTGTAAAAGGACTGGTTGTGGGTTCGATTCCCGCTCGATGGATATTTCCATTTTCTTCGCCCTGGTGTAGAAGCAAATCTCGGCGTTAAGTTCTGCCACCTAACATCGCAATGCCTCCGAATTTGGCGGAAAGTGGGAAACGGAGTGTCTCGAGACTAGGTTCCCTCTGCCTACTCTGCTGTATGCGGGATACAGCGTGAAGCTAAAAAAAGAATTAAAAAAAGTGAATAACACTTTAAAAAATATTAAAAGTATTTGATAAATTGCATTCTCTTTTGCCAAACGACTGTTCATGGAATAATCTTTCGACAGCAGAAATTTAAAAAAAAAGTCTATAGAGATGCTAATAATAAAAATGACTTGTTATTAAAAAGCGTATAAGAATTTCGACGCCGCTAAACGCATGGCTTAGCGGTCAGAGCGTTTGAATGGTTTCCAATACCTAGCATTTTATGAAAATAATCTTTTTTAAAAACAATATTTTTGATTTGTAAATGAAATATATTGCACTAAAAATAGTAATATATCTTTATTGTTTCAGAGAGCGGTTCGGTCTCTACGAAGTCGACTACAACGATCCAGAACGCCCGCGTACCGCACGTAAATCGGCTTACGTGTACAAGGAGATTTTGCGTTCACGCTCGTTAGATCATCATTATGAACCTGATATGTCAAAACCTATAAGCATTGACTAAACGCCCTGATTGCTTACTATTTTGTGTATGGCTACTAATGTATTAAAGCAATAAATTTGATATATTTACACTTTATTTCATTACAAACGACAAATGCATTTTGCATTCCACTTTTTAATTATGGATATAAATAGTGTATGATGTCCTTTTTCTAAGTGTATAACAATTCACATAAATTAGATAGCGTGAAAATGAAAATACAAATCCGACCTGAAACATATACATAAAAATATTTTTTTGAAGTAACATCCTAAATATAGCTATGAACTATTACAAGTATATTCTTTCTAAGTCATGGTAATTAGTATGCGTTTGTTTGGTTTATTTGAATAAATAATAAGCACTAGAAAAGCTACTTTATCGCCTTCCCTATTATTAATTAAAATAAAAACTATGTAAAGTTGGATTGGTGTTATTGAAAGAGATCAATCTCGCTAAAACAACCAAAGAAAAATATGTAAGTGAATTTTGGCAATATAATAACTTCGAGACATCCAAGTAGTTCGCGTACGGCAGCCATCGAAGAATAGGAACCTTAAAAGATAGCCATACCTGTTCTAGAGTCACTATATCTTGTACAAGATAGCTTGATCTTTTTGACACATGTAAATTTTATTGATCGACATAACTTTGTAATGACGACGATGTTATTTTTCTAATTTAATTATTTTAAAAATTGTAAAAATATAAAAAGAAACACATATTATACAAAATTCCCTAAAGATTCAAGCGTTATATGAAAATTTTAATAACTTTATTGCTTCAAAGTAAAATTTAAATATCAACACTGAAAGTAATAGACGCTTGTACAATGTACATCGGATGATGGTTAATGATGTGCAACTTCGACAACTTTATTGAACACAAAATAATAATTAAAGTTCGAGATGATGACACAAGCTCCGACTACTCTGGCGATGATGATTTTGACTGTACTCCCCTTCTTTAATAAAAACGTTTTAATGATAAAACCATTTTTTTTTCTACCTTAATTTTTACATCTGGACTTCAAATAGGTGATTCAGAACATGGGACCAAACAACTTGTCCAAAGAAACATGAGAATTTCGTCACAAACGTCGAAACGTGTAAATCTCGTCACAGTTAAAAGTAATTTAAAACGTTATTTTTTGGACTAGATGTTTTCTGTTTCCCATCACTAGCCCAAAAAGATCCGGTTATGTTGTACAAGATATAATAACTATGAGCAGCCTAGTCATTCACTATAACACTACATTACATGAGTTTAATATAAACTAATTGTTATATCCAGGCGTAGACTGTATTCACTTAAACTGTACATTGTTCTGCATTAGGATTTACAAATTGCAAGCATTAAAAGCAACCACTATTTGAACTTACCCTATTGATTGACACATCGATTACACGTCGATTGACATATATTCAGATAATTCGACTCAATAAAATGTATAATTTGATAAAATTTTCAATTGGAGCAAAGTTTATGGTTTAAGAGAGAACACATGTCGGCAAGAATACGAAATAGCTATTTAGGCGGGCGAAGACGCGCTCGAGTCAGAGCCGTATCGACCGATGCAATGTTTTTCAATTTCCTCAGTGCATCAATTAAATTGTGGCCAGCCGTGGCGCAGTGGCACGAACGTGAGACTGTAAACGACTTGTTGTGGGTTCGATTCCCACTAGGAGTGGAAATATTTAATATTTCCATTTCCTTCGCTCTACGTAACACGCAATGCCTCGCAATGAATTCGGCACAAAGTGGGGAACGGAGTGTCTTAACACTAGGTTCCTTCTGCCTACCCTGCTGTGTGTGGGATACAGTTTTGATTACGGGAAAAAATCAGTTACACTATAAAAATGTTAAAAGAGTACATACACATATCTAGAGTTATTTATTGAATAAAAATGTTAAAAAAGTGTTCATGAATATTTCACGATTTCAATTTATTATTTATTAACACATAAAAATTTAAATCAATATAAAGCAAAATGTGTAAAAGTTGGAAATTTTTCATTTCCCATTTCCCAACAGTTTTTCAAAATAATACATGAATTTAAAAAAATATGAGATTATTTGATTTCAAGATAAATTATATATATGTCTTTGCGTGCTCTCTCACTGCTTGTGTGCTCATCATCTATTTATCTAAATACAATAGGATAACAACTTATATGATAAAAAGATATGAATTTAGATATTTTCGTAAAGTATTATATTGCTACTATTTTTAGACAAATACCAAATCATCTGCTTACAAACAAAATTTAGAACCTTAGCCATAATTGTCACTTCCTTCACTTATTTCGCCTTCAGGCACATCACTGCTTGTCTTCAGGCAAACGGGGATTAAATTAATATATCTTTTATTATTATATTAAAAGAACTACTTACTAAATAAACTTTTGGATTTAGACCTATGATATTTCGGGTCCAGTAGATTTATCTTCTAGACACAGAAATTATTGAATTAGGAATTTTGTATGAAAGTCCGTCAGTTTTAAAGCTGGTAATATAAAACTTTGATTTTGGGAAATAAATTGAAAAGTTAATAAATACCTATTTCGGTAACTGTAATAATTTTACCCATGAGAGTGCGAAATAGGGATCGAAAGTTTATATGGAAGTCTGTCAATTTCGACATATAAAATTCCGTTTTTTGGTTACTTATTAGTTAATTACTATTGAACGTATATGCAAATTCTACTCTGAAGAGGAGGGAAAAGACATGAAACTTTAGTAAACCGTTAGTGGATTCTACATATCTTGTATATACATCTTGAATTTTCGTACGTACGTTACATTTATTTTTAATGAGTTTATATTTATTGAATTAACTATAATTAGTGAGTTACTGAATCATATTTACTTTACTGAATAAATAAAGTATTCCAAAAGTTTTGCAAAATTCTTGAAAGATTCTATGTAGTTCTTTGTAGCCTGCTCATTGCTTCTCTCTTGCTTCTTGCTTTTCTAGCGCACGAAAGTGGAATGACCACAAATGTGTCATACAACGAGGTCTTAAGTTAACGTACTTAATATTTGTAAATAAGAAGTTACATTATTTTAAAATTATTATGTAAAACTACTCTACGTAATTAAAAGTATACTTAACGCGAGCAAAGTTAACAAAGACGATATAACTAACTTCTTCCTATTTTCAATGTTCTCGCGGCTTTTTAAAAAAACGTTGCCTATGTCTGACCCTGGGTCTTCAACTTTATTCATTTCATGTAAATCGGCCTGGTGGATTTGCTGTGAAAATGTCACGGACAGATAGAATTTCGTATTTATAATATCAGTATGGATAGATCATGACCTTTCCTAATCCATGTGTATTTTTACTTGCAGATACCTTAAATAAAGTAAAAACAAGTGCCTTATATAAAAGGTACTCAAGTTATCAATCAATGTTTTCTTATCAAGTTTTGACTTGTTTTCAACGTAATATCAAAACAGAATTAAAGTAAACAAAGATGTTTTTAAATATCTAATATTATAGGATAATCGATGTTAAAATTTTGACCAAAATATTTTTTAACAGTTTTGTTTAATAATTTTACAGAGAAAATAACATTGTCACCTTTTTTTCAATACTTTTAGACCCACTGGTACGTGGTACATCAGACATCGTAACTTACGCGTTTTTACGATAGGTAACATTTTCTAAAAAATGTTATTTCAAATATTATGTATTATTGCGAATCCTTTGCTAATTTCCATACAACGTAATAAGAAGCAGGTCGAAATAATTTCCAAAAACTGATATGTTATTATCCCAATTTCATTTGTTTTCAAACTAACATAGCGTCATTATAAAAAATAACATTCTCTCTCATCTCATTCTCGTCAAAGTCTAATCTCGTAAGTCATCTAGGGATACGCTGTATAATTGGAATATGTTATAAAAATTACAAAAATTGGATGGATGGACGCACGTGATGGATTTACAGATTTTAGTAGTCTTTTTTTTTATTCATCAATATCACTGTACATATAAATATCATTATCTGGTGAACTAGCTCCGCTGGCACTATTTCTTCTTAAGAAATCGTGATTTTGAAATTATGATAATAATAAAAAAAATATAAAATAAATAATATTTATAATACAAATATTTAATAAATTCAAAAAATAGAATAAATAAATTAAAACAAAAAGAAACAACTGGTTGAACCGTGGATTTCTGATTTATAAATTGCTGAAAGCTGTGCTAAAAAACTGAGCTATTGATACAATAGTAGCAAATGATGCGAAATTGACATTCGTATACTAATCACTTTTAAAAGTTTCTTTTATAGCCCGAAAATTTAGAGAAAGAACATTTTCTAAAAATACAACTTTGCTAGATCGAATGTTCTCCCTAGAAACCCCCTACATATAAAATTTCAAGAAAATCGTTGGAGTCGTTTCCGAGATTCAGATTATATATATACTTGTATACAAGAATCGCTTAAAGATATATAAGAGAGATATAGGAGTACTATAGTAATAGTATAGGATACTAGTATAAAATACTATAGGAAGAGAGATATAGGAATAATATAGGAATACACCAGATACCGTACGGTCTAGCTGAGTCTACCTATTCCTCTATTTATAGAGTCATCAAGTTATTAAAAGTAATCAGAAAGTATTTTTTAATTAATTCAGTCAGTAAAATAATATCATTTTTGCAAAGTCAACTAAAATTTTAAAGGTCATAGCTCAATAATCAATTTTATATGTCGAAGTCTATCTGAAATAAAATTTTCGGAAATTGAGTACAATTAAAGACGTATTTATATTATACAAGACGTGAAACAAATTCCACATCATCGCAATATAAAATAGAATTTACACTTACATCTGATCCTTCAGGGTGTAAATTTTAAATGATTTGATACTTAAAATTTACGGAATAAATTAAGAGTACTCTTAAGGGTAAGTATAATTGTAAGGGTAAAGATTGTATTTTTAGGTTGGTTCATATTTAAAGCGTGTTTGTTGCCCACGAATGAGCGCATAGCTTTTTGCTGAATACATGTTTTAATAAAAATAAAAAATATGTATGAATAAAACAAATGTAAAACAAATAACATATGGTAATAGGTTCACATTGTTACTTCATTCATTCACAAATAGCCAAACTACATTTAAGACCATATTTTATAAATAAAATTGATTATTTTAAAATTAAGCAAAACGTGCGCGAACAGAGCCTGAGTATATATAAATATATTTTTTAAATAGGCCAAAAAATCTCGTTATTGTTCACTAATACGTACGTGGTTACCTTATTAAACTTCATAGCCTATTATTAATTACGCAACGTTAACATTTCACTATTTATAATTAACTTAACTTAAATTATATATATTATATTATTGGATTTTTGTCGTAGGATCGTGTATGTGGGCGTCCATAGAATGCTTACTCACTAATGAATGAAATATACATGTTTTTTGAAAGAAGCTCACATTATCTTTCACCACAGGGCGTCGATGATAGAGCTTAAGATAAAATATATTTAGATCTTGTTGGATTTAGGTTTTATCAAAACATTACATAACTTATGTTGAAAATATATTTACATTACGTGCAGAATTTACCTTAAAATTATTCTGACATCGTGACAAACAATGATAAGAATTATAACGGCGATATGTCCTATTATCATTTGTCATAGTTTGCGTTATATATATTTATTATTAAGTTAGTTTAAATTAAAATTTTATTCAATTTTTGTCGTAGGATCGTGTATGTGGGCCACTACATAGAATGGTTACTCACTAATGAATGAAATATAGGGGAGATTCGGGTAGTCCCAGATGGCGGGCGGCTTCGGACAATTCTGTTTATAAGAAACTAAACATAAAACTTAGGCAAAGCGATATGATAAAGATACTTCCTTAAGAGTAAAAATAAATGCAAATGACGGTGTGGACGTGGGGTTAATTGGTAGTGACGTAGTGTTTTGTTTCGATCGAAAATGTTTCGTCGGTCCTTACATATTTTATTGAAGATTATTGAGTACAATAGTTATGAGTTCCTATTTGAATTTTATTCAGAGTTTTAGAAAATTTAATATATTTAAATATTATAATAGTAATTATAACAATTATTCTATATTTTCAGAGTTCCGTTAAAAATTGTTAGCCGATATCTGTCGCATAGCCTCGGACACTATAGCGGGAATAACCCCGGATACGATGATGATGATGACAATGACTCTCAGACATGGTTCAACATATTATTCATATATCGTAATATTATTTAGACACACTACTATCACTATAACTGCAAATTGTTATTCTACTTTTTTGTCAAACGTACTTTATTAAAACTTTTTAATATATAATTAGTATCTTTGCAAAAAGACACAAAATATTTCAAAATTGCAGGGGAGAGTCAGGAAAAGAGTAAAATTGAATGTAAATAAAACGTTTTTTTTAAAAACAGCTATCATCTCTTATTTTTGCAATAAAATATTTTTTTTGACGCTAACATAAAAGTTGCGAAAAACCGAAACTATACCATTGTCACCATATAAAAAAGATGTGCAGGTAAAATGGAAAAAGAGTGGCATACAATAAAAAAGATCAAACAGAAACTTAAAAACATAAAATATCCCAAATCCTTATGAAATCGATCGCAAAATAGAGAGAATGCATTATATGCGGAGAAACATTTGATGAGCCCTAAATTCAATATCAAGAAAGCTAAAGCTTTCTTGATATTGAAAGCTAAAGCTGAGCCCATGAAGATTGTTTTCATATAGACGTATCGGATGATTATTGTAACTGATATGTGCAAAGCCAAAAACCAGTTGGGCCATCATTTATTACTGTGTCCGGGGCTACACGCCACTTTTTGAAATGACAAAAAAAAACTAGGCTAACTTTTTTGTAGTATATTTTACAGAATAATGTGATATAATTACAAGTATTTCTTGAAAATAAGTAGAGAATATTCTAATCTTGTTATAAATATGAAATAATACGCATAAAACCTTTTATTTCTGTTATTTGTTTGCATTTCATCTGCAAAGTGCAAAGTGCAAAGTGACCGGAGCTACCCGAATCTCCCCTACATGTTTTTTGAAAGAAGCTCACATTATCTTTTAACACAGAACGTCGATGATAGAGCTTAAGATAAAATATTTTTAGATCTTGTTGCATTAAGGTTTTATCAAAACATTACATAAGTTATGTAATATATCTACATTACGTGCAGAATTTACCTTACAATTACTCTGAAATCGTGACAAACAATGATAAGAATTATAACGGCGATATGTCGATCATTTTCAATTATGGTTAAGATAAAAAGAAGAAAATGTCAAAAAAGGAGGTATTTAATGAAATTCGGCTCACAATAGATCACTACTGCCTACCAGTGGGCACACGCAGCAACATGCAGCGAGCTACCATATTGATGTGAGTATCTTTTTGAATAACAGCGAAATGAGTATTGATAACTAAAATATTAAAATAGGTGAAAATGTATACTAAAAAATATAAAATAACTTGTGTAGCAAAAATTTGAGTTAAATAAAATAATCATTTTGCATATCTATAAAATATATTCTTTACAAAATTGTGATACTTTATGATGTGTATAGTATAAAATATATAAGAGTTTCGTTTCTATTAAGATGTAACTCTTAACTTGCAGGTTATTGAGCTTAACTTGCTTTGCCTCTATTGAGAGCAAAGCTGCAAATCGTCATGAAGTTAGAAAATTCCCCGAAAATTTATTGTTTGGAGCAGCTACAGCATCTTATCAAGTAGAAGGAGCTTGGAACGAAGATGGTAATATTAAGAACAATGGTATTGTATAAACCAAATAAAAAAATATATTAAAAGTTGTGTTTTTGTAGGTAAGTCAGAAAATATATGGGACAACTTGAGTCATAGAAAAGAGTGTGCTGTCAGAGAATGTCACACGGGTGACGTAGCTGACGACTCTTATCACCAATATAAGAGAGACGTGGAGATGATGCGAGAATTAGGTCTGAACTTTTACAGATTTTCTCTATCATGGTCTAGAATTCTTCCAACTAGTTTTCCCAACAAAATTAACGAAAAAGGGGTTGAATACTACAACAATCTGATAGACGAAATGTTAAAATACAACATCACGCCCATGATCACATTATACCATTGGGACTTGCCACAAAAATTGCAAGATTTAGGAGGATGGAGTAATCCCTATATTGTTGATTGGTACACTGATTACGCTAGAGTCGTTTTTGAGTTGTTTGGAGATAGAGTTAAATACTGGTTTACAATTAATGAGCCTCATGAAGTTTGCTATCAAGGATATGGTTCAAAAAGCATGGCACCTTTGCTAGAAATGTCGGGATACGCCGATTATATGTGTTCTAAGAACTTGTTAGTAGCTCACGCAAAAACTTATCACATGTACCATGATGAGTACCAACCAAGTCAAGGCGGAAGTATTGGTATCGTTCTTAGTGTGACTTGGTTCGAACCGGAATCTGAAGAACCTGAAAACATTCAGGCTGCTGAAGATTTTAGCAGTTTTGAGGTTGTTGTTTTATAATTACTTGATAGTTTTTTGTCCTTATTTCCTTTATTTCCATATATAAAAGTATATATTTTATGTTCTAGTGGGGTATATACACTAATCCTATCTTTTCGAAAAATGGAGATTTCCCTCAAGTTATGAAAGAAAAGATCGCAGCTAAGAGTATGGATCAAGGATTCCCTAGATCCAGACTACCAGAATTCTCACCTGAAGAAATTGAATTGATTAAGGGAAGTTCTGATTTCTTTGGCATTAACCATTATTCTCTGAGTACAGTATACAGAAACGAATCAGTGTACGGATATCACCCATCCCCATCTTATCTAGATGACACTGACACAATATCATATATAGACAACTCTTTGGAAGGCGGAGCGTCAGAATGGTTAAAGGTAATATAATACATAACAATGATAGTTAAAGGTGTACTATTTTGCATAGAAAATATTTATACACAAAGTAAATCATATGTGAACCATTGAACGTCAGATATGTAGATAATGCACACGTTCAAGATCTATTTTCTATTAGTTTACCATTATTTGTCACCAGGTCGCGCCATCAGGCTTTTACAAAATCTTGAAGAAAATAAGAGAAGAATATGACAACCCTCCTATTTTTGTCACTGAAAATGGCTTCTCTACACTTGGTGGTCTCGACGACGACGACCGAATTAACTATTATAGACTCTACCTTGACGCAATGTTAGACGCGATTGACGAAGGTTCTAATGTTGCAGTATATACTGCATGGAGTTTAATGGACAATTTTGAATGGTTGAAAGGATACACGTAAGAGTCAATTTATTAAAGAGTATTACATATTTTATAATAATAAATTTACACCTTTTTTAATTTTATATATAAAGAACTGAAATTTAATCATATATTTCCTTTCGTTTTCAGGGAAAAATTTGGTTTATACGAGGTAGACTTTGACAGTCCCGAGAGAACTCGTACACCACGCAAAAGTGCCTACGTCTATAAAGAAATTATACGTTCCCGTTCTCTGGACTTCCATTATGAACCGGACATGAGTGTTCCAATTAAAATAGAAGACGGATTCTAAAACAAGGGATATGTAGTATTTCGAAATAAATTAAAATGAATATAAGCCTACTTTTTGTTTATTATTTTTACGAATAGTTTATTATTTTTACGTGGCCAGTCGTGGCCCAGTGGCACAAGCGTGTGACTGTAAACGACAGGTTGTGGGTGCGATTCCCACTCGAGGAATGGAAATACTTCCATTTTCTTTGCTCTTAAGTTCCACCACTTAACACGCAATGCCTCCGAATTTGGCGGAAAGTGGGGAACGGAGTGTCTTAACACTGGATTGCCTCTGCCTGCTATACTCACGTAGCAGATGCATCACTCACATAGCAGAGTGATAAAGCGTGAAGCTAAAAAAACAATTTTTTTACGAATTATGCCTAGAGAAATGTTGATAAATCTCTTTTGGCAGAAATAGCCTTCTCCTTATAAGTAATTTGAGAAATAAACAGTGGAAATAACATTAACAATATATTTAGTGAACGGAGTGTTCTAGCACTAAGTGAACTTTGTGATATATTATACTATAAAGATGAATCTTAATGCCTTTTTACTAAATATTATCGAAATTTACTTAAAAATGCTTTGCTAACACTTAACCCTTTGCTAATTTCTATTCAACGTAACGCCGGCGAAATAAGAAGTAAAAAGTAAACATCATATCTACAAAACTGAATTGAATAATAAATAATATATCTTCCGCATATTTTCATAAAATGATACTTCACTTTATGAAAATATAACACCTTACTAAATGTGCTTCCTCATGTATATAGAAATACATTACAACTTAGAATTGGCAGTAATCGCTAATATAATAAGACAAGAATGAAATAAGTCAGATTTTCCAATAAATGCAATTATAAGCTTACTAGCAACCCGGCCGAGCTTCACACAGGAGAGATTTCAGCTTATAGATTTCAATATTTCTTAGCAAGTAAGAAAGCAAGTAAGTTCCGACATTCCTGCTTCTATTTTATTCGTCTTATTGTTTCTAGCTATCTTACTTCCTTATTTTCTAATAAGATTTAAGATATTCAACAAAATTCTTTTGTATATTCAATCTAATATCTATCTATATCAGTTTAAATGACGCCTCAATTACTTCATTACGATATTGTAATTGAGAATTATATTACAATTGAAAATATGCATTTGAATTACAAATGGTTTGGACAGCTTTTTTATGAATATTTTTAAAATAATGTAACATATTTCAAACAAATTACTTTGTGTAATTTGTTTGAAATATGTTACATTTGTGCCTGTTTGAAATATGTTACATTTGTGCCATGCCTTTTCTAAGTAAATATATACAATTTTTTGTCATAATGATGATGTCATGATTCTATTAGTAAAAACTATACGAAAATCAGCTTAGTAGTTTTTGAGTTTAATGACAAAAGACAGAGAGGTGAAAATAATTATTATTATCCTCTAGGATGTCTCGGGTTCAGAAGAACCCGGTTCTTTGGAAGGTTTGCGTGGGGACACAGGTCCAACACGTAGAGGCCCCTTAGAGATAATAAATCATTTTACTGTGACGCATCAGCCGGGATCCATCTCTGAGTAACTACAGTAAATTGCCCAGAGATGGTCACCGGCTAATGCGTAGGAACTATAGAAAATATGGAAAACTAAACTAGGACTATGGATTGGAGTTTGGATGGAATGAGTACTGGGCTATTGAGTGAGACTACCGGACGTCCGCCATTTCAATAGTCTCAAATTGAGTAGTTGACGGACGGTGACTCGCCTCCCACTAGATGCCCTCCCACAAAGCGGCGTAGTGCCTCAGGCGCAACATCGGTGTGGTCGGCTAAGGGTGTCGAGAGGTGTGCACCGGTTTCACCATCACGAGCAAGGTCGAGAGCGGGTTTCCCCGCTGTTACGCAGATTGAGTACTTCCACTCTTCCGAGCATATATCATTCTTGCGCTCCACTCTACCAGCTAACGAAGGCAAGCCAGAGGCGGGGAATAAATATCAATTCCCTTCTGGAGGTCTCAGGTCCCTGGGGTCGCCACTCCCCAACAGCTCGCCACAAGCTGCCCTGCGGTTATTATTATAAATATTATATTATTATAATTATTGTTATAGTAAAGAATCGAGAATTAATATCGAGAGTTTCGAAGATTTGTTGTTTTATTCTATGCTTATGTCGATCTCCTAAGTAACTATTTTTATCTTATGCACGTTATAGTCTATACATGTCATGTAAATGAATAGGTACCGCTGAAGATATTAAAGTTTTTAAAATAAGGTGGTAGAGCCGCCGTTGCCAACCTGTATGAGACGCAGATGGAAGCAGCCGACGCATCTATGAAAGCCTTAAAATATTGCTTCGTTTGTCGAGTCAGTTCTAATAGCATACTGTGTAACTATCCTCTACCTGTCTATAAAATGTTAAAAATATATATTAATATTTAAAACATTTAAAATATTACTGTGGCTTGTGATACGTCTTGTGGTTAGGACCTTTATTATTGTGTTCGTAATTTTACTGTTTTTTACTCAGTAACATAATAACTTTTATTTCTCTGCCCTATTGAACAAGATCAAGTGCAAGGTCCGTTTCTCAACATGTCAACACTCTTTCTATAATATTTTACTACTTGGGATAATATTTTTTCATAATTTGATTTATTCTGATTTGATTAGTAATTTATTCTAATTTGATTAGTAATTTTAACCAGTAGTGTCTGAACACTAGAGATAGAGGAAACCTTCCTGCGTGACGCTAAAACAACTGGTCAGCTTACGGACATATGTAACACAACTGTGAAAAGATTTTCTATTTGTAATACAACATTGAAAAGATTTGATTTTCGTATTTGAGCGATGTTGTAAGATTTAGTAGATTTTATTACAATTATATTATTATATAATTAGATTAGTAACACGACCTTTTTGCTTGGTCATCCTATCCTCCTACTTAAAAGACCTAATTATAAACTAAAATTGAAATGAAATAAATTGCCATTGCGTACAGAAAAATTTAAAAGATTTTTTTTTTCATTTATTTATTTAATCAAAGTAGGTTTTAGGTTAAAACAGCTCTTAACGCCATTGCTGTAATTTTCTTTAAAAGTGTTTGCTTGAGAAACGAGTATAGAGAAAACAAAACTATCGTTCTATGTAAATTTTAGCTACTATAATTAAAAAACCATCAGGTCCATGCTCTTTTCCGTATGGCAGGGAAGTCTGAGAGAACCTAATGTCAAGATACTCCATTCTACTCCTTAATAATATATACTAACGGATCATAAAAAAAATCCAAACCTTTTGAGGTTTTTAATCGGCAGTTTTTCCATTCCATAATGGTCGCATTGAAATTTAAAAAACACATATTTTAAAGGTTAAAGTTTCTAATTTTGAGATCTTAAGATAAAAAAAAATCAAACGACGTGTCCCGCTCTATTCTAATGAATACCGAGAGAGAAAAGAAATAGTATTTTTTTAGTTCTTTTTTTTTTGGTCTAAAAAGTTGGAACATTTTTTTTAATTAACCACTATATGGATTGGATAACTTGTTTATCCAGCTTCAACTTGCTGTTTTTAAAACTTCAACACGTCCAATTTTCGCTGAAATATCGAACTCTAAATGGAAAAGGATCTTATTGTTTTTAACTATAAATATCTCAGTAACCGCTGATCGCACAAGAAATGTAAGGAGTATTTTGAAATCTTTAGTAATCTGATTTTTGTTTAAAAAAATTGTCATCTTTTTACATTAATTTTATTAATCATAAAAAAAAGGACTTTTGTTGGCTTTTTGGATAATCAGGCTCTAAGTTGGATATCTTGAGAAAACTAGTAATGTTGACTTTGCATTTTTAAGCTCAATTCTAAAAGTTTCGATTAAATCCATCAAGCCGTTTTTTTGTTTCATTCGATCGAATTTTTAAAGAAAATTATAGGATCGCGATATTTTGACTTTGAAAAATCCCCTTTGACAAAGTAAAACACGAAATGATTTTTCATGCTTTTTTGCAAAACTGATTAAAAATAGTTTTTTTTTCTCTTCCGGTATTCATTAGCAGTGAGCGGGACACGCGGGCACATAACAAAACTAAAAATTTAAGCTTTAAAATGCTTGTCTTTTTATTACAATGCGACCATTTTTGAGGAAAATACAGCCTCTTAACAAACCTCAACGCTTACACCATGACTCAGTATATTAATAATGACGTACACGTAAGTAATTTTATATTTTTTAGAATAGGCACGCGTAAAAGTGCTAGACTTCTAAAAATTACATCGATAAATATACTACAATTCAATTTGCAGCGCAACAGATTGTACCTTAAGAGTTATAAAGTTGTAAAACTTGTGAAAATATGTTAATTTGAATTTAAATACTGTAAAGATACTTTCAATCAACTCTAACTTCTGCATTTACCTTTAGAGCAGAATAGTGGGATTAATTTATTTTAAAATTATTGCGAAATATGAAGTGACTTTTTCATTTTGTTATATTTATACACTGTGGGTGACAGAAAACACAAATGTACATTCTCACTCGTTTTTGACACTAAATCCCACTGTCGCCTTTGTATCATTTGCGAAACGCTCACTTTTCTTTACAATGTGTTTCTAGCCACAACAATTTTAAAGTTTTACTTTAAAATATTACAAAATAGCATTTTTACTTAAAAAAACAGTAAATAACTACATTGTGATAATATTATATTGAGATAATATTATATTGATGAGATGATTGAGATACTAGTAACTGATTATATTGATTATGTAATT
Organism: Dryas iulia moderata; assembly: GCA_019049465.1. NCBI lineage: Eukaryota > Metazoa > Arthropoda > Insecta > Lepidoptera > Nymphalidae > Dryas > Dryas iulia. The sequence continues at coordinate 5,351,081 of CM032416.1, read as the reverse complement.
AGTTATTAGAGCAATTTTCATAACAAAAATACAAATATTAGCAATAAAAAATACAAATACATTAAAATAGTTATTAGCATAATTTTTATAATAAAAATGCAAATAATAGCCAAAATAAAATAATGATGATAACTTGGTTATCAGATATTATTTCTTTATTGATTTCAAATAAAAACAGAATATGTAACATTTATTTAAATATAATAACAATACAATAATGCTTAAAATACTTTAAAATAACGTCGAAGAATATTTTCTAGTGATATTGCTGACAATTTTTAAAATCTTTCAATGTGGCCAGTCGTGGCCCAGTGGCACAAGAGTGTGACTGTAAACGACTGGTTGTGGATTCGATTCCCACTCGAGGAGTGGAAATTATATTTCCATTTTCTTCGCTCTGGTGTCGAGGTAAAGCGCTGCGTTAAGTTCCGCCACTTAACACGCAAGCCTCCGAATTCGGCGGAAAGTGGTGAACGGAGTGTCTTAACACTAGGTTCCCTCTGCCTACCCTGCTGTGTGCGGGATATAGCGTGAAGCTATTTTTTTTTAAACATGTCATGTGATTTTCATCTTAAATACATTTTAAAAGATATAGAGCCCCTATAGATGCAATGTGGTAAGGCGCTTATAAGCTTTAGCTTTCATGTGATGCAGGTCTATTCTACTTTTGTGAACGTTTTTTGTTATAGAACTGTCGTGTAAGTAGGTATCGTAATATAGCTGCTCTTCAGAATCGAAGAAGAAAGTAGGCTGCAATCAGACTTTAATACTTTAATTCTTTTTATACTTATTGAAACAATTTTATTTACGTTAGAAATTTCGTTGAATTTGTTGCATTTTAGACGTAGAGAAACAAATTCAAAACGACAATTCGACGTAAGTGCAATCGGTATGCATGTATACATTTTTTGTATTAATATAATAATATAAAGAATTGTAATATCATTTGTATTTAATTACGATATCACAAGATATTCTGGTCCGTAAATGTGATTGCAACATTTTCCTATGACTATATGTATATTTTTTAAAATACTTGTTTTTATTTTATTTAATCCATATAATTTTGTTCATTTGATTAATATCTTAAACGAACATAGTATTCATCAACAATAATAAATACGCAAAAGGGGAATACCTACAGTAAAAGATATGGGTAGGTTGCAAGTGATTTATCACTATCTTTAGATAGTCAATTTTTACAACATTATTTTTAGTTAATTAATTGACCTTGGCATCAAATTTTAAAACCTTGAAAGTATTTTACGAAAATACTAAATAAAAGACAAAAAAATAGTTTTTGCTTTTTTGAAATATTCCTTAAACGAAATTTTCGCAAGTAATATCAATAAAAAGACTTATTATATGTTTAAAAGTAAAATTATTTACAAATAATTTTACTTTATGATACATCATAAAACAAATCTTCACTTATTGCTAGCTGCCATTAAATACAAAATACATTGCTTATAATTATTATTATTTAAATAAAAAAAAAAGAGTATTTATTCAAAGAAAATTGTGTTAGTACATTTGTAAACTTTCATTTGTTAATTTATAACAAGAAAATATATATATTTTTTAAACAGTAGGTTTCATTTTTCCTAAGGAAATAATATTATCTTTCTCTTATACATATCAAATAAGTAACGCATCGAAGCAGCGTTTGAGGTTCTCAGCTGAAATACTTAAACCAATACCCTCATACGCATGGTATTGTAGATATTTATTATTCAACCACCTATTTCGGCTTAGTTAGCTTTTTCGAGTGGACTTTGTGACATTTGTCATATTATTTTCATTCAGCCCTACATTATCATCTTGAAGGTACGCTTAGGTTTCTAGTTAGACATCCTATGTCATTAAACATATACATGAAATAAGTAAATACCTATAACTTTTATTATATATAAACAACAACAGTGTAACAACGGACAAACTGTAACAGGGGTCTTAGTTCCACTTCACGTGTTTAAGATCTTGATTATTATAAATAAACAAAACATGCTGAAATACTTCTGATAACGTTCCATTTTCTTAAATGGGTTTTTTTTTAAAATGAAACTGAAGAACTCTTACAAAGACGTTATTTTTTATTTCTTACAGTTATGCAGGCCAATATTAAGAAACTTTGCAAAAACATCATATCTACTTTTACTTATAGTTCAAATTCAAATTCAAATTCAAAATATCTTGATTCAAAAACTTTTGAAAGCACTTTTGAATCGTCAAATGTACATAAAGCTACCACCGACTCGGAAGGCAGTTCTGCTGAGAAGAGCCGGCCAGAAACTCAACAGTTGCTCTTTTCAAATATATAAATTACAATTTTATTATTTGATACAATGGTAGCTAACCGGCATTGGACTTATTCAGATTAATTCCACGCATTTTTATCCTTTAAATACTCTTCTACAGAGTAATAAGCTTTACTTATTGAAGTATTTTTTACAAACATTTTGAATTTCTCTAGTGGTAAATCTAAAACAAGCTGTGGAATTTTATTATATATGCGTATACTCCGACCCATAAAAGATTTATTTACCTTTTGGAGACGATAACGTGGCGTTACAAGTTTATTTTTATTTCTTGTTCCTATAGTATGTATGTCACTGTTTTTAGCAAAGCACAGAACATGTTGTCGGATAAATAAAATATTATAGTATATATACTGTGAGGCGACTGTAAGTATACCTATGACTTTAAAAACATCTCGCAAAGAATCTCTGGCTCTTATATTATAAACTAGCGGCCCGCTCGCGGCTTCGCCGCGTGGTCTACGTGGCTGTTTCGGTATAATGCAACCCTCGGTGGTGGATTTTTGAAAAATAAAGTAGCCTATGTTTAACCTTGGATTATCAACTATACATATGCCAAAATTCATAACAATTGGTCAAGCGGTGTAGATTTTTCATATAAACTTTCATCCTCTATTTCAACCCCTTAGAGGTTGATTTTTGAAAAACTAAGTAGTAGCCTATGTTAGACCCAGTCATTTGAACTACTTTCATTCTAAATTTCATCCAAAACGGACCAGTAGATTATCCGTGAAAGCGTGACAGACAAACACACAGACATTCGCATTTATAATATAAGTATGGATGGATCTCACGGCTCTTTTTTGAAGAATAAATATTGATTTAATTTCTGCAGCACTTCCCCATAATAGCATTCCAGTTGATCTCCTATATTTTCATAAAAGATGTCACAGTCTTCAAGATAAAGCATACCTAATACTACGCTCAGATTTAATACAAGTGTATAAAAAAATGTTTCGAATTCGTCTTGTAGTTTTAAAGAATACCGAAAAGATAAAAAGAATAATATAAGATAATACAGACAAATGAAAAAAGGTAAAAACTCGGAGTCATCAGTACTGTTGATTGTATAGTGTTCGGTCATTTTATAGATTTTTAATATTTCAAATTTATTTAATTTAAGTAATTAATCTCTCGTACCATTATCATTTTTTTAAAAGTCTAATCTCGTAAGTCATCTAGGGATACGCTGTATAATTGGAATATGTTACAAAAATTACAAGAATTGGATGGATGGACGCACGTGATGGATTTACAGATTTTAGTAGTCATTTTTTTTATTATTCAAATATATATGATAGATATATATGAAAATACTTGCTAAATAAAAAAAATGTGCTTAGAGTGTTGAAAGAGCCAATACAATATGTTTACATAGTGAGAGAGATTTATCTTATATCTTCTACTCGTACATACTCTTGTAAATTTAGTTTTAAATTGATATCGTTATAACATCAATATCACTCTAAACATAAATATCATTATCTGGTGAACGAGCTCCGCTCGGTATTTCTTCATAAGAAATCGTGATTTTGAAATTATGATAATAATAAAAAAAGTCTAAAACAAATAACAATTATAATACAAATATTTAATAAATTAAAAAAATAGAATAAATAAATTAGAACAAAAAGAAACATCTGGTGGAACCGGGTAGTCCAGGACGGCGGGCGGCCCCGGACAATTCTGTTTCTAAGAAACTAAACATAAAACTTAGGCAAAGCGATATGATAAAGATACTTTCTTAAGAGTAAAAATAAATGCAAATGAATGACGGTGTGGACGCGGGGTTAATTAGTAGTGACGTAGTGTTTTGTTCCGATCACTGCACTGATATGTGCAAAGCCAAAAACCAGTTGGGCCATCATTTATTACTGTGTCCGGGGCTACCCGCCACTTTTTGAAAAGACAAAATAAACTACGCTAACTTTTTCGTAGTATATTTTACAGAATAATGTGATATAATTACAAGTATTTCTTGAAAATAAGTAGAGAATATTCTAATCTTGTTATAAATATGAAATAATACGCATAAAACCTTTTATTTCTGTTATTTGTTTGCATTTCATCTCAAGTGACCGGAGCTACCCGAATCTCCCCTACATGTTTTTGAAAGAAACTCACATTATCTTTTAACACAGGAAGTCGATGATGGATTAATCAAAACGTTACATAAGTCATGTTGAAAATACATTACGTGCAGAATTTACCTTCAAATTACTCTGAAATCGTGACAAACAATGATAAGAATTATAACGGCGATATGTCAATCATTTTCAATTATGGTTAAGATAAAAAGAGGAAAATGTCAAAAATTTTGGTTGGTATTCAATGAAATTCGGCTCACTATAGATCACTACTGCCTACCAGTGGGCACACGCAGCAACATGCAGCGAGCTACCATATTGATGTGAGTATCTTTTTGAATAACAGCGAAATGAGTATTGATAACTAAAATATTAAAATAGGTGAAAATGTATAATAAAAAATATAAAATAACATGTGTAGCAAAAGTTTGGATTAAATAAAATGATCATTTTGCATATCTATAAAATATATTCTTTACAAAATTGTCATACTTTATGATGTGTATAGTATAAAATATATAAGAGTTTCGTTTCTATTAAGATGTAAATCTTAACTTGCAGGTTATTGAGCTTAACTTGTTTTGCCTCTATTGAGAGCAAAGTCGCAAATCGTCATGAAGTTAGAAAATTCCCCGAAAATTTATTGTTTGGAACAGCTACAGCATCTTATCAAGTAGAAGGAGCTTGGAACGAAGATGGTAATATTAAGAACAATGGTATTGTATAAACCAATAAAAAAATATATTAAAAGTTGTGTTTTTGTAGGTAAGTCAGAAAATATATGGGACAACTTGAGTCATAGAAAAGAGTGTGCTGTCAGAGAATGTCACACGGGTGACGTAGCAGACGACTCTTATCACCAATATAAGAGAGATGTGGAGATGATGCGAGAATTAGGTGTTAACTTTTATAGATTTTCTCTATCATGGTCTAGAATTCTTCCAACTAGTTTTCCCAACAAAATTAACGAAAAAGGGGTTGAATACTACAACAATCTGATAGATGAAATGTTAAAATACAACATCACGCCCATGATCACATTATACCATTGGGACTTGCCACAAAAATTGCAAGATTTAGGAGGATGGAGTAATCCCTATATTGTTGATTGGTACACTGATTACGCTAGAGTCGTTTTTGAGTTGTTTGGAGATAGAGTTAAATACTGGTTTACAATTAATGAGCCTTATGAAATTTGCTATCAAGGATATGGTTCAAAAATCATGGCACCTTTGCTAGAAATGTCGGGATACGCCGATTATATGTGTTCTAAGAACTTGTTAGTAGCTCACGCAAAAACTTATCACATGTACCATGATGAGTACCAACCAAGTCAAGGCGGAAGTATTGGTATTGTTCTTAGTGTGACTTGGTATGAACCAGAATCTGAAGACCCTGAAAATATTCAGGCTGCTAAAGATTTTAGCAGTTTTGAGGTAGTTCTTTTATATTTACTTGATGGATTTTTGTTCTTATTTTCATATATAAAATTATATATTTTATGTTCTAGTGGGGTATATACGCTGATCCTATCTTTTCGAAAAATGGAGATTTCCCTCAAGTTATGAAAGAAAAGATCGCAGCTAACAGTATGGATCAAGGATTCCCTAGATCCAGGCTACCAGAATTCTCACCTGAAGAAATTGAATTGATTAAAGGAAGTTCTGATTTCTTTGGCATTAACCATTATACTTCGAGTAAAGTATATAGAAACGAATCAGTATATGGCTTCTACCCATCCCCGTCTTACTTAGATGACATTAATGCAATATCATATAAAGATAGCTCTTGGGAAGGTGGAGCGTCAGTTTGGTTAAAGGTAATATAATACATAATAATTAATAGTTATTGAGGTTTTCATTTCACACACTTAGGAAAGTGAAAAAGATATTTAGAAAACGTATAAAAATTTAAACCCAGCGGGATTCTGCAAAAGGTCGGATTTTCTAAATGTATTTTTCAATTTCTTAAGTGTGTGAATATAACACTTTAAAAATGCTAAAAGTATTTAATAAATAGCATTCTCTCTTGCCAAACGATTGTTCCTAGAATAACCATAGTGTATCAGAAATTGGTAAAAATCTCCCTACAGAGATACTAACAACAAAAATAAGTTGCAATAAAAAAGTGTATAAGAATTTCAACGCAGCTGGTAGTAGAATGCATAACTTAGTGGTCAGAGGGTCTGAATGGTATTCTGGACGCTCGAGCGCGAATCCCACTGCGTTCAAATTTTTATTCGCATTTTAAATGTCAATTTCATATGTTATTAACAAATATTTAAAAATAGAGTTATAACAATAACAATAGAATTAGTATTTATAACAATAGAAATAAATAAAATATGAACATTCAAACAATGAAAAGTCACATTACAAGAACGTAATTACTAAACATACAATTCATTTTAAAGGTTGTTCCATCCGGTTTCTACAATTGCTTTAAAAAAATAAGAGAAGATTATGGCAACCCTCCTGTTTTTGTAACTGAAAACGGTTTCTCTACACGTGGAGGTCTCGACGACGACGACCGAATCAATTACTACAGGCTCTACCTTGACGCAATGTTAGACGCAATTGAAGAAGGCTCTGATGTCAGATTATACACTGCATGGAGCTTAATGGACAATTTTGAATGGACGCAAGGATACACGTAAGAATCTGTTTATTATGTTTTCGCAGCGCAACACACAAATCTAACAGGATAGACAGTTCGGAATTACTTTTAAACATTTTTTAAAGTGTTATTCCACACTTAGGAAAATTGAAAAAGACATTTAAAGAAAACGTATAAAAATTTGAACGCAGCGGGATTCGAACTCGCGCCTCCTGAATACCGTTCAGGCGCAATTATAACCTCTATAGTTGTGTAATTTTATTTATCCTTAATTTTATATTCCTTTCAGGGAAAAATTTGGTTTGTATGAAGTAGACTATGAAAGCTCGGAGAGAACTCGTTCACCACGCAAAAGTGCTTACGTCTATAAAGAGATCATACGTTCACGTTCTTTGGACTTCCATTATGAACCAGATGTGAGCGTTCCATTAAGTATAGAAGACGTTTTTTAAATTGGAATATAAGTTACGTTTTAAATAAAGCACAAAATGAAAACTATGAAAAAAATCTTTTCATTGCTATTCCCTTTGGTAAGAACAAATGAATTTGAAAAAATAATGAATGTACACTTTCAGTATTAATTATGATAATATTTTCTATGATTATAGAATAGTAATGAAGCATTGCTTGTAGTTTTTGCCTAAAAAAAGATTTAGCGTGTTGTATTCATAAACATATCGATGTACTAACTTATAATATATAGTAACTATGCCACTTACACTACCTTTTATAAGTATATCAGTAAGCCATTATATTCTTTGGTCATGCCATAACTTAAGAATTGCTTTAGCAATTTCATTGGCTTTTTTAAAATTTTAAATTAAAAAAAAATTAAGAAAACATATAAAAAATTGAACGCAACGGGATTCGAAACCACGTCTTGTATTTTTTAATTTCCTAAAGTGTGTGAATAAATAACACTTTAAAATATTAAAAGTATACATATAACTTTTTAATTTATTAAATTTCGAATTGTTTTCTAAAGGGCTAAAAAGGAAGAACATCTGTTGAGAAAACTAGTGTAGAATAAAATGAGTATGAAACTTATAAAAATAATATAAATATTTCAAATACATATGCCACTTTTATTTTAATTTTAATTATATTGATTGATTAATTGATTTATCAAACAAAAAAAAAATTAAAAAAAATTTCAAGTTACCGTTTAGACGATATATACTCCAGACATCTCAATTAAACCAGTAGATACTTTATTAATTTTGATTTACATTTAGATTTTTAAGGCGTAAAATAATTCTAAGGATGTGCAACTAATCAGAGAGAATTATGTTCTTACTAATCTTCAGTTTAACATTTTTGAATAATATATTATAATATAACATATAGTATAACTTTAATTAAATTAGCTAGGAGCTACGAAATTGTCGGATATCCAAGACAAAAAAAAAAACTATCTTTAAGGGCAGAGGCTAAATAATAGCTGTTAATAAAAGATTCTTTAAAAAAAGTGTAAATGAAAAGTGAATGAACATAAACTTTATAAATTAGTCGTCGAAACTTAATAATATTTTTCAAAAATGTAATCTATAACTGTAATTATCTGAAATTAATGAATAATCCGAAATGTAAAGCTATTTCATTTCGGAACCAAAATCTATCCAGTATTCTTTCTATTCCTTTTAATCCGTATTCTGAATCGAATCGTTATATCGATAGCATCTCTAGAGCAAAGTAAGAATTATTTTTCTTACTGGTTAGTCGTATCTACAATAAATGGCGCTCAACAAGAAACATCAGATGTTAAAAAAAACATCAAATGTGAACATTTATCATTTAATTCATATATTTGATACACATTTTTTGAGATTAGAGGAAATCTGTTATGACAAGAAATGTGGTCTGTACTATCGCAGATAAATCTTGAAGGACAGATATAACAAGATATTATAAAGAAAAAGTTATATTTTATTAAAATGTATCAGATATTAGTAGTAGCGCTAATGAGTCACACTCCTTATCGCACCCGATTGTGGTTCTAGCTAATAAAAACAATATGTCTTACTTTACGTTTATTCAAAATATTGTTTAAACAGAATATATAGCAATATATTAGTGTCCGACCGAAACTGGATTTTCAATCGAAACCGAAACTGAGCCTTCGGCTCTGACTTCAGTTTCGGACGAAACCGAAACCGAAACCGAAACTGCTGATGACGTCATAAAATTTGTATAATACGTAAAAAAATGTACATTTTTTACTGTTTAAAAATTACATGTGCATTTAATTTATTGTAATTACGTTGATTTTATTATATTATTTTTTCCTTTTATAATTATATTTTATTATGTACATTTTTATACACCTATGCACACAGCCGGGTAGGCAGAGGAAACCTAGTGTTAAGACACTCTGCTCCCCACTTTTCGCCAAATTCGGAGGCATTGCGTGTTAAGTAGCGGTACATAACGCCGCGCTTTTGCCCCAACACCAGAGCTAAGAAAAGGGAAATATTACATATTTCCACTCCCTCAGTGGAAATCGAACCCACAACCAGTCGTTTACAGTCAGACGTTGTCCCACTGCGCCACGGAGACCTATAAACGCGATTGGTTGTGGGACGGTCGCTAAAACAATGTAAATAAAAAACATATCTTCTAATAGCAGTATTTGTCAAGTTCGCTATTGGCTAGGGTTTGCCTTTTCACATTCGCCAGTTTGGTAGTAGTAGTTTAAGTTTTATTTGAGAAACTTTTCTATTGTCTTCACGAGATTATCGTCATGTAGAATTACAAAGTCTACGATAACAACACAGCGGAAAAAAAGGGCTTATTAATAGTATATCAAATGAATTGCCAACTGAGATAATAGACCGATCCCCCAAGAGCAAGGCACAAATATTTTCAAGACCGGGAGTAGGACTACCTTTGTCCTCTACCATGTCCCCAAATGCCGTATCCAAAAGTAACTTTTAATATGTATAATCTTAGCTAGTTGTTTGGGAATATTCAAATAGCTCGCAACCACTATCACGTCAAAAATTAAACAGCCAATATCTGATGAGGAGTTCCCTCCTTCTATTAGTTTGCCCCCTTTTAGAAATAATAAAAAATAGTAAGTACTAGAGACCTACGCCATGTGTCTTTTCCCAAGGCTCCTAGGGATGTACATAGAGGCTTTTTGAGCTGTAGCCCAGGGACCTGTGGGTTTTCAAGACCCTCAGTCTCCGCTTAAGACTGGCAACACTTGGTAAATAGGTATTTTTTACGAAAATGAAACTTAACGAAAATGAAACTTAACGGTGCATTTCTTGCAAGGAAATTTATGTGCTAATTTATGATAAGATTTACATTAGATATATATTTATAATAACATATCCATACTTATGTTATAAATGAAAAGTCTGTGTGTTTGTCTGTCATGCTTTCACAGCTAATCTACCGGTCCGATTTGGATGGAATTTAGAATGAAAGTAGTAAAATTTATTGGGTCTAACATAGACTACTTTATTTTTCCAAATCCCCCCCCCGGGGGTTGCAATATAACGAAACAGCAATGTAGTTCACGCGGCGAAGCCGCGAGCGGGCCGCTAGTCTATTATATACTATGTAACATTAATATAAAAAAACGGTTATATTTAAATAATAATTATAAAGCAAGCATCCAATATAGTAACTAGTTCAGGGTTCGCAAAATTTATAGGTATTCGCCCCTTGAAAGAAGCCACGAACTGACACACAGTTTCGTTACAGACTAACAGGGATTATTCATTTAATCTGTCGTCAGCAGTTCATAGTATTCTCGTCATTAATTTATAATTTATAATATATTAAAATCGTTTACTATACCTTAAGATTAGGTTCACAAGCTATAACAACACTCACAAGTATCTAAGCGACGTGGAAATTCATGACTACCTCATGTGTGAGTAGTTTCGGCATTGCCGAAGGTTCGGCAGTTTTTTTACCGAAACCGAAACTACGGCCGAAACTACATTTTTTGCCGAAACTTTGCCGAAACCGAAACCGAAACCGAACCTTCGGTCGGACACTACAATATATCATTCATTACAGTGTCGTTTATATTAAATAATTTGGTAAAATCCAGCATGCTCCTACCCTGAAATTTATAGTACAAATACACTAAGCAGTATTCGCCACATACTGAAGTCCAATCATCTTGTATTCTTTTGACATTGAAATCCCCCAGTCTACAATTCCTGTTCAGGAAAGTTCTATGAAATGCTGCAGGTGGTCGACCAAACGAGTCAAAGTATTGTCCTACTTTGTTATTGTCTATGTGAATGGCTACCCAATGTGAACCAGGTTGCGTATCCGAATCCAGATTACTTATTAAGAACGTAGGCGCTTCGGTACGAAAGGGCAATCTGTTCGCTGCGTACACATTATTTTGTAGAGACCAATGAATTTTAAATAAGCATTCCCTAATCTCAATGGTGTTCATGTTTCTAACTTCTGCTATCTTGTTAATGATTTGTGGTAATTTCAGCGATGACTATTTAAAGGGACTTTTCAATAAAAAAATGCATGGTATATTATAATATTTTTATTTATGAAATAAACACATTACATACTATAGTCACACTATAGTCTACGATAACATTACGGTTCTTATCTATTTCAATAACATTATCGTACTCGGCATACAAAATACAGTTTATAGTTTGAGATAGAGATGATTCAAAACGAACTTCTAATCTTACACTTCCATTCCTTATCAAATTCCAATGACTTGATGAGTTAGCTGATAAATCAGGAATTAAATCAAAAGCTAGTAAACAGTAACCTTTAACATACTGTTCCCTAGATATCCCATTGCCTTCGTTAAGAAAATGTATACCCGTTCCTGAGAATAACGTATGATAGGCTGTAGTGAAGATATTATTCTCGAACGATGGTTGTAATGCTTTCGAAGGTATTTGCTGACCATCGATATACAAACAAAATGATCTCATATCATAATTCTCAAAATTAAAGGGATTTTTAGTCAGACTTCCATTAAACGCTGCGTTATTAACAAAGCCAACAATGCATCGTTTAGGAACCTGCCCTAGAAAAATATTATCCAATGTTTTTCCCTGAACTCCTGATGGTATGGTTAAAACTTTAACTTCAGCTCGAGTGATAGGGTATTTAGCTGTAGTGAAACTAAAACTTTTTGGTGTGCGAGTAAAACTATTGGATTGATTCGAGCTCTACGGACAATGAGAGTAGCATCTACAATGCATACTTTTAACTTTAAATCATTCGAAGAAGCCATTAAATTAAATGTTTCTCATATAGCAATATATCATTCATTACAGTGTCGTTTATATTAACTTAATGGTATATGTAAACACGATATCTTAACTGCATGGAATTCGCCCGGTCCTCAAAGATAGTTTAATGTTTTATTTACCAAAACCATTACTTAATGTAGTGTTTCTTCTTATAAAAGGAATACAAAGTACAAACAAAATACACTCAGTATTAAGTGGATGTTGAACTGTGAGGTCTGAAGTGGGAATAATAAGTTTAAAACAAATTTAACCGAAGTTTATAATCATCTGCACTAGAATGGACGTGAGATTTTTTATAATATTTTTTTCATTATTTATAATTTTTGTTTATTTATAATCATGATTTTTCAAAATATTGTTTATGTTTTTTTAAAAAAGATTTTATGTATCTATCTACTTATCGAATACTTTGTACATTTAAACTTATTATTATATTTCTCATAGCAATTGTAATTTATATTACAGAATTCAATCTTCGAAGAAAATACATACAAACAATATTACTTCCAAGAAACGTAAAGAAACAGAAAACCTTTTTTAACGAAAACGAGTTTTTTGACTTTTCTAAATATAAGAAGAAGAAAAAACAATCTTCATCAGTATCGAAATCGTCAAATGGAGGGGTAGCTTTTATTACAACAAACAAAGATGATGCCTCTAATGCATCGCACTTAATCAAAATAGAAATTTATGATCTTAGTGAAATCGCAAAACTACCTGCTTCGATCATTGAAAAAATACTAAAATGAGAATAAAATATTATACCACCGAGAAAAACAAAATTTTTGATGAAATCAATAAGGCTATTTATAACATAACAAAAGAAATTTCAAGTGAAGACTCAAGCAAAAAAATGTTATTTAACAAATAGTGGTTATTAAGAGATTACAATACGTGTTTACTTACTTTTAATGTAAAGGACTTACCATTAGGAACAATATGTTGTAAATAGATACTAATTACTTTGGTTTTTAATTTGTCTTGGTGTATAAGAAGACCCTTAAATGTGAAGAGAACATCATTTATAATTTAACCTCATTGCTGTCAATTGCTCTAAAAAATGGATCTTGTTGTCGTCAGTGCATTCTTTGCTAATACTGAAGATTCGGAAATGTTTGAATGTAGTCAAGGTATTGATAAACGTGAATTGAAAGAAATATGTGAAGACATAGATCTCATGATCCTTTGTGAAGAAGCTGAAATAAATATTAAATTGTTCGATCCCACATATGACGATGAGATGTATCAGATATGTGCATTGGTTGAGAATAATATGAGGTAAGAAAACAACGTATTTTTGATTGCATCGTCCAGGATGTTGTATTCACAACTGTTAGATTTTAATGTTTCATTACTCCTCTTACAGTCAACCATCATCATCATCATCTAACGTGGTTCAAACGGGGCTTGGAGGAGCGTTGAAAAGAAGTGCTGAAGCTGACGTTGAAAACAACAGTTCTTCAAAAAGACCTCGAAACGAAGAAGATACTTCGGTAGTGGGCAAGGTACATTGCGATATATGTAATATACTTGTTAGTAAAAGATATTTTGCTAATCATCTAAAAAGTAATACTCATAAAAATAATATATTAAAATCATATAACTCGTTCGAAAATGTATCCGTTATAGAGTCAGCTTTCGGACAGCGTATCATAACTTACAAAATCAAAAGTAAAGAACAATTTGACTTAGTTTTGCAAACGCCAGAATCTTTTCTCGATTCAATAAAAAGCGAAATGTTTTTCTAAATTGATGATACCCTTAAACAACATACTACTGTTAAAATTAATTTTGTGCTTCATGCAGATTTTGTCCAACAGACCAAAAATATTTCTAATTCATTTGATTTTCAAACAAACAACTTTATAGTTTCTCAAGCAGATGATTTAAATATTTTTGTAACAACTTTACGTGACACTTTAGCGAACAAAATAAGCTCTTTTGAGAAAAAAGACAGCGAATGGAGTCTAACTAAAATCAATTACATAGAACTCAATATAAATAAACTTAATCCACTAAGAGGCACCTCTTATATAGATTTACCTAAAGATATAAAGTTAAAAAGGGCAGTAATAAACGTACAAAACTCAGATAATTTATGTTTCAAATGGCCATTACTTTCAGCACTATATCCTGTAAAAAAACATACAGAAAGACCGACATCTTACAGTGCTCATGTAAATAAACTTAAATTTGATGGTGTATCGTTCCCGATTAAGTTAACAGACATATCTAAAATCGAAAAACAAAATAACATCAGTAATAACATTTTTGGATTAGAGTTTAATACCAAGTCCCAAAAGCATTCCATTGTAGGTCCGCTTTACTTCACAAAATCACGAAAAAGCAGACATGTCAACTTATTATATTTACGAAATGGAAATAATGGTCACTACTGCTACATTAAAAGTCTCTCACGATTAGTGAGTAAACAGTTGTCTAATACTAATGGCGCAGTTTATTTGTGTGATGGATGCTTGCTTCGCTTTACCACTGCAGATAGATTAACTAGTCATCACCAGCATGACTGTTCTCATATTAAAATTATTTTGCCCAATAGTGAGAAAACTTCGAAGAATTGGTTTGGACAGCCGGTATCCAATGATACATTGCAATTCGATAAATTTGAAAAAAACCCTTAGAATCCCTTTTGTAGTATACGCCGACTTTGAAGAATTTTTAAACCCCATACAAACATGTGCTAAAGATCCATCAAAACCATACACTATTAATGTTCAAAAACATGAGCCTTATAGTTTCGGGTACTACATCAAATGTGCATACGATGTTAGTTTGTCTAAGTATGAAACATACAGTGGTCCTGACTGCGCCAGCGTATTCATCAATAAATTGTATGATGATTTAAAAATAATAAGTAGAAAAAATTGTTTTCAGAAAACTCCAAAGTCTCTTTCAACTGCAGATAGCGATAATATAACTAATGCAACAATTTGTCACATTTGTGAAACCAATTTAAATGGTGAAAGATTCCTAGATTTTGATTGGCAAACTGGTGACTTCAGAGGTGTTGCACATGAAATATGCGAAAAAAAATTTCGTGCTCCTCGTCATATTCCATTTTTTGTGCATAATTTAAGTAATTACGATGCGCATTTTATTGTGCATGCTCTTTATTCTTTTGAAGGGGAAGTTGACATTATTCCTCAAAATAAAGAAAAATATATATCATTTACAAAACATTTAACAGTTAATAATCAAAAAAATTGGTTTACGATTTGTAGATTCTTTCAAATGTTTACCATGCAGCCTTGATCAACTAGCCAAAAATCTTAAAGATGATAATTTGTATGAACTAAAAAACCAATTTCCTGCTAAAGAAGACTTTGTTCGTCTTCGAAGAAAGGGTGTTTACCCTTATGAATTTATGACATCTTATGAATGTCTTAATTTAACCTCTTTGCCAAATCAAGATAAATTTTATAGTTCACTTACTGATACATCAATTTCCGACGAAGATTATAACTGTGCTCAGGATGTTTGGCAAAACTTTAACTGTCAAAACTTGTTAGATTATTCAAATTTATATCTAAAAACTGACGTTTTGTTGCTAGCTGATATTTTTGAAAATTTCCGTGCACTTTGTCTTGATACCTATGGTTTAGATCCAACTCATTATTATACAGCTCCAGGACTTAGTTGGGATGCAATGCTTAAAAAAACCAAAGTGAAATTAGAATTACTTACAGACATTGACCAGATTACCTTTATCAAGTCAGGTATTAGAGGGGGCATATCTCAATGTAGCAATCGTCATGCAAAAGCAAATAATAAATTTTTAGATGATTTTGATGAAGATATACCTGCATCTTATTTAGCTTATTTTGATGCAAACAATCTCTATGGCTGGGCTATGTCACAGTTCCTCCTTGAGAGAGGTTTCGAATGGGTGAGCCCGCAGACAGATTTCAATGTTTCTGATACTTCAAAGATCAGTTACATTTTAGAAGTTGATTTGGATTATCCAAATGAACTTCATGACTTACATTCCGATCTACCATTATGTCCTGAAAATATATGTGCGGGGGAATCAAAAGAAAAAAAACTAATACCTAATTTAAAAAACAAATCAAAGAACATAATTCACTATAGAAATTTGAAGCAGTGTCTTAAAATGGGACTGAAATTAAGCAAAATTCATAGAATATTGAAATTTGAACAAAATTCATGGTTACAAAAGTATATAGATTTAAACACAGAGTTAAGAACAAAAGCTGTATCAGATTTTGAAAAAGATTTTTTCAGACTTATGAATAATTCAGTGTTTGGAAAAACTATGGAGAATGTTGAAAAACGAGTAGTGAAAATAACGGTGAAATAGTAAAAGAGTTTGTAGGGTTAAGATCTAAAATGTATGCAATACAAACTAAAACAACAAACAAAAGCCAAAGGCGTTAATAAATGTATCACTCAAAGGATGTCAATGAAAAACTACAAGTCATGTATTTTGAATAGAAGCATTGAATATAGCACAATGTATAGGTTTAGATCAATAAAACATACTATATTTACGCAGCAGATTAGTAATCTACGCAGTAGTCCATATTTATTAATTTTTTTATGCAGTACTAAAGTACACATAAAAGTGCGCGTCAAAATATTTATATTTATAATTTCTCTTTACGATTTGACAATTAAAATTATCTTCATGTCATATTTTGGTAGTACAATAGTGAGACATCCTTACATATTACTATACTGAGGCCGTCGTGGCGCAGTTAGACATCATGTGAGTTATGGGTTCAATTCTCTTTCGGGGACATTACTCTCTTCTCTGACACTTAAGATAAAGCAGGGCGCTAAGTTCCACCACTTAGCATGCAATGTTTCAATTTTGAACAGAGAGAAGAGTAGAGAATGTAGTTTTTTCACACAAGGTTCTGACTACCAATTAAGCGGGAAAAAGCTTGAAGATGCTTTCTTTAAATATCACTATTTACTAACAAAAAATGTATGCATTATAGATTCGCATCTAGTTAAGTTCCTAGGAAGTAATTATTAGTAGAAATTATAAAAGTTTACAAAGCAATGTGCCGTAAAATGTTAATATCTCGAGGCCACATTACGTTTGTTTACCTCACCGCCGCTGCTAGCCAGTCTGAAATATATCCGCTGCTTTTCATATCTTGTAAACATTGCACTGACAAATATTGCTCTTTAGCTACACTATCCAAACTGATCTGTGTAAACATTAACAACTGAAATATCTTTAAGGATCTTAGTATATTCAGTTTATTTATAGATTTGTTAACGTAACTTTATAATAGCAATATCGTAGTAATGATTCATCTGTTTATTGCAATTATTTATGATGTTGTGTCAAAAAGTTAAATATTTCTTCAAAGGGAGTAATTATCACAAAATAAAATCACAAAGTCGTCACTAGTACATATCTTATCCTTATTTATCCAGATTTATCTTATCCTATCCTATTTACAGTTTCACGCTTTTTACCGCATAGCAAACACAAAGAACCTAGTGTCAAGACTTTCCATTTTCCGTCTGAATTCAAGACATTGTACGATGAATAACGGAAGTTTGCCATGATCATTTCGCCGAGAGCGATCAAACCCATAACCACAACTAATGGTAATTAGTTGCTTCCATTGATATTCTAACCGACTGCGGCACGATAGTCTCATCTAGTCTCATCAGAGGAGGCCTAGTGTTATGACACTCCGTTCCCCACTTTCCGCTGAATTCGGAGGCATTGTGTGTTAAGTGGCGGAACATAACGCCTTGCTTTGGCTCGGCGCTAGAGCGAAGAAAATGGAAATATTAAAATTTCCACTCCTCGAGTGGGAGTCGAACCCACAACCAGTTGTTTACAGCCACACGTTTATGCCACTGCGCCACGTCTGGCTCATATAGTCTCATCTTATTTATTCTATTTAGATTTTAATTCAATGAATGAATATTCATAAGATGAGACTATATGAGCCAGTCGTGGCGCATTCAGTCATTGTAATCTAGATACGAATAACTTTATCACATTTTGATAACTAAGCAAGCACCGTTGAATTCTTATATCCATTAACATTTTGTACTTAAAGTAAGGTAGGTAGGTACTAGTCAAGAAGCAATCTCAAAAATCTTCGTTTAAATAGGTCATAAGAAGTTCCAGGTATTAATGGTACCACAAACGACTCACCAATCTGAAAATATCTATAATATATATAATAAAAATATAAGTTATCGATGTCTGTAAAAAAAAGACGTATGAAAAAAATATATTATTAGGGATATTTATCAAAGTAATAAACTCCAAAACCAATGACTTTTAAATGCTTTTTCTCTTTATCCGTGCGTTTGTTACACACGAATTTCAGAAACGGCCCAATCGATTTCAGTGCCTTTTTGGCTATTTTGGTAACCTTTCCTTATCATTTTGTGTTTATATCGTTGCAATCGGTTCATAAATAAAAAGTTACAACAATTTAAATTTTGTTTGGCAACATTGCTATTAAATGACTGTTTTATTGAACAAAAAAGTTTCATTTAAATCCGTCCTGGCTGACTCCTCAATATACGCAGACGAAGCCGCGAGCGTGCTGCTAGTCGTCTATATGTGTTGAGAGAATATTCTTGGTGGGCTGCCAAACACTCGTAGGATAATGTTGGTGTCGTAAAAGTAATGCTTTCTTATTTTTTTACAACGTTATCATTGGATTGGTTTCTGGATGTTCGGAGACCGGACCAAACTTCCAGAACACATTGCTTAATTTCGTTGATCCTTAACCTATATAGTTATTGCTTAAGGTCATCGGACACAATTTACAAATAAATGTCGAAAAACATGTTATTTGATTTTTTTTTTGGTTTATTACATTTAATGCAAGAAAAGCGAAAATATTGATTTTATGTACACTTTAGTACTGCATAAATATATATGTATATATATATATATATATATATATATATATATATATATATATATATATATATATATATATATATATATATATATATATACGATTACCAGAGAATTTTTCCCTGACGTCACATCTGCATTCAGGATCACCAGACACGTCAGCTGGAGTCCTATACAGGTGCAAGTATTGACTGGGCACGGAGGCATAGCCAGTTACTTACACAAATTTAAATTAAAAGAAACATCAGGATGTGAGTGCGACCCCGTTATCGAGGAGACCGTGTGGCACATCATCTTAGATTGCCCACGGTTCTCCTGAGCCCGCCAAAACCTGGAAACACTTCTTAACACCAAACTAGATAAACTAGGCCTGGCGTCTCTGATGGCAGACAACTTGAAGCGTCCAACTTTCCTTGAATACTTAGAGGATATTTTCCACACAGCTATGTTAAGAAACGGCAGCAAAACAGCAGCTGTCAAGGTAAACATTCCGCATTGCCGCGCACTCACTGATTCGAAATTTGTTGAAACAATAACGTCATCGTCCAATACCCAGCGCTTCCTGCAAAACGATCACCCCAGTCCCCCAGGGTTAAGACTTAGACCAATAGCCCTTTTCATGGATAACAACGAGGAGAAACTGGGTTTCAGCTTCTGCGTCGTTGGACCAAGCAACTGGGTCTACATTTCACCAGGTCTAGCTGTCCTAACAAAAGGCTAGACTATGATAGCATGCCCACCATCAGTTTAGGAGATTGGGAGTGTCGTATAGTGCGAATTAAAAACAAGACCATCGCTCTATTCGACGGACGAGATGGAGTATCTCCGTTTACGAAGGTAAGCAGGGTGCTTGATCATCTGTGCACCGCTAAAACAAATGAGGCAGAAGCAGCGCCAATAATAATAAGTATTGACGCCATGAGAGCGGGATCTGATAAGGGAACAATTATTGATCTGCTGGGATTCATCCCTACCTCAAACAAACACAATGTGGTTGTATATGAGGACAGGGGCCAAGACCTGGCTTTCTTAAGAGAAAGAAAACAAGAATACGGAAAACCGGGCTCGACAATGTTGAGTGGCGCGAAGCGCTTCGAAGAGCGACTGGCTATGCAAGTAGAACACCAAAAGAGCTCAAATAAATCACAGAAGCAAAGGAAGACTCTGAAGTTACCACCGACCCTACTAAAACCTTTGCAAAAGCTGATGAGGAAGGGTAGAATCACTAGAGCCGACAAGGGACTGGTCACAACACCCGACCTGCCCCCGGCAAGTGAAGTCACGCAGCACATGCACAACGCCTTCCTCGAATACACGGCTATTGTAAACGAAACTATTAAAGTTAACCACGCGGTCTGCAATAAAATCCAAAAGAAGGACCTTCGAACTTGACAACGAGGGTCTACTTAACGTATTACTCGAAGAAGAGAAGGCAGCCATCTACGACAATAACAAGCTAGAATATCTACGGGGAAATCCACCCAAATCCCCACACATGGCGGCCTACAGCAGAAAACACGGCTACGTGTATAAAGACGACACGATACAACGACAAAATGGCCCGCCCAGGTACACAACATCCTCGGATGACCCAATTGTAGTCGTAGCCCGATGCACGGAAATCGCGCTGGAACATAGAATCCTTAGTATGGCGCGCAGCATTCAAGAGTATACCACCTGGGAGCATTGGGAGGCACCGGAAATACAATGGGTCAATGGCGTTCCTGGATGCGGAAAGTCCACCTGGGTAGTAAACAACTTTGTCCCTAACAGTGATCTTATAGCAACTACTACTACGAGGATCTCAGGAGTAGGATCACCTTTAGTTGCACAAGGGACTCAAAAACCAGAGTTCGTACGATCGCCTCAATTCTGGTGAATGGTGTCTCAGAAAGTCCCAAAAGACTAATCGTGGACGAGGCCCTAATGAACCATTTTGGAGCGATCGTAATGGCGACCATCCTATCAAAGGCCAAAATACTTACACTAGTCGGAGATGTCAACCAACTGCCATTCATTGATCGGCATAACCTCTTCCAAATGCATTATGTCAGTCCGAGCCTCGTGGCGAGCATCAACCAAGAGCTAACAAGATCATACAGGTGTCCACAAGACGTGACATATGCTCTAAACGAGGCTTACCACGGAATATTCTCAGCCCAAACGAGAACTCGCTCCCTGGGAAAATCGAGATACACGGGCGCGCTCATCGCAACAGACTCCCCAAATACACTGTACCTGGTCCACACGCAGGCGGAGAAGGCGGACCTCACACGCAGAGGGTACGGAAGGGGAGAAAACTCGCGCATCCTTACAATCAACGAGTCCCAGGGACTAACTTACGAGTCTGTAGTCATCATTCAGACAAAGTCTACCAAGAGTGCCATTCACGATAGCGTATCACACGCTATTGTCGCAATCACCAGGCACACCGTCGAATGTATGTACTACACCGACGCCGAAGAAGACGCCATCGGCAGATTCATCCGTCGGGCAAGGGAATCTTCCTTGATTGACATAGTGGGCTATAACCTCAAAATGTCGATCTCTCATAGAGGCACAGAAGCCACGAAAATTAACAAGGATCTATACTCTGGCGCTATCTACACAGGCTGAGAGGAAGATAACGACCCAACAATCACCGGATCTGACTCTTAGAGGGACTGCTACAGTCTCTCTATTACATAACGAATAAATTAAGAAATACCAATAAATTAAGAAACGTGTGACCAAGTGTACTCACTCGCTAAATTAAATTCAAAACAAAATCACAAACAGAATAAGTAATAAAAGCAGTAAAGTACACGGACCTCGAGTCTGTGGTGACTAAAAAAAACAAAGAAAAAAAAAAATATATATATATATATATATATATATATATATATATATATATATATATATATATATATATATATATATATATATATGTCGGAGAAGCTTTATTTTATTTAAATAATGATGAATATCTCATGGGCGTGAACGTTGGGTTATCGAGTAAAACAATAGCGGGCACAATTATCTTCCTTTTTATTTGCTAGTATCGTCTGCAATCGTCAACTATAGAATCTCACAGGAAAAAAAACCCAAAAGAATATGTTGACTTTGTTTTTATATGAAAAGTCAATCTATTGACACTTCGTTTTCCAAGCGTGAGAAAACGTTATCTTCTTTAATTCGGCCAGCCTTCATCGCAATTTGAACTTCTTTGAGTGTTGACATACTCGCCGCGGTGTGGCCATCGCTCTGGAACGTGTTCAGCTTCGTTTCACCATCATCTTCATGACTGTCTCCGACACGGCCATCCTGCGCTGACACACGTCCTCGGGTGTTTCTTTCTGCTAAAAACAAAAACTACAGTATACATTGTTCGGTCATTCCTGACATATAGAAAGTTGGTATGATAATATTAGTCACCATTGAGATATATCAAGTAAGCATGCACATTCAAATTAAACTTATTTCATTATTAGCAGGATGCTGTTAACACCTCAGGGACAGTTGTGGAGAAGAGCATATGTTCTCATATACTCTTCACTCATGTTCAAGAACTACTAGCGGAATGTAATTTTACAATAAATTCACCACTTTAATTAGCATCTCGAGAGAGCTTCAACAGCATACCTATGAAATATAATGATAATCTAGACTTTAAATTATTCAACTGACAAGTCATAATTCTCTAGTTACTCGAAAACTAGTAACTAAACTCTTGTATTTGTGCTGTGAATATTTTTGTGCACAAAATATTAGTATACTTTAATGTAACCCTCAGCTAACTTTAATAACTTCATTGTTATTAAGAGAATTTTCAGTTTGTATGTTGTAAATAAAACATATTTCTTGAATTGTTGATTTAATCTACAGCATTGTCCAAGAGTACAATTCAATAGGATAAGATATCACGATAATAATTAAAACAAAGACTATTAACGTCTATAATTTGACTAAGTTCTCAACAACGTTAGGTGGAGATTAGTGTACTCATAAGGAGACTGTTTGAAATTTTGAATACAAAGTTATTTCTATGAACACCGCTAAAAAAGTAAAAGTTATTAACAACAACTAAGTTATTAACAGTAACTAGTAAATATTTCAAATAGTGCTTTGTTATCAACTTCGTCATATAATCTATGTCACGGTCTACCTTAAAAAAATAATTATTATCAACAAACAAAATGATTAAACCGAGTTCTTTGATTCGTGAAAGATTATTTTCTTTGCTCATATTGTCATCCACATCTACAAGGTATGTTCTTGTAATGGCAATCTTATAGTTTACAATAGTAACAAATTTAATTCACAATGTCTTTATTTAAGCGCCTCTTAATGTAAGTCAATATAGCAAAACTGTGAAAGAAGATGAAAATGCTAGAGCAACCAAGTACCTTTTGAACTTACTAATACTAATTACAAATTATGATCATTGCTAAGTACAATACTATCTCTAAAGTGGGTATCTTATTCGTGGCCTATGGGCTTAGCCCCAACAACAAATCTTGCATTCCACATGAATGCCGAGCCACACCCGGACTCACCTTTGGTCTCTATCGGACCCAACAATCACCTGAGCCACACCTGGACTCCACATCGGTCTCTGCTGACCTTTCCACCACCAGAGCCACAACACTTGGACTCCTCATCGGTCTCTGCTGACCTTTCCACCGCCAGAGCCACACTTGGCCTCTGCGGTCTCCACAGGACCCGTCCCTCCCCAGCGCCACCCGCACACCGCGTGTCCACGTACTACCATATAGAAAGCAGTCACCGATTTCCAACAGACTACGGCTACGAAATGGCTACTGGTAGGTACGGTCCGACCAACCGAACTAAGATTCCACACTACCGTTTAGGCAACTCATTGACCTCTACTTTTAGTAATACTTGGCTCTCGTGCATTCCTCTACCCTACATCTAGCGTGTACTTACAAGTACGCATAAAACGCGACTCATAACGTTTAGCGACGCCAGCGTAATACTTCGAATTGAAATTTTCGCGGTCTTATTTTCAGACAAATAAATTAATGCCAAATTAATAACAAATAAATGAAATAAGTGTATGCAAATTTACTGAGACATACCATTTTGAAAAGCGTTAAAAGTCTTAGAACATTACGCAGGCCGAAAAGCGTTAAAAGTCTTAGTTCCCTAGTTGCCGTAACGTTATACTCTATATTATTCTATGTCAGGTATCAAATAAAAACCATTGCGCAATCTAACATAAAATAATAGGTTCCGTTAAGAGGCAATATCTATTAAGAAATAATTTGCAATGAAGATCTATTCGAAAGAATACTAATCTATATGCCTGCGTTCCGAATCATCTAAACTGAACCTGAATAATAACTCGATCTTATATTTTTTTTGAAATTAATTTTACTTTTACTAATTTTATGCATTATTTTCCGCTTCTACGGTACGGCAGCGGAACGCAAAGTTAAAGACACCTTTAGCACTATCTATTAAACGACTTTCTAGTTACAGATATTTAGGCAAATTGTAGGAAACCTAGAAATTAAATGTTATTAGAATTATCCTACCTAGATTAGTTTCACGGTTTTCCCGCAAGCATGGTAGGCAAAGAGTGTCAAAACGGGAGTGTTTGGACACTTCTCTTTTGGCATAAACCTCACCTAAATTGTGTAGAGAACGGTAATTCTCGACGCCGCGCTTTGTCTTGTCACCAGGGCGGAGAAATCAAAACAATGTCAAATATAATCATTCCCCCGTGTGGGAATAGAACCTACGTTCATCGCATATGCAGATAGACACAATGTCGTATTTGAAATATTGCGAATATTAGCAACCTCTTATTTTAGAAAACTTTTCACTTCCTGTTCCAACTTTTCACTTTTCTTCCTATGCAAACCTACAAGGCGAAATAAGCAGCGTAAATCAGAACTTATATCTATATTGTCATCCAATTGAGGGATCTTCAACCCGAATCTCAACAGGTTTTGGCACATGTATGTATGTTACGGTATCAACGCTTTAGGCTTGGTGTGGTTACATAAAAAAACCTAGTGTGAAGACTCTCTGTTCTTTACTTTTCGTCCATTTATGCAACATTTTATGTTGAACGACTGAATAAATATATTGATATTCAAATTCAAAATTCAAAATATCATTATTCAAATAGACTTTTGCAAAGACTTTATTTGTTGTATGAATATATTTGTTGTATGAATATATTTTTATATCTGTGATAGATACGTACTAGTGACGACTTTGTGATCTTATTTTGTAATAATTACTCCCTTTTATGAAATATTTAACTATTTGACACAACGAAAATTAACGAAAAAGGGGTTGAATACTACAACAATCTGATTGATGAAATGTAAAAATACAACATCACGCCCATGATCACATTATACCATTGGGACTTGCCACAAAAATTGCAAGATTTAGGAGGATGGAGTAATCCCTATGTTGTTGATTGGTACACTGATTACGCTAGAGTCGTTTTTGAGTTGTTTGGAGATAGAGTTAAATACTGGTTTACAATTAATGAGCCTCGTGAAGTTTG
The DNA here is from genome assembly GCA_019049465.1 of Dryas iulia moderata. Classification (NCBI taxonomy): domain Eukaryota; kingdom Metazoa; phylum Arthropoda; class Insecta; order Lepidoptera; family Nymphalidae; genus Dryas; species Dryas iulia. The sequence continues at coordinate 5,325,387 of CM032416.1, read as the reverse complement.
CTATCAAGGATATGGTTCAAAAAGCTAATGGCACCTTTGCTAGAAATGTCGGGATACGCCGATTATATGTGTTCTAAGAACTTATTAGTAGCTCACGCAAAAACTTATCACATGTACCTTGATGAGTATCAACCAAGTCAAGGCGGAAGTATTGGTATCGTTCTTAGTGTGACTTGGTTCGAACCGGAATCTGAAGAACCTGAAAACATTCAGGCTGCTGAAGATTTTAGCAGTTTTGAGGTTGTTTTTTTATAATTACTTGATAGTTTTTTGTCCTTATTTCCTTTATTTCCATATATAAAAGTATATATTTTATGTTCTAGTGGGGTATATACACTAATCCTATCTTTTCGAAAAATGGAGATTTCCCTCAAGTTATGAAAGAAAAGATCGCAGCTAAGAGTATGGATCAAGGATTCCCTAGATCCAGACTATCAGAATTCTCACCTGAAGAAATTGAATTGATTAAGGGAAGTTCTGATTTCTTTGGCATTAACCATTATTCTTTGAGTACAGTATACAGAAACGAATCAGTGTACGGATACCACCCATCCCCGTCTTATCTAGATGACACTGACACAATATCATATATAGACAACTCTTTGGAAGGCGGAGCGTCAGAATGGTTAAAGGTAATATAATACATAACAATGATAGTTAAAGGTGTACTATTTTGCATAGAAAATATTTATACACAAAGTAAATCATATGTGAACCATTGAACGTCAGATATGTAGATAATGCACACGTTCAAGATCTATTTTCTATTAGTTTACCATTATTTGTCACCAGGTCGCGCCATCAGGCTTTTACAAAATCTTGAAGAAAATAAGAGAAGATTATGACAACCCTCCTATTTTTGTCACTGAAAATGGCTTCTCTACACTTGGTGGTCTCGACGACGACGACCGAATTAACTATTATAGACTCTACCTTGACGCAATGTTAGACGCGACTGACGAAGGTTCTAATGTTGCAGTATATACTGCATGGAGTTAAATGGACAATTTTGAATGGTTGAAAGATACACGTAAGAATCAATTTATTAATGAGTATTACATATTTTATAATAATAAATTTGAAATTGACAGTCCCGAGAGAACTCGTACACCACGCAAAAGGGCCTACGTCTATAAAGAAATTATACGTTCACGTTCTCTGGACTTCCATTATGAACCAGACGTGAGTGTTCCAATTAAAATAGAAGACGGTTTCTAAAACAAGAGATCTAGTTTTTGTTTATTATTTTTACGAATAGTTTATTATTTTTACGTGGCCAGTCGTGGCCCAGTCGCACAAGCGTGTGACTGTAAACGACTGGTTGTGGGTGCGATTCCCACTCGAGGAGTGGAAATATTTAATATTTCCATTTTCTTTGCTCTGGTGTCGAGGTGAAGCGCGGCGTTAAGTTCCACCACTTAACACGCAATGCCTCCGAATTCTCCGAAAGCGTGAAGCTAAAAAAAAAATTTTTACGAATTATGCCTAGAGAAATGTTGATAAATCTCTTTTGTCAGAAATAGCCTTCTCCTTATAAGCAATTTGAGAAATAAACAGTGGACATAACAGTAACAATATATTCAGTGAACGAAGTGTTCTAGCACTAAGTGATCTTTGTGATATATTATACTATAAAGATGAATCTTTATGCCTTTTTGACGAAATATTATTGAAATGATCGCAAAGTATGACATTTCGTAACATACACGCTTTTACGATTCGTAACATTTACTTAAAAATGTTATTTTAGTCAAATGCATTATTATGAACCCTTTGCTAATTTCTATTCAACGTAACACCGGCGAAATAAGAAGTAAAAAGTAAACATCATATCTACAAAACTGAATTGAATAATAAATAATATATCTTCCGCATATTTTCATAAAGTGATACTTCACTTTATGAAAATATAACACCTTACTAAATGTGCTTCCTCATGTATATAGAAATACATTACAACTTAGAATTGGCAGTAATCGCTAATATAATAAGACAAGAATTAAATAAGTCAGATTTTCCAATAAATGCAATTATAAGCTTACTAGCAATCCGGTCGAGCTTCACACAGGAGAGATTTCAGCTTATACATTTCTATATTTCTTAGCAAGTAAGAAAGCAAGTAAGTTCCGACATTCCTGCTTCTATTTTATTCGTCTTATTGTGTCTAGCTATCTTACTTCCTTATTTTCTAATAAGATTTAAGATATTCAACAAAATTGTTTTGTATATTCAATTTAATATCTATCTATATCAGTTTAAATGACGCCTCAATTACTTCATTACGATATTGTAATTGAGAATTATATTACAATTGAAAATATGCATTTGAATTACAAATGGTTTGGACAGCTTTTTTGTGAATATTTTTTAAATAATGTAACATATTTCAAACAAATTACTTTGTGTAATTTGTTTGAAATATGTTACATTTGTGCCTGTTTGAAATATGTTACATTTGTGCCATGCCTTTTCTAAGTATATATGCAATTTTTTGTCATAAATGATTCTATTAGTAAAAACTGTATGAAAATCAGCTAAGTAGTTTTTGAGTTTAATGACAAAAGACAGAGAGGTGAAAATAATTATTATTATCCTCTAGGATGTCTCGGGTTCAGAAGAACCCGGTCCTTTGGAAGGTTTGCGTGGGGACACAGGTCCAACACGTAGAGGCCCCTTAGAGATAATAAATCATTTTACTGTGACGCATCAGCCGGGATCCATCTCTGAGTAACTACAGAAAATTGCCCAGAGATGGTCACCGGCTAATGCGTAGGAACTATAGAAAATATGGAAAACTAAACTAGGACTATGGAACGGAGTTTGGATGGACTGAGTACTGGGCTATTGAGTGAGACTACCGGACGTCCGCCATTTCAACAGTCTCAAATTGAGTGGTTGACGGACGGTGACTCGCCTCCCACTAGATGGGCTCCCACAAAGCGGCGTAGTGCTTCGGGCGCAACATCCGCGTGGTCGGCTAAGAGTGTCGAGAGGTGAGCACCGGTTTCACCATCACAAAGGCAAGGCAAGCCAGAGGCGGGGGATAAATATCAATTCCCTTCTGGAGGTCTCAGGTCCGTGGAGTCGCCACTCCCCAACAGCTCGCCACAAGCTGCCCTGCGGCTATTATTATAAATATTATATTATTATAATTATTGTTATAGTAAAGAATTGAGAATTAAAATCGAGAGTTTCGAAGATTTGTTGTTTTATTCTATGCTTATGTCAATTTCCTAAGTAACCATTTTTATGTTATGTACGTTATAGTCTATACATGTCATGTAAATGAATAGGTACCGTTGAAGATATTAAAGTTTTTAAAATAAGGTGGTAGAGCCGCCGTTGCCAACCTGTATGAGACGCAGATGGAAGCAGCCGACGCATCTATGAAAGCCTTAAAATATTGCTTCGTTTGTCGAGTCAGTTCTAATAGCATACTGTGTAACTATCCTCTACCTGTCTATAAAATGTTAAAAATATATATTAATATTTAAAACATTTAAAATATTACTGTGGCTTGTGATACGTCTTGTGGTTAGGACCTTTATTATTGTGTTCGTAATTTTACTGTTTTTTACTCAGTAACATAATAACTTTTATTTCTCTGCCCTATTGAACAAGATCAAGTGCAAGGTCCGTTTCTCAACATGTCAACACTCTTTCTATAATATTTTACTACTTGGCATAATATTTTTTCATAATTTGATTTATTCTGTATAATTAGTAATTTTAACCGGTAGTGTCTGAACACTAGAGATAGAGGAAACCTTCCTGCGTCACGCTAAAAAAACTGGTCAGCTTACTGGACATATGTAACACAACTGTGAAAAGATTTTCTATTTGTAATACAATATTGAAAAGATTTGATTTTCGTATTTGAGCGATGTTGTAAGATTTAGTAGATTTTATTACAATTATATTATTATATAATTAGATTAGTAACACGACCTTTTTGCTTGGTCATCCTATCCTCCTACTTAAAAGACCTAATTATAAACTAAAATTGAAATGAAAACAAATTGCCATTGCGTACAGAAAAATTTAAAAGACTTTTTTTTCATTTATTTATCTAATCAAAGTACAGTCACGAGCATAAATATATTACTATGGACAGATCAACAAAAATATCTCACCCAAGAACGAGTTCAATAATATGTGCTTGCACTTACGTAGCAAAAATATCTGATATTAGCAGGCAGCAAAATAAAGTGACAACTTTCCGAAGCATAAATATGTGACATCAACTAGGCGGCAATAATATCTGCTATAATTAATTTTTAATTTAATTATAATTGTAATATATACATATTCGGAAATTCAACACCTAAGGTGGTGAAATACGGGTTGAAAGTTGTTATAGGGGTCCGTTATTTTTATGTTAGAAGTATAACATTTTGGCTGCTGGTTATTGATTAGAAATTAGTTAATACTTATCAAAGCGATTTTGAAAATTCTACCCCTAAGGTAGCCAAATAGGGGATGATAGATTGAATAATAGTCCATATCATGCATGAATATAATATCATGCACAACATTCATTAGATTTAATGTTGTAGAATTTATTTAAAGGCTTTTAGATAAACTGGTTGTGTGCCTGTAACGTTTAAGAATTGTTTTTATTGAATTTGACATATGCGGCGTTTGACACGATTGCTCCGTTTATCTAAAATACAGTAATTTTTGGGCATTAAAAAAACTGCTAAGATATCATTAATATACGAATGTCAATTTCGCGAGTTTTGACAGCGTTGTGTTAGCTCAGTTGGCAGAGCGGTTGCTTTTTACGGTTACTTTTTACAATTTGTCCACGGTTCGATCCTGATATCCAGCCTATTTTTTTTATTTCCTTTTTTTGTTTCAATTTTTTTTAATTTATTAGATTCTTTCTTATAATTTTTATTTATTTTATCATTTTTTTTATTATAATCATTATTTCAAAATAACGATTCCTCGAAAGGAATACCAGTCAGATATTTATCATAAACGGTTAATTTTCATAAATAGTGTCTTATCGTATTAATGATGATCGCTCGGGATTTCTTTTTAAAAGGGTAAAACGTAATTTTGAAAGTATAATTGTAGTGTATGGCCGTCTACAAATGATATACGCACGACCTAAACGGAACAGGAATACCACTGGCTCACCACTACACCAGTACCGCAGCAGCGCAGGCGCACGTCCACCGTCCACGATGTCTGTCACAAGACTGACACTTTCCCCCACTACTCAATACTGGTGTACATGAGACAATGCTACATATCTATTTAATAGATACAAACACTACATCCCTTCCTTTTTATATATATATATATTTTTTTTTTACTAAATCATCATTATGTAAATATACAGAATTTATAATTTTCAATTAATATACCTATTATATTATTTCTCGCTCATAATATTTATTATAAGTATTTATTATTCTTTAATATCATCTTAATTTAAATCATTCCCTTCCTCCACTGTCTTCCATTGTCCTTCCACCCGCTTTAAGTAAATCACATTTCTTCTCAATCCTTGTCCTAAATCACCACATGTGTTGTGACATCAAGCGTACTTGCAAGTTTCTAGTTTTATCAGTTTCCTTAACCCATACCTTCTTCTTTTCTTCAAACTCCACATGTTTTCCTTCTCTTTTTTTGTCCCTATATTCGTTTCCTTTTCTTTTTGCCGATTTTTTTTTAATTCTTATTCCACCGTTATTCTCTGAGGGATTCATCTCTCTTGTCATCGATATTTTATTCCTGTTCATTGTTCTAAAATAAAGTTCAGACGGAGTTGTAACAGAATGAGGAGTGTAGTTGTACATTATCAGATATCCATATATTGCTAGTTTCATATTCTTTTCCTCTTTTACTTATCTGTAACCTCTTCAATGTGTCCCCGTTCTGATGCTCATCCATTCATTTGGCCAATATAGCACAGTATTGAAGAGTATAGTATTGAAAGTTTTACCAAAATCGCCAACCTCGTTGCTGACAGCTATAGTGGATTGTAAGTAAGTAGGCTAGCCTAGTAAAAAATTCTTCCATTTTTTTTTTTTATAATATGTGCACTCATTATTGTTTTTGTAATTTTAATTTCTTTATAGCGTTTATAACAGCCAATAGTAACAAAATATAATCAGTACATAATAATGCCTCAATAAATAAATTTATTCAATATCTGTCCACGGTTCAGAAGGAGTTCACTGCGTTTTATAGGAGCTTGCAAATGATTCCTTTTAAAATAATTATTTCCTTTTAAAAGTATATTTTCATATTTATAAAATTCATCTTGAAATGCTTGGTACTGCTTTACATATTCACATTGATACACACTCATTAAGTTCCAAACCCCTTTCTGGAGTCGATTATTATTCGATCTTTATTACTATACCAGTATCTCCCAATATTAGCTTTTCCTCTTAGTTTCTGTCTCAGTATTTCTTTAAGAGTCTTTGTTATGGCAGCCAAATTAAGGATCCATTTATTTATTTATGTAGCTTGCTAATCCTAGAAACTTTGCAACTCATCTAATGTTTTTGGTACTCTAAGTTCAGATAAATATTTGCAGAGTGATTTTGCTCATTCGGGTCATAAATTCTATTCATATCTTAATTTTCATTCATATTCAAAATAGTTAATTATCTGTGTTTTGTAAATTCATTAAATTTGATTTAATAACACATAGCTTGCCTTCACTCCTTATAGTAAGACTCTGCCTCTTTCTCATTGATTCCCCAAATATATCGACAATAGAATTTGTAACCTTTCCCACTTTATAAGCATTTTCCGACATTCTTTTTTTTTTTTTTTTTTGAAAGCTCAGGACACATAACTCCGAATACAAATAGTTTTTTATCTGTATAAACCACTTGTTTTGTAGTTAAATATCTCAAATTAGGATAAAGCTCTATTTGATAGAAAGCAAAATATAAATAATATATCAATCTTCGAGAAATATTGTGTTTTATAATTTTAGGTAACAAATTTTCCATGCAAGGTAGGCGGTGATTTACACGTGGAATAGCTGCGCTTGTATAACGCATAGCAATGCATAATGGGATACCCATAGTGACGGTTCGTGTACGTCTTCTATCTTTTATTTTTTTTTTAGTTATTTATTCTTCGGTATTGGTATTCTTCTATATGATTGTATATAAGTAATTTTATTCAGTCTGATTTTAATAGGCTTCTGATTGTAATAAGCTTCGTACGAAATTCTATTTAAATTTAAGTATATTTATTCCCATTTTTAAATTGTTTATATTTACACCCAAATTCAATACCTCTAACTGTGTATTGCTATATGTTTTCCTAGTATATTTCGTGATTTATATGTCCTAGGTAATGTATTTTTATAGTATTGCATTTCTCCTTTTCGTTTATTTTTATTATTGCTTCAAATGACTTCTTTATTACTCTATATTAACGATAGCGTTTTATTTCCATATACGAGTAATATTTAATTGAATTTTCCTTCTTCATTGTAGACAATTACTTTGTTTTTCTTTAGATATTCCTAAGGTCTGTCAGTTAATAAGTTTATCTTGCATAAAGAGTTGGTTATCATTTTTAAATATATATAAAATAGGGGGACCTATTTTACATTTGATTGTTGCATCGTCAGTCATATATATTAAACTTATTAATTTTTAAGACAATTTAGTGTATTTCTCTCTCTGTTGTCGCTTATAGTAATTTTTTGCATATATGTATCTTCCTAATAAATAACAACTTTTAAATCATTAGCAATTGTAATACCTTTACCCAATTTTATTTCATCGCCCATCTTCAATGTTTTTTCTAATCTTTGATTGATATTTCCAATAATTTTATTAATTATATGTTCCTCGCATTGTTTCTCGCATTTACGTTTTCCAGCTTAACTTTTCCTAAGTTTATGAAGAATTTTCCAAAACTTTTCCCTTCTCATATCATGAGGTTGAATAAATGCCTCCTACAAGTCCTGTTTTGTTCCAGGTGGAAGTCATTGTTTAATATACAAATAGCGACCTCAAAACATCAAGATAATCTATTGATACTCTACTTGCTCTCGTTATATTATATAACATTTCTTGAACGCAGTCCAACCAAGGACGCAGTGTAGCTTCTTAATAAGCCTAGCAATATCAGCGACTTCAAAATATATTTGTAGATACCGATTCACACTAGTCACCGTCCAGGTCTAATTTTCCTGGTGGAGGCAGCTGACTCGCCATAGCCTTAAATAGTTTGTGATGATAAGAATTGTATAGAACTCCAATAGAAGCCAGACGAATAATTCCAATTTAAAGAAATCCCACACTTCCAATTTAATGAAAGTTCGTCGAATAATTCCAATTTAATGAAATACCATAATTCCAATTTAATGGAATACCATAATTCCAATTTAATGGAATACCATAATTCCAATTTAATGGAATACCATAATTCCAATTTAATGGAATACCATAATTCCAATTTAATGGAATTCCACACTTCCAATTTAATGGAAGTTCGCCGAATAATTCCAATTTAATGGAATACATAATTCCAATTTAATGGAATTCCCTACTTCCAATTTAATGGAAGTCTGGCGAATAATTCCAATTTAATGGAATTCCAAATTCCCAATTTAATGGAATTACTTATCGGAATTCCAATTTAATGGAATTCCGATGAGTAATTCCAATTTAATGGAATTCCGATGAGTTATTCCAATTTAATGGAATTCCGATGAGTAATTCCAATTTAATGGAATTCCGATGAGTAATTCCAATTTAATGGAAAAGATAGAACTTCAAATTAAATAAAAGTATACAAACTGTACCCAAACCTATTACTTGATATAAATAATGTAATTTAATAAACTTTATTACGTATTTAATACTTCATATGAATACTTACTTAATTTTAATTATGCCCTATGATTCCAACAGAACCAAATTCAACTTTATAAACATTTTAATATAAAAGATTAAAATATCTGTAATATGAGTCATATAATATGTTTGTTTTACATTTTATTATCTATACTATAATAAATCTTTTTAAATAAAATTTCAATTTATTAACATTAGTAGAATGGAGAAAGTAAATATAATAATTAGTAGAATGGGACATGTAAAAGTAATGTATATTAATAAATCAAATTGGAGCGTCCGTCAGCAATATCAAAATAACCGCTTTTTACCAAACATATGTATACACAATAGGTACATCCACCACAGTTTTACTGGCAGACAACTGATGTAACAAGGAGCAACCCAGGCTATTTGTATTTTAGAATTATACATTTTATAATTCCACGCGGACGAAGTTGTAAGCACTGCTAGTCTTAATATATATAAATTACGTGTCACGTTGGTTGTCCGCGATTGACGCTTAAACTACTTAACCAATTTTAGTGAAATTTTATTTTATAATCTATTGTTTGGTCCAACTTAAAAGATAGGATACTTTTTATCCCATAATATTTTAATATTATAATGATAATTTTCTTTAAAAATCTTAATCGTGCGAATGAGACGGAATATTGTGATAATTTAACATATTGTCAAAACTCTGACATAGTGACATTCAGTTATACACTTAGTGTACGTCTCGTAGTTATATCATAAAGTTGACGACATCACGATAATATGAAAAGGTCGCATATTAGTACATTACTAATTGTCACCTGGCCAGACCATGACGTTGGATGATCAATGATAAGTTATAAGTTGTCGTTTAACGATATGGATCATCCATTTGTGTGACGACGTCATGAAATCATCGATCTTATTTGACCAAATCGAAAAACAATTATTTAACCAACCAAAGAAAGGTCCACTAGTTATACATAAAAATGAATTACAATTAGACACACATAATGGTGAAGTAAATAAACGTAATATCAAATATTACATAAAATGATATTATGTATCTATATCCTGTAACCAGCGTTTTAAACCATATTGCAATACAAATCATATGTTTTTTTAGAAATAGGGAACTGTTGAACAATACAAGTCTATGTTATATTAACATTTATAAAATATTACAACTTTAATAATTTTGTATTAATATTTAATAAGTTAGTTCTTCGCTAACTTTACTACAGGCAAATCAAATAATCTCTTATTTCCAACCAATAATACTGTATATTTTTTAAATAAAGAATTGTTGGACAATTCTATGTTACATTAAGATACATAAAAGATTAAATTCAAATTCAAAATATCTTTATTCAAATAGACTTTTGAAAGCACTTTTGAATCGTCAAATGTACAAAAAGCTACCACCGACTCGGAAGGCAGTTCTGCTGAGAAGAGCCGGCCAGAAACTCAACAGTTGCTCTTTTCAAATATATAAATTACAATTTTATTATTTGATACAATGGTAGCTAACCGGCATTGGACTTATTCAGATTAATCCCACGCATTTTTATCCTTTAAATACTCTTCTACAGAGTAATAAGCTTTACTTATTGAAGTATTTTTTACAAAGATTTTGAATTTCTCTAGTGGTAAATCTAAAACAAGCTGTGGAATTTTATTATATATGCGTATACTCCGACCCATAAAAGATTTATTTACCTTTTGGAGACGATAACGTGGCGTTACAAGTTTATTTTTATTTCTTGTTCCTATAGTATGTATGTCACTGTTTTTAGCAAAGCACAGAACATGTTGTCGGATAAATAAAATATTATAGTATATATACTGTGAGGCGACTGTAAGTATATCTATGTCTTTAAAAACATCTCGCAAAGAATCTCTGGCTCTTATATTATAAATGGATCTTACGGCTCTTTTTTGAAGAATAAATATTGAATTAATTTCTGCAGCACTTCCCCTTAAAACTTTAATATAATGTATTTTTGTATTATTGTTAATATCATTTAATAAGTAAGTTAGATCTACGATAACTTTACTAAATGCAAACCAAATCAAATACCGTCTTGTTTGCGATCTTTGTACTCGTATATAGTTATATAACCTAGCTGACATTAATAATAATTATAATAAAAAGTACGTAGGGTTACATTTTCTGATTACATTTAATAATATATTTATTTCTTGTTTATTGTAATAAGAAGTAAGATATAATTAGATATTTTTCATTATCTCTAATCATTTTATTAACTTCTACCCTCCTTTCTTTTTTTTTTTTAATAATTACTATTTTACCTTTATCCTCGTCGCCATTTGTAGTGTATGGCCGTCTACAAATGATATACGCACGACCTAAACGGAACAGGAATACCACTGGCTCACCACTACACCAGTACCGCAGCAGCGCAGGCGCACGTCCACCGTCCACGACGTCTGTCACAAGACTGCCACTTTTCCCCACTACTCAATACTGGTGTACATGAGACAATGCTACATATCTATTTAATAGATACAAACACTACAATATGAAAAATCTAAAAATCATACTTATATTAAAAATGCGAAAGTCTGTTTGTTTGTCTGTCACGCTTTCACGGTTAATATACCGGTCCTATTTTGATGAAATTTAGAAGGAAAGTAGTAAAAATTGCTTGGCCTACTTATTTTTTTTAAAATCAACCTCTAAGGGGTTTAAAAAGGGATAACAGTTTATATGAAAAATCTACACCGCTTGACAGATTGTAATGAATTTTGGCATAAATATAGTTGATAATCCAAGGTTAAACACTTTATTTTTCAAAAATCCATCCCTGAGTGTTGCAATACAACGAAACGCTGTGTAGTTCTCGCAGTGAAACAATAAAAAATATAATGAACAACAACAAAAAATTAATAGATTAAAATTAAATAAAAAACTGGACTGAATGTTAGGACCAATCCGTGAAGTTTTGGTTAGTAAATTTACAACGTTGTCAAATTTGGCGAAATTGACATTCGTATTGAGTCCTGGCGCAGGGGCACGAAGTGTGACTATAAACTCAGAAAATGGAGTGACTTAACATTAAGTTTCCGCTGCCAACCCTGCTGTGTGGGATATAGCGTGACATTTGTATACTAATGAGATTTAGGCAGTTTTTTTATTGTCTAAAAAAGGGAGAAGGACATTTTCTAAAAATGAAACCTAGCTAAATCGAATTTTCTCCCCCGACAGGAGGGTACATACTAAATTTCATTAAAATCGTTGAAGCCGTTTCCGATATTCAGATTATATATAAATATAGACAAAAATTGCTCGTTTAAAGATATAAGATATCAGGTAACCGAGCTCCGCTCACGGTATTTTTTATAAAAACGTTATTTTGAGAGTATAATTATAATTAAAAGATTGATATTATAAATAAAATTTATAATAAATTAAAACAAAAAATGAAAATACAAAAAAAATATAATTTAAATTTAAAAAATAAAATGAAAATATATATTAAACGAAATGAAAAATGTAAAATAAATTAAATTATACACATAATAAATTAAAACAAAAAATAAATAAAATAAAAATAAATTAATTAAAACAAAAAAATAAAAATAAAATAGACCGAAATCTGTCAGGATCGAACCGTAGGCATTTGGTTTGTAAATTATCCATTCTCCCACCTGAGCTATTGCACCGTTTTCATAAGTGCCGAAATTGACGTTTGTATAATAATGATATTTTAGTATTTTGTAATATATATGCTAAGCTTCATAATTATCGTTTGAGCCGTTTCAGTTATTTATGTTTAATAAAAATGTATATTTTGTAAATGTCATTTTGTAAATTTCAATTCTTTTCAATTAGACCGTAGTAACTGAAAACTTATTTTTGTTAAAAAGGTCAGATAGATTTTGTTAAAAAATACCACTAAATTGTGGATCCCAAAGTGGGAAGATGAACTCAATGTGAATGATCATAAGAGTAGTGGTCGGTCTAGAAAAACAACTGGTTTTCTGGACAATTATTTTTTTTTTAACCCGCACAGAGAAGGGTAGACGGAGGGAACCTAATGTTAAGACATTCCGTTCCTCATTTTGCGCCCAATTCTGGAGCCATTACGCGTAAAGTGGCGGAACTCAACACCGTGTTTTGCCTCTTCACCAGAGCGAAGAAAATGGAAATATTTAATATTTCCACTCTTCGAGTGGGGATCAAACTCACAACCAGTTATGTTTCAGTCACACTTTGTGCCACTGCCACGACTAGCCCCTAGTAGTTGTAACCATTTGTTGAATCATATACATATCTGGTTGGGAGGTAGAGCCATTCATCCTATTTAGTAATTAAATTTGATAAAAAGACGTAGATTTTATGTAAAAAATAGTTTTTTTACAGCACTATACATAATATAAAACTTATTACTATATTTAAATTGTAAGGATGTCAGATAATATTGCCGTCTAGTTGATGTCATATATTTATGTTCGAAAAGTTGTCACTTTATTTTACTGCCTTTTAATATCAGATATTTTTGCTACGTAAGTGCAGGCATATATTATTGAACTCGTTCTTGGGTGAGATATTTTTTTTAATCTGTCCATAGTAATATATTTATGCTCGTGACTGTACCCTTTAGGTTAAAACAGCTCTTAACGTCATTGCTGTAATTTTCTTTAAAAGTGTTTGCTTGAGAAATGAGTATAGAGAAAACAAAACTATCGTTCTATGTAAATTTTAGCTACTATAATAAAAAAAAACATCAGCTACATGCTTTTTTCTGTATGGCAGGGCAGTCTGAGAGAACCTAATGTCAAGATACTCCATTCTTCTCTGTAATAATATATACTAGCGGAAAAAATTAAAGGATCATAAAAAAATTCCAAACCTTTTGAGGTTTTTAACCGGCTGTTTTTCCTCAAAAATGGTCGCATTGAAATTAAAAAAAACACATATTTTAAAGGTTAAAGTTTCTAATTTTGAGATCTTAAGATGAAAAAAAAATTCAAACGACGTGTCCCGCTCTATTCTAATGAATACCGAGAGAGAAAAGAAATCGTCTTTTTTTAGTTCTTCTTTTTGGTCTAAAAAGTTGGAACATTTTTTTTAATTAATCATATTTTTTTAATTAATTAATCATATATGGATTGGATAACTTAATTAATATATTATTAATTTATTATTTAAGTGATAACAAATTTAAATTTTGAATAAGTTTTATTAAAGAATATAACTAAATTTTGAAATTGGATTATTCAAAACAACGTAAGTCGACGTAAGTAAAATCACAAAATATTATGGTCCATAAATATGATTACAATATTTTTCTATGACTTTATTTATATTTTTTAAAATACTTACTTTTACTTTCTAACAACCATATAATTTTGTTTATTTGATTAATAGCTTTAAGGAATATAGTATATATCAACAATAATAAGTAAGCAAAAGGGGAAAGTAAAGGTAGCCAAGTGTCACCACCAATGGTCAATTCAGTCAGCTCTTGTCATGCAAAAGATTAAAGGTAACAAAGATATGGGTTCAAGTGATAAGATAGTCCATTTTTTCAACATTATTTTTAGTTAATTATTGACCTATAAAGCAATGGCATCATGTTTTAAAACTATGAATAAAGCTAAATATTTTACGAAAATACTAAATGCAAAGAAATCTGCATACACGAGATATATACCCGATCTTCATGTACATATGTCTCGCTCCATTAAATCCATACTTTTATTATAAACGCGAATGTCTGTGTGTTTGTCTGTCACGCTTTCACGGCTGTTCTATTGGTCCGATCTGGATAAAATTTAGAATGAAAGTAGTAAAAATGAATGGGTCTAATATAGGCTACTTAGTTTTTCAAAAAACAACCTCTAAAGGGTTGAAATAGGGGATGAAAGTTTATATGAAAAATCTACACCGCTTGACCGATTGTAACGAATTTTGGCATATATAATCCGAGGTTAAACCTAGGCTACTTTATTTTTTAAAAATCCACCACCGAGGGTTGCAATATACCGAAACAGCCACGTAGATCACGCGGCGAAGCCGCGAGCGGGCTGCTAGTACAAAATACTTTGATGAGAGTATTTATGCAACAAAATTGTTTTAGCACATTTGTAAACTTTCATTTTTTAAATTATAACATGAAAATATATTTACAAACAGTAGGTCTCGTTTCATTTTTCCTAAGGTAATAATATCATCTTTCCCTTATACATATCAAATAAATAACGCACTGAAGCATCCTTTGAGGTTCTTAGCTGAAATACTTAACATGTTGATTGCCAACGCGGTCAGTGCTGACCGAAGGCTAACCCTACAGGCCAAGCAAAAATCACATTTCTATCCAAATGTCACTATTTGTGACGTCATTGAACGTCGGTCAGCACTTGAAATTGTCGTCTTACTTCCAAGTATTTTCCATTTTTCAAAAACCATTTTTTTTTTAGAGTACTGATGACGACGTATGATTTTTAATTAGATAGCAGTGTCCTACGGCCTGTATTAATGAATCAAAATCTGATACCGCGCTCAGCACTGACCGACGCGGCCCGAACGGAAAGTCTCATTGTCGACCAGCATTGAGTGACGTGGCCCGGACGGGAAGTAGCATAATTTTTCTTAACGTTGAACGTGTTAAATCAATACCCTCATACTGAAGATAGTGAACGTGAAGATATTTATTATTTAGAATCACTTTTTGTTCACTAGAGCCACCCGGCACCCTCTCGGCACCACTCGTTATCGACAGGTGGTCCACGAGTGGACCTCGCGTGGTCAACGAGTGACGTACGACATTATTTTACAAAATGCTTTAGATTTAGTATTTGGACACACAGGTTTGTTTATCTAAACAATCATAATTGTAATTTATTCTATTTTGCACAAAAACAATGTCAAATAAAAAGCGTGGCAAGCGTGGCCCTTCACCACCTATCTTGGCTTAGCTAGCTTTATGACTGCATTAAAGGAGGCCGCGGAGCGGATGCGCGAGACTAGCGTCAATGCAAATCCGCTCCGCCGTCGGAGGCCAGGGAGTAGGAGAAGGCGGTACCCGCATCTCCAACTCCCCCTACCCTAGAGGAGCTACCGCGGGAGGGTTCTGGTAAGATCCTCCTGCAAAAGTCATCGAGGCTGCGGGTGCTCTGGAAGAAACCCCAGAGCACCCTGAAGGCGACGGTGGGCCACAGAAGGTGGGCCATCCACCGAGGCGTCGTAGTAGAATTCGCGAGCGAACCTGCGACGTCTCAAGACGGTGGAGAGGGTTTCCGCTGGGTTTTAGTGGGTAGTATCGGACTTTCCGGTGAGTCCCACAGTATCCGTATGTAAGGCAGGTCTGCCTGCTTTGCGTACGGATGATCTGCGTAAACGCATTTCCCAGCGACAAAAAAAATATATATATTTTCATTCAACCCTCCATAGTCATCTTGAATGTACGCTTAGTTATCTAATTAGATCGCTGATAGATACAACAGTGTAACAAGAGAGAAACTGTAACAGGGGTCCTAATTCTACATCACATGTTTAATATCTTGATTATTATACATCAGTGGCAGTACATTATTGTGGCCAGTCGTGGCCCAGTGGCACAAGCGTGTGACTGTAAACGACTGGTTGTGGGTTCGATTCCCACTCGAGGAGTGGAAATATTTAATATTTCCATTTTCTTCGCTCTGGTGCCGAGGTAAAGCGCGGCGTTAAGTTCCGCCACTTAACACGCAATGCCTCTGAATTCGGTGGAAAGTGGGGAACGGAGTGTCTTAACACTAGGTTCCCTCTGCCTACCCTGCTGTGTGCGGGATACAGCGTGAAGCTAAAAAAAAAAAAAAAAAAAAAAAAAAAAAAAAAAAAAAAAAAAAAAAAAAAAAATTATACATCAACAAAACATGGTACCCAGGTTGATAACGTTCCATTTTCTTAAATGTTCCATTTTTCGAAGGTTCGAACGTCTCATTTTTTTTAATGAAGCTGAAGAACTCTTATAAAGACGTTGTTTTTTATTTCTTACAGTTAAGCATCCAATATTAGTTGAAGAAATTTTGCTAAAGCATAATTTCTAGTTTCGTTTATAGTTGATCTATTTATTATTTTTTCAAAAACGACGTGACAGTCTTTAAAATCAAGCATATGTGCTCAGTAATGGAGCTCAGACTTAATACAAGTGTTCAAAAAAAAATTTGAATTCGTCTTGTTGTTTCAAAGAATAGCAAAGAGACAGAAAGAAATACTGACAAATGAAAAAAGGTCAGCGAGATGCTGAATCTTGATGTAGCAGACGGCGAAATCAGAATAAAAGAAGTAGAGAGTGCCATAAGAAGTCTGAAATGTGGTAAGGCAGCGGGAGCAGATGGAGTTACTACTGAGATGATCAAATATGGTGGGCCGCGCGTCTTGGACCTGTTCTTTCATCTGTGCAATTTATGCTGGAAGAAAGGGGAGGTCCCAGATGATTGGCGAGGCGCAGTCATCGTGCCTTTGTATAAAGGCAAAGGTTCACAGATAGACTGTGCAAGCTATAGGGCTATCAGTTTGATTAGCTTAGGTAGTAAAATTTATGCTAAAATTTTAGCGAGAAGAATGCAAGAGAGATCTGAGAGGCTGTTGTGGGAGGCCCAAGGAGGTTTTAGACCTGGAAGAGGGTGTATGGACCAGATCTTCTCCCTCCGCATGATCACAGAAAAATTTTTGGCTGTAAACCAAAAAGTTTTCTGTGCTTTTGTGGATTTGGAGAAGGCATTTGACAGAGTTGTGCGAAAGAAGTTATGGGAGATACTGCCTCGGTACAATGTGAACGGACCCTTGTTGCAGGCTGTAAAGTCTCTTTACCGAGATCACTCAGCCTGTGTACGAGTAGGAGCTGGCATGTCGCCTCGGTTTGATATTCAATCGGGTGTCAAACAGGGTTGTGCCATGTCAGCTTGGCTGTTCAATTTGTACTTGGATAGTTGTCTCCAAGGAGTGAAAGAAAGTGATATGGGAGTGAAAGTGGGTGACCTGAAGGTAAACTGCCTGTTGTACGCAGATGATGCAGTGCTTATTGCATCATCAGAATGCGAGTTGCAGGCATTGGTCACCATCCTGAAAGATGGGTGTGAAAATAATGGTCTAAGCCTGAATGCGAGTAAAACTAAGATTCTGGTATTTGAAAGGGACGAAGAAAGAACGGAATGTAAGATCATGGTTAACAGAAAGAAATTAGAACAAGTGAATGAGGTGGTATATTTGGGAAGTATGTTTAGCAGAGATGGAAGATATGATATGGATGTTGAAAGGCGTATTGCTGCCGGTAACAGGGTTAACGGTGCCCTCGCTGCGTTGATGCGACGGCGGAACGTGAGCATAGCCGCACGTTTAGCTGTGCACAATGCAGTGCTGGTACCGACGCTGCTATACGGCAGCGAAACGTGGGTATGGCAGAAGAAGAATGAAAGAAAGATGAATGCTGTGGAGATGAGATCTCTTCGAAAGATGTGCGGAGTCAGCTTAGCTGACCGAATCCGCAATGAAGAGATACACAGAATGGCAGGTATTAGCGAGAACGTCATAGTAAGAATGAAGAAGGGCGTGCTCAGGTGGTTTGGGCACGTCGAGAGGATGAGTGATGGAAGAATGGTAAGAAAGATTTATGAAGCAAAGGTGAGTGGTAAGCGAGGCAGGGGGAGACCTCGGTTGACCTTCGAAAACACAGTATCGATGATACTGGAGGAAGGTCACGTAAAAAGCATGAGGACCCCCCGGAGGGCGTGTATGAAGAGGTTGATGACTGTGGACGAGGCGAAAGAAGTATGCAGGGACCGTAGCGTTTGGCGCTCCGTTCTCTCTGACTACCCCGCAAGGGATACAGCGTGAAGCTAAAAAAAAAAAAAAGAATAGCAAAGAGACAGAAAGAAATACTGACAAATGAAAAAAGGTAGAAACTCGAGTCATCAGTACTTTTGATTGTATAGTGTTTCGTCATTGTAATTGAATATTTGAAATTTATTTAATTTAAGTAATTAATCTCATGTTTATGTTATGAGTGTATTTTTTCCGTACGTTATTATCACTACCATATTTTTAAATTTGTAAGTCTAATCTTGTGCGTCATCGGGGATACATTGTATAATTGTAATTAAAACAATAAACTTTACAGGAACAAACATTACAGGAATTGGATGGATTGGAACAAACATTACAGGAATTGGATGGATGGACGCGTGACTGATTAACAGATTTTAGTAGAGTAATTTTTTTTATTATTCAAATATATATGACACAAAATACTTGCTAAATAAAAAAACTGTGCTTATTAACTTTAATGAATATATATTGTATTGTTATAATTGTGGCAAGTCGTGTCCCAGTGGCACAAGCGTGTGACTGTAAACGACTGGTTGTGGGTTCGATTCCCACTCGAGGAGTGGAAATTATATTTCCATTTTCTTCGCTCTGGTGTCGAGGTAAAGCGCGGCGTTAAGTTCCGCCACTTAACACACAAGCCTCCGAATTCGGCGGAAAGTGGGGAACGGAATGTCTTAACAGTAGGTTCCCTCTGCCTACCCTGCTGTGTGCGGTATACAGCGTGAAGCTAAAAAAAAAAATATAATCAATACGCATATCACTGCACAAGTGCACATATAATCAGTACTTAGTGACCAAGCTCCGTTCGGTATTTCTTCTTGAGAAATCGTGATTCTGAAATTACGATGATAATAAAAAAATATGTAACAAATAATAATTATAATACAAAAAAAATAAATAAATTTATTACAACAAAAAAAATAGAATAAATAAATAGAGCGGATGTCAGGACTGAATTGAATTTCTGGTTTGTAAATTGCTGAAAGCTGAGCTAAAAAACTGAACTGTTAGAACAATGTTAATTGATGCGAAATTGACATTCGTATACTAATGAGTTTGAGCAGTTGTTTTATAGCCCGAAATCCGAGAGAAATAATATTTTCTAAAAATACAACCTTGCTAGATTTAATTTTTCCCCCGAAACCCCCTACATATTAAATTTCAAGAAAATCATTGGAGTCGTTTCCGAGATTCAGATTATACATTTATTTATACAAGAATTGCTCATTTAAAGATATAAGATATAAGAGTTTATCTATTCTTCTATATAGAGTCATCAAGTTAAAAAAAATTATCAGAAAACATTTATTAATTAATTCAGTCAGTAAAATAATATCATTTTTGTAAATTCACTAAAGTTTTAAAGGTCTTTCAAGCTCAATGATCAATCTTATTTGTCGAAGTCTATTATGTGAAATGAATGTCCCAAAATTGAGTACAATTAAGTGACGCGTGAAACAAATTCCAAATTATCGCTATATATATAAATTAGAATTTACACTTACATCTGATCCATCAGAGTATGAACTTAAAATTTACGAAATAAAGTGTAATTCAAATTCAATAATTAAAAATTGTAACGTCAAAGATTATATTTTTAGTTCGGTTCATATTTAGAGCGTGTTTGTTGCCCACGAACCTGCGAAGCCTGAAAATATATACATATATTTTTTTTAAATATGCCAAAAAAACTCGATATTAATCCGCTATTTTCCACTAATACGTACGTTACCTTATAAAACTTCATAGCGTAATATTAATTATACTGCGTTAACATTTCACTATTTATTGTTAAGTTAATTTAAATTATAATTTTATTTTATTTTTGTCGTAAGTTCGTGTATGTGGCCGTCCATAGAATGCTTACTCACTAATGAATGAAATATACATGTTTTTTGAAAGAAGCTCACATTATCTTTCACCACAGGGCGTCGATGATGGAGCTTAAGATAACATATCTAGTTGCATTTAGATTTTATCAAAACATTACATAAGTTATGTTCAGAATATATTTACCTTAAAATTGTCAAATTATTCTGAAATCGTAACAAACAATGATAAGAATTATAACGGCGATATGTCGATCATTTTCAATTATGGTTAAGATAAAAAGAGGAAAATGGTAAAAAAGGAGGTATTTAATGAAATTCGGCTCACTATAGATCACTACTGCCTACCAGTGGGCACACGCAGCAACATGCAGCGAGTTACCATATTGATGTGAGTATCCCTTTGAATAACAGCGAAATGAGTGTTAATAATCAAATTATAAAAAAAAGTGAAAAATATATATTAAAAAAAAACTTAAATAACATGTGTAGCAAAAATTAGAGAAAATAAAATAATCGTTTTGCATATCTACAAAATATATTCTTTATAAAATTGTGATCCTTTATAATGTGCATAGTATAAAATATATAAGAGTTTCGTTTTTATTAAGATATAACTCTTAACTTGCAGGTTATTGAGCTTAACTTGCTTTGCCTCTATTGAGAGCAAAGCTGCAAATCGTCACGAAGTTAGAAAATTCCCCGAAAGTTTGTTGTTTGGAACAGCTACAGCATCTTATCAAGTAGAAGGAGCTTGGAACGAAGATGGTAATATTAAGAACAATGGTATTGTATAAATCAAATAAAATAAAATATATTAAAAACTGTGTTTTTGTAGGTAAGTCTGAAAATATATGGGACAACTTAAGCCATAGAGAAGAGTGTGCTATCAAAGAGTGTCATACGGGTGACGTAGCAGACGACTCTTATCACCAATATAAGAGAGATGTGGAGATGATGCGAGAATTAGGTCTTAACTTTTATAGATTTTCCCTATCATGGGCTAGAATTCTTCCAACTAGTTTTCCCAACAAAATCAATGAAAAAGGAGTTGAATACTACAACAATCTGATTGATGAAATGTTAAAATACAACATCACGCCCATGATCACATTATACCATTGGGACTTGCCACAAAAATTGCAAGATTTAGGAGGATGGAGTAATCCCTATATTGTTGATTGGTACACTGATTACGCTAGAGTCGTTTTTGAGTTGTTTGGAGATAGAGTTAAATACTGGTTTACAATTAATGAGCCTCGTGAAGTTTGCTATCAAGGATATGGTTCAAAAACCATGGCGCCTATGCTAGAAATGTCGGGATACGCCGATTATATGTGTACTAAGAACTTGTTAGTAGCTCACGCAAAAACTTATCACATGTACCATGATGAGTACCAACCGAGTCAAGGCGGAAGTATTGGTATCGTTCTTAGTGTGACTTGGTATGAACCTGAATCAGAAGAGCATGCTCAAGCTGCAGACGATTTTAACAGTTTTGAGGTACATCTCTCTCTCTAATCCAATTTACTAATTTTTGCCTGATTGTCTTTTAATTTTGCCTGATATATTTTTGTTTAATTTATTTCTTTGTGTTCTAGTGGGGTATATACGCTAATCCTATCTTTTCGGAAAATGGAGATTTCCCTCAAGTTATGAAAGAGAAGATTGCAGCTAAGAGTATGGACCAAGGATTTCCTAGATCCAGACTGCCAGAATTCTCACCGGAAGAAATTGAATTGATTAAAGGAAGTTCTGATTTCTTTGGCATTAACCATTATACTTCGAGTATAGTATATAGAAACGAATCAGCGTACGGCTACTACCCATCCCCGTCTTACCTGGATGACACTGACACAGTATCATATAAAGACAGCTCATGGGAAGGCGGAGAGTCAGTCTGGTTAAAGGTAATATAACACATAATAATGATAGTTAAAGTGCACTATTTTGCATAGGAAATAGTTATACACTAAATAAATCCTATGCGAATAGGTTGCAAGCCATTGATCGTGACTATATGAGTTAATTAGTACTTAGGCAGATAGTTAGATAGCGTACACGTTCAAGATTTATTTTCTATTATTTTACCATTATTTCTCACCAGGTCGTGCCATCGGGCTTTTACAAATCCTTGAAGAAAATCAGAGAAGATTATGGCAATCCTCCTGTATTTGTCACTGAAAATGGCTTCTCTACAAGTGGTGGTCTTGACGACGACAACCGAATTAACTATTATAGACTCTACCTTGACGCAATGTTAGACGCGATTGACGAAGGTTCTAATGTTGCAGTATATACTGCATGGAGTTTAATGGACAATTTTGAATGGCTGGAAGGATACACGTAAGAATCATTTTATTAAAGAGTACTACAGTATTTTATAACAATAAATTACACAGCTTTTTATTTTATATAAAATGAACTGAAATTTAATTATATATTTCCTTTCATTTTCAGAGAAAGATTTGGTTTGTACGAGGTGGACTATGAGAGTCCCGAGAGAACTCGTACACCACGCAAAAGTGCCTACGTCTATAAAGAAATCATACGTTCACGTTCTCTGGACTTCCATTATGAACCGGACATGAGTGTTCCGATTAAAATAGAAGACGGTTTCTAAAACAAGAGATATGTAGTATTTCGAAATAAATTAAAATGAATATAAGCCTAATTTTTGTTTATTATTTTTACAAATTATGCCTAGAGAAATATTCAGAAATCTCTTTTTTTCAAAAATAGAATCTTTGTAAGTAATTTGAGAAATAAACATAGAGATTAGAGAACATAACAGTGATAATACATTTAGTGTACGGAGTGTTCTAGCACTAAGTTCTAAGCCTTTTTCGAAATATTATTGAAATTATCGCGAAGTATCGGTTAAAAAATTTAACTATTATATATATACATGTATACATTTTAATACATTACCATACTTTAATGAAATTTGAATCATAAAAAATATAAAAATAAAAAAGTCGATGGCACCATAAAACTAAACCATACTTAAATAAATATAAATATTTACGTATAAGATTACTCTTCCCTTATTCATTGAATAACTGATAGATAATGCACAGCCGAAACTACAGAGCATAGGACTGACAGCGTAGAACGTAAAGCTGAAGTTTGACAGTATTTACAAATAGTATTTTTGAGAGTGTTAGGTATTTCCGGTAGAACGATCGTCGAGTCGATATTTTTAAGAGAGAATTCTAAATTTCCCACGGGAATTAATTCCTTCTAAGCCTTCTAAGCCTCAGTCCACAGATACGAAGTATCGGGCGTACACTTGTACTACTTACTATAAAACAGGCTAGAATACATTATATTAAATACAATACTTCAAATACAATTAGAAATTAGTAAGAAATATGTGATGTATGAAAACGGTTCACTAAATATACTCTATATAAGAGACAGATAGACAGTGTTCATTTATGCATATTAAAATTTAAATCACTTGGTTGAAGAACGCTATGCCGTATTTTATTATTTTTATGACTGAATTTAATATTTATTATTATTTATACTAAATTAAAACAATCATTAGATATTTAACGTTAATTCTTAAAAAAAAACATTATACAAGTCATTTGTAAAAAATGTTAAATAGTTTAATTAATGGCCCTGTTGTTCCTTAGTTGTTGCTACTTTAAGCATCCGCGATGTTTACTAACATAAAATTACTCAACTCAATTTCCTAAATGTCTGAATAACATTTATAATATTAAAAAGCAAAAAATAAATATGTTTTAAATAAATATTTCCCTTTATAAACATGACTTTTACTGAATTTTTGAATGACGATTTTGTGTATGTATGTGGACGTCTAATCAATATCGTCGTCTTCCTCTCAATACATTACATATGTTTTTGGTAAGAAGATTGGCGTTTATCTTTTGACATAATATTTACGATGAATATTAAGATAAAATATCTGTAGATGTTCTTGCACTTATATTTTATCAAAATATTATATAACTGCGTTTTCAAAATATTTTCAACTTGTAGCGGCGTGAAATTACTTTGAAATCTACGTAATCTAAAATATTCGAAGATAAAAAAGTTAAATGATAAAAGGAGTTATTTAAGAGAGTTCGGCGCATAGTGGATCTGCATCATAGTGGATCGGCATCTGCCTACCAGTGGGCAATTATGGAGCGAGTTACATTTTTAACGTAAGCGTCAGTTTAATTAATATATTTGTGGTAGAAGTTTCAGAAAACATAGAATTGTTTGTATAAATATTAAAATTCAAAAATATAAATAAGGAAATTCACTGTTTTTTGTAGGAAACGTAAATATTAGAACTTTACGCCTTCATTTTTAATTTCAGTATAAAAAGTGATTTGCAGGTTATTATGTCTCGCTTGCGTTGCTTCTATCGAGAGTAAAGCTGCAAATCGACATGAAGTAAGAAAATTTCCAGAAAACTTTCTGTTTGGAACAGCTACAGCGTCTTATCAAGTTGAAGGAGCGTGGAACGAAGATGGTAACTTTAAGAAAAATAATAATGTATAAAACAAATTAAAAATTATATCTATATTACTAGTTGTTGTTTTTCAGGTAAATCCGAAAATATATGGGATACTCTTAGCCATAGAGAAGACTGCGAAATCGCAGAATGTCATACAGGTGACGTAGCAGATGACTCCTATCACCAGTACAAAAGAGATGTGGAGATGATGCGAGAATTAGGCCTTGACTTTTACAGATTTTCTTTGTCATGGAGCAGAATTCTTCCGACTAGTTTCCCCGACAAAATAAATGAAAAAGGAGTAGAGTACTACAACAACCTGATAGACGAGATGTTGAAATACAACATCACGCCCATGGTCACCTTATACCATTGGGACTTGCCACAAAAATTGCAAGATTTAGGAGGATGGAGTAATTCCCATATTGTTGATTGGTACACTGATTACGCTAGAGTCGTTTTTGAATTGTTTGGAGACAGAGTTAAATACTGGTTTACAATCAATGAGCCTCGTGAAGTTTGTTATCAAGGATATGGTGGAAAATCCAAGGCACCATTGCTAGATATATCGGGCTATGCAGACTATATGTGTACTAAGAATTTATTAGTAGCTCACGCAAAAGCTTATCATATGTACAATGATGAATATCGACCGATTCAAGGAGGAAGTATCGGTATAGTGCTTAGTGTCACTTGGTATGAACCTGAATCAGAAGAGCATGCTCAAGCTGCAGACGATTTTAACAGCTTTGAGGTATATCTCTCTCTCTAATCTAATTTACTAATTATTTTTTGATTGCCTTATAATTTTGCCTGACATTTTTGTCTACGTACATAACATTTATTTTTTTGTATTCTAGTGGGGTATATACGCTAATCCTATCTTTTCGGAAAATGGAGATTTCCCTCAAGTTATGAAAGAAAAGATCGCAGCTAAGAGCATGGATCAAGGATTCCCTAGATCCAGACTACCAGAATTCTCACCTGAAGAAATTGAATTGATTAAGGGAAGTTCTGATTTCTTTGGCATTAACCATTATACTTCGAGTAAAGTATATAGAAACGAATCAGTATATGGCTTCTACCCATCCCCGTCTTACTTAGATGACATTAATGCAATATCATATAAAGATAGCTCCTGGGAAGGTGGAGCGTCAGTTTGGTTAAAGGTAATATATTTTTATTAGTTATCGAAAATTTCATAGGTTTTTAAAGTATTTAAAAATATAGCATTCTCTCTTGCTAAACGATTCTTCGTAGAAGGTTAGGGTAGAGGAAATTTTTAAAAATCTCCCTACAGAGATGCTAACAACAAAAATAAGTTGCAATAAAAAAGTGTATAAGAATTTTGACGTAGTTGGTGGATGCATGAACGCATGACTTAGTGGTCAGAGCGCTTGAACGGTCTTCAGGAGGCGTGGATTCGAATCCCGCTGCGTTCAAATTTTTATTCGCATTTTAAATGTCAATTTCATATGTTATTAACACATATTTAAAAAAAGAGTATTTATAACAATAGAAATAAATAAATAAATAAAATATGAACATTCAAACAATGAAAAGTCACATTACAAGAACATAATTACTAAACATACAATTCTTTTTAAAGGTTGTTCCATCCGGTTTCTACAATTGCTTTAAAAAAATAAGAGAAGATTATGGCAACCCTCCTGTTTTTGTAACTGAAAACGGTTTCTCTACACGTGGAGGTCTCGACGACGACGACCGAATCAATTACTACAGGCTCTACCTTGACGCAATGTTAGACGCAATTGAAGAAGGCTCTGATGTCAGATTATACACTGCATGGAGCTTAATGGATAATTTTGAATGGATGCAAGGATACACGTAAGAATCTGTTTATTATGTTTTCACAGCGCAACACACAACTCTAACAGGATAGACAGTTAGGAATTGTCTTAAATCTAAATTGTATGCTTGATTTATATAGTTATTTATTTTATACGGTAATAGCGTCGATAAGTTTCTTTTGTTCAAAATAAGGGACTAAATTTTGCTTTGTAATATTCTAGTATTTCAATTTATATTTTTATGCAGCTTTTCAGCAAGTTTTTTTTCAATGAAAATGTAAGAGCGAGTGAAGACACTCCGTCCTCCATTGTTCGCCGAAAGTCGAGATATTACGTAGTTACTAGCAGAAGTCAACACCGCGCTTTGTCTTGCCAGAGCGCGGTAAAAAAGATAATTTACATAATTTTTTCTGAGTGCAACCTACAAACAGTCGCGTTTACGGTTAGATACCGGTCTCGCGATTATAAAGATAACCTCTATAGTTGTGTAATTTTATTTATCCTTAATTTTATATTCTTTTCAGGGAAAGATTTGGTTTGTATGAAGTAGACTATGAAAGCCCAGAGAGAACTCGTACACCACGCAAAAGTGCTTACGTCTATAAAGAGATCATACGTTCACGTTCTTTGGACTTCCATTATGAACCAGATGTGAGCGTTCCATTAAGTATTGAAGACGGTTTTTAAATTGGATTGTAAGTTACGTTTTAAATAAAGCACAAAATGAAAAATATAAAAAAAAAATCTTTTCATTGCTATTCCCTTTGGTAAGAACAAATTATTTTTGAAAGATAATGGGTGTATTAATTTCAGTATTAATTTTATAATAATATTTTCCGTGATTATAGAATAGTAATGAAGCATTGCTTGTATTTTTGCCTAAAAAAAAGATTTAGCGTGTTGTATTCATAAACATATCGATGTACTAACTTATAATATAAGGTAACTATGCCACTTATACTAGTACCTTTTATAAGTATATAAGTAAGCCATTATATAAGTATAATGGCTATTATATTCTTTGGTCGTGCCATAACTTAGGAATGGCTTTAGCAATTACATTCAGCTTTTTTTTAATTTTAAATAAAAAAAAATAAGAAAACATATAAAAAATTGAACGCAACGGGATTCGAAACCACGTCTTGTATTTTTTAATTTCCTAAAGTGTGTGAATAAATAACACTTTAAAATATTAAAAGTATACATATAACTTTTTAATTTATTAAATTTCTAATTGTTTTCTAAACGGCTAAAACAGAAGAACATCTGTTGAGAAAACTAGTGTAAAATAAAATAAAATTGAAACTTATAAAACTAATGTATTTCAAATACAAACGCCACTTAAATATTTATTTTAATTTTAACTATTTTGATTGATTAATTGACTTACCAACCAAAAAAAAAAAATTAAAAAAATATTTCATGTTACCGTTAAGACGATATATACTCAAGATATCTCAATTAAATCAGAAGATACCTACTTTATTATTGTTTATTTACATTTAGATTTTGTAGGCGTAAAATTATTATAAGGACATGCAACAATCAGGGAGAATTATATTCTTAATAATCTTCAGTTTAACATTTTTGAATAATATAATATAACATATAGTATAACTTTAATTAAATTAGCTAGGAGCTACGAAATTGTCCGATATCCAAGAAAAAAAAAACTATCCTTAAGGGCAGAGGCTAAATAATAGCTGTTAATAAGAGATTCTTTAAAAAAAAATGTAGATGACAAGTGGATGAACATAAACTTTATAAATCAGTCGTCGAAACTTAATTATATATCTCAAAAATGTAATCTATAACTGTAATTATCTGAAATTAATGGACGATCCGAAATGTAAAGCTATTTCATTTCGGAACCAAAATCTATCCAGTATTCTTTCTACCTTTTAATCCGTATTCTGAATCGAATCGTTATATCGATAGCATCTCTAGAGCAAAGTAGGAATTATTTTTCTTACTGGTTAGTCGTATCTACAATAGATGGCGCCCAATAAGAAACATCAGATGTTAAACAAAACATCAAATCTAAAGATTTATCACTCAATTCATATATTTGATACACATATTTTGAGATTAGAGAAAATCTGTAATGACAAAAAACGTGGTCTGTGCTATCGCAGATAAATCTTGGAGGACAGATATATCAAGATATTATAAGGAAAAACTTATATTTTATTAAAATGTATCAGATATTTATAAAATTGTTGTTCTGAAAAAAATCCAGCTTCCAAAAACAAATGTATTTTTAAAAATGCAGCTAATGGCGTTGTTTGTGTGAGTTATTTTTATATAGTAATATTCTATATAGATATATCAAATTATTACTATTCTATACACATTTCAAGTGGTGTTTTATTGTCTTTTTTAATATTTGATTAAGTAATTTGTGCTGAGTAAATATTGTTTTTTTTTTATTTTGAAACACATAAATTAAATAAATATACACTATCGTGTAGTCTACCTAATGCATTTGTAATTTTAATTTTTTAGGATAACATTATGTGCAATAGCTTACGTAGTGAACAGTGAAGATGTAAAGAAAAATGAATGTAGAAATTTTCCTCAAGGGATGCTTTTTGGCACAGCCACAGCGTCATATCAGATAGAAGGAGCTTGGAATGACGATGGTAATTTATTTATGTTAATTTAAAAAATAAAGTGTTTTAAATGTGACTCATAATTTAACTGAATAACTTTTGTAGGTAAATCTGAAAATATCTGGGACAATGTGAGCCATAGGGTACCTTGTGTAGTTGCAGAGTGTCACACGGGTGATGTAGCCGCCGATTCCTATAACTTGTACAAAAGAGACGTAGAAATGTTGAGAGAAATGGGCTTACATTATTACAAATTTTCGTTATCCTGGGCCCGGATACTTCCATCTAGTTTTCCTGACAAAGTAAATGAAAAAGGAGTGGAATACTATAATAACTTGATAGATGAATTGAATAAATACAACATTGAACCTATGGTTACGCTGTATCATTGGGATTTGCCACAAAAATTGCAGGAATTAGGAGGATGGACTAACCCGTACGTGATTGATTGGTTCGCGGATTATGCTAGAGTCGCTTTTGAATTATTCGGGGATCGAGTTAAATATTGGATTACAATAAATGAGCCACATGACGTTTGCTATTTGGGTTACGGAAGTGATTACTTTTCTCCTTTACTAAACATGACGGGATATGCGGAATATATGTGCGCAAAAAATATTTTGTTAGCACACGCAAAAGTGTATCATATGTATAATAATGAGTATCGATCACATCAAGGTAGTAATGTAGGTATTGTTATTAATGTAAGCTGGTTTGAACCAGAATCTGAAGAACATACCCAAGCTGCAGATGATCTAAAGAGTTTTGAGGTAAACCATTCACTTTATTCAGAGACATGTGTGGGTAGGTATGTAGATTTGTTAAATTTAAAACATATATACGTACAGCTACTATATATATTTAAAAATTTTAGTGGGGCATGTATGCTGATCCAATATTTTCAAAATCTGGAGATTTTCCACAGAATGTGAAAGAAAGAATAGCTGCCAAAAGTTTAGCTCAAGGTTTTTCTCGGTCAAGACTTCCAGAACTATCTCCAGAAGAAATAGAATTAATAAGGGGAAGTGCAGATTTCTTCGGTGTTAACCATTATCCCATGAGTATTGCATATAGAAACGAATCAGTGTATGGTTTCTATCCATCACCATCTTTCTTTGACGACGTTGAGGTAAAGACATATACAGACAGTAACTTGGTAGCAAATATTTCGGAATGGTTAAAGGTAAATAATGATACTTTATATATATATATATATATATATATATATATATATATACATATATATATATATATATATATATATATATATATATATATATATATATATATATATATATATATATATATATATATATATATATATATATATATATATATATATATATATATATATATATATATATATATATATTTTTTTTTTAGCTTCACGCCACGCGAATTCGGAGGCATTGCGTGTTAAGTGGTGGAACTTAACGCCGCGCTTTGCCTCGACACCAGAGCGAAGAAAATGCAAATATTAAATATTTCCGTTCCTCGAGTGGGAATCGAACCCAAAACCAGTCGTTTACAGTCACACACATATGCCACTACGCCACGACTGGCCCCAAACCTACTTTATATTCGAATATAACAACATTTTTCTACAAGACTTTATAATTCTTATTAATGTATAGGTCGTGCCTTCTGGCCTCTATAAAGGCTTAACACAAATACGTAAACAATATGACAATCCGCCTGTTTTTATAACTGAACATGGATTCTCTACGCAAGGCGGTCTTGAAGATGACGATCGAGTTAACTATCATAGGCGATACCTCGACGCAATGTTAGACGCAATTGAAGAAGGTTCTGATATCAGAGGATATACTGCTTGGAGTTTGATGGACAAATTTGAATGGTTACAGGGTTACACGTAAGTCTATTATTTTTTTAAGAAGTTGGGTAAAATTTGTACCGCACAAATATGGAATTTTATTCATTAATAAGTAAATAATTCAGAAAAAAAAACAAAAATAAGGTTTTTAACGTTTCAATGAAAAAAAGATCGGAAAATATTTTAATACTCTTATTTTGATTCGTTATTGTGCTTGATAAGTAATTACACACTTGTTTTTACAGAGAAAAATATGGGTTATACGAGGTGGACTTTGAAAGCTCAACAAAAACACGCACTCCCCGCAAAAGTGCCTATGTCTATAAACAAATTGCACGTACACGATCTCTAGACTTCCACTACGAACCAGACATGAGCGTACCATTAAGTATCGATTCAGAATAGTAAAAGACTCTGAAAATAGAGAGAGATATTTTTTCTAATTTAAATTATAACAAACTTTGGATTGTTGTAAATTAGCCAATAATATATATTTTAAAAAAGTGACAAAAGCTTTTAATCACCTTCAAGCTATCCTAAATTAAGTTTACTCGTATATAAGAACATTCATTTTTAAAAATCGTTATTTTGAAGTATTGATTATAAGAAAAAAAAATGTTAAAATAAATAAACATTATAATTAAAAAAATTAATAAATTAAAGGGAAAAATATAAAATAAAAAATATATATTAAATTAACACAAAAAAATATATTATTACTTACTTAGTTTCTATTTCGACTTTCCAACGTAAAGTTTTTAAAGTAGGAAAATGTCCTGTTTTCCAGTCGGAACACTTCCAGCCGGGACACTGACTTGACTATTTCAGTATATATTTTTTCTTATGCAGAAACATGTAAAGTCCTTCAGTAGGTACATTTGTTTTTCTTCGTGTCAACAATATTCGGATCACTAAAAAGACCAATTCTAAGTCTATAAAGGAGGATTCCATTGTGATCAAAACCAAAGAATTCGCTTATTGTCAACTAGGACTTTCTTGGAACCGAATTAATGTATAATAAAAAGGAAGTGTTGAAGTACAATGAAAGCGAACTTTTTAACTTTACAAACTAATAATCAGAATGACTTAACGACATGATTGTGACTGTATCTTTTATCCCATATAAAATGTTGGTTAATTTAACATTTTTTGATAACATAAATATTTAAACGCAGCGGAATTTGAGCCCGTGCCTCTTGGAAGAAAAATTTACTATGAAGTAAGAATGAAGAAGGGTGTGCTCAACTGGTTTGCCTAAACCACGTGCCTACGTCGAGAGGATCAGTGATGAAAGTATGGTAAGAAAGATATATGAAGCAGAGGTGAGCGGTAAGAGAGGCAGGGGGAGACCTCGAAAACACAATGTCGGCGATACTGGAGGAAGGTCCCGTAAAAAGCATGAGGGCGTAAGGGTGTGTATGACATAAGAGGTTGATGACAATGGACGAGGCGAAAAAAGTATACAAGGACGGTAGCGTTTGGCGCTCCGTTCTCTCTGACCACCCGGCAATGGACACAGCGTGAATTTAAAAAAATTAATAATTCATACTTGAGCAACGAGATACCAATTGTTCTGTTTGTCTATTGCAATAAGAATGTAATTTTTTGGCATAGTTATTAAAACACGATTGTCATAGATTAAAGGTGTATATTAAAAAATATTACCTACTCTTCTTAAATTTTAGTTAACAAATATAAAAAGCTCATCGTCACACCACTGGACAGTATCTGAGTGTAAAAACAGTTGATTGTGCGTTGTCGATGTCCACTAGGAATAAATATTTAAATTATTCTAATATCTCCATTCAAAAAGAACTACTACTGTGCGGTACTAAAACTGCTACTATGCGGAGTTCCGTACTGCGTGCAGCATCTTCGTACACCAGGTACGAAGATGTAAATACATTTTCTCGTTTCAAAAAGTGGAGAACGGAGTGTCTTGTCACTAGGTTCTTTCTGAGTACCCTATGCGGGATTGCGCTATGCTGGAACAACAGGGAAGCTAAAAAAATATGTCTCAAGCGCCCAAACAAAATACTAAAAACATTTAAAGTAAAATATATTTTTAGCAAGACATTTGAGGTGTACTAAATCCACACACATATTTCGTATCCACATGCTTCGAGTGATTTACGATACACAGTAGAATAAACGGTCTTGCCCATTATACAATTACATCTGGAATTTTATTTTTACAATTTTACAGCCAAACATTAAACATTGGGTGGATGCGTACAATAATCTAAATTGTAGAAAACCCATTGTTTTTTTCTTACCATTTTACGACGCACGCGTAATCAATGAAGTCGTTTAGTATGAATTTATTTATATGGGATTTATATTTTTTTTTTGTTATTGACTACATCAATTAAAATTGTACTATAAACATTTTCATTATTATAATACTTGAAGCAATAAATTTTGTATGTTTTTATGAAATTAGACAAAGTTATTTTTACTTAGCTTATAAAAAATGCAGAATGCTAATGAAATTTAAAAAAAAAATATAATGCGTAAAAATAAAATTAATAAAATAAATGTAACATACACTAACAGATGATGACATTTAGAACAAATGACTTTTGTATAATCTTGATTGTGCATATATTTCAAAATAATTATATACTCATAATATAAATTTGTTTTCTTTCATTAAATGTAATAAACCAAAAAAAAAAACAAACATGTTTTTCGACTTTTTTTTTGTAAATTGTGTCCGATAACCTGAAGCAATAACTATGTAGGTTAAGGATCAACGAAATTAAGCAATGAGTTCTGAAAGTTTGGTCCGGTCTCCGAACATCCACAAACCAATCCAATGATAACGTTGTAAAAAAATAAGAAAGCATTACTTTTACGACACCAACATTATCCTACGAGTGTTTGGCAACCCACCAAGAATATTCTCTCAACACATATAGACGACTAGCAGCTCGCTCGCGATTTTTTTTTTAGCTTCACGCTGTATCCCGCATACAGCAGGGTAGGCTGAGGGAACCTAGTGTTAAGACACTCCTTTCCACATTTTCCGCCGAAATCGGAGGCATTGTGTGTTAAGTGGCGGAACTTAACGCCGCGCTTTACCTCGGCACCAGAGCGAAGAAAATGGAAATATTAAATATTTCCACTCCTCGAATGGGGATCGAACCCACAACCAGTCGTTTACAGTCACACGCTTGTGCCACTGGGCCACGACTGGATTTCGTCTGCGTAAATTGAGGTGTCAGCCAGGACGGATTTAAATGAAATTTTGTTGTTTAATAAAACAGTCATTTAATAGCAATATTGTCGAACAAAATTAAAATTGTTATAACTTTTTATTTATGAACCGATTGCAATGATATAAACACAAAATGATAAGGAAAATACCAAAATAGCCAAAAAGGCACTGAAATCGGTTGGGCCGTTTTAGAAAAAGCATTTAAAAGTCATTGGTTTTGGGGTTTATTACTTTGATAAATACCCCCAATAATATATATTTTTCATACGTCTTTTATTTACAGACATCGATAACTTATATTTTTATTATATACATAGATATTTTCAGATTGGTGAGTCGTTTGTAGTACCATTAATACCTGGAACTTCTTAAGACCTATTAAAACGAAGATTTCTGAGATTGCTTCTTGACTAGTAGGTAGGTAGGCTACCTTACTTTAAGTACAAAATGTTAATGGAGAAATAAATATAAGAATTCAACGATGCTTGCTTAGTTATCAAAATGTGAAAAAGTTATTCGTCTAGATTACATTGACATATTCATTCATTGAATTAAAATCTAAATAGAATAAATAAGATGAAACTATATGAGCCAGTCGTGGGGCAGTGACATAAACGTGTGGCTGTAAACAACTGGTTGTGGATTCGATTCCCACTCGAGGAGTGGAAATATTTAATTTTTCCATTTTCTTCGCTCTGGCGCCGAGGCAAAGCAGGGCGTTATGTTAACACACAATGCCTCCGAAACGCCACTTAACACAAAATGCCTCCGAATTCGGCGGAAAGTGGGGAACGGAGTGTCTTAACACTAGGTTCCCTCTACTTACCCTGCTGATGATGATGAGACTATCGTGCCGCAGTCGGATAGTATGTCAATGTAAGCAACTAATTACTATTAGTTGTGGTTATGGGTTTGATCGTTATCGGTGAAATGATTATGGCGAACGGAACAAAGCGCGACAATGACTTCCGTTATTCATCATACAATGTCTTGAATTCAGACGGAAAATGGAGAGTCTTGACACTAGGTTCTTTGTGTCGCTTTATTTGTCCTATGAATGTATATTTTTATATCTGTAATAGATTTTTTATGTACTAGTGACGATTTTGTGATTTTATTTTGTAATAATTACTCCCTTTTATGAAATATTTAACTATTTGACACAACATGATAAATAATTGCAATAATCAGATGAACCATTACCACGATATTGCTATTATAAAGTTACGTTAACAAATCTATAAATAAACTGAATATACTATGATCCTTTAAGATATTTCAGTTGTTAATGTTTACACAGATCAGTTTGAATAGTGTAGCTAAAGAGCAATATTTGTCAGTGCAATGTTTACAAGATATGAAAAGCAGCGGATATATTTCAGACTGGCTAGCAGCGGCGGTGAGGTAAACAAACGTAATGTGGCCTCGAGATATTAACATTTTACGGCACATTGCTTTGTAAACTTTTATAATTTCTACTAATAATTACTTCCTAGGAACTTAACTAGATGGGAATCTATAATGCATAAAATTTTTGTTAGTAAATAGTGATATTTAAAGAAAGCATCTTCACGCTTTTTTCCGCTTAATTGGTAGTCAGAGAGAACCTTGTGTGAAAAAACTACGTTCTCTATTCTACATTCTGTCCGAAATTGAGACATTGCATGCTAAGTGCTCGTGCGAAACTGAGCGCCGTGCTTTATCTTAAGTATCAGAGCAAAGAAATGGAAGTAATATATTTTCATGCCTCCGAATGAGAATCGGACCTACATATAACTCTATACTCAGTTGCTGTCTAACTGTACCACGACGGCCTCAATATAGTAATATATAACGATGTCTTACTTGTACTACCAAAATATGACATGAAGATTTACAATTAAAATTTAATTGTCAATGCATAAAGGGATAAATTACAAACATAAAAAATTTGAGGCGCACTTTTATGTGCACTTTAATACCTACTGCATAAAAAATTAAATCCTTGTAAATCTACAATGAGACGAAATAAGCAGCGTAAATCAGAACTTATGTCTGTATTGTCATACAATTTAAGGATCTACAAATCGAACCTCAACAGGTTTTGGCACATGTAACTATGTTATGGTATCAACGCTTAAGGCTTGGTGTGGTTGGACATAAAAAAATCTAGTGTGAAGACTCTCTGTTCTTTACTTTTCGCCCATTTTTGCAACATTTTATGTTGAACGACTGAATAAATATACTGATATTCAAATTCAAAATTCAAAATATCATTATTCAAATAGACTTTTGCAAAGAGTTTTGAATCGTCGAATGATTAACAAGCCAACAACCGACACGAAAGGCAGTTCTGCTGAGAAGAGCCGGCAAGAAATTCAACAGTTGCTCATTAACACATAAAAATTACAAATGTATTATTTGATACAATGGTAGCTAACCTGCATTGGCCTGAAATCAGATTTATTCCACGTATTTTTATCGTTTAAATATTCTTCTACAGAATAAAAAGCCAATAAGTAAGGCTTTTATATATATGCTTTTATATAATATGTTTTTTAAAATTATTTTAAATTTTTCCAGTGTTAAATCTAAGACAAGCTGTGGAATTTTATTATATACTCATTTACATAAAAGACTTATTTACTGTTTGGGAGGCGATGGTATTGTAACTTATATACAGTGCGCCGGCGGAAAACCAAATCCAGAACCATCGCGTATATATTTAGATTTTTTCCAACCGCACTACAATGAAAGTAGGTAACAATCTGTTTTGCATTAATAACCGAAATTTGGAAGTAGCCACTTTTTTATTACAACTGTAATCGCGTGGGTTGATGTGTACGTTTGCCAGGAATTTATAAATTATTCACTCACGCTCTGGAGCCTCTGATTAAGCTGTGATTCCATACAATTCTTTATTTATGGCTTTTAGGTGAAATGGTATAGCAAAATGATTTCCCAAATGGAAGCACGTAAAATGCACTTTCATATATGTGAATTAGGAATTGAGGTTATTAATACAATGTTATACCTTGTACAACATAGCTTGATCTTTTTGACAGATGGGCTAGTGATGGGTAACAGAAAATATCTAGTAGTCCAACAAATAACTGTGACAAGATTTGATTAGATGACACGTTTCGACACAAGTATTTTAGAAAAGTTCAAAAGTTCTGAACCACCCTATTTATAAAAGTTGTTCAGAACAACTTTTCCAAAAATAAAACTGTGTGTAAAAATTAAGATTGAAAAATAAAATAGTTTTATCATTAAAACAGTTTTTATTAAAGAACAATCACAGCACAACCAAGATCATCATCCTCAGAGTCTTCGGAGCTTGTGTCATCATCTCGAACTTTCAATATTATTTCGTATATATATTCAATAAAATTGTCGAAGTGGATATAACATTGTACAAGCGTCTATTACTTTCATTGTTACTATTTAAATTTTACTTTGAAGTAATAAAAGTTCTTAAAATTTCCGGATAACGCTTGAATCTTTAGGGACTTTTGTGGTATTAGTGGTTTTTATAATATTTTTACAATTTTTAAATTAATTAAATTAAGAAATTAATATCGTCGTCATTACAAAGTTATGTCGATTACAAAAATTTACATGCGTCAAAAAAATCAAGCTATATTGTACAAGATATAGTTGTTATGATCATAGATCTTGTAGAATGAGTTTCTACTGTAGATTCACCACAGCTTGTAACGTTTAATATATATATATTTTTAAACAAATAAATTATAGATTTTCTTAGCAGTATGCTGCTCGAAATAGACACATTACAGGTGTTGAGTGCACTCGACGCCGCACTTTGCATTAAGCACCTACCAGAGTAAAGAAATAAAAATAAAGTTTGAACTCGCTGAGTTTCTTGCGCCGGTTCTTCTTAGGTCTGAGGCATTAAATTTAGTGAACCGGTGGCAAACTATTTTACGTTCAAAAAATGAAGCTTGTAACTTCTTATTTTGAATAAAATTATTTGAATTTTGACTTTGATAGTGTATATAATTCACGAACTCAGAATATTCGCGTTTAGTTCAGATGCTCTCCTATTGCACCCCGACGGCCTCTGCCCTTAGTTGGTTTTGTAAACTCTTGGACATTTTCAGCCCAAAAAGTATACTATGTTCGACTATTTTCATTCTAAATTTATTCTAAATTTAAAAAAGCGGACACTAAATTTGAGGTGTGAAAGCGTTGCAGACACACAGACAAATTACCGCATTTATAATATTAGCTAGGATTAACTTAAAACATACAAGTATTCTTTAATCGAACTGATAAATTAATAGACTAACACAAAATACCACAGTTATAAGAATGTAGAAAAACAGTCGATAAATACTCCCACTTAGATTTCTTGATATTACCGTAACATCTCTAAAATCACACTCATCATACAAAGTAAGCATACTAAACCAACATTCGAGAGAAAGCGAAAGTGTGCTGAAAAGAGCAGGGACCTCTTCACTAAGTCTCGGGGTGTTTATCGACAAGTAGAAGAGCTCTTCATACAACATCCACACTTAACTGCTTTTAAATTATAATAAAATCTTTGATTAAGCCTATAGTAATAAATTTATATCATTCTACTCTGTACTATAATAAAATAGTAAAAAGCAATGTTTGTACGCGCACGTTTTCGGAAATACTAGACGGATTTTAATGAAACTTTTTTGTTATATAGATTTTTTTTTTAGCTTCACGCTGTATCCCGCACACAGCAGGGTAGTCGGAGGGAACCTAGTGTTAAGACACTCCGTTCCCTAATTTCCGCCGAATTCGGAGGCATTGCGTGTTAAGTGGCGGAACTTAACGCCGCGCTTTGCCTCGACACCAGAGCGAAGAAAATAGAAATATTAAATATTTCCACCCCTCGAGTGGGAATCGAACCCCGACCAGTCGCTTTACAGTCACACTTTGTGCCACCGTGCCACGACTGGCCACTTTATATAGTATCACAGTGCCACGACGGTTACATATATAGATTTTAAGCTATAACAGGTCATGAATGAAACATCTGATGCAGAACTATAATAGACCAGCTATCAGAAACATATAATAGGCAGATATAAGAAAATTGCGCCTTAACAAAAGTATATTACTGTATGATTTTTTGGTGTCAAGTCCACGCTAACGAAGTTGCCGGCAGCTACTAGTAAAATTAATACATAATATATCTGTGGCATCAAGCGCCGCTTTGCGTAAACCGACGATCGCGAAAGTTGCAAATTCCTACTTTGGGTGTGACTTAAACAGGAATGCATGATTATAATGAGCACCTATTATTAGCATTTA
The DNA here is from genome assembly GCA_019049465.1 of Dryas iulia moderata. Taxonomy (NCBI): domain Eukaryota; kingdom Metazoa; phylum Arthropoda; class Insecta; order Lepidoptera; family Nymphalidae; genus Dryas; species Dryas iulia. The sequence goes on along the minus strand of CM032416.1, from coordinate 5,285,649 downwards.
ATGTTTATCCGAATTTGGTAAAGAAATCAAGGCAGTAGGATCAACCTAGATACACCTACACAATAAGTGCCTGTATCCTCATATACGCGAACATGTAAACAAGTGCTGTCCAAACAAAACGCTTAACTTACAAAGAGTTTATTTTAGTGAAATTTACTTACACTTTTATTAATAAGCTATCGACCCGCTCGCGGCTTCGCCTGCGTAAACTACACGACTATAAGTATTTCGTCTTTTCCAACGGATTCAAATACAATTAACACTGAATATTAATGGAAACTTGTCAAAATACAATAGTCAAAACTGCATGTAAATCGATTGAGCCGATTCTGAGATTAGTAGAGAAAGTAAATTAGGAATCATTGTTTTGGGGTTCTATTACTGCAATTAATGTATATTACGCAATAATATTTTTTCACATCTTCTATGTTCATTCTGTGACATTTTTATTATATGTGGAGATGCCAACGTACAAAAACAAAAAGGACAAAGAGATATATGCAATTACATTATCAAAACAAAAATGATTTTTAGAAGAGTTAATGACAAAAATCATAAACTATATAACATAACTCAAGACGCTTGGTGGTGTCAAGTTTAAATATGAAAATAGCCCATCTATTGTCCAGCCGACCGCTCAAAGTAATGTGCCTATTTATAATAGTCTGTGAACCATTCAGTGGACATGGAGGACACTACCAGTGTCGCTCCATTTAACATTCTTGCATGCTTCATATGACTTAGTCTCGAGGAAATTTATTCAGATTCTCAGAATGCGTTTTCTCAACGAGTATCACGATTTGCATCTAACTAACTGTCGCTATGAATATATACAAATATGTTAGGCATTAAGATCTCTTGATTATTAAATTTATATTTAAATTAGCGACCCACGCGCGGCTTCGTATAATATAATACAAACATAACCTGTTTTCACTTAAATCAAAAAGCTTTGCTTAAATTTAGCTTCACACTGTATCCCGCACACAGCAGGGTAGGCAGAGGGAACCTAATATTAAAACACTCCGTTCCCCAATTTCCGCCGAACTCGGAGGCTTACGTGTTAAGTGGCGGAACTTAACGCCGCGCTTTACCTCGGCAACAGAGCGAAGAAAATGGAAATATGAAATATTTCCACTTCTCGAGTGGGAATCGAAGCCACAACCAGTCGTTTACAGTCACACACTTGTGCCACTGGGCCTCGACTGGCCACCTTGCTTAAATTTATTAGTAGTTATTAATTGCTTAAAATTGTTGTAACTTATTTATTTATGAATAAACTGATATATAATAAACATTTATTTATTTTAGTTAAGGGACATTTACTAAATTACAATAGTCAAAAGTGCATTTCAATCGGTTAAGCCATTTCTAAATACATCGTGCCCATGCGCACAGACACACAGAAAAAAATATAATTGTATTGGGTGCTATTACATAGATATAATAGAGAACGAAGTGTCTTCACACTAGGTTCTCTACGCAGAAAAAAGCATTAATCTGCAGAAAGTAATCTAATATTCTACTCAGATAAAAAAGTTTTAATTAAAAAAATACAAGATTACACAAACAATGCCACTAGAAATATATACGTACATACTACTAAGTATTTGAAGGACGCTCTTTTAACTGGCTTTCGTTAATTAACGATGTCATTAAGCTGGAAGTTTATAAGCTACACGTTGTATGCGACGATAGGCTCGCCCGTTCTTATTACTGTACATAATGTACTATAGGCAGGTAAACTTATCATTTTTACATATTTTTGCATTTTGCAAGAGATATTTAAGATAATGTAAGAATATTCAAATATAATTGAAAACTTATTGATTGTCTCTTTTCATCTAGAGGTTACCGTATTTTTGAAACTAAAGCATCTAAAATATTGTTCATATTTTAGATGCTTTAGTTTCAAAAATAGGGTTCTTGCCAGTAAGAGTTGAACCAACAACTCCTCAAGAACGATGACGAAATTTCAAAATGATTTATGTACTTTTACTAATACATTTTCTCTATTAATAGGAAGTATATAAATAATAATTATTATTATTATAAAACATACTTACTGTATATATTTATGATATATACGCCCTTTATTATCAAAACGAATGTATAGAAGAGTAAATCAATAAATAAAATGTTTCGAGTAGATATATAAATAAGCTCTGCCTACCCTGGCACGTAAGATAAAACATGAAGCTGAAAAAATGTGTTTTATATTATACAACATACAGTTATATTAACATTAAGTATAAGTACTGTAATTAGTAAGTATGCTAAATAACACAAATAATGTAAACAGTATTTGTTTTATTTATCTGCCATACCTATACGTTAATTTGTGTATAATATTGTCGTATAAAACATATATCAACTGTCCGAATTTCTTAGATTTTCGTAACATGACTTTATGTGAACACTTAATCGAAAATAGAAGAAAATATTGGGATTTACGAAATAAATTAAATTTTACAATTTTTACTTAACAATTTTAAAATCTTTACATATAAGAAAATATCAAAAACGATTTGTGAGCCATTGCGAATCTCGAAGTGCAAATCTTAATTCCTTATTCTTTAATCGACGTTATGTTATAAAATCAATTTCGCATTCATGATAAACCGCTCAAAACCGTAAAGACAATGTTGAATGGAATATAATGTAAATATATATGAAACAAAAGTTTTGTATTATTTTTATATTTTCGGACCTCGGACCGGAGATTTTCGGAAGAATATGTTTAAAATAAAATTTCACAAAATAAAGCCTCCATTCAAGGTCATATATTATACCATTCAAATTTAAAACAATGACATTGAGTTTGGGGATGTTTCATTTTTATCAAGCAAGAGCAACGCATAAAGTCTCTATTGTAAAAGTCACAAACAATTCTAACCAGTAAGTACCAACCTATGTTGATGAAGCTTGGGAAAATAGGTCCATGTAGAGATGAATCATTCCGATGTCTTCAAGTACCATTAAACAGGTCAATACATCATTATAATTCGGCTGTTCATATAAATCTCGTACACTCACTTATCATAACTGTTTAAACTATAAAGATTACAGATAGATATCAGATTAGCCCTTGTTGGTTATACATAAACTGCGTTGTAGCGTTTTATTGGGTTTAAATGTTATCACAGGAGTGCAAAAGGCCTGGAATCGACCAGGCGTCCCGCCGCGCCACTGAACGATAGCTGCGAGGCTCCCGGCCCGCGCTGCTTCGCGCATGCGTACTCCGCGCCTTCTTAACGCCGCCCGCAACGTGTATCCCGACGCTCCTGCCGCACACTTGCCTTTACATTACTTGCCCACGTAAAGTTCACGTACACCTACATAACCTAGCTAGCAATATGCCGCATTACTAGAATTTCCAACCGCCTGTTCGGAATCTAATATCGTACATATACGAATAGTAGTGGAAGCCTCGTAAATGGTAGCCCGATTCGAGGATTTCAACGTCATCTCGTTAAATCATAGGATAGGTACATCATATTGAATTCAAATATAATTAGGAGCTTATATGAAAGCCCTACTGTGGGCTCATTATACATGTTATTATGTCATTACACATTTATGACTATTACCTATTTACTTCAAGCTATATTATATGTAGTATACTAAATATTGATTACATTTTGTAAGACTAATGGTAAAACAATTTTCTTAAATAAAATACAAAAAATCATTGTGAATTAAAATGTAATATTTTTTTTATTAAGAAAGCACTGAAGTCATGGAAAGGGCATATACTATATGAGAAACTAACACACGTTATTATAAAAGGCCAAACTGTAAATAGAATAATATAACCTTTGAGCTCACTCATTTACTTCTACATATTGAAGGCCACGCGAATTTCCTTTGATATGAACAGCGTTACAGTAAAACAAATCCGTAGTCGAATTAAATATTATTTATTCACAATTTGGTATGGCAATGCTACGGGAAATTAGTAGTCGGTATATATTATGTCTGTTTGTAATATTAAAATAATGCTTTTCACTAAACGCATACGAGGTATCTACATACACTAAAATACAATATTTTTACAATATCTATTGATCGGTATGTTTGTTACAGCTAATCTTTAAAACGGCCGTGCTGATCTTGACTTGATTGAGATTTTTACTGGTAGATAGCTAATATAATAAGTACTAACTTAGACTACATTTATTTTTTAATTATACCGTTTTATTAAATTCAACGCGGAAAAAGTCGCGAACACAGACACTATACGGCAATATGATCAGAAGAATTAATATAACTACATACTTCTACAGTTCATATACCTGATTGATATGCTAAGTTAAGTTTTAAGTTATTTGGTCTTTTTTATTTAAAAAAACTACAGCTCTTAAGTCTCGCGGTGTCACAAGGCCGTACTTAAGAGAGCAGGTAAAGAGGTCGTTGTGTGTAAAATGATATCTCTCAAGTCGTATAGAATTAATTGCTTAGTGAAAGTATTAAACAAGTGTTTTAACCGCACACGTGCCACGATATATAATATGTGTTGAGTGGTCGGTCAGGTTAGGTTCTTACTAGTAGGAGCTAGTGCTACTCTATTGAGATCACAGTCGTAGTACCGTAACAACTAGTCAAGTATGAAAAGTGTTAGTAATCTTTATTTTAAATACGTTAGGATTAATAAATATGAAGATTGTGGGTTCAATTTCCGTTTGGGGGTTTGATTATATTTTTTTTTTTAATTTCTCCGCTCTGGTACCTAAGAGAAAGCCCAGCTAATTAAAAATTGACTAGATATTTTTAATTTTTCCATATACGTATATGGAAACGACATTGCAGTACAAAGTATGTTAATAAAGAATACCGTTTTATTACAGTATAAATATATTGGTCAGTTAACGTTCTAATAGCTAAGTTACGCAAAAAAGTAGCTTTACGTTTTATCCCGCATAACAGTGTAGTCAGAGAGAATCTCGTGTCAAGACATTCCGTTTTCCAGTTTATCGTTAAGTAAGAATAAACGTTTTTTGTTCACTTTTAAACACATTTTTTGTATATTATTATTCCACGCTTAGGAAAATTGAAAAAGACAATTAGAAAACGTATAAAAATTTGAACGCAATATGAACGCATGGCTCATTGGTGAGAGCGCCTGGACGTTTCAGGAGGCGCGGGTTGGAATCTTGTTGCGTTCAAATTTTTATAAGTTTTTCAGAAAGTCGTAGAGAGTTTAGGAAATTTGCTAGCCAATTAAGTAGGATTATAAAGAAGCTTTCCCATTCCTATATTTCTTTTACTATTATAACTTGAACTAACTGAACACGATCCTGATAAGTTCCAAATTCAAGAACAAGATAATATTAAAAATAATGCGTGTTACATAAAGGGTAAAAAAATTAAAAGAGTGTCTCTTTTATTATATTTTATTAATATCTCTGTATAAAATTTATAATATATATAAACAATAACATGCACAGTAAAAATGATTCCAAGTGTCCATAATAAAGAAATGACTGCTTTGCGATATTTAGGAATAAAAACTATATTTATTTTTAGGAAAATGGAATTTTGGAAAAAATAATACATAATTTTATAACATTTCACTTATAAATAGCACATGTAGAGCACATATTTAGAATTAAAGGTTAACTTTTTAACAATATTCTCTTTTTCTTCAATATTTCAACCACAAACAATCTACAATTGGAACTAGCAGTACTATCCTTAACGGCTATCATAAAACCTATCTACTTCACAGACTCATGTAACATAAGTCCAATTGACAAAGTAATTATAATAAAATTACATTTCTTTTTTTGTATTATTTTGACAACAATAAATGAACAAATATATAAACGTCATATACAATACTTTATTTAATTAATCCAGTTATGGTTGGCTCAGGTGAAAGTCAATCAATTCCTACATTGTTGAGATAAGTTCAATAATTCTATTGTAAAAAAAGTTTTTGTAATTAAAGTTTAATAGATTGTAAAAAAACGTTTTTAAGAACATTACAGGCATACAATTCGTTCAGTGAAAGCCCCAATTATCATCATATCGTTAGAGAGAGCAGCTCGCATTACTTGTGGTGCAACTTCGTCCTTTACTCGTAAAGTAAATTCACGGCGCGTTGGCGGAGGCAAAGCGCCTCCCATAGCATTTAAAATCCTGGACCTTCCAGCGACATCCAAAGGTGTGCCCTCTGCATTATTAGCCAGCACTTTTCGGACACAAATAGTACGACAAGCTTCTTTTTCTGCTTCAAATAATTCCCTTGCGGCAATTTCATAAGTACGTCTCTTATCTACACCGCCAATAGACGAACTTGTAGCAGTAGCTCCTTCAGATACAGCTTTAGCTGCACCTGCTCTCAAAATGGCGGGCAACAATAGTTCAACAACGGCGCCTACAGTGCGTGATCGAAGAAAATGCAGTACTTGCTCAGCCTCTCGGGTTTCATCAAAAAGGCGCCTTTGTCGAGCTGCTGGTACCGGCCTCGCTACAGTCCATGCCTCAACCCATGGGTTTCCCGGCAAAAGCATCCGATCTCCTAAAGATCCGCCTTCAGCTGGTTTCCAATCTCGAGGAGAATACCATTGTACGAAATCACATAATTCTGATCCAGGATTAGCAGCTTTAAAAGCTTCCATATCAGAGAGTAGAGAAGCGCTCATCATTTTTGCCCGAAGCTCAGATGCTTTTGCGTCGTCTCCTAATCTTACCATCAGCTCGGCATCTTCTTCCAACTGATCTTCCGTTTTGGGTGCTGGATCCTGTATATTTAATAATAAAAATATGCTTAGCATGTAGGAAATTCTGTTACTATTGTTTGTGACTGCAGTGCATTGTGTTTTACTCACAAACCGCTTTATTACGTTTCACTAGTAATGGCTTATTTAGTACATTTTTTTTAAAAAAAGTTAAGCATTCATAAAAAAAAGATTGTTATTATATAATATCAGTGGAATAAAAACTATTTAACCATAAAGTAAGTATACCTGTGTACGGGGAATATAAAGCGGAGCTCCGTTTTTTAATGTTGCATCTACGAGGCGATTGAGACGTCCAACTGGTCTATCCCAGGGCAAGTGATCATCAACGTCTTCATCATCAGAACAGTCAAAAAATTCCTCATCAGACGAGTTCCCCGAAGCGTTAGACGATGCTTCTTGTGCTCGTTTGATACAACAATTTAGTAATTGAAGCTTTTGATGTAGGAGACACGTTCGGGCATTCGGTGCACCATCTAACACTCTATAAAGATATAAAATATATAAACTCAAAGTTAAAGTTGTTTAAATTCCTAACTTGGTACTCAATTTCAATCCAACTTTCTCTCAAAACATTTAAAAATATAGAAATACATGACCTCAAAACGAGAGACACTAAATCAAAAGAATGCGCGTATGCTCGCACAAATTGGCAAAATATTTTCTCTTTTGAACACTCGTGTTTACCCACTAAATAATAAGAGAAAATATTTAAAGATCACTTAATCAACTAGTTTGAACACAACATTGTAATCTTCAATTTGCTATTATAGATCTAACAATATTTATTAAATATTGTTTGACTCTTTCTCATAACTTTTTCTAATTTGTTAGATTGTATGCCATGACCTACAATCCACGCGAAGTAACTTAAACGCGCGAACGCTCCGAGAACCGTTATCATATTGAATTACTAATATGAAGCGAGACCAGATAGTATGGGCAAACGTGAGTATAGCAACTTTTTCAAGATGCTTAATGTCTAATCGGTCGGTGAACCGTTTGTTTACCGGAGCCGGTGCGTCCATAGCGCCGTGTGTAGGTCAGGGCGCAGTGGTGGGGACCGCGTGCGGCAGTCCGCCGCCGACGAGAGCCGCGTGCGCATCCATCTGGCAGCCATGGGCTAAACCGACCTACCAAGCCTGACACCGTTACCAAAAGCCTCCAGCTTGAAAGCTGCGAAAGTGACCTCTTTCCCACTGTTGTAAACTAAATATGTTAAGACTCAAGTGTTCGATTAAATTGCTAGCGTGACAGTGATTGTAAAAAGTGGTCAGTTTCATAGGATAATTCGAAAATTGAAAAGGATTTAACCACAAAATGGTAAGTAGAGAGGAAAAATGATAAAATTTATAGCAATTCAAAAATATTAAACAATTTAGCCAAGTCTGATATTGATACATATTTTTTGATATCGAGGCAGAGAATATAACAAAATATCGATCTCTCCATCATTCGATATATCATCTCGTCAATAATTATAAATAGCTATTATATTGTCTGTCAAAATGGATATTATAGAATCTACATGTATGGTGCATATTTAAACATCATCATTCATTTAATATGAGAAAATCAATAATTACAATTTTATAAAATTCTTTGTGCCGCACAAGCAAAGTAAGTACTTTGCGGATGACGGTTATTAAAATAATTATAAACTTAATAAAATATACTTTACAGTTACATTTGAAGTTGATAGTATAATGATACTATAAAACTACTATAAGAAAACTCGACATTTCCTTGAATACCAAGAAAATGTAGACCGTTTTCTTAATTTGTTAATTATTAAATGATGGTGAAACGGGCCAATTAGTTATTTTTCTCATTTTATTGTAGGTTTAGATATGTAAATGAACTTTAAATACAAATCACAAATAGCTACACGCCTTTTCCCGAAATACAGAGCAGTTATAAAAAACCTAGTGACACTTCGTTCTCCGTTGAATGGCGAAATTCAACGCCGAACTTTATTTTATGTACCAGAGAATAGAAATGAAAATAACTTAAATATAATCCTTCTCCTAGTGGAAATCGAACCCTAGAACCAATCGTGTTTACAGTCAGATGTTGTCCCACTGCGCCACGATCGGAAAAAAAAAATGTGGGCTGATAAAAAATTTAAGATGCGTAACGTGTATATGCCTAGCAATCTTTACCTTACATAAGTAAAAACAATGTAGGTGAACTTAAATTAGCCATCATTGCCTACTCTACTATATAATATAACAATCAAAACCAGCCCTTCAAAAGCGATAATATTTTTAAAGAGAATATAAATTCGAAGCTGCATTTTTAGATTTTGACACATGCTGTAAATATGTAACGTTTTTGTGAAAATAAATTTGAATATTGTTGATTCGAAATGAATGAATGAATATACTGCATATATGTATATGTATATAATAGTCGAAGCATGTGCATTAGAAACAGGCATTTACAAGCTCGTAATAACTTTTTTAAACTAAATTCAAAATACTTTTAATTGAACTTTGAATTTTCGCATGCTCAGTGGTGAGAGCGCCTGAACAGTATTCAGGAGGCGCGGGTTCGAATCCCGCTGCGTTCAAATTTTTATACGTTTTCTTTAAATGTCTTTTTTAACTTCAAAATAAATAAAGTATATGAAGCTGTTAAGAAAGTAAACATAAGTAAGAAAGTAAAGTATTCAACTACGGTAAACTAATATGGATTTCTTTTGTATAATATCCTCTCAGGGGATCTGAATGGACTATCAATTGATGGAGCGAAAGAAATACTATTCGTAGTCGTCTTATTTTTTGCTACTTACTAATAATATTCGACTTGCCTTAGGCGTAATAGGTGGTAGGTGTAATAAAACGCGTAATAAGGTGTAGTTTAATAAAAAACACATTACAACTAGTTCTACCTAATTTGACACGGCCCTAATAGCTTATCACTTTCAACTTTACACCAAAAATCGTATAACTTGAACGATAAATCACGTTTTTATTACAAAATTGGGTTAGAAATTTCAAATCTAACTGTACATAGAAATGTAGTAGTTACTAATCTCGTAAAATCGCATCTTCGCGTTGGTAAAAAGAAATTTGTTATGAAGTCTATAACAGTTTTATAACGATCTTAGTTCTATGTAAAACGACGAGGTCAAACACTTCTAGTCCCGCGTGAATAACATCGATTTGCCTCTGTTGGCTGTTAAAGAAACTTCCGCAAATTTCACTGGAGATCAGAATGGATAAAAACTCTATGCCGTCGAACTCGAGACAATAAGACTATAACTGTGTCGTCTAATACAGAAGCGATGACGACGAGTTGCGTGCGCCGTGAGAGCATCTTTGTTATTCATTTATAGCGAAATATGAAATTTACTAATTCTAGCTACATGTAAAATGTTATCATCATGTTAATTTACCTACAAATATTAAAAATAACAAGGCATTTTTAGTAAATTCTTTGATTTACGTTATTTCTACAAACACAGCGTAAATTAGTTCTTAAAAAATATAAGAGCAGAGAGAGCATTTGAAAATAAACGCGATGGTTGTAGGTTCGATTCCTACTTAGGAAACGAGGAAGTGAGTTCCGTCTCTTACTCACACTGTCTCGATTTCTATATCGAATAGATATATTGATAAGAATATATAATTTAGCGTATAATTAACTAATGCCCAGTAGTATAAATACTACCTATACCTACATGCAATTGAAAGTCCATTAGAAAACACGTGGGTTAGAGTTCATAGACCCTTTATTCGATTAGTAAAAATGGTAACAAATCTTATAAACTTTCCCGAACTATTAACAATACATATACAAAAGAAACGAATACTTTTTAAAGTTTACATAATACAATAGTTATTTAGTTAAGTTACATAAATTCATTATGAAAGTGTTTTTTATGATTTATTGTGTTAATTTTTTCTAATTTTTTTAAAGAACAATTTTAAATTAAAAGTCAAAGTAATTTAAAAATATATGTGGATATATTAATATGAATAATTGCATACTTAATATTGGATTGAAAGTATAGTGATATGCTAGTTTGAATATATTGACATTGCATGTACTAATTGGATGAAATTGTTTTTTCTTTAATTCAACCATTCAATACGGAAAAGCCTTTCTTTTTATTAAATTTAAGAATAAATTGGAAAAATAAAAGAAATTTATCTAAAAGTAATAAAAAGATAATAACAAAAATAAGTTATAGCAAAGGAATTCGATAATAGTTTATTAAACTAGACAGGTGCGAAACGCAACGACATTCATCTTCACGTCACGTGCCCGCAAGATTGATGGTCACTGGCCATTAAACCGTAAAGATGCTCTAACCTGGACCCCGTTACGAAGAAAAGTTCCAATAAATTCTTGTAAACATAAAATTTATTATCTAACCTAACCGGGTAATCATGTATATAACACCATCAATATCAATATAAACATTTCATTGAAAAAGCAGACTCGTCTTATTTTCCGTTACGTACAGATTCACGCTTGCACAGAATCTAGTGTCAAAATCTATCTAGTGTTAATGGTATATTGTATAAAGATATTTCTACACAGGCATTGATTTCTACTCGGAAAAATGATTATATTTCAAATATTTTAATTTACATTCTTAGAAAGACAAAGTATAGAAAGGTAGAGTTGTATTCCGTCTTTCAACACGCAATATCTCGGTTTTACGCGGTTTCTCGGCTTAAATCGGAGAAGTGGCATAACACTGGATACTGGCATTTACTAATATTAATTATTTTCTATTTGCAATGTATTATTATTAAAATATTTATTATTTCATAAAATATTATATATACGTAATGTAAGCTGCATTACTATATGATCGTTATTACTATTACTAAGATGAATTCAAGCCCGTTCATTTTCATAATGGTAAAAATATTCTGAACGTCGTCGCTAATTATATAACTTCTAATTAATTAAAAACTTTAACATCTAAATTTATATCATCGGCTAGGTAATTATATATGTAATGAGACACGTTACGACATTGGCTTTAAATTACAGTCCACATAATACAAAAAAAATAATTCAATACAAATGAAAGTGGAAAGACGAGAGTATCGTCTTTAGATGTAATGGATAGTACCAGTTTCATTTCTTGTAGGTTCTTTGGCTAGCAAACTAATTTGTTCAGTATGTATTGAGACGAAATTCTGGATGAGGAGATTTAACTTAACAACTTGTTCTCATGGTGTCGAACGTGGTGTGATTTTGCTTAGACCAATAGTTAGAAATAATGTTATATAAGTAGTTATGGGAAGTCTGAACATTAGCTTAACATCCTTTTCATCTTGTTCCCTATAATTACGATGTTAACAATACATACGTCAACCTCGTGATGCACTAGGGAAAAGTCTGGGTAAACGCCATTCCCAGCTTTATATCTCATTTGGATTGAATATTTCCGATTACGCTTATTACAACACATTTTTGTTGTTAGCATCTCTATAGAGAGATTCTAACAATTTTTGCTACCATAAGATTATTCTAAAACAATCGTTTGGTAATAGAGCAATGCTATTTCTTAAATACGTTCTAACCTAAAGCGTATTATCACACTTAGAAAATTAGAAATCATTTTTAAAAAACGTATAAACATTCAAATTTTTATACGTTTTCTAAAAATATTTAAGCTTGTTAAAATTAAATCAATACAAAATTAGTTTTTCCTATCGACGAAATGTCCGCGTCAGCATAAATATCTAGAATTGTACGGCAAGATGGTCGCGCGTCGCTCGGCATCTCGGCCGCGCTTTTACGTCCCCACTCGTCATTACGCATCACCGCATGCCGCAGTTTTTACCCACATACTTGATACAAACGTACTTGAATTGTATCTTTCTTTATTGTTACGTTAACTTGTATTAAAAAAGAACACTTATTAGAGACCGTTAATTAGCGACGCTGTGGTATAATGTCTGACCGTAAACGCGATGGTTGTGGGTTTGATTCCCACTCGGAGGAATAACAAACAAAATATACTTTATTGCACATACAATTACAGACATACATATACAAGAAATAACAATAAAAATGGGCAACAAGGCGTCCTTATCGCTTAAAGCCCGTGGGGGGAAGTGGTTAAGAATACATTTCTCCCTCGCCGCTGGGTAGCGTCCCGTAAAAGGCGGGTAACCCAGTAGCTTGGTGGTAGGAGATTCGTTCTCCTATTGGCTTGCGACCACTATCGTGTCAAAAACTAACCGCCAAACATCTGATGATGTGTTCCGGTTCGATGGCATGTAAGCCAGCTCTACCTATTCCCACCATTCCCATTCTTCCTCCCTCCTTCTGTCCTACGTCCCCGAGGCTGGCAACGCATCCATAACTCTAATGTTTTGGATGTCTATAGGCGAATGTAACCACTTAACACCAGGTGGGCCTTCTGCTCGTTTGCCTCCTTTATTCCATAAAAAAAACAAAAAGCGATCTCTTCCAGGCAATCTTTGGATGTAGGAATTGTATAATATAATAGTAGCAATGATTAAAATTAAATTATTTTCATTTTCGTTCGTTCTGGTACCTAAAACTCTCGACGTTGAGATCTGAGTTCCTCACCCGAAATCACAAAGGGAATCGGAAAGTGTAAAACGGAGGGTCCCGTTAAGTTATCTCTGCAGCTATGCGGGAAAAGGCGTGAAACTGGTTTTTATATATTTTTTAATACAAAAGCTTTACTCACACCGAGAAATATATAATCTTACAAACATTACTGCTAAAATCAAGCATCATCAAACTAAAAAATTACTTCACAAACTTATAAATGCTTAGTATCAAGGTATTCAATTAACGGAGACCACTTATAATTATTGTAAAAAAAGGAAAATGAAACTGTTGTATAATATTGATATATTCTGTAAAAAATTAAATTGCCTACAATTGATAATTAGTTTATAAAAATCGTACTGGATATTAGCCTAGCCTTGATGAAATTCGAAAAACTTCCTGTCAGTGTATTATACGTAATTTGTGCGTTATCTTTTAATTTTACGTGGATTTATGTAACTACCGATTTAACAATAAATAACACTTTCGCCATTTAAAAATAATTTGCCAATTTCCTTCATATTTTCGATATTGTTGAGTTTGATTTTGACTACCAACATAACAAAAATATCATTTTGGTATTTAACTACTTAACTACGAGAACTAATAAGTTTTATTTATTTACCTATATTTATTTACCTATGGTCAACCAGCAGTTTTACAATTCTATCTATACATAAAATACAAACATTGTTGACTTAAGTTAAGTTATTGTAAAGCTATATTAAGGTTAACATCGCATGCAAAAAACGAAGTAAGTCTATTAAGACTTTCTGGAAATTATTGGACTTGAAATTATTTTTTTAATTTTAAGCTTATCCCATACTTATCTAAAGTTGACATCATTGACATTTTAAATATGCTTAGATGGGAAACATAGAGAAGACACGCTCAGTGACCTATAGGAAATACATATAAGTATACGAGTATATACAAAAACGTAAAATTTAAACGAAAATATAAAAGGAATTCTTTTTTAAAAAGATAACTAAAAAGCTGAATGAATCGATTTGTATTTGATTTCTTAAATAGTTTTGACTTTCTACAAGCCAAAACATCATCTTCTCCTTCATATAAACCCTTGCCGATTTAGGTTACATAAAGCATTACACTATCACATTTTTGCATTGTGATCAGTCAGATCAAACATTGTGGTCAGTGAGAACCCAGTGTCAAGACACTCCGTTCTCTACTTTCCACCTGAGGCATTGAGTGTTAAGTTGCGATCCTTACTTTTGCTTTGTATTAAATACCAGAGCGGAGAAATAAAAATATTATATAATCACTGCCCCGAGTAGAAATCGAACTCAAAACCATCGCGTTTATAGTACAACTGCACCACGACGACCTCAACAGTGTGCACTCAACAAATGCTTAACTGTATAAATAAACAGTGACACTCGTAAGTCTTCCTTCCGTTCATAATCAATTGGCCGTAAAGCCGAAAAGATACGGTCATACTTTCTACGAAAAAGAAATCACGAAAAGACATTTTTTTTTCTTAATCAAATTACAATATACGTATACTTATTTGTGATGAGTTTTAACTATATCGTTAAGATGACAAAGCATTTATAGTTTTTAGTCCTAATTGCCACTGGGCAAATAGGTATGTGCCTAAACTAGAGTAAATTCTCGCTCTACCTCGCAAAATGCATAATCAGCTACATCATAAATGAACCTACCAAATTTAGTAACATTTCATAAATAGAAAATTATGTTAAATTATAAGTAAAAATCTATTGTCTATGTTTAATAATTAGAATTTATATAGGTATATGTTAAAAATAATTAAAACTATACATATAAAAATTAGAGATCACAACGTCCTGTGGCAACATTTGCGAGTTCGAGCCAACTAGTAGGAATAAAAACATTTAAAATATTTATATTAATCAGCTTTTATATATGGTGGCAGAGGGGCAGGTGGAGACCTCGGTTAAACTTCGAAAACACAGTATCGATGATACTGGAGGAAAGTCACGTAAAAAGCATGAGGACCCCCCGGAGGGCGTGTATGAAGAGATTGATGACAGTGGACGAGGCGAAAGAACTATGCAGGGATCGTAGCGTTTTGTGCTCCGTTCTCTCTGACTACCCCACAAGGGATACAGCGTGAAGCTAAAAAAAATTATATGGTGGCTGGTAAAATAAAGTGCAGCGTCGAATTCCGACACTCAATCTGCAATTTCTCATATCTAGATTAAAAATAGAGAACGATGAAGATTTTGTACTACTAGAGTCCTAAATTAATATTTTAAAAAAGAATTATTTATGTTATATTTATTTAAAAAATACAAAAATAATAACAGGGACGATATTTTAGTATGTTATGTAAATTAGCGTTCATTTCAAAGGTCAAAATATAATAAGAAAACTGGACGGTTATGAAGGTGAAAGTAGAAAGACTACTTCGTGTAATTTTGCTAAGCTTACTTTCTTATTATTTTACAGTAAAAAGATATTCTTATTAAATCGCTGTCGTGAGGTTTCATTTTTATATCTTTTTCTTTATGCATCTCTCCGAATTATCGGGTCTAAGGAAAATAAGCGGAAACTCATTTCGAACTCAACTCTTTATAAATTTGTATTATTGTAAGAGCTATGTTATAATTTATATTATTGTAATAATGAACCTTACTATATAAATAATTTGATAGTTAACCTCTTATGGTTTTTGTAGGGTTACAGATAGTAAAATTGAAATTATGCAACACCAAGAGTAGACTTTAAGCCCACAATCATTAAATTCATCAAATTGACTTGATTGGAAATCTTGCTTTGTATTTACAGTATTTTTTTTAAGATACATGGTCAGGTCATTTGATCTTTTGAAAGTATATATTGAAACAAAAAAAAAATGAAAATGAAATCGACGATGCATCACGATCGCGCATCATCTAATTGAAAATGCGATTTGACTATGAGGGTTCGATTCCTTCTCTGATTTATATAAATTATTATTACTTTTGCGTTTTGGTCAGACAAAGCGTGGCGTTGTGTTCCGCCTCAACAGGCATGTTTCGATTTCAGGCAAAACGTAGAGTCTTCACCCTATGTAATCTCTGACTACTTAGCTGTCTCTCGAGGTTCATAACAAAAAGCGTCAAGTATTCATTTTATACTCAAAGATTAAAATAATAAGATTAGGAGAACAACAGCAAAACACAAAAGGCAGACACAAAAACTGAATTTAAAATGTAACACTATGGAACTTGATGAATAAAATATGAAGGTCGAAACTAGATTACATATCTAGTACTTTTTTTATTTCAAAATAAAAATCATAACATGTTCTTACTTACTAGTTTTTAGGTTAAAATCTTGAAAAAAAATTAACAAATGTTACAAAAATTTTCCACTAGATGGCGTTACAGTAGGTCATAAATGAACGGAAAATTTAAGTGAAATAAGATAATAACTCTCATAGGTTATTCTAAATTCACAAAATACACATTTCTATAGAGTTCGGAGCTATTACAGTATTAAAAACTTTTCTATTGAATATATATATACTTTTGCATATACTATATTCAAGTATTTTGGATTATAAATGGATCTTTCTTGTGTAGGGGTCAGAAGGATTTTAGCCCGCCGTAGCGTAACAATGCGGTGGCGGACCTCACGCAGGCGCGTGATCATCCCGATCATCATACCCCGTTTAACCTTTGGAAAGATCAACCAATATTCAGAAGTGTCTCCTCTTATGGTACTCAACTGAACCAAACCATAGCGCGATTCAGAATGCGTGTAACGCCATCTAGTTTGAAATGGTGATAACATTTCAGTATCTCTTGTTAAATAAGTTCTTGATACTGTTTTATAAAATACGAATTTTAAAATTAATTTATTAATTTTATTTCATTTTAATTAGATATCATCATAGGGCGCTGGTTAAAAGTTGGGCTGTAAACGCGGTTGGTCGTGGGTTCGATCCCTACATGGGAAAATTATTATATTTAAATTATTATTATTATATTCAATTTCCCCACCATAATAAGACCACACGTGGAATTAAATTCCACCATTGAAATAGCAATGTCTCAATTTCCAGCGGAAAATGGAAAAACAATGTTTTGTAAACAATTAACAACACAAAATTTTTTATTTAATTTCTTACGAAAAATGACACTTTCCTGAAATTGGCTCTAAATTAGTAAAACAGTGCTAATGTTCCCTATTATCGCAATTGCTTATCATTACATGTTTCCTGTGAACATTCAGTTAAATATGTTTCATTAAGTTTCTTATCGGTTTACACTGCTTACAAACTTTGGCGCCTATTGTGTAAATCTCGAGATTGAATTAAAAAAAAGAAAAATAAACGTTCATTGATTGCGTTTGGAAAAAAGAAACTAAACATGATTACCTCATTAAATGTGATATAAGAAGTTTGATTATACCCATAGAAGTACAATTTAATGAATATTATTGAGTATCAGTCATACAACAATTTCCACATTGCGTCCGTACAAAAATACAATGTTTTAATTGCAACATAAATTCAAATCACAATTATTAAATAATCAAAAAATGTAGACAAATATATCTATAATAGCAAAATAACAATTGCGATTAAATGATAGCGACGATGGTTGCTTTGACGCTGATTAATTATTCATGTTTGGTGTATGGACGTACAATGTGTATCAATTAGATTGGTAACAAATGGTCTAGGATCTCTCCATTAGAGTTTATTTTTTTTACATTTACGTCATGAGGAATGTTCTAAACAACAAAAGAGCTTCTAGCACCAATTAAATAATAATTTAGTCATTGTAAAATTTCTACTTGAATAATACTTGTGACCAATACATCTAAACTCATCAAATTAAAAATTACTTTCTACACAAATGTCAAAATGAAATCGCTTACAAAGAGTTGACGCCTCAACTTTAGTTAGCGCAAGAAAGTGAATCGTCAACATCTCTCTCGCATTGCATAGTCACCTCCGAGCGAGTACCGTTATCGGCGAAATCGGTTGGTGGCCGTCAAGTTGATTCACCAAATAGGCTAGTAGTACAAACTTTACGGCACTACTCGTAAAAGTTAGTAGAACTTGTTTCAAAATTAACAATTTACATGTTAATTTGAATTTAAAAATACTTCCATTGTCCTCATAATGAACGCGTCCCAGATGTTATATACTTAAACAATTACAATTCTCATTGAAAAATGTCAGTAAGAATATATAAATTTGTTTAAAATATAACATAATAAATAATTAAAAACAGGTTATGTTCTTGCAAAGGTCAGGGAATGAAAGAAAACAAATCCGTAAAGGGCAATGTAATTCTCATTAAACATAGCAGTCTTGGTCGGCTGCACAATAGTCACGTACTAGCATTACTCGTGCAGGGAAAGCCAGTTTTCCGGGCTAGTAGCTCGTAGCGGCTGCTATGCACTTCTCTTTGCAACGGTCCATGCACTGCTTGATTACTGTACGTCATTCAGTAACGTATCTAGCCAATATCACGTAACGTAGTGTGATATGGTTTAATATACATATAAGATATAGTATGGAAATCTTATACAACACTATCGGCATTCAGAAAAAAACTTGAATATTAAATGTTTTGGTTTTTCCGTATATATATAATAGAATTAGTGCATGTATAAGTCCGAAATTCGACCTCACTGCAACGTAAATGTCCCGAAAGTAGGCGGAAAGTAGAGAACAGTGACTTTTAGTTCTCCATTTAATAATCACATTTAAATTATGTAAAACAACAAAAACGCATTTGAACTTATTTGGATGCATTATTATCTCGCAATTCGCATCGAAATATTCGCATTGAAATATTCTTTTATAAACTTTAGCTTTGTATTTTCCAGTGCACTCCATGTCTTAATTACTTCTAACAATTTTTTTTTTACAGATTGAATATTTACAAATTCACTTGTTGTTGGCGACAGTGCTTATGGCAATTGTCCACCTCACGCATGGACAATGTCCATGGAAGGATTTTCCTGACTTACAGGCTACTTGTGTTTGTGCCTTAAATTTAGCAAGACAACTATCAGTGCAATGTGATCAGGTATTAAAAGTTTACTTAGTAACTATCTCTGTATTATATTTTATAGACTGATATACTCATAACACGTGCTATATTTTTCAGGTTGATTTTCCAATGTTATTATCTACATTAAATGTAAGTGCTAGAAAAAGTTCTATAGATCTCTTATACATAAATAATTCAACAATTCCTGTGCTAAGCAACGAAATGTTCGCTAATTTAGCTATACACAACTTACAAATATCTGGATGCAAATTAAAAAAGATAGAAGACAATGCATTTAGAGGTCAAGGACAGTACTTGAAAAATTTAAACTTGCAAGACAATGAGTTGACTGAAGTACCTGTTAGAGCCTTAAGAGTATTGACAAGTCTATCCCTATTGGATATATCGAAGAATAAAATTACGTACATTGATAATTACTCTTTTACAACTTTAGAAGAATTAACAACTTTGAAATTGTCAGATAACAACATTACGTTAGCGCCACAAGCTTTGTCTGGTTTAGAGAGCTCTCTCAAAAATCTAAATTTAAAAGGAACGAAGCAAAAAACGGTGCCCGAATGTATAAAGGGATTACGAAGTCTTGCTTTTCTGGATCTTTCACAAAATAGTATAAGGGAACTTCCAGGACCTGATGGCGCGCTTACGTTTGACGGACTAGACTCACTAACTGCACTGAATTTAGAAAGAAATTTATTAGTTAATTTAAGAAAAGACGCTTTCTACGGGATAAAAAGTACATTGAGTTCATTAAGTCTCTTAAACAATCTCTTGCCTGAATTCCCTACTGAAGCAATATCCTCTCTATCAGATTTAAGAGTGTTAGATATAGGATTTAATTTATTAAACCATTTGCCTACTGAGGCTTTTTTTAAGAATCCCTCCATAACTTTACTAGCATTAGATGGAAATCCATTACCAACTGTACCAGAAAAAGCTTTAGCTCACCTTAATCATTCTCTTAGAGGTCTAAGCCTTGGTGGTAGATTCTTAAACTGTGATTGTCGTCTTCGATGGATTATAGAATGGATTCGTAATGGTGAATTGCAAGTTACGTCTCGAGAAAGAAATCCTCAATTTTGTGGGAGCCCGTCCCACTTTCGTGAACGGGGATTTTACAGTTTTGAGCCAAACGAACTTGTTTGTGAAAACGACTCAAAAGGAAATGAACCAACAACCATAATTAATAATTTTATCACTAATGAAAGTACATCGACAACGTCATCAACTACCGTGCAATCAATTACCACAACATCAACAGCATCGTCTAGCACTGTAATAAATACCAGTGAAGCCACCACTCCTAAGCCGACCACGACTCCTCCACCAACGACTAGCACAGGCAAAACTAGTAGAATTCCATCAGTACGTCCTGCTGCACCTACTTGGCGCCATGCTCCCAATCAACGGCCCCCATTAATCATGAATTTTCCACAACAAAAACCTAATATAGATGATTCAAATGAAGTCATCGTTAAAAATGCATACAGACAAGACAATTCAGTAATTATTCAATGGGATTCCGATGTTGCTAACATACTTGGTTTCCGTGTAGTATATCGATTATTTGGAGATAAAAGTTTTAAGCAAGGGCCACCACTTGAAGCAAGTGAAAGGGAATTTAAGATAAAAAATGTTCCATCACAGGTACGATACCAATAATGATTACTCCAATACCTAAGTTATAATATTTACAACTTTCATTTTATAGTCTCAAGAAATATAAAATGAAAAGTAATTAATAATAAAATTGTTCTTTTTTCAGGAATGCATAGTTGTTTGCGTTATTTCATTAGAAGAGGTTCATGTAAGTCCAGAAACAGTTCCCTATTCACAATGCCGAGAAGTTCGAACAGTGTCTGCTGCTGCAACTAATATGGACAAAATCACTATTGCGGCCAGCGCTGCCATATGTGGAACGATCGTAGTCGCTGTCCTTGTATTTGCAGCTGCTTCCCGCCGCAGATCACGTACAGTCCACCGCTTACACACTCAATTACCTGAAAAAATTCCTAATCCCTGTTGTGGAGGACTTACTGGAACACCAAGTCCCAGTGGGCCATTATCTTCGCTAGCTACCATTGGTGCCTTTGGAAAACAAAGAGAATGGGATCAAGTATCTGCCTACAGTGCACGATCGATACCGCGAGCGCGATCCTATACTGAAACCGCCGCACCTGAACCCTTGCCCGGTCGACCAGGACGAGCGCGTTCACTGGCTGATGGTCAGTCGCAGCATAGCTACCCACATTCAAATCGATATGGGCCCCCTGGATACGCAGGGAGCTTGTTAGGATCAAGGACTGGTATGCATTTAATATTATATATACTCTTACGATTACCATTTTTTAAATATGCTATAACGCAATATTTCTTCTCTATTATAGATTTGAGACAATCTCGACAATCATTGGGTGCAGCCTCAGAACGAGCATCACGTTTATCATTGAGCGGTGCAGCAGGCGGTGCCACTAGCGGAACTGCCGGATCACGAAGAAGACCAAGGTCTAGATCGAGGCCAGCCAGCCGATATAGCGTAGGTTCTTTAGGATTAGGCTATTGCGATACTTCTGATAACTGGACAGATCATGACATGGACATATATATGGCACGGAATGCGACTACTAGAGGTGGATTAGTGCCATTATAGCGTGCAGTAAAACTGATGGAGAGCAAAAAAATTCACAGCTCGCCATCTGAAAGACGTAATAAAACGTCAGGTAGAAATCGCGAGGCGCGTGTCTGCCCACGTCACAATAATTATTGTCATAAGCACTCGAAGGAAAGTGTTCTGAGCCGCAGAAGTTTTAAATGATACTATGCAAATTATCATTTCTTAGATACATACAACACCTATAGAATGAAATGTAAATGTTACAAATGTGTGACGAGATTATTTATTTCATATCTTTTTAATGAGAAATCGTTATAAATATTTTATAAATTAATATTCTAAGTAACAGTTAAGAGCCTAAATAATAAATTATTTTATTTTGTATATATTACATGGTTTAAAAGTTTATACAAATTAAAGCTCAATCCAAATGGTGCTATTTCAATATTTGTATATCATTATTTTTATAGAATAAGTTGTAAATAATATTATATAATTTAATATAAATACACAAAATCACATAGTGAAATGTTTTTCATTTAATATCTCCATTACTTTTAAATAGATTTTATGTTATGTTAACAAAACAACAAAAAATTTTTTAGAAAATAACAAAGAGGAATCAGTCTTACTTACCCAGGCACTAATACGCGATGCTCCCATCTGTATTGTAGCTCTTGTGTAAATTCATACCAAAAGTGGGCAAGGTAAGGAAGTCCACCTGCATCCATTAAGCGTGCAGATGTAACTGACAACCTCCAAACAAGACCATCTTCAGGACTGGTCTTGACATAATTACATAATTTTAATTCAGCTCCATCCTGAAAAATTGGTCAAATGGAAACATGTAAGATTGAAAAAATCATATCAACAGGATATAAATGACTAAATAGTTATGCAGATATAGTTATATTTATAACAGTTATGCAAGTTTAAGATCTTTTCGGTTTTATAAATATGTTTTTTTATACTTTATATATCTAATATGTCTTTTAAATACATAAAAAAAAAATTAAATAGCTTCACGCTATATCCCGCACACAGCAGGGTAGGCAGAGGGAACCTAGTGTTAAAACACTCCGTTCCCCACTTTCCGCCGAATTCGGAGGCATTGCGTGTTAAGTGGCGGAACTTAACGCCGCGCTTTACCTCGACACCAGAGCGAAGAAAATGGAAATATTAAATAATTCCACTCCTCGAGTGGGAATCGAACCCACAACCAGTCGTTTACAGTCACACGCTTGTGCCACTGGGCCACAATTCTTCTTGTATATAAGCTTTATAAATAAGGCTTAAATATAATATATATGTGTTTATCCTATATACAAGTATTAACCTACTTCTCCTACAAGAAATCTCTCCTTTTCTCCTTTTGAAATTCTTGTAAATAAAATACTTTAGAAAGTATAATCACAAAATGTGTACAATGTTAATGAATGGATTTGGACATTAATTTAAATTTCAGCCCACAATTATTACTAATATGGACTTCATTAACATCATCAATTTTACACTAAACTGTAGCAGCAACAAAAAATAAATAAAAATGATCTACAACAAAATCAACATTTTTTTTTACAGTTCATAAGTTTTATAAATATATTACTTATTTTAAAAAGAAATTTAGTAGTATATCACAATGTAAATTATAGAAATTCAAAAATAATGATTGGATATTTTAATTTTATGGCATAATTTA
The DNA here is from genome assembly GCA_019049465.1 of Dryas iulia moderata. Taxonomy (NCBI): domain Eukaryota; kingdom Metazoa; phylum Arthropoda; class Insecta; order Lepidoptera; family Nymphalidae; genus Dryas; species Dryas iulia. Next base: position 5,262,018 of record CM032416.1, on the reverse strand, counting down.
CCTACCTAAGTACCTAATGTTTTTTTTACTATTGGTATAAATCTTCATAACCTAAATGTTTCTCAAAATGTAAAATAAAATATAAAATAATAATAACCTTCTTATTATCAACTTGAAGTTTTGAATAAGGAAATGTATTTTCTTCAACTGCATCAGGAAAAACATAATATAATAAAGGCATCAGCAAGTCATCAGTTATTGGTCCTTTGAATTCTGATACATGCATATTTCTTCCAACAGCAGCCTTTACTAGTTTTGATATTGTAATAGGTGCTTCTGTTATTTTATTCAAAGGATTAACAATACCTAAACTTCTACTTAGTCCTAATATGTCCATTAATAAATTATTATTATCTAATAAACTCATTACTTTGCCAATGATGTCTGAGAGTTGACAGTTTATATCGCTTTTTAATTTTAAAGTAATGGTCCAAGTTGGTGCCATCATTGGATCTATATCAGAAAATGTAGATGAATCTATTATAGCACTTTCTCGGAAATGAGGCCATATAGCATTAAGAAGAGCACTGTGGAGCGGATTATTTTCAGAACCAAAAGGCAACTCAATAAGTTTCCTAACATCAAAACCATCAATAGACAAAAATTCATTAGAATTACTTCGTTTTCGCCATGCAAATGCATCTGAATCTTTTAATTCATATGAAAATTTTGTAGATATTACAACAGCATCTAGAGGTACAGGTGATGATATTTTAGATTTGAATAGACTAACAAGGCCACTGAGGTGAGAGCACTGATTTGAAATTCGTTTTAAATGAATTGTGTCATAATTTATTTTAAAGTCATTGTCTTCATAAAATCCTAAATATACGTTTTGCCAATACTCTCTTATCTTAACAAACATTGGAACACCACAATCGACATTAGCAAATGCAATATTTGCAGCACTCATGATCAGTTTAATAAGGCTTCCATCTACAAGTGGGGTTTTAGAGCATAACATCAAATATCTTTTAAGGCCAAACCAATGTGATACTGGAAAAGGACTACCGTCATCATCGTCTAAAAAATTTGTAGTGGAAGTCCATAAACCTTCCTGAACTTCTGCAAGTAAGGACTGCTCATCAGACTCTATATCATTGTCCAGGCCTTTAACTGGTTCAAGCGCATGAAAAGAAAACGTAAACACTAAGCTACGGTACTTTATTTCTTCTGACTTTGTAATCCATTTCTTTGTGTACTCAGAACATTTTTTCTTCAATTTTGATTTTGATAAATGCCACTCAGTTATAATTTCTTCTATTCGGGCTATTAAGACTTCCCATTCTGAGGCAGTAGTAAAATCTTGATGGTAAATATCATATTCGTCTATTTCCTCATTCATTTTCGTTATATCAATAGATTTATTTTACTACAATAACAGGCAACAGCTGTGCTTGACAGATAACAACAACAATGACAGTGTCAACTGTCAAAATGCTAAAATTGACAATTTATCCATAAAATTTATTACCAATAGACAATAGGAGTATTAAAGATTAGTAATAATAATACATATATTATTACGGGAAAGTTTTACATTTAAAAACAACTATATTAGATCTAAAACCAAAAGATATGGCTATATAATAATATATTAATATAAAATATTTTGTTGTTTTTGCTTACTTTGTGACAAAACTTACATCCGATGATATAATAATATAATAAAATTGTTATATACTTTACTTGAATTATGAATCATACTAGGGAAGTGTTCGTACGCTATTAACGCTATTCTCCAAAAAGCGTAGTTACGGTCTGACTTGCATGTCACAGATAACCTATTAGTTATAATAGCTAGGAACATTACTCTGATGAGCTCTATATATATTATTATAAAACGTAAAAAAAATATTTACTTGTAGACATTGCTTCAAGCTCCTTGTTTATGTATTTAAGCTACAAATTATACAAAATGATACATCATGCATTACATAATAATTATCTGTTTTATATATATTACGTTACCAAGGCAACAAAAACAAACAAAGAAAATTCTTATAAATATAAAATCTAAAAGTTTGTAGATTAAAAAAGTAAGGGAGAAATATTAAATATAAGAGAAATGTTTAGAGGAGAAAATTCACATTCTTTAAGTTATGAACAACAAGCAAAATTTATCCAAGATCGTATTACTAATGTTGAAAAAAACTTCGGTGAACTGTGTGTTGGTTTTGGTGACTACACAAGAAAAACTGCCAGGTATTTGTTTCGTTACAAAAGATAAAATAAATAAAATTGCAACTAACTATTTGTCTTAATTTCTAAAGTACAAGTATTACAGTTTGATCAGAAACGAATTATTAGGAATAATGAAATGACCAATAGAGTGGTCAGTCGTGGCCCAGTGGCACAAGAGTGTGACTGTAAATGACTGGTTGTGGGTTCGATTCCCACTCGAGGAGTGGAAATTATATTTCCATTTTCTTCGCTCTGGTGTCGAGGTAAAGCGCGGCGTTAAGTTCCGCCACTTAACACGCAAGCCTCCGATTCGGCGGAAAGTGGGGAACGGAGTGTGTTAACACTAGGTTACCTCTGCCTACCCTGCTGTGTGCGGGATACAGCGTAAAGCTATAAAAAAAAAAAAAAAAAAAATGAAATGACACTATAAGCTTGCGTTTCGAAGGTATTTGTACAATTTCTGACTGCACTTTAAATTTAGTTATAGATTCCATCCGTGCTGGGAAACGCTATATTAATGAAATAAAAAAATCTCACCATTCACCCCAAATTATCATAAATCAAGTATCTATTATAAATTTCTATAATTAAAAAATTTGTATAACTATTGTCATAGTCTGTTTGCCAAAGTGTGCATTAATTCCTAGTTTTCGGTTAGGTACATAAACTCAACAAATTGAACAGGTGATTCACCATTCAAACTGTTGACCCGACTGTGTAAATAGAAAAAAGTTAATATTCATTTAAAAATATAATATTTACCTATGTGTGTTATACAAGCAATAAAAAAAGAAAACTCAAAATTATGTAGGTACACATTTGCTAATCGCTTTTGTGATTCACTCGAAAACTGTGAGTGTGCTGATGAGTGTGTGAGTGTTGAATTTGCATTGCGCACAGGGAAATATAAAAATAAATAATTGGGTTTCCATATCTGTAAGTTTAGGGTTCCGGAACCCAACACGCAATATCTTTTAAACAAGCAGAAAGTGCAGAGCAAACAAAATACCTAATAGCAAAGGAAAATATTTTTAAAAATGTCTATAAATTTGTATGCAGCGAGATTCGAATCAGCGCCTCTTAGAAGCCGTCCAAGCTCTCTTGCCATGAACCCACGCATTACATATTACACTATTGAGAAATTCTTACACTGATGCTTATTTCAGCTTATTTTCTGTCACTATTACAATTTCTACGAACGACCGTTTGACAAGAGAGTATGTTATTTATTAGGTATTTTAACATTTTTAAAGTGTTATTCCCACCCCGAGGAGATAAAAATATTTTTCAAAAATGTTTGCAATTCTTTTTATATCCTAAATGTTAAAATAAAAAAGTAAAATCTAAACTAGACTAAACTAAATGATAAATCTAGGAGAAATTACAAAGATAAATCCACAAAGAATGTTTTAATTGCAGATTACGTGATATGGGCGACGAACTTGCTAAAATTTTAAAAGAATATTCTAATAATGAAATTGTTAACAAGTCTTTGAGTGCTGGTCTCGACAATTTATCCATAACTCTAATGGCAATAGAAGAATATAGGAACTGTGCAGTACAACGTTTAGAAGCAAAGGTTATTATCGTGACAATAATTTTGATTAAATATAAGAAACTTGAATAAATACAAAAAAGAATCGAATCTGTACCTTTTATAATTATATTTTTATCTATTAATTAGGAGACGTTAAGAGATAATATTGTAGCTAAGAGTTATAACACTAATACTTTTCACTGGCTTATTTAGTATAAAAAATGAAATTGGTTTATAATATTACTAGAGTGTTTTAAGAATTTAGAATATTTAGCTATTGACTTAGAATATGTATTTCAAATTCATCAATCAATAAATTTATATTTGTACTTGCACGTAATGGTACGATCACGATAACTGTTTAGGTTATAGGGGAGCTCTGCCAATACGAAACAATTTGTAAACACGCAAGAGAAGAAGTGAAACATACTATGAATGTAAGAGAAAAGGAAATGGCAAGAAAGAAGGTATTAGACAAAGCCAGGGAACGACAACCGTTTAATAGACAGCAAGTTGTATGTTTGTGATTATATTTATTTTGTCTCATTTCCCAAATTGTGGTCAATAAAGAAGTACCTTACTTATTAACATTATTCATGATGATGAAATAGTCTGTTAACATTTTTTAAAGTGTTATATCTCTTGAAAAATGAAAAATACATATTAATAAAAAACGTATAAAATATGAACGCTACGCTATGCGTCAAACGTACGTATAACTTAGTGGCCTTGGAGAGCTTGCACGGATTCCAAGAGACGCGGGTTGAAATCCTGCTGCATTTAATTTTTATACGTTTTCTAAAAATGTGTTTTTATGAAATAGTTGATAATTATTAATATTTGATTTCTTATTTTGGACTACATTTCCTGACATCTTAGCAAATATTATATTTCTTAATATATAGACATACGCAGAATCAGAACTATTAAAAGCGTCTGCGGAAATGTCTCGCACTGCAAAAGGATTGAGTGAACAAACTGAATTCTTCGAGAAGCGCAAATTGCAACAACTAAAAACACTTCTATCGGACTTCGTAATGATTGAAATGACGTTCCACGCAAAAGCTGTGGAGCTCCTGACCGTTGCTTACCAGCAAATTGCCGATATCAATGATAGAGCTGATTTGGAAGTAAGTACTTTAATTCTTAACTAACCTTAATTTCTTAACAGAATCTAATTTCTATTATGGGTTAATTTGATATCATGTATCAATTTCATTCAGAAACGTGATATATTTATGTATTCTTATGTCAAACCTACTCATATTTCAATAAAATAACTATACACGTTCATATCTGACAAGACAGACTTACAGACAACTGTTTGAACATTTTATTTTAATATAAAACTTGTGATGGTTAATATAACCATTGACCTATTGATCATAAAGTTATAAAGGTCAATATTTTCCACACTAATGTCTTTCTTTTTGTCTCTATCACTTTGCTCTTTGTCTCTACATCTCTATTTCATGAATATTTTATTTAAATGCACTACATGACAATTTTTATTTCATTATATATTTATAGGTATTTCTGTTTAAAAAAAGATCACTAATTTTTTTTCAAGCTTTTGGTAACAGGTCTTTCAGATCAAGAGGATGAAACGGTAAATACGGTTTACATAATAATTGGTTTTGTACTTTAATCTTTTACGTTTATTAGAAAAGTAAAATATATGTTTATAACTATAATTTTATGCTACTAGAATTTTAAAAGAAAACTAAGATCTCCAGAAAAACAAGCAAGCACTGGAATATCTGTGAGGTCGTCTTCATTGGCATCACTTATGAATCAGCAATCATCAAATAGAGATGATGAAGACTCTGTGGTATGAATATTTTTAAATGTATGCAAAAAATATTAATGTTCCACTGTTGCGCATTATATAGGTTCTAGTTATTAAATTCACATTAAGGTAATCTTATGTTACGTATATCTTATATTATGATTGGTTTTAAAAAAAAGTTATCCAAACTTATATTATAAATGCGAAAGTCTGTCTGTTTGTCTGTCACGCTTTCACGGCTAATCTACCAGTCCGATTTGGACGAAATTATTAAAAAAACCCAGAGGGTAAAAAAACCCAAACCCTAACAAAGGCTATTTATTTTTTCAAAAATCAACCTCTAAAGGGTTGAAATATGAGATGAAAGTTTATATGAAAAATCTAAACCGCTTGACCGATTGTAATGAATTTTGGCATAAATATAGGTGATTATCCAAGGTCAAACATATAACGAAACAGTTGCGTTTATCACGCTGCGAAGCCGCGAGCGTGCCTCTAGTATAAAATAAGTGATCGATACAATTTCTCTTATTTATTATCGTAACATCTACGTAGTCCACCTTTACGAAGAAAGCAGAAAATCTTATAACATAACATAGTTTAGACAGTTCCGTTTAAACAGCGATATTGCGTGTTGAATAACGGAATTCAACGTCGGACTGTCGTCGTACCGGGAATGGGCCTATAATTTAAACACGTATGAATATTCTCACAAATGGAATCCGGACCGTATCTGCCATCGTGCAATATAATATGCTATAGATTAGCATGTACTTATGTACCTATAGTGAAATAAAAATATTTTCTGATAATTTAAACCTTTTATATATTTAGATTTTAATAATCACAACTCCACGCCATTTCCCGCATAGAATAATAGTCAAAGAGAACTTAGTGTCAAGTCACTCTATTCGTCATTTTCTACCCGAAATCGAGATATTATATGTTGAATAGCTGAACTTAACGCTGCACTTTCTCTAAGGTCCACAGCGGAGAAATGAAAATAATATATAATAGCTCCCCCAAATGGGAGTCGAACGTCCAACCATCCTGGTTACGTCAGGCACTGCCCAACTACGACACGACAGATGTTTGGATTTCAGTACTCCAACATAACTCCTGAAATTAATATATTGTTATAATAAGTCAACAATTTTATATGTACAGAGTACTGGAAGAATGCGATCTCCGGAAAAAAAATTAGCGAGCAAGACAAAGTCGAGTTCGCTCGCAGCTTTAATGAATCATTCGCCTCCTAAAAAAGACGAGGATACGTCGGTAAGCTATATAACTATGAGTGTTTAATATTTATTCACTTTTAAATTAGCAATATAAAAAATTTAATAAGATATTTACCTATGGTGTACCTATATTATTTAAAATAAAAACACGCTTTCTGGCAAAGCAGGATAAGCATAAAAACCTGGAGGACGATGTTTCTTGACACTGTAAGAAACGTCTTTCTCCAATATCTGCCACAAATCAAAACGTCTGTCTTGCCGGATCAGGGGGAAACGCATTTATATAAAAATAATCTAAATTTATTCATTTTCTGGAGTGGGCCCAGAACTCGTAACCATCACATACCTATACTCTATCGCTGTTCCCATATTTACCTATACATTTTTTTGATTAATATGTAATGTATTTAATTTAATTGCGTGTGACTGTAAACGACTGGTTGTGGGTTCGATTCCCACTCGAGGAGTGGAAATATTTAACTCCGAACTCCGAATTCGGCGGAAAGTGGGGAACGGAGAATCTTAATACTAGGTTCCCTCTGCCTACCCTGCAGTGTGCGGGATACAGCGTGAAGCTAAAAAATATATATTTAATTTAATATTGTTTTGGTTATAGGAATCAGATGGCTCTGAAGAACAAAGTACGTCAGAAGATACGGAGTCCCGTTGAAGTTAATAGCGTTTATGCCTATTTTTGTGTATTCTATATTTAGTATAAAAGTTTAAGATTTATTTAATAATTAAATAATTGCTTGAATTAATGAAGCTGTATTTTACTTTTTTCTACTATACAACAAAAATGTTTTTTTGTATTATTGACTATCGTTCGTATCGTAATTATCTTGCATTTTTTGAAAATCTTTTATGCTCTCACAATCCGAATTATATTTCCAGGAAAGAATATACAAAACTTAGACATCTTTAGAGCTTATACGGCACTATTATCATCTTTTTCCCGCGTAGCAGGGTAGTCAGAGAGTAGAACCTAATGCCCAAAATCGATACATTACATATACTGTATTGTATTGTATCTATAACCAATATAAAGTACTAAATCAAAAGGAATAAACATATAGGGGTCAGTGGTTTAATTCCCACTCGAGGAGTGGAAATATTTAATATTTTTATTTTCTTCACCTGGTGTTGAGGAAAAAGTGCGGCGTTATGTTATGCCACGTGCTTAACACGCAATGCCTCCATAATTCGGCGGAAAGTGGGGAACGGAGTGTATTAACACTAGGTTCCGTCTGCCTACCCTGCAGCGCACGGGATACAGCGTGAAGCAAAAAAAGTAAACATAGTATTGTTTTATGAAAAAATATTAAAATTTTAAACTAGTACCTATACAATATTAACTTTGCGCTCTTTTTCGCATAATAGGGTAGAAAGGTAATATATATCATATTCCACTCTCCACTTTCCGCCCAAATCACTTTGTGTGACGACTACCAAACGTCGCCCTTTGACCTTTCAAAAAATCCTTAACCAATCACATTTACACTCATAATGATATACCACTGCATCACAATTCTTATCATTCACAATAATATCAAATATCTTTCTCTAGAAAAGTAATATAAAGTAAAATAGGTATGGTGACTGCCACGGACTGTAACCAAGTATTGATTATGAACTGTTATAGTCCCCCTACAGTACCAACATGTGCCATCTCAGGATTAACCCAATAAAAACTAAGTTATTGTAAAGAAAATTCTATTATAAGGTACAATTTATTTATATAATAAATCAAAACACAAACAACTTTATCTCACAGGCCACATACAACATCTTGCACTGAAGCTACAATTTACATATAAAAGAAATTTAAAAAATGAAAACTAAAATATTTTATCACATTATATGCACTCTTAAATAGGATTGGATGCAAAAACAAATATTTGTTTTGAAAGCTTCAATAAAACATAATTTGAGATTTATTTATTGTATATTGTGCATTATGTGTAAATAGCAATTCAATACAAATCACATTTTTTATTTTAGGATATCTAAATGTAGTTCAATAAAATAATATAATATACTAAAGATGAATTTGTTGAACTATTTAAATTTCCAATAACATATTATAAATGTTAAATTTACCATTTTTTAGGTATTACAAATGTGTTTTTATAATAAACATAATTCATAAAAATGTATACATTACAATTTTTCGTTAAGTGATGTGTGCAAAAGACTTTAGGGCACAATAATTTGCAAGTGACACAAGACATTATTAAAATAGTAATAAAACATGTGTATAACCAACTTTACATTTTCATTTACCTATTTCTATTAATATTGCTTATTTTAATCTTATATTAAGTATGAAAATCTTGTCTTAATTACATGTAAGGCTAGTTCTGGTGTTTACAGTCATATAATTGACTATCATAAGTCATAACTTGGAATTACAGTATTGATTTATTTATGATGATGAAAATTCTTTAAAGTTGGAGTCATATTGCATTGTCACAATGTTTATTGTCACAATTTAACTGTTAAACAAAACTAAAGCATAATAATAGCGGTAATTCTATTTATCTGGTTTCGTTTTTAAACATCAAATTATTATTAAAACTTTTATGTGATTTTTGTGTTAGTCTAACTTTACTTACTGTAAGATTTAATCAGATATCTGATTAATCTAATAATCCTATTTCAGGCACAAAATTATTAAGTGTTGGCTATAAAATTAAGCAAAAGGCAAACAACAAAAATTTAGCCTTTCCCTACTTTTCGTTTTCTACACCTGCTTGTGTCATAAGATCAGTGACATTTTTTTCTAGTTCATCAACTCTGGAACCCATCTCATCTATTCTATTAATTATTTGATCTGACATGCTCTGGAATTTGTCTTGCATATTTTGTAGTAAAGACTGTACCTAAAAATGAAAAAACAATAATTATATGTATGTTAAAAATACTAAATAATATTGTTTCTATATAGAAAACTTACATATTGCGTTACTTCTTGCATGTTCTTTGGGTCATTAGATGGTGCACTATAATTGCTGTCAACATCAGTTGTTACTGGTTCTGCATTTTGGTCAGCCATTACAACAAATATTCTTCTTTATAAGCCTTTAAAATGATTGAAATTATAGGAAACAAAAGTACAGATATTGCAAATAAATAATTTGTTTACTTTTATGAAACGATGCTTATTTATATCAAAAAAAAGTCGTGACTGCTTCGAAATAAAAGGAAGTTGAATAATACAATTATTCTTACAATGAAGTATTTTAAATTACTTTAATGCACTTCACCTAAGCAACTCTCAAAAGTAAGGTGCTATGTTGTGTTACTTCTATAATGATAGGATGACAATTGACAGTTCCTTTGAACATTTTTACCTTGCTCAATGCTAGTTGATTGTCAGTTGCGATACTGATAAGCTGAAATGTGTTACCATAGCTAAAATTTTTCCGACAACTAATCGTCGTGATTATGTTTGAACTGATGAGAACATTATAAGATATATGAAAAATATATAGGAAAAATAGAGAATAACTGATAACTGCATATAAAAACACTGTAGTCACCAGTTAAGGCCTTTGATGAACTATAGAACAGACTGATTGTAAAGGAAATTGTTTGTGCAAACGTCAATCTTGTTTGGAAATAGAAAAATGATTATTATTATATTATATACTATGGAAGATGGTGTTGAATTATCCCCTATACGCTCGTATTATTATAAATTCAAGCAGTGGAAACACTAAATTAATATTTTACAAACCACTACTTAATTCAATTATTTAGTTCTTATAGCAGGCTTGATCCTTGTAACTAATATGTAATTCTTACTACTACTACTATTATTTTTTATTTTACTTACTTGCTTCACTACATTAATTAGTAAACGTGAATACTTAAAATTTCAAAAATATTTTGTTACTAGTCGTAACTGTCATAATGACAGTTGACAGACGCGTACAATATAAATTTTCAAATCTGTTTTATTTCTCGTTTTAAAATATACAATACTATATCAATATTCATAAAATGTTATGTTATTCTTAAAACTTAAGTAAAAATATAGTTTCTAAAAATGCAACCATTACTTAATACAAAAGGCGACATACAAATAGATCTAGATCAAGTGAAGCTAGATATTTTACATGGTATCAGGGAGTGTAATGATCGTGGACTGATTCAAACTGCAAAATGGTTAGCAGAGTTAAATTTCGCCTTAAAAGATCATAAAATAAATCAAAACGAGGTTTCTAATCCTTCTGAGGATGGTATTATAGCAGAAGAAAAAGAAGCATACACTTTAGCTAAAAGTTATTTTGATTGTCAGGAGTATGATAGAGCTGCACATTTTATTGAAAACTGCACAAGTCTAAAATGTATATTTTTACATAGATACTGTCAGTATATGTCTAGTGAAAAGAAAAGATTAGATAATGCTACAGACACAGGAACTGAAAACATGGAATCAACCCAGGTCCTTCTGGATCTTTTATCATTTTTTAAGGTACTATATGTGATTAATTAACAAAAATTGCAGTGGAAATATCCATATATATCCTATAAAAATATGTTTTCCACATAACTATTTTTTTCACAATATCCACAATAACTTTCTTAGATACATATAGGTGTGGTTACATATATTTTCGTTAACTTTACATTATAAAAAAAACATTTTTTAATGTAATTTACAGGCAAATCGCAATACTCTTGATGGATATCTCTTATATTTAGAAGGAGTAGTTTTAAAAAAGTTAGATTTAAGAAGTCAAGCAGTAACAGTACTTCAAGCAGCAGTTGCCGCTGCTCCTACACTATGGGCAGCTTGGGTAGAACTAGCTGGACTAGCTAATGAATATGAAGCCTTGGATTCTCTTCAACTGCCAAAACATTGGATGATGTATTTTTTTGCAGCACATGCTTTTGTTGAACTTAAATTGTCAGAACAAGCACTTGAAGCATATATGGTTCTTGCTGCTGCAGGATTTGAAAAGAGTACTTACATTACAGCTCAGATGGCAATTGCCCATCATGACAGAAGAGGTATGTTTTTCTGAATAATTTTGTAAGTTAAACATTTGTATTACATTTGTTTCAAATAAAATATCATTACAGATGTTGATTCATCATTGTGCTTGTTTAGAAATTTATATCAAAGTGATCCTTACCGATTAGACAACTGGGATGTGTACTCTCATCTATTGTATCTCAAAGAAAAAAGGATGGAACTAGCAAATTTAGCACAAAAAGCAGTTTCAATTGACAAATATAGGGTTGAAACATGTTGTGTTATAGGTGAGTTATGGATGTTCATACTGTATAGTCTATTAATAATATTATTTAACTGTCATACAATAATTGGTAACTATTTTTAACATTAATCATTAGAAAATAGTATTTTATTGAATCAAATTATCTTTAAACTCGCAATAACAAATAAAACACTTCCTAATCAAATGAATCAGATAGCTTGATCTTATTCTATTTTCAGGTAATTATTACAGTCTAAGAAATGAACATCAAAAGGCAGTACTATATTTCCAAAGAGCCTTGTCCTTAGATCCTCAATACTTATCAGCTTGGATATTAATGGGTCACGAATTCATTGAACTACAAAATTCTAATGCTGCTATTCAGTGCTACAGACAGGCTATTGGTAAGTTTTATTTATTAATATATAATAAATTTTGAATTAACATTGTTGTAATATAAAGAATGAACTAAATAAAATATTTGATTTTTGAACTACATTCTTTAATACAACCTTACACCTTTTATTGCTTAGTTGAGTGATCACTTGATGTAAAAATACTCTGTCTTCCACTTTCTGCCCGAAATCGAGACACCATGTTGAGGGACAGAACTCAATGCTACACTTTGTAAATATCAGAATGAAGAAAATTTAAATATAATCATACCCCTAACGGAGAATCAAATCCATAACCATCATGTTTACAGTCAGGTGTTGTCCAACTTCAATCTTAAATAATCTTTTAATATTTATTTCATTTATTGTAGATGTCAATCGAAATGATTATAGGGCCTGGAATGGTCTCGGACAAGCATATGAAATATTAGGTCTCAATGGATATTGTATATACTATTACTCAAGAGCAGCACAACTGAAACCGGATGACTCGAGGATGTTAGTGTCACTTGGTGAGGCTTACGAGAAAATGGACAAAATACCAAATGCACTGAAATGTTACTATAAAGCACATAGTACGGGAGATATTGAAGGCATGGCGCTTTTCAAATTGGCAAAGTGAGTGTAAATATATTTTCAGACGAAAAATGTCTCAAAAAGTAAAAAAAATCGAAAAATATGCTGTGCCCATATACATACATTTAGTAAAAACGAATTATTTTAATATTATAAACAGACACTCTCTCCCTAATCCCACCATCCCCATCCTTCCATCTTATACTTCCAAGGCCGGCAACGCATTCCACACAACTCAGACGTTGTGTATGTTCATGGGCAAAGCTAACTTACCATCAGGTGATCCTCCTGCTCGTTGGCCTCGTTTAGTCAATAAAAAAAAACATTCAAATTTCTTTACATTTAACATTTTAACTTTCCATTCCCAAGGCTATACGAGAAGTCGAGCATGCCAAACAGCGCGGCAGCGGCATACACGGCGGCGTGCCAGGAGCCCGCGAACGCGTGTAGTAAGGAGCTGCCCGCTGCACTGCGCTACCTCGCCGACTACTACCTGCGGTTCTCGTTGCTGGACCACGCATCGCATTATGCGTACAAGTGTTTGGAGCATGAGAGTGTGAGTGTTATATCTTATATATTTAAACAAGCGATTCTTGTATATATATAAATGTATAATTGGAATCTCGGAAACGGATCTAACGATTTTCGTGAAATTTAGCATGTAGGGCTTTTCGGGGGAGAAAATTCGATCTAATTAGATCTAGATCTAGGTTTCATTTTTAAAAGTGTTTTTTCTCTGGATTTTCGGACATTAAAAAAACTGCTAAAATATCATTAGTATACGACTGTCAATTTCGCGACTGTTGACAACGTTGGGATAGCTCAGTTGCTTTTTATGGTTACTTTTTACAGTTTGTCCACGATTCGATCCTGATATCTAGTTTATGTTTTTGTTTCATTTTTTCTTATTTTTTGTTTAAATTAAAAAATATATTATCTCAATTTGTACTTATGTTATCATATTTTTATTGTTATCATTATTTTAAAATAACGATTTCTCGAAAGATATAACGAACCGAGCTCGGTCACCGGATATTATTAATTAAAGGTGGATGAGTTGATAAATGGTAAATGTACATTTTTTATGGTATTTTTATTAGGCAGGCGTTTGGTGCTCTGTTGTGTCTGACTACTATGATAGGGATAAAGTAAATACCTAAAACAAATCCTATTAATGAAATTGTATATTAAATTCGACTTATCAACCTATTCACGCCTGGTACGGATATGCACTAGTACAAAAGTTTTGGCATTTGTGATTAGATTATGTAAAGCAAATAAATAAAATAATTTTATGATTTTTTATATTATATACAAATTAAGAGACATCAGTGCTCAAAAGTTCACTTTTTGTCTGAAATTAAGACATTGCGTGATGCGTGGCGGAACTCAACGTCGCGCATTGTCTTTTTACCAGAGCGGAGGATTGAAAACAATTTAAATATATATCGGTGCTTTATCCCTTACAGACCAAAGAAGCTGGAAAGAATATATTAAAAACAATATCAGAGCAACGTCTAGCAGCGTCAGTATCTCAGCCGGCTACCCTACCGACAGACCTACCGGAATCCATCAACAATGGTTCAACAAGTTCAACATCAATCAATCAAGTCACAAAATGCCTTTTCCCGAGCCCATTTTTCTCCAGAAAAGATACTAAATATAAAATGTGACTTTATTATATAAATGTAATCTGTAAAATAAAATTTTCATTTTGCTATTTCTCATTTTATTTATTTAATAGTAATCAAATGAAACGTACAGTTAATACTATTTGCGTGTTAATACTGAATTTCTCGCTACTAAACACGCAATGTCACTCAAAAAACTTTCTAAAACCGAAATAGAAATTTTGGTTATGGGCGAAATCTTAAGTGTGAGATGTCAATAACTGATTCTTTAAAAATTAAAGAAACAGCTTTACGTTTTTCACGTTCAGCAGTGCAGGGTAATCAAAAGAGACCCTAATGTCAAAACACTTCGCTCTCCACTCTCCGCTTAAAATAGTCTCTAACCATAGCATTTCATCTTACATGCCTGATATAACCAAAGATTTAGATTTCTTGCCCTCTAAAACAGCCATCACATGTATAACTTTTGGTTGACTTTTGTCTAAAGGGTAAACTGGTAACCCAACGTACTCACTTTTTGCGTTTAAATGACAAGGAAAAAAAATCTAATCACAAACAAAAAAAAACAGAAGCTCAGACGGCGCAATTCTATGGTGAGTTTAAATTTTTAAATTATAAAAGAACTTACATACTGATTCAAATTATACAAAACATTTTGGTAACCATAGGATCAAAGGGAACATAAATAAAACAACGTTATATTTTTTATATTATATACAAATTAACAGATCTCAGTGCTCAAAAGTAAAAATAATTAATAGTTACATTAAAATTATTTAATAAATAGTCAAGTGCATGATTTAAAAGAAATAATTAAAATTGTTCAAATACGCGTGAAGTATAAATAAAATTAATAAAATCACAGACGAAGCACGAAATTTGAGAGCTCTATACAAAATTTAAAAACGCAAATTAAAAGAAAAAGTCTAGTGTGTATTTGTGCAATATACATTTTTGGTACATGGACGGCTTAAGACTTATTATTCTATTATAATTTGCGCTATTTTTATTATTTTAGTTAGCAATATAAAATATTCTATTTAAAAGTTCTTATAAATTAATATAAGCGATAGAAAAAATAATTTATATTAGCCTCGTATATCAGATCGTAATATTCGTGCTTTTTGCGACTAAATGTCATGATTAGAATATTATTTGTACCATTTATCTAAAGACGGTTACACATTTGTTCGACGTAAGCAGGGAAATAATTATTAAGACAAGTTCCAGTATAAACTAACAACTTAAAAGAAGCGTTACAAACAACAAACGTTTTTCTAAATTCTATATAACAATAAATAGTGTCGAGCCGAATGTATCTGTGACAATCAACTTTTAAAATACTCCTTTGGTATATGAAATAAGAAACCATATAATGAATAATTTTAACAAGACTCTCAGATGTAACAATACTAACTTTAAATTAATAACTTTTTAAATACTCCATTTTTTTACAAAGGTAGAGCAACAATGTTGATTTGCATACAAAAACACTTCTGTCTCCTAAACTGTAGTGCTGTTTTCCTTATATCTCATAAATTATAATGAAAGTATTGCAGTTGCTGTCAATAAAGTAATTTACAACTAATTTGTCAAGTGATAATATGGTGACCTTATTTAAATGTGTTCATTTTAACAAATCTTTTTATTTGTTTACAGTCAAAGGAGTATCTTAAAAGTTGATTGACCCATTAACCTTTATAATTAATACAATTTGTTCATAGGCGAAACAGTGTTTTGCTAATTTACTGACTCATACTAATTCACACCTACAATCACTACTACATTTTGGGTGTTTCAATCAGTTATTCTTGTAAGCCAATTAAAAAAAAAACAATAAAATTGTCATGACAAACTTTTCTTAAGGCCAATGTTACAATTTACTAAATACTATTCCATTAAAATTAATAAAGCTAAGACCAGCATATTTAACACTATCCATAATTCATATCCATACATCCACATGCTAATTTAAATTCAATGAACATTTTAAATATTATTTCAACATTAACAGCGCATATAAGAATATATCATTTTTAAAAACTTTCCATGAAGGCAGATTGAGGCACTTAAGTTAATCGTAACAAGCGTTTAGTTTATCACTATAGTGAATTGTAAATACATATAATATAATATAATCCTGTTATTCGATAATAATAGACACATTATTAATAATTGTAGCATTGTTTGTGCTATCTGTTGCATAAATTTCTCTTTGTGTTGGACTTGTGCATAGATGTTCAGATGTTATCAGAGGAAGGGATTCTTGGAATTCACAAAGGCTCCATTGTTCACTGGCTAGAAAACAATGTGTATTATTTTAACATACATAGATATGTTATCTTTGAAAATTTCATTCATGATTCATTCACATAATATAAATATAATATTCAAAATAAATGATAAGAGTTCTACGAACTTGTGATAATTATGTGGGTAATTTGCTAAAATCAATTTGTCAGGAAATGATTTTATTTCATTTTTATGATTCATTTCATGCTTATAAAATTAGGCAACAATAAGGTTAAGTTTAATGACATATTTAGCATATTCAGCAGTCTGCTGAAGCTTTGACTTTTTACTTATATGACAAACTCTGCTAAAATTATAAACTCTGCTAAAATTTAAATAATATATTTTATAGAATTATATAAACAACAGCATATGCACGAAATATTTTCGATATCACTTTTTTCCCAAATTACTTTATAGGTAGTCAATAATATGGCTGAAAATGTAGTATTTCGACACAAATATATGCCTATAGCAATCAGGAAAAACATAGCTTTTTAAAATATGTAGTAAAAGTAGTAAGTGTTTTTCTTTCCTTATAATATTAACATAGGTATAACTAACATTTGAACTTGAATGTAAACACATTTGAAAAATGAGTGACCATTTATTTATTAGAGGAAGTATAAAGTTTAAGCTATGAAATTATAAAGTTTAATTTAATTAATTTACCTTAAAAGGATTAACAGGGACTGGTGTTGCAGCAGTATTCCAACCTCCATTAAAGAAAGGATTCTTATTTGTAATCAGGTCATTGGTTGGTTGACTTTGGAAGGGGTTCTTGTTACTATTATTATCTTCTGTAAAATAAATGATGAATAACACATAAAACATGAAATACAACTAAAATGTTTCTAATTTTCTTTATAAACATTTTACTAAATTTATATACATATGTTTTTTTTAATAAATGAATAAGGTGGAAAAATAGGTATATTTAATGGTAAAAGAACTTAAAAATATATTGTAAACAATTAAAATGTTTATAAAGTAATTTTTGTGGACTTACCCATATATTTCATATTTTGTTGACGTAAAGCTTGATCTAAATCAGCTAATGCAGCATAACGATCATCTGTAAATTAATAATTGTTTATCGCAATATAAATATTTAAAGATGAATAGCATTTATTTTTTAAATGTAATAAAATACTCTACTACTATACTCACTTGAAGAAGCTGTAGTAGAGGAATTGAATGCATTAAATGTTGGAGTATTAGTAGATATAGGTTGAACTGTTACATTATTATTGATACTGGTGATGGTATTATTATACTGGGCACTGTTGAAAATGTTTGCTGTGGTAAAATCAACAGGAAAACTGAAAATATCATAATTACAACATTATTTGTACAAATATAACTTAATTAAATTATAAAATAACATTAAAGTTTAAAAATATTGACTTACTCAGGTACTGGGACTGGATTTGTAACAGCTGGAATAGCTGGTATTTTATTTAGCTGTGTGGGAATTAAATTATTTGCAGGCCTTGGTAGTTTATGGCTAGATTCATTGCTTACTATTTTAGCTATGTTGATCACATTGTTATTATTGTTGGCTGATTTAGAAACCTGAGGTGTAATCGATATTAAAGGCGTTGTACCAACATTACTACTCCCCGATTTTGTATCTCTAATTTTATTTTTTGCAAATGTACTGCCATTCGTAACAGTAATACTATTAGAAGATGACTCCAGGTAATATCTTTTCTTTTCATACTTATCAGACATGAAGTCTTTAATGCTTTGTTCATCAGTAAAATTAACACTTTCACCCTCGTAAAGACCTAACCACACGCGTCTGCAGTAATCGTTTCCTCTTACTTTAATGAATTCTATTTCTTCTGGCGTAAATGTAGCCATCGATATAGATTTTACACGATGTGGAGGTGTAAGGCCACGCCTGAAATGTAAGAAATGAATAATATCTGTTTGTTGTTGTGTTTTCCTACAATTAATAACGTTAAAGTACTTACAACATTCCCGAACATTTTGAACACACAAAAGAGCCAATCGTAGTATTCACATAAGTAGGGCCTCTTTGATTGCAGTCTAAGCAATATTTATTACCATTCAAAGATATCAGTTCACGTAAAATTTCTAAATTTTTGTCATCTTGTTTGCGACGGCTTGCAGCCATTTTCGATGTAAATTATGATACAATCTCTTTGTATGTACTTTTCCTTTACTCTATGGTTAGGCGTAACTGTCAATGTTTACAACTGACATTGGACCATAGTTTTCATAATGGTATTACTAGACTCGTTGTCAAACCATCATGATGAAATACATTAATACATTCATTTCGAAACATCTCCCATATTAATAGCACAGACGTTATTTAAGCCACTTACAAATTTATGAAAGTTCTTTTGTGAAGATCCCTTTAGTCTAGGGATCTCGATACTTTGTGCTTGTTATTTTTTTAATTCAGCTGAAAATTCATATCTAAATTCTACTATATTATATACCAGCCAATAGATTTTAATAATATCATTTTAAAATATATTAGAACATAGGGACTAAAATCTTAACATTAGTAGCTTTTGTGTTTTTATTATTTTAAATACCAAATATGGGCTACACCAAAAAATTCTCATGAGAAATATTTTGAAGATTGGAAAAATCGTATTGTTATGTAATGGAGACAATATGTATATGAACAAATCAATATTTATAAAAATATAAAGTCACCTTACTTTTTGAACACATTTTGTACACATCAAATCTTTTTCAACCACTGACCCTAAATTTCATACTCTTTCCTATTGTTTTCGATAAAAGGAGTTGAAAACCTTTCTTCACTTATTGATAAATAGAAGTAAACATACACTATACATATTTAATTTATTATACATATACTAACTTTAACTTATATTGAAATAAATAAAAACATAAAATTTTCATATTTAAATATATTTAAAAGATTTTGATATATCATTTCCTTTTTCTTTTTTGTTGGCTATCCTTGATCCAAACTGTAGAGCTCTTTTAGGTAATGTAGCAACTTCTTTAAGTCCAAAGTAATAAGCTACAAGTCTTAACATTAGTTTATCTCCAATTCCACATTCCAAATTACTACTTGGAAAACACCTGAAAATATATTTTAATTAATTTTATAATATTATTAATTTAGTATCTTATTAAAATCTTGACACTAGCTTTTTAATACTTTTAATAGACAATATTCTTATTATATTTAATTACTTTATTCATTTATGCTATCCTTTTAAAAAGTTTAATTCAAATTTAAATAAAAAAAATGAATATAATATGGTGCACATACTTAAGCCATGGCTTCAAATTTAACACATAATTAGTGAAGTCTTCATCAAGATATGGCATCCTTGGTTGTCTTCCATGATCACAAATTACCCTGTTGTCTCTTGCCAAATTCCGGAATGATATTCTTTTCCAATCTAATAACAATTCCTTGGACAAGCCTGCCCAGTCATTACGTTTATAAGCATTTCTATGCCTAACATAACCACCAAATAGTTCATCAGCACCTGATCCTAATAACAATACCTGAGTGAAAAATTGCCTTTTTAATCATTTATAACTTCAAACATTTTCTGCATGTTACAGAATAGACGAAACAATTTTTCACTTAAGAATGCAACTAAGCAGTCAGAGAAAAAAATTACGAAATAATTTTCAATAAAGTTTTAAAAGTAGTATTTTTTATATTAACAAAATACTCTAATAGCTTTAGTGTTACAACATAGCCCTCTAGTAGGTTAAATGTACACTTTGTCTGACCATTTTGAAGTAATGTGTTTCTACAACATATTTTGATTATGAAATTGTTATTGGAAATATAATTTTACAAATATTTTATTGTATATTTCAACTTACTCTGCAATTCACAGATTTTTCTTCAGTTTGTCCTTGTGCAGCAAACCATAAAGCTGATCCAAGACTCTCATCTAAAATAGTGCGCCTAGGATATACTAAATCTGCAATTACTGATGATTGGCATTCATTAAGCTTCTGTCTTGATACATTTATTTCATGAAAATCCCATTTCCTTAGAATAAAAATAGACAAGATAAATTGAATGAATTATCCTAAAATTTTACAAAACAACCAAGTAATACAATAAAATAAACAACTAAACATTCCTTACCTTGAAACACAGGTTCTTTTTAGTTCATCAAAAGAACTTCTACCAGTTAGTCTATCAGGCACATCATAAGGATTATGATTTGGTGTTTCAAAAGCAACATTTATAAGGTCGATAGGTTGATCTGCAGGGACATATTTGTTAGCAAGGTATGCTAAAATAGTACAATCCAAACCACCTGAGAATAAGATTCCT
This sequence comes from Dryas iulia moderata, assembly GCA_019049465.1. Lineage (NCBI taxonomy): Eukaryota > Metazoa > Arthropoda > Insecta > Lepidoptera > Nymphalidae > Dryas > Dryas iulia. The sequence continues at coordinate 5,240,821 of CM032416.1, read as the reverse complement.
GTGGTACAATGATTGCATTTGTTGTCAGATGTAAGACACATTTTGCATTTAGTTGGCTGAGTTTGAACTCTTATTTGAACACTTTTTTCTAATAAACTCACTATATTCTCTACAGTATTAAAAATCTTTGGATTTTCTAATAATGTTTCAAATATTAGTGTTTTATTTTTGTGGGTTTGAGATATGTCTTCTATTATCTGTACAATATCATCCTAAAAAAAATTAAACATGTATAAAAAACAAAGTAAGAATTTGTATTTATTAATATGTAATTCTCATACATACCTCATCATTGATTGGAATTGTGTCATCAGAGTCAATTAAAAATTCATCATCAGGTAGAGATTGCTTTTCTTGCATGTTTTGTACCCACTTATTAACAGAAATAGTTTCAAATATTTCAATAGGCTCATTCCATGAATGCAGTTGAAGTTGATTATCATTTATGTTTAGTTCATAAATATATGCTGCTGGTATTTCAATACTTGGATACTTCCTACCTTAAACAAAATATTGCATTATATAGTTATATTATCAAAAAAAATTATAAATGATCTTATGCATTTTTTAAATATTTATGTTTCATTAAAACTAAATGTCTAATGTAACATTGTTTCTAATTATGTCCTTATTTGTTTACTTACCAAATATGCTACTAATTGCAATAGAATTTTCAGATTTATAAAACAATAATGAGTTTCTTCCAATTCTGTCCCTTAAGAAAAATAGAATATTCTTAGTTTTATCATAATATATTAAACTAAAGGGCCCTTTAAGTGTTTTCATTTGTGAAATGATTTGCTCTGATGATTTACACTAAGAATAAAAATAATAAAACATTATATTAAAAAATGGTACAATAATTTTAAATATTTTTCCATATTACTAAACTTTAAATTGTGAGTATAGTTAAGTTTCTTACATTTGCTAATTTCTCTGCTATAGTACATGTATCACTTTTAGTTTTGTCCCAAGTGTCGTCAAATATATCACCATTAAATAACAAAATACCCTTTTCGTTTTCTACTGGTTGTGGTGTCCATGTCATTCCTTGCATCCATAATACAGAGGCATAGAAATATAAGTTTATTTTATTTAACGCAACTTTAACGCTGTTTACACAGTCAGGCCCTCTGTTTTTTAACCTATCAAATACATGTTTGTCCTAAAAAGTTAAAAGTTTATTAATAAAATCTATAATTTTAAATTATTCTCTGTGATTTTATGTTCGTTCCTTACACAGGTTATTGTTTCGTTATTATATATTATTTCACAAAAAATGCCGCACATTGTATGAAGATATTTTCACTTTAACTATGATTTATATTGATGTAAATATTAGCAAAAGCTTTCGGTATTAGATTAATTATTGAGGCAGCTGAGCTTCATTATAAGTGCACTTTTAATAACAAATACTAAAAAGCATAGGTTAAGTGTACAATCACAAATTCAAATTTCATTAATTTTCGAGTAACGATTCGAGTCATTCGAGTGAATTTGTCAAACTCTTACTTGAGTGAAGAAAGTATCACTCGAGTCTCTGTGCACTCGAATTATCGAAATCAACATAGTATACCGAGTTGAGTCTCTCTGTCCGCGCCGTGAGTGTTGAGTGTTGTTTTGACGATTAAATCACAATTTCACAAATAATTAACGTTCTAATATAAGCAATATCACAAAATGAAAAACATTTTGAAATATTGTTTTTTTTTTAAATAGATAGCCTTCAAACTGAAAACTTTCAATTTAAGTGAGATTTTTTCCTCGAATAAGTATAACTCTAGGTATGTACGTATAACTTGATAGCTCGAGTATGAATCGAGTGAAATAGTAAAATTGCTCGATTTACTCGAGTCAAAAAATCCTACTCGAGTCGCATCACTACTATCAAGCCTCAAGTTAGTGATGTGACTCGAGTTTGTTTTTACTCGAGGCATGAAAAACTATTCTAGCGGCACGCTATGATGGCTGTTTTGACGTTTGTCCGTATCAGGAAGTTCCGTATTCATTAACAACGAATTTGAAGGAGAGAATTGCGGTACTTTATTGATATTGTTATTTAAAGAGATTTATTAATTTTATAACAACAAAAATAAGTTGTAATAAAGCGTATAAGAATTTCGGCGCAGCGGATAGTAGAACGCATGGCTCAGTGGTGAGAGCGCCTGAATGGTATTCAGGAGGCGCGGGTTCGTATCCCGCTGCGTTCAAATTTTTATAGGTTTTCTTTAAATGTCTTTTTCAATTTTCCTAAGTGTGGAATAACACTTTAAAAAATGTTTAAAAGTATTTATTAATATTTTATGACCTAAAATGTATTTATTACATTGATTTCCAAACTAATATTAGAGTCCATAAATATTTATTTTTTATTTTTATAAGTGTTAGTGAGAGAACGCGGCCTTCATAGTTATTACTATTTGAATGTTATGAAAAATATAGTACATATGTTAAATTAGTAAGTGTTACTCAAATTACACGACCTAATTCTTACCGCATTTCCAAATAGTTTTATTTTCACTAATCCACATCATCTCAACAATAAGATAAATAATGCACATCGATGCTTAGAATGAAACAATCGGTCAGCTTCGACTTCGTAAATTTGACGCTTGAAAATGAAAAAAAAAATTAAACGAGTGGACTACCTCTACCTTTTTTTAAGTTGGTTAAAAAATAAAGAGAAATTGGAACTAATCGGGACCCATTATAATATTCATATTTATTTTATGTGTAAATGGATCTCAATTAATTCTGTTTTTTGTAGGTTTAATAGCTTGTTTTTTTGCATTGTACATAATTTCACGTGACTGAGCGAGCACGAGAGTTTTCCTTTTTTTATCAAAGATGTAATTGAAAAGTAAAAGTTTGGAGACAGTAACAACTCTCTATATATATTTGAACCTCAAACCGACCGTACTCTACCGTAGCTATACAAAGACTAACGAACCAGTGAGAAACGTCACATATCAACTGAGTGACAAAGAAAACGCTCTACGAAACCGAAACTGACCGACCGACCACGGGTACTATACTTATTTACCACACAACTCGGAATTTGGTTTTTAAATTGTTATCTACTATGATCGTCAAATAGGAACGCTGGCCATCATAACTACTACCTCAACACTTATAATTAATGCACGATAGTGAAAATAGAAAAAAGATTTAGGGGTACTTAATTTGACAAAATACATTTCTGAAGTAGCAGCAGCAATAACAGAAGCTAAACTTAAAATGTCGGATATTTCAGCTGCAATAAATCTCTGTTCTGTCTTGCATAAAACATACGCCGAATTTGCGACTAACTTTTTTGAAAATTGGCAGAAAATATTGACATTTAAAGCAACTGACAAAATTACTAACTCGTCAAAGCTAAGAATAGATTTAAGGTTTTATGGAGAACTTATAGCAGTATGGACGAAACTGATTAAATGTGGCCTTTAAAACATATAATATATATGTACATATAAAGTATTTATACTTATTTTCATTCCAATATTCAGTTCGTTCAAATAAATTAAGGAAGCATTTATATTTTTGATTTATTAAACCTTTTTAATCAGGTTTTACTTGCAACAAAACATATAAGCTTGTCTTCTTTTTCGATTATAAATAAACATAGCTATAATAAGACGATAACTACATTTGTGGCACAACACTGATTACTGATTTGTTATGTTGGTATTACTCTATATTGACTTATGGTTTTGACAGCATAGTTAACATATGGATTGGTTTGACAGTATGACGTTTCAAACACCTTTTATAACTAAAACGTCGGTCAGATCGCGTTTGAAGTAGTCAACACACGATTTGGAAGCTCTGTGTTTAAATTTGTTTTTTCCATAATTTGTCCATTGTATTTTATGTAATTTTAGCTTCATTGTTCTAATAGTAGTCATTAGTGTGTATTTAATAGTAGTTTTGGTAAGTATTTAATTATGTTTAATTTTTTCCATATGTGTCAAATTTGACAGGAATGGAAAACAAATTAGAATCGGTTCCGCCTGACCCAGGCGAGGTATTTTATACTCCCGACTCAGATATCCCTTCTAACAACGTAATTTCTAGAAAGCGACATAATACTGACAATAATGATATTTCTCTTAAAAAAACAATTGTTGACCCAACTGCTGCTAATTCTTCAATACAAACGGTATACACAAACCCTTCTTATGACGATTTATTAAATTTCTATTGTGAATCTGATTCTGGTCCCTTTATAGTGCATGTCTCGAGAATAGAGCCAGAGCCTTTAGCTGGCCTAACTATTAGACCCCTTAAATTTGGTGAGTTTCTATATAAAAATCAAATTCAAAATATCATTAAAGATGGAGTAAAAAGTATAGGGAGAAATAAAATTAGTATCGAATTTAAGTCCGCCTTGTCGGCAAATAACTTTATGATTAACCCCTTGCTTACCACTTACAAATATAAAGCTTTTATTCCTACATTCAGCATCACTCGAATGGGTCTGGTCAGGGATGTTCCTACAGACTGGTCCATGGAGTTATTTGTAGACAGCTTGGAACTTCCGACAGGATGTGGTTCCGTACTAAAAGCGCGTAGACTAAACAGAAAGCAGGTTGTGGAAGGGACTCCTAATTGGATCCCAACCCAATCGGTAGTACTTACCTTTAGGGGCCAAGTGCTGCCTAAAAAAGTGTTTACTTTCTATAATGCCTTACCAGTTCAAACATATTTACTTCCCACAATCCAGTGCAATAATTGCTGCAGATTTGGCCATACCAAAAAAATCTGCCGGTCAAAGCCCCGTTGCTTTAAATGTGGCCAGCATCACCTTGGGGCAGAATGCCCTATTAACGAAGTGTCGTGCATTTTCTGCTCAGGCTGCCATTTTGCAACTGACAATATCTGTCCGGAGCACTCTCGGCAGCGGTCTATTAAGAGTGCAATGTCGCATGAAAATATCTCGTTTTCTGAGGCATCCGCTCGGTTCCCGGCTGCTCGGAGACCATATTCTGAAATCACCAAAGATCAGTCATCTCATGCTTCTTCTCCGTCCACTGTTCATCCAAAAAAATCATATTCCATTAGTCAGCCAAATGCCACTACCACATATAAAAAAACAATAACAAAATCCCCCCGTTCACGATCTCCAAAATCACCTGGCTATGATAAAATTGCACACCAAAAGATCATCTCATCATGTTCATCCAGTCTTGGTAATGGCGTTGCTCTTAACACATCCACTTCTGACCCACCTTCTACTGAACAACTATTACACACTATTTTACTTATTTTATCTAACCACTTTTCTCCAATTAATCACATTACACCGAACGACGCAGCTCAAAACACTGTCATTATTCCATCAACCTCATCCAGTAACTCATTAAATGAACATAAAAAAAATAATACAATGGAATTGTAAGAGTCTCCACCTCAGAAAACCAGAAATTCTTCACTTGATCCAAGTGCATAGGCCATTTGTCCTTGCCATCTCTGAGACTTGGTTAAAACCTGGTACTCGTTTTCGTGTCCCAGGCTACTCTTGTCTTAGGGATGACAGGAATGATGGTTATGCAGGCACTGCTCTCTTAATTGACCGCTCATTTTCGTTTTCTCGCGTATCCCTTCCCCCTCATAATACAAATATTAATGTTGTTGCTGTAAAAATTTTGAATATTACTTTTGCGTCATTTTACATCCCCCATCCTCATTCTTCCTTAGCGCCAGATATTCAGTTTATATTGAATAGTTTATCTCGGCCACTCATTGTCCTGGGTGACTTTAACTCCCACCACACGGCGTGGGGTTGTCATTATTGTGACAGTTTTGCCAACCAGCTGCTGGAAATATTTGATGACTCCAACATTTGTTTTATTAATGATGGCTCACCTACTCGTAGGGTTTACCCTCACCAGAACCCAAAAAGTGCTATTGATTTATCCCTATGTTCCCCATGTCTGGCTGCATCCCTGAATTGGGAAGTTCTTTCGTCTTCCTTCGGCAGTGACCATTTTCCCATTATTATTTCTTTTCGAGAAAAGTCGTCTCCATCTCCTGTCCCTACCCCTTTGTTGCCATACCGGTTGAATAAAGCTAATTGGTCGGAGTTTTCTTTGTTTGTAGACTCTCATCTTCAAAATTTTTCCATTGTTAATACCGACAACTCCTTGGCTTGCTATGAGAATTTTATTAGCGTTTTATATGCTGCGGCTCATGCTAATATTCCAAGTAAGCGAAATCGCACCAAATTATTTTCTTCTCCCCCTTGGTGGGATGAAGAATGTTCTAGAGCAATTAAAAGACGTAAATCTGCTGAATACATCTATGCCCATTGCATGACTATGGCAAATTTTATAGCTTATAAGAAAATTGCAGCTGAAACTAAAAAACTTTTTAAGAAAAAAAAAAAATTAAGCTGGTTACGTTTTTGCCAGCGGTTGCACCCTCGTACACCAATATCTATAATTTGGAAATCTATTAAGAAATTTCTTTCTTCGGTTGATGACTTTCTCTGTAATATCTCCTCCAATGAATCTTCTTGGCTAAAAAATTTTTCTTGTAGTCTCGCTCCTCCTTTTGTCCCTAACTTTGATTGTTTTTATTCTCCCCTTCCTTTACACGTTGATGTGATGGATATTCCTTTTTCTATTAATGAACTTCATTGTGTCCTGAGTGGATTATCGGATTCTTCGCCCGGCGTAGATGGTATTCCTTATTCTTTTCTTATAAATATTAGTAATTCCGCTAAATTAGTGTACTTGTCTATTGTTAATTCTTTCTTAGACTCTGGATGCATCCCCGCATCTTGGAAAACACAAATCATTATCCCAATCTTAAAACCGGGAAAGGACCCCAAAGATTCCACTTCCTACCGTCCCATTGCCCTGTCATCGACGGTAGGCAAAGTCATGGAACATTTGATAAAAAATAGACTGGACTGGATACTTGAAAGCAGGGAAATTATTCCGAAATCCCAATTTGGATTTCGTAAAGGTCTTGGCACTATTGACAGCCTTAGTGTTCTCACGTCTGAAATTCGCTTAAGTTTTGCTAATGGTGAGTATCTGATAGGTGTCTTTTTGGACATTAGCTCGGCATATGATAGTGTCATACTTTCAAAACTTAAACTTAAAATGCTTAGATTCGGCCTCCCTCCTAAATTATCTCAATTCGTTTTTAATCTTTTTATTGGTAGATCCATTCGAATAAGGCATCAAGGGAACCTGCTCCCTCCTAGATCACTTTGGAATGGCCTCCCTCAGGGTTCTGTCCTGAGCCCTCTTTTGTACAGTTTTTATACTCATGATTTAGAGAAATCGGTCGACAGTTTTTGCAATATTTTGCAATATGCGGATGACATTGTTTTATTTTTTAGTTCAAAAAATGTAGAGGAAATTGTCACTAGGCTCAACACCGCCTTATGTTACCTTGGTGAGTGGCTTTTAGATCACGGCTTATCGTTATCTGTTAATAAAAGTAGCGTAGTTGTTTTTACTAGAAAGAGGCATATTCCGCCTGTTAATATTATTTATAACAATAAAAAAATTCCAGTGCTAAACTGCGTCAAGTTTCTGGGGGTATTTTTAGATACCAAATTATCCGGTTCTTCTCATATAGAATACGTAATCAATAAGTGTGAAAAGAATCTTCAAATTTTACGTGCGGTATCAGGCGTTTGGTGGGGTTCTCATCAATTTACGTTAAAGTTATTATATAATGCTACTATTCGTAGTCATTTTGATTATGCTATATTTTTGTTGGACCCCTGCTATAAATCAGCGTTAGTTAAATTAGATAAAATTCATTTTAAGGCTCTAAGAATTATCTTAGGTGCTATGAAGTCGTCTCCAACAAATGCCATGCAACTGGAAACTGTTGATCCTCCACTGCATCTTAGACGCCAATATCTTTCTGATCGTTTTATTTCTAAAGTTTTACAATCTTCTTCTCATCCTTTATTAATTTGTCTACAACGCATGTCTCGTGCCATTAAATCCCCCCAGCATTGTCCCTGCATTTTAAAAAGCTTTCGTAAATTCTCGTCTTTTTCGACCCCCATTTTTAAATCCCGTATTTCTTCTTTCTATTCTATTTTTTTTAGTGCGCTTACATACAAGCCTTCGGTATTAACAGGCCTAGGTATAAGCAAAGGCGATCCTGGAGCCAATGCTAAATTTCAAGATCTTTTCTCTGATAATTGGTCTGACTATACAGCTATATTTACAGACGCCTCGAAGTCATCACATAATTCTGGGGTCGGGGCAGCTTGTTGGATCCCTAGGTATAAAATTATTTTAAGTTTTAAATGCCCCCGTGAAACTTCTATTTTCTCAGGTGAATGCATAGCTTTGCTTGAAGGTATCCTATATGCTGAATCTCACAAATTAAATAAAATAGTTATTTTCACAGACTGTTTAAGCGCTCTTCAATCTTTATTACAAAATCCTTTTCGTAGTAGGCCTTGTCACCTCTCTCTCAAAATTAGGGAGGCTCTGTTCCGATGTCATGAGCAAGGTATGCGTGTATCTCTAGTGTGGATCCCAAGCCACTCTGGTATTACAGATAATGATATTGTTGATTCCTATGCCAAATCTGCAGTATCCACTGGCTTCGTTAACTATAATTTTATATATTCGCATGATTTATTATCACTTTCGAAATTAGATTTAAAATTTTCATGGAATATTTTTTGGAAAAAGTCACTTGTAGTTAAAGGTAAATATTATGCTTCTATCCAGCCGGAAGTTCCAACCTTTCCTTGGTTTTCTCGATATCGTCGCGCAAATAGATCCGTAACGTCTACTATTTGTAGACTCCGCATTGGACACGCGTGTACGCCTTTACATTTAGCTAAATTAAGGATTAAAGACAGCTCTATTTGTGAATGTGGTTTGGACGAAGGCTCTACTGATCACATTCTGTTTAATTGCCCTAAACTTAAATACTCCTTGTATGATATTCTTCCCTCTAATATACAGCGTCCTGTTAATGTCAAATGTTTGTTATCTCTAGTTTTTAGTCCTTTTATTAGAAAGTTTGCTAAGTTTATTGTAAATAATGACATTAAGTTATAGTTGATATTTTCACATCACTTACTTGCTCTCATTAGTTATTTTATTATCTGTGTACATTTATATATTACATTAGCTTTTAATTTGTTTCAGGTTTGTACCAAACCACTTTATCATCCGTTGTTTTCATATCATCAGTTTACATAATCCTACAAAATTTTCTGCTTCATCGCACTCGTGTCTTCCCTACTAAACGGGACACTGGCAAATTATTTTGCGCCTGTCATCGCAAAATCAGGCCATTAAAAAAAAAAAAAAAAAAAAATTATTATCATATAGAATAAAGAAGCCCTGTCTATTACAAAGTAGTGCTTTTATACTCTTTGGTTAAAAACGTAAACATTAACTGCTTAGAATTTATATTATTGTTTTTAGTATGGTGATAAAAAATAAATAACTAAGTTTAATTTTCGGTCTACAAAATGACTTCTAATGGGAAAGATGGGGAGAAAAATGAAGAGGCACCTACGGATCAACTTTCTTCTCAAGATACAGAAGAAAATGAAAAAGCTTTGCTCTCTGAATACGTATCTAACCTAGAAATGAGAATAAAACAAAAATCTGAACTGCGAAATCAAAACTTGAACTGCGTAAGGCCACCGGATAACTATTTTTCTAAATTGGATTCTGGTTTAAAAAAAAATACAACCTTTGTAAAGAAATTAAAATCTTTTAGCGCTACACAAGTAGATGCCCTTTTAAAAGATTTAGGGGCACTTAATTTGACAAAATACATTTCTGAAGTAGCAGCAGCAATAGCAGAAGCTAAACTTAAAATGTCGGATATTTCAGCTGCAATAAATCTCTGTTCTGTCTTGCATAAAACATACGCCGAATTTGCGACTAACTTTTTTGAAAATTGGCAGAAAATATTGACATTTAAAGCAACTGACAAAATTACTAACTCGTCAAAGCTAAGAGTAGATTTAAGGTTTTATGCAGAGCTTATAGCAGTGGGAATATTTACTAACAAAATAGGACTTCCACTCCTTGGCAATGTTCTAACAGTTTTAATAAATATGGATAAAGAAGAACACAACAATATTCCCATATTATTATCATTTTGTAAGCATTGTGGAGAAGACTATGCTGGCTTAATCCCAAAGAAGATAAAAGATACTGCAGAGGTAATTTATATGGAAGTATATTTAGAAATTAAATTTTAAATTAATTACAAAATATTTATTTGGCTAAACAGTACACCATGATTATTTCTATATATTCTTTATTCAATATTTTTTTTCATAATTAATATTTTCTCCTAATTCTACTGAATAATTATTTAATGTAATAGAAATGTGTATAAAATTAATGGAATTGGAGTGGACTGGATGGAATTATTATAAATCTTCTTTCTTTTATAGAAATACAACATATCAATACCAAGGAATACATTTTTACCAGCTGAGAAGCAAACAGCTGTAAGATCTTTACTTAAGGATTATTTCTTATCACTCACCAAACATTTATTGGCTGAGAGAGCTCAGTTACAAGCTCTCCATGCTGCTAATCAAAGGACTCTTCATACTAGAGGAGAACTATCTCAAGAAAGAAAAGATCAGCTAGAGCAACATCAGGTACATAAGAGTATGATTATTGAAAATGGAAACAAACCTATTATACAATTGAAAGATGTATATTTTTTTAATTCTAGGCTACATATGACAAACTTTTATCAGGAGCACAAAACTTTGCTGAAGTTCTTGGTGAAGAGTTGGGTGAGGCAGGAGAGCCTCCCACTCTATCACTAACGGTGATTGAAACCCAAGGGACAGTGACTATTGGTGGCAATGAAGAGTTTATAATGCAAGCTGGTACTGATCCCTGGCAAGATGAAGATACTAGAACATTCTACACTAGTTTACCAGATTTGAAAGTGTTTATGCCAAATTACCAAATGAAAGAGGTGAGTTTCCTTTTTTTTCTTTCACATTTAATAAATGTGTCTGGAAATCACATTGTTAATATATGGATTCTTAAGGAGATTCTTTTCTGTAAGTAGTATAAAGTAATCATAAACTATCCTTTCATAATATACAATGACATATATAAAAGTGTTTTTTTAGGCTGTAAAAAGTAAGACTGAAACTTTAACTGAGGAAATGCTTGATGAAGATTTAAAAGAAGAAGAGCTTAGTGATAGTGAGGAGCCACCGACAGTGCCTGAAGTCGAACAAGAAGAAGTTCAACCCACAAATATTTCTAACAAGTTTGTTTTAATTTTTTGTCTTAAAAAAATTCTTAAGTTATCAATATTTTTTACATGTGCAATTAATATATACATCCGACATAATGTAGCAACTTCTAAATATTAATTTCAGGTATGCTCTAGATGCATTTTTAAATGAACTGCCAAACTGCATAAACAGAGAACTAATTGACAATGCTGCTGTAGATTTTGTTTTAAATCTCAACACAAAAAATAATAGAAAGAAATTGACAAGAGTTCTATTCAGTGTTGCAAGAACCAGACTCGACTTACTGCCATTTTATTCAAGATTTGCAGCTATATTGTACCCAGTTCTGCCTGATGTGTGCGTTGATCTTTGTGCAATGTTGAAGCAAGATTTTAAGTATCATGTCAGAAAAAAGGATCAAATAAATATTGAGTCAAAGGTGCTATATGTTGTATTTTGTTTAAATCTTAATTTAATATAATTAAATATATTTATATACACTTATTTAAAAAAATAATAATAAAATTTTCAGATTAAAGTGGTGAGATTTATTGGCGAACTGGTTAAGTTTGGCCTATACTCCAAAATAGAAGCATTGTTTTGCCTTAAAGTTCTTTTACATGATTTCAAACACCACCATATTGAAATGGCATGTAATTTATTGGAAACTTGTGGCCGTTACTTGTATTGTAACCCAGACACACATCAAAGAACAATGATATATTTGCAGCAAATGATGAGAAAGAAGGTAACCTTGTTATGACCAATTGAGTAATATGAGTTTAATTCAAAATATTGATAATTTTGTTTTATTTTTAGACTGTTTCTGCTTTGGATTCACGATATGTAACACAAATAGAGAATGCATTCTATTATGTCTGCCCACCAGAAGCTCCTGCTCAGCCAAAAGAAGAAGAACCACCAATGCATCAGTTTATTAGGAAAATATTACATGAAGATTTACAGAAAAGTAATGAAGAAAAAATTTTGAGACTCATGAGGAAATTAAATTGGGATGATCCTGATATTTCGTCTGTGGCGATACAACATTTAGCTGGTGGGTGGAGAGTAAGAGCAAGCGCAAGACGAGCTCTAGCCCGTTTAACTGCTGAATTAGCAGCATGGCAAGAAGCTGTTGCACCGGCTGTTGTTGATACCATTTTAGAAGAAATAAGAGTTACTATGGAAGACCCTCATCCTAGATATAATCAGCGAAGAATAGCCACAGTGAGATATCTTGGAGAACTATACAATTACAAACTTTTAGACTCACGCGATGTTTTTACGGTTCTATACTCTTTCATAACATTTGGTGTTACTAATGACCATAGCAATGTATCCTCATTAGATCCACCAGACAATGTGTTCAGAATAAGACTGGTTTGTGCATTGTTAGAAACTTGCGGGGCATATTTTAACAGTGGTTCGAGTAAAAAGAGGCTAGATTACTTCTTGGTGTTCTTTCAAAATTACTACTGGTTTAAATGCTCAGATCCGTTCTGGACAGATGAGAATAAATTTCCTATATATGTGAAATATATATATCAAGAATGTTTGACTGGTTTAAGACCAAAATTGACTTTGTTTACAAATTGGCAGCAATGTAAAGATGCTATTGAAGAGATTAGACAAACTTTGTACCCTGAATTAGGTGAAGAAGAACAGTATGATAATGATGAACAAGGAGAGGACAGCGCAGCTGACGGTTTAAATACTATAATTGAGACGGATGACGAAACTGATAATCCCACTATGCTAGAGGAAAGTTCTGACGAGGACGCTATTACGGAAAGCGCCGGAAATGATGATAACGACGTGCAAAATGACGAAATGACTACAGAACCACGAAGACCGACACCTAAACCGGTAAGTTCTATTATATGTATCTTCTATGTTAGTATTTATATCTAATCATTTACTATTGGGATACTTTAAGGTGGAGGATGTGGAGTTTGAATCAGCATTTGAAAAAATGGTCATGGAAAATATAGCTGAAAGACAAAGGGAAAATAGACCGCAACAGAGAGATATAGCAGTTCCAATGACGTGTCGACAAACGACGAAAAAAACTTATGAACAGTTATTGGTATGTTTATTTAATTCATTTTTATATTAATATTAATTAAGATTTTAAAATTCTAAATTAATAATAAAATTGTATGGATATCTTCGACAGCAAGGAAAGGAGGGGGTGGAATTCGTGTTAATGGTTAGGAAAGGTACGAAGCCACAGTATAAATCATTTAATGCTCCCCCTGAACTGGCTAGCAACTTGCAACAACAAGCTTTAGCTGACAAACAAGAAATGGAGAGAGTAAAACGGTAAATATATTCTATTGTAAATTTAAAATAATAACTTCACCATACTTTAGCTTATTAATGCTTTGTGAAATGTTATAGTAGTCAAAGAAGAGTGTCAACATGTGAATTATCTACTTTGAGGTGGAAATTATATGTGGCGATATTCCATTCCACTGCACCCTTAGATTGATCTAGCAATTAATAATTTTAGTAATACAATTTTTTGAGTGAAGGTTGAACATCCTTTGAGTGGTTATTTTGTTATTTTAGTTTTTGTGGTTGGATTAGGATGGATTATATGAATATATTGGGTGACAGTTAGTTGAATATTGCTGCACTCTACTGTAATGGCCACTTTTTAAAAGTAAACATTTGTATCTAAATTCCTTTCATAATACAAATATATGATTCTCGTATTTTCAATTGACTAAATTGTTTTCCAGCTTAACACTAAACATATCTGAACGTCAAGAAGAAGAAGAGTACAGTGCAGAGAGTGGCGGCGGATCGGGAGGGATCGGCAACCCCAACCGAGGACAGCATGTACGTCAAAAATATCAACACCCCAAAGGAGCACCAGATGCAGATCTTATATTTGGACCCAAAAAGTTTAAATAAACACTATACTTTTGCTATATTATCTCATTACTTAATAATTTATATACACTATTTTCATTTTTATAGCTTGCCTATTGGAATTGGTAAGGTAACACAATAGTAATAAATTTTATAAAAGTAATTGAAGTTGTTTTATTTGGTTCATTAAACCTAAACCACTTGTTATCAGATGTGTCTATATCCGATATCTAAAATATCTGCATCCTTAAAAAATTCGAATAACTTTGAGTATGGGCTTAGTCTAATTATAATTAGTAAGTTAATAAAAGGAGCTGGTATAAAAGTTTCAGTTCAATAAAAGAAAGAAATATTCTATATAAAAAATAAGGAGTGTCTGTAATAACTAAAATAACTGCTTTTTACTTTTTTTTTCATTTTTTTACTGTATATGTGCATGCATATGTATGTACACACGGTACGTATACCAAAATAACGACTATTATAATTATTATCTATCTGTTCATGTTTGTTGGGATACTTTTTGTTTCCTTTTAGGAAAAATGAAAAGAACATCAAATCGATTTATTAATTATTACTAGTTTTATATAAGTACAGAATAGAAATATGCTTAAAAATAATTGCGACATTTTTTACTATCTATGAATGTCATTGCATATGCCTTGTGAATTATAGTCTATAATTTATAGACTGTGGTTATTTGTCAAAGACAATAAGGCGAGTATGACATTTGTCGGTTATTTCGATCTCGGCGCGTTTCCTAAATATTTTGATACGTATACTATGAGGCGTTATTTTAATTAATATCTTGCTTTAGTAATGATTTGAAATATATTATTTTTGTGTTAAGAACTAATTATCTGAGAGTATTCAGGATTAGAGCAATTAATAATAACACCAGTTTATTCATAACCCTAGAAGAATGGCAGACGACGATTTTAGTAAAATTTTACAACAAGCTGAACAACTAACTACAGAAATTGAAGGTAATGAAGAATTACCAAGAGTCGAGCGATCTTTAGGTCAAGTGTTAGAGGCCTCACATGAGCTATATTCGAGGGTTATTCAATCCGGCGCAAATGATATTCAAGCGTAAGTAAACATTTTACAATTTGATTTCCTTTTAAACGATTGTACTTAACTATAAAGAACTTTCATTTCTTTTCTAGGCATCTTTTGTTTGGGTCGAAAGGGTTAGATCTGCAACAAATATCTCAGAAGCTCGAAACATTATCTTCTAAGAGAACATTCGAACCTTTACAACCAATAGCAGATTCAGATATTGAAAGCTTTCTTAAAAATGAGAGGGAAAATGCTATATTATCATTAATAGATGAAGTTAATAAGAATGTAAGTATATTTTCATATCTTGATGTAAATTTACAATTTATCATTCATGGTAGCAACCATTAACTGAGCTATATTAACATACAGTATATCTGGAAGTCATAGCTGATAGCTAAACTAAGCTAAAGACAGCTTAATTGTTAAAGTTTTCATTAATTTTGAAATATTTTTCATTATTGCTATTATAAGGTAGGTAACTTATTGGTAGCTGAGTAGTTGCATACTTATTTATAAAACTTAGAAATAACTATGTATAATTTTTATATTCAGTCATTACAAACTACAGAAGACCAAAAGTGGGAACATATGTTATCTGAATGGAATAAAGAAAAAATAAAATTAATGAATGCTATGATTGGGCCTTCTCAAAACTGGCTTGACCTAAAGCGTACACCAGAGCCTCCAAGTATTGCAGACACCCCTAAAAAGTTTGGTCATTCCATGCTTGACAATATTGAAGCAGCATATGCTAGACAAGTACAACAATATAATAAACTTGTATTCCAAGGAGCTAAATCAAGGACCGCACTACATCATAAATTTTCCCAAGTTGTAGAAGAGTTAAATGATCCAGTGAGTTTATGTTAATATAGTATATTGTAGATTTACCATATTTTGTGAATAGTTACTGTTATATGTATGATTTGATCATTTGTTTACCTTTTTGTATAGAAAGTGAAATAATATTTTATTTAAAATAAGAAAAAAAAAAGGTACTTGTAATACTGTAAGTTTATTTATTTATCATAAAAAAGCTATTTATTAAATTTAATTATACAACCTAAACTAATAGTAATTTAATTGGATTTACAACTTTGTCACAGAAAGTGAAAGAAATGTGGGAAATAATTAAAACTATGGCAAACATACCTGCACTTGTCAGAGATGAAGATCCCCTGAAGGCTAGAGGAAATCCAACTATTCAACAATGTCTTATTGCACAAGGAAAAAAATATCTCGAGAAAAGGTTTTTCTGCCATATATTTTTAGAAATCTAAATACACTTAACATTTTTATTAAATCAAATTACTTAATTGGTATAGGTGTGAGAATGTATGATATGTATTTTGAAAATAGGCTTAAATACATTTACTCTAGGTTCGTATACATCACTTATATAACAACACAATGAAGAATTTCTAGGTCACATACATTCCTTGCCTTACTCACACTTTTGGATAACATAAAAGAGCATTTGCATAAAAACCATTTACTTTATTGAGGTTTATTAACAAAGATAAACATAAATAGGAATAAATAAAAACATAAATGGAGGTAAGTATGTTAGAACAATCAAATACAAAATGACTAACAATTCACCACACTTTCAAATCTCTCTTTACATACTCAAATAGATATTTCAGCAGACATGTTAACAAAAGAAATAATTTGCATCAAGCATATAAGAATTTGAACAAATCTGGATGCAAAAAAAAATTTGTAATCGGTCACTGTGATTGGATGACGGCTCATCCGCTCATCATTTTTTAACATGGTTTTGTTTGTATTTCTTGAAATGTTTTTTTGTTTTAAATTACCCTATTACACTGCTGCATCTTATAGACTAAAACAATGTTATGGTAAATTAAGGAAATACTATTTGCAAACCTTTGTATAATCTAATCATTCAATTAGTTTTGTTGAGGAAAATCTTTGTACATTTTTTTAAAACAATGAAAAGACATGAAATTTTGCACAGTTACATGTGAAGAAATATGAAGTGATATATGTATGAAGTATGAAGTGAAAAATCTCAATACAATAACATTTTTTTACGATTTTTTTTTGTCTATTTGTTCTGAAACAGTTGAAGCGATTTTGACGAGATTTTGACACTGGCGAATTAGTAAAATCTACGTGGATAAAATCACAGACACACATCCTACATAAAAATAAGTACATTAATTTTTTTTTTTATCTTAGATAATCTGCAATCACTTAATGACTATGAGCGGATGTCATGTAAGAACAATGTTTTGCCAAGGTGCTTCCCAATGGTAGCAACCTTCCTTAATGCCTGGAGTGCTCTTGCTCTTGAATATCGTGTCGCTTTAGGCGCTTGCGGTAACTTATACAGAGAAGTTCAGATGCAAGGATGTTATTGTGATTCCTAAGTCGGTTTTTGTATCTTTCAGCTGATAGTCTAATTTCCTCTTTCACTGTGCTGACCTTAAATGCTTCATGTATTTCAGCATTTGTTATAAACCATTTTGTATTTATTATGTTTCTTAGTATTCCATTTTGCAATCTCTGTATAATTGCAATGTTGGAATTGCATGCACTTCTCCACAGCTGGAGCCCATTTGTCCACACCGGTTTGAGAATGGTTTTGTAGATAAGGAGTTTGTTATCCGTGGATAGAACTGAATTGTGGTTCATTAACCAGTACATATTTCTGCATCTTAAGTTGACTTCATCTCTTTTGGTTTTAATGTGTTTTTTCCATGTCAGTTTGCGGTCAAGATGCATTCCGAGGTATCTGATAGTATCGCTCTGTGGTAGATAGTTGTTTCCCAATCTAGCAGTCGGACAATCTTCCTTTCGTAAGGTGAAGGTGATATGCACGGATTTTTCAGAGCTTGCTCTGATCTTCCACTTTTTGAGCCAGTCATTTACCGAGGTCATTCATCGAGGGCATTTTGAAGTGTTACAGATGCTAAGTCAGGGTTTTTATTACTAGCAAGGACAGCAGTATCGTCGGCAAACGTAGCGGTAGTTACATTACGTGTTTCGGGAAGATCTGAAGTGTATAAGGTGTATAGTACCGGGCCCAGGACAGATCCTTGAGGGACACCTGCTTTAATTTCATAAAAGTTGGATAATTCTTCGTCTACCTTGACTTGGAATATGCGGTCTGATAAGTATGATTCCATCAATAGAAAGTAACTGTGTGGAAGCGATTGCTTCAGCTTGAAGAGGAGTCCCTTGTGCCAAACTTTGTCGAACGCTTGTTTTATATCGAGGAAGGCTGCTGAACAGTATTCCTTGTTTTCAAAAGAATTTCGTACTTGTTCGCAAACACGATGTATTTGTTCTATGGTAGAGTGATCATGCCTGAATCCGAATTGGTGGTTTGGTATGACCTCGTTCTCAATAAATATAAGAGTTATTCTGGCTAGGAGAAGTTTCTCGAATAGTTTAGACATGATTGGCAGTAGGCTTATGGGTCTGTAGGAGGTTATAACATGTGGCGGTTTACCTGATTTGTGAACCATCATAATACTGGAAACTTTCCATAGCCTGGGGAAGTATTGGACCCTTAATATTCCATTGAAGAGGGCAGTCATGTAAACTACTGCCTTCTTTGGAAGTTCCTCCAATATTTCTTTGGTTATCAGATCAAACCCTGGAGACTTATTATTTTTGAGTAGTCTTATACTTCGAAGAACCTCGCGAACTGTTATGGTCTTGGGTGGCAGAGATAGTTGGAGATCTTGGTTTAAAGCATTTTCAACCTCTCTTTCCGTCTCTTCACAGATATCGTCGTTTGGTTTGAATACTGCGGCTAGGTATTTAGCAAATTCTTCAGCTTTCTCTTTTCCAGTTTTAGTCCATCCCTGGTTGGTTTTTATTGGATATTTTACGCCTTGTGGGCCCTTAAGTACTTTAGCTATTTATTCTCAGTGAGGAGTTAGAGGGTATGGGTTCATTAAGTTTTTCCAGCTGGTCGCAGACGGTTTTATTTTGGGCTTCTTTCAAAACTTCCTTTAATTCCTTAATAGCTTTATTCAGGTCTGTTTTGTCACGAGGTAGTCTAGTTTGATGCCAGATCCGACGAAGTCTTCTCTTTTCTAGCACCTTTTCTTTAAAGTCAGCTGCTATGTTCCTAACGGTTTGATGGGTGCTTCTGGGTGGGGTGTTTTCCCAGCATGCCAATTGTATGAGGTTGGTTATATGGAAGGCTGCCTCTTCTATTTCTTTTGGTGTCTTGAGGGACACTTTTAGGTTAAGGTGTTTATCTATATAATCCCGGAAGCTTTCCCAATCTGTCCGTCTGCTGCACAGACATTCAGATCTGGTTATACATATTAGTGTTGTGCTAATAGTGAGTAGAACTGGAGTGTGGTCCGAACTACTGTCATAACATGATTCAGCATGTAGGTAATGCTTTCCAAGTCCCTTAATAATGAAAAATCTAGCAAGTCTGGTTTTTTTTTGCGGATCAGTGGGCCAATATGTTGGTTCTCCAGTAGTGATAGCTTCTAGGTTATTACTATCAAGACATAATTTGAGCTGCCTGCCTTTGGTGGATATCAATCTAGAGCCCCAATGAGTGTGTTTAGCATTCCAGTCGCCGCCAACAACAAATCTTCCTCCCAGGGTTGAAAAGTACCCAGTAAACGTTGAGCTGTCAATTGCATGCCTTGGAGGACAGTAAATAGCTGACAGATTAAAGTGACCTAGTTTGTCTTCCACAGATACAGTGGTTGATTGTATATGATGGGTTTTATATTCGGGCTGTAGGTGGTGCTTAATAGAATTCCTAATTATGATTGCGGTACCGCCGTGGCCAGTCCCGTCTGGGTGGTAAGTGACATAGGTGTTGTAGTCTTTAATAGTAACCATGCTTTTCTCAGTGCAATGTGCCTCTGAGATCAGAACTGCATCGAGTCTATGGGTATTGATCAGGAGTTCTAGTTCGGACTTATTTGGAGCTAATCCATTGATGTTCCAGGTTGCTATCTTTAATGTCATTATTTTAACTTGTTGACAAGTGTGGTCAAGAGACTCATAAGAGTGCTCATCTGTTGTAGGAGAAAATCAAATTGCTTAGCTTGATTCTTAAGTAGCTGCTCTACTGTGTTTTAAGTACGTCCGAGTATGTGAGTTTTACCGTTGGCTCTTTGTTGCATTCATTTGAGGGTTTCAAATTTTTGGAGGGTACATTGTGTTCTATATTAAAGGATTGAGAGGCTGGGTTTGCTGTTTTAGTGAATACTTCCATCCGATTAGACTTTGGTTTTCGCCTCGCGAGAATCTCTCTATGGACATTACACCCCTTGTAGTTTGCCGGGTGTTCGCCTTCACAAAGTGCGCACAGTGCTGGAGTAGTGCGGTCTTTTTTTGGGCATTCTGAAGTTTTATGGGCCTGAGCACATTTCACACAGCGGTAAGGCCGCATACAGTAATTTTTTGAATGGCCATATTGTTGGCATCTCTGGCATTGTGGTATGGTGTATCTCTTTTTGGGGTCTTCTATGGTAACCACTTGATGATATATTTGCTTTATCTGCTTTACTGCGCTGTTGTTAGGACCTGGAGCAATATTTACAAAAAAAAGTTGATGTAGGTTTTTTTCGGGACCATATTTCACGTTTATGATTTCTCCCTGAACTGTATTGCCAGTCTTCTCTATTTCTAACTCTATTTGTCTGTGTGGGGTTGTATGGTGGAGGTTTTTGATTACTATTCTGTAGCATCGTTGGTCTTTATGGTTGAATGTGTGGCCTATTAATCCATTTTCACGCACTATAGAAATAATTTTCTTGTAGGTTTCAACTTCCTTGCAGCTTATTCTGAGTTGATTTTTGTTAATTATTTTTAAGCTGAAGTTATCTGCGTTGGTTGTTGATTGGAGGAGCTCTGTTAGTTTATTGACATCTTCTATGCCATATAACAATATTGGAGGAGGTTTACTTGGGTGTTTTACTTTGGGCGCCTTTTTTAAATCGTCTTCCGTTAAATCGACTGGCAGTCCGCTGAAGCTATTTTTAGTGTTAATAGCCTCTGGAGGTGGCGAATTTGAAAGTCTTCTTCTTTTGTGGGTCCGAGATGTTGGGATTCTTTGCCAGTCTGGAGGTTTTTTGGGTAAAGATTCTTCATTAGTTTCTCTACTTGTAGGTGTGCATTCTGGCTTAGATATGTTTCCGAGTGATGCACTTCTTTGCCTAATGAAAAGGCTGGGATGGAAAGCCTGTTGGACAAGATCACGTTTTCCAGTAGCATTTACTGTTGTCGATGCCTGGTTTCCTGCAGCAACACAGTCTTCGGTAACAGATTTCACACCATGAGGTACCCGGGCCTCATGGCGCCGGGGGTTAGCCGGATCGCATGACAGATCGCATTTCTCAATTTCCATAATTCATAGATAAAAGGTGGGAGAGATAATAGCAAACGTTTCCCAGGCGCGTGCCTTCGAACTTTTCGAGGGTATTTTGTCACTCATGGCCTTCGATGGCCAGTTTGATGGGTTATATGACTGCCGCCCATTGTTCGGCGTTGACTGCTCATTTAGCACCACCCGGGGGGCACGTGTAGGGTGGGCCTAGGAGAAGGTGGTAAGTCCTACGGACGCGAGCAGTTTCTACCCCCCAAATAAGTACATTTAAAACTAATTTCTTTAATATTTTCTCAGATACAAACTATATATGAGTGATGTAGTACGAGCTAATCCAGCAGCGGCAATGCGTGGAGGTGAACCTGGTACTTTTCCATTGGTCCGTGGGTTTGTTGGCCTGAGGCTTCAGACACAGAACATCCAAGGTCTGACTGACGGTGTGATTGAGGACCGTCCCTTATGGCCTATGGTGTATTATTGTTTGAGAAGTGGAGATGCTAATGCAGCATTGCACTGTTTGAAGAAAGCTGGGTTTGTATTATAATTATTTGTAAATACTGTTTTAATTAAAGACTTTAATGGATGAAGATTACATGTTGCATTCTTTATTACAAATTTATAGACGGGATCATGAAGAGTTTATAGCGGCCCTAGAAGAACATATCAGGAATCCAGAAAAAGCACTCAGTGATAAATTGCAAACTGCCATTAACTTCCAATACAGGATTCAAGTCAGAAATTCTACAGATCCATATAAAAGAGCAGTAAGTACTAATTCTAGAATTTTTATCAGAAGTCTATCTGTATTTTTTTTAATCCTATGATTAACTGCATAATAACGAGTTGGAAAATTTAATAAAAAATAATTTTAGAATTTTTATTAATCATACTTTTGATTGGATTTTTTTAGTTAAAAAATACTTTCATTTATTACACATAACATACAAATATGCATATGGGTTCATGCTACCTGGGTCAGTCGGAGAGAAGCTTGTGTATGTGTCAATACATTCCGCTTTCCGGCCGAAAATCGAGACATTGCTTGTTTAGTATCGGTACTCAACACTACGCTTATCTTAGGTGCCAGAGCGGAGAAATCAAAATAATAAATATATTCCACAAGTAGGAATCGAACTCACAAGCATCGTGTTAATAGATAAACCTTTTCTTACTTCTTCCTCTTTAGCATGGAACAGTGTTACTGTGCAGAGTGTATGATTATTCCACACACCATCGGTGTCTCTGTTAATCGGTCTCTCTGTGAAACCTATAGAATCAAATATATTTACCTTAAAAACAAATTGTCTCTATTATTTGAGCTCCTCTCTCTACCGATTTTTTTAAACTACCTCCTTGGTGTATCCCATGAAGTATGTAATTTTCGAAGTGATAAAGCTTAATCGCATGTTCAAAGCGTCATAACTATTCAACTGAACCAAAAATGGTAAATTAATTATTCCACAATAGAATTTCATATTTTTTCATTAAACAACGGAATATTTGTCTTTCAGGTATACTGTGTTGTAGGTTGCTGTGACGTCAGCGATGAACATTCAGAAGTGGCGCGCACTGCTGACGACTATCTATGGCTTAAGCTATCAGCTATTAAAACACGCTCAAATAACGAATCTGAATCATTTACCTATTCGGATTTACAAAAAATGATTTTAGAAGAATATGGCAAGTAACGATTATTATGAACTTTTCTACACCAGATAATAAATTGATTGACTGAAGTGATAAAACTTTTAATATAAAATGTGGATTTAGTTTCTACTCAGAGGAGTGATTGAATCATTTGCATTTATCCCATCTGGTCGAACAAGACTAGACAAGACAAAGCGCAAAGCGCGTTGTTAAATCTCGCCATTCAATACGCTATGTCTCCGATTCAGGCGGATAGTGAAAAACTAAGCATTAAAGAAATATAAAGTGAATCACTTATATTGCCCAATGATGCAAATCAAATTCCTAGTAAAAATATAATTTATAATTTTATAATTTATTGATAGTAATGTACTTACTTATCAAATGAACTAGAAAATTGTATACATAAGTTTGCTATGCAAAAATAAAAATATTGTCATCGAGTTTACAATATTTGATTGTGATGAATGTAGAAATGTAGCAGGTCTCATAATTTTTTTTGCATTTTAGGTGAAACCCACTATCACGCTTATGAGAAGCCTCTGGTTTATTTTCAAGTATTGACTTTGACCGGTCAATTCGAACCTGCTATAGAGTTCTTATCAAGAATTCCTAGATACCAGGTGCATGCTGTGCATATGGCTCTAGCACTCCACGATGTATACATGTTGGGAACTCCCCGTAATGTGCAAGCTCCGTTGCGTAAGTACTATTTATTTTAAAATTGTAATCCACACTTATATTATAATTGCGAAAATCTGTCTATCTTTCTGTTACGCTTTCACGGCTAATCTACCGGTCCGACTTGGATGAAATTTAGAATGACAATACTAAATAATCCAGAGTTAAACATAGGCTATTTATACTTTATTTTTCAATAATCCACCCAGTCAGTTTTAATAATCAACAGTCAGGTAGATCACGCGGCGAAGCCGCGAGCGGTCCGCTGGTAATATATAAAATTTGGAAACCGCTGAGATATCGTTGAGTGACGGCTTCTGATTGTTACGGTTGCAATAAGACGCCGTCCGCGATGGTTGTGGCTTCGATTCTCACTTGGGGGAATGATTATGAATTATTTACATTTTTCTTCTCTTTGCTACCTAAGATAAAATCAGGCGTTAAGTGCCGCCACTTACCACGCAATGTCTGAACTTCGGTCGGAAAGTGTAAAATGTGTGTTTACTTAGGTTCTTTCTGCCTAAACGAAATTGCAAACATTTAAGATTATTGTCATATATAGCGTCGTTTGATAGTTAATCTAAAATACCGAATTATTTGAAAATTAATTGATAAATATTCCTCTTTGTTGCAGTTTCCGTGGATACAGATGATCCTATCCCGCTACGTCGTTTGAACTTAGCAAGACTTATATTGCTGTATGTGAGGAAATTCGAACTCTCTGATCCATCAGACGCATTGCATTATTACTTCTTCTTAAGGTAAAAATAGTTGCTTTTAATATTTCATTCATAAAGTAACTCATGTTTTATTTTAATTATACAATGAAGTATATAAAAAAAAAAGGAGACATTTTTAAACATCATTAAAAAAACACAACACAAGCAAGGTATGACAGGGTCTAATTATAACTTGCATGGTTGCAGTTTTGATTTCCACTCAGGGGAATGATTTATATTGTTTTCATTTCTCTATTCTGGTAACAAAGACAAAGCGCGGCCTTATGTTGTCTCTATTTCGGAAGGAAAGCGGAGAACGGCGTGTCTTAATACCACATTCTACCTAACTATCCTGTTATGCCAGAAAACGCATAGAGCCTATATTTAACATTGGATTATTAACATAGCTTATAAACTGCCCTCATCCCCTATTTCAAACCTTTAGAGTTTGATTTTTAAAAAATAAGTAGTCTATGTTTGACCCTGAATATTTTACTACTTTCATTCTAAATTTCGTCCATTCGGACCGGTAGATTAGCTGTGAAAGCGTAACAGACAAACAGACAGACTTTTGCATTTATAATAGAAGTACATCCAGTACAGTGTGATCAAGGTATGTTAATGAGGTATAATAACATACAAAACAAATTGTTTTTTCTTACAGAAATCTTAAAGATCCCAGCGGCAAGAACTTATTCATGTGCTGTTGTACTGACCTTGCATTGGAGAGTCGAGACTACGACTTACTATTTGGTGTCATGGACAACATGACGGCTATGCGAAGTTCTGGACTGTTGGATCAATTTAATAATCCACATATTGATAGCAAAGTAATAAGACTGTTTAATTTCTTTTAACTTTTTAAAATGTTATTCTTACACTGAGGAAATTAACAAACACATTTTAAGAGAAAATATAAAAATGACTATTTAAGTTTCAATTTTTTTTTGTTTTTATGACCATATTTTTTATTATATGATTTTTTTTAGGTTATTGCTTTGAATTTGGCTGAACAGCTGGTAAATAAAGGTCTTTTCGAGGATGCCATTGTGGTTTATGATATTGCTGGGGTAAGATAATTTATACTATTATTAATTGTTATTGTTCAATTTTTTGTAATATAAATAGCATTATAGTGAAGCTTTAGCTTCTAAGACTCTAAAATATAACACACTAACTCAACACAAAACCAAAAATATATATTATCAGTGAATCCTAATTAAACAATTACTCACAAAAACTACCCCACCATTGCTTTTAAAACAAACATATTTACACAATTTAAAATTTATTTACTTCCCAATCCTTTATGCCGATTAAAAATTATTTTAAAACATTTACAGAACCTAGAAAAAGTACTAGAACTGTTCTGCGTGTTACTCGCGCAAGTGGTCAACAGTGGGGGTGGGGCCGGCGGGTTGAGGGAGCGTCTCACCGCCCTCGCGCAACGCGTGTCGCGCCGCGTGCGCTCCGACGCGTCCCCCGCGCCGCCCGCCGCGTTACTCGACGCGTATAATAAACTGTGCAAGCTTATGACGTTCTTTGATCAGTTCCATGCTGAGAATTATGAGGGAGCGCTGGAGGTTTGTTTGATTGTATTATATTTAAGTAAAGTTATTTATATATTTAAAGATTTATGTGGCCAGTCGTAGCCCAGTGGCACAAGCGTGTAATTGTAAACGACTGGTTGTGGGTTCGATTCCCACTCGAGGAGTGGAAATATTTAATATTTCCATTTTCTTCGCTCTGGTGTCGAGGTAAAGCGCGGCGTTAAGTTCCGCCACTTAACAAGCAATGCCTCCGAATTCGGCGGAAAGTGGGGAACGGAGTATCTTAATACTAGGTTCCCTCTGCCTACCCTGCTGTGTGCGGGATACACAGCTTGAACCTAAAAAAAAATATTACTACTACCATACCCAGACAAGTTACAGTCAACGTGTGAGAGAGTCTATTTGTGACCACGGACTACTATAAAATTTTTAACAGACACTTGAAGGTACATCGGATTATCTAAAATGTATTTTTAATTTTTTGAATATCAAATACCCGATAAAAATAGTATTAAGTAGGGATACAGCATGAAGTTGAAAAAAAAAAAAGATTTATGCATCACAGACTTTTCGTTTCCGTGTCTTTTTTGTTCTCTATGTTTAAGCTAAGTTAGAATTAGTTAACCTATATACATATATGGGGTTAAGACAGCGTCCCCCGGTCCACACTTGAGGAGGCGCAGGCAGCTGCAATAGAAGCGTGGGAGTCCCGACTGGCAATACCATCTGCCGGCCTGAGGACAATCGAGGCAGTTCGTCCGGTGTTCCGCCAGTGGTTAGCGAGGCGTCATGGCGTCCTAACCTTCCGCACCACGCAGGTCCTCACGGGGCATGGATGCTTCGGGAGGTACCTGTGTCGGGTCGCTGGAAGGGAGCCCGATGCTAGCTGCCACCACTGCGACGACTGTCTCGAGGAGACAGCCCAGCACACGCTGGAAGTGTGCTCAGCCTGGGCGTCTCAACGTCGCGCATTGCGTGGCGTGATAGGGGACGACCTCTCCCTACCGGCTGTGGTGAAGGCCATGGTGGTGAGCGAGAGGTCGTGGGACGCGGTCGGAGCCTTCTGCGAGGCGGTGGTGCTTGAGAAGGAGGCGGCGGAAAGGATGAGGGAGGACCCCTCTAACCTTGCCATCCGCCGCAAACGACCGGGTCGCCGGAGGGCGGCACATGATCGTCGCCTTCCGCCCTAACTAGGCCAGAGGGCGGTCAGCTTGGGGAAGCTGATCGCCTAGTCACCTGGCCCGAGTAGGCGTGCGCAGGTTGCTCCCGCGCGCTACTCCAGAGCAGGCCGTCGAGGGTGACCCACCACCCTTGACTCCGCGACGTGCCTTGCTGGCTCCCGCTCCCGGGGTTCGCGGAAGATTGGGGTGCCTGTGGCCCCGGATAGGAGCGGTCGAGGAGGAGCACCGTGAGGTTTTAGTGGGTATACGGTTATCCGGAGTCCCACATAATCACGTCCGAGTCCCCAATCGGGCTGGTATCCGTAAAGGATTTCCTCACGAAAAAAAAAAAAAAAAAAGCGTCCCCCGGTCCAGCCTCCGCCCTACTGGATGCGTATAATAAACTGTGCAAGCTTATGACGTTCTTTGATTAGTTCCACGCTGAGAATTATGAGGGGGCGCTGGAGGTTTGTTTGGTTGGAATTGTTGTATTATGCTGATATTAAATTTATTTGTGATCGTTTTTACTTGTGTTGAAATTGTTTTTTTAAAATGAACAATTTTTATATCATATTTCTTTTTATGTAATTTTTAATTATATTTTATTAACTTTATAAGTGAGTCAGCATTAAATCACATTAAACATCAAGTCATGAATAGTAAGTATTAAATAATACAGAACAATAAATAAATAATATTTTACTATTTATACATTCTATTGAATAAAATTATTTTGGATTACATATTTTATAATGTCATCAGTAAGGGGCTCAGTGAGATAGTTTTGTCGGAAATTATAAAAACGTTAACTTAATTTCCCCGCTTTTGATTCCGTCAATCAACACACAACTTCCTAAATTCAATAAAAAGCAGATATTACACCTTCCTACATGCCCCCTTATTTACCTGTTTGCACTTACAATTAAATTTTAATTTAAACAGACAGTGCGTTCGTGTGAGTTAGTACCATTAAGCGCGAGCGAGGTGGAAGCACGCGTGGCTGGTGCTCGCGCGGCCCGTGGGGAACTATTGCGAGCTCTGCCCGCAGTATTACGCGCTCTTTGCCATATACTTGTAGCTCAGCGGCAAAAGCTGAGGGCTGCTCAGCCTACTCTCCCAGCACATACTGCTAATAAGGTTAGTTAATTATATAATAACAAACAGTGTTAATAAAAAGTTTTATGTTTACATTATTTAGCACTAAAAGAAGATAAATATTAAGAATATTAAATATATATTTTGAGTGTAAAATACATATTTTGTGTGTAAATGTAATCATTTAATTTCTTTGTAACTGTTGAATTGCGTTTTTAACTTTATGAAAAGTTGTTAATAAATATGATGAATTTAGTCATATTGTAGTGTTATCACAATGTGCTCTAGAAACAAATTATATGTCTTCAATTTTTTTGCAGCAATTGGAGTGGCTGAGAGAACAAGCAGAAGTGCTTAATACATTCGCTGGAAACATTTCCTACAGGATGCCCGGAGATACATACAGTCAATTAGCACAGATGCAGATTTTGATGCATTAATTACTTTTTTTTTTTTTTGTAACTATTATAAGAAAATAAATAAATTCTAATTTGCATACAAAATGATTTATATTTTATTGTAGTGTCCGACCGAAACTGAATTTTCAGCCGAAACCGAAACCGAAACCGAACCTTCGGTTCTGACTTCAGTTTCGGCCGAAACCGAAACCGAAACCGAAACTGCTGATGACGTCATAAAATTTGAATAATATGTAAAAAAAATACATTTTTTACGCTTTCAAAATTACACGTGCATTTGAATTATTGTGATTACGTTGATTTTATTATATATACTAGCGGAAATAATTAAAAAATCATAAAAAAAACAATTTTTTTGAGGTTTTCCAAGTGAGTGGCATTGAGAGGTTTCCTCAAAAATAGTCGCATTGAAATATAAAAACCATTTTAAAGCTTAAAGTGTCTAGTTTTGAGATCTTAAGATGGTGTTCCTATCTATCCTGATAAATATTGAAAGAGAAAAAAAACAGTAGCAGTCGTGGGACTGCCGATAGAAGTGAAAACGGAACTATTAAGTTGAGTGTAATTAAAATTATATGCAAAAATTATATGAAATTTTTTATGTTTTATTTATTAGTTACATATGATGGGTTAAACAAATCATGAACAAAATATAAATACAAAATAAATAAAAAGCGTCCAACGCGCACATAATACAGTCAGAAATAGTCGATGTATTAGTGTATACGTGTACACAGGCTACTGCGCGTGCGCTAGTCTGGCTCTCCATAGCTATAGATATACTATTATCATTAGCATGTCGGTGACGCGAACCGAGGATTTTACCCTCTACCAAAAAACAAGTTTTCACTTCAAAACCAATTTTTTTTCAGTTCATTTTTTTTTCTAAAAAGTTGAAACATTTTTTCAACTTGACCAATATATGGATCGGATCACTTGTTAGTCTAGACCTACGCCAGTTCTCTTTACCCAAGGCTCCTAGGGATTTACATAGAGGTTTTTTGAGCCGTTGCGCAGGGACCTGTGGGTTATCAAGGCCCTCGGTCGCCACTTAAGATTGGCAACACTTGTGTTAATAGGTATTTCTTCACAAAAAAGGTTTTCACCTTTAACGTACCTGTGCATTTCTTGCAGAGAAATTTATGTGCTAATTTATGATAAGATTTACATTAGATATATATTTATATTAACTTGTTGACTATATACTGTGTAACATTTATATAGAAAACGGTTATGTTTAAATAATATTAAGGCAAGCCTCCAATATAGTAACTAGCCCTGGGCTAGGTATTCGACCCCTGAAAGGAGCCACATTTTTGCGAACAGACACATAGTTTCGTTACAGGGATAGTTCATTTAATCTGTCGTCAGCAGTTCATAGTATTCTCATCATTAATTTAAATATATTAAAATTTACTACATCTTAAGATTAGGTTGACAAGCTATAAAAGCACTCAAAAGTATCTAAGCTACGTGAAAATTCTTGAGTACGTCATGAGTTTCGGCATTGCCGAAGGTTCGGCAGCTTTTTTGCCGAAACCGAAACTACGGCCGAAACTACAATTTTTTGCCGAAACTTGCCGAAACCGAAACCGAAACCGAACCTTCGGTCGGACACTACTTTTTAGTATAAATATTACCTTATGTTACTTGTGCTATTTAATTGATTACAAAGTTTTCTTTAGATCATGTTGTCCAAAAAAGTAATGAGTACAATTATTATGCCAAAAGATTTTAGATAAAAAATCTTTATGTAATCTTATCTTAATTTATGAGGGCAATCTTATATTCATTAGGGAAATCATGTTTAAATAACAATCTTTTCTATATTTATTAATTGAAGAAATCTTTTTTATAAGGCATTTTATAAATTTAAATTTTCTATGAGTTACTCATATCCCAGTTTTATAACCTAGAATGTAATGTGGAAATTACACATGAAAATAAATTCTAAATATTACACTGGGCTTTTGAACAATATTTAGAGGGTAAGTGTCTAACTTAGCTAGCGTGGTATATTTGGGAGTTCGATTTCTATTCGATGGAGTGATTTTGAGTTGAGTGGCTCTATTGAAAACTGAATTCAACATGCAATTCCAATAAATAAGGATTTGTTATCTGTGAATTAAACTGTCAAGTCTGTTCTCAATTGTCAGGAGCCGCAATTTCAAACTGTCAAATGTCAATTTCTTAGAAATGGAGGTTATGTGAACGTAAATAATGAGTATTGTGTTATTTATTTTGATTAAATACTAATTTAATTTTATTATAAATATACTACTACTATGCAGCAGTATATTTGTTACTATATTTTACAACAACACTCGGATAGTTTCTTGAAAATTTTGATATTTATATATCTAGATCAAGCATTATTAATAAAGTAATATAGTATGGAATGCACTAAAAACTTACATCGTGAATTATTTTGCGTTTTATTTCCTGGTCATGTTAAAAATGAAGAGAAGGCTATACAATACATGGGAGGAATCAAGGGAATTTCACAAGTACTTCACTCGTTTGTTTATTCCTGAATGCAAATCTTATAATAATCACTATTTATTTACAAATGAAATATATTTTAGGTCTATGCACATGCTAATAAAAAGAGGATAGGGATGTCTTATCAACCCGAGAATCCTTTTGTTAAAAAAATATATGGAGATATTAAGCCAGCCGCTGGAGTTCTTTTAAAGTTAAAAATTAAAAAAACGCAATTAGGTAATGAAGTGAAACGAGAAGTTGTTTCTACATCAGTTGTTGGTTCGATATCACAAATCACAAAATTTGAATGTAAGTTACTGATTGAGTAGGTTCCTTTACTAGTCAATTTGTCTTATAATTACAGTGTTTGTGTTTGTTCGACTTTTTTGCAGCTTTATGTGATTTTCAATTTATGCCAGTGAGCACTTCATCATCTGGAAAACCTCAATGCCTGTTAGAAAATATACTTCCAAGTGGTGTTGATCATTTTAATTCGTTACTGTAAGTTTAATTGTTTATTGTCTATTGCAGTCTGTATACATGTTATATTCTAATGCACTTTATTGAAATTATAATTTATTTGTATCAAAATACACAGGGAACCAGCACCAAGTTATATTACACCATTTATCTTTTCACGATCAGACAAAGCTACCAATTATTCTTATTCAGACAAAAGATATGCTAGCAAAGATGTAGTGAAAGAAGAAACTGATACAAATACTGATGAAGTTCATAAAAGCAGAAGTGAAAGAGGACTGCCTATATCTCGATATGTATTTAATCTAGTAGATGATTTGCCTTCAGAACCGAATGAGTACTATATGAAGCTTAAAAATACTAGACTTACAGTGTATCCTAAATTGGAAGAAGAATACCAAGCTGTCAAAAAGGTACCAAATATTGCTTAATATTATAAAACAGAAAAAAGCCCTACTTCAAAAATAAATCCGTAAACATATAATTTATTCAAAAGATATATAGCCTATCTTCATACTAAAAGCCAGTACCACTTCCATAGATGTTGTGGGCAGTGTTTTACCATTAGATGGTCTCAACACTCTTTTGTCCACACAAACTAAAAATTAAACAATTGTTTAATTTTATTTATTTTATAAATTATGAAAAAAAATGTATTAATATTGTTTTTTAAACTTAACCTTCACACAAAAACTGTTATTCTAATTCACACAAAGGATAGTAAGTAGTACGATAATGTGGGTGGGTTTTCATATAACAGGATAATGTTGATAATCATTTTCCTTATTCATATATATCTTATTCATTTTTATATACTAAAATACTGCTTTATATTTTTTTTTAGAAGAAATATTTTACCAGATTTATGGCGTATATTTTGATTTGCATTCGAAAATACGTTTACATGACAATAATATTTCTAACACTTACTTCGTCCTGCTTCTTATTATATTACTTTATTTAATCCTAGCGATCACATACTATACATAGATTGTGTATATATCGGGATAGCCAAAGTTCTTATCATATTTTTAATCAAATCTATTAAAATGTATATCGCATTAAAACGAATGAGTGTAAACAAAATGAAACTTTTTTAAATTTTTTTGTTTGTAGCTTTTTGAAGAAAGACCTATATGGTCATTGAATCTCGTCAAATTCCGTACGAAGATAAAAATGGCGTCTCTGAAAATAATTTTACCCTGTATAGCATTATATATGAGGGAGGGACCTTGGCGTATGATGTGGGTTAAATTTGGCTATGACCCTAGAAAAGACCCTAAGGCAAGGATGTATCAAACTTTAGACTTCAGGATGAGACACTCTGGTATTCTTATTATTTTTTATAACATAAAGTGATATATTTTCATAGCTTTTACATAAGTTTTATATTTTAAATGTAATGCTTTGATGACACTATAAGTGGGATAGGAAAACCATAATATCTTCTTCATATGTTTTCTTGTATAGCAGAGTAGACAGGGAGAACATAGTTTCAAGATACTCCATTCTCCACTTTTGTCCAATGCATGTTAGGTGGCAGAACTCAATACCACCACCAGAGCGGAGAAAGAATAATAATTTAAATATTATCATTCCCCAAGTGGAAATCGAACCCACAACCATCGCGTTTACAGACAGATGTTCTGGTACCTAAGACAAATTCGGGCGGAAAATGAAGACCGGAGTGTCTTGACACTAGTTTTTCTCCGACTTTCCTGTTAAAGCGTGAAGATGTTTTAACCACTTTAAAATACTTTTTTTAGCTGGCGTCCACGCAATGGTTATGACTCGTGACCAAATAGTACATGGTAAGAAAACAGATCGAGTGCGAAGTTTCAAAAAGAACACGTCAGATGAAGTCTCCCCAGATGACATTGTGTATGAAGGAGCCGTGTATTTCAAACCCGGAATGACGCCAAGTCAGAGGCAGGTTTATTATCAGGTATGTTAGTAGAATATTATAATTTGGTTTACATTTTAACGAAAAGTGTATAGATATTATGTAAGGCTTATCATATCATTGTAAGATTTATTTAAAAATTTTGTGGACACGATGTGCGATTTTCCGTGCAAAGTTGAGAACGGTGTTTTGTTAATATGTAATTAATTAGCCTGAATGTAGTAAAACTTCAAAAAGCAATACATAATACATTTATAAATATATGTAGGTGTATGTATTGAAATTGCACAGTACATTCAATATTTTTTTTTTCAGCTTCACGCTGTAATCCCGCACACAGAGGCATTGAGTGTTAACGCCGCGCTTTACCTCGACACCAGAGCGAAGAAACTATTAAATATTTCCAGTCCTCGAGTGGGAATCGAACCCACAACCAGTCGTTTACAGTCACACGCTTGTGCCACTGGGCCACGACTGGCCACAGATTCAATATTAAATGTGTAAAATATAGTTCACTAATTATACTTTAATTAATTTCAGTTTTGCGACGTGCACCTGCCAGAGGTACAAGAGCTGATGTCAGTAGAGCCCCCCGCGGGGTACCAGTGTCACGAGAAGCGCGGGTGGCTGCCCCCCGACACCGACCAGCTGTGTCGCGACCATATATTCCAATGCGTCAAGCAAACACTACTTGCCACTCACAAAGCTGATCTTAAATTTGATGTTAGTATTGTGTTTGTTTTTATAGAGTTTTCTGATTCGGGTAAATTATTATATTTGGCAAAACGCGGCGTTCAGGTTATTTAATAAAATAGGTGAAAAGTAAAAACCGGAATATTTTAATACTAGGTCGTCTCTAGATTTCGGACATTGCACTATAGATGATTAAGATTCATTTGTCAGGGGTAATAGTCGTATATGAAAGAATACTGTGAAAAGTTTTAGGATGATATCTCATTTATTATAACTTAACTATGTATGGAAAGTATTACTTTTTACATACTGAGAGTAGTCACAGATAACTTAGTTCACTGCATTCTCTTTTCTACTTTCTGCTGGAAATCAAGACATTGTGTGTTGAGTGGCGAAATCCAACGTCTTGCTTTGTTTTACCAAAGGGGAAATACGGTAATAAATTATAATATAAACAGTCGCCTTAGCTGGAAGCGCGTTTTCGGTCAGACTCTGCCCTACTGCGATAACAATTATAATGCAATTAAAAATGCCTATTTTTGTTTTAGGACGCCAGCAGTGGAGATGAAAGTGTTTCAGATGAAGAGGGCGCGAGTACATCTATCGCAGAAGTAGATGAATCTCTTAATATACAGTGATTATGAAATATTTCTCACTAAGTGTTTTATTTCTGAACGATTCTTTCCTATATTGTAAATTATATTAAGACTAAGTGGGGAACGGTGTGTCGTAACACTAGGTTCCCTCAGCCTCAGCTTCTGTGTGCGTGTTACAGCGTGAACCTAAAAAAGACAATTGACAAAGGGCTGATGTAATACGAAGTAACTTAAACTCCTTTAATTTAAGGTTTTAACTGCTTTATTAACACTAGGTTGACCAGTCCTTTAAATATTATACCTATTTATAATTACAATACATATATTTATTACTATCATATAAAACAATACAAAGTTTATAAAATTAACTCTAGTTAGAGAAATTATGATATTATGACAGAGAATAATATTATATGCAGCAGGAATATTAAATTGAAATTGTAAAACCAGTCATTTTGACTGGTCTAGTAATTGTGATGTAAAATTCCACGCGGACAAAGTCACGGGCATAGTACGTTATATATTATCAAATTATTTTTAATATATTTGTTGTATAATGCAATCTTTTATGTGTGACTCATTTTATAGATAAGTTCTAATAAAGCAGTCAAAAGTTGGACAACGGTTAACATGTCATAGTTATCAGTACCACTCTTTTTGACTTTGAGAAGGATGCACAAAAAATGTAAAAATGATTAAAATAAAGATTAGAATTTGGTAAAAACAGAGGAAGTGATAAGTTTTGTTATGTTTTCAATGTTTTGAATACTTTGTAGTTGGTACAAAGGGACATGAACAACAAATAGCAGATAAATGTACTTTGTACCGGTTATAGACAATTATAGCTTGGAGTTTACACTATTAGGTACAAAATAAATTGTGATTCATAAATGCATATTCGTAATTCAGTCATGCTGTACCTATATATAGTGGCCAGTCGTGGCCCAGTGGCACAAGAGTGTGACTGTAAACGACTGGTTGTGGGTTCGATTCCCACTCGAGGAGTGGAAATTATATTTCCATTTTCTTCGCTCTGGTGTCGAGGTAAAGCGCGGCGTTAAGTTCCGCCACTTAACACGCAAGCCTCCGAATTCGGCGGAAAGTGGGGAACGGAGAGTCTTAACACTAGGTTCCCTCTGCCTACCCTGCTGTGTGCGGGATATAGCGTGAAGCTATTTAATTTAAAATTTAATTTAATCAATATTTTTGTAATTTTATATATTTCTAATGCATATTTATGATAAATATTAGCTTCTGCATATCATTTTTATATAAATTTTAAAGGATAAGATTTTCTATTTTCGCGTTTTCTAAGCATTTTGAAATAAAAACTCATTACGGACTACTGAAAAGTGTCCGACAGTTCGGATTATCTAAATAGGCGTTTTTGAATATCAATAAAATACGCGATAAAAGAGGTTTTCGAATACTATAATATACGCGACTAATCTAGTTAGAATTGTTTTATTTCAATAAATACTTAAACGATGCCAAATTGAAGGTTCCTCTGTCCTTGCAAATTTCGTGCAGTTATATCGCACCTTTAGAATTATAGTTATCTATTCGAAAATTCACGTTTTATTCATAACAAGCAAACACCATAAGTTAAGCAAAGCAGGGGGAGACCTCGGTTGACTTTCGGGAAAACAGTATCGACGATACTGGAGGAAGGTCACGTACAAAGCATGAGGACGTATATGAAGAGGTTGATGACAGTGGACGAGGCGAAAGAAGTATGCAGGGACCGTAGCATTTGGCGCTCCGTTCTCTCTAACTACCCCGCAAGGAATACAGCTTGAAGCTAAAAAAAAAGAAAAAGAGTCAGTTAAGTTTAAATAAATTGACGGAATACATGTTTACAAATGATATACTAAAATAATTTTTGTATAATTTTTAGATAAGCCACACTACAAAGATGCGATACTTCCTTAATTTTGAGAAATCGAACCTTTTTATTTCATGTTTTAATATAAATAATGAATGTGTGAATTCAAATCTTCCACAACCATAAAGGATACTATATTGTGTAGACAGCTATACTACGTAGATATTTTTTGTTAGACTAAATGCTTAATAGCTTTTCCAAAAGAATATTTTATGTACAAAAATCAGCGCCGAAACAAGCCAAAACTCCAAAGAAAGGCTCAAATGGTAGTTCCGGAAAGTACCGGTGAGAAACTCAGCTGTTTAGCTGTATAATATAGCCTTTGTTGTATTTTTAAAACAATTACCTATATGCGTGAGTATTTAATTCCACACATTAACCCTGTTATAATTTTTTTAAATAATATTCTTTGTTTATATAGATGTTTTGTCAGAGTTCACTGTTGAGTCACAAACACGGAAAGTGAAGATATTTGTTATTTGAAAACCTGAACTTTCATATGAATAGTTTTTCTTTCTTTGTCTTTAAATAGTTTATGCAAGTTTAAAATTGCAGTGCAAATAATATGCATGTATTTGTTTAATATTTTTCCTTTATTCTACTCATAACGTTATAAAAAAATGTCCATCTAAATAAAACGGTGAAACGCGCGGCGGAAGTTTTAATTTATTTTTTTCTCACACCAATATTTGGGTGGATCAGATTGTAACTAGAGTAAAAAGTAATTAATTCAAGTATCAATATTTTATCTCGGCTTCATATACGTATATGTATCTGTCCTAATTCCTGAAACCTCTTTTTTCACTTCTTATCATCTGATTTGCTTAAAAATTTGCACACGTGTCCGAATCCGATGACA
The DNA here is from genome assembly GCA_019049465.1 of Dryas iulia moderata. Taxonomy (NCBI): domain Eukaryota; kingdom Metazoa; phylum Arthropoda; class Insecta; order Lepidoptera; family Nymphalidae; genus Dryas; species Dryas iulia. The sequence goes on along the minus strand of CM032416.1, from coordinate 5,203,144 downwards.
ACACAATTTTTTCATACTCTGAAGGATAACGATCTGATGAGAATCTGATGTCTTCACAAGGATGACTAGGATAACTAGATCTTCTTAATAAGATCTTTTGTTTTTGCGATTATTACACATTTTTAAATGAAACTATTTTTAACCGGATTAATCGCATATATTTTCGATATTCGAAAATACATTTTTAGAAAACTCGACGTTTCGAACTTCACACTAATCCGTCGTCACAGGTAGACACATTTACCACGGACCACGGACTGCTATAAAAATTCCACTTGTCTGTTATGAATAAAATTTAATATTTTTTAATCAAGTAGGTAAAATATGATCTATTGACTTGTAGGTATATTGCGATCGAGTCCTTATGGTAATTCATACTCTTAAATATTAAGCAAAATCGATAATTGTGATTAAATAATAAATGTGAGCAAATTAAACATAATTTCCAAAACATAATTAGTTAAACTAATGACTATGTTAATATTTATTTTGCCCCCAACCAATTTTAGATAAAACCATTGATTTCATACGAAGAGTTTGTTCCGATTATTTGTTCCGACGTATTTCTTTTTGTTTTCATTCGTTATCAGAACTTCCGTCCCTTAGCGACCTCCCAGCACAAAGAGGCGCTAACTCTAGGGGGCACAAGCACAATGTGCCGGAGTAAGGCGTTATCACGTATGTATAAAACGGCAGGCGAGCTGCGCGCGCGCACACTCGCTTCGCTATATCTCACGCTGCACGATCAATTTCCCGCCCCTTTGTCATTTCCACTGGCGCGAATTTCTACTTCGCGAGTGAGGTTAGTGTGTGATTTTCACAATATTCCGCTACTTATTTTGTGAACAAATTGGAGCGTGGCTTTGCTAGTACGGCTGTGATTTGTGCCTCGTTCTGGTGTTAAATAATATTGCAATTTAATGTATGTGTATTTGCCTATTATTTTTATTCTTTGTTTAAATTGATTGAGATTTGCGTATTATTATTTTTTTATATTTATTTCAATTGGAACATAAGTGGTAAGAATATATAATAGTGAATATAGAATAAGTGTTTTTTTGATCTGTGAATGATGACTAAGATTATTTTTTTAATTTTAAAAACTACGCAAATGAAGCAATCTCCAAAAACTGCGTGTCAATCGATGCAACTTATCTGATAGCATAAATTGAATCAAAATATTTTCATTATTGCTTAAAACTTTTAGAGAAAAAGAAAAAAAAAACAAAGAAAATGAAAAATAGCACATAACAAAAGGAGTTTCAAATTAATGAATAAATAGATAATACCTACTTCATGTCCTTGAATTGTGCAAGAATCGAATAACAAATGAGTTGATTGATTTGTTTTCATAATAATATTTTATATGGTAGTACGATTATCTTATATTTATAATATTTTTTTATGTTTTTTTCTGTGCAATATATTTTACATAAGTTCAGAATTCATTCATTTATAAAAAACGAGCTTAAGTAAGACCTGTTATTAGATACTAAAGAAGTTTAAGTAATATAACTTACACTAGTGTATCTTAAACAAATTAAACTGTTTTTCCGGGAAGCGGAATAGTCAGTGAGAACTTAATGTCAAGACTCCCCTTGTGTAAAAAATTACAAAATTAATATATTATTGTTTACTTACTTACTTACTTTTCAAAAAAATAACACTCAAGCATTATTATTGACCATTGTGTCTGAGAAAGCAGATTCAATTTCTATATAGATAATATATTATTTTACAATAGGATCGTAGACAACGTCCAAGTGTTCCATATCAAGATTCAAAAAAAATGTGAAAAGACGTTTGTGTGTTAAAGGTTACTACCTAAATAAAGAGTTTCTGAATGCTAACACGCCTTGGGAATAAAATGCTCGCTCTAGTCTATTTCAATCAAAATCAAGTAAAGGTATCATTGTCAATATATAATTATATAATATCTGTGTTTCTTGCGCCGGTTCTTCTCAGGTCTGAGGCATTAACTTTAGTGAACTCCGGTGGTAAATCGTTTGACGTTCAAAAAATGAAGCATCTTCTTATTTTGAATAAAATTATTTGACTTTGACTTTGACATTTTGCTGATACCAATAATTAAATAAAATGTTTAATTGTCATTAACCATGTCTCTATAGCGAAGATAAGAAATGCACGATTAGTGTCCGCTTTGCAGGAAAACTTTTTTTATACTAAGGTTTATAGATGAGAGCTTAAGTCTATTTGCATTTATAATATGTCGCAAAACATAATTATGTACCAACGATTAGATTGTTTTTGTTTTGCAATTAGACGGTATCGGCCACGTTCTTATATTTGTCTAGATTCATTTTGTCTTAATTACGATAACTTGCATAGATATAATTTTAATAAATTGTGGATTACATACTAAGTCACAGATTTTGCATATAGTTTCTGAGGATTAGTTTTAAATCAATTTCATGTATTTGTTAGTGCATTATATTTGATGCCATCATGGTGCAGGGGGACAGCGTATCGCTGTAAACGCGATTGGAGTATATATTCGCTGAAATTATTATGTATTTTATATATTTTATTTCATTCATTGATTCATTCGAAGTGCACCTCCATTCCATCCACACGTCACTCAATTACAATTTCGGGCAGAAAGTTCTCTCTGACCATGCTGATATAAATAATTTTATCTAAAGTTATGTTTATAACAAACTAATGTAATCATTGTGTACGTATTTAAAACAAAACAATACACATACCTAAAATATATTATTTACATGTAATAAGTTATCTACTTGCTTAAAAATATAAAATTGTATTTATTAAACATTTTAACAACTACAAAAGTATATTTAAACAAGTTATATAATATAAATTTTATTAATATTGTAGAAAGGAGACCTTACTATACGTGAAAAAACGTGAAACTGCTCTTTATCTTTTAATTTGTACAAAAAAAAGTAAGAAAACGGCGGAAAAATAAATATTTTACAAAATTTATACTTAAAGAAAGAAACTCTGATTAGTAGTCTATACTGGCAACATATTTTCAAAAAAATGTAGGTACTTACAAATTAAAGTAGGGTAAACAAATTCATTATAATGCTCTTCAATATACCTACTAACATGTTGTAATTGAATACGCGTACTATATTAGAACTAAGTCATCTAATTTATAAGTAATAATAATATACGACCAATATGAAGATTTTGTATGAATGTATGTATTGGATTTTACTTTTAATTTATATTTTCATACAGCCATATGGTATAAATGTAGAATAAATATTCAAGTAAACTTTTTAGTCTACATTAAGAAAATTTACGAGAGAAAAATATTTTAATATAATAATTTTAATCATTGTTTACAGATAAAGAACCCAAAATGAGTTCCAGTGAATTTAAAATCGAGAGAAATGTGGAATTATCAGACGAGACTAAAGCAATTGCTGAGAAGGAACTGAGGGAGACTCCGGAGAGAGTGCGTGAAGCAATAGAAAGGCTCAGAGAACTTCTTAAGGAAAGCAAAGATATACATTTCGGCGATGATGACGAGTTACTAACAATATTTTTACGTCCTTGCAAGTGGTATCCAGAAAGCGCCTTGGCACTGGTAAGTGTTATTTAATGTTTTATGTAAATTTCCTTATTAGAGAATCATGTTAACTTTAAGTTGATACATAGATAATTTATAATATAAACATTTAAAAATAAACTATATACAACTTCAGCATCTCATAAAATATACCAGAAAACATGACTTATTTTAAATTTTAACAAACGTCAATGTACATTTTAATAAAAAAACCAACGAAGGAGTCTCGATAACTGCTGTAAACATACATACATGTACGCTAGTACTTCTATAATCATTTGGCACAGAAAGTAGATATGCATTTGCGTAACTTAAGATGGTACAGTTTGAGCAACTCCTCAATTACAAGCACCTACTGCGACGGCGTTCGTTTGGTTCGTCCTAGACCTCTATCACAATCTTTATACGTTCAAGCATGACATAATAAGCAACAAGATTGTTGTTTTAGATTATAGTGCAATACATGCCTATAATATATCTAAGCAACCGGCGATTATCACTTATATAAGCATTTGTAAAAAGAAATGTTCTTACTTCATGTTTTCTTGTTAGTGGTATAGGGGCGCAGTGGGCCAGCTTCCGTAATCGTGATGGTTGTGGGTTCGATTCCCAATAGAAAAAAAGTTTATATATTATTTCATCTCTTCGCTCTGGTACCTAAAGCAAAGCGTTGAATTCAGTCACTTAACAAGCAATGGCTTAATTTTGAAAGGAAAGTGGAGAATGGATTGTATTGACATTAGATTTTCTCTGACTTCCTTGTTAGGCGAAAATAAGCGTGAAGATGTTTTTTTAACATAGGAATGAAAAACTTTGAAAATGCATTGTCATTCTTTTCTCCCCTTGTCACGTATGCATTTAAATAAGCTCGTTGCACGGAAAGTTTTAATATCTTAGTAACATATGTGCCACATAAGACAATAAATGTATGTAATGTATATTTATACAAGCAGTGTTCTAAAATTTATTTTTTTTTTTATGTAATTGTATTAAAAATATTGATATTTTACGCTTAATTTCTATATAAACTTTAGTTATGCTTTACTGCCCCGTCGGCAAGGTTTCACAAAAGGGGTTCTAAAGTTTTCATTCAATTATTAATATAAAGGTAGATTGCGTATTTCATTGTAGAAATTGATGCCGTATTTTGTTTAATAAGACATTTATTTAAAAAATAAATTCTAAGTGAAATCCTGTAGGTAGTGTCGTGTTACGGACTACGCAATTACGATGTTTTGCTTAAGTGAGTTTTAGTTTTGTGAATATATTATATTAAATTAGAGGCCATCGTGGATCTGTGGGATATCGTCTGTATATGCGATAGGTTGTGGGTTCCGTTCCCACTCGTTAGAATGCTTATATTTTAAACTATTTTCAATATACTACTCTCGTAAGAAGACAAAGCGTGGCGTGACGTTTCGCCAATCAGAACGAAATGCCTCGTTTTTGGACAGAAAGCAGAAAATGGAATGTCTCCACACTAGGTTCTCTCTGACTACCCTGCTGTGTGGGGAAAAGCGCCAAGCTGTTTTTTTTTTTATAAAATTAATTGATTTCTATATATCAGACATTTTTTACCGCAAAAATTATATAGAAAGTAACATATTAAGGTGAAATTGTTATATTTTTTACTTTTAATATTTAACCTTATATAAAAGCTGATAAGGTCCAAAGCTTTTACTTTTTAATAAGTAAGAGTCTGTATGTGTAGAAATTTTGTACAGTCTCAGCAGTTAGGAGGTAACTAGATTAGACTAGTTTTGCTAGTTTTTGACATTTTTTATTTGCAAACTTATTAAAAGTTGTATTTCATATAAAAAGCATGAGAGTAAAAGAAGTGTAAATAGTGTATACAACTATTTTGTAAATAAATTTAATCAAAATCAAAGAGGCTTCATTCAATTAAGAAGTTAAGAAGAAATATTAGCAGTATTTTCAAAATATATATTAAATGCGTATAAAAATATTTGAAAAATAAAGCTTTTGCATAACAACGCATAACATTTTTTGAAAAGCTAGCTTTGTTAGCTCACAACAGTTTGTGGAAAAATGAGGTCCGACATAAATGTAAATAATTAAAAAATATATAATTTATACTGATATCCTTTCTTCATTCATTTCATGGTACAAAGAAAAACCTTTGTCTCGTGAATAATGAAAACTTTTGTTATGTTACATTGTTTTAATATTTTTTTCTTATTTTTTTTACGAGAATGACTAACTATTGCAGATTAGATATAAAATATAATTCATATTGATTTATATTTTATATGTGGACATGCAAATAACTATTTTTCTAAGTAGCTTAGAAAGCTAGAGCTTTCATACTTTCTTGAATATTATAGGGTATGAGAGTCATGGTTGAACCGGACTTAAATTTCTCTAAGGAGGGGAATATAATTTATATAAATTTTATGTTAGTGTTTAAATACACCTTTACAACTTTTTAATAAGTCCTACGGTTCCTAAGGTTACCTTATAAATAAAACTGATAGTTAAGTGCGCTTGGGAACAGCGTAAAATATTATTGAGTATTTGAAATTGTGCAAATATATTTAGGTACACTATTATCATAATTAAAAAGGATTTATTCGATAATAAAATATCAAATAAGAATTTAAATGACGCAGATTAAATATTTGTTTACTTGGTATCAGTAAAGTACTAGATAAAACAATTGAAAGTGATTTTTAAGAGATATTATATTGGTAATATTTTTATTGCCTTATGTATATAAATAGCGTATTTAACATAAATTAAGCAGCTTACAGTGACAAAAACGATAACCACGGACACTATTGTTACTATATTTAATTCTGTTACAGGATTCTTTTTTTGATCTTTGTTTATATTTTCCTTTTTTTAGTAATTACATATTAATAATTAAATTAATTTGAGTTCTACCACTCAACACACACAATGTCTTGGATACGGGTGGGACTTAAAGATCGGAGTGTTTTAACATTAAGTACTTTAAAATGTTAATAAATACCTGATTGACTAACATTTGGGACAGATATTGAGTAGGTAATTTTGAGTGAACGACCGAAGAAAGACACAAATATAATTAACATACATATATTAACATTCATTCATATAAATATATACAAGAACCGCTTATTACAAGTTCTTATTTATGCTGTATACCGTACTGTATGTACTGTACTGTACTGTATTCTGTATACTGTATATTACATCTTACAAGTTCATATTATACTGTAAATTATTTGATTGACAAGAACAATTTTCAGAACTTAACTACTTATAATGAAAAAAATATTACTAATGTATGATAGAAATTAACTTTTTTCGGATGGGAACAACAAGCTTAAGATAGGCTAATGGGACAATGTCAAAGGGCATTGCATCATATCAGCGGTGATAGTGTTATCAACATCGCCGTGCTCTGACATTAGGGGGCACGAACAAACTCTGCATTATATCGAGGCTCGTTGGCAGAAGATATTATGAGAAATACATAATATAAATAATTACTTAGATACCATAACTCGCTTAGCAACTATATGAAATAGTTTTGTTTTTTCTAAAGGGTTATTCACACAATTTTTTTTAAAAGTTTTTTGAAAAAATTGATAGACATTATTAGAAAACATAAACATGCCTTTCAAGAGACGCGGGATCGAATTTTATACGTTTCTTAATTTAGTTTTTCAACTATACAAAAATTAAGATTTAATAATTTATTAGTAGGTATATAATTATACATAGTACCTATGCTAGTATGGCTAAATATATGTTTTTTAGAATTAGCATGAAATATGATAATAATGTTACGTTTAAAAACAAAATATTTCCTTTATGGTATGGTAAATGAAATGATTTATTGACAAAGCACTGCTTAGACTAAGTGTAATATGAATAGTTTAAAAACATATCCTATTCACGACTTTGTCGCCGCGTCAAGCATAAATATTGCAAAATATTTGATTGTTGCTTGTCTATTGTAAAAATGTGTTCACCTTTAAAGTTTTTATTGTAGGTATGTTATTTTTTCTGAAACATAATTTACAATAACTCTTAGGTGCTTAAAACATATAGGCTATCAAATTTAGTCCCATTTATAATTAGGTTTTTATATATTTATTTTTTTTGAGCTTCACGTTGTATCAGTCGTTTACAGTCACACGTTTGTGCCACTGCGCCACGACTGGCCCACTATATTCATTTTTATTAAATTTTTAACTAAAGATCACGTTAGCTCCATTGATTGTAATGATCTCATAAGAGCTCAAATGAAAGTAAGTTACTTAAATAATTTAGATATATAAAAATATAATTTATTTTAGTTTTAATATAAAACTCATAATGCATAACAGAATTTACTGTTAAACTCTTATAATTTATAAATACATATTATTGAGCGTTATCTTTTGGACATGACTTTAAATAAACACAACTATATTTTAAAAAAATAAATGCGTTAAATATGTAAATATCAATTTACGATCAACATCTACGAGTACATACATATTTAGGCCGTCGTGGCGTAGTGGGACACCGTTTTACTGTAAAGGCGATGGTTGCGGGTTCAATTCCCTCTCCGGTTATACGTTATTTTCATATACATTACTTGAGTTCTACCCTTCAACTCATAATATCTCAATTGCCAGAGGAAAATGGAGAACTAGACTAGTAGAGAACGTGTGTCTTGACACTAGGTTCTCTTTGACGTTACGCTGCTATGCAGGATAAAGCGTGAAGCTGCATTTTTATATATATAAAGATTTTTTTAATGTAATGTTATTTCTACGTAAGTTGCTTCTGTTTTTAATGAAAATAATATCTCTAACCGCAATATATGTGTTATTAATAATATGACAGTAATGATTGTGTAAAGAAATCTATCAATACCAATTACAAATAAATAAGATTAGTTTAGTGCACTTTGTACATTACATTATGTTATCTGTAGTGTTTATCGTGACTGATAGTAGTTGACCGAGGTTTGCCTGATAACCGAGATCCGGTATCCGGGCATTAGAAATAGAAAATAAAGAAATTACAAACATATCTTTATATTCTTTGAACTATTACTTTTTTTTCTAGTTTCACGCTGTATCTCGCACACAGCAGGGTAGGCAGAGGGAACCTAGTGTTAAAACACTCCGTTCCCTGCTTTCCGCCTAATTTAGAGGCGTTGCGTGTAAAGTCGCGGAACTTAACGCCGTGCTTTACCTCTGATGCCAAAGAAATGGAAAAATTAAATATTTCCACTCCTCGAATGGGAATCGAACCCACAACTACTCGTTTACAGTCACACATTCGTGACACTGCGCCACGACTGGCCCCTGAACTGTTACTGTTACTATTTTTTATATAATTTGTATAAAATAATATTTAATCTATTTAAGTTTTGAAAATAAATATTTAAAAATTTACTTAGGTAATGAAGGAACCAAGTTAGCAACAAAATTGTGAACTTATATAAGACGTTGCCATACATCATTGCTCAATGTTTGTAACTAGCGTAGTAGGTGCCCGTGTATTTACATAATTTGATATTTTTAATTATGAATTACTATGTAATAAGTATGTATTAAAATTATATTACATAGTATAGGAATTAAAGTAAAAGTCTAAAATCAAAGTTAAATTATTAATTATCTTGATTTGATTCCATCTTATCCAATGATTACAAAATTAAAACAAACTAAATTAAAAGATTATTAAAAACTTGCTCCATCATTACTTTGTAGTAAATGTCTCATTTAGCAAAGGTATTGGTTATAAGTGAGATTGATTGATAAATTCTACTCAGGTGAGCTGCCGAAAAGTCACTCTATGAATATAAAATTGGAATGACATCGATCTATGTCAGCTTACTTCAAAGTATTTCTTCTGCATTCATTTGCATTAAAGATAAAATTTAAAAAATGTGTATTTACGTTCTTTCTTATCTTACGTATTTCCTACGTCGTATGGCAAAAATTATCTACATCATTCTGATTATCAATTCTTGACAATTTTAAAGTTATTATATGTTAAATGTCGAAACCTTAATCTATCTGATCATATTTTTTTAAATATACATTTTTAATTATTTCATGTTGTTTATATTATCAAAACAAAATGAAAAAATATCGCTAAAATTGTAAGCGAAATATGATAAATATTCAAGCAATATATTTTTTTATAGATCTGACTCAAACATGGCTATTATTACACTGAGAGTGTCAATTCATATCATATCAAATTGTACTTTGTCAACAACTACATGAACATGATACATGTATGAATTTATAATTTTTAAACTATTATACTAAACTTACATTTTAAACGTTTACGTTCATAGAAGTTTTTACTCTTCATTCTAGATTCTTTTGAATAAGAGGATTATGTCAGCAAGTGTTACACCGGTTTAAGGTATGGAAGGCGAGTTAGACAGTCACTAGTCGGCAATCGCGTTGTGTTGCTTGTTTATCGCAATCTGTCGTTAACCCGTCTCTTTGGTAACTTTAATGCATGCCGTTGAGCACTGCTTCTTGAGTACGGCAGTAGCATAATTATAAAATTAAATTGCACGTGTTGAAGGTCATTTCGCTTTCATATGCCGCTATTGTTTTATAAGTGAATGACCTTATTTACTTGCCTATCATATTAACCTATGATAATAATTTTGTGTGAGATGTTTTAATAATCAATGAAATTTTATATCATTCATGTGATTGCCATGTGCAATGCAGTGTAGTTCATTTTTTAAATTATTAATAACATTATTTTTCGTTGTCAACGTGTAGATAGTGAAAATCTAGAGACTTTTCATTTTATTCTACACTTCTTATCACTCTTTATTTAACTCATACTAGGAAAATGTTAATTATTATATTATATTATTGAAAACATTCCCCTGGGTCACGTTTGAATACGTAACCGTTGCTCGCAGTTAGATATGTAACAATTGCGCCATGGTGAGCCTGTTTTCTGCGTTGCAATAAGTTCATCTGTATAATATCCTACGATCATTATGTTGAATACATCTTCAGAAAACTACACGGAAATCATGGCATTTACATGAATGACATAAAATTTCATTGTTTATTTAAGTTGGCCTTTGTGCGCAGTGAAATAAATTACTCACCAGTAGCTCGCTTATTGCTAAGTTTCCATATTATCGGAATTAACAAGGAAATGGGGCATATTATGTGTAAATTGCCAATGTAAACTGTTCGATTGTTATGATAACACAACTTTATAATAACATCGTTCTGTTATACTCGTATCACTTGTCAATATTTTTTGTTTTAGAACAAAGCAAATGGTAGGACTTGTTTTACAAATCATCATAATACTTATCTACATATTTAAATATCTTAGTGTAGAGTTAATATTGCAATTTGTTTATTTGCAAAAACATAAAGCAGAAACTTATATGAAACTTTTAATGGCGGACATTCTAATTATAGCATTTTTTGTTTAGCAACCACTATGAAATATAATTTTGAAATTTAGCTAACGACGCTAATTTAGGTTTCTTGATATCAATCATATAACGATTAAGTATGAACAGACACGCGAATATGAAAAGGTATACAACGAAGGTCTCATCACAATTTCAGTGAATAATGATTACAAGATAAATGAATTTCCACGCCCCTGTGGCAATATTTTTTTTTAAAAGCTACCTTAAGGTTTTTTATGGCGTTTTCTTGATGCACTATAAACTAATAAGAGAACAATTTTAATAAGGGATAGTTTGTCGTCGATAGTTATCGTTTTGAGCTCGCTCTTATTATCACCTTATAGGTACGAGTATATCAATAAAGAGGAGCTGAAAACATTTGCCCCTTTTGTATAAATAACACCGACAGAGTAGTACAAAACTCGATACAGTTAAAGTTTGTATCAATAATGCTAGGTTACTAATAAAATAAAGAAAAATAATTAATACTATTTTTATCGGATTATCGGGTATATATTTGATATTCGAAAATTAAAAATACATTTTAGATAATCCGATGTACCTTCAAATGTCTGTTAAAAATTTTATAGTCGTCCGTGGTTTCAAATAGACCTTCACACACGTTGACTATGGTAGTAGCCATTATTTTTTTTAGGTTCAAGCTGTGTGTCACTCCGTTCCCCACTGTCCACCAAATTCTGGAGCCATTGCTTGGTAAGTGGCAGAACTTAACTCTACACCAGAGGGAAGAAAATGGAGATATTAAGTATTTCCACCCTTACAGTAGAAATCGAACACATGGTCAGTCGCTTTACAGTCACACTTTGTGCCACTGCGCCACGACTGGCTCCACCATATATTTGATGTACATTTTTATATAAAGTGACATACACGTTGCTATGGTAATGCGTATTTTACGCGTCAACGGGTACTTACATATAATTATTATACACATAAATAATTAAATTTTCGAGGAGAGAGGATTTTTTTTCGAGGAGTGGAAATTATATTTCCATTTTCTTCGCTCTGGTGTCGAGGTAAAGCGCGGCGTTAAGTTCCGCCACTTAACACGCAAGCCTCCGAATTCGGCGGAAAGTGGGGAACGGAGTGTCTTAACACTAGGTTCCCTCTGCCTACCCTGCTGTGTGCGGGATATAGCGTGAAGCTATTTATTTTTTTTTTTTAATTAATATTTCACCATTCCCATAAATAAACTTTTATTACTATCTTTAACATGCTTTATACATATTTTAAATATATAAATGTCAATTAATCACCAGTGTTAGTGTCTTTGTTTAAGTATTTATTTTATCTTTTTGTTTATTTTTTAGATGCGTCGCATCGCAGAGTTTAGGCGCGAAAACGCGAGTCTCTTGGATGGCTTACTTCCGGAGCATGAAAAGGATGCTTTTCTTGACCATAAAGTTGTTAACGTCATGAAAGGACGTGATGATAAGGGAAGAAGAGTGCTCATGGTAAATGTTGGAGGTGAGATAAGTTAATTGTTTTATTTCCTGGATAGATACGTTCAATCTTATTACATAGGCAAGTTGATAGTTAGAATTTTTTATAAATATGTTTAGATAAATACTTAGGTAAATACTTAGAACAGACAAAGGCTTATAATTCCAAGACTTACAAATAAAAATGACTCATGATAACAAATATTACATTCGTTTTAATATTACAGACAGATGGCCCCTTCTCGGGTAGACCTCCACCAACCGTTTTCCTTTTTTTCTATCATGCACCGTCTGTACATACATACAGCCTTCTGTATATAGAAGGATAGCCTTACCCGGCAATTTTATAAAAGATATCAACCCAACGGTTTTGGTTTCCTTAGTCTTTTCTTATCACGTGAAATCGTGTCGACTTGCCCTACTGTATCTGCCCTTTCTCATTTTAAACTTTTCATGTGTTGAGTTAACTATCTTTAGATATAACTTACCTTATATTAATTTTTGTAATTATTTTTCTATACAGTTTTATAGTTACGGCTTTACACTTTAGTATATGCCGTAGGTCTAATAGTGTCAGTATGTTACATGTTACACGTACCTACGTAATCAAAGTACCTATTATTATTCCGGGGAGACATTCATTAATCTTTATGATGTATTCAGTTATCTGCCATTAACTTTAATTATATTGTACAAATGTTGTTTATTAACGATTTATGAAGTAAGCGGTAAATATTAGACATAATGGTGTCTCATAAAATTCTGTTTAAGATTCTAATAAAGGACAAGTGGCATATTTAAATAAATGACTAAATATTACGTGTATAAATTGACGATTTTTTTTTCTTAATTTTATAAATGAGCCTTATCCGTATTACTTATTTAAAAAAATAATGCCATTTTTTAATTTCCTTACATTTACAATTATTTTAAATAATGATTAGATATTTGTGTACATATGTCTATAAAAATAAAACTATTATAGGGACATGGGATCCTAAAAAAGTGTCGGCGGATCAGCTGTTCAGGCTGTTCTACTTAATTCACGAGGCAGCGATGCTCGAACCGGAGTCTCAAGTGCGCGGCACTGTTGTCATTATGGACTTCCACAACATGGGCTGGAGTCAGGTATGTTTTTGAAATATATTAATACTAGCGGCCCGCTCGCAGCTTCGCCGCATGGACTGCCTGATTGTTTCGTTATACTGCAATCCTCGGGAGTGGATTTTTGGAAAATAAAGTAGCCTATGTTAGACCCAGGGTTATTTACTATTTTCATGCTAAATTTCATCCAAATCTGACCGGTAGATTAGCCGTGAAAGCGTGTCAGACAAACACACAGACTTTTACATTTATAATATCTTTATAGAGTGTAAGAATTGCAGTTATATAAAAGAAAGGCTCTAGATGCCTTGTATTATTTCATGGTTCATTTTATTATCTCGAGGACGATTATAGCGAGTAATTTGAAAAAGCAAAACACGGTTTTATAATAAAAATTCAGAAATATATTCATTTTGTTAACAAAATAAAATTGTGAGATTTTTTTTAAATATTTTAATTTGGATTGTGGTACATTTTAACATACGTGTATTTATTCCAATTAGTAAGTATGAAACAAAGTTTATTGTTGTGATTATTTTGTATTTAATTTTTGTGGCAAATATTTCCTCTCTTTGGAATGATGAAGATACGCTAACAAATATTAATAATTTATTAAAGAGTACTCATGCAGCCATATGATTCATTTTAATTAAACGATGTATGTATTGTTTAAACTTGAAGCGAATAACGCAACAATGTTGCCAAATTGTTAACTGCTTTTAAACAAATGATAATTTTCTTTTATTATTGATATATTGTTGTGTTGCACTTGAAAATTGGCACGATTAGTGAAACGTTTAATGCTTTTAGAAAGTTCGTTGAAGGTTAATATTTTCATAACGCACTGAGACCATAAAAATAAAAATGTCTGTAATTATTGCTATAACTAAGACAATTTCTTGATTTTTTTTGAAATCAAATATTACTAAATAACTAATTTTAAACAATATTTCTCATCTATCAATAAACACAACTACGGTACTATAAGCGCTTTCACTGCACGCGTGCGCGCAGCACGTGCTGATTGCAAAACGACACACAATTATAAATATCTACTTGATTATACTAGTACTAATGTATACTACATTCGACTATATTTTTTATTAATTTCGAATATAAAATCTTTCACATTCATCCAACATTATTTTATATGTTTAATTAGAAAATGACTAATATATAAGTCTAAAGATGTGAAATTGTTGAATATAAATAAATCTTTTGTTAAAATCCATGACCTTTGGGCGTACGTTATGATTCACAGTTTGTATACAGTGTTAGGTACAAGCAAAGTACGATGACAAAGTAGGCATGTTTCAGGACAAAGATGCGGATTATACAAAGGCTCACCATTGTCTCTTTATCGTCTGTTGCGTAGTTACAAAACAATTGTTAGATTTATTTCTATTCTGGAGCACGTGCCTTGACTTCTCTGTTTGGACTACTTATCGATGTGTAAATGAATAGTTTATAATAATAATTGCTTGTTTCTATTTAATTACCCGCGACGGAACGGCGACTGTATATGTGTTTGGGGTGAGAGGTTGTTTGTTTGTTTGTTTGTTTGTTTGTTTGTTTGTTTGTTTGTTTGTTTGTGTGTTTGTGCAAATTACTATGTCAATTATTTCCAAAACTATAAGTCCGATTTTGATACGGTTTTCTATAATAGGTTTAGGTTCAATTGGCGTATGTTCCTAGATATGTCTTATTGCCTTAACTCACCAGGGGGCGCTGCAGTAAGCATTTTACGTGAAAACGAATGTTTTCAATTATCTCCAAAAATAATAGTCTGATTTCGATAGATTTTCAGTGATAGATTCAGGTTTAATTGGTGGATGTTCTTGGATATGTTTTATCGTGTCAAACCACCAGGGGGCGCTGCAGTAAGTATTTGTTTGTACTTTTTTTGTATTTATTTGTCTAAAACCGAAACTACTGCTCCGATTGAAAAGAGTTTTCATAAAAAGATTCATCTTTGCTTGATGCATATTTTAAGATTTTTCTTTTTTTGTTACGGGGAAAACTCACCAGGGGGCGTAGCAGTAAACATTTGTTTATGCAAATCAAAAACTACTGGTCCGATTTACATGTAACTTTCAAGGATAGGTTCAGGCTTAATTGGTGCATCTTTTTATATATGTGCTACAGTGACCACTCATCAGGGGGCGCTGCAGTAAGCATTTGTTTGTACTTTTTTGTGTAAAACCAAAATTTTTCTTGTATTTGTTTGTCTAAAACCGAAATTACTAATTCGATTAGATAGAGTTTTCAGAACTAGATTCAGCTTTGCTTTGTGCATATTTTAAGATTTTTGTTTTTTGGTTACGGTGAAAATTCACCAGGAGGCGCTGCAGTAAACATTTGTTTATGCAGAGCAAAAACTACTAGTCCGATTTAGATGAAACTTGCAACGACAGGTTCTGGTTTAATTGGTGTTTCTTTTCATATATGCGTTACGGTGACTACTCACCAGGGGGCGCTGCAGTAAGTACACTTGTTTGTGCGAAACTAAAACTACGAGTCCGATTTGAATGCAGTTTTCAATGATAGATTCAAGTTTACTTAGTGCATATTTTATATATGTGTCATGTATGTTTACTTAGTGCATATTTTCATGTATGTGTTAACTCTCTAGGGGGCGCTGCATTAAGTAGCTGCTTCTATTTTTTTGTGTAAAACCAAAACGACTAGTACGATTGAAAAGAATTTTCAGTATTAGATTCCGCTTTGCTTATAGCATGTTTTTAAATTTATATTACAGTGACAAGTCACCAGGGGGCGCTGCAGTAAAATATTGTTTGTGCAAAGATAAAATGACGAATTTGATTTGGATGCAGTGTCAATGATAAGTTCAAGTTTAATTACTACATGTTCTTGGATATGTTTTATCGTGTTAACTCACCAGGGGGCGCTGCAGTAAACATTTGTTTGTAATATTTAATGCAAAGCTACAACTACTAGTCCGATTGCGCAGAGTTTTTAGTATTAGAGTTACTTGGTGTAAGTTTTTAGGTATTTTTTTTACGTTATGAACACGCCAGGGGGTGCTGCATTAAACATTTAATTATGCAAAGCTAAAACTACAAGTCCAATTTGGATGCAGTTATCAAAGATAGGATCAGGCTTAATTAGTGCGTGTTCTCGTATATGTGTCATGGTGACACCTCACCAGGGGGCGCTGCAGTAAGCATTTGCTTTTATTTTTTGCGTGAAACCTATTTAGATGCAGTTTTCTGTGATAGGTTCTGGTTTAATTGCTGCGTGTTTTTATATGCCATATCACGAACTACCACGGGGCGCTCCAGTATAAATTAGTTTGTTCAAAATCAAAACTACTATTGGGTTTTGTGATTTTCACTGATTGGGTTAGACTTAAGTTTCGTGGAAATGTTACGGTGACAATCTGCCAGGCGCTGCAATAAGCATTTGATAACCAGAAAGCATTGGGCTTATAATTTCTTTTGGATTTGCATGAAGATTAATATAAAGTATTTCGATATTATGTAATAATATATAATGTGTATCTATTCACTTTAAAAAGTTTGAAATAAAAAGCAAAATAAAAAATTTTGAAAAAACCCACGACGGTTTAATTGTAATTGAAAAAGGATAAAATAACTGTAAATCCCCCGCCTAAATGAATATATGTAACGAGATGATGGGGACAACTTCGTCGGGGGCTGCCAGTTGCAACCTCTATTTTAAATATAGTTGCTAACAGTATAGATTTCGTTTTAAAGGTTTTAAAATACCAGTTATCAAAACTATAAATTCATATTAATATTTTAATTTTTTGGGAACCTGTTTTAACAGCAAGAAAACCTATGAGAAGATTTGTGCAAACTTAAAGTAATGACAGCCCCCGACGGAGTCGTCCCCATCATCTCGTTACATATATTCATTTAGGCGGGGGATTTACAGTTATTTTATCCTTTTTCAATTACAATTAAACCGTCGTGGGTTTTTTCAAAATTTTTAATTTTGCTTTTAATTTAAAGTTTAATTATTGTTTACATGTCTCCCGACTTTTCCCGGGTATGGGTACAATTATTGAGATTTTACCCTAATAGGGACATTTCCGGTTGGGAGTTAGTAAATGAAAATACATAATGAAATATTTAATGTTTCAATTTTCTTCGCTGGGGTGTTGAGGCAAGCGCGGTGTTAAGTTCCGCCAATTCACACGCAATGCCTCCAAATTCAGCAGAAAGGGAGGAACGGAGTTAACATTATTTTCCCTCTGCCTACCCTGCTGTGAGCGGGATACAGAAAAAGCTAAAGAAGAAAATAAGAAAATAAGTAAATTATGTAAATGTAAACTAATAGGCTGACTGTTGACGCCTAAAGTGCGCGTTGCTAAGGTAACGCGTATGTCATTTTAAACAGAAGTGTATCATAAAAAACACGCGCAAAATTTATTTAATTTTATTTCTAATTCGTTATTATTAATAAATATTAGTTGCCTGAACTTTATTCGTGCAAATTTTAAGAATACGATACTTATCTATATATTTTTTTAACATTTATAAAAAGGGTTTCTTTCATGTATTGAATATATATTGTAAAATTTATTATTAATATACCATTGCAAGTTTAAATATATCATTTAGTATAAAGCATCGCATGCAGATACGGCGTAAAGTTTTCAAACAGGATCTGATATCAACGGCCTTGATTTATAAGTATTAAGTACATATATTCATCATTACTACAATAAACGATTACTATTAAAATATATTGGTTAATCTTTATCGTTCAACAATTTTGTAATCGTGACAAAGTACCAATTTGTTTGAAGAGTCATGGAATTTTATTAAAATCGGTTGTCAAGTTTACCGTCATATCCACATTTGACAAAGCGAGTTGAAATACATATAACAATTACTTATTATAGATTTTTTATTTAATTTCAAAACTTAAGACCAAGAGGTCACTAAACATTAAACGGAAAGGACCTAAAGCTGCTAAGAAAAATATTTAAAATCTTATTCAGTATTATGCAATGTCTATATAATGTACCTTATGAATGTAAATAAAATGTCACCTTTGCCGCCATTAATATGCCGCTATTACGAGCTTAGAAACAAATTTTGCAACCTATAACTGATGATTGTCTTGTTGTTGTAACCATCTGTATATAATTTAACATCGCCCATTTGACCTCACTACTAGCACAGTAAAATATCAAAGTTAATCTTACCTGGTAGCTTGAAGTGGGTAACTTGAATTAGACTGATTTCGATGCTAATCACGCTTAAAGTCTCATTGTTTGCTCGTTATTGATTGTATAAATTAGAAATAAAGTCACTTACTTCCTTGTCTCATTTGATCTCGTAAGGAAATTAATTTGAAATAGATTTCCTCCTAAGTACGTTGATATAGGGTTCCATAAAGAGTACTATTTAAAGGAAAATTGTACTGTGAGGTTTCAGCTCAAGGGTCGTCACGTCCGAGGCTACATATCAGTTTTATATTCTTAGAACGTGTACTCATTTACTTGTATAACTTATCTCGCGGTCATTGGTATTTATCGGGTATCATCTTCTTAGAGAGTGGTCGCAATAACAACCTAAATACGACAAAATAACACTTATTTTATCTGCCAGACGAAATTATTGCTATCATACACTTATATTTCTTATAGATTGAAGAGTTTGAATGATTATTAAGTGAGTAAAATTTATCTACTATTTCAATTTATCTATTATTTACACTCAACGAAGACTCGTAGAAGAAAATATTTTAAAACATGTTCTATTAATCTTGCAATATTTTTTTACATTTAAAACAAATATTTCTTTTCAAAATACTCTTATCCTATACATACATATCATTTTAAAAACAGTACATACGTAAAAAAAATATGCAAGAACTAGAGTTTTGACGTATTTTCCGTTTACATACGATAATAGATCAATATTTTAGTCAAACTTCCGCTCATTGTCAATATATTATGCAGGATACGAAGTTTCCTTGGGAAATGTCATTGACAAAGTCAGAGTGTTTGTGTTCTTTGAACATTAGCCTGTACATGTACTACCTATGTACATCCGATCTCTAGTGCTGACCTCTGCCAGCCACAATTAGGATAACTCTCGTGTTACAAATGCCACGTTTCGTCTTAACGATCCAATGTTTTTGTTAGGGAAATGTGACACTGAATGATTACATGCATGTAGTGGACGTTTTATTGCAATAAATATTAGTTTCATATTTCTTGCTATTTATGTTGTAATAAGTTTCATGTTAGCTAAAAATTTTATGCCAAGATAGAACATTTTGTAAGCCTTCTAAACTTATTGGGGCCCGCAACTTTATTTGTGTGTACTTTATCCAGTTGCTATGATATTTTCATTTAAGCGTCGTCATTATTTTACCTTGAAAATTGAGCTTAAAATAATGCCTACTTCACCACAAGAATGTACTACTCTGCCTTGTATTTTTTTATATACCTACAGGTCATGGGTATATATGATAAATATAAAAATTACGGACACAGATTAAACATTTACAGGTTAAAATCCATAAATACATAATATTCAATATATATTTTTTTTGAAGTCAATTTATTTTTCTCAAAATTATATTTAATTGAAAACGTCATATTGCTTGTTTTATTATAGTATAGAAATAAAACAAAAATCTGTGTAATCTTTGGTGTTTAAACAACTTTCATATAAATCGCAAGATATGAATTTGTTGATAATTTAGTGACGTCAAATTAAGATTTATCGATTTCACTTTAGATTATATAACATAATGAATTCATTCGTATTTTTTAATAATTTTTATTACGGTTGTAATTGCTCTAGCAAATAATACTAGTCTAAAAACTAAGATTGAAAATAACGTCCTAGTCTAATGTATCTTTCTTTAAAAATAGGTTCATCATGCTTTTACCGGATTTTTCCGGATTTTCAGTCTTTAAGACACTTTCTGACATTGCACTTATTTTTTTATACATAATATATAAATTATAAAATTACCCAGATTCGTATTTCGAGGGAAATCAACCAAAAATTCCATCTTAACTTTAACGTATGATGAGTATAAAATTTGCATGGTTCAAGTCAGGTTTCAAAGGACTACTTTTTAATACGTACAAATTAAAGATGCTCACAGGAACCTGTTCAGGAAACACGTTTAAAGCAGGAATAACGGATATGTGCACAAGAAATTTTGAAACATTACCAAATTATAGCAATAGCTTTCTTCGCTTTCTTCCTCCATTTCGTTAATATATATTTACATAATATACAATTTTTTATATTATTTACAGACTATGGGACTAACACCAGCCTTCTCTAAACGTCTGCTGACTTTTATCCAAGATGCTTTGCCTCTTAGGCTAAAGGAAGTGCACTTCGTGAAAGAGCCCATGATCTTTAATGTTGTATGGAAAATGTTCAAGCCTTTGATTAGAGAAAAACTAAAGAACAGAGTGAGTCTTTGTGCTATTTTTTATTCTTATAAAGATTTTTTTTCTGATGAAATTAGGTTTATAAGGAATGAGTGAAGAACATCATGCTTGATATATTAATTTTTTTAGGTTTTTTATTGTGTTAGAGATAATAAGTTTTATTCCCAAAGTACCGGAGACAGGTTTGTCGCACTTTTTATCTTGTTATCAGAGAGGAGACATTAGTATAATATAAATATATAATCATTTCCCCAAGCTGGAACTGAACTAACAACCATCGCGAGTACGGTCAGAGATTGTGACACAATGACCTCTAAATAGCTTTACTGTACTAATTTGCATAAATGGCACATTTGAATAGAAAGTAAGACGTTAAATTATTAGAAGAATGATATATTAACAAATATTCTAATTTCCAGATATTCTTCCATGGATCAAAAATGACTTCCCTCCATAAGCACATAGCTCCCACTCACCTGCCCTCAGATTATGGTGGTGAACTAAACGCCATCGACTACTCCGCCGCGGACTGGTATCCCGTCATTAACGACGTACTTCCCCATTTACACAATTGGAACAGCTATGGATTTGTTAAGAAAACGTAATTAGTTATTCATAATAGTTTACCAAGGCCGGCTTTGTGATTACGATTACTTGAATTGTGTTTTTATATGCACTGTATGTTTACCAGTCAGGAATAAAAGTCCCTTAAGCTAATTTAAGATATGGACTAATCCATACCGGCCAAAAATTACAAAAAGTATTCATTTTTAGAAAACATAAAAAATGGGACGCAGAGAGATTAGAACCCGCGCCTCTTGGAAGCTGTCCAGGTGCTCTGATCATGCGGCAGCCACCGAAATTCTCTTACGCTCATAATAATTTATTTTTTGTTACCATAAGTACACTGAGTTAGAATATCGCTGCCTACAAATTGTTATACGTTTTCTAAAAATGTTTTAAATTTTTTATATGGATGAATAACACTTTGAAATATTAAAAATAACTACAAAAGTTTGTCAGTTTGTAAAGTAACGAAAACTTATCAGAGAATGACACAACTGGACGTTAATGATTTCCTCGCTAAGTACCTACATATACTATATGTGTACGTCGCTTATTGGTTCTCATAGACTTAAGAAACAGAAGCTTGCACTATCAATACCAGCGTGAGAGACTTTCACCTTATGTACTCTGTTTATAAAAACACTTAATGTGTACAATATTTTGATTTTTATTTAAAATTTTAAATTCTATTTGAGCTCAGTTATAAATTTATAGTTGCCTCTGATCGTAATTACATGGCAGATAATAATTTTAATAGATCCATATATTAGGTAATTATTGGGGTCTTGGTTCCTTTTAGACTTAGGTAGCTATTTGCCATATTTAGAAAGCATGCATAAATTGCATACAATATTTAGAAATGGATTGTTTTATAATATTAATATTGTATGGTGGTAAATCAAATTGGAAGTGTTAAGTGTGCCTGTTATTGTGCCTTATATATGAATTGATAATAAATGTTATTAGTGTCCGACCGAAACTGAATTTTCAGCCGAAACCGAAACCGAAAACGAACCTTCGGCTCTGACTTCAGTTTCGGCCGAAACCGAAACCGAAACCGAAACTGCTGATGACGTCACAAAATTTGTATAATACGTAAAAAAATGTACATTTTTATGCTTTAAAAATTACATGTGCATTTGAATTATTGTGATTACGTTGATTTTATTATATATGTTTTTTCGTTCTTATTATATATGTTTGTTTCGTTCTTTTTTCGGTAGGTAGAGGGAACCTAGTGTTAAGACAGTCCGTTCCCCACTTTCCGCCAAATTCGGAGGCATGGCGATACTTAACGCTCCGCTTTTGCCCCAACACCAGAGCTAAGAAAAGGGAAATATTAAATATTTCCACTTCTGTGGGAATCGAACCGACAACCAGTCGTTTACAGTCAGACGCTGTCCCACTGCGCCACAACGACCTATAAACGCGATTAGTTGTGGGAAGGTCGCTAATACAATGTAAATAAAAAACGTATCTTCTAATATAAATATTTTTCAAGTTCGCTATTGGCTAGGGTTTGCCTTTTCACATTCGCCGATTTGGATGTAGTAGTTTAAGTTTTATTTAATAAACTTTTACACGTTATTGTCTTCACGAGATTATTATCATGTAGAATTACAATGTCTACGATACAACACAGTGCAATAAAAGGATTTGACTATATCAAATGAATTGTCAACTGAGATAATAGACCGATCCCCAAGAGCAAGGCACAACTATTTTCAAGACCGGGATTAGAGCTACCGTTGTCCTCTTCTTCCACGTCCCGAAACGCTGTATCCAAGAGTAACTTTTAATATGTATAATCTTAGCTTGTTGTTTGGGTCTATTCAAATGGCTCGCCACCACTATCACGTCTAAAATTAACCGCCCAATATCTGATGATGAGATCCGGTTCAATGACATGTAAGCTAGATCTCTCTATCTCATCCTTCCCTCTTCTTCATCCTTAAGGTCGCTAATGCATCCACAACTCCTCTAATGTTGTAGATGTCCATGAGCGAAGACAAAAACTTACGATTCGACGGTCCTCCTATTAGAAATAATAAAAAAATATTAAGTACTAGAGACCTTCGCCAGTTCTCTTTGCCCAAGGTTTCTAGGGATTAACATAGAGGCTTTTTGAGCTGTAGCCCAGGGACCTGTGGGTTATCAAGACCCTCAGTCTCCACTTAAGACTGGCAGCACTTGGTAAATAGGTATTTTTTTTACGAAAATGAAAACCTTTTACTTAACTGTGCATTTCTTGCAAGGAAATTTACGTGCTAATTTATGATAAGATTTACATTAGATATATATTTATATAGCAAACGGTTATATTTAAGTAATAATTATAAGGCAAGCATCCAATATGGTAACTAGCCCAGGGTATGAAAAAATCATAGTTATTACGCCCCTTGAAAGGAGCCACGAACAGACACACAGTTTCGTTACAGACTAACAAGGATAGTTCATTTAATCTGTCGTCAGCAGTTCATAGTATTCTCGTCATTAATTTATAATTTATAATATATTAAAATCGTTTATTATATCTTAAGATTAGGTTTACAAGCTATAAAAACACTCAGTATAAAGTATCTAAGCGACGTGAAAATTCATGAGTACCTCATGAGTGAGTAGTTTCGGCATTGCCGAAGGTTCGGCAGTTTTTTTGCCGAAACCAAACTACGGCCGAAACTACATTTTTTGCCGAAACCGAAACCGAAACCGAACCTTCGGTCGGATAATAAATGTTATTAAACAACTGACGCATGACTGATAAGAAAGAGCGTGTTGAGTTTTATGTACAAAATACTTTTTAAATTTATTTATAAAAAGTTGATTGAACATATTTTATATCAACTATATATAGCTAGCTAAGTATCAACCAAAAATATAGTGTATTCCGATTATTATGATCAGTTTTGGCTAGTGAAAGTAATTATAAATTTCTGATGTATTTTACGAATTTATTGAGTAGATATACCTATATTTTTAATATTTTTGATGAATATGCAAAATAATTGATGACTTTTACCAATGATACCTTTTAATATTTGAAATTCGTTGAAATGACTAAAAATTGCAATTACGCCTATACTTAACAAGCTACGTGAAAATATGGACCTAATTTTTAGACAATAAAATAATATATAACACTTTTATTCTCTATTTTTCTAGCTATTATAGTATTTAGATGATTTATTAGTAAAATTTAGAAATAAATAGATATATCTACATATTTCATAGTAAGTAACAAGTGGGCGAATATCATGACATTTTGCAAATGAAATTTTATATATACACAATATACATACATACATACTTCTTTCGACATTCTATTAGATATTTTAAAATATTGTGAATTGTAATTTGTTAACATTTTTGTTTCTATATGTGTATTATGTTGGTTTTGATGTGGCTTATTTAAATAACCAAAGATGACTAAATAATATTTACATTCCAATTGGTCGTTCATTGCTCAAGAAAGATGATGTTGTACTTCATTTCGTTTAAATTTTCATAATAAAAATAAATATTTACATGTTGTTTTTTTTCTCACCAACACTATGCCATTGGTCACAGACATAGCGGAGAACAGGGTCTCTTGACACTACTATACGAGAAAAAGCGTGATGTTTCTGTTTTTACAATGCCATTTATATAATGATATAATAAATATTTTAATTCCTGTGCAATCTAATTAAAAACGAAACAAATATACTAAGAAAATAAGTTTTTGATATTCAACGTAGGCGTGGGTTGTTAAATCCACAAACACCTACAAGTATTTAGTGAATAACTAAACATTAAAATGTTGTTGTTATTAGAAAATAGCATTGTATAAATATTACAATATTTTGTACTCTTTTAGAAGTTTATGATAATTAAGCGATATATTTAATTAGTTAGTTAGTTATTTTAATTTTTAGCTTAATAATTTATAAGGTTACTCAGAAAAATATAAGAAATGCTACGGATCACGCGTCCGTAGTATTAAAAAAAATGTTAAAAATAGCACTACAATAAATTTTCAAAAATGCTAATTTTAATATCCAGGGGCTGTCCATGAATCATGTAACATTTTTGAGCATTTTTGAATCCCGTATCTTTCCGTTGGATATTTTAGTTATTTTAATTTTTAGCTTAATAATTTATAAGGTTACTCAGAAAAATATAAGAAATGCTACGGATCACGCGTCCGTAGTATTAAAAAAAATGTTAAAAATAGCACTACAATAATAATATATAAATATTATCTAATTTTATTCCAGACAATTAAGTACCATAATAAAAATGTGTAGGCAGAAAGGTAAAAGATTGTTTTGACCGGTATAAAATTAATAAAAGGAATGTTGTAATCATGCGAAAAACATATTAGCTATTTGCATCCCATACACGTGATATATTATTATGGAAACACTTCCACTCTCTCAGATACCTAAAGTTACGTTATATGTCATATCAACTCAAATTAAGACTTTTGTACAATTAGATACACCTTTACTGTATGTATTACATTTTAGTCGCCTGTTAAAAATACCGACGCAATTTAGTCAAACTGTAACTTCTATTACGATGAAAATATTGTATAAAGGTTATACGTGACGCAGTGGGACAATCGTAAAGAAAGTTGTGGATACGGTCCCCATTCGGGTGAGCGCTTTAAGCAATTTGGATGGATAATTGATAAATTCATAATGCACATGTGTCATTTGTAGTTTTAAATTTCAAGTAAATAAACTCATTTAATTTGAGGCCGTCGTGGCGCAGTGTGACACCTTACTGTAAACATGATGGTTGTAGGTTCGATTACGAATAGTGGGAATAATTATATTTAAATTAATTCCATTTCTTCGCTCTGTTCGCTCTATCTAAGATCTTAACACCTAAATTGATGGTGTTGACTTGTGCCACTCATCACACTGCCTCGATTTAACGTGGAAAGTGGAGGACGGAGTGTCTGCCGGAGTGCCTGCTGTGCGGGAGATGAAGCGTGAAATTGCTTTTTTATTTAGTTAAACTTTAAAAGCAATCTCAAATCAGAAATAGATCGTTTTATTTACCCTTGAATGTATTTATTTCTAGTTGGTCGACCCTCTGGGGAGTGGTTAATTTAGTTACAGTACTGGGTCACGCCATCTAGTATATATAAACTAAAGGTTTACCCTCCTCTAACTGAAGGTCCCTGCTTGTAATTTTGACTCTTTTTGTTACTTTTATCCAGTATTAGACCTGTAATGAAATAACCTAGATAATTATAGATGTAACAACGTATTTTAATTAATTTTCAATTTGTGATCAATATAATTAACTTACTCGCATATCAGGTCGAATGCACAATCATTAAGCGACCGATTACGTTATATAAACGCACAAAACGCATATAATAGTTGTTTGTTAAAACAAACATTTGAACTTAGTTAAATGTCTCTGACATCAGTTATTATTATGCACTACGCTTACGGAACCTCGACAGTCGTATGTTATAAATTCCACACCATTATCAAGTAGACAAGACAGCAAACAAATCAGATACAACAAACAACTTTTCCTATAGTAGTTCACTTTAGCCAAACGTAGTAGTAATAAGACTTAATATTCAGCGTTCATAGTTGACGACAGGCGCTTTAATTTATGTGAATTGTAAATTTTATTTCATGCGATGCTAAGGAAAGACATAGATCGCGTCACCGACATCGGTTATCCGTAAACTGCAAGCCCATCGAACCCTGACATTCGTATACGTCACATCACACTACACTATGCATAAGGATATCAGTTTTTTTTTAATTTCCCCGTATAAATTCGTATAAAATCTTAAAATGATCGCCATAAAACCTTTAATCTTTCAACACTTCATGTATTATGCTTTGTTAGTAGTAATGAGACTCAATATTTAGCGTTCATAGATGACGGCAGGCGCTTTAATTTACGTGAATTGTAAATTTCTTCGAAGAGCATTGTAAGTATTTATTGTCTTTAACAATATTTTAATACGGTTATTTACTTTTAGCTCCACGCTGAGTCCCGTAGACAGTAGAGTAGGCAGAGGGAACCTAGTGTCAAGAAACTCCATTCCTCAATTTTCGCAGAATTCTGGAGGCATTGCATGTTAAGTGGCGGAACTCCGTAAAGGTGAAAATAAAAAATAATTTGACTCCTCGAGTGGGAATCGAATCCACAAGTAGTCACGATTACAATCACACTAACGTGCCTCTGCGCCACGACTGGCCTCCTATTGTATTTAATTATTTATTTTATTATTAATAATTGTATGCTCATTTTGTGCAACTTCCTATTACATATTAATCATGCAATAAGATCTTACCAACATTTTTTTCATATTAAACCAATATACCTAAATGTTATGAACAGCGAATACTATCTAGAAGCGAATACATATAGAATTTCAATTCTCGAATATGTTAAATCTTAAATTTACTTATTTAATATCCATTTACTCGTATAAAGGTTGCCGAGCGTCCATTTTTAACATCACCTTCCTGCCAGGTCTCATCTTTTTCTTTTTTTCTTTTACTAACATAAACTGTACCTCACCAGTATCTCATTTACTCAACATTACATTTTATAAAATTAATATTTATTTTTGTAGAAAGATTATATCAAATAAGATTTTATATTATTATTAAATTAAATTATTCAATAAAAAATATTTTATATTGCTATGTATATTTATGTATAGCGCGTATCGTTACATTCATATTTCAATACGTTTATTAATGTTAATTGACCTATGACAATATCTTAATTAAGTCATTAGTAGAATAAATATAGTATCTGTTTAAAAAGCGTACAATACTAATAGTCTTAATGGAGGCCAAAGCCCAAGTACACTCGTATCTGTCAAGAGTAAGATTGTTAAGGAATGGTTTATGTATGTTCCATAAACGTGATCCTTACATAAATTAATGAGTTACTCTTTAATATTATCATCACGATCTTTAATATTGTCATTATTTAATATTGTCTTTCCTTAATAGATTTAAATATATATATTATTGAAAGACAATAAGTTAATCCATCAGCTAATATTTAAAGTCAATATACCTTCTAATTTTTTGTAATTATCTGTATTTTTTTTTCAAATGTTACCATATCTTTGTTTTATTTTCTTGGAAGCAAAATAATTTAGATCAAGGTGTACATATCGTTAATTTATTTTCTTTGTTCATTGTAGCGAATTAAGACAAAGAACAATCGCTTAGCTGCTACTTAGCATTAATGACTTTTAGGTTTATATTCTTTCTTTAGGGTTTTTTGTCCAAGACATTATATTGAAAAGTGTTGGACATGAATAAAATATTTGTTTGTTTTTATTTTTATTATAACGTTATTATCCATAACGATAACATAAAGAATGATTATTTAGACAGTATCTCATTGAAATTGAAATGGCTATGACTGCGACCACTTTGATCGAGGAGAATTGTTATGTAAAAAATCTTTTCCTTTTAAACATTTTTAAAGTGTTATTCCATAATTAGGAAAATTGATTTTTTTTTAAAAGTATTTCCAGTTTTATATCAAATATAAAACTCTAGTCTTAAATTACATGCAGCATCCTTTATTTCAAGCTCATATGCAACAACAACAACAATCAACTTTACAATATAAAAAAGATATAATAATTTGAAATTTTACAAATTTTACAAACAATAATTATTTTGCCTGTTTTATTCAATACTTTGTGTAGTTCCAGTAAGTTTAAGAAAACAGTCTTGGTTTGGGATCACGTTCGCGGCTTGTTTAGGAATAGTACATAAAAAGTACATACAGTAAAAGTATAGGCAGTAGATTCCTTTATCCAGAATGTCTATATTTAAGTGGAAAGGGAATATTTCATTCCATTACATACATTGTCTATGTATAAATGTCAAAGATTGTATGTGATGATATTGATAAAGATGTATTTCACAATATTCTCTTCTTACTCCACAAGCTCTTGTTCTTATACATACCTCCCGAAGTTGTGTTAACAGAAAAAAGTCCAAGACAAGCTACTAACAATCTAATTTGCAAAGTATTATTTAAATAATTAACATTTTTTTCATTTTGGCTACTTCAGTAATCAATGAGTTATTATACAATGTATAGATTTAACGTAGCGTTACATTGTTATTTATAGTGTAAATTTAATATAAATTATGAGTTTAAACGCTACCGGGGCGCAGTATGACAACGACTGACTAATGAGTGTGGATTCAATCCCCATCAAAGTGAATGTGGAAAGCGGAGAACGGAAGTGCAAATTAGCTTTATATTTACATTTTATTAAAAGTTTATTTTTGCAACAAAATATAAGGTAAATAAATCGGGGTGAATAATATAATATATTTTGTATGTTCATATGACACTTTATTTTTCTTGTTAGGATAAGAATTATAGGTTTTGTGGAAATGTGGAAATGTGAAGGTGCCCTAATCTGTAGAAATTCTACCACTGGATCAAATAGGAGAACTGTAAAACATAAAGTATGTTCAGAAACTTTGATAAATATGATTGGTTTATAAAGAAAATGTACGTCAAGATCTTAATTATGACATGTTCATTAATATAAATATCTTGTGTTTTTTTTGACTTCACGCTGTTTCCCGCACGCAGCAGGGTAGGCAGAAGAAACCTAATGTTAAGACACTCCGTTTCCCACTTAATATAAATATCGATTAATCTAAATATAAATTGAAACTAAACCCTATAAATTTAAAAAATTTATGCATGATTCGCCGTTTCCCCTCAGAGTTAGGAGAGATTAAAATCAAGTCTCTCCGATATTCATTCTTCGCCCTAATTTAGGAAATTGCATATTGATTGCCAAAAATGTTAATTATCTATAAAATACACTACTGATATTTTTTGGAGTTTGTGAAATGAATCTTTCACTTATTTGACATAAGTGATTCATTTTCAAGGGTTTTTAGCCTTCAATTCCATTACTTATGTATGTGCCGTAGTCTTTTAATATAGCAACCCATTCACGGTTTTTGCGTAAACTGAAGTTTCAGCTAATTTAATAAAACATACATTTTATAGCAAAATTTAAATTAAATATTGTAACTTTTTAATTTATCATTAGCATAAAATAAGTTCAGCTTATTCAAATAAAATTAACACTAAATGTTAAAAAAGAGTACCAAAATACGAAAGTTAAAAATATATTTAAAGCAATTAAGTCATTTAAGAGATTAACGTGCACAAACAAACAGTCAACTACAAAACAAACAAACAGAAAAGAGATTTAAAAACCATTGTTTTGAATTTTATTACATTGATTCTCTTAAATGCCCCCAATAATATTTTTTCTCCTATATCTCCCATGTATGAACACAGCGATCAGTTACAATTTTAAAATATGTATAAAATATTTTATATATAATTATGCATACATATATGTACTTAAGTCTAAACTATCCACATCGCACATGCGATTGGAGTGGGCTCTTCATTCCTTGCAAATACACGCTTTCTAGAGGAAACCAACGCTAGAATCCAAATCACAAATTCGGTTTCGCTTCTTGTCGCACAAAGTCTCTATGTTGGGCTAAAAACGGATAAAGAAATGACTTGAATCTAGTTTCTACCTCTCTACCCTGTTACAAGGGTGAGACTGATATTGAATATATATAAATATAAAATTTTCTTAACTCTTTCTAAAGTGAAAAATAATGGATAATAAGATTAATACAGTATCAATGTACTGTTGTCCTTACTCAGAAGTAGGTAAAGTGCGAGAATGGTAGTGCTTATACTTTATAGTGGTGGGACAGTCTCCGTTAAGCTGAATACGCGGTCAACCGGCTATCAGTTGCGCGCGAGCTTCTTCTTGCTATATCCGCACGTTTGTGACTAAGCATTGATTATCTACATATATAAATAAATGTATTAACAAGATTACGCGATCATCATAATCTACATTTATATCTATAAATTAGAAATAATAAAAGAAATAAAATAATCAACGAGCATGCAACGAGCCAGTCGAATAACGGTTGTGACGTGAGAGATCATATAGTGAAATCTGTGCCAAATTGCCTCATAAGAAAAAATATAGTGAAGGGTCCATACCATAATATTGCTTCATAAACAGTCAAAGCTGAGTGTTGTTTCTATTGACGTTAGCTTGCGTTCTTTAGGTACATGTTTCGTAAAAAATAATAAATACTCGAAACATTTTTTACAAATTTATTATTTTAAATATTTTATGGACAAATAAATTGATATAAAAATGGCTTTACAATTTGAATCCGATGGCACTCCATTTGTTATGTGGGCAGAACATAAAATTAAATTGGAAAAATCACCAATATCTGAAGACTTTTATATCGAAAAGGCAAGAGCAGAGTTAAGAGAGGCACCGGAAATCATAGAAAACGGTCTTAGAGAATTAAGACAACTCCTTAAACGTAAGTTATGGTTTAATTAATAATTTTGCATAATATTTCGATGTTAAGATAAGTTTCAGTTAATTGTTCCACATTCTTTCAGATCTTTTGTCGCATACGCCACTTTATATAGCGAAATGATTCGAAATTGAAATTGAATCGGCAAAAATGTCGGCTTATGTATTTTAATGGTCTTAATGCTAAAAAAGCTATCCTTTTACTATCTAAAGAATCGGATAGTAAGTTGCGCCACCAGTCGTGGCTGTTTGTAATACAACCACAAACCTACTTTTGAAGTTAAGAAATATAATTTTAAAACACCGTGTTACATATGTTATGGATTTTTATGAACACACTTGTTATTTTTTTAAAAGGCTTTATTGTTAACATGCTCTGTTTAATCTGTACTTATAAAGATACGTAAGCTATATACAATTATCTTAAGAAAATCTTGCTATGCTATTTTGACCCACTTTAAATATTGCACCGTGTGTCCGGTCCGATGATATTTTCATTCGAATCTGATTTCTTAGCTAATACTCAGAGACACTTAACGAACGAATAAACACTTTAGAACAACCTTTTTTACCTTTTTTTTAATATATTTTTTATTTTTTCGTTAATAAATTAATACTTTAATGCCGGTAATATGCTTAAATGTCATAACTTAGGTAATTTTTTACAAGATTACATTTTATTTATTTATATAAATCTAGCGAGTCGTTGTGTTAGTATACAACAAATACTAAAAATCATTATCTTAAATTAAGTACGAAAACCGAAATTAAATTAAGCCGAAATTAAATGGGATGATAAAAATTAAATGTCAGAATGCCAAGTGCTAAGAAATTACGTATATACATCATTTATGGGAAGACAAAAAAAGTAAATATTTAATAATAACTTTTTTTGACATGCGTGATCACTGAAGGCATGGTAGGTAATTTAAAGTTCATTTATTAAATTATGAATATTATGTTCTAATTGGATATAAAAATCTACATAAGTTAGATGAGGATAACGTTGAGGTGAAAAGATCAACAATGCTTAGGTAGTTTGCTCAAAGGTGGCATATGAAGCAAAGCTAATACATGTATGCAGTTAATACGTCCATTTACGCTTTTATACAAAAACAGACACACAAGAAATTATTTCCGAATAAATAGTGAATCCATAATTTAAAAAAAAAATAATCGTAATATGTGCAAAATCAAGTGAAGAGAGAACCAGGCAGAATAAGATGAATAGGGAATAATATGACTGTAAACGACTGGTTGTGGGTTCGATTCCCACTCGAGGAAGGGAAATATTTATTAACTCTATTTTCTTCGCTCTGGTGTCGAGGTATAGCGCGGTGTTAAATTCCGCCACTTAACACGCAATGCCTTCAAATTCCGCGGAAAGTGGGGAACGGACTGTCTTTATACTAGGATCCCTCTGCCTACCCTGCTGTGCACAGCGTGAAGCTTAAAAAAACAGGAAAGAGCAACCAAATTTCGTTAAAAGTATATTAAAAGGTAGAAAGCAACTTAGAAAGTCGATTTCTGATTTGTGATTGCTGAGATTAGAGCATCATGAGTTTGGCAGAGTCCTAATTACGTAACTGATAGATAGACTATGGAGCAACATGTACCCAATTGCTTACATTACACAAATCAGTGTAAACAAAGTCAATTCAAAACCTTTCAGGAATATTTATTCCCCCTTTAATTTGTTACGACGAAATGCGTTTGTGTGATTCGCTTATTTTACAATATTAATTCAAAAAAGTACTACAAACTACTATTCGAAACAAAATAGTCTACGTTACTTGGATCTGCTCTACGTCAGTTAGGTGATTTGTTTGTTGTTTGTTTAATTTTTGCTTCGACCAGATGTGTTAAGATTCACTCCATGCTAATTTTATATACATATATAAAATAGTTTTTTATTATTACGTTCAGAGATCATTCTATTAGGTTTTTACATATAACTAGTACAATCCACAACTTACAAGCATTCAAAATTTGAGTATTCTTTGCCTGTCTTAGTCTTCTTAGAGTAGCCTTAGTTGTCTTAGAGTTTTATACGTAAACAAACGTCAGTATAAATGTATATGTAATATTTAAGTAGTTAAATTCTAGCCCATAAAAATGAATTAATTTATATTAAACGAAGACAACAATATGAAGAAATAAAATATGAAGATATGGTTATTAAATTTGTATTGTTATACCAACTAATTAGTTTTACTAAATCGACAGAAAAACTAATCATTTCGAAATGTAATAATACCGGATAATGGTAATATCTTGTATATTGAAAAAAAATATAATAGAACATAAAAATAAAACAACAGTCAACTATTTACGATACGTCTATGTGTTATAAAATAATATGTAAATAAAGATTTACCGGCGACAAAGTAAACTTAAACAGGTTTTTTTCTCCGTACGTCATTTGCACGTACCTTAATCATTAAGTAACATATTTTGCTATAAGTGAAGTTAGCATTTTTTCTCGTGTAATGACATTGTACATGACACTTTTTTAATGTTTATACACTAATAAATTATGCTAGCATTGCTCTAATGGAGATTAACTATCGAGTAATAGTACCTCACAAGGATGATTGTGTGCATCTTGAATATCAATTCGTATTCCTATATGTATAGTAATCAGATACAATGATGTCTGTAGGTACAATTGTCTGAAGAGAGTGTAACATTGTAATTACATAATTTAAAATATTGTTTGTATTTTTTTAGCTTTACGGTGTATTCCGGTCACAGCAGGGTAGGCAGAGGGAACCTGTGTTAAGACGTTCCGTTCACCACTTTCCGCCGACTTCGGAAGCATTGCGTGTTAAGTGGCGGACCTTAACGCTGCGCTTTATCTCTGATACCAGAGCGAAGGAAATGGAAATATTAAATATTTCCACTCCTTGAGTGGAAATCGAACCCACAACCAGTCGTTTACAGTCACTTGTTCGTACCATTGCGCCATGACTGTTTGCCCCTTATGTTTGTTAATACAATTATTTAATTACAGGTGAAACGAATCTCGTCATACCTCTTGAAGAAGATGAGTTTCTATTAAAATTTCTGAGGCCTTCAAAATTTTACGCAGAAAGTGCATTTAAGAAAGTGAGTTATATTAATTTCGTTCAATAAAATCAATGTCTCTTATTATACATAATAAAATATTATTGTACTCATGATGTTTATTGATAAATTCGTTGATAAAAAGTAAAATATTTGAAATAAAAGCAGGGTTCAAATTTACATTTCTCCGTCTTTTGCGCCTATAGAATCCCTTCTAAGGACATAATGCGAATGTATAGTCTATAATAAGGTACTGATTACATATGGTATGTGGTAGTGGCATGGTATCTTATATATATAATATAATACATAACAAAAATTGATATAAAAGGTATAGTCATTATTAAATTATGAAATAAGTCATAAATATGACTGAAATGCTAATGTATGGAGCATAATGTAATATGCTCGTAAAATGTGTTCTCATCTACATGCTAATTAAATCAGATAGAAATTTAAGATAAACTTGCAAAATGTTTTAACTTGATCTGACGTGAGTTGTCTGTTATGTCATACACACCAAATGTAAATGTTGCACAATTTCGTGTGTTCATTATTATGATGGAGTTAGCATAACATTATTGAGCTTCAGACTGAGAAAAAGATACTCTTGCTGTTCTCTCTAACACGATATGTGGGAAACTAAGAATTATTTTAATAAATAAATAAATAGCTTCACGCTGTATCCCGCACACAGCAGGGTAGGCAGAGGGAACCTAGTGTTAAGACACTCCGTTCCCCACTTTCCGCCGAATTCGGAGGCATTGCGTGTTAAGTGGCGGAACTTAACGCCGCGCTTTACCTCGACACCAGAGCGAAGAAAATGGAAATATTAAATATTTCCACTCCTCGAGTGGGAATCGAACCCACAACCAGTCGTTTACAGTCACACGCTTGTGCCCCTGGGCCACGGCTGGCCACTTATTATTTTATTAATTAAAAAATGTTTATTTCCAGATTCAAGCGTATTACAAGTTTAGGCTGTCACACCTGGATTACTGCCGGGATCTGTTTCCCAGTAATATTCAAGCGGCGTTCGACCATTCCATTATTTCTATTCTCTCGCCGAGGGATCAACATGGACGACGCATTATGTTTATTGAATCTGGTGGTAATTTTTTCTGAGATTGAACACATCTCATTTCATTATCATCTCATAGCATTTAAGTTAAAAGCTCCGAAAAGAAAGTTTGTGGTATTTATTTTAATTATTTTATCATACTTTGCATGTAGAAAAAAATATTTTTTAATTTCAAACGTAACAATCATATGACATAGTGACATTTGAATATATGATTTTATTTAACTACTTAATATATTTTTGTATAAACACAGAAAGAAAATTTTACTTTTCAAGTAATTTATGTTAAGCATTTACCTTAAAGATTGAAATATCTCGAAAAACATGAAAGCGTATTTTTTGTTGAATAAGGTAGCTCTTTAAAAAGAATAATGGTTACAGTATTTAGACATAATCAAGCTATTATATACTATGAATCGACAAAACGACCGGAAAGACTGTCTTGTTATAAACAATCGTCTTAATTATGAGTCACAAAAAATAAGAAAAAAATGTAATTTAGAAATGCTTTTGTATGTTGTTTATGTCATAACGTATGTAAAGCGGTGGATAAACGCTCATTCTTTTTGCACAATGTGCAATATTAGAATATATAGCATATTATTGATTAGAAAATTGACTGTTTCTGATATAGAGAGAGATTTCTGATATACTCGTGTATTGTGCAATAAATTAATACAATAATGCCAAGAGCGTGTCAGCGCGAGCATTTTTCTTCTATAATAATTCACAGCTGCACGCCATTTTTCGTATAGCCGGATAGGCAGAGAGAACCTAGTGTCAAGACACGCCATCCTCTACTTTCGGGCCGAAATCGATTTTGAGTTGACCTTACGTGTTGAGTGGCGGAAAATAACGCCGCATTTTATACATATAACATTTTATCTTAGGTATTAATGGTATATATGGCATAGTGATGAAATGGAAACTTAAACATGAATGTTGTCGCAGTCACAATGCGGCACGACGGCCTCTTATTCTTATATAATATTTGCGAAATATTGTATTATCGGTCGGCCCAAATAGAAATGTCTCTACTTTTCACCGACGCGATAAGTCTTTAGGTTTTAAAAGCAAACAATTTTACAAAAGTGAGATGAGTTATATTTATTTACATTATTTATTAAACACTTACGTAACTACTGTAACATAAAATGAATTTAATTTAGTACTTTATACATTTATACACTGTTAACAGGAAAAGTATGAGTAATAATTCATTTGCTAAGAAAGTTTATGATTTATATAATCAATTTATGAAAAATAGTTCCTGTTCTGCGCAATGCAATTTAGAACCTTAACCGGCAAATTAACATTGTATGCATAAAAATAACGTATCAAGCAGCTTAGCCTTAAATTACGTTACACGTAAGTTTTTGTATCTCATAAATAATTTTGTTTTTATTTTTAAACAATATATTCAAAATGGAAGGATTTGTAAAGATTTTTTTTTGTATGTCTTCTAAAACAGGAGCGAGTGTTTAAATACATTATACCAAAAACGTCATTTTCAATCGTCAATTCCTGCTGCATGTAATATTTTTTCTCTGTAATTATATCATGACTTTTGTAACTAAACTAAATAATTAATTTTATGTACTGTATTTATTTTATATATAATAGAAATAGATATATTTCTTGTAATTATGAATAGGTATATTTAAATACCTGATAAATCTAGTGTTTAGCGTGAAGCTGAAAAAACAATTTACGTAATTCATGTCGAGTTTTTATATAAAAAAAGCGTAGAAGTAAACATAGTGCAATATAATTTTCTGTAATAACATATTCTAGAGCGTTGGAGTCCACGAGACGTACCCTTGCGTGAAGTGTTCCGCGGTGTACAACTGGGTCTGGAGGCCGCTATGGTGGAGCCGCGCACTCAAGTCTGCGGCGTTTCCGTTATAATGGACATGAAGGGGCTATCTTTCTCGCATATCATGCAATTCACGCCGTCATTCGCAAAGATGGTCGTTGATTGGATACAGGTATTACACATTTTGTACAGTATACATATATTTTTTTTCTTTTTCTGCCTTTTTTCAACTTCACAGTGTTTCCTGCGTAGGGTAGTTAGAAAAAACCTAGTGTCAAGTCAACACTCCATTCTTCAGTTTCCGCCCGAAATCGAGACATTGCGTTCCCGTCGAATTCCCCTAGTGGGAATCGCAACCATAACCAATTGAGTTAATGATATCCCACTGCGGCAGTTTTCCCATCTCTCCAATTAATTTATTTTACATATAAAATATACTTATTTATTTATTACAGATCTAAATATTTAAAAGATGTACCTAAAGTTAAGTTGAAAAACTATGTTAGCTGTTGAATTTTTTATACTTAGGCCATCGTGGCGCATTCGGACAGCGTCCGATTGTAAACGCGGTGGTTGATTCCCACTGAAAGGAAAGTTTTTTAAAAAAAATATCTTTCATTACTCCGCTTTTGTGCCTAAGACAAAGCACGGTGTTAAGTTTTGTGTCTCAATTTCGGACGGAAAGTGAGGAATGGAGCGCCGTGACTAACTGACTACCCCGGGAAAAATCGCGAAGCTGCAAAAAGTATCCTACAAGGAACATATTAAAAACATGTAAGCAAAAAATGAGATAATTACGACGGTTTTATTGTTGAAGGAAGTTTTATTATACGTCTAATAAAAAAAATATATGTATATGTAATTTAAAGTTTATGCTTAATAAACAAGCATTGAACATATCAAAGATAGTTAGTCTATTATGAAGTTTTGAGATAATCGTGACGCAGTCTTAGATTTTAATTTAATTTAACTGTAAAAAAATATATGATAATAATAATTTATGTTTTCGATTGTCCACTTTTATCAGACAAAGCGCGGCAATTGTTTTCTGCCACTCGATAGGTAATATCCAGAATTCAAGTGGAAACCGTAGTATAAACTATCTTTATATAGGATTCCCTCTGTTCTCTCCCTCTCTTTCTATTCTACCTTGTTATTACGAATTAACATTAGAACTTAACATATAAACAAATTACGTTGAATTTCAAAAACAATCTTTTACAATACTTTATGAAAACTTTAAATACACAAAATTATCATGTAAAATGTTTTTTTTTGCAACTTTAATCCATTTCCAAGTAGTCTGAGAGTACCGAGTACCGAGTTATTTCTTCTTCAAGGTACTCGACTTTCCGCTCGATAATGCGACATTGCGTGATGTTAGGCGGAACTCAACGCCGCGCCTTGTCCTACTAGAGCGGAAAAATGTAAATAATTTAAATATAATCATTCTTCCGATCGGAAATCGATTCCACAAGCAATCACATTTACAGTCACATGCGGACTGGCTGAGCCATGGTCTCGAAAATAAATATTTTAATAT
The DNA here is from genome assembly GCA_019049465.1 of Dryas iulia moderata. Lineage (NCBI taxonomy): Eukaryota > Metazoa > Arthropoda > Insecta > Lepidoptera > Nymphalidae > Dryas > Dryas iulia. Next base: position 5,163,703 of record CM032416.1, on the reverse strand, counting down.
GAAATTGTAAAATCTATTCGCTAAAATCGCTACAATTTGTTTAGTTTAGTGTTTAAAGTATTTTAGATCTTAAAAACAATGACGTATAATTGTTTATATAAACAAGCAGATCAACACGAATTAAATAAAGAGTTCTAAAGATAATCAAAGAAAGTTGTATATCTAAATATATTTTTTGTTTAGTTACTAATTTGGATACATTTTTATTTTTAAAATAATGTATCTACCATGTATACATTTTTTTATCCTCCTAATTATTATTTTTTATATCCCCAGGACTGCATACCGATTCGCTTGAAGGCAGTACACATCATAAACCAACCTTACGTTTTCAATATGTTATTTGCGATATTTAAACCGTTTATGCGGGAGAAGCTCAGATCGCGCATTTTCTTCCACGGTTCTGACAAGAAATCCTTATTGAAGCATATAAATGCTGAGGCTCTGATGAAGAGAGCAGGTGGTGTGTTACCCGACGGCGAGATATCCGGAGAAGTATTATGGAAAATGCTGCACCATTATGAAGATAGTTTTAGAAGTAAGTATTTATACGTATATTCCGTTATATTAGTAAAAAAGGTGTGTATTTGTTAGTACATATGCAATACATCTGTAGAGTAGGCAAAGAAAACCCAGTGCTATCTAACTGTGTGTTCCGTTTTGTACCAGAATTTGCCTTATGTGTTAAATGTCGGAACTTAACGTAAAGATAAGAGAAGCAGAGAAACAGATAGAGGGAGAAAAGAGCAAAATGAAAATAATCAATATATCACCAGTGGACATTATTGTCGCGTTTACAGTCAGTCACTTCTTGCTGAGTTACAAATGTCTCGATATATAATTAACATAACTTTTAAATAAAAATATGAGTGGAAAAGTATATTTTCTGAACCGTTATATTATTTTTCAGGAGCTGATTCATTTGGATACATAACAAATAATAACAAATAAACGTTTGCAATTTGAAATAAGAGGTAAGATTATTTGTTAATAGTTTAAAACAGGGGTGAGCAACCTTTTCAAGCGGCAGACCACTTTTATCTACAAAATTTGTCTGGCGAGCAACATTTAAAGTTTAATAATGGCTGGCGGGCCACACAAATTTAAAAAATAGTTTATATCAGTACAATTATACGTATATATTAAAAATTTAAAACGCTCGGCGGGCCACCAAAAATGCTTGGCGGGCCACGCGTTGCTCACCCCTGGTTTAAAATCAATAATTCCTATAATTGAATATTATTAATTAAGTGGATATATTTTATTATTTTTAATATTTAACCTAAGTAAAAAGTACTTAGGTTAAATATTAAAAATATTTTAATATAACTCCATAGGTACAATACTCTATATAAAATAATAATATACATAGAGATTCAAATATATATTGATTATTTAATAACTTTTTTTAATTTCAGAAAACGTTACCGGCCAGAAGCTTTTTTTCATTTATGAAAGCCTTCATTCTGAATAGTATTAAGCTTTTATATCACTCTGTTACACGTCACTTCACTATGTTATTAAAATAAATTTAAACCACTCACAGGATATAAAAACAAGGAAATTTAATTAATAAAAATCTTTATTTTATACTGTGTATACATAAATCATAAAAAGTAATCGATTTACTTATTTATTAAGAATATGCCTTAATACATACTCGTTTTTATATAGAAAACTGATTTAAATTTAAAAATCTGTGATTTAGTTTTATATTTGTAATTTGGGCAAGAGGTGTATTAGATTATAAGAACAATATTTTACAACAATAAATTTTAAAAAGTTAAAAGATTATTTTATTTATTAAAATATCTTAAACTTTACAAAAAAATAGTAAGGATACAGTATTGTAATAATAAAAAAGTAATAGTATAAAATTAAAACATATAATAACAAAAAAATCAAAGTAGAGAAAAAAATGGCCTTAAATTCTAATTAACAGAAATCTACGGATTTCTGTACATTTTAAATTCTTTACTCTTTATAAAACTATTTCAGAAAAAAAGTGTTGTCTTATTGAAGAAGATATATAATGAAATAAAAAATATATATCTATTAACATACACAAACTTAACATATCTTAAGCTGGTAAGTATATTTTTCCCAGTTTCAAAATAACTTTGTGCGAACACATTGCTCAATAGAATTACCGTTCTCGAGTTATAACTCGCTATAGCGAATGACGTAATCACCGATTATTGAACTAAATTGGCAAGAATTTATACCAAGTCCATGCATGCAGACTATGCCAAGTAAATGAAAGGTCAAGAACTCATGGCAAAAGGCGAATAACATGCATTGTTTAAAGTTCCAATAAATTATATTATACATTTAAAAGTATGGAATTTCTTTTTGTTGACCATAGAAACTATTCTACTAACTTCTGATACTATTACATAAGATGAATATCATGTTTTCTTTATATATGTAATAAGCATGTTTATTATATTTAATTATTTTAGTAAATGATCTTAGTTACATGCTTTAAAAATGTTAATTGCAATTGCAAATATGTTAAAGAAAACTCACACTACCTAAAGTACGTAGGTTATAATAAACACATCACGCACGCGCACGCCTCTTATTGAGATACAATAAAATATTAACTTTACATTTTATAATTATCAATAATTATGCATTTCATGCATTCCTAAGAGCTTGTACCATTCATACCACGGCATTAAAAACATATATAATGGAAGCAAGCTGCTTAAAAAATGAAACGAAACGAAAAGAAAATTTATTCAATTCTCAAGTTTTAGACGAATGTAATAAGTATTTAAGATATCACAGCCAACTGGCGATAAATATTATAAACATAAAATAATACATACAAGTGTTAATTCGGTCTGGAAATAGACACTTCACGACCCAGTGAAGTGTAGGTACCTACTGTTGACACTAAAGATATAGGTACGAGTAAATTTAAGTATATTATAATATATTTATCTTTCATGTACAATTAGTACTTAAAATATTAACTAACGTACCTAAATAGATCGTATAATCTAAATTATACCGATAAAGAATATGCACAGATTGCATTACAAAAATATTAACCCTTTATAAGCTTACAACTAGTGATGCAGTAAAATATCTTACAGTAGAATATCACATTTCCTTTCTTAAAAAAGTAAAACTAAGTATTACTTAAAGTAACATTATTTAAAAGCTTACTTCTTCTTGTAGCCATATTTGTTGATTTCTGAAACAAAAGAGAAATAAAGTGGTAAATTGAAGTAAATAATTACATTAATTTATTATGCTATTAATATTATAAGCGTGAAAGTTGTAAGGATGTTTATTACTCTTTCACGTAAAACTACTAAATGGATTTTAATGAACCTTTACAATAATAGAGCTTATACATCAGAATAAAACATAAGCTTTTTTTATTGTATAAAGGAGGCAAAAGGATGAGGATGGTAGGAATAGGGAGAGCTGGCTTACAAGTCATCGAACCGTAACACATCATCAGATGTTTGGTGGTTTGTTGCTGCCATAATAGTGGTCGCGAGCTAGTCGGGGAACGATTCTGCTACCGCTAAGTTACTTAATCCTTTCCCTACGGGCGGAAGTAGTCTCAGGACTCTTTTTCCCGTCCTTGTCTTGAAACATTACATTTTGAATCGTGAACAGCGGAGAAATAACAATAAACAAATTAAGATATAATAACAAAGCGTTCCACAGACAGGGAACCGAACCCACGGTCAAACAATTAAAGTTGGTCCCACTGCGCCACAATGGACTCAAAAAAAGTGTTAAAACACTACAGTTATTTAAAAATAGAATAAAATATATCTTATCTCTATAATTAATATCTTAAAATTATATTACTTAAGTAGTTAGTACAGATTGTAACATTATTTATTCCATATAGGAAAAGAATGAATTTAATTTTATTGTATCTTATAGATAACGATTTATTTAAAGAATAAGATAGTGTATGAATCAATATTCAATGCAACTAATATCGTAGACATAGGCGAGTAGTACAATATATAAAAGTATAAAAAATATCTAAAAGTTAATTCTTTAATCAAAACGTTTATATTATTATTATGTGTGTGATAATATACATAAACATACAATATTCTAAGCTTAGAACGACGGTGGCTCTTGCACTATATAAGAAGTTTAGTAGTTCTGAAGGTATTATTCACCTTCTTATAATGACATAAAACACCTCTACCGCATATCCTATTGCGCTCAAAGCAATTTGATTATAACAAGGAAACTTACTGTAAATAACTAAAGGAATAAATAACTAAACTAAATAAAAAGAATTTTCTTTTGTTTTATTTTAATTAGTGTGTCTCTCATATAGCGGTCAAAATGAATCAATGTATTTAACAATATCTCATTTTTCTCCACTTTTGACTTTGCGATAAAGATACAACGTTGTTATACGATGAAAATGACCGTAAATAATCCCCTAATATAAACTTAAATTAACTAATAATTACCTAATTATTTTTTTTTCATTTTTTTATATTGCATTAAGTATAAAGTATAAATTCTAGTAATAATAACATTGCATCATACGTACCATTAAACTCCATGTCGCATATTAATAGTAGTTCCAGCCATTGCGGTCCGCTGACATTAGGTATGCATAGAGTACCTCCATAGCAGTCTGGAAGGCATTTTGGACTTATGTACTTGTATAGCAGATCTCTGTCGCTGCCCATAAATACGATACGAGAACGCAGTTTTTCCTTCAACAGCGGCTTGAATAGTTGGAATACCATGTTGAATATGTACGGTTGATTGATTATGTATAGTCCTTTGATTCTGAGCGGAATACTTTCCTGTAAATGAAATGGTTATTAATTATCATACTATTTTCTCTTTTTATTTAAGCGTAAACGCAATTATTTGAAACTTTAATCTTACATTTAACATGTATGTTGTCTTGGAGACAGGATGAGCAAATTTAGAGTTAAGGAGTTTGTTCATCTAGTGGCGAGGCTTTGAATTGCGTAATCTAGCACTGTGCCTTGTCTTACAAGATAGGAAAATCATTTAAGTTGCATCTGCGCCATTACGTTCTAGTTTACTTTTTCAATATAGTGTTTAACTATTTACAATTGTATGTTTTTCGGTTATAGTTACGTAAATATTTTTTTTTAATTCTTTTACAATTTAAATTTTTTATTGATATATTAAACTAATAATTCTTAATTTCTTTTATTAATATGAAAGAAATACTATATAATACCTGTAACCAGTCAACGATCCTCTTAGCGAACTGCGGAGTGAACTGCCATACTTGCTGCATAGACAGACCGTCCATATCGAAGATGACAACGGCTCCGCATATCTGCGTTTCTGGCTCAAGCATTGCGGCCTCCAAAAACAAGACGCATCCTTTGAACACCTCATCCAAGGAGCACTTGTGATGGTTCCATTTTTCTGAAGTTAGTAAAATAGTTACAATTTAGTACATACATATTGTGTACAATAAATAGTATATTTAGCTAAATTAAATGAATTGATTAATTCATTATAGAAACGTGTATAGAATAAAATTTTAGTAAAAGTTGAGAAAAAACTCGAATATAAAATTTGACATACATATGTTGTATATACGGATAAGAACAATACTGTATTGGTTATGAATAAAAAATATTCCTGATTAACTGTTACTTATGGATAATTTTGATTACGAAGATTTGAGAAAAGTAAGTAAATTTTGGACAAAAATTTGTCATTTTTTTTTTATATTACGTTCATCCTAATTATTGGTAGCTAGCATTTAGACTCCACCCATATTGAAAGTTATTCGAAACTTTTATATCCGATACAGTTACGGTTACGGAGAGATTTTTAATTTAGATATTCGTACACGGCAACAAGTTCACTAACTCAAACAAAACTTTATACTATATATGATCCATAGGCCAAGAATAATTTTAACAATAGTCAGCAGATTATTCTGTAACTTCAATGGAGTAAGATAAAAAGGTTAATAGCAGGGCAGACTTGGGTATACGTAACAATGATATCTTCATTTGCAAGATAATCATTGTGTGAACATATAGTTAACACTTACACTCTCGTACCTAATTACTGTATCAACGCTACGTGACTTTGAATGATTAAATAATAATCAGTGCAATTAACAGAGGTGAGATTTAGCTCATTATGCCTTACTAAAAACTTAATTATTCATATTATAAAAAAAACATTTTTTTTGTAAAATTTGGTTTTAAAATATTAAGTACGTATATATAATTTATTTATTTTTTATACTATCAACATTAATTCTAAGCAAAAAATATCTATCATAAATATCTATAAAATATACGGATACCATTATATGTAATTAATTATGCATATTAATAACTTTTAGCACGAGGAACTTAAAAAAATGTTCATTTGAACAATCAGTAAAAAAGTCAGTTGTGACTCGTATGTTTTCTTAAAAAATATTTTAATAAATAAAGTAATACGTAAATTCATTTTTCAAAAATATACTACATGGAGTTAAAATGAGACCTAAGATATTATATTTTATTATAGGTTTATTATAGGCTATATGTCTGCGTAAAATACTACCTATATGCTTTCTTGCATAGCAGGGTGACTACAGAGACCGAGTCAAGAGACTTTGTTCTATACTTTCCGCTCGAAATCGGCGAAACTCAACGCCACGCTTTGTTTATGTAAAAAAAGCAGAGAAATGATAATAATAATCAGTCTAAAGATTGGTAATGTGGGTTACATTACAGCTTCCGCGTTAACAGTAAGACTGGTAATGTAACCGACGATTTCCCCAATAACAGTAAGCTACTCGCTAGCCACGAAGGCAGAAAATACGTAAATATACATTACTAAATTGTACTTACTGCCCAATTCGAGAACTAGCACTCTCCTGCCGTGCTGGTCGCGATTAGGGAGGACTCGAAGAACGTTCTGGTTGAAAATGTTCTGTTCTTTGCTTGGAGTGAGCCCGTCGTAATGCTTGTGATGTTTCACTTTAAATGCATAATATCTTTTTATCTGAAATTAAAATAGTTATAAATGAAAATATAAAATTCAATGCCAAATTTATACATAAGGTAAAAAAGTTTTTTTTCTAATTTGCAAAAGTGATGTCACGATTAGTCGGCTTAAAATACTAATTAATAATTCATGACCATCGTCCCGCAGTGAGACGGCTGACTATTGTTATATTGTTATGGGTTCGATTCCTATTCAGAGATATTTAAATTAATTTTAGTTCTTCTCCGAGTTTGCAACTTAACAAGCAATGGCTGTTTGACAACGAAGTGTGCTGAGACTAGGTTCAATCTCTGCTTACACTGCTATGTGAGAAATATAATAGCATGAATAAAAATTATAATGTATATGTATATTGACATTATCCAAGACATATTTAAATTTTTAATAAATTTGCGTAACAATAAATATATTTGCAACTGCAACTGAAGAGCACTGCAAGTTAAAATTGTTTAAACAGTCATTAATTAGAAGATTTCTAATAATATTTGCGCCCTAAAAAGTGTTTTTTTATAGATTATCGAATACATTCTATATTTTTGGAAATTCTAAATTAAGACCTTTTAAATTAATTTTAGTCACACACTTAAGAAATTGAAAAAGATTTTTTTAAAAATGTTTACGTATGTTAATTTTTTTTTTATTTAAAACTTACCAAGTCGTATGCACTTTCAGGGTAGAATTTGCAGGGACGTAGGAATCTAATCAGCCAAGCGTCATTGTCTAAGGGCACTGATAAATCTTTGTCCGCTGGAAAAAAAAAAATTGTGTAAATATTTTGCTAAGAAAATTTAATTTATTCACGAAATAACACACGCACATCATTTGGTACCATGTAAATATTAAACTAAAAAATATATATTATAAAAAGATTATACTTTTTATAAAATATTATATTTTTTATTTAAGATTGTACAAGAATAAAAAAGACGTAAAGCAAAGATTTTATCATACTATTGGTTTAAAGTGTGTAAATATTTAAAATACTAAGTAATATGTAGTTCATGCATATTCATGTAGTGTATGTATTTTTTTAGCTTCACGCTGTGTCTCGCACACTATAGGGTAGGCAGAGGGAACCTAGTGTTAAAACACTCTGTTCCGCACTTTCTGCTGAATTCGGAGGCATTGTGTGTTAATTGGCGGAACTTAACGCCGCGCTTTGCCTCGACACCAGAGCGAAGAAAATGGAAATATGAAATATTTCCACTCCTCGAGTGGAAATCGAACTCACAACCAGTCGTTTACAGTAAAAAAAATATATTTAAAAAAATCTTATAAGTAGTTTAGGAAATAAGTCTTTAAATTTTTTACAAATTTATGTCAATAACGCTTATATTATTTTGGAAAATAGCTGTTTGACTCTTTAAACGGCTGGATCCTTTTACCGAATAGCTAAGAATCATAACAAGGAACTAGTACACAGATATTTAATGAAAAAACTAATAGAATTCTATCCATCCGTTTAAGTGCTAAGATTCAGAATTCGAAATTAACCAACGAATTTCCTATTCATTGGTTAATTCCGAATTCTTAACTACACAGTTAGAAGTGTCAAATATAATATTAAACACATTTAAGAATTTGAAAACAGTTAAGAAGTGTCAAAAAATATAAAAATACATCAATCAGTAGAATTTATTTGTATGCAAATGTGTACGTTAAGTAGAGGTTAAATGTCTTAAATCACAAACGTTGACACGTATGTATAATACTTACTTGCATATTGTTTTTTTTGTTAATCTCCAAATTTAATCCTTATTGCAAATAATGCTATATGTAAATTGCAACCTCCTGACCTCTGGTACTTAATTTTTTAGCTGCTACCGCTTACTACCGCTGAATGATTATAAATCATTATTAAAAATAGGTACATATTTCTATATTTCTACCGGAAACTCCCAATTAGATAAAAACAAGTGACTTATTAAATAACATAAGAACAATTTCAATTTCTCTTAAAGTTGTGTTTCTCTTAAAGTGTAGGTGTACGAAAGATGTATGATGTAGTTTTGTTAGCCAACTCTTTTTTAAGAATTCGAGAGATATTTTTTAGAATTCTTAATTATTACCTTCTAAAAGTCTTCGTAGTTCTTCTACAGCTGGCTCAACAATATCTGGAACCTCTCGTAATTCACGCCTAGCGATCTCCCTGACAGACTCCCTGGGTTCCTCTAGCTCAAACTGCAGGAGAAAGTCGCCCAACTGCACTCCAGGCAGCGTAGATACTTCTGATAGCATATGCTGTGATACTGGAATAAAATGATATATGCATGTAGTAAAATAGAAGTTTCCTTATTAATAAAATTCAAATTGTAATTAAATATAAATTTATTACATAAATAAAAAAAATCGATCTCTACTGTATAATTTTTTTGGTAAAGCAAATTGCGACGTTGAATTATATAATTTAACAATGATACGCAAATGTCAAATTCGGATGAAGAGTGAATGATTTTTTTGACAGTAGACAGTTTATTTTTTTTAGGTTCACGTTGTATCCCGCACGCGGCCGGGTAGAAATAAGGAACCTATTGTTAAGACACTCCGTTCTCTGTTCTCTACTTTCCACCGAATTTTGGTGGCATTGCGTGTTAAGTGGCGGAATTTAACGCCACCCTTTGCCTCTGTGACTTTACGGGAAAAAACGTGAACCTCCTTATTAGGATTCAAGTCTACAAAAACAATTGTCAGAAGTCTTATCGATAGGAAGAACCTAGTTATTTTATACAACAAAACCATGTTAGAATACTTAGTTGTCTTTAGCTAAACATATTTTACCTTCACTGCGACAAAGTAACATTTTTTAGCAGTTATAGTTTTCGTAAAAATCGTATATTTATAGAAATACAGAAAATATATATATACTTCAAATAGCTTATAGGAATAAAGATGTACCCTATATATACATATATATAAATTACAAGTTATGAATTCAATAAGCAAAAATAATTTATTTTTATTAAAGTCAAATAATTTTAACTACTTGATCAATTTGGAAATTGGGAGGTATTCTAACTACCAATATTATAAACATTTAATATTAGGAGTTTGAACTTTTAAGTTTTACATGTTATAATCACATTTTCTGTAAAGGAAAAGTTTTATTATATTTCTAGTAATTTGCTTTCCTTAGTTTAAAGACACTATGTAGATTAACTTTATACTTAACGCCTTGTTTGAATCTTCAAAGTAAATTTACATTGCTCCTTGTGTAGGTGTTTATGACCATGTTAATCTATATATCAATAAGTTTAGAACGTAGGTGACGCAAAGCTATAAATAGAAAAGACTGTTAAAAGAATAAAAGTGAAATTTTAGAGTAAACATTTTCACTTTTTTATATACATACATAGGTATATCTGACTGTATACTAAGCCTAAGATCTAACTTGTCTCATGGAAACATTTGTATGTACAACTTCTTGTACTAGCGGCTTTAACAAAAAAGTCATAATCCATACTTATATTATAAATGCGAATGTCTGTGTGTTTGTCTGTCACGCTTTCACGTCTAATCTCCAGTAGATATCCGATTTAGATGAAATTTAGAATGAAAGTAGTAAAAATGACTGGTTCTAACATAGGCTACTTAGTTTTTCAAAAATCAAGCTCTAAAGGGTTGAAATAGTGGATTAAAGTTTATATGAAAAATCTACACTGCTTGACAAATTGTAATGAATTTTAGCATATGTATAGTTGATAATCCAAGGTTAAACATTAGGCTACTTTTTTTTTCAAAAATCCGCCGCCGAGGATTGCAATATACCGAAACAGTCCCGTAGATCAAGCGGCGAAGCCGCGAGCGGGCCGCTAGTTTTAAAATAAAAGTAGTCTACGACTTATTACATTACATTAGCTTCCTGCCAGTGAAAGTTCTGTCAAAATCGGTCCATCCTTTCCAGAGATTAGACGGAACAAATAGACAGGCAGAAATCATTTAAACCGAAGTTACTGTGTATATTTTGGTATACAAAAATATATATTTGTAATTCTAAAATATACAACTAAAACAACGATTAAATGCATAGATAAATAAAACAAATAAATATACAAACAAATATTGCTGAATACTAAAGTTTAAGGCCAAAATTAATTCTAACAAATATCACCATCAACAATGTCTTTTAGGAAGGTGTTTTTTTAGATGTTATTAAGTAGTAACTATTTTTTAGTTTTGCTTTTTAACTCTAGTAGATTGTAAATAGCAAAAAATCGAGTGTAAATAAAATTAATATTTGATCCTATAATTAGGATCTTTTACATTTTCTAGAAAATATATTTCAAAAAATCTTAAATAAACAATTTCATTGTGGCCAGCCGTGGCGCAGGGGCACAAATTGTGATTGTAAAGCGACTGGTTGTGGGTTCGATTCCCACTCGAGGATTGGAAATATTTAATATTTACATTTTCTTCGCTCTGGTGGCGAGGCAAAGCGCGGCGTTAAGTTCCGTTCAGATATGCAGAGTTATATTTCATAAGTAAATAATCTAAATGCTATATGTTTATTCAAAATTCAAAGGGACAAAAAATATATATCTTTAATGAAATTCAATGTTTACTAACTGCTTGAAAGATCAGAGACATAAAATTATGTAAATGGAAAAAAAATGATAAAATGACATGAATATATCATATTCGTGTAATTTAGGTTCGAATAAGCGAGTTGAATCATTGTATTATTGTACATTTTATAATACATAAATTAAAATTTACATATTTGAACTCTATATCTGTTGGCAATTTTAAAAAGCTTATATTTTATTTGTTTGTATAATATATATGCTTCAAGACTTGTAATAATATTTCATTTAAAGTATATTATAGAAGAAGAATGAAGAATGTTATTAGTTCATCACGTTGGAAAGTTAGCTTAAAAATTCACACCTCGTTTCTAGTAAATATTATTAATTAAATTTACTAGAACACGTTCTGTAAAAATATTTACAAAAATAATTAAAACATTTAGCATATTTATCACAAGATATATTACGTACGTTTTGCTTCATTCCTTCGTACAGATGGCGAAGAAAATAATATTATTTCCAATTATATATTACCATAATGTCTCCTCTTTATATGTGTCATATTAGTCTTTTTTCATCTCAGCCTATTTTTTAACACTTTTTACGCGCTACTTGTGGCGTCCTTGCCTATTTGAAATTTTGCTTGCTTTTTCTCGAGTTTATTTTATAAATTCATTGAATGAAATTTGAGGTGAACTCAAGTGAAGTTACAAAGCGTATCCACCCTATTGGGCTTTGAACTTATTTAGGAGCACAAAAAGTTCGAATTTATTTATATCAAGCAAAAGCCAATCTTTTTAATGAGACTTTAATTTATAAACTTAATATGAAAGCTCACACCCACATCTGTGCCTCATGAATGGACAGTTAAATTCGTGGAGTGGTAATGATTCGAAACGTCTTGTACAGTATTCACTATAATAATTATAAATTTTATCAATCTGTCATATTTAATTTAATAAGGATATTTCAGGTTTATTTTACTATACACACAGAGGAGCTACATCACGATATAGATACATAGATGTCCACATTTTCAGAGAAAATTGTGGGATTTGAAGTTATAACAATCGCTTGGTGTTACATCTCAAGGGCATCAAGATAACAGATCATTAAAACAATAAATAAGAAAATAAGACTTTTCTGGTTTTAAATGCAAAGTTTGCGGCTTATAATTTATTTTAACCTTATACATATATTTAACACGGAACTCCGATGGCTTATTTGTAAATGTCATCTTATTCATCCTTGATAATTAGGAAATTACCGCTTTATTTAAAATGCGTGTAGCTTCGTAAGAAAATGCTAACTTATTCTATACGAAGTGTTGCATATCTGTCAAAATCTTAGTATGATTATATTTGAAAGTTGCTTTACGATTTTTATTACAAGGAAGACAAAGATATTTAAGGCACAAGTGATATTAATATTTTTATGTGCGCACCAACGTACTTTTTTTGGATGGATCAATAGTGAACTACTAGTTAGTAAACAAACCGCTTTGGCGAGTTTAGTGAATAATTATTTATTTATAAATTATATAGATTTAAGAATATTTAAACTTCATAGTCATGATGTAAATAAATATAAAGTACACATTACGACATGAATAATGAACTTAACAATCAACAATCAAAAACATATTTTAACCTTTTAAAAATTTATTATTCTGTACTATTTGATAAACATTTTTAGAATTTACAAAAATTGTAACACACCAGGATAAGAACACCAGTTCACAATATTTGTGTATAAGCAGAAACTACTTTCTTAATTTTGAAATTAAACTATTTTAGCTGGATTAATCACGTATATTTGGGTCGTAAGTGTCGTATGTGTTCAAAACGTCAGATCTCCTGAAATGTATTTCGAAAACCAAAAATATACGCGGTTAATCCGATTAATTAAAATAGTTCATGTCAAATGTGTAAAAATCTTTTAGATTATTTTCAAAAGAGTATTTTCTTTATTTCAATTAAAGTGCTTTGCTAAGAGGTTTCTATTTGCCATAATGTAGTACATATGTACATATTATGTGACGATAAAAAAGTACCTACTATAATTCGACGAGCTTATTTAGTCTGTAATAAAATGCCGTAAATACTAAATTTCTCAGGCCGAATTGAAATTTCGAGGCCATCATGTCGCAGTTGGATAGCGTCTGACTGTAAACCCCAAAACACCATGCGTGTTCGATTCGATTCCCACTTGAGGGAATCAACATTTAAATTTACATTTCTTTCATTTCTCTCGTATCTATGACAAAGAGCGACATTGAGTTTTGCCACTTTACAGTGAAAAGTGGAAAGATGCAGTGTCTTGACACTAGATCCCCTCAAACTACTCAGCTATAGGGGAAAAGGCGAAAAGCTGCTAAATATGAAAAAAAAGAAAGAAATATGGTGATGGATGTTTGTAATAACTAAGTAGATGAAGTTACGTCAATATTATTAATACCGATGTTATTACAACATAAGGATAATAATTTACCTACTTGCCATTTTACAATAATACATTTTAAATCATTAATCACTTTATAATGACTTTCTAGTATTATAATTCACTCAATCAAATGATCTCCTATGTATATGTATATATTGTATTTATCTTAACTTGTGACTTACCTATATGTGGACTATATACAGTATATTTTTACAAACGAGCTTGATAGTTGGGTTTATACGTAACACATTTAAAATCCTGCTTTATTTTTATTTGTTTAAAATGTATACTACATTTAAACTTTTTAAGGAACCCTTCTTGACACATGTATCTGTATGAGTCTGAGACAAAGCACGGCGCTGGTTTCCGCCACTAAACATGCATGTCTCGATTTTGGACGGAAAATGGAGAACGGAGAGTCTTGGTAATAGGTTCTCTCTGACTACGTACTACCATGCGGGAAAAATCGTGAAACTGCTTTTTCATATGAATAGTAGCAACATAGGATTTATTATATGATGTATTCGTTAAATGTTAAAACGTTGATTACTCAGAAAATTGTAAGCTTATCAATGACTTGGCAATTTCATATAAAACAATGGTTGGAAATATCCAAGAATTTTGCTAAGGGTTTCCCCAAATGGGCCATAACATTTTTTACTGACACTAGAAAGGCTTGCCTTGTTTATTGCATCTATACGCTTTTACACCAGGATAATCAGAAATAACTTAGTGTCATGACACTCCGTTCTCGACTTTCCGCCCGAAATCGTGATATTGTGTGTCAAGTTGCGGAACTTAACGCTGTGCATTATCATGGTGTGTTAGAGCAGAGACACAAAAAAAATATATAAAATTCCCCTGAGTGGGCATCGAACTCACGACACAGTTTACAGTCAGATTGCTGTCCAATTATTAATTTCTCCTTTGTTTCTACAAATTTTCAGAATAGACCTCAACATTTATTTACAGATATAATACAAATATGAGAAAATATGGCCAAGATTATAAAATAATACTGAAAATTCGAGGGAGACTAAAGCCAAGAATTAAATTTAAATTACACGTCTTTATCAAATTACACGCCTGTAACATATCTATTATTATTTTTTGTCGGGTAGAATTAAATAATAATTAGCATAAAAATTGAAACAATGCGGTCTGCTTAAATAAAACGAGGCTTGCACCGACAAGTTTCTGTTTATATATAATTTTAAATGCTTATACGTATATTTAATTAATAAGGCCAAGTGCATGATCCACTTCCTATCAGAAAATCGTTACATGAAACCGCGTTAAATTTAGCAAATTAATTTAATTTGTTCCATAACCATTACCTGTAATAATTTGTATTAAAATATTACTCACCTTTTCCCATTATTAAAAGGAATTCACTAAATTATTTATCAGCTATTTACTGCTAAATGATGTTATATTATTTTGAAATATTGAAATACACTTAAGCAATAAGGTACGGTGGTGACCGCGAGTGTGACCAGACTGCACAGTCGAACGAGCATCCGTGTTGATTTATACTAGTAATATCGGTAGGCCGCTAATACTCTTTAACGTTTATTCTCTTGTATGAAATGTACATACTGACGCAGTGTGCACAATTATGTGAATACCTTTGGAATGAGTAGGTCTTTGAACTAAAGTAAGAAACGATAGGTATAAAGCAGGGCTTCTTAAACTTTGATCATTCACGACCCCATTTATGATTGCGAGTTTCTTGACGACCCCATACAAATATAAAAGAAAAATAAATTAAACATTTTTTGAAAATTTATTTATTAGGTAACAATAACAATTTATATATGAAAATATATAGTTTTAGAAAACGCCAACTCTAGTGATGTTATAAAATGGTATACTCGTATATAAATATGTGACATTAAAATCCCTCGGGCCCAGAATTTTGCTACACCACTCCATTTGGGCGCGACCCCAACCATAGTTTAAGAAGCCCTGGTATAAAGTAAAAAAAAAATTTTTTTTCAATGTGCAAATGTATTAATTAAATTTTCTATAAATATAATAAAAAATAATCGCTGTCTGTATACGAAAGATATGTGATGAGAAAAAATATGATTGGGCATTTAACAATTAAAGTACTAGAACCCAAGACAATGATTTTTCTTTTTGATTATTAAACTTTTCGTTTGTTTGTGCATGTTAATCTCTTACATCGCTTAACCAATATTGATATAGTTTTAACTGTGTTTATTTTATTAATCGGTTTATAAATAAAAAGGTTATAACAAAAAAATGACTGTCTGAATGATCATTAACTTGGGTAAAATTTCAATTTACGCATGTGAAGAATGATTCATCGTAGAATGTTTATGCTACATAAATGGTTTTATAAATATAATTATTATTTCTTGAGATCTATTTTTTAAAAAAAACTTATACCACGCTTAAAGTCGAGTTTATTTTGTCATTTTATATTATTTCTTGATATTTTTTTTATTATAAAAAAGCTACTACGGCGCTGAAAGTCGAGTTTATTTTGTCATTTTAAAATAAAACTGAAAGTGGAACCCTCAATGAGACAGTCAATATCAGTTAGACACTGTTCCACTATCACGATGGTATTACATATAGGTACATGTCTAACATTAAGTACATAAAGATAAAAAAAGAAATATTCTTCAGTATCTCATAGGCATAGCTTATAAGCGTTTGTAACTAGTTATTGTAAATTTCTTAATCACAACTTTTTGGCTAGTTACAAACTAGTTAGTCTTATTTTGTAAACTGTATTAACACCGAGGCGAAGTAGGACATTATATGACTGTATGTAAATGCAAGTGGTTGTGGATTAGATTCTTACTCGAAGAAATTATTATATTTAAATTATCTTTATTTTTCCGCTCTGGTGACAAGAACAAAAGCGGCGTTGAGCTCCGCCACTCTACGCGCAATGCCTCCGAATTCTGTGGAAAGTGGAGAACGGACTGACTTAACTCTAGGTTCCCTCTGCCTACCCTGATGTGTGCGGGATACAGTGTGAAGCAAAAAAAAAGTTTTATACAAAAGATTAATCATATATTCCAATATTTTAGTATATATGGTAATTGTTATATAAATTGTGGCCAGTCGTGGCCCAGTGGCACAAGAGTGTGACTGTAAACGACTGGTTGTGGGTTCGATTCCCACTCGAGGAGTGGAAATTATACTTCCATTTTCTTCGCTCTGGTGTCGAGGTAAACCGCGGCGTTAAGTTCTGCCACTTAACACGCAAGCCTCCGAATTCGGCGGAAAGTGGGGAACGGAGTGTCTTAACACTAGGTTCCCTCTGCCTACCCTGCTGTGTGCGGGATATAGCGTGAAGCTATTTAATTTAACTTAGTTATATAAATTTTGTTATAAATAACGTCGATCTTTTTTTTTGAGGTTGAGCGAAAAGCGGAGAATAGAGTGTTATAAGCCTTGTTCTCTTTTAAACTGAAGCTAAATTAACTAAATTTTAATCAAACCTTTATGTTTACGAAAACTCATTAAAAATTGTTTATTTTGTTTCATGGACGAGTAAAATAACAATAACATTGCCAAATATGTTAATGACCCATAAGATCAGTGGGCGAAGAAGTGTGTTGCCAAATATTGTAGCACAATTAATGCATTTTTAGACTAACGGTATTACTGAGTAAGAAACGCCTGAGAGATTCTTATTGCTTGCATAAAAGTATCGTATGATTTTTTTTTTTTTTTTTTACTATAGTATAAATTGGGGCCAGTCATGGCGCAGTGGCACAAACGTGTGACTGTAAGCTGGTTGTGGGTTCGATTTCCACTCGAGTAGTGGAAATATTTCCATTGTCAGGCAGGCCGAGGCAAAGCTCGGCGTTAAATTCTGCCACTTAACACGCAATGCCTCCAAAATTTGGCGGAAAATCTATGAGCACTAGGTTCCCCCTATCTACCCTGTGTGCGGGATACAGCGTGAAACAAAAAAAACTATATTATAAATTTTATTATTCGTTGTCACACGAGGGTTTACATCCCTTCTATTCCTTCGATTCGAGTAAGATTAAATGACTATATTTAAATATGCAAAAAAAAATTGGTAAATAATATAAGGCGGAAACACAAGTATTTAAAAATTTGGTAAATATATTTTGTGGTAAAAAAAAATAAATGCAACATTTTTAAGGTATAAAACTTTATGTAACATGTTATTAAGAATCTAATAAGACAATAACATTGTAGTATGAGTTTAGAGTAGGGTCGCCATCTCAAAAATTTATAAACCAGGACAAAAAATGTATCCCCCGATTTCGGAGCCTACAACACGAAAATTTAAACAAGGTATGTTTTCTAAGTTACTCGGTAATGTAATTTTGTAATTTTTTAAAATTACAAATGGCCATTAGGCCATAAACTTTTACTTTTTTATACAACAATTTTCAACATCTTAAAAATAAAAGAGAATCTTTTAAAAGTTTCAAAGCGTTATTTGTAATCTAAATATATTTCTTAAAAAAATAACATTGGTCATTTATAACAAACACAACAACATTATATAACGAAAGGGGAGAACGAGTTGGATGTATGCATGGAACAAACAGCCTGAGACTCCTTTTACTCTAGGACAAATTCAGGTAAGCCCGTTCGGATGGCAACCCTAGTCATGAGTCACCTTAAATGAAAATATAACTGCATATTTGTTAAACTAAATTAACAAATATTTGTCAGATGTTATTTCTACGTTGCTGTACATTTTCAAATTCTAATATTTATTTTAAATGTTTGTAAATATTTTTAACACTTTATTAGCTTCATCTATATATCTATATATCTATCATTCAGTGATAGTGAAGTGTTACTAGGTTTTGTATATTGTATACTACTTTTGTTATTGTGTTGCCATTTGTATCCGCGCATCAAGGAAATTTCTTGATAATTTGTACACGTGTCCGAATTCAATAACAATACAAAGTAATTTTTATATATTTTGAAATGAAACTGTTTCAACTCGAAGTAATCCTGTATACGTAACCTAACTTAATTTATTATATGTGTTATACACACATGATAAATTAAGTTAGGTTACGTTTAATATTCAAGTTGTAGAAACAAGAAAACAGGCAATTTAAATTTGACATAACTGGACTCTCTTAGGGTAAATTCTTTAAGCCGACTAAGGCTTAATTACGTACTGAAATTGTAGAAAAATGTAACTGAAATTGTAAAAAAAAATGTATTGTATATAAAAACAAAGGTATAGACCTTATGTCCGTAGAGTTATAAAATAGAATTATAAAAAAAAGGAATCCTGTATGTTTTTGATATTCGAAAAAACACTTTAGACTTTAGAGTGTCCAACGTTGCGCAGACTACAGTAGTTCGTGATTCACAGGCTAAAAAGTCTACTTGTGATTATAGAAAACATGATCTTATTAACTTGGTATGTTTGTTATAGTTATTATATTCCTATGAACATATTTATTAAAGGCAGGTTTTATTTCAAAAGTGTAAGTAATTTTGTATAAAATTTCGTAACAAGCTGTCTTTTTAGTAAATCTAAAATAGTCATCAGCGTTTTTTATTGACATTTAGGTATTATAGAAAGATTAATGATGAACTTAATTAGGCAAAAAATGCCTCATTATGACTAGGTATAAACTTTTTTAACGAACAAAAAACGACGTGACGGTTGTAAGTTATATTTTAAAGTTTAATGTACCCGTCGTAACCAAACTCAGACAAGTTAGTCGTGATTTTTTTTACCGCTTAGAAATTGTTAACTAATAGCTTATAGCTTCACCTTTTTCTGCGGTATGATCCCCTTGTCGATTTATTATGATACAAATTTATATAAACGGTGTTACTAGATACTTATGTAGACCATATTAACTTTAGACAAATAATCAAGAGATTTATTGCTTAGCCATACCATTGTATATATATAATGATAAAAAATACAAGTACATACATTAAAATCAATGCCTTCATATTATTAGGTTCTCTCTGTCTATCCTGCTTACTGGTCTTTTGATTCGAAATTATCTAAAAAAAACCTATAATATAATATACATAAAAAACTTCTTTGAAAATATGTTTAATAAAATTTTAGCAATATTATTTTAGTAGCGCCATCTATCGAGGTAAGGTAATAAGTACTATATAGATTTTATAAGCGTCGTCGTTTAGTTTTACTATTCACCAACAGAGGAAACTACTGCCGCACTATATTATTAAGTCTGGTTTACATATAAATTTCAACATAATGTTGACCAAGTGCGGCGTTAAGTTCCGGTAGTTGACATGCAATGTCTTAATTTCGGGTGGACTTGGATTATTGGAGAACGGAGTGTTTTGACAGTGATCTCTCTGCTTTGCGGCAAAATGCGTAGAGTAGCTTTCAACATAAAATTCGTTGGTTATTAAGATAAATAAATCCTTTTATAATAATATTTTTAGTTGGTGTTAGATAAATAATAATCTTACCTTTTTTATTTTCTTTACTTTTTCTAATATTTTTTTTTAATATTTTTTTTTACAATGTTTTGCAACTGATTGCTTAAAACAGCTTCGTATCGTAGACGCCATTGTAGTGCAGTGGGACATCACTGACATGGTTGTGGCTTCGATCATCCGAGAATAACTTTATTATTAATATTACAAAATAATTTATTATTATTATTCGGGCCAGGCGTGGAGTAGAGGCACAACACAAAGTGTGACTGTAAAGCCACTGGTCGTGGGCTCGGTTTCCACTCGAGTAGTGGAAATATTCATTTTCAATATTTCAATATTTTCGTTCTGCCATCGAGGCGAAGTTCGGCGTTAAGTTCCGCCACTTAACACGCAATGCCTCATAATATGCAAATAAATTGATTTTTATCTTAATAATCAACGAATTTCCCTCTGCCTGTGAAGCGTGAAGCTAACAAAAATGTTTATTAATTTAATTAAAATCATATATTTCTATATTTTATTACACATAGTAATTATTACATAAATTTTGTTATAAATATCGAGAGTTGTTCTTTTTTTGTCAGGTTGAAGAAAATATTTAAATATCAATAAAAGTCGAGCCGCTTTGAATCTATATTCAACGTACGTGTTTCCAAAACTATGCTAACACACTATTCATCATACTTGTCATTATTTTATTGCTGTTATTCATTGAGATAACGGTAATGATAATAACGGTATTATTTGGCAAATTGAAGTACGGAAATTTGTTTCTTTTTTAATTTTATATAATAACTAACGACTAACTCGTGTCTTCGCCCGCTTGAACTACATAGCTATAACGTTATCTTTGTACTTACGGCTGATTTATTGTAATTTTGACGTCCCGCGTTCTGACTTAACTTAAGTGGTATATATTTTTCATACAAATTTCATGTCCTATTTCAGGTCTTTAAGGTTCATCTCTCCTCAATAATCAATTGTAAAAGCTTGCATATGTTTGACCCTGGGTTTTCAATTATCTTTCTTTCAAATTTTATTCAAATCAGTAGTTTAGCCGCGAAAGCTACAAGCTATAACCTACTAACAAATAGACAGACAGACATACAGACTTCCGTATTTATAATATTAGCTAGGGTAGTTTTGTGCACGAGTTACATAAATACAAATATTTTGTGCCTTAGCTCAAGCTAAAACCGTATCGATTAGCGAATAAGCTGACGGAACCACAGAAACTTTCTGTTTGTACCTGACCTAGAATTGCGGTCGTCACTTTGAATGCGCCTTATATGTATAGACATGTTTTTATTTTGGAATGTTGTGTTATGGCTACATTAAATTCTTTGTTTATCAAAGAATTTATAATAAGTATGTCATAATTAAAAAAGGTTATTTTAAATACCAGTAATTAAGAAAAATATAGCTTCACGCGTTTCTCCTGCACAGCAGTACCCTGCAGTCAGATTGAACCTGTTTATTATTGTCAAGACACTTCGTTCTGCACTTTTCGGCCGCAATCGAGACAATGCGTGCAAAGTGGCGGAATTTAACCCAACAACCATCACCTCCATTAATATAAAGGTCAAAATAATAATATATCGATCAAAATAATAGTATATAATAATAAATAATTCAATACAAGTACAATAGCACCAGAAATATCGTGTAGCTACATGAAATTAACCTATTATATACAAAACATACTTCGACAAATGAATAATTTATACAAATTAACGTAGGTTATTATAGTTTCGGTTGATTTCACCTATATTGAATTCTGAATAAGGATTCGAGGAGCCATAACTTGTGATGAACCGATTAAGATACCGTTTCAACTGGAATCTGACACTTTATTACTTTTTAATCACGCAAGGGGCCAGTTCTGGTGCAGTGACACGAACGTGTGACTGTAAATGACTGGTTGTGGGTTCGATTCCCACTCGAGGAGTGGAAACATTTAATATTTCCATTTCTTCGCTGTGGTATCTGATGTAAAGCGCGTCATTAAGTTCCGCCACTTAACACGCAAAGCATCCGAATTCGGCGGAATGTGGGGAATGGAGGGTTCCCTCTGCCTACCCTTCTGCTGCCTTCTGCTTATCCTTCTCTTCTTCTTAAGCTAAAAAGAAAACAGAATATCACGCAATGTTAGCTTGCAATCAGAGACATATGTGAGAAATTACATAAAATACAGCAAAAGTAATGATTTGTTCTTATTTAGTTTAATATGTTTTCGTCATTGTAGACGTACACGTGTTTGTCCTATTTGCGCTCTGAGCTCACCTAGCTGTAACTGTATTATGGCATTTTACTCGGCCACGGCCCTTGTCCGCACTTGGCTGCTCTCACTGCATCTAGATTTATGTATACATTTCGCACAGTATTAAATCGATTCGACCATGACTTTCCATTTGACACTATTTCTTAATATTCATTTTATTTTAATTATTCAGAATGGTAGCATAAATAAATTAATAATTTGAATTTTAGTAATTTTTGGCCGATTTCACAATTTAAAATGTTTATTTCATATATATGCAATTACTAAATAAAAATAAGCTAGATAATATTTTTTAGTTCTTGTAATTATAGTATTTGCCTGCCAATGAAAGTATTCAAATTATACTAGAATATCAGGTCAGTATCTGCTAAGTATGATGTTATTTTCTTATATTTTGCTTTTTATGATATATTGTATCCAGTTTGTAGTACCTACTGCATTGTTTCTAAGAGTATGGAAGCTATAAATTTTTCAAATGATTCAACAATTTATTTGTTTCACAATTTACTTGCAGTAAAATACAATTTATTTTTATCTTTACCGATCGCCACTATATGTAAATAATAAATGCGAAAATAAAAATAACCTCACTAAATATAATGAAATCCAAAACTACTTTTAACCAAAAGGTTTAAAACCAAGAAGAAATGGGACGATATCATGACGATGATTTTTGATATAGAAATAAGCAAGACAAATCTTCTCTTTGCTAAACAGCAAGTCAAACAGATTCGATCAATACAGTATCTATGCCACTTGACCTATTGCTATGTTTCGTGCTATTGTAAAAAAATAAGCAAAGTGTTATAAAAAACGTTACAATATTAAGATAAAGCTATCTCCTAAACTCAGAATATATTAAAAAAAATGAGCAAAGTACATATATAATGCATAGTATACACATAAAGTAATGTGACGTATGTAGGATATTCAAAGTAGCAATTGTGTTACTCAGGTAAATCCCCACTGGTTTACCTGAGTCGTATCAATCATCTTCAAAAAATAATAACGTGGTAAATAAATGTGTACAAAATCTGAACATAGGGAAATTCGAACTTGCGTCTTTACGAAGTCATCCAAGTCCTCTTACCACTAAGCCATACATTGGAAGTGACGTTATACGTTAAACGCAAGGTGTTCGTGTTCGTACGTTTTCCAAAAATCTTATTCTCCTTATACGAAGTTTTTTAACTGGTCGTATTGTTTTATAATATTGTGTTGACTCAATTGACTTATGATCCTACGTCCCCAAGTTGGGGCAGAGGGCTTCCACAGTGACTCTCCATTTTGGACGATCAAGAGCGTAGCATTTAATTTCGCTCCAAGTTTTGCCGATCTTCTTCGCCTCATCCAGAACTGAACGTCGCCAGGTTTGCTTGGGGCGACCACGTTTACGCTTCCCTTGAGGATTCCAATCCATCGCCTGCTTAGGTATATGGTCTGGGCCCCGGCGGAGGGTATGGCCAATCCAGCTCCACTTGCGTCGACCGATCTGCTGGTCGACCGGTGTTTCCTTGCAGAGTTCTCGAAGGTGGTCATTGGAAATTTTCTTGGGCCAGTGTATACCGAGAATTTGGCGAAGACATCGATTAATGAAAACCTGGAGCTGATGCGAGATGGCCTTGGTTACCTTCCACGTTTCACAACCATACAGCAGCACAGACTTTACGCTGGACCCAAAAATTCGGAGTTTGACGCTGCGGGTCAACTTACGAGACTGCCACACAGGTCGCAATTGCACAAAGGTTGCTCGGGCTTCGGCAATACGTGAACTTTTGTCATGTTCCGCACCCCCTATCTCAGACACGACATTACCAAGATATGAGAATTTTTGGACCTGTTCTACAGTATCTCAGTATCTGTGCCAATCAGCAACGGTAATGGGTTCACCTCTCCAGATCGCATTTCCTTGGTCTTCCGGGTGTTGATTTTAAGCTCAGTTTTTGCTGCTTCTAGCTTTAGGTCATCGAGCTTTGACTGCATGTCAGAATGTGTATGTCTGAGTAGGCAAACATCATCGGCGTAGTCCAGATCCTCCAGGACATTGCTTATTCCCCACTCAATACCACGGCGTCCATTATCGCACACATGCCGCATAACACCGTCTAGCGCTATCAGGAAAAGGAGGGGTGACAGGAGGCAGCCTTGTCGCACGCCGGCGTGCACAGCTATATCTTCGGAGATAAAGCCATCGTGCGAAACTTTGCAAGAATAGCTTTTGTATATGGCTTGAAGTAGCCGTACAACTTTTTTCGGGATGCCAATGATGTTTAGGCGAGACCATAGGCTAGATCATCTCAATGTGTCGAAGGCTTTTTCGAAGTCGACAAAGGTTATATATAGTGCTCTTTGCCATTCTGATGCCTGTTCCAATATGATGCGAAGGCTGTTGATTTGGTCTGTACACGAGCGGTTGGGACGAAAGCCCGCCTGTTCGTTGCGCAGGAGAGGTTCAACGGCTTTCGATAATCTATCTAAGATAATCTTACAGAATACCTTAGATGGTACCGACAGCAAAGTAATGTCTCTCCAGTTCCCGCATTGACTGAGGTCACCTTTTATAGGTACTTGTATAAGGAGACCTTTGTTCCAATCATCAGGTATTTCCTCGGTATTCCAAATCTTCTCTATCAGGGGCGTCAAAGTTTCTGCAGCGGTGGGTACGTCAGCTTTCAACATTTCAGCAGATATAAGATCGAGTCCAGGAGCTTTTCCGATCTCCAAAGAGAGGATTGCTTTAGTGACTTCTTCTTGCTTAGGTGGATCTGTGTTGATGTCAAGGAGTTGTGAAGGTGGAGGACTGCCTAGTGTTTCGTCTGGTATTGACTCTGGGCTCTGGAAAACTTCCACAAAGTGTTCGCGCCAGCGCAGCAACTGCCCTTCGGCTGACACGATGAGCTGGCCATCTTTGGACTTAAGAGGCCTCCTCTTAAAGCTTCTATTACCCGCTAAAGTATTAGTCGCATTATACAGCTCCCTTAAATTGCCAGTCTTTGCAGCTAGTTGGGCCTGTTCAGCAATGCTGTCCGCCCATATTCTTCTATCCTTGCGGGTGCTGCGATAGATTTTTCTGCGAATCTGGTGATACTCCTTTACAAGATTATCTCTCTGTGCTTCATTTCGTGTTCCAAGCAGCTTTAGGTGGATCTCTCTCCTACTACTGATAAGATCCCAGGTGCTCTGTGATATCCACTCATCATGCTTACGAGTTTTTTAACCCAATGCGATGGAGCTGGCCTCTGTATAGGCCACTTTGATGTGGTTCCACTCCTCGTTGGTTGTTGTTGGGCTTACCTCGAGTCTGGGGAGACGCTTATGGAGTTCAGATTTGAACATATCACGGGTAGCTGGATTCCGTAACTTAGATATATCGAACCGTCTTCCAATTTTTCTCAGTCTATCCCTTGGATGGGCCACCGCAACTTTCAGGCGTACTTCAGCTACCACCAAGTGATGGTCACTATCTATATCAGCACCCCTGCGGTTACGCACGTCCAGCAGTGATGAGCGCCATTTTGCACTAATGGCGAGGTGGTCAATTTGGTTCCTTGTAACACCATCAGGTGAGGTCCATGTGTATTTATGATGGTCTCCGTGTATAAATAGCGTTCCACCTATAGTGAGGTCATTATTATGACAAAATTCCACAAAACGCTCTCCATTCTCGTTGCACACTCCAAGCCCCTGTGTTCCCATACAACGCTCCCGGTCTACATTGCAACTTCCGACTTTTGCGTTCAGATCTCCCATAACGATTACAATGTCCTGCCTTTTGATGTTATTGACTGTAGCATTGAGAGAATTGTAGAATTCATCCTTTATTTCTTCTGAAGAAGAGTGGGTTGGGGCATAACATTGCACGATGGAAATTTTTCGGGCTCTGGAGTTGAATCGGGCCCACATAATGCGGTCTGAGATCGGTTTCCAATCTAGTAGGGCTTTTTTTGCTGGCTCTGAAAGAAGAAGACCCACACCATGTTCGTGTACTGCCTCTTCCGTTTCCTTGCCGGAGTATAGCAAAGTCAGACCTCTAGAAGTCTTCAATTCACCAAAACCATTTCTTCTCACTTCGCTTAGACCGAGAATTTGCAGGTTGTATCTGAGCATTTCTGCTTCTACTTGAGCTAGTCTACTGTCATCGCTAAGCGTGCGTACGTTCCAAAAAGCAATACGTGTCCGGGTTTTCATGCTAAAGGTCGTCGGTATAGGATCGGTCCGGTTTGTCTCTGTTTCAGTTTCTTTAATCACAGATTTTCGTGCAAGCAGGTGATTAACCCACTGTGCCTTAGACCGCTAGCGGGGCTGCCGCTTTAAAGCCTACGGTCATGCTCGGTTTGGTTTCGGGTATCCTCCCTTAGTGATCGTTTTCTGTTTTAAGGCGCAGAAAATTCGCCTTTTGCCCTACCTCCTCAGCTCAGCTGCGACTCCTAGGCAGTGGGCACGCGGTTGCGTGGTCGCAGCAGTTTCCGGGGTGGACGACGGGGACGTGGAGGCTAGGACTGGCTGGGGCTCTGCTTTAAATTCGGTGCTCCACTACACAGCACAGCAGACGGTTTTCATTGGCGTTTTGTGGGTAATGCTGATTTCACTACATTAGCTATTCCCGCCAATACCATACCCCAGCTTCACACCCCTATATTATGTTACACACGTATAATTTCCCCAAGACATCATAAAATAGTTTTTACTTATTTATAATATCACTAAGTTGATAGCCGGTCAGAACAGTATAGCTCTACATAATAAGTATTATAGGTAATCGTAAAAAGGTGCTTTATGAGATATTTTTACGAGATATCATACTTTAATGGCGTCCAAATAAACGATTTTCTTCTCATTTAATGTTAGATGGGACATAAATAATTAATACAATACTTTATATATTGATAGTAAATAGGTATTCAGTTAATTTTATTTATGTAGATTCAAGTTGTTAGTTACAAGTAATATGTGGTAAATGTTAGCGACAAACAATTCTACTTTTAGCCATTATCAATCTGTTGCTTAAGACAAAATGCGTTGAGTTCCACAACTCAACAGGCTCTCTCGAATTCAGGTGGTATTGGAACGGAGTGTCTTGACACTAGATTCTCTCTCTATCCTGCCTTGCAGGATAAAGTTTGAAGCTGCTTTTTTAACAATCAATGAAATTAACATTTTTATTACAGAAATTATTAAAAAAACAGCTTTATACTTTATTAATCGATATAAAATTATACTTTTTAAAAAAAATTAGATAAGAAGGAAATATCTTTCCTAATTTCTTAAATATAATATATGCAAAAAAACATTAATTCTAAGTTTTAAACAAAATTACTTCATCATTTTAAATTTTAAATGAACCTGAAGTTAATTTGAGTGTGCAAAAAACTTGTCACAATGTTTAATTAAAAAGATTAATGAGGCTGTCGTGGCGTAGTGGCATACGTTTGATTGTAAACTCTGTTGGTTGTGGGTTCGGTTCCCACTCGAGGGAATGATTACATTTTAAATTATATGTATTGCTTCGTTATATTCGTGTTAAATTCCGCCACTTAACTCACATTGTTTCGATTTCGGGTGGTAAGTGGAGAACGGAGTGTCTTGACACTAGGTTCTTTATGACTGCCTTGCTGGGAGATAAAACGTGAAGCTTATTAATGAGAATAATAAATATTTACCCAATTGCTCATTGCAGAAAGATTTTTTAAAGTTTCAATACAAAATGTTTCTGTTACATATAAGTAAAATGTAACAGTAACAATGTATATACAATTAGATAATTTATATAAATACATTGATTCGACGTCAGAAATGCACGTGTAAATTAACTTTGTATTTACAAATTTAAATTTAGTATTGTACTTTGTTCCTATCGAGATTAAAGAAATTTATGACTTATATTAGAATGCATTCAAGCCTATTGAGATTAGCCTGGTCATAGTAACACATATTTGGTGCTGGGCCAAAGTAGATAGGTTAATAACCGGCTGCACGTGCAATTATTACACTATTGTAGTCTAAAAATAAACTTCATCCTAATATGCAGGTGATGTATAATGATGACCATATTGGTTATACCTATGAAACTTATATAGACACGTATATACATGTGTCCACGTAATTTCATTTTGTGACAATTAATACATACCTATTTTTTTTCATTAATACAGTATTTACTACCATCTCCAGTATTTTATAAGAAAGACAGAAAGAGTTTACGTTGTGAGAAATGATAGTTAAAATGTGTTTGCAGTTTTTTATATTCATATTTAAAAACTGAAAAGAAAATATTATGATAGATAAATTAAAAATAATTATAAAAACACAACTTAATGTATTTTCTCATTGTCCTAGTCATCCGGATGAGGACTTCCGTGCTTTGAAAATATTACTTTAACCATTGTATTTGTATTCGTGAGCAAACATTTAAGCAAAACGGATTAAAGGAAGTGGGTTAAATTACATTATTATTTAACATTTAATATCATGATCGTGAACTTATATCGAATAGACCCTCCATTAAGGTTTTTAAAATATGTAGTTAATATAATAATCAGTGTAAGTACTTTATATTTAGTTTATATAAAATATAATTTAATTGTACAATTTTTTTAGCCTCACGTTTTCCCTAGCGGGGTCAGAGAGATCACAGCAAGACACTACGGTCACTAAGGTTATACTACTTTGGCATTGTCCATTGTCATCAATCTCTCATATATCCTCCGGAGTGTCCTCATGGTTTTTGTGTGTGTGACCTTCCTCCAGAATCAGCGATCGGGTGATAGCTAGTAGGTATAATATTTATATATTATACCCGCCATTGGAAACTTTGTGCGGATGTTATGATTTTTGCTATTTCCTTTTATATCTAACATTACTGATTGTTAAAGAAATTCATATTTTTCCTATTCTCAAAACAATTGTAGGTAATTTTATCTTGAAGCCTCTAAATTTCTACATTTTCATAATTGGATTTAATAAGTCAAATTTCAGATCTGTAGTAGTTTCGGCTTAACGTTGTCAGTCATCTGTCAGTCACTCGTTGGTAAAGGAAAGGCGATTTTGTACAAATATTATTATTATTATTATTTTTTAATTTTTTTTTAGCTTCACTCTGTATCCCGCACGCAGCAGGGTAGGTAGAGGGAACCTAGTATTAAGATACTCCGTTCCCCACTTTCCGCCGAATTCAGAGGCATTGCGTGTTAAGTGGCGGAACTTAACGCCGCGCTTTACCTCGACACCATGGAAATATTAAATATTTCCACTCCTCGAGTGGGAATCGAACCCACAACCAGTCGTTTTACAGTCAGACGCTTGTGCCACTGGGCCACGACTGGCCACATTTTCATGATTTTAATTTTAAGGCGGGATATTTATATGTCCATATAAAAATATATTGTCCAAAAGCCTGCAAGAATATATTTTTACTAAAACACGTTATTTATTACAACATAAGCTAAAATTATTAATTTATTCATTAATTGAAAGTTGAAAACTTTTATGTAATAACTACGATTTCTAGATCAATGACGAAAGTAATATAAGCATTTTGAGATTAGATATTATTTAAGTATTCCAATTGAATTTAAAATGTAAATGCGTCTGCACTTTTACTGATAACAAGAAGAGACGCGTGATTTTAATTTGAAACGTGCTCATTTATTCTTCTGTTAAAGTTTTATTTTTTAATTCCATCTGACTAATTGATAATATTGTAATCAGTTTTAAAAAAGTGATTACGAAAGTATGATATTAAATTAAGGGATTCAGATTTCGTATTTTTAATTTGGTGGTAGGAGATTCGTTCTCCGACTGGCTCGCGACCACTATCATGTCAAAGACGAACCGCCAAACATCTGGTGATGTGTTCCGGTTCGATGGCATGTAAACCAGCTCTCTTTCCCTACTCCCGCATCTCTATCCTTCTTCCCTCCTTTCCTCCACCCCTTAAGGTCGGCAACGCATCCACAACCTTTCTAATGTTGTGGATGTCCATGGGCTAAGGTAACTACTGACTATCAGGTAGTCCTTCTGCTCGTTTGCCCCACTTTCTTCAATAAAAAAAAAAGGCAAAGTACAGCGTTGAGTTACGCTACCCATTAATAAGTGTTACTCATTATAATAGTAAATTTTTAAACGATCGAGTGACGAAAAAACTGTTTAATGTTTGTTCTACAAGATGACCGATTGATAAGTAAATATTTGTCATATAATATTATTGCACTTAACATGCATTTAACCTTGACATCGTTTACAAAGCTATTTTTCGTTACATTTTTGATAATTAACCAACGTGGCTGTAATATCGTACAAAAAAATGAGGTAAATTTTCGAGTAATTAATTATTTCATATACCGCTTACCTGTGATCTGTGTAACAGATAAGTGAAGTATCTTAACCGTTTTCTTTCCTTACACAACTTGTTTGATAACGGCTGTGAGTACGATCGTCTTAAGCTCTATATAAAAGGTTAAATATATTTCAACTTTGTCTACTCTATTCAAATAAGTAAAATTGGAGTGTCCGTTTATATTAAAAGAATCGCTTTTACTTAATGCGTAATATATTGCGTACGGTACATATGCCAACTTTTGTCTCTCTGTTCGTGTGTTCCGGTTAATATCTGGAAAGGCCGGGTCGATTTTGACGAGACTTTCACTGGCAAATTACTCGTATAATACGGAGTAATTATGATTACTTTTATTTCGGGAATTATATTTTTTAATTAAATTCTAAAGCCAAGAGCCTTTGTTTCTGCATTATATATCATATGAAATTACTAAATTGGAACGTTATATTCTAATTAATAATAATATGTAACAAAAACAGTGGAAGTTCTGTTGTTATCAAACTAGGCAACAAACAGAACAGATGATAGTGAAAATAGAGCATACAAAAAATTATAATGTTTTATAGATAAGGGCTTATTAAATAATTTATATTGTATTATATTATTTTATATATTGGGTATTTATATTAATATTAGTGTATGTATTATTATTTTATATTTACCCAATCCACTTTTTTTTCATAACTCCTAACTCTAATATTGTATGGATGAAGTACCTAATTAGCGATGAGACTGTCTTGCGTGTTCTAAATTTCTTATTTTTTCTGTTGTTACTTTTAGCAACAAAGTGTTAATAAATAAAAATATATGAAGAATGCTTGAAAATTCAAGCATATTAAGACAAAAATTGTTTTTTTTTTTTTTACAATTATATTATACACAAAATACATACACGTATTTGTATAGAATCTTTCAGTGATTCATTTAATATATGAACACTTCTTTTTTCACAAAATCTTTGTAAATAAATCAATAAACGATCTTGCCCTATTCGATTTTAATTCCATTCTTTAACAAAACCAAAATATTTTTCAATATACGTAATTAACATTTACATAAATCTCACACAAACATTTAATTTATAGCAGGCCAATAAACAAATGAAAATTTACAACCAAATACATATTTAAAAGTACACAATTTCCTTTTAACATTCATCAAACCTTTTTCAAGTACGCAACCGCAATGCACCTCGTGAACAGCTAAAACCTCTCTAGAGCCTCAGTTCAATAACCGTGACCCTGTTTCAAACTCGATCGACCACAATGTTGCAGCTCGCTCTTCCTCAATTTAGTATCCATTTGCCGCTGTCACACATTCTAATACAACTTTGATGTGTACCTTACAAAATAATGATGGATTTGTAGTGTTGTGTAATTTAATGATGTTTATGTTTATATCTATTACTGTGGTAAAATTGTAGAAAAAGAAAGCACTAGCAAGTAGTATCTAGACTGGAGTTAGTATATGATTGACTTTGGAGAGTATTTGGAGCTATTTTATGTATAATCATAATAGATTAGCTGTTTTTTAGAAAATAAAGAAATGGAGCTTTAAGAAAAAATATAAAATATGCACCGTGATGAATATTTTTTGCTGGCATATAAAAACTAAAGGCCCACTAGATTTAGAACAAAGCTAAATGAATGTTTTACATTTCACTTGTATACTACACGACGGCTGACGACTGATACACGCGGACACAAACGCTTCGTGGCGTCATATATTAGTGTATTACTAAGACACAAGGTGTTGACCTGTATTGTTTTAAACTGAGTTAGGCAATCATTTGTATAGTTAACTCAAGTATTGCAGATTTACGCTTTTTTCCCGTATATCAGAGAGAATGTAGTAACACTCTGCTCTCCACTTTCAGTACGAAATCAAGACATTGGGTGTTCAGCGACGGAAACCCACGATACGCTTTGTTTTAGGTAACCAAAGTGTTAGGTATTCAAGCATCGGTTAGAAATAATTTAAAGCTTTAGTTGAAATTCCTACCACATGATTCGAGTTCTTTCTTTTAGAATAGCTTCATTATACTATAAAGGTAACTTTATTTTTCTAAATGAATTTATAAAATTACAAAAATGTTTTCAGTTGCGACTTCCTTAGCTTTGTAAATGTTATTTGAACAAAAAATGCGGTCTTAATTCCTCAATAGTTTTAACATAATATAAACATGCAACCAAATTAGTGTATATAGTCCGGAGTAACAAATGTATGTTTATACGTATTATTATAATTTATAGCTAGATATTACGAACTTTGACTTTTTATACTGCAGGCATGTAGCTTTGAAGCTATATTGCTTCCTCAATTTGTTGTCACCTAATCGCGGAGACATTAGTAAAATGAACACTATTCACCAGGTGATTGTGTTATAATAGCAATCCAAACGATGCTATAAGCTATAAATAATATAAGTGTACTGTAATACAAAGCGCGGCATTAAGTTCCGCCACTTAACACGCAATGCCTCCAGAATTCGGCTGAAAGTGGAGAACAGAGTGTCTTAACACTAGGTTCTCTCTGCCTACCCTGCTGTGTGCGGGATACAGCGTGAAGGTATAAAAAAAATGTACCATTTGATAGTAAACATATTTTTATAGTTTTAGGTAATCGAAATTGTATCCTAAAACCCTAGTTCTTTTTATTTCGGCTTTCCGCTTTTTTACTAGCATAGCAGGGTAGCCAGTGAGAACACTTCGCTCACACAAAGGTATTTAACACAATAAATAGATTTTTAGAAAGAAATTTCGTAGCTGAACCTAATAATAATAGGACACATTTTAGAAAAAAATAACTATATTGTTTGAGTATTAAAATGTAAACAAATTATGATAACATTTACCTATGTTATTCTAAGGTTACTTATTTTATTGTTAAGTTAACTTTTTTTATACCTAACCGTTATTAAAGTGCCAGTATATTGCCTTAATGAAGAAGTTGCACAACTTTATTGTCCACTTGTGTACTTTATAGTCCATAAATTCTAAAAGCTTTTGCAATTTATACGTACGCAATATACCCCTACGGCTTTATAGGTTGATTTGAGTATCATTAGGCAAAACGATTTAGTATTATGAAATTAAAAATACTTTTAAAAGTATTTTTTGTTCTCCTTAGATTTGGATAACTGGCCACATTTCCAAGCGAATCGGACTGCAAAACGTGACTTAAAATTATAATAGCGTTTCAAAATTTTCTTACATTGGTTGATACATGCAAATATGCACTGAAGGAGCATTAATATTGCACTACTTATGTTTTATGGGAACGTATAGCTTGGTTATAGCTTTTCTAGGTATCGAACCAGGCTAGGGGATTTCTATAAACATAATTATTACTCATTATTTATTCAGGTACATTTCTTATCAAATCATTAAAACAAATTTTATAATAAATTGTCAGTTTTACAAACAAGTAAATTATAAAATGTAGATTTATATTAATTCTGTTCTTATTACGAAATACGAACTTTTAATTTCACACATTGATTTTAATTTGTAACAACCAAACGGGGGGACCAAACCGCACTATCTCTGCTTAAATTAACGATATCCGTTTAGAAATATGTAAATAAATAAAATTAAAATTTTTTAATTTATTAATTATTAAGTATATACAGAAATCGACCACAGCAACCGATATCATACAGCAAATCCAAATTTCAAAAGACTAGTCGTGGATAGTGAAAATTTTCTTACCTAATTTACTTCGAAATGATAGTGTGCAAATAATAGATTACAATGGATTACAATGGATTTATTGTTCTCTTTTTCTTTTTTTACCTTCACGCTGTATCCCGCACACAGCAGGGTAGGCAGAGGGAACCTAGTGATAAGACACTCCGTTCCCCACTTTCCACCGAATTAGGAGACATTGCGTGTTAAGTGGCGGAACTTAACACCGCGCTTTACGTCGTCACCAGAGCGAAGAAAATGAAAATATTAAATATTACCACCCCTCGAGTGGAAATCGAACCCACAACTAATTGCTTTACAGCCACACATTGTGTCTCTGCGCCACGCCTGGCCCCAATTTTATTGTTCTTAATTGCTAAATGAAATCAATGCCTGCTTTTTTAAGTTTGCATTTTATCTCCCCGGACAGAGCAGGCAGAAATAACCTAGTGGTAAGAGTTTCCACTCTTCGCTTTCTTGGAAACTGGACGTTGAATGGCGGGACTCTACGACGCACTTTAGGCTATCAGAGTCTAATAATAAAAGTAATAAAATTATTTTAAATATTATCGCTTTCCTGAGTGGGAACCGTACCCACAACTACTGAATCGAACACGCAACCATAACGTTTACATTCGCATTCGAACGACTGATCCAATGCGCCGCAATGGCCCCAATACTTGGCTATAAAATGACAAAGAAATATTTCAAGACGTTTTCCTCTAAATAATTGCTTTCATAATTGCTTTTTGACAAGTAAATGAATAGATTTCGTTCAGCGCTATTCTTTTATTTAATTTTATTGATGCAATCTGTATTGTTTCGATTTTTATTTAAATTTATTGAATTTAAATATATTTTTTTCCATATTAAATAGTAGGTATTGACTAATAGATGTCGATCGATTATTGTGAATCATGACAATGACGTGGCTTTACGCGATCAAAACAATAACAACATATTAGTATAATTATATTAAAGCTTTGTATAAAATAAATCGACATGGTCACGAAATAGCTAAAAGCGACAACGCACATAAAAATATTTTCAAACGCATTTATAACAATTGTAATGTTATAAAATTCGGATTTTTCTTTAAATTTCTATATAAAAATCAGATATAAAATGCGAGCCAAAACAGAGCCATAGAGCTTTTTTACACTGATATATATGCATATGAACATAAGAAAATGGAACGGTGTGAAAATTAATTTCTACGCATGTTATTATAATGTCGGAAAGTTCATAAAATGCATATCAATAGTCATTTCGGTAGTAGGTATTGCTGTTTATTAGGTATTCATTGATTAGAATATTTACATATTCATTGTAAGGGCTTTGTGTATCAATCTCTGAATCATTTCTCCAATTTATTTTAAAATTCTGTTCTATCTTTTAGTTCCTTCTTATGGATATATCTATGTGTGCAAATCTACAATAGATTAGTGCACTATGGTATCTACCACGTAAAGAACGTTATATATACGATATTACGCTTTACCCAAAAATGTCTACAAGTAAGCCTAAACACTCATATTTATTAATGTAAATTATTATCAGTTACCTATAATTTTTTTAACATTTTTGTACAATAATTTGTCATTACAAACTATTGTATTACTAAAAGCCTTCTTAATGCATAAATCTCGGGTAACCTTAGCAACGCCTGTGTCACTTTTTATGAAAGTATATCTCAAACGCGTAGTGTGTATGCGTATTTTATTAATTAAATGTAATAATGTAATGTTTTATCAATTAAATGTAATAGATTAAAATGGAAAATAAAAGCTTAACTTTCTGCATATAATGTTTAAGTATGCCAGATTTAATACTCTATCTGCATAATGTTCCTAAAACGGGGCTAAAATTTTTCTTCTTGTATTAATATAATGTCAAAAAAGTCTTTTATTCTCATTGCAAGAACAAACAATGGCTTATAATTTCAGAAGTGTCCTAAACTAATAATCAGTTATTAGTAAAATTAATTTTATATATTTCATATAAACATATATCCTATTCAGTTAGAAGTAACATTACACAGTTATTAAGTTCTTGCCAAAAACAGTGAAGGAGCTTAAAACCTTTACTATGGTATGGGCTCTACATTTACGTCCGGGTTACGATGATTTGAAGGTTGCAAAAAATTATAATATATATATTATCTATGCTTTATTGCTTTCGTACTCCTTATTACTATATTTTTCTAATTACGAAAATATATAGTTTCAAATTTACAAAATATATAAGCAATTTAGTTTTGAGTAATATATTTTTTAATTTGAAAAAATATTTTATGTCTTTAGTAATTTAGCTATTTATGTAGCGTGTAAAAAATGTTATAGTATAATTTTATATCACAATAAAATTAAAAAACTTACTTTCAGGTGTAACTTCCCGGAATATAACTTTAGTTTGAGCTTGGGCCGGCATCTTGAGATTTGCACTACTTTTAATATATTCAAATGTCTATTTTATTATATTATTGCAAATAATTTGTAAATTATTTCATTAACACTAACAGCTACACTGGAATGATATAACTTTAACACAATCACGTATAACTTAAAGAAAAAATCAAAACGGAACGTGCTCTATTCGTTAGAGTTGGTTCGTGACTGGCAGGACTGGTCGGCTGGCGCACGGCTTTGGTACCGCGTATTTCGCTTGGATGCGACAATGTATTCCCATATTTCATTTATAAGCTCATACTAATGACGTTTTTGCGTCATAGAAGAAAGTCCACGTACATTTGTATTATATTGCAATAGTAATAGCGAGATGATGTCTCCCTTTAGCCTTTTTTTAGATATTGTGAAATTACGCTGTTTATTTATTTAAGGCCCTCGTGGTGCAGTGGTGCAGAATGTAGACGCGATAGTAGTGGATTCGATTCATCAATTCGATCAATTGTGGGAATGAACATATTATTTTTATTTCCCTGCTGAATAAGACAAAGCGCGGCATAGAGTTACCCAACTCAACACTCAATGCCTCGATGTCGGGCGGAAAGTGTTACTACGGTACTACTACGCCCTGTTTGACTATTTTGCTATGCGGAGAAAAGTATGGAACTGTATATATATTACTTATTACAAAATTTTATAGAAATGATAAATACTAAAATCTAATAAGATATAAGGGATAAGGGTTTTTCTGGTCGTATCAATTGCGCGACTATTCATGAAATAAGTAAATTAAATTCACAGTGTCATTTCCAGATGGTCTAGTCGCAATAACAATTGCTTAATATTATATTGTCTGTTTATTTGCTGTGATGTCAACATAATAAATAACATAACTTTGACAAATATATTTTATAAGGAATAAATTTGTGTTTTTTTTTGTTTAATGTAAACAGTATACCAAAAATAGCTTCTTGCTTGTTCCCACACAGCGCTTTGCCTTAGGTCCAGAGCGGATAAAATAAAAATAGTATATAATCATTCATTCTTCCGAGTCGGATTCGTACCCCCAACCATCGCGCTTCCAAAGAGTCTCCTGTCCTATATATGTCACTACACTATATATAGAAATGACTAAAGCTAATAAACAATGCTAACATTCAATAGACTAGAATAGTAATTTAAACTCGTTTAAATAACAAAACAATTAAATTAAATTTCATAAATGTACGAGTATATAAAATTTCTAGTACATTTTGTACAATATGCAGAAATGATGAAATGATGATACGTCGTTCTCAAATTTAGGCATTAACATATAACGAGTATGTCGGGTCGTGGGGAGCATTGCCAAATATAGTAAGTATAAACTTTTCATAATTTTCATATTATAGGTACTAGAAAAATTATACAATACTAATTAAAAGTAAAGTATTATTACAATAGAAACTAGATAATCCGGCCCTCAGTTATACGGATTCGCAATTATCCGGGCCCTCGACCCTGATCAAATAACCTAACATTTTTATACGATATTATATATATGTTATTTGATGGTAGTATATTGGTAATATAAGAAAATATGTCATCTCTAAATATTAAAATATTATAAAAATATAAAAAAAAAATATGTTAGTTATAGTTTTGATGTTTTTAATTTATAATTATCTTATATTATGTGTTATACTGTAATAAGTAAAAAAAACTTTTTTCTAAATACATTGCATTGTTAAAATTTTTCGAATGTCCGGAAGCCTAAAAACGGCATGTAGTTAGTTTAATTTATCCTCTATACTCTACTCTATAAACAAAATTTGAATCTAACTATCTAATTAATACAACCACCTACGTTTTAAGTGCGTTTCGACAGCAAATAATATCCGTATTTGACCTCGCACTTCAATAATAATTCGCTAAGCATTTATAAAAGCCTGATTATCATAATTCTATGGTACGGAAAAATCAAGTGTCTTTGCCTATGTTTCCAGGAAAATACGTGAATAATTTATTTTATTCGCTTCTATTCATGGAAGTAGGTTTCTTACGTTTTATAATTAATTGATCTTTTTTTTATTTATAAGCGTGATATACTTAGTGGCGATATTTTTTTTTTAGCTTCACGCTGTATCCCGCATACAGCAGGGTAGGCAGAAGGAACCTAGTGTTAAGACACTCTGTTCCTCACTTTCCG
The DNA here is from genome assembly GCA_019049465.1 of Dryas iulia moderata. Classification (NCBI taxonomy): domain Eukaryota; kingdom Metazoa; phylum Arthropoda; class Insecta; order Lepidoptera; family Nymphalidae; genus Dryas; species Dryas iulia. The sequence continues at coordinate 5,124,409 of CM032416.1, read as the reverse complement.
CCGAATTCGGAGGCATTGCGTGTTAAGAAGTGGCGGAACTTAACGCCGCGCTTTACCTCGACACCAGAGCGAAGAAAATGGAAATATTAAACATTTCCACTTCTCGAGTGGGAATCGAACCCACAACCAGTCGTTTACAGTCACACGCTTGTGCCACCGGGCCACGACTGGCCACATATTTTTTTTTTATGATTTATGCTTAATTAAGCTTAATTAAGTATTGAAATTTAATTTTTCCTTATTGACCTGTGTTACAGCTTACGATTACGTCAGCTTCATTTTTTTATTTAAACCTACTACGACACCACTAACGAATCGAGATTGATTGATTGAAGACTAAATATTATTTGTGTTCTTCCGTTAACATTTTTCTGTTTATAATCTACTGGAAGCATATAATCATATTTTAACTTAATAGTCGGCGGAAAGTGGGGGAAAGGACTCTAGGTTCTTAACTCTAGGTTCCCTCTGCTTACCCTGCTGTGTGTGGGATACAGCGTGAAGCTAAAAAAAAACTTAATACTTTTGTTACTCAGTGTATTCTTGTTTGCTTCTTTCGTTTCGTCCACTGTCATTAACCTTGAAGAGACACATGGCCTTCGGGAGGTCGCCATGTTTTTTATGTGAACTTCCTCCAGAATCACCAATCGGTTGTTTATTAATGTTTCTTAATATTAAGGTATAGGTATGTCTAAAATTGTATAATTTTGTATCGTTTCTACAATTACCAACAACTTGTTATCGCTACTATCACTATAAGTAAAAAAATAGTATTTTAACAAAGCTTTAGAATCAAAGTTGCTAAACAAATTGTAACGTAATCACAAACATAACCTCTTTTACCTATTAAGGGAATAAATTATTAAAAGTTTTGTTTTCAGTTCTATTTGTATGCAATCGATTTACATATAAGTATGTACATTTTATTATACCACAAAGCCAAGATGTGTTCTATGAGGCGGCATCTAGTGTAGAATAGCTAAACTACGGTCACTAAACTGTACATCAGAATTTATATTTTCATTATACAGATACGCTTCCTTATAATCACGATAGATGGCGCTAACTATTAAAAAAGTAAACGAATAACACTTGAGAATTCATTCCCGTATAATAAATATATTTCTTTTCTTTTAGTTAACGTTAATTTCATTACAAATATCAAATGAAATAAAAAAATATATATGACAGCTTGTGAATGTCAACCAGTCTAAAAGTAAAAACACGACGACGACAGTACAGACATGTTCTCTGAGTTACTCATCAATCAACAAGGACGGGAAAACGAGTGAATAGCTTACATACTCGTATGTAAATATTATATTACTTAACCTTCGTTTAAATTAATAATGAAATATTAAATTCTCTTTTCATTATTTTTTTATTATGTAAAAAAAGATAGATAGACAACTGTTTTCTATTTTGTTTTTTAATTTTTCCTTAATTTATTTATTTAGTTTACCATGAGTTGGTACATTTGAGTTCATATTTGAGAAGAGGCTAACTTGACTTTTGTGAACCAAATTTTTATTTAGTAGTAGCGGCACGCTCGCGGCTTCGCAGCGTGATCTATATAACTGCTGCCAGCTCTCCCTATTCCCACCATTCCCATCCTTCCTCTCTCCTTCTATCCTACATTCCCAAGGCTGGCAACGCATCCATAATTTGCATGTTGTGGATGTCTATGGGCGAAGGTAACCACTTAACACCAGGTGGGCCTTCAGCTCGTTTGCCTCCTTTATTCCATAAAAAAAAAATCATTATATTGCCACCCTCGGGGGTGGGTTTTTAAAAAATAAAGTAGCCTATGTTTAAGCTATAATTATCAACTATATTTATGCCAAAATTCATTATAATTGGTCAAGCGGTTTAGTTTTTTCAAGTAAGTATGGATAAAAGAATTGTAATAACGCCCATCGTACATATCATACGTGTCGTTGTTATTAACTAGAAATCCCATTATTTCTATAAGGACTAATAAGGATTATTTCGACAAGGATTCATCCCTATAGTTTAAAAACTACATAAGGGATTAATCCCTAATTAATCCCTTATGTAGTTTTTAAACTGAAACAGAAATAGGGAAAATATGCGCTGAAATAATTGCTAATGTATATTTAAAAATGTTGTTATTTTGTTTTTAAAAGCTATAGCCATTATATTTGCTTAGGATTGGTACAATATAATTAATCATAGATAATATATAGTAATATACTATAGATACTTGCTGTAGTCTGTTTATTTAAAACATATTAGAATGTATATGTTTTCAATTGCACTTGTTTATTATTGCCAGTGTCCGACTAGAACAGGCCCGATTGGAACAACAACTGAAGCTTCCCTTCGGCATGGCCCCAGTTTCGGCCAAAACTGATATATTAAAAGGTATAATATGCTAAAATGTAGTCAATTTTTTACTTATTATATGCGAATATTTAAATGATTGTGTTTATAATCATGTATTGCTTTTTTATTGTGAGTAGAGGGAACCTAGTGTTAAGGCTTTTCCTTCCCCATTTTCCACGGAATATTAGAAACATTGCATGTTAACTTAACGCCGCGCTTCGCCTAGACACGAGAGCGAAGTAAATGGATATTTAATTGAACCTACAACCTGTCACGGTATAGTCACACACTATGCCTCTGCGCCACGATTGGCCACATACAGAGGCCAGTCGTGGCCCAGTGGCACAAGCGTGTGACTGTAAACGACTGGTTGTGGGTTCGATTCCCACTCGAGGAGTGGAAATTATATTTCCATTTTCTTCGCTCTGGTGTCGAGGTAAAGCGCGGCGTTAAGTTCCGCCACTTAACACGCAAGCCTCCGAATTCGGCGGAAAGTGGGGAACGGAGTGTCTTAACACTAGGTTCCCTCTGCCTACCCTGCTGTGGGCGGGATACAGCGTCAAGCTAAAAAAAAAAAAAAAAATTAGATATTGTTCAGCTCTTAAAGCGAATCTCAAAAGGAATGCACGGTGCCTAGCTTTAACCATAACATCCTAGTGCTGTGTCAGCGTCGCCGGCTAATATAGTTCGCTTAACATGTGGTCAGCATTATAAAGCCGGATACAGGCCGCATAACTCACTAAATAATATACGCACATGTAAATTTAAAATATATAGATAAAAGTCTTTCTATAACGGAAATGTGTTAGTTATCGAAGGGTAGGACTCCAGACAAAGAACCTTCTTGTGATATACGCCGTTTGAAATGATACTTACTTGGACGTCTGGTTCGTAAGCCACTAAGTGAAAAAAATATCGATACCATATTTTAATACCTTATAGCGATGGCTATAGGCATACGCTAGGCTAGCTAAGAGCTCACATTTAGATGGACATGGAGATGGTGCATTAATTATGTCTAATATAACCGTTGTGACACTATAAAGTCATCCGATCATTAAAAATATTTCGGCACGGCCATTCGTCCCTTTTTTTAAGTAAACGGAAAACGAACCATCGTTCGGGCAGTAATTGTCACATCACACTATTTACTACGTTCTATTCTCTAAATGCCGTTTTTCAGACTTTGTACCAGACTTTGTGTGTTTTAATTGACCAAGAAAAATACTTGTACTTAAAGATTCTCCCAACTGGGATCTTGTAACTTGGAACTGTTTGCAAAATAGGTTACGACTATAAAATTATTTCGAAATATTCATTACTTTCGGTGTTTTCGATTATAAATATTTGATATTTAGTTTTATGTAAGTAAATTGTCTAGAGAACTTCTATGGTCACATACAGTTGTTTATTTTGGAAATCTGACAGTTGTAAAGCCCTAAAAGGATGTGATCCTTTATATTGACCCCCGGAAATACCCCAAAAAGTATCTTTGCTTTGCTTGCTGCGTAAGAGCGTTAGAAAATCCTGCACTATGAAAATGACATGTAAAAATTTTTAATTAATTGAATAATGCTCTTAAGCGCTTAGAATGTCTAGACTGCATAATTATTAAATTAATGAATATTAATAAAATTCATTTATTCATTTAATTAAGTAACTTCCTTTATTATTTTTTATTTCGACATACATACATATATATATATATATATATATATATATATATATATATATATATATATATATATATATATATATATATATATATATATATATATATATATATATATATATATATATATATTACCTACATTACTTATATATTACTTATATATGTAATATACAACCTTTGTATATTATATTTAGTTATTTGTATATTTAATATACAAATAAATAAATATAAAATACAAAAACAGTATAAATATTGTTTCAAAGAGAATTTAAAAGGAATATGCCTTAAGGTATTTTTTGGTTATACTGGTCGGCCCGTCAAGGATATCAGGTTCATGCTATGAAAATATTGTATTGTCATGGGATCTGGACACGTGTGTGTAAATTTTTTTGCAAGACCGACGGCAAGAAATGTGTCAAAATAGCATTGCTAGATTTTCTAACATTGTACGATCGATACATAGATAAATACATACATATGTATTTATCTATGTATCTATTGTGGCCAGTCGTGGCCCAGTGGCACAAGCGTGTGATTGTAAACGACTGGTTGTGGGTTCGATTCCCACTCGAGGAGTGGAAATAATTAATATTTCCATTTTCTTCACTTAACACGCAATGCCTCCGAATTCCGCGGAAATTGGGGAACGGAGTATCTTAATACTAGGTTCCCTCTGCCTACCCTGTTGTGTGCGGAATACAGCGTGAAGCTAAAAAAAAACATATGTGTATGCGAAACTAATAAAACCGTGTTTAAATAGTTTAAAGATGATATGGGTGTCGCACGTTTTTACGCTTATGTAACTAAATGCAAAATAATTTTACTAAGATATGTATTTGGTAATTGATTAAACAGTTTACGGATACGGATGTAATCGTTAAAGTATTTCAAGGGACCCCTTAAGCCTACACTTGAGTCGTCTGTAGGTACTCCCAAGCACTTCTCCGAGTTTCTCTTTCTACAACGCGATAGACATTTTACACGTTATTCAGCGTAGAATTTGAGCTTTGGAGTATTGAGGGGTTTAACTCTCAAAAAAATTCTTTTCAGTATTCTGAAAGGAATTGAATGCATATTATAAGGTTATGAATTCATAAATTTATTATAAGAAATCTGATCTAGTTGAAGAATGATTCTTTTAATGTAAAATAATGATTTTGTATATAATAAATATGTTTTCAAAAAAATATACTATCAGTAATATTTTCTGGTTTGCTTAGAAATATATAATATATCTAATATTGTATCTCGGCTGTACGTTCAAGTCTGTCAATGAAAACCAAAGTGGAAAAAAGGTATCGCTTATAAATATAATATTTAACTTATGACTTTTGAACCCATAACTATCACAGTCAGTTTAGCACACACCAATCGCACATCAAGAGTGTTAAGGGGATAATCATAGTTATAATAATATAGGAAATTAATTTAACACTACATTATAAGCGTGATTTGTTTACATCGAACACTTTATTATGAAAAGACAAAGAGCTAAATAATATTCATGAGTCATGATTGTATATTATGGACTACATATACAATCGTTGATGTAGGTTCTAAAGTATAGTGTGCGAGTCTGCTTGAAAATATTATGGAAACAAATATTGGCGGGGCACTGCGCGCGAGTGCTCTGGGCGGTGTAGACGTTCCATTTACCATAGCTTCATAGAACGCGTAAGTCCTTTTTGATTTATTTTTTTTATTCTGTAAAATAATAGTTTTAGTAATATTTTTAATTAGTTTTATTTGGTAATAATTTATTGAATCTAATTTTGATATCTAATTTATATTTTTTGAATCTCAATACAGTCATGGTAAAAGCTTCTTGTTTCCAATCAATATTATGTTTAACAATAAATACTTTTTTTGCTTATCTGCTAACAATGGCTGTTGGTTGTAATATTGTACTGAAAAACTATATCTTAATGACAAGTATGTCGTGTGTTCAACTACATTCAAAATATGATTTAAATTTTAAATCTAACGTCATGAAACAATGAGTAATAAATACATTACTCATTACGAGTGCTATAAAAATCGATAAAATCGCTTAAGGAAATATATTCAAAATATTTTTTTTATTTTAACTTATAAATCATCAGAATCATCAGGTTGTCCTTGATCGTAATGCTATGGAAAGGCCTATTATTAACAATAACATTTTTTGATTATAAGCCATTATATTTTAAATTACCGAATATAATTTGACTCACTGGTATTATGGGTAATAACAAAGCCCTCCCCATCGAGTTGTAAGTTCGAATAAAGTCGACGTTCTCGTGACCTTGACTCCGGTTATGCACGCGTGTGTATGAAACATACAAGATCTGTAGAATGCGTCGGCGCAAAAATTCAACATGTTTCTCGATTAACTAATTTAGTAAAATACCAATGTTTTTAAGAATTATCTACAGATATAATAAAATAATTTTGTAAAATATCGATATTATCTATATCTAATATATATTTGGAGCCAGTCTTGGCGCAGTGGCACATGACCGTGTGACTGTAAATGACAGGTTGTGGGTTCGATTTCCACTCGAGGGGTGGAAATATTTAACATTTCCATTTTCTTCGCTCTAGTCTCGAGGCAAAGCGCGGCGTTAAGTTTCGCCACTTAACACGCAATGCCTCCGAATTTTGCGGAAAGTGGGGAACGGAGTGTCTTAACACTAGGTTCCCTCCGTCTACCCTACTGTACTCTACTGTATTCTATACATAGAATATATAAAATGTAAGTGATGTTTGTACGTGATAGAAAACATATCATAAAAATATTATTGGGGACATTTATCAAATAGAACGCGATGATATTTAAATTACTTTTCTGTTATCTTTTTTTGTTTATATAGATAAATTGAATTAGTTCATTATTCATAACTTTGATTGCGCTAATTTTAAGTGCAGTATTAATTCAATATTTTGGTAGTATTTAGTATTGATTTTATTTCATAAATAAAAAATCATCAGTCATCAGTTCATAAATTTAAAAAAAGGCTACGGTTTATATTTATTTTGTTTGACATTATACTAAAATAATGGTTTTATTAATGGTAATCAATTTACGCAGATGAAGCCACGAGCGGATAGCTAGTATAAAGACATATTTACAAAAAAATTATTCATTTGGCTATATTCTATGCAGTAAGTATAAAGTTTGGCTTACGATGACATAATGAGCTTTTAATTGTGTAATACTCAATGTACTTTTTTACCGACTTTATATTTTTTACTACATTTAGATTCTACATACACGTAATATGTTAAAGTTCACGTTAGAATTTTTTGTTATTGAACCTTCACGGTGATCACTTTATTGAGCCAATGATTTCGTTTTTTTTATGTGTATTCTGTGGAACGTTCCAGTAGCAAAATTATATATTTTTTGTTATATATTGTTCCATTTAGGCATTTTTTTTGAGATAAGAATTTCAGTATACGGTAAATATAGCAGAGGGTGGTCATAGAGAAGCTATTGTCAAGACTAACTCAGTCTTTCACTTAAACTTGGTTTTTCGCGTTATGAGACTTCTTGTGTATTTATGGTGAAAAATTGTTTTATTATAAATTTTTTTGTTTTCGTCATTTTTATTCATTTTTGAATGAAACTATTTTAACCGGATTAGAATTTTAGTTTTTAGTTTTATATTTTTAGTTTTAGGAAACCTTACGTTTTAAATACTTTACAGTATTCCGAGGTCATGGGTAGACTGAGTGTACCTACTGTATTTTTGAATACTAAAAATACGTGCGAATAAAACAAACCGATCAAAATGGTTTTATTTCAAAACTTATAGTTTAACTATCAACATTGAACGATATATTAAGGTTGATAATGTTGAATGTGTAACCCGAGTACTTCAGTTATGCGACCAAAGTGTCATTTATATTAATAATTCAAAACAACTTTTTTTGTATAGTAAGCGGTCATATTTAAAATAAACAATACACATTTTTCAACAAGATATCAGTGTGTAATACAAATATTATGTCTTACTGCCTGAAAACTGATCCCAGTCTCACCTATACTCGTTTACTATAGTTATATACCTATAGTTCAACAAGTGAACAGAAACACCTGTTGCGTGTGTGCGTTTGGCAGTCAACGAACATTACCTTGACCACCGATGTATTCGAAGCCGGCTTTGCACGTGCTTTGAACGCAGTAGCCCCTATATAGTAATATTATACAAAGTAAGTTATTGCGATAGCTACATACAAATAAATCTATTTTGATTTTCTTAGAAGAAGATTTAAAATTTGGATCAAGGATTAATTTGAATCGCTAAGGATTTTTTTGTAATCCTTTGGGCTTATTTAATAAAACACTTCTGTTTATATGTTTATATATTACTTAATAATAAAAAAAACGAACGTTTATTTGCGTAATCATTTTTATCACATATATCAGACTGCCTTTTTTGTGATACTAGATTTTTCTAAATAAAGGTGTTTCCATTGAATGAAGTCATACACTTTATCAAAGTACACATAAAATATGTTGATAGCTTCAGGTATTTCTCTCTATAAAACAGTCTCGTAGTGTCAAAACTCTCCGTTGTCTACTTTCTGTCATGTTAAACTTTATATAATGACGTACTCAATTTGATCGAAATGGACAAATAAAAATAGTTTACGTATCGTTCACAAAGTAGGAATCGAACCCATAAAACCGCATTGGCAGCCAGACGCTGTCCGATTGCGCCACGATGGCCTTGAATATATGTAAATATAATAAATATTAATTTCCCCAAAGTGATATTCGAAACCACAACCATCATGTTTAGTCAGGCGCATGGCAACTTGCGCCACAGCGAGTGACATCAAGTTATGCGATACGCTAAGGTTAAATCTATTAATCAATTCTGATATGCTATAAAATTGCTTAATCATGCGTGAATGACGGAAAATTGTAAGCTACATTCTAATTTTTATATTTTTTCTCAGAATAAAATGTAATTACTAGCTGTCGTGGAAATAAACAACCATATTATGGTTTTTAAATATTCAAAAAATGTTGCATTATATTAATTTATATCTTATTTTAATTTAACAATGAAAAGTGACGATTTAAAAAAATACACACAATTAAGCTATAACAATGTTTATTGTCCGTAAAGTGGTCCTTGAAACTGAAAATTGATAAAAAACACATTATATATCAGTTTAAATTAAAACGTAATACTACGATTAATTATGATAACTTAAGAACATAGGTATTGTCTGAAGCTAACATAATAATTATTTTAACAAAATTTAAACCTTGTAACTCAAAATAGGCACTCATAAAAAGTATGTAATTATTGGATTTACGTATACATGGTCATTCTGACCTACCATCTAACAAAAACATATGAAAGAAACAGACAAAGCACGAAGGTTAATGAAGTTTAGGAAATAATAAAGAGTATAATGATATTCTCAATAATGATTGAAGCCATTGTGGAGCAGTGGTTTCACTGCAAGCACGATTGTGTATAAATTCGATTCCACTAAAATGAATATATTTAGTTTTAATATATTCTTTTCTCTGCTCTGATAAAGGAATCAGGTTGAAAGTGCAAAACGAAGTGTCTGGTTATCTAGGTACTCTCTAGGCTACCCTACTATGCCGGGAAAGAGGGTAAAACAGAAAAAAATATTATATGACCATATTTTTGTTTTTCGTTATACTGTATTGTTTGACCACATATGACGTGCGTGTGATTTCCAATGATTCTCAGTGTGGTTTTGTTTGATTCACAGTATTGGATTTTAATGTTAAATTCAAATTGAATTATCATATATGAATGTAGGTTTGACTTTATATAATTTATACTTAAAGTTCATTAAAAATGCACTTTAGGAATGGGACGCACTGGCGGCGCAAGGGGACGCCATCCGAATGGAAAGCGGTTGTGGGTTCAATTCCCACTAGGGACAGTGATTATGTAAATTTTTATTTCTTTCTTTACTCTGGTATGTAAGACGAAACGCGGCCCTCAATGTCTCGATTTCGGGCGGAAAATGGAGAACAGAATACATTAACACTGGATTTTTTCTAACTATCCTGCTATTCGAGAAAAAGCGTGAATCTATAAAACACAAACAAGTGACGGTCAGAGCTCCATTTATTGTTTATTAATTTTATGTAATTAATCAACAAATATTGTGGCTCGATGGGATGTATGATTTCCTTCAATTATTTCTTATATAGCCATACCATATACGCTAATACATTATGATATAAGAAAAGCAACTTGCACTTACATATCTACGTCGTAACACACGTAAAGACGTCATCTACAATTACGTTTTAATTTGTAAATCAACTTCAAAAGTTTCCCAGAATTTACTTCAAAAATAAAATTTAATTAGCGGTGGCCGACATATACAAACCAGGTTTTTATAATAAAAGGCGTTTTAAGATGTTTGAGCTTTATTGCATTTTTATTATAGCCAATATAATTTTTAACGTATTGATGTCAGGATTTAAAGAATATGTTTGCATAAGAGACCTAAATGACTAAATTGTACAATTATTGGCATCTCTTAAGATATGGTAGGCTCTAACACTTTATTCTTAACCTTAAACTCATCGTTTTCGTAATATAGGTATTTTTTCCCGTACGGAATAAAAAAAAACAATTCATCATCTTTGTAATTACAACTGGTTTGATTAAATCATACTTTTTTTATTTATGTACTCGTATAAGAGGAAAGGCAACTCGAAAAAAAAACTGTTGAATGCGCATATTTTTTATTCAACATTTTAAATATTATCACACTTTGAAGACATGGCTTGGCTTATTAAATTAAAAAAGTCGAATACTTCCTACACAAAAAAAACTTACACGTAATTTAAGAAACAACTTCTACTGAAGGCTAAAAACCCACCTCCTTCATTCAAATCGAAATAAGTATAGTACAAATGAACATTTTTCTAACTAAACGTCAAATTAATCAATACATTATGTTAAGTAAATTTTGTTACGAAATTGATGTATAAGGAGTGTGAACTGTTCCGTTTCCGTTATAATTTTCAAAATTTTGTTTTTAATTTTCATACTTAAACCGGATTTCTTTAATTATTAATATCAACTGAAACTGCAGTGAATAATTATTTTTAACATGCTAATGCCTATGGTCTCACAAGTGACCCTCGGCAATTACCATGGCTAGCAATTGCATCACCATCGCCATCGGCTAAATGGGTCTAAAAGGTATCACGTTAACTTCGAACTTTGTTTTCTCAAGGAGAGATATAATTGAGGTTATTTTGATCTAATATAACATACATTAATGTTTTATAATAACTATAGTGGACCCGACGTGAAAACGTATAAAATACGAGTCACCTTAACAGCGCATATGTTACAAGACTATGATAGTTATGTCCTTAAAAGTACATAATATGTTATATTTTATATGATATAAGCAAATATAAGAATTATAACATAGGTACTAGCTTTCCATAAGAAAACCTTTTTGTGTCAAATTGAATACTCGTTTGTTTGCATGACATTTGTAAAAAAGTCCTTAAGTATTCACATATTCACAAGCTTACTAATTGCACAAGTATTTATAATTATATCCATACTAGTGTTATTTAATTCAAGTCAACAAAATAAATTTGTTAATAATTTTTAACACTTAAATATTTTCATTTTATTATAACTTCACGCTATTCCTGCATAGCGTGGTAGCCAGAGAGGACCTCAGAACACAGACAATCGGAAATTCATTTCTCCCGAAATTGATAAATTTCATGATCAGTGGTGGAACTCATACATATCATCAAAGCTCAAAGCAAATCAAAGCAAAAAATAATGTATAACAAAAATTATATATCGTCATTCTCTCGAGTGGGAATCGAACCAGCAATCATCGCGTTAGCAACCACATGCCGTCCCACTGCGCCACTACGGCCTACATTTATTTATAGCATTTAAATAAAAAATATTTTAAATAAAATTAGTTAATAATAATATATCAGAGGTAAAGCGCGGCGTTAAGGTCCGCCAATTAACACGTGATGCTTCCGAATTCGGTGGAAAGTGGGGAACGGAGTGTCTTAGCACTAGGTTCCCTCTGCTTACCCTGCTGTGTGCGGGATACAGCGTGAAACTAAAAAAGGAAAAAATAACTTATTTTACATATATTCATTAGTTTTTGTTGTCTGACCTTTTCAGCACACTTATAAATATGTTAGGGAACATGTTTTAGTTAGACGAAATAGATAAGAAATAATATTTTTACATATATTATGGTTTGATTACTTACTTCTTTTAAATAAATGTTTTTTTTTTTCATAATGTATACAAGGAAACTATTATAATAAATTTATAACCTTGTATAAAAGTGCAGGTGCAGGTTTGTATCATAAAGCACTAGTGGTATATTTTTTGCAGTTTAGTATGAAATCAGTTTATATTTATATCGACTGCAGTAATGCCTTCGAAACTCAACACCTTAATGTACCTGTCTTCGTTAAATCTTCATATTTAATTTTATTTTTCAAGGGCTTAGATAAATTGCATCAGATGTTATATGAACTTCGCAGTCATCTGCTATTTCATAAATTACGATAGTACTATTTATTAGTTATGTTTAATGAGTCATAAAGATATCTAGTATCCAAAGTCCATTGTGTCGTAGTTAAACAGCTTCTAATTGTAAATTGACTGTGGGTTTGATTCGCATTCTAGGCAATGATTAGGTCTAAATTACTCTGGCTTTCCTGCTGTGGTAAGATAAAGCTCGGTGTTAAGTTTCGTCCCTCGATTTTTAGAGAAGAAGTTTGCTTAAATTGTTTTGTGTTAAAAAGCTTTAAGCTCCTTTCATCGCTCTTTTTATTATAATGTATCTAACATTAATGCATGTAAATACAAATATTAGAGCTGTATTATTATAGAAACACTTATTTTACCTTTAAGCTTACTTTTTGAACTGGAAGTAAGATTTATATAAATGATATCATTTACTCTTTTAAGCCACCACTTTCTAAGAATTTATTGTATAATTAAATTTAATATCTACTTATATTGATGTTAATTCTAAATTCTTTAAATGGTGTAAAAAAATAATTGTAAACAATAACTATTACCTACTATCAATTTTTTTTTATAAGTTATTCATTTACTACAGTATTCTGTGCAGTAATTAAAAATATATGAAAACGACTATGTGAGATAAAACACTGTGCGAAATTGTGTGCCCCCATTCTGGTTCCGTTTGTTCCTTTGTCACAGTTGCTGAACAAAAGCTCTTTTTCATCCTCGCCCATTGTTCCTTGCTAAAAATGAATACGGCCTGCTTAGAACGCTCTAAATACTAGATGCATAGCCTATCCTTTGATACATATAAGTGTGTCACTTTTTTTTAAAATCCTCATATTTTTAATATTCCGTTTTCCCCCACTTTTTGTGTGTAGTATTTTCATTCAATGTATCAATTGTAATCTTGGCGCAGTTGAACTGGGTCCGATTGCTTAAACAATTGATTTTCATTTTTTCCTCTCTGATTAGACAAAACGCGACTTTATTCCCCTAAATCTAAATCTCTCTTCCTATCCTGCTATGCACAAAAACGTTGAACAGAACATCACCACCACCACCACTACCAACCATGTGCTAAAAATTGTTTTAAAATGACCTTTTTATTTATGTAATTTATTAAGGTTACAGTTTAAAGTTTATCAGATTTGATTTGAGTAAGTGAAAAGTTCAAGGTTTCCGTGCCATAGTTGGAGAGGCCGCCAATGCAATAATACCTCCAAATTTTGTATTTGTTTGTATTTTTATATTACTTTTACAGTAAAAAAATCTCTTTTCAACTTATAAATAATTTTCTTAATTATTTTTTTGTCGTAGGTCTGACTCGTCAGATTAGGAAAAATATCGCAAATACGTTATAATATGATGAAAGCATGGGATCGTATAAAATACTCACTTCGTGACTAGTCTACCCTATCGACTTGCGCAAACCGGTGGTGAGTGGTGTCCTAACTCTTCCACTTTCTCTAGGCCCTTCGTCATCCGCCCTATCGATTAATTGCGTTGATTATACGGTACACGGCTGCAGAAAATATCACAGTTAATTCTATAAACGAGAAATAAGGAGTGAAATAGAGGCCAGTTGTGGCGCAGTGGCACAAACGTGTGATTGTAAACGACTGGATTTAGGTTCGATCGTGGAATATTTAAAATTTCCATTTTCTTCGCTCTGGTATCGAAGCAAATCGCGGCGTTAAGTTCCACCACTTAACACGCAATGCCTCCAAAAATCGGCAGAAAATGGAGAACGGAGTGTCATAACACAAGGTTCGGTCTGACTACTGTGCTATATGCGGGATACAGCGTGAAGCTAAAAAAAATAAGGAATTGAACAAACATGTTTTATGAAAAGAAATGAAACGTACATACATTGATGAAGTCGATACATGGATAAGGCCATCGGGGCGCAGTAAAACAGCGTGTGACTATAAACGCGATAGTTGTGAATTCGATTCCCATTCGCATACGGATGATTAAATATTATTTTTCCGCTCTAGTATATAAAACATAGCGTGGCGATGAGGTCCGCCACTCGACATACAATATCTTGATTTTGGCTGGAAAGTGGAGAACGGAGTGTCTTGACATTACGTTTCCTCTGACTAACCTGCCGTGTGGGGAAAAGCGCGAACGTACATGTACAATTGTACATGTATATCATTATCACACAACGAGACTATCTTTGCCCCGTGATTAATCGAATCTATTTCTTATCCTTGTAAGTATATTTTAAGAATAGGTTCATAATAATAAATAGAGAAAATATCAATTTAACATGATATGTCTAGTATTTTTAGACCTTGTAAACAAAATTGACATAGTGACATAATCTACCCATAGACGCGATGGTTGTGCGTTTTGATATTCACTGTGTAAACGTATTTTCATTTCCTCGTTCTGGAATTTGGTTCCACGACATTGGCCGAAGGCCCGACTCTAAAATATTAAAGACCAGAAAGAACCATAAATAACTTTTTTGACTTTTTGGGTTTTTTTTTGTTTCATAGCGATTTTCAATTATTTTTACTACACTGTGAGTACAAATACTACACTGTGTAAATAACAACAAATTAATACTAAGTTTAAGAACAGATTTTTTCGTACGTTTTGTCAGATGTAAATAACACATCAAAATAATATTATATTTGCAGAAATTTATAATTGAGTTGCAATGTCTATAATTTCTTGTTTTTATATTAAAAATATTATCTAACTTCTCTTCACAGCTTTCATTATTATTGAAGTGTACTTATAGAATGTAAGAGGTGAAAACTATCCTGACATAAGCGACGACAATACAGTTTACGTTTCCTTATTTACAGGTTAAAACAAATAAATCTTAAGTAATAGAAAGTAAGCAAGTGTTGGTATTATACAAGCAATAAGCTTAAGGTAAGGACTTTGTCATTTACCTAGTTCTGTTACGTCAGCTTTCATACTTTATGTTAATGTTGACTGTGAAAATCAAATAGACAAACAAAATAGTGAGTATAATGTATACTTCGAGGGGGCCAGTCGTGGCGCAGTGGCACAAACGTGTGACTGTAAACGTCTGGTTGTGGGTTCGATTCGCACTCGAGGAGAGGAAATATTTAATATTTCCCTATTTCTCGCTCTGGTATTGAGGCAAAGCGTGGCGTTAAGTTCCGCCACTTAACACGCAATGCTTCCAAAATTCGGTAGAAAGTGGGGAACGAAGAGTATTAACACTAGGTTCCCTCTGCCTACTTTGCTGTGTGCAGGATACAGCGTGAAGCTAAAAATTAAAGAAAAAAAATGTAAAGGTACTAGTAATAATAAATACCATAATACGTTTATCACCAGCTTCACGTACTTTTTCTCTTAGCATGGTAGGTAGAGAAAATAAATGACACTGTTTATGACTTTCCGTACCAGTCTGAGACGTTGCTTGTTGGGTGGCAGAGTTCAAAACCAACCTTGTCTTACTAGGTGGAAAATGCAACTAATTAACATATATAAAAAAAAATCCTCCGAGTGGAAATCGAATCACAACCAATTGCGATAGCAGTCATTCACTGTTCCACTATACCACGGCTTGCGGCACGGTTGATTCAAAATCACAAATCAAAATAAGTATTTTTATTATTTAAACTGTTTATTATTTTTTTAAGCTGAATGTTTTATTTCCTTATTTATTAATTGTATTAATTTTAAAAATTACATTTTATAATATTTATCTCAAGAATTTGTTTCCTTTAAATGTTAGTATTAGTATTAAAATGTACACGATTGTATGAACATGTTTTTTGCATAGTATTGATTACGTATTTTTCATAGACAATTTATCTCTAATATTACAAAAGCAAGTCGTAGACATTTTCTAAATTATTTTCGACGTTTCTTTTTTATACTTTTTTTCTTTTATTTTTTTTGTAATATACTTTAAAATTTTATTATTATTCTATAGATTACATAATTTAACATTTAAAACAATAATTGGTAAGAGTTATTTAACTGTAAGGTATTGACCCTTTAGAAAGGTAGACCCATTAGAAAATAGATCAGAACTAATAAAAATATAATATTTTATACTGAAATCTTATAATAATCTACAAATAAGCGATTATCGTGGCATTGACATGTAAAAAATATATATTATTTATATACGTCAATTTGATTTAAATCCGTACAATTTATGATACTTTGTGCGTGAAAAAATCGATATGACCTCACATAACCTTTAACACAAATCTAAGTTAACGACACTTACGTTCGTTAGCCTTGTGAGTTGTTGCAACCATGTATTCTTTTACGTTATTAATTAGTAACTTATTCAAATCTTCTTTTAAAAAATATTTATTATTATAATTAGATAATTTATTTTTTAAACATTTTTAAAGTGTATTCCACGCTTAGGAAAATTGAAAAAGACATTGATTAACGTATAATTATAACATCCCGTGTAATATCCGTTGCGTTCAAATTTGTCATACGTACTATTTCAATCGGGAATAAATATAATGAAATGATTTTGTTTTTAGATTTATCTTGCACATGATGATGATCTATTGTTATTTTGTCCTCAGACAACAATGCCTACTCCGGACTACAATGTTGACCTGGATCTTGGTGAGCCGCCACCGGAGCTACAAGAATATGCTCGTGTCCAGTGCGGAGAGGATCCCAACAAGCGTCTGCAGGCGATATACGAGTTAAGAGATATGATATACGGTAAGTTTTGTGTCCATTATTAATTTTTTTAAAAATAATAAAAAATAAGTCAGCCATTTTTGATTTCGAAATATTATACTTTAGTTTAGCTAATAATATATTCATATTTTATAACACTTTAGTTGTCTGAAATTGAGCTATGTATTAAGATAGTTAGTTAATATTTTTGAAAATTATTATAAATGAAAAGTAGTACATATATGTCTCTAATATGTGTAAGTCTTTTCGATTATATGAATTTACCTATATCTATTGATTAATCAACGTGAGAAAACCTTGCAACGCATTTTGACCCATTTTATGATTTCGATTTAATCTCCCGTTTCAAACCGATCAGATTTGCGCTCGTCATCCGCCCGATAACTGAATTGATATAATATTTTGATAGCATGAACCTAATGTCCCAGGTAAAAAATATACCTTATAGCGAGTTTTTTCAGTTCCTTAGAATATTTTTTGATGCTTAGAATCATTACAATAAATTCTTTCACATTATTTATTAATTAATATGAAAGAAAGTTTAGGACCTTTTATGAAAATTATGGAAACGGATGTGACATTTAGCATAGTTAAAGCTTATAGACAGTAGAATATCAGATGGCCAATATCTACTATAACTTATTCAAAATACACAATTTTCTATAATAAACGTTTTAAGCAGGTTGCCATGAGTCTGTCATATATGTACTTAATTTGCATAAAGTGACATAAACGTTGAAACTTTGTTGTAGTAAGACTTATTTTATACGCCAGCGGGAATACTGGTTATTGTATATATACATATGTCTATCAGATGTTTGATTGTACAGGCCTAGTTTCGGGTCGAACAGCCGCAAGTCACTTGATAAGATAGTAATATTCTGTATAATTAATAATAATTTGCTCCTTTTTTGAAATATAACATCATTCAACGAATACACTCCAAAAGAAAAAATATAATTTATGAGTATGTATTTTTTGTAATTTTTGTATAAGTTTTCCGGAAATAATATTTAAGGTAAATTCTATTAGCGAATATGTGCTAAAATGATAATATAAACACTACAGTTTGTACTTCAACACATGATATGTACAAGTAAATACTTCCTATTTTTTTTATTTTTCCCACGTATCTGCCTAATATTTAATTAATTTAACTTTATATAAAAGTTATTGAAAAAAAAATAAATATATAAAAGTTATTGAAAACTATAAAAGTTATCGAAACTTTCATTTATTACAGTTGCAATAATATTATTGCGATTGTAATATTTATATATTGTTGGGGCCAGTCGTGGCACAGAGGTATACAGTGTGCATGTAAAGCGACTGGTTGTGGGCTAGAGGGGTGGAAATATTTAATATTTCCATATTTTCGCTCTGGTGTCGAGGCAAAGCGCGGCGTTAAGTTCCGCCACTTAACACGCAATGCCTCCGAATTTAGCGAAAAGTGGGGAACGAAGTGTCTTAACACTAGGTTCCATCGGTTTACACTGATGTGTGCGGGATCCAGCGTGAAGCTTAAATAATAAAAAAGTATTAATAACCTTTTGTGCAAGAAGATCAAGGGAGATCAATTTTGATTCCCTTCTTAGCGTCGAATTTGATAATAATATCAGCATCTGATAATAATACAAAATTTGTATAATATGAAGTTAACATCTATGCCAGTTGACTAAAAATATTATTTGAAATGCCATTCCTTTATGTAAATTAATTATGATATTATTCAAGAATTTATTTTTTGTCAGTCTGAAACAGACAATTATATTTTATTCAAAATAATTTAATAAAGCAAAATATAAAAAAAAACATAATAAAATAAAATATAAAAAAATATATAAAATAAAAATTATAATTGCTAATATTTTATTAAAAATACATAATTTGGTATTTAATTGATATCCTACGATTTAGTACACACCAAGGCCAGCTGGTATGTTAAAAAACTTTAGTTGCTATTTAGGCTATGCTCAAACTTGACTTACAAGTTGATTCGACACTAGCAACGCATTAGAAATGCAAATAGGTGGGAAGACGAATGATTCCAATTGTTTTGCTTTTGGTGTCAAGGTATACAAAGTCGTGTGGCAAATGTAGTTGTGAGATATGTCTGCAGAGCTTTTGAAGGTAACAATTGAATTGGATTAGCTCCAATCTCCTCGTAATGGAGCATGAAATGGCGTCATTTTTATCCAAACAAAGAGTGCAATAAATACACGATGTAATAAAAAAAGTTTCCTCTTTTTTTTAATTTATTAATTTGTTTATTGTGTATGTACTATAGAACATTCCTCTCCTCTTTTTTTTAATAAGACGAAATTCGTTATCCCTTACCAGCCTGATTGAGCTTGTTTGGTTGTTTGTATACCCACTTAAAGCTCACGGTGCTACCCCTCGACTGCCACTAGCTGAGACCACGGGGGCCGTTCAATGTTCCATTCACTCTGGCAGCGGGACATTTACCTCCCATAACCCACCTCAAAGCTTTAACCTGAATGTATAAATTTACGTTAATCTTAATATGTATTTCTTAATACTCATAAAGGGACAAGGTGAAATTTAGAATGAAAATCATTTGTAACTTTATTAATCTCAAGGTATTTACTAGTCACGTGTTTCGTTACTTTTAATTATTAGTGCGTAAGGTCATGAGAATATACAAATTATTGGGTAATCTATACGGTACAAGTAGAAAAAATGTGGAAAATAGACTCTATCGCCACTACTTGCTAAAACCAGTTTTTTTTATATATAAATAAAGCAAAAAAAAACAACAGCAAACAGCTTCAGGCCTTTTCCCGTATAGCAGGGTAGTCAGAGAGAACGCAGTGTCAAGATATTCCGTTCGGTGCCTTTTACCCAAAATTGAAAAGTTGTCTATTAAGTGGCGAAACTTAACGCCACGCATTGTATTGGGTACCAGAGAGAAGAAATGAAAATATTATATAATCCTTAATTCCTTCGAGTGGGAATCGAACTTACAACCATCAGTTTTCAGCCAATCAACTATTTACAGTCAGACGCTGTCCCACTGTGCCACAGACTAGTTAGATAATTTTTATGAGCGTACGAGTATTTTTTTTATTATTTTATTTAAATTCAGTGAAAGTGATTGGTTGTGGAATTAGTTGATTATATTTGAGTATAATCTCATTTTTCCCCTTAGGGTAGTAACGCGCGGCGTTGAGTTAACTTCTCTATAAATAATGTATTCGGACGGAAAGTGGAAAGACCATAGTCTTGACACTAGGTTCTCGACCGCGTGGAATTTGTCAAAAAAGTTATAATTATAAAATAAAGATTGAATAAGAAAACAGATAGATAAATCTATCTGCCAGTAAAAATGTCATCAAAATCGGACCAGTTATTCCTGAGGTTAGACGGAACAAATAGATAGACAGACGAAAATTCTAAAGAATATTATTTTAGTTTATGTACCGTGTACATAAACCAAAATAATATTCTTTAGAATTTTTCTTTAGAACCTTTAGAACCACATGCATTCAATAAAACGCGGTTATTTCAATATTACAAAAGAACATTTCTAATTTTATTTATTACACAAATAATTTTTTTTTATGGAATAAAGGAGGCAAACGAGCTGAAGGCAAACCTGGTGTCAAGTGGTTACCTTCGCTCAGAGACATCCACAACATTCAAGTTATGGATACGTTGCCAGCCTTGCGAATGTAGGACAGAAGGAGAGAGGAAGGATGGGAATGGTGGGGATAGGGAGAGCTGGCTTACATGCCATCGAACCGGAACACATCATAAGATATTTGGCGGTTCGTCTTTGACATGATAGTGGTCGCGAGCCAGTCGGAGAACGAATCTCCTACCACCAAACTACTGGGTTACCCGCCTTTTACCCAGCGGCGGGGGGGAATTGTTTTCTTAACCCGTCCCCTCACGGGATAAATTTATTTATTTTGTTTTAGTTTTGTAAATTGCTCATTCAATAGAATGGTCTTTCTATTTTTTTTTCCATATTGCAACTAGAGTGCACAACAGCTATACAACTTTTACTATAATTTACCAATTTGATCTATAATAAGAAATGTTCTAGGCTTAACTTCTTTTTTTACCTTGTTTTTAAAAACATCTATAATACTCTACAATGCCTATAATCCATACTATTTTAGTCTGTGTACACCTAAAATTTATTATATTTGGTTAAAAGGTAAGATTTTATAGGGACGACACCAATTATTATATTTTGGTCTAAAAACAATTACGTATCCTATTTTTGTTAACCAAAACAAAATTCTTATATAAATTGCCATCCGGTCTCTTAATAGCTAAAAATAATAATAAATATTGAAAAAAATGTTTGTTTACCTCTAATAAAAACATAAAAATAGAAGTGAAATAAGTGCGGTGACAGCGAAGTATCCAAAACAACGAATTTATAAAATACTTTAATAATTTTAAATTAAAAATTTAACTTATAAAAACTAAGCATTTTTATTACTTAACTTTTGCCGGTCATTCGTCGTCGGGGGTTGTCAGAGAAAACTTAGTGTCAAAACACTCCGTCCTTTACTATACTACATGTATTATTTACTTAAATAGGGATTGCTTGCTATGTGAGGAACAAGACTAAATAATGATTTTACAAAGATGAGTTACATTAATTAGAAGAATGGGTGAAAAATGACTCTAAGTTTTATATATGTTATTGTTACAATTCCTGGATCTAACGTCATGTATCAAATGAGTTACGCGGAAACTAGCACAGTGATCTTAGGGTAGTGTGGGAACATGACCGTTATCGGTTCTTAGTAATTAAATTTCTAATTACTTATGGCCTAATGATGTTACTATGACATTCAAATTTCATATACATATGTTCAAATTTCAAAAATTTTTATTAATCTAATCAAAAATCAAAAATTAATATAATCCGTTGACGCGTAAAATAAGAGATTTATAAAACTTATGTCAGTGTGCAGTAATATTTATATTGTTAATCCATTATAAATGCGAAAGTCTGTGTGTTTGTCTGTCATGCTTTCACGGCTAATCTACCGATCCGATTTGAATGAAATTTAGAATAAAAGTAGTAAATAACTATCTGTCTAACACAGGCTACTTATTTTTTCAAAAATTAACCGCCAAAAGGTTGAAATAGGGGATGAAAGTTCATATGAAAAAACTAAACCACTTGACCGATTGTAATGAATTTTGAAATAAATATAGGTGATAATTGAAGGTCAAAGATAGGCTACTTTATTTTTCAAAAGGCCACCCTCGAGGATTGCAACATAACGAAACAATTAGGCAGTCCACGCGGCGAAGCCGCGAGCGGGCCGCTAATTTTATATATTTCTAATAGACAATGGAAGATATTGGCTTGCTGTACTTCTCCATTTAAGTTTTTTTAATTTTTTTTTTTAATAGCTTCACGCTATATCCCGCACACAGCAGGGTAGGCAGAGGGAACCTAGTGTTAAGACACTCCGTTCCCCACTTTCCGCCGAATTCGGAGGCTTGCGTGTTAAGTGGCGGAACTTTACGCCGCGCTTTACCTCGACACCAGAGCGAAGAAAATGGAAATATAATTTCCACTCCTCGAGTGGGAATCGAACCCACAACCAGTCGCTTACAGTCACACTCTTGTGCCACTGGGCCACGACTGGCCATTTAAGTTTTAAGAATACCAAATTTAATACTCATCCTACCGCATAATTTTAGTTAGGGAATCCAAAATTTTTCCATCATATCATTAACATAATGATTACATGCGACGACTTATTACTTACTCATGTTAAGTTATATGTAAAGATAATATAATATAAATGTTTCGCTTAAAACTACACATGCCCAATGTTTTAATTTCAAAGGTACAATTCAATTTATTGTCACATGTTTTTTATTTCAGAGCGAGGTGAATGTACGCCTCATCGAATGGACGACGACTTCTTGCTAAGGTTTTTGCGAGCCAGGAATTTTATACCTCAGAGAGCTCATAGGCTGGTGAGTTTAAATCTTTTTTAAGCATTGTTTTTAAAGGTATAATTTTGATATATTAATATGTTTGTATACTATTAATAACATATTTGGGTGTTGTGTAAATACTAAGCGTAGGATTGTAAATATGATGAAATAAACCACCTTTGAAGGAGTTTTAAATCCACCCACTTAATAAAACAACTGACATAAGCCAAAGCTAAGCTATATGCTATACCGCTACGTTCTACAAGAAATTTTTAATATATTTATTTTTATTATGTCGTAAAAAACACAAACATATTAATCATTTACAATTTAATAATGTTTATAAAAATGCATTAAATTAATAAATAGCAATTAGTAGAGTGAGTGCATGATTGGTAAAAAAGTTTGCATTTTTGCCCATTGCGAATAATGCAAAATTTATTTATTAATATTTTTCATGTGCATATTCGAACTCCCCGAAATAACTTGGATTAACAAAGGTTCTACAAGTAAAGATATAAAAAGTACAAATATAATCTACAGATGGAAATGTCAAAAATATAATACAGATAATAATTAAGGTAATAAACTATAGCACTAAAAATGAAATAATTTCAAAGAAATATGCGAGATTATAAAGAACCTCTTTTACCTCTTCAAAATTTTATAGATGAGTGTACTTTATTCATGGTCAAGGTAATATGATGCTTCGCTTAGCTTCTTTTGAATCAACCTATGAATATGTAGGTAGGTAGAACATTTACATAATAAGTGAGGTGTTGGTACTTGTAAGTGGAGCACTATAATAAAATATTTAGAAATAAATTAGCACATGTATTTTTAAAAACATAATTTCATACAAATACTATAAGCATAATTGTTCTCTGTCGGTATGTGGAAGATATGTAACAAATAATATAGGGAGCATTTATCATGATAATTTCATTTTTTTGATTGTCTATTTATTTGTGCACGCTTATGTCACTGAACAATCACAATCGACTGAACTGATTAAAATACAGTTGATTATTGTATTTCGGTAAACTTCCTTTAAAATTTAGTATTTATTTTATTTCAATCGGTCCATAAATAAAAAAAAAAATATATATTTTTTTGTTTATTAAAATTGTAAATTGATGTTACATTATATCGCAAGCGGGAAAAAAACGAAATAAATACATATTAATAGAATAGTTACATATTATATACCTACATACATTTTAAAAGTTTACGAAATTATTGTGCCATTGTGTAAATTGTGCAAGTTAATTATATATTTAAAAAAAAACCGAATAAATTTAAATATAATATCAAATGTAGTTTGTCCATTTTATAAGCTTAGATAATTTTAGTTACACAGCTTTATGCTTTTAACAGCATAACTGGGTAATCGGAGAGAACCTAGTATCAAGACACTCCGTTCTCCACTTTCCATACATTGGGTATGAAGTGGCGATACTTAGCATAGATACTTAGCGACGTAGCGCTTTGTCTTAGATGTCAGAGGAATGGAAATATGTTATCATTCCCCCGTATGGACCGAGTGGGTATCGAGTCCACAATCTTTACGTTTACAGTCGGGCGCTATCCCACAGCATCACGAAGGTCGTTTTAGTTAATTATCTAAAATTATTCAACTAATGACGACTAAATTTATTCGTCTTTATTAATGAAGTCTTAATTTTGATAAAACAATATTAAAAAGAAATATTAAAGAAATAAAACAAATTATGTATATGTCGTAAAGGTTAGAAGTCATTATTGATTTAACGCTTAAAAATAATTCGACATTCGTGTATCTAGCACGCAATTATTAAAATTATTTTTTAATAAAATTGTAGGACAAAGTCATAAATTAACTAAAATAATTATTTTAACATTGACTATATTATCAAGCTATATTAAGGCAGGGGATAAGATGCGATGGTTGTGGGAGGAACGATTATATTTAAGTTATTTTATCTATCTGCTTTGATAACAAGGCATAGCGCAGCGTTGAGTGCCGCCACTCAGTGTCGCGCAATGTCTTGAACTTCTTTACTCTAGGCTCTACCTACCCTGCTATCCAGGAAAATGTGTGAATCTGTAAAAAAAAATAAACTAAAAACTACATTTTTTAACTATAAATTAATATCTTCTTGACAGATGGTGAATTATTATCAGTTTAAAGAACAAAATCCAGAATTATTTGAAAATGTTTATCCTTTGGATTTACGAAGAATCGGTGACACGAATGTGATCGCCGTGCCTCCATATCGTGATCAGAACGGGCGAAGGTTACTTCTATATAGAATAGGTAAATATATTGTTTTTATAGTAATATATATTTTACATTTTTCCTGTTTATATTTTATGAAATTGACTTGCTATAAATAACGAAGAATAACGAAGAAAATTGGACGTTGTACTTAATATTTCATTCGGTTTTTTTCTATGTACCTGAACTAGTTAACCTATTTTTTGACAAATTTGACAAACATAAACTAATCAAGTAATACAAAATTCCTTTCCTTTCAATTTTATTTTAAATATCAATATACTCACCGAATATACCAAACACTATTTTAAATATTAGAGCAATATACTCATCGAATAACTAAACAAGAAGGTATCGTTACAGTATTTGATAAGTGTATGGTATATATACATTTTCACGCCAATGCCCTAAACAAAACACAGTAGTAAATTATAAATACTTTCAAATTTATTAAGAAAACATTACAATTCTTATAAATTATGGCAGTTCTACACCGCGCGAGGTCAAAGGCTTTAAGCACAAAATTTTGTGGAACGGTAAACTTTCAACGACAATTGTTACAAACAATTAAGCTTGTTATTCGTTTTCATAAGAATACCCACAATGGGAGCTTTATACCAAGTACTGTAACTTTTTGTAAGTTAATGATTTCTTAAATATATATTCCTCTACTTCCAAGCATTTGTAATTTATAATATAATACAACGGCAAAAACTTTTTTATTGCATAAGTTTTAAGACTGTAGGTATTTGAAGACTGTAGATACATATGTATGAAGAACCATAATGTGTCAGATATATTATAATAATTTTTTTTTTTAGCTTCACGCTGTATCCCGCACACAACAGGGTAGGCAGAGGGAACCTAGTGTTAAGACACTCCGTCCCCCACTTTCCGCCGAATTCGGAGGCATTGCGTGTTAAGTGGCGGAACTTAACGCCGCACTTTACCTCGACACCAGAGCGAAGAAAATAGAAATATAATTTCCACTCCTCGAGTGGGAATCGAACCCACAACCAGTCGTTTACAGTTACACGCTTGTGCCACTGGGCCACGACTGGCCACTATAATATAATATATATGGAAATAGTTATTTAACAAAAGTAATTTTATGTAATGAGTGTTTGGTGGAAAGATCATTAAGTCCACATAGACGAGGTTGCGGGCAGCTACTAGTAGAGTATTAAACAATTAGTGATATATTAGTCTTAATTCTATATAAGTATAATACCTTACTTAGCCTACGACTAACATACCCATATTAGATATATGATCCAATAATTAAGTAACATTTTATTTATTGCTTACCTTGGCCGCTATATTAACGTCAATTTATTATATTTTTAATCTTATTACTTTTTTCGTAACGTTTGGTAATGAAATTTCATGCATAATACATCATTAGATTAGCTTCTAATTTTATAATTACAAGGCATTTAGCACATAATAGGTCATAGATAAAGCATAGCACGATCGTTTCGTATTGGTGTGGGCGTGCGTGCGAACCGTGAATGAGCAGACCACGATCACGTACACCGAGGTCGTAGTATTTACGTGGAAAATATATGGGAACATAAAGGGTATTGCTCTTATTATATAGCTATATAACTTATAGCCCGCAATTTCCTTTTCGTATACTTTATTATTTCAACAGTAAAACGTAAAATTCTTGTTCTCGTTATAATTTTGCGAAGTTTTTTCTTAGGCTCTGCCTTACATGGGAATTTTTTGATATTTGGTCACGAACTCCGTATTTTTCGCTGTGTTGACTATCAATCACTTAATGCATTTAATGTTGACGGTAACTATTTCGTAATAAATTAAAAATATCTTTGCACGACATATAAAACAAGATACAGTTTATATGAATCAGTCCATGGGAAACTTGCTTGGTTTGGTGATAGTTTTGTTTGAAATTAGGCTAAGCTTTTCTCCATTGCGCCACGATGACCATCAAATATAGTATAATATTAGTTTTTTGTTGCATTCGAGCATTTTATTAAAATGAATCTATTTTTACTTTTCTGAAAACAGAGCTTATTCCTATGACGGTTCAATGAAAGTATAGGCAGTATTGTGTACACTTTAGTTTTTTTTTTACGTGTGGGTTAGTCCTCTTGAGTATTTTACAGATACGATAAAGAGAAATTATATTTAATTTAACAAAATAATTATAATTTATATAAAAAGTTATATTTTTTAAATATTTTAAAACTAAACATTCTATGACGTTTCGTAACCGTCCCTTTTTTATTTTACCTGTTTCTAAATGATTTTCACCATAATATTGTATGTTACAATTATTTAAGTTAAATTTAAACAAGGTATGTGAAGCTAGGACTAGAACTGTCATAATTAATTATATTTATAAAACTTATTATTATTTATCATTTAGGTTGCTGGGATCCGAAGTCAGTAGCCATAGAAGACATTTTTAAAGCAACGATTTTTGCATTGGAATTGGGCATGCTTGAACAACGCACTCAGATCTTGGGCGGCGTGGCTTTGTTCGATCTAGAAGACTTGAGTACTTACCACGCGTGGCAGATGACACCATCTGTGGCAAGCAAAGTTGTTAAACTGCTTGTGGTAAGAATTACTTATATGCTGCTACATTAATAAGACACCTATACATATTTAAAAAAAAACGACTAAAATATCAATATTAACAGATATATTCTTTTAAAATGCCGGATTTTATGTTATACATAACTATTCAGGAATATTTATGTTAAACAGTTGAGGAGAAAATATCAAATGTTAGGTAAGCACCTACACGATATTGAAAGTTTCAGCTTATCAATTTTTTCGACAGACCCACGTAAAAGTAACATAACCCATAGGTAATAGATATACTTAATTATTATCATCAATCCAAATTCAAGATCTTTCTATTTCACTTATACCTAGAACAAGTAATAACAAGAATTATTATAATAGAAATATAAAAACAAATTAATAAAATTAGTAAGGACAATGTCCTTGCTACCCTTATTAATTTAGCAATAAACACAATACAGTGGACGTGGGCGCTGAACGTGTATGGTCAACGCACGCCAATACTCAAACTCGCAAACGTCCTCAGATGGCGTCCGCAAAAAAGATTTTTTTAACAATAAACATCAAAGTGTAGCATAAACAATAATTTCTTAGCCGAGGCTTCTTTTTATTTGATAAAATTTAAAGTTCAATAGTCTACAATTTTTACGATTTCACCAATAATGAGAATACTTAAACAGTTTACTTCCAATTCATTGTTTTCTTGCTACGTTTTCTTTTTTTTATAATAAATAGTAAATGGCTAATCAATATTGGATTGTTTTTAATATATTTATGATTAACTCTAAAACTTAGTTTTATAATATGTTAGGTACTCTTAAATTATTATTTAAAAATATGTTTTTGATGCATAGTCAAAAAAGTGATTTATTTGTGTAAATGTCATTATTTACTTAAAAGACTGAGAAGATACTTGTGTAACAAAAATAGCAGCCCCTACAGGGTTAAAGGGTTTAAGTTTCAACATTAAAAATATATACTTTATTAAATTATGCCTAAGAATGAGATGATAACTCATGAAAAGCTAAATTCAAAGCCTTTATTGAACCTCTTTCTTACTATAATTTGAACTATAAATTGAATAAAATGTCTAAAGCAATTTCAAGAATAGAAAATAATATATCTTTGATTCTATTAATATTAATAACTACACTATCGTGGAACAGCGTCTGACTGTGTACACGATTTATTGTGGGTTCGAATCCCACTCGGCCGAAAATATTAAACCTTATTTTAATTTCTTCGCTCTGGTATATAAGATAACGCAACACGTAATGTTTCGATTTTGGACGTTAAGGGGAAAACAGAGTGTCTTGACACCAGGTTGTCTTTTTGCTATGCGAGATGAAGCGTTCATGCTTTTTTAAGCGACTTCCAAAAGGAGGAGGTTATCAATTCAAACTTGTCTTCACTATTCTGTCTGACTCCAAAATTGACAATTTTTAATTAGGTGAACTGATTATGTGATTCTTTTTTTTACTTTTTCGTGCATTTTATTCAAAGTCACTTTTCTTTTCTTTGTAAAAAATATTTTTTCTTCTAATATTACTCTTTGTTCACAGTCAAGTTTCCCAGCAACAATCCACGCTATACATATTCTAAACCACTCATGGACTTTCGACATAATGTACAGCATGTTCAAGCCTTTTCTGACATCTGATATGCGTTCTAAAATCTTCTTCCACGGATATGACGTCACTTCTCTACACAAACACATTCAGCCCGAGTCCCTGCCTGAACGTTACGGAGGTATATGGCCAGATTACCCTTACACGGTGTGGCTTGAATCATTGAAGAAAAATTATGTAGTCGCTAAAGAAGTTTTGGCATGTGGTTACAAATTCCGCGAGGAAGAAATTTGTCCTGAAGTGGTGAGACGACTCAAGCAAGAAGGCATAAAGTTATCTTGAAAGTGAATAATTTCTGCTTTTTTTATAATTTAGTTTCCTAATTTAAATTAGTTTGTACAATTATATTAATTTAATATATTAACAAAAAACTGGATATATTTTAACGGTATTGTTATTCTTACTCAGGTAGGCATATCATTTTTATTTCTCCTTTCTGGTACGATAACGCGTGATATTGAATTCTACCACTTAATATGCAGCATCTCTGTTTCAAACGGAAAGTTGAGAACGGAGTATCTTCATACTAGGTTTTCTTAGACTATGTGAGAAATATCCATACTTATATTATAAATGCGAAAGCCTGTGTGTTTGTCTGTCACGCTTTCACGGCTAATCTACTGGTCCGATTTGGATGAAATTTAGATTCAAAGTAGTAAATAGCTATGAGTCTAACATAGGCTACTTAGTTTTTCAAAAGTCAACCTCTAAAGGGTTGATATAGGAGATGAAAGTTTATATGAAAAATCTACACCGCTTGACCGATTGTAATGAATTTTGCCATATATATAGTTGATAATCCAAGGTTAAACATAGGCTACTTTATTTTTCAAAAATCGACCACCGAGTGTTGCAATATACCGAAACCTCACTGTAGATTACGCGGCAAAGCCGCGAGCGGGCCGCTAGTCTGTAATAGAAAAGGGTTCAATCATTTTTAAAAAGTTGTCATTTTTTATATTCCTAAAAAAAACCAAATTGTTTAACATTTACGAGGCATATTTCTCCATTACATAAGTAATTCTGTACTTACTTTTTTTGTTTATTATTATTGGAATTTGTATTATTATAAGAGTATTATTTTAGTAGGGTTTTACGATATTTTTTAAACTTATTTTTTAAAATATGGTTTTGTATATCTTAAATGCTTAGAATATAATTTAGAAATAAGTAGCGCTTTATTGTTTAAGATTCGTCAAAAATCTGTGATAAAACTGTTTCTTATACATAAAAGTGGTAAGTTTCTATTCCTATAAATGTAATGATCCATTACATAATTATATTTTGTTAGTAAACTTATGTTCATTATAAAGATATCATTAGTAATTAAGTTTAAATTAGTTTTGTAAAGTATAAAATAATTATTATTTAGTTATATTCGTTGTTTACTACGAGTTGTATTTTTCAGAAGTAAATAAATACATTTTATACGTAATACTGAAATTTTATTTAAAAAAATGGTTAGGGTTGTTTGTAAATTATTTATTAAATTATTTATTAATTTACTTACTTTATGAATCGTATGTTTTCAAAAATTAAATGTTGTATATTGTTTTACGCTTTCTATTTAATTTTTTGGCATATTTTTATTTAATTTTTATAGCTCTTTTTTACTTTATATTTGAGTGCTAATTTCTATATTTAGTCGCTGTCATATAGTCATCCAGTTTTATATTAGTATGAAAACCGATTATTGAATCGGTTTTCCTACTCTTTCACTTAGACTAAATTATTTTGTGTTCTTTCTACATATATGTATGTATAGAGATCGTGTAATCTCTATCTATTCATTGTATAAATCTTTGCTTTGGATTTTTTTAGAAAATCCATTATAAGTATGAATGTATGCAATCATGCATTGGACTCTACTCTAAAGTTCACCTGACCCCCAGACATTCAATCTTCGCTTGGCTCCTATAAACTCTCACCATTCGTTGATTCGACGAAAATGTTTATGTGATGGTTGGATTTTATATGTATATGTACTATTCGTTTTTTTATTGAAAATATATCTAAATTGAATATGATTCCATAAATAAAACTTTTATTTATTTATTCATTAAAAAAATATCGCAAAGTCAGCCTTTCCTTCTTTGGCGTAGCTAAATAACAGTGATATATCTTTTTAGAGAAAATATAAAGCGCATTTTGTACAAAAAGTACGTGTATCCCTAAGATATTAGCCGGAAAAAGCTAGAAGCATTACCTGAACATACTTCAGAAAGTACTGGAGGTGTTTGAGGATCAAGATAACATTCTCTGAGCCTTAAAAGGGTCGCTCTTTAATGTTTTCATCGTCAGAAGAGTGAGATGCAAGTTTATAATGATGTTTTGATTAGAATTTTTTGACTGGTTCATGTTCATATTATCGGCACTCTTACTATACGATGTTTGTTTCTAATGTATTGTGGTCAACGCGGTTTATTGAAAAATGCGTTATTTGCTCATCATTTAGAAATGACACAAAGATAGGGTAAAAAAACTGCAAAACATAAAAACATAAATAGAGAAAGCATACAACAATACTCTTACTATTCGTCGAAACGATGAACACTATCGTTCTACATTATAGTGAAAACATTAAACTTGCCCGTCAATAATCGCTAACTTCCGAAATCGTTTAAAGAACAGTTGATAAACAACAACTACAACTAAACACGAAAATACAATGAATTTTTGGTCGCGTATTCGTTAGGTGCTAGGGGTACTCGTATTATATGATAAAAATATTAAAGTAGTTTTTAAAATTATTGAAATAAATGTACAAAAATCAATTAAAGTAATTTATTTAAATAGAACAATAACAATACCTCAAGTCAGGAATCAATTTTGATCATGTTTAGGTTTAAAATGTTTGAAACTATCTTTTTACCTCTCTTAAACTGCTTTGAAATTTGTTATCGGTACAAATAGACGTCTTTTCAAATTTTTCGTTGTTAATATCATCTTCTGATATAGCGTTTAAGAGAGAGGAATGATTTTTGTGTCTTTCACAATGAGGGAATTTATAATTGGATTTGATTTGAACCATTTCTACGTTATCATTATAGTCAGATACATGTTGTCCTTTATACTTTCGAAATGATTTCATTAAGCGGGAGATAAAGCCCTCTCCACTTGATTTAGGGAACGGTAAAATTTCATGCATCGGTAATTTTGTTTGTCTATTTTCAAGAAGCTCTTCTGAATTGTGACGAGTCTTGCTTAAATTACAGCAGGTTTTAATGTTTGGCTGAGATTTAGTCTTAGTACTAAGAGCTTTTTCTTCTAATCGTTTCTGAAGGAAATGGACACTTGCCGTATAAAAAAGCCCCACGTCATCAGGCTTTGTTAATGCAACATCTAAAAGAAGAGCTGACTTTTCTTCTTCGGCTTTTGAAGAATTCGTTAGTGGCTGCCGTTGCATGCCTTAACTCCTGCAATACACTTTATTTTCATTTTTAGATGGACCTATACGTATATATAAACATAAACATTATTTAAAAACTACGTATTTAATTTCTCTCGATTGTCACTGTCAAAACTAATGGACATAAGTTATAAGAGCAAACATATACTAGGTGCAAAAAAATAATGTAAAAAATATTAAAGCTATACAATCTTTTTAGTACAAACCTACATAGTCTGTGATTTCAAAATATAGACTTAAATAAGCTTGTTTAATGTATGTATACTCGTACTATCACCTAATGACGCATTTTCAAAACTTATCGGTCTATCCATTAATCTCCTCGGGCTAATGTTCATAATAGTTGAGCCGATTTCACCAATACTTTCAGCGACAAATTATGAGATTTTGTCAATATATTATCTTTACAGAGTATAAAGCAAAGTCGCTTCCCGCGTCTGTCTGTATGTATATATGCTTAGATCTTCAAAACTACGCAACCGATTTAATGCGTTTTCTTTTAATAGATAGAATGATTCAAAAGGAAGATTTATATGTATAATATAGTAGAGAAAAACTGATAATTTCGGAGGTTTCTAATGTGACGTCGGTGCGAACGAAATAGTTGATATTACTTAGTTATAGTGAAATAATTGTGTAGTTCACGCAGGCGAGGGCTCGAGCGGTCCACTGGTCTTATATATAGTGTTTTATATCATTTAATAGCTTTTGGCCTCTTCCATAGCAGACTAGTCATAGAGAACCAAGTGTCCAACGTTGCGCCTGAAATTAAAATATTAAGCGTTGAGTGGCAGCACTAGAGACGAGAAATAAAAATAATATATAAATAATCATTCCCTTGATTAGGAATCGAACCAGTAACAATTGCGTTTACAGTCAGACGCTGTCCCACTGCGCCACGTCGGCCTAATGAATGGTGCATAACTATTATAAAATGATTCCATTTTTACCTTGTATCAATTTACGTTGCTTAAACTGCCTCCTGTTATTCTTCATTATTACAATATCTGGTAATATTTGGTAATGGAAGCGTAATGTATTAGAACAAGTACACAACACTCGTAAATTTATTATCGACAAACTATATGTGTATATAGTTGTACATGTTGAATAGACGCATACGCTCCTTGAATATACTTCTGGCGGCGCCCATGTGCAAAACATAGTATTTTTCCATCAGACTAAAGAAATATATATCTATGCACAAAATATACCTATGCTCAAAATGTTAAGAGGCCAGTCGTGGCCCAGTGGCACAAGCGTGTGACAGTAAACGACTGGTTGTGTGTTCGATTCCCACTCGAGGAGTAGAAATTATATTTCCATTTTCTTCGCTCTGGTGTCGAGGCAAAGCGCGGCGTTAAGTTCCGCCACTTAACACGCAAGCTTTCGAATTCGGCGGAAAGTGGGGAATGGAGTGTCTTAACACTAGGTTCCCTCTGCCTACCCTGCTGTGTGCGGGATACAGCGTGAAGCTAAAATGTTAATGAACCTGAACTCACAAATATAACAATACCTTTATAAAAATACTGTGAAAATCATTAATACTCTGTCCTCTTTTATTTATTTCATGATTACTATTTATATGGGAATTGTAACGTCAGATTTAGCTAGGGTAGAATCTATTTATTTTATTGTCCTGTTTCATATATTTATACGGTGTTTTACTACGATGCCTCACAATTCCAGTTTCGGTCTATAAATACTTACCTGTATATGTCGTTTGTAAATCATGACGTGTGCATCTATCATGCATCTACGCCGTAGAAGTCAATATGATTTACGCTTTAACACGTAACGAAAGTAAATAATTTATTACTGTAGTGATAACTAAAAAGCGCCTTGTCAATATACTGGGAGCTGGTTGGCGATTTTGATGGCAGAAAAAATATTCTTTGACAGATTTTTGGCAGTCCGATCCCTGTCCAACATAAAGCCGAAGGTGACTGGGTTTGTATGTGTACATGTTCCTACTTTTTTTAAATATTTTTATATACCTATGATCACCACTTCGATCAGGATAACCAATATATTGAAAAAATATCAATTTAAATTCTTTAAATAATATACGTTTGCACTTGTTTAATATAAACGTTACAATGAATGAAATATGTTAAGGCACAGCACATTAAGGTGACAGCCAAAAAATACAACTTCGTAAAATAGTAAGTGGAAATGTTCAGTTCAAATAACTCGTGGGCACAGGTAGTAAATTCTTCAGCGGATATTAACTCCTTGGGACATTGACCTCATGAATTGTAATCCTAATAGATTTGCCATACTGGGAAATAGCGTAACGTGATAGTTCACATTAGGATGAGAATTTAATTAAATCGTAAATGTTTCGGTATTATTGTAATTGAAATCAGTTTATATCTGAGGCCATTCAGGTCTTATAGGACATAGTACTGTAAACATTATGGTTGTGGGAAGTTTGTGTGGGTTGTCTCATGGGAACGGAAAAAACACATAAGTATTTTTTTCTCATTTTCGCACTTTGGAAAGATAAAACGCGGCGTGGAGTTCCGCCACTCAATAAGAAAATATGTTTTAAATTCAGGAGGAAAACTGGGAAGTACCTAGGTGTCTTACGGTTACGTCAGATTCTTTCTCCTACGTGATGCAAGAAGTATTGCGAAGTTGCTATTTATATAAAATAGAAATACACATATGCAATACACATATATCAAAACAGTGGTGGTAAAAACGTGCACATCACTTCCGAAGTGAATATTAACCTTTTAAACGTTTTTGTTATAAATTGTTAGAAATAAATTTGAAAATAATAAGAGGTCGATGACCAATTTCATACTCAAAAGCGCGATCCTATTCTTTCATTCTGTTAGTATTGATTGATCGTGTACTGACTTTCCATTATCATATATTTTCTGCATCATCAATCACAGTGTACTACAGATCTTAAGAGAAAATAATTCTTTCAAGTAATCTATGATAATAAATATTATAATCAAAATACAAGCCATTGTCCTTTATATTTTGCCGTTTTGAGTTTTTAATTACTTCATACCGGTATAGCTGATATTAATATTTGTATTGGTACTGTTTTACGAATACATGAATAGTTTAATAAGATCTTTTGTTTTTGCCTTTTTGATATGAAATATTTTTTATTCAAATAATGTAAAGTGACCGAAAAATATAAGCTATTAATCCAGTTAAAAATTGTTTCATTTCAATATCAATAGGAATTAGGAAATCGTTATCCTTTTTTTTACTTGGAATAATAAAGCTATGTTGGGAGACAAAGCACAGCCAAAATTAAAGGACGTAGAATGCTGAAATGTAGAATGCTGCTGAAAAGGGAATCACTAAGGAAGAATTTTTCAAAATTTCTAATGGGAAATACAGAATGACTCGTTTCATTTCCACGGAAACTTACCACCCTCGTGTTTGTTAGGCATTCCACTGCGCCATGATAGTTGCAAAGTGTATTTTTTTTATTTATTAGCGAAAAGAGCCCACTATTATACAACTATTGCTAATGCGGCATTTAGATATTTCTTATAATTTGGCTCGTGTATCATGTTTTTTTATTCACATTTTAATATTTTTTAACTCGATCTATTATTTCGATAGCTTTCTATTAAGGGGGTCAATACCCACTTATTCAATCCCTATTATTGTTTAGCTCTTATAGTGGTTCTTCATTAAATAAGCGTGAAGCTTCTAATGTAGGTTATACGTAAAGACGTATAATTTTACTACTATGTATATATATTTAGCTTGCGAATATTGTTAAGTAGCTATTAAATGAAATATTATGACAAATATTAATTTATTGAAATATTAAAAAGTGCAGAACACATTAACCTTTTAATTTAACGCAAGTGTTTATAAACAAAACCAAATGTTTCCCTCCTCCGTGCATCGGTTCATTTCCACCCGTTGACCTTCCATTAGCGAATTTTACCTTAACAAATTTATAGAAGCACACTTAAAACATATATTTTAATGAATGTAATCGATTTTTCCTTTTTTTAGCTTGACACTTTTTTCGCATCCGGTAGTCAGAGAGAACTTAGAGTCAAGACACTCCGTTCTTTACTTTCCTCCAGAAATCAAAACATAGCGTGTTAGTTCGTAGAATTTAACGCCATATTTTACCTTAGGCACCAGAGCGGAAATTGAAAATAATAATCCCCAAGTAGGATTCAAACTCACAACGAAAAAAATTTTCGATTTTTCATATAACAATTATAGTTTAATTCAAGTTTTTATAAAAAAAATATAATATATTTAATATTAACAAAATAAAATAATCGATCACGTCGATGTTTAATAAATATATCGATCATTCCTTTCTTCAAAAATATTTATTATTTAATGAAAAATATACAGAATTCAGAAAAATAATTACAAGATTCTGCAAGATATTTTAATATTTAATAACGAAGGGAGCCGCAGGCAGAATTTTGTCCTGGATCTAAGAGTAAAGGATTGAACCATTGTACGAATGAAATTCAATGACCCTTCTATGAACAAATCTCCCATTAAGGTGGTTCTTCACGAGTGAACTTTCAAGTAATTTATTTTAATTACTTTGCTTAAACGCACAAATAACATTAAAGTACAAATAAGATGAGAAATTACTACCGTGTAATTACTTGCGAACCCCTTTGTAAGAACTTGCGAAGTGATCGTAGCTCGTATAGATATTCGAACAAGGACAAGATTACTTCTATGATATATGTTCATTCATCAGTTTGTTAGAAATTTTAATCACTTGATAACGATTCCAGATGAGATGTCAACGACCTCTCATTGCTGGGACAAATAACTTTCTTAACGTATGCAAAATAATTTCTTCAACATTTCTTATACGAAAATATTATTATAGTAAATTCCTTTTGCTTTGAGAATATAAGTAGATATTTTTGTACATAATATTTTTTCAACGGCTTAAAGCTTAAAGGTAAATGTTTTACTTAAAATAAATTCTTACGCTGAGGAAGTTACCTTTAAGGAAATCTAATAGAAATTATACAGGTTCATCGCAGTTCAGTGCTCTACACTCTACGGCGCGTGAACTTTGACCCCGTCACATTGCATCCGCGTTTGACACGAGAGTTTGGAAAATATTGGGATTAAAATAAATGTTCCTTAACAGTTTTTTTTTTTAAATTAGACCTTACTTATACTTACAATATGAATTCATCGATGAATGTTATAGAAAGATTGTACATTAGAATATGATTGTGTATTTATTTCGTAATTATGACTAAGTATTGAAACTTCAATACTTAAATAGGCGCAGAGAGGATTGAGTTAACGAAAAGTAATTTTTATTAAGGATAATATATATGATGGATATCTTTTAACTACAACTTGCTGTAGATGCGGTTTGCATATTACTCGGGGGTGGTTGGTGGTTGGGTCTTGTCAGCAATAATATATATATTTTTTTACAAAACAAAATATAGATATTTTGTCTTATGTATATTTCCGGTGAGCACGCAAAACTGATTAATTGTAAGGGTTCTTCACCCTCATCCTTCTAATACGAAAGCGAGATATAAGTAAGTAAAATTACACTTGGTAAATATAATTTACTATTCCTGATTTTTCAATTTCAAAATCAAATGAAAGTTTGACTTGTAGTCGTAGAATGGAGTACATAAAGAAATTCCATTCATAGACGACGTCTGAAACCAATGCGGGTAATGGAATTTATATCAGGCAGTTCATTGAAACTAAAATCTTGGTATCTAAGGGCCTTGTTGTACAGTGGGAAAAATAGTAAAAGTGCCTTCTTATGTGTTTACCTTCAGCTCTACCAGTACTCAGTGCAATATTGAATTCAGTTACTGATTAATTGAACCTTAACAAAATAATATGTATATAATTTTTTTCTTTTTTTTTAGCTTCACGCTGTATTCTGTACACAGCAGGGTAGGCAGAGGGAACCTAGTGTTACGACACTCCGTTCCCCACTTTTCGCTGAATTCGGAGGTTTGCGTGTTAAGTGGCGGAACTTAACGCCGCGCTTTACCTCGACACCAGAGCGAAGAAAATGGAAAAATTAAATATTTCCACTCCTCGAGTGGAAATCGAACCCACAACCAGTCGTTTACAGTCA
Source organism: Dryas iulia moderata (assembly GCA_019049465.1). Taxonomy (NCBI): domain Eukaryota; kingdom Metazoa; phylum Arthropoda; class Insecta; order Lepidoptera; family Nymphalidae; genus Dryas; species Dryas iulia. The sequence goes on along the minus strand of CM032416.1, from coordinate 5,085,296 downwards.
CACGCTTGTGCCACTGGGCCACGACTGGCCACTATAGACTGGCAATAATAAATGAAAACCGTACAATAAGAATTTTATTGTAATTATATATAGTATAGTTTCCATAGGAGTTATTTACAAAGTATTTAGCAAAATGTTGTTAATAATTATTAATAGTTAAAAAGAAAATAAATGTCTTTTCATTTAAGAGTCTCTCTCTTAAGAAAAATTTTCGATACGTTGAGTTTCTAAAGTGTGTTTTCAAATACCAAAAATATAGTAAAACAGTTTCATTTCAAAATGTGTAAAAAATAGCGAAAACAAAAGTATAAAAAAGATATTATTATAATTACAGTATATTACTCATTTTAATTAAGTGATTTATCACGAATTACTAATATTAGCATACGCCAAGTTAAATAGTTTAGTAATCTAACTTTGCGCGCTCGTGACATCGTAATACCACGCTAATCAGTGTCTACGAGATCAAAGAGAGCTATTTACAGTAGCTGCTCTACTTAAGATAATGTTTTTATGCACTAAAGGTAAAATAACCTAAACTAGTTATTGAAGTTTTATAAAGAATATATAGTGTATATTAAGAAATTATTTTTAAAAAGAGTGATTTAAAGATTATCAATGTTTTAATTTTTGTTAAATGGTGTCGTTCTTAATAAAGAAAATGATTAAAATTTCAAATATGCAATACTTAGCGTTCAGAAAATTTATTATATGTATACTCGTAATATGTACTCTAGCGATATGCCCGCAGTCTCGTTTAAATCAGAAACTTACGTTCAGTAGTTTTTGATAATGAGTAATCAAGCTATGTAACGAAAAGTGTTTCTTGATCACTCAAAACCTATGTAATAGAAGAAGATGACTTGCTGGCTGCTGTAAAAGGTAAATGTTTTAAAGCGACGGCTGCTTTACCCCCTTATTTATATACGAGTACTTTTTTACTTTCTAAAATTTTCATTGACATTATGTAAAGGATAATATTGACATATGTGTATTAACCTACGTACTTCTCGTATTTAATTTGACAAGAAACAATATTGTATCTTTTAAAATACACATGTGAATGAACCCGTTATTGTTTTACATTTTATGGAAAATATAAACGATTATTGTGGGATTCTCCTTACGAGATGCCATCGTGGTTTTATTGTAGCAATTTTTAAGATATATAATTTCACAAAACATATATTGATCTCGTAAGCTTTAAAGGTGTTTTCGACGTAAGGGCACAAAAATATGTTTTGCGTAAAATAAAAACAACAAATCTAAAACTCTCAGTTTCGTCCTACTGTAATATTCATGACTTTGTATTAAAAGTTACCTCGTAAATCACTGTATATTAACGAAAACCACATTAAAATCCGTTACGTACTTTGAAAGGTCAAAGCTTACAGATAGTGGAGGCGACTTTGTTTTATAGATACTATGTAATAACGGAGTATACCTAAGGGATAAAACGAAAACAACTAAAAATCTAGATTTTATTACTTAAATAATCTGCCCATCTATATAGTTATTCTTCATGGTAAATGTTGGAATATCAATTAATTTTATAGTATTTGAAGTTACTAATTGAACTGTTAAATGATCAGCTTTTATAGATTGTCAATAATAATTAGTGTAGTAATATAAAACCGAACAGTTATTTTCTTTACTTTAACCTCCTGTAAAGAATTAAGAATGTTTGTTTTATATTTTTATATTGATATTTAAAAAAGCAATAAAATCTCAAGAAAATCAATCAAAAATCAAAAGAAATTTCCTTGAACAATAAATATGGACAAAATACTCTAATATAAAACAAAATGCTTATTTTTGTTGTAGAAAACAGGTAGTAGTCTATTAACCTAAGGTAAGATCCAAATAGAATTCTTTATTAGATTAGTAAACGAAGGTTTTGTTTTAGTGATGTAATTACTGGTGATAGTACTAAAAGGTCCATGATCTTTGCTCTTGTCACAGTACCTATATATTTTTATTACATGTAGTTGAATTGTTTTAATGAACCACTGTTTATTTATATTTTCATTATCTACTTTTTAAAGATTATTTATTAAACAGACTATTACAATGAATTGTCTACAAAATAAAAAAAATCCCCAAATGCGATTCGAACCTGTATACATCATCTGTCGTCAAGTATATTTTAACTGGAATGACATAGGAATTGAATCTAACGTTCTATTATAACATATTGTAGTAGCATGGCAAAAGCTTATCAATGGCATTAGGATGCATGCGAAAGAAGTTGCGGGTTTCAGCTACCAAATGAAAATGAAAGTGTAAAAAGAAGAACTTAAAACTGTTTTTACATAGAAGAAGTAAGTGCTTAAATATTAGTAAGCCAAGGTATATCGATAGTTATCAGCCATTCAGCCTACGTCACCAGCTGAATCGGTATAGGTTCCACACCACACCTACTGTATAACTTGCAATAAAATGTATAATAACTTTACTATATAGTACCATAATATAAAAATAATGTTATAGGACCTCTATATAGCATACGAAACCATTCCCATGGTAGTATGTAGCGATCATAGTGGAGGTGACGATAGTAGTAGTTGTAGTGTTGACGTTCAAAAAAAGCCCGCATTTCCCGAATATCAAGGCAGTCAGAAAAAAACTAATGTCAAAACACTCCGTTCTGCGTTTTTTTTTGCCAAATAATAGAACGTTTGCGTATTCTTATTCTAGGCTATTCGTATTCTAGGCTAAATGTTTGATTATAGTTTAAGTAAATCGTTTGATGTACGAAAACCACTTTTGTAAATTTTATAGATAAGCCACGTCAATTCTAAAGGTGCAATATGAAATCTTTCATTACCTTCTAGTACAAGTAACTAAATTTTAAACAGTGCTAAGGTGAATGAAGGCAATCATTCAATTACCGCTTAATTTTAAATTAGAGAAACGACGCTAAAAATAAATTGTATATCGGGATCAGTGGGTAGAATTTAATTGATTAAAAATAACTAATTGCGCATCCGCCGAAATTTTCCGGTGACTTGTTTGTTTTCACAAGATATTTCATTGAATATGACATTCCGATATCTTCGTCATCCAAATATTAGGTTATAGATATTTTTATGCTAATGATAATATATTGGCTGCGCTTAATAAATATTTAATTGAAAGATTTATTATAATTAGTAGCATCGTTGAAGCGTAAGCACGGGTTGCTATAGCAACGCTTACGTCACTTTATACAAAAATGTACGTAAAATGTATGGAAGTTTAAATATTATTTATTTAATTATTTTTATATATTTCTAACGCATTATTCAAAGGAAATAGCATTCTGTGCTCCTTTTCCGAATAAAACAGATGTACAACACGAGATTATATTCAAAACATTACAATCCATACTTATATTATAAATGCGAAAGTCTGTCTGTTTGTCTCTCACGGTTTCACGGCTAAGCTATTGGTCCGATTTGGGTGAAATTTAGAAAGAAAGTAGTAAATCATTCAGGGTCAAACATAGGCTACTTATTGTTATAAAAATCAACCTATAAAGGGTTGATAGGGGATGAAAGTTTATATGAAAAATCCAAACCGCTTGACGGATTGTAATGAATTTTGGAATATATAGTTGATAATTCAAGGTTAAACATAGACTATTTTTTTTTTCAAAAATCCACCCCCGAATGTTGCAATATAACGAAAGAGTTATGTAGGTCACGCGGCGAAGCCGTGAGCGAGCCGCTAGTAATACATAATTCTATATGCATGGGTACTTTTAGCCCCGTTCATGACTAAAATACTGGATGGCTTACATATATGTGTTGTGTAATTGAATATATTCTAAATGAATACTATAAAAATTAGCGTTTTGCAATTTTTCTTCACAAACACTTTAAAATTAACAAATTTCAAACTCCTTCCGTTCGGTAAAAGTACAATAGACTAAAAAATATTCTCAATATGAAAGGTGCTATTCACCTAATAGTGACAAGTCCTTATAGTACAGTGGGACAACGTCCGAATGTTAGTGCGATTGTTGTCAGATCACCACCGCTTCAGAAAGTGGTTATATTTTCCCGTTTAATTATTTTCATTCTGCCGTTATTTAATAAAAACGTGTTTGTAATAAAAAGCATAAAATAATTATGAAAAAAGAACATTAATATATTATAGAAAATAACGAAAGTGTTAGTTTAATTTAGATCGTCAAGTGAACGCCAAGACAGCTGTTATTGGTTTTCCTCGTGTAGATCTTCTGTAATGCTTTTGTTTCTTTCCACTGCTTTTATTAACGGAGGTTACCTTAATTGTTTATTTATCGATCCCTTAAGGGCAGGGCGGTGGACGTTAACCTTTTTCTAAACGTGCGCAACTTTGCAGTTGTTTTGGTATAGGTGCATACAATCAAAAATAGCCTACAATAAATTAAGGTGATTTTTTTACGTCCATAATTTTTTTACGTCCATAATTTTGAAGGCGACATCACAAGAATATTAAAAAAATTGGTAACGATAAAAAGAAGCTCGGACCGTGGAGGCGAACTACCGCTTTAAAACGTCCCCTTAAGCCTACACTTTGATTATAAGTCCCAAGCACTGTCCCGAGCTGTGCTACGAGATGGGCATGAACGTCATTGAATCCACGAAGTTCTATGAAGTCTTTTCTTCTCTCTTCTCCACATATATATTGCCATACCAGTTATAAAGAAATTCAATGTAGCTTTTCCTTGAGGTCAATAAGGCTTGTTACTTACATATCCTTACATTTTAACACCTTTTCTGCTTCATTATGATATTTATAAAAATTTTGCTACTGAAATGTTGTTCATTGAAACCACTTCGACTTAGCAACAGATATTAATTTGCTATAAAATTTTCCTAATGAAATAAAATCAACCGTAACCAAAATATCTTCATAACTTTATGATATGTTTATTGAAGGAAATTTTTCGCCACATAACTTCAAAGGAGAGTAAATTTATATTTATTTATTAGACAAATATGAGACTTCTTTTATCGTCTGGTAAAACTAATAAGTATCTAGAATATAATCAAGGTAAGTGCTAAATTTGATTTCTTTAATATGACCTAGAGACGTCAGACCAGATCGACTAACTACTGTGCAATTGATACATCATATCATGTACATATGTTTGTATAAAAAAAACGTGTGACCTTTTTGCGGAAGTGTAAATGGCGCCAGCCGGGATTAAATAGACGTTGCTAATCTTACTGCATGTGAATGATCGTAATGATCTATTTTGAATCCTTGAAATATAAAAAAAAACCATTCATAATAACAAAGTAATTAAGCGTGCCAGATGTTCAGTGGTCGATTCACAAATCGACCACTGAGCTTGAAAGCAATTTTTTTGTATTATATTTTCATTAATACTATCTGTTTTTTAGCTTTATCCGAAAGAACCTAGGTTCTTGATACTACTGTCAAAATACTGCGTTCTGCAATTTCCGCCCAAATTAGCATCATTCTAACCAGAACAGCGGAATATAAATAATATAAATATAATCATAATGGGATCTAGCTCACAGCCACGGCGTTTACACTGACCCACTACACCATGATGACCTCTAATATGTCATATTATTAATTTAGTTACGTTGTAAATTATTTATATTTAGGCGTTTTAAATATAATATAATTTCCTAGTTGACTTATGTCTGATAACGCTAACCTCTCTTCCGCTAAACATAATACCTCTGTCCCGAATATGCGACATGTGAATAGCAAAGTAACATGAAAGATATAGACATATGGGACCATGTGCCTATATCTTTCATAAATAAATGTAATACACGGTAGATGTTTAAAAATAAACAAAAATAACTCAATACTTCCACGATAGCATTTCAATCAACTTATACATTATATAAAGCATTGATTGTATAACAATAACACACCTCGGCCTTAATTACGTGGTGTTAGGGAAATGTCATTGAAATGTGGATTGTAATTGAAACTGATGTATTGTAAACCTTCATGAAAAAGTAGCACACGTATAAATCATGAATACAATATACACCTTACCAGTTGCGAAGTATCCATAAAACATGATTCGAACAGACTTATCTTTTACAAGCTATTCAACCAGGGATGCAGATATTTAATTTTTTTTTATTACCTTTACAAAAATATCACGTTTTGCTACTGTACTATTGTGCAAATGAAATACTTATTGGAAATAATGAAGAGCTTATAAAAATAATAAAATTAATAATCAGAATCCGTTCAAGAGGCTATAAGAGGATTTAAATTAGGGCATAGATTCTCTAGTTGAGTTGAGAAGGGAGAACGGAGTAGCTTAACAATAGGTTCCCTCTGATTACCCCGCTATACGGGAAAAACGTGAAGCTGAGAGATCCATCTACAAGAACAGCTCTTATAGGGACTTATTATATAATAGAGTGTAGTAGTAGTAAAGTAGCTAACACTTTTTTCATCATAGCAGGGAAGTCAAAGAATCCCTAGTGTCAAGACACTCCATTTTCTACTTCCCGCCCGAAATTGAGGCAATGCGTGTTGAGTGGCGAAACTCCACGCCGCTCGCCTAGTTGACTTATAATATGTCTGACAATAGGTATGTAGTTCTGAAAAACATACTATAGCACGTAAGGAGACATGTACATATAAAAAAGTATATACGTAAAGTAAAAGTTATAATGCCTTTTTAGCCTTGCTTCAGTCTAAAAAATAACTGTCACGTTATCTAGATGACAGATTCAGTCTGGTAGAGATAAAAAGCTTTACGCTTAACGATCGCCACTCAATTTGTGAGGCCCGAACGATTAGCCGATAATAGAAAAGTAAATGATTATAAATCAGTCTATCACTCCCCGACTACAATGTCATCTAAATTACGTTAAGTAAACAGAAACAGCCACGTTATCATTTCCTTAGCATTAATCCGAACAGTATTTATGTTCAACATAAATACTAAATTGAAATATCTAGTCTAGTAAGATGTATAGTTTATTTGAAATAACCTTACAAAACGTTTTAATGTTGTGACCTTGAATATGATCGCCCATGTATCATCTTCGGCTATTTATCAGCACTCTGTCAATGCTAACTATTTTCACAATGAAGGCGATCGCTAATTAAACCCGTGAAATGTATATGCGAATATAATGTGACACTCATTGTCAGTAGAGGCCGTCGTGGCGCAGTGTGTCAGCATCTAAATGTAACCACGATGATTGTGGGTTAGATTCGGGGCAATTATATATTATTTTCATTTCTCCGCTCTGACACCTATGACAAAGAACAATGTTAAGTTCAGCTACATAACGCGCAGGGTCATTATTTTGAGCATAAAGCGGAGAACGGAGTGTCCTGTCATTAGGCTCTCTCTGACTGCTCTAATGTGCAGGAAAATCTATGAAGCTATATTATTGATATAAAATAAGAATCTTTTAAAAGTGTGTTTAATTAATGTAATTAGTAAGTATATCAATTTATATAAATGTCTACTACCATTGTATACAGACGGACATCGCAATGTCAAAATTACTGCATTACGTTTTTTTTTCTTATTGTCAGTATTGCAAGCTTCGTGAAGGTTAGACTCTGGCAGAAGCTCGAAATTATTATTTTCTTCTTGAAAATTTTATGAATGACTTCGTAGATAGTGCATGAGTCATATTTCGGCACAACTCGATTGTAGTTCCGCGATAAGAAGAGCAAGCAGTGTTTGTTTTGATCATACACGTTTTATTTTAATTTCGCGCGAAACATCAACATCTTAATATTTCCACGAAATATTAGTTTTATGAAATACGTAATAATTTAGTCAGAAGTATATTTTCCTCTTAACCATTACTGATAAAAATATTATTACTGGTAATAAATTAATTTTCAATAGCCATCAATAATATTGTTGCAATTTATAGTTCGTCATAGACATAAAATTTTCATATTTTGAACGGTAAAATAACATTTTAGAACTAAACAGATTTCAGATATCAAGGATCTCTATATAAATAAAATTTTATTTCCGCGTTAATAGCTACACTCGCGTGTTTTTATTTCGCACATTCAAAAGCGGCATTGAGACCTAAACGTAAACTAATATTATTCGTAGTGTCCAAAAAGATTAAAGTATTAATGTTCTTTGAAGATATCGTGATGTTTTCACATTGATTCTAACACAATAATGAATATGTTTTGTGAATGTATACAAGGCAACTAACGAGGTTACATAGAAAATAAGCTTTCTGTAAGCTTAAATCTGATTATTAATTATAATTTAAAAAAGCAGCGTCACATCTTTTTCCGTATAGCAATGTCACATCATCACAATGTAATCTAGTGACAACACATACCTTTTTCCACTTTTATTGTAATAAATATACATAAATTTGTATATTTAACTGTCAATCTTTGGATATATTAAAAAATCAATACATTTACAGATTGACTCATCCATCAATACATCAATATTTGTCTATGTCCTCATACTTATGTTATAAATGCGAAAGTCCGTCAATATGTCTGTTACGCTTTTCAAATTTAGAATGAAAGTGTTAAAAAATCCAGGGTCAAACATAGGCTACTTATTTTTTCAAAATCAACCCCATCAGGGTTGAAATAGGGGATAAAAGTTTACATGAACCCACCGACGGGTTGCAATATAACGAATTAGTTGTTTGTACGTAGTTCACGCGGCGAAATTGCGAGCGGGCCACTATTATAGTTATGTAGGAAGTAATAGTATATAAAAAAGAAGAAAAAAAAAAGAAAAACCTTCTTGTATGGGACTCAAGGAAACTGGCGCATGGGGGTATTGATTAATTATTTTTACACATGTGATCAGTATTGACGAAACGATAAAAAATATATTTTTAAGATAAATTATATAAAATCAACAGATTATAACAGAAGAAAAATTATTCTTAATTGGATGACAAACATGCTGTCACTTCGTCTGTATAATAGGTAGCTATATGATGAAATGAGTGACATTCATCTTATTAGATATTTGGCAAAGATATTTAAAAACAAACTGACCGTTTACATATTTTTACTTAATAATGATAAATATGAGGCCTGACAACTGCTATATTTTTTTTAATTTAAAAACAGTGGAATTTCAAGTTATTACAAGGTAAGAATTAAAAAAATATATATCAGATGAATCTAAAAGTAAAATTTATAAAGAATCCTATGATTATATATATTTATTTTTTATTTAAAGTTTAGTGTTTAAAATCCTTTGATAAAATTATGAACTTAATAGATGTTAAAAATATGGTTGAATTTTTAAATTACGAGCGAAATTCCTCGAATCAAATGTATGAAAGTTCGCAGAAAATTCCTTTTGTGTGAGTATTTTAATTTACAACTGTATTTAAACACGAGGCATAGGAAGTAAACGGAAGGCCAATGGGTCAACATATACGTAACAAGAACTTGTTTACATAAAATAATGATTAATAGCGTGGGAGTCAGACAGAACCTCATCGTTAGTGTCAAGACACTCTGTTTTTGTCTTTTCAGCTAAAATCGAGACATTGCGTGTTGAATGGCGGAACTGAACGCTGTGCTTTGTCTTCGTACCAGAGCGGAGGAATGAAAATATTTTAGATAGTTTATATCTAGTATTACCCGAGTGAGTATCGTACCCACAACCAATCACGTTTATAAATTCTGTCCCACTGCACCACGATGGCCTCATACAGGTGTAATATTATTAATATTATGTTTAAAATAAAATGATTTATGAATTACATTAGTTAAATACGCTGAAGCCTATTCTTATATCCAGCAAACAATTGTATTACACAGTTTGTAGGTGTACGATGGCCTATGGCTAAGTAATTAGTTAATATAAAAATAAAGAGAATAGACATTTATAAAACTATTTTTATCATATTAAAATGTGAATCATACTTATCTTGGTCTAATTTAAACAGTTACATAATTTGAAATGTGAAAAGTTGTAATGAATGAAATATAGTCACTGTAGTTATTTGGACGTGTCACAAAATCTTATTTATAGAAGTTCCACTTGGTCATGGACAAAGTCTGATTGTAAACGCGATGCTTGTGCGTTCGATTCTCATTTGGAGGAATAATTACATATTTTTTCATTTTCTCCGCTTTGCTATTTATGACAGACACGGTGTTGAGTCGCGCCACTCGTCAATGTTTCGATTTCGGGCAGAAAATGGAGAAGGGAATGTCTTGATACTAGATTCTATCTGATAAACTAGGTATTCAGAAAGCATGACTCAGCACGCTTAGATATGTCGAGCCCGCTTAGTTATATAGAATGCTCTAGTATACTGGAACAGTTTCTGTACCGACCCTGTGAATACAGTATGGTTTTTTTAGCTTCACGCTGTATCCTGCACACAGCAGGGTAGCCAGAGGGAACCTAGTGTTAAGACACTTCGTTTCCCACTTTACGCCGAATTCAGAGGCATTGCGTGTTAAGTGGCGGAACTCAACGTCGCGCTTTACTTCTGATACCAGAGCGAAAGACATGGAAATATTAAATATTTCCATTCCTCGACAGGGAATAGAACCCACAACCAGTCGTTTACAGTCACACGTTCGTGCCACTACGCCACGACTGGCCCCAGTTTGTTATATACATATATACGTTTACAATTACTGTGAATAAATATTCAAATGCGTTATAATGTATTAAGAAAAGAATGGTTATTACTATATTGTGTAGTTTACGAGATACGTATATATTTACTTATAGGTCTTCCTACACATTTCGCCCCATTTGGACACGATAGTGTTAATACACTATCTCAGATCAGGTTAGCATATACAGTTATACAGTTCTATGTCCGATGGTAGACTTAGGTAGGTTGATGATTATTGATGATGATGTAAGAGCATTGTATATCTTGATTAATCTATCATGATCAAAGATATCCGTATCCTAAATAGTTTAATATATAAGTACAATAAATACTTCCACGAATGCGATTCAAATCTAGAACTATTATAAATATTATTATAATTTTCTTATATCAATTTTTCCTGATCACATGTTCATGTACACAGCTGTGATGTAGCTCAACGATTTCGAAATCAAATGTCAAAATAATTAAAAACTTGTACTGTTTATGTTATACTGTTTATTCTATTTGTTAGTTTGACTTGTCTCCAAATTAAATAATAAAACAGTAACAAGGAAACATAACTAATGATTATGCTCTCTTTATTTGAAGCGCAGGCATTCTCTGGCGTCGCGTATGCGGAAATGTCGAAATCAGATGTCCCATTTCGAAACTTTTAGCGATATATGACGACTCAACGAAACTGCTACAATACTACAGTGAAGTACTTGTTTTTAAAAATCACACACAATATACTATATATTTAAATTAAGAAATTTAATTAAAAAAGCACATTATTTTTTTTAAACAAGAGTTATCACTTATAGCACCTTCACGCTTTTTCGCGCTTATCAAGGTACCCAGAGAGAACCTAGTGTCAAAACACCCCTTTTTCCATTTTCTCTCAAAATCGTGTAAATTGGGCAGCGGAACTTAACGCCGACTCTCGTCTTTGGTACTAGAGCAGAGAAATAAAAATAATTTAAATATAATTATTTTTTATACAGTACATATTACGTACAATAATTTCAATTCATGTCAAAGCTATTATGACAAACAATATCAGCTTGATAACATGTTTACAAAATACATACATGTACATACATACATGCGTAGTATAATTATGTAGCGTTTTCAGGAGCACGTGCGCCACGTGAGACATGCCTATTTCATGAGATGTCGAAATTGTTTGAACGACATGAAGTGACATTACAAACATTTCCCGAATATTCTGAATTCATAATAGTTTGCAGATATAAATTCGTAATTTATTATGATATTTTGTATATTTGATAAAATTATTGTTAAAATTATTGTAAAGTAAGTTGATAAAAAGTTAGGCTATTAAGAAGTAGTCGTGCCTTTTTAGGACATGATTTTTTTAAAGTATATCGAATTTTGGATATCTATAGATATATATATTGGACAGTCGTGGCCCAGTGGCACAAGCGTGTGACTGTAAACGACTAGTTGTGGGTTCGACTCCCACTCGAGTGGAAATATTTAATATTTCCATTTTCTTCGCTCTGGTGTCGAGGTAAAACGCGGCGTTAAGTTCCGCCACTTAACACGCAATGCCTCCGAATTCGGCGGAAAGTAGGGAACGGAGTATCTTAATACTATGTTCCCTCTGCCTACCCTGCTGTGTGCGGGATACAGCGTGAAGCTATCTATAGATATATAATAAAATGTCGCTGTCTGTACATAGAAGATATATGAGAAAACATATTTTTGGGGGTTTTTCTTCCTACACTCCAACATCATTAAATCGTTAATTTTTATCCGTTTTATCACTTTGGCTTATTTCAAGGACATTTTAGTTATTTATAATTTGTGTACTAGTTAGAAAGTATAAAATTTTAATGATCACAGTGTACTGTTTCATTACTTACTTTATTTAAATGTATAGATAGATATGTATATAAACTTATAGAAGACATAACTATGTACCTGTGAGTGCTTCAGTTTCAACTTGGTTAGTTCTGTTCAATACTACTTATTGATTTTACTTAACTTAAGAGCATGTATAGCGCCACTCTCGTCTAAATCAATATAAGATGCATGCAGAAATGTATTTATACCCGGTTTTATTATATACTAGCGACCCAGCCGCGGCTTCGCCTGCATAAACTACACTACTATATCTATTACGTTCTACAGCTACCCGTGTTCACGTTTGAATAACAAACTTTACTTTTGAGCTTAAGAAGAATCTCATCTTTTCTAATGACTTTACATATCCAAAAAAATATTTTTTCAATGGCACATTTGCAGAGACTCAATAGAACATTTCATGCTTGAGGTGTAATGTAATTTTTCAATCATTAAAGGTAATAAATAGCCTTTAATTAATAAATAATTTTTCAAGACTTATTCAAAGCAAGATAGACCACGACATAATGACAGCTGATAATCCTATAAAGCGACACTTTAATATTCTTCAGGAAGTATGATGTACTGAGCATAATATTAAAAGTAAAATGTCTATATGAGGAAACTTTTTTTCACAAATATTACTATTTTAAACGATATAAAAGTATTAATTTCAATTTAGCGTTAAGGGAGAAGTTTAAATGGCGTATAGTGACATGACAATGCTGCCATTATAAAAAAATAAAAAGTTTTATGGATATGAAATATATGCATATTTATTTTGTACTTCTTAGTTTTATAATTATTATATTAGTAAATGAAATTAGAAGTATTTTATCTTCACTTGTAAAATAATTAACACAATTTGACTATGTCAGCTTCTTTTTTTTTTCTTGAAACTGTATTGAATACCAGGATAAAAACTATCCCATATAATGTCCTAGCCTCTAAGCTAATTCCATGCAAAAAATAATTTATTTCTATTCAGTAAATATCAGTGTATGAAGAAAATACTTATATAGGTTTTTTATTTTTTCCAAAAAAACTACATGTAATACCGGGATAAAAACTATCCTATATGTACCTTTGGACTATAAGCTACCACCATGCTAAATTTCATTCATTTCCATCCAGTACTTTTTGCGTGATTGGCGAACAAATTAACAGACAGACAGACAGACAGACAGACAGACAGACAGACAGACAGACAGACAAAAATTCTACTGAGTGGATTTTTGGCCTCTGTTATCGATATATTAACGCACCCAATTAAAATTTTTCTGAAATTTTTCATGTACAGAATTGACTTTTCTACTCTTTTATTATATATATATATTCTTCTTCTCGTTGTTGAAATACGAAGCCGCCGTGGCGCAGTTTGACAATATCTGACTGTAAATACGATTGGATGTGGGTCGCTTTCCATTCGATGGAATTGATTTATTTTAAATATCTCTTTTATCTGCTTTCGTACCTAATTTCCGTAACTCAGTACGTAGTTTCGATTCCATTCTTAAACTGGGCTGCCCTGTAATGCGGGAAAAGCGTGAAGCTAAAGCTTGATAAAAATATTTGTCAAAGAATATTATATTATATATAATATTTCGCTCGTCTTATCAGAGTTCCAACGTGCAGATAGATACTTAAAAAATGTTTTTTCCTCGTTTGTCTTCATAATCCATAAAAGCCAATAATAGTTAGTCATAAAACAAACTTTATGTATTTTATAAACTAAAACATGACGCTTTGTCTAGAGATGCCTTACGATAATTGCCTACTATAAAAGCCTGTTTAACAGTTTTTTTAACGTAAATTACACATCATTGCATATACTTACCACTAGAACCTACACATTATTAAGTTTTAATTATTTGCTTACATAAAACTCATGGTAATAGCAGCTTCACGCTTTTAACACTTTAAAATGTTATTCACACACTTAGGACATTGAAAAATATTTTTTTAGAAAACGTAACGGAGCACTTGGTCGGTTTCCAAAGTGCGCGGGGTCGAATCCCGCTGCGTTCAAATTTTTATACGTTTACTAAAAATGTCTTTTTCTAGCTTTCTTTCACATCAGGGTAATCGGAAAGAATCAAGAGTAAAGACATTCAGTTCTCCACTTTCATCGTGAAAGTTGGAATATTCCGTGTTAAGCGGTGGATCTCAACGTCGTTAAGAAAAATTGAAAATTAAGAAATAAGTTATTTTTAGTACGGTAAACGCCGGAAGCTGATGTACGACCTTATATAGTCAGGTATTGAAACTGCCTAAATTTTTGATTTCCCTAAGAATTTTAGTTATGGATTCATAACTACATATATATCGTATACTACTCTCTATATTGTATAAAATACAAGTGTATATGTTTAATATATTTTAAAGCAAAAACGATTTATCTAAGAAGTGGTACCTTCTTATCTATGTCAATGCCGCACTTAACGCGTTAAATGTGCGACTTTGAGTAAAATTTTATTAAAGAATTCTTTGTGACTGAATACTCTTCAAAAAAAAACTATGGTTTTTCGTAAATTTTCTTTGAACTTCAATGTCAGACAAGCGTTAAAGATTGTAACGCTTACGACTTTTTCACTATTTCATTATAATAGTATTTATTAATAAAACATCTATAAACTGAGCGTAGTCCGGTAGATTCCACAGTATATTAACAGCGTACGCACATACTTGGAGCGTTGCCAATTGCACTCGTGCGCCGGATGCCGTTCGTTCTCAAGAATTTCAGTTTGGACATCGTAGAACCACCGTGGATGAATCGAAACAGCGTTTGAATCGTGTAAACTGGCTAAACTGAAAACGTTATATATGTAAGTGACTTGAACTGGTTGAATATATAAGAACTACAAATATAATGAATATTTTACTTCTAAACTTATTTATTTATACAATTTGAAGGAAAATTTCCGAAAGCCAAACGTGCATGCAATAAAGATGCCGTAATTCCGGTGCAATTAACAGTTTACGAGTAAACAGGTTGATGGGTCGTCCACGGAATATTTTAACTCTGACACCCAAAGATCATTGACACTTCTGTATATTACATGACTTTATTGCCTTTTCATGCGGCCCGTTTCCGTTTCACAAAATTGTATAAGCATTATCAAAAATAGATCTAAGAACTTAGATACTTGTTGCTGTTATTTACTAATGAGGAAAATGAAAATTAATTTTAAACGTTGCAAAGATTGTCTAAGGGTTTTGTTTTGAACTGAGAAATATTTACGTTTTGTTGACGTATGAAATAAGTGAAAATTTCTGTCTACTTGAAACTGACGATTGCCAAGTCTGACAGAAGGACACACTTAATAACCCGAAACAAGGTTAAATTATAATGCTAATAATTATATCTTTCATACGCGTACCTTGCTAACCTTGCAAGAGATCCTTTGAAAAGTAAGGACATAAACAAAAGCTTTATTTGAAGGAATCTGTGTCATTATGAGTATTTTTGTTCTGAATTATGACTATATTTCATGATGGATTAGCGCGAGCTGTACCTTAGTATGTTATTTAGAAAAATGTATAATTATATAAATATTTATGTACTTCAGTTTAGTGTCATTGCCAACCTCACAAATATAATAAAAAAAACAACAATAAAAATGATAGTATGTGTTATATTTATTTTATTAATTTAATATTTCTATAAATACAAAATATTACTTCTCTGCTCGTTTTTTCCATATTAATTAAACATAAATATATTAATTAAAATATAAAGATAAGAATGAGCTTAAAGTTCATCAATATTTGAATAACATGTCTAACTGTTATATGACAAAAATAAAATGAATATTATATGTTTTATTATGTGTATTTTATTCGAATGAAACTTTTCTAAATTAAAACTCAATTTTTTTTTTTTATATTTAAAGTTTTATTATGTTTAAAGAAATTTTAAATGACTTTTTTCTCACTAAAATATGGATTAATAATAATTCTAAAAAAATGTACTGATTCTGCATAGTCATATGAAAATCCAAAACAGCTATATACATAAGGACCGCATTTTTTGTACAAAATGTTTCTTTCACTTGCACAATGCTTGTTAATACGGAAGAAAAAAACAATAATTTCCTTCCAAATAACGAATTAGCACTTATTCCTTTCCGCAGCTGTTCGACAGAGACAGAGGTCGCGAGGTGGTGAAACACATCCGCGATATTGTGTGACAATTAGCGGTATGAGACACAGCTGCTGGATCGGCCGCCAAGAACGCTGTCAATCTCATCCGTTACAAATAAAAATAATGCTGTACCAAATAATTGGTATAAACAATGGTTGTGTTATTGTTATAAATTTTTCTCTTTGATACGTATCAACTTGAATAAGTATTTTTTAAAAGGGTATTATTTAATATAATTAGTATTCACTAAATCAATATAATTATCTTATATGTAAAGCTTAAAGATTGAAAAAAAAACAGCTTTACACTGTTTCCCGCATAGCATAGTCCAAAAGAACTTATTGTCAAGACACTTCGTTCTTCGCTTTTCGCCCGAACTCGAAACACTGCATGTTACTGGAGCAACTTATCACTGTGTTTTGAGTGGAGAAATTAAAATAATACATAATCTTTTCCCCATGATAGAGCTAGGTAGAAAGTAAGAAAGTGTAGACTTGGAAAGCCCTAGTAACGGAGCATTAGTGCAAGCTTTTTTACTTTCTTAAAATTGAAAATGACTATGCAAAATTTTACAAATATGTAAGTGTTTATATATTTTATATGACAAAATAACAAACGTAATTTATGCCCTATTCTGGTCGGGTCTTTCTTTGATGGGTACATGGCACACTTAGCACAATTGGCCCGTCATTGCCCCTCGAAGCAAATATCACTATAACAATAGTTATTAATTAAAGCTTTAATAACTGCACGCGTTGTGGAAATGCTGTTCACCTTCCCACAGATTGAGAGTTACGAGCTCAAGATCAGACGTCTTATCTTAGGGATAAGAGAAGGTTTTCTTCTCGCCATTTTCAAAAATCCTAATAATTGCAAAGTTATTTTGCAATTTTCATCCTAAGCATAAACACCTGGTTATTGTCTATTATTTTAAAAGAAAAGTGCAAGTGAGTAGTTTCTTACGGCCTTAACCGAGGCCACGCTTGACCTGAATTCGCCACGCCGCGCCGCGTTGTACTCGCACTGAGAACAACACGGGTGACTCACTGTTTTTCAAATGTTCCTAGCCAGTTTATTATCCCAGTAAACTCGTAATCCATCTTGTAAATGTACGTACATATATTTATATAATATTATAGCAAAGCAGTAACGTTTGATAAATAGATTACAAAGATCGTAAGTAGGTATATGCCAGATGAATCAAATCCTTTTAAAAAAAGGATCTCGTATCTTTTCTTTATGGTTTTGTCTAATAAGTATTGATATGTATTGTGTTTTTATTTTTTATAAGCTTTTATTACTTATATACCAATTTGTACAGTGTACAATTTTATATATGTAGGTATATTTTAAAAAAGTTATTAAAGATAACTTATGATTCACAAAATTATCGATATTCTTGTATTTTCATTATATTTTTATAAAAGTACATTCAAGG
The DNA here is from genome assembly GCA_019049465.1 of Dryas iulia moderata. NCBI lineage: Eukaryota > Metazoa > Arthropoda > Insecta > Lepidoptera > Nymphalidae > Dryas > Dryas iulia. Next base: position 5,067,280 of record CM032416.1, on the reverse strand, counting down.
TTACAAGTTTATACATTAATGTTACTTTGTTTTTCTTCTAACACAATATTCAATTTTTAATTTATAATTTGGTTTAAAAGTATTATTTTTGAGATATAAATTACATATCATAGTATATTGATATGCTAATACAGGAAATACACTTATAGTAGTATAAAACTATAATATTTTTAAATTGTTATTTAAAAATATTATAGTTTTTTAAATATAAAATAAAAAAAATATTATAGTTTACATAAGGTAATAGAATATCACACTTAAAATGTATTAGTTACATTTAAAACGTGATAACATGACGCTTCAGAAACTGCAAGAAGCTTTGGAAGCTCATCGCTGACTATATTTGATCGATATTGGAACGTGGCGAGGATAAAGTGCAGCTTTGCACGTGATTTTACTTATCTCTCGGAGTACTTGAATTACGTATATATTATATACAATCAATTATATTTTTACTTTCATAATGACTAACGTGTGACTGTAAACCACTGGTTGTGGGTTCGATTCCCACTCGAGGAGTGGAAATGTTAATTATTTCCGTTTCCTTCGCTCTGGTATCAGAGTTAAAGGGCGGCGTTAAGTTCCGCCACTTAACACGCAACAAAAAAACGATACAAATAAATAAAAGTAGAATGTTTTTTTTTCTGTCTGTCACTTTGTTCCACTTAAACTATGGAATTGTTAAATTTCATAAGCCCAGCTACTTTATTTATGTAAAAAAAAATTGTCAATCACTTTGTAATAGAAGTACTTAATACTGTATCACTACTTGTGATAGAGTAAAAAAAACTTATAAAGTAGAATAGTTTTGGCTTTAAACACTTCTTGAGGCATCTCTTTGTTTTGAAATTTTTGCAACTTGGTAAGACCAGAGATATTCTAGCGAGTATGGGTCTATGTGTGGAAGTGTATCGCATCTAAATTGTTTCTAATTATGCTAAGTAAGAAAAAGTACGAAGCTGTCAAAAAGTTACATGGCACTATAGACTTACTGGAAGTAATAATGATTAGGTCCGCGAATATATTTTCATATTTATAACGTCAAGAATTAGGAAACTATTTAAAACCAGTATTCCAGCCTCCTGGAAACTGTTTCTATAAAAAGTTTATTTTTAAGGAAAATTAAGTTTTTTCATTACACGAGATATTAAAACAAAGAAGTTCTCTTTGAACTCGAGGCCAATGAACTGTGACTTAAGATGGTAATGTGTACAAACTTAGTAGGGACTATGACAGAAAGGGGACGAAGTGAACAGGGATCACAAACATCGCTACGATCCCAGGTAAGGTTTTTGACCGGACTTTTGACATCAGGGAGATTCCACAGAGGCGCCCGACAAATTAGGGTGCCCAGCTTAAGATGTCACAAAGGAATTTGGTAGGCATTTAGTGTATGACATACCTTGTAAGAAGCTTCCCAGCACCGCGTCCACGAGCCATGTCTCTTAAGTACTTACGTTATATATTGTATATTAAATCGTTTCCCCACTTTCATAAAAACAAATGGTTTCCTGCTGAATATCGAGGCAGATGCTTCATTAAGACATGTTTACATAAGATTAACACCGTGTTACACACCCGAATGGCGCCGATAAAGACTTTTCCGTATTCGGAATAATTGTAAACAATAATGAAAAAAATCCGTTACATTATATGATGCCAGCCGCGAAAAATCATAAAGTTATGTTTTCGTAATAACATGTCAGGTTTTTATGCCAAGTATACATAAAATACCTTTTTTTGTCATATTAAGCAATTCTACGAACAAAGCTGCTATTGGGGCACCGTTATCATGTATTTGATAAGATGATGTAGTTGTGGGTTCATATATTCTATTCTCAATGTATGTGATGTATTTTTGTACTGTACAATAGTATTTGGGTGCCAGTCGTGGCGTAGTGGCACAAGCGTGTCACTGTAAACGACTCGTTGCGGGTTCGATTGCCACTCGAGGAGTGGAAATATTTAATATTTCCATTTTCTTCGCTCTGGTGTCGAGGCAAAGCGCGGCGTTAAGTTCCGCCGCTTAACACGCAATTCCTCCGAATTCGGCACAAAGTGGAGAACGAAGTGTCTAAACACTAGGTTCCCTCTATCTGTCCTGCTGTGTGCGGGAAATAGCGTGAAACTAAAAAAAAACAAAAAAAAAACAGTATAACGGAGTGTAACGGAGTGTCTTAACACTAGGTTCCCTCTGCCTACCCTGCTGTGTACGGGATATAGCGTGAAGCTATTTTTTTTTTTACCTGTCAATAATATAAAAGTAAAATAAAAAATGATGACTATTTAATTTAATTAGTATTATATAAATCGTCACAACGTGTCCTTGGCTTAGTAAATTAAAAGAAAATATTAGAAAAAATAAGATTAAAGTATTAGTTAAATCGTATACTTGGAATAGCTATTAATCACCACAATGCGAGTGAATCACAGGGTTCAGAAGCAGTGGGCGACAAGTAATCTCGTTTATTTTTATAACTTGACTTGTGATACAATAAGAAATTATATTTAGAAAACTGGTTACGCTTCTCCTGTGTGTATTTATATATCATTCCTTTTTGGTATCACGCATCCTTTATATAATGTGACTGTCTCAAATTAATTATATAACCAGCGATTAACCAGTAGTTTAAATATATTATACCTCAGCACATGTACTGAAAACTAAATACAAAATGAAAAACCATATTTGAAAATGAACGAAATAAAACCGTGTCACTTTCTATTTACATATTATTTTGGGGAACCGTAATTCATACTTGCACAAATATAAAGAGTACGAAAAAAGTAAAATTCTCAGATAACTGCAAAATGTTAAAGCAGCTTCCTCTTCCAACTTCAGAGCCGGACAAAGACGTTGTGTGTAAACAACATTGAGAATTCCACAAATCATCGACTAAAACGTATTAAATTGGATTAAAACAATCCAAGATAATCATAATGTAATCTTATTACAATATTTATGAAATTTTAACGTTAACCCGTAACGTTTATGTCGATATGGTGTTTAATTTACTGAGAAATAGTGTAATTATTTAGCACAACTGTAAGTCGTTCTTTCATTACAGCGAGTTACAAATTTCTAAGAAGTTCTAATATATTTATTAATAAAACATTAAATGAATTTCAAGCAATACAGTACTACATATATATTTTTTTTAGCTTCACGCTGTATGCCGCACAGTAGGCAGAGGGAACCTAGTTTTAAGACACTCCGTTCCCCACTTTCCGCCGAATTCGGAGGCTTTGCGTGTTAAGTGGCGGAGTTTAACGCCGCGCTTTACCTCGATACCAGAGCGAAGAAAATAGAAATATTAAATATTTCCACTCCTGGAGTGGAAATCGAACCCACAACCAGTCGTTTACAGTCACACGCTCGTGCCACACATATGTAAATATTGTCCTAAATATGACGGAAATTACATTTCTCTATGTAAGCATATGCTAAGTATATTTAAAAGACAACTTTTTTCCTCCGATGTACCCATGAAATCAAAACATTTCATGTTGAGTGGCGAAACTTATCGTATCTTATTATATAAGTTACAAAAAGGCGCTTTATCGGAGATAGGAAAATAGGACACAGAAAAAATGAGGAAGGTGAAGAAATGAAAATAGTATCCCACAACAGTCCAACTGGGGCAAGACGGCCTCTTTAAACTTACTTGATACTTAATAAAATTAATTTGTCTTTGTGAAATTGTCAAATTGAAACGAAACAATGGTAATCTCCAACGACTTTCTCGTAAATGTCTATAGAAGCACTCTGAAAATCTTATATACGATATAATTAAATGTATTTAAAAAGTACTAAACGTTATTTCAAGTGGTTGATTGTAAAAATGTAAATAAACGTACATACCTGTATAATTAATGATTTTTATTGCAGCTTCATCCTGACCTGCTGTTAATCAGAGAGTGTCCAGATACTCCGTTCAAGGGAGACCAGAATGGAGAAATGAATATAATATAATGGTCACTGCCCCGAGTGAGAATCGAATCCACAAGCATTGTGTTTACAGTCATACTGCGCCAAATCGACTTGTAATTAATATGTTATTAATAATTATACATATAATAGACAAAGAAGCTTTCAAAGAAGATTTAAAACATATAAGTACTTGTGAAGATAAATTATCGGCACTTCTAATAATATTTGAAACAATGCGTGTTCATGAAAACATATCTTTACAATATGTTCCGCTCTAGTGAGTCAAGTGTTCTAAGAACGAGGAATATCATTTGTAAGAATCACGTAAAATGAATGTGTAATCCAATTGGCAATGGGACTTATTGTATTCGAGTATTGCACTTTTATACAGTAATCCAATTATATTACGATTGTCGGAAGTTTCTGAAGTTTCTTTGCAGATTATTTTTTTGGGAAAAACAAATACGTTTATTCTATTTTTACTTTATACTTTCTAGCGATCGTGGCGCAGTAGGACAGGATCTAAGAGTTAAAGCGATTATTTATCGATTCCATCCTCCTTTAGGGCAAAGTTTAGATATATTTAATTTAATTTATAAATATTTCCCCATTCTCTCTCTATCTCTCTCTCTCTGATCTTTATAAAATATGATATGTGGTAACGTAGAAAACTTCAACTCTTACTGACTCACTGCTATAAAAATCTAAAAGAAGTATGCTTTGAATCAAATTAAACTTACAACCTTACAAATGTCTTTAACAGAGTAAATTAACACACATACTATATGAAGACATATCAGTCACATTATTTAACAAATAAAATGTGTTTTATTCAAACGGATTACGAATTACATTATATTTACTCTATTCGTAGTTTAAGCAATAAATATGCACTAACGTTTTTTAAGATTCGACGTTTGATGTGTTTAACAATTTTATTGAGTAATAAACTGAAATTCCTCTGACTGGGAACTCATGACGGAAGTAATTTTATTTTTAGCCCGAATTAAATTATCATATAACTTTAAAGAATTTACGACTTATCCCAAAAATAAATAATGTAAGCAAATGTAACGCGTCTCCCGTATTTTTGCGCACTAGATAGTAAAAATATTTTGATAGATCGTTTTCATTCTCTTATTTCCGCCTATTTATGGACATGGCATACCAGAAGACGAAAATTAACGCTTACTATTTTTAACTCGAAGTAAATAGTTTAAATCTAAATTGTCCACTGAAATATCCATAACCAAATAGTTCAGTCGTGAACCCAACCGCGTCTCGAGGACAACTTATTGACTTTCGTTAAATAAACTTCATTAAAAGATATATCTATCCTACCATACTATTATACTATACCCGGTTATAACCTATCAATATATTTTTTCACTTAATCAGTTTTAAACATATTGTAGTTATTTTTTTTTTAATGATTATCTAAGTTTAGCTTCTCAGTGTACATACCATTTCGCATACACCGAAGCCCACACAAACCATTCGAAAACGTTTAATATTTACACAATGTGACTAGAATTTATTATTGTAACGAACCGATAAATGTTATGTTTAATAGATTATCTAATGAATCTACAGATTTATGGTATGCTAAATATAAAACAATGATGGTCTTATGTTAGAACAACTCAGAATGTTTCATGTGAATTGATAAATATTGTCTATTTACTTAAATAAATCAAAAATATATAAAGAAATATCAAATCATATAACATGTCGCCCTAAATTCGATTACAGCTCGAGTATCCGTACTGATATTATAAATAACATGTCTCTATATGTCTGTTACGTTGTCATGGCTAATCCACGCGCCCGATTTGGATAGAACTAGGAATGAAAATAGTTGAAGAACGAGGGTCAAACATAGCCAACTTTATTATATAAAGCAATCCCTAAAGATTTGAAGTAGGGCATAAAAGTTACGAAAAATCTATAATAAACCGCTTGACTAATTTTGATGAATTTCCTTTGGAAGATCGTCTGTGACGCAAGGTCAAACATAGACTACCTATTTTTAGTCCTAAACCACCATTAATTAATTTAATTTTTTACCCTTAAAGGGCTGATTTCCTACAAATTTTCATTTGTATGAAATATAAACCACAGGCAAGAGGGTAGCCTGTCGAAAATATATTTAGATAGTGTTGTTAATGGGGGGCAGGCGCAAATGGGCCGCTAGTTGTTATTTTTCCCCTTTTTATTTAAAGAACTTGAGACATTAAGTTCTGCTGCCTAAGTTAATAACAGTTACTTAAACAAAGGGAAAATGGATTACTTTTTACTGGCTACCAACATTTCTTAAATAATTATTAAGTTCACGCACGATGTTGAGTTCCGCAACTCAACATGCGTTGTCTTAATTAAAAGCAGAAAGTGGAGAACAAAAAGCAGAGAGGGACGACACTCCGTCTTGACGCTAGATTCTCTCATGTATCCTATTATGCGGAGTAAAGCACGGAGCTGAATACTTTCATAATAGAAGTTCCTAATGGATATATGTAACCATTACAATGTTGTGAGTACGAAAAATGTGACCGAAACACAAAAACACAATTAATGTCATAACAAGGTTAATTGGACGCCATGATCCTGGGGCTTAATAATAAATGACTAAATCTGGATATTCAGGATACAAGGGCACGCCTTATGGGACTTACATCTAAATTACATAACCATTCACTCGTATAATCATATTTATGTTTACCATAAGCTCAAGTATTAAATATATTTAATAAGCTATTGTTTGTTTATATTGGCGTAATTAATTTAATAAACAGCATTAATTAATTAATTGTAATATATGTTTTGGTTGTTAATTGAAGTCCCACGGAAGAAAGTGTTTCAAAACCTTTTCCTTATATGTACAATAATAAATACTTTTTGACAAAAAGTCGAAAACAAAGTGATATTATATCCATAACAAAAAAATTGCGGTAAAAGCAATTTGTACGTACGGAGTAATATGAAATTTTTCGTTGTTAAACTTTATACATATAAAGTATAAAAGTAACATAAAAAAATCAAAAAGAAATAAATTTTAAATAAATGAGATTAATAAAGTAAATAGTACACGTACTCCTGTCGTACCATTTTATTTAAAGTTACACATTTCCAAGGTAACTTGTATTTTACAACTGATCTCTAGTAGATCATTTTTTACTTTTCTTCCTTTTTTCAGCTTCAAGCTGTATCCCGCACGCAGCAGGGTAGGCAGAGGGAACCTTGTGTTAAGTCACTCCTTTCCTCACTTTCCGTCGAATTCGCAGGCATTGCGTGCTAAGTGGCGAAACGGAAATAGAAATATTAAATTATTTTTACTTATTTCTACTCCTCCGGTGGAATTGAACCTACAACCAGTCGTTTACAGTCACACGTCCGTTCAGACTAGCCCCAACTTTTCTTCATAAGAAGAAATAAAGAAACAATCCGACTGTAATCTCATATAACACAACATCATTGCGCAATTACTGAGAAAAAGTTATACCTGCAGAAAAATATGAAAATAAAGCTGAATTCTAAAACTTCTCGTCGTTTTAATGAAGTGGAAAAATTTGGGTGACATAATGAATTTGTCATTCGTATACTCGTACAAATTGTGTAATAAAATGGTTTGCTTGATATTAAAGTAAGCTCCAGCTTATTTAACTATTTATAAATAATTATTTACAAAGAAGTTTAATTTATAGTCTATATTTACAATCATAAATCAAGGTTGTGGCCACTGGTTGAGGCCATTGCAGTGCAGTGGACCTGCGTCTAATTACTAACGTCGTAGTGTTGGGTTCAATCCTCACACTCGTGGGAGGACGGGTTAAGAATACAATTCCTCCCCGCCGCTAGGTAGCGTCCCGTAAAAGGCGGGTAACCCAGTAGCTTGGTGGTAGGAGATTCGTTCTCCGACTGGCTCGCGACCACTATCATGTCAGAGACGAACCGCCAAATATCTTATGATGTGATCCGGTTCGATGGCATGTAAGCCAGCTCTCCCTATTCCCACCATTCCCATCCTTCCTCTCCCTTCTGTCCTACATTCCCAAGGCTGGCAACGCATCAACAACTTTATTGTTGTGGTTGTCTATGGGCGAAGGTAACCACTTAACACCAGGTGGGCCTTCAGCTCGTTTGCCTCCTTTACTCCATAAAAAAAAAAAAAAACACTTTAATGGCGGGTCCAAATTTGTACACAAAGAGGAAAAAGGAGTATTATTACGTTAGAATCTCTGTCCTCCCAGCTGTGCGGAATAAAGCGTCAGGTAACTGGTGTGTAGAAACATATCATGTTTATAATACATTTTCATTATTATTTTTTATATATTTTTCATTTCTATTTACAAGGCATGCCATGGAACGAAGTTGGTATCGCACACATTTTTTACAATGTTCATCTGTTTGTCTGTCCGTTTGTTCCGGCTAATACCTGGAACAGATATACTGACTTTAACTAGAAGATTTAAAACTACGCAGTATTTACTTAAGCTTAACTTTTTTGTTTAATTTAATGCGAATGAAGTCGCGAGCCCAGCTAGTTATGAGTAAAGAAATTAATAACTGATCAGTGTTTGACCTGACTGTTGCGTCGCAATTACAAATTGACATACTAAGGTTTTTTATATTATTTTTATTAACGCACGGTCGCATGTCCATAAAAATAATATCAGAACCTCGGTAAGCCATAAACAATAGCTTTATTAAGCCCTCGGTACCGACAGCTACGCGTAATGTTTCTACGACGTAGTATCTACGACGATAGTGCATTGTTTATTTTTGCAAATATAAACACATGTTCCTTTAACAGTTTCGCCCTTTTACCGGCATGGCAGGATAGTCAGAGAGTACCTAGTGTTAAGGCACTCCGTTCTCCTCTTTCCGCCGCCATTGTGTTTTGCGTGGCGGAATTTAACGCCGCGTTTTGTTACATTACATTTAACATATACAAGGTAATAAAATATTGTATATGACAATTTTTCCCAAAATATATTCAGTCAGTGACTTCTATATTTCATTTTTTGATGTACACACAATATATAACAATTAGTCGATATTTGAAGACAAATCTTTAAGTAACATTACATAAAGTTTATTGTAACTTACAATCGTAAACATAATCAATAACAGAAACGTATAATCCTCATGCTATATAATAAAAATAAATCCTACCATAATAAACAACGAAAAGTACATTACAAAACAAAACATGGCCCCGCCACGTGATTTCACAGATTGAATTCAATTTGAGAGAAGGTTCTGTTTTTCATACTGATTTTGACATGTGATCTCTGTAAACAATATAATATATAAATATCAAGAAATAATAGAAATCTAAATATATTCAAGGAGAATTTCGAATTTAGTCAGTTACGTTTTTAATTTATGATGCTAGAATTGTTAATAATATTTTAAATATTGTGTACAAATATTTAGCTTTGATTTTTCTTAAAAATTATGTCTTAATGAATATTCTCGAGTGGGAATCGAACCCACAACCAATCGTTTAGAGTCACACGCTTGTGCCACTAGGCCACGACTGGCCACAATTTAATTAATATTTATTTTTTACACTTTAATTTTATCTCTTTGAATTTAAATGTCATCTTTTAAGGTTATTCAACAATTTTAATTTCATGTTAAAGACATATTGCTGAGAAAAGTTTATTATTCAATTCAAAAATACTTTTATACTGATGTAAATGTAATAGTTACGAATAGAAGTAAATGCTATTAATTCTCACCCGGTATGCTAACCATAGTGAACTTCTTGCAATATTAAGTATGTAAATAAGTATTGAGTTTTTCGCTGACACTTTTCAGCAGATCTGCTTACTAAAGCGGCAGTAGCTTCGTCTATGACTGAAGAGAAGTGCTTCAAAAGTGCTTCAAAAGCGCTTGCTGATTTTGGTTTTAATTTTGATTGAATAAGAGAAATTTGTAAATCTATAAAACATGAATTTAAATCTCAAAAATTATCTATATAGCCGGAGGTTAAGTGATCGGTATAAATTAATGCAATAAATAGTATTTAATTTATATTAAGTCCTTGTGGCGTACACAAAAACATTTATCGATCAACAGCACAACGCCAATAATAATAATAATCATCATAAAAGATGTGCATTACATTTGGAGATCGACAATTCTGCTTCAAGTGTGAAAGTTATCCTTGGACCGATTTCTGTTCTAAAATTTCATTCAATTGTTTAACCATATTGTTATTATCATTATTTTTGTTAAATTCTTAAACTATCTTACAGTATGGTCATTATAATTAAAAAAAAACTAAAAGTATTCTTTGTATATACTAAACCACTCAAGATTGTATGTAATATTCCTAACCATAAATGGTTATGCTAAAATTGAGGGCAGATTTCAGAAAGCCGGTCATTAGACACTGAAAAAATTTGGTCAGTTGAGTCTCGATGCACGGAGATCAACGCTCCCATTGTGTCGAGGAAGGTAGTGACAGAGAAAATTAGGCTCCAGATTCCTTCGGTATTTTTATGTATTAAAATCATTCGGAAAGCGGGCAGCTGTAGCTAGCTACGATAGGTACGAGTATATATATCACGCTGAGAGTGCGCGCCGCCCAGTCGCTTGCAAGCTCTGTCTCTATACGCACGTAGAACTTTGTGCGCAGTGGATTCTAAAAACACTCTTATCAATATTGTAATATTTTATTGATTTGTATTACTGTTGGTTTTATGTTTACATTTTAAACAGTGAATTATAAACTTTTGTGTTTTGTGTTAGACTGTAGACGTACAAGTGGTTTACCGGCACATTACTGACCTGAAACTGAAAGCTCCATTCGGCCCTTTTCATAGATTATTAGGTGAGTGTATTCGATTTTTATAAAAGCTCTAAAAATAGACGTTCCTTATGGTGCATTGCTTTTATACATTATAAAAGCTTTATAAACTATAAAATAATGTTTTTATTCATTGTGTAATATTATTCTATACTATTTTCAAGAGCAAATTATCAAAGCTTTTGTTAACCAGCTACTCTAATGAGTATAGCTATAATGTAACTGATTTACAGTTTTTACTAAAATTATTTACATAATCTAAATGTATGTAAGCTATGCAAGTGTGTATATCTGATTCCAATAATATTATGTACATATGTATGTAAAGATCTTTGTTAGAATGTAATTTCAAGTATAATATTATTGATATATTTTCTAACTATTTTAAGAACTAATACAATTTGCTCATTTGATTGATTTATTTTATAACACTCACGATTTGACGGACACTCGAAAGAACATCCTTTTTTTACAATTATCAGCTTTCAGCCCACCGATTCTTTGAATAAAGTATGAAAGATTGGATTTATTGATTCAATCTTTCCTTTATTCATAGATAATTTACTTTATTCATAGATAAATTATCGGCCATGGAATTCAGCATCCTAGCTGAAATATATAAGAATGATATGTACCTACCTCAATATCATTAAATATGGTCTTTTGTGAAATAAAATACTATTTCGTCCTAAATCCATTAAGCTAATTATTATTAAATCATAAACATTTTTTTTTACTACTGACAAATAAGCTTTTATACTGCTTTGAAAAGCAGTTAAAAAAAAGAAAAAAAAACATAAAGAAAGATACTATTTTCCAACAACAATACATAAATTGTTGTTGTTATCACTATCTATCGGTAACCTCATATCGCAAATGAATATGAATGTAAATTTTCCATACGATCTCAATTTCCATTAAAATATGTTAGAAGTGTTTTTCCATCATCGCTAATTGCTTACAAATTATGTTACGCATACAAAATGCGTTAATTTAATTTTAAGTGAACTAATGTTAATTGAAATGTCAAGATTTATTATAAGGATATCCAATTTGACTATGAATTAAAGTATAACATTATTATTATTTTTTTTAATTTTATTTTTTTAGCTTCACGCTGTATCCCGCACACAGCAGGGTAGGCAGAGGGAACCTAGTGTTAAGACACTCCGTTCCCCACTTTCCGCCTAACTCGGAGGCATTGCGTGTTAAGTGGCGGAACTTAACGCCGCGCTTTACCTCGGCACCAGAGCGAAGAAAATGGAAATATTAAATATTTTCACTCCTCGAGTGGGAATCGAACCCACAATCAGTCGTTTACAGTCACACGCTTGTGCCACTGGGCCACGACTGGCCACGTATAACATATATAATAACTTAATTAATGTAACCAATATATGAATTTAAATGTAGGTTTTTTACATTCTTGTTGTATTAGACAAAGTAAGAGTATTTGTTAAAATTATTTATACTAATATTATAAACGTATGTATGCATAAAATAGGTAACCTTCATAAATATCAAACTGATTTCAAGAATTCTTTCACCGTTAAAAATCTACATTATTATCGATGCTGTAGGCTTATATATTTTTTTAAATTATTATTACGTCAGCCAGATCAATTAAAATTCTTCAAATATTGCGGGAAATAAGCGCTATTGATAATCTTTTAGTGTGTATTCGTATAATTCTATTAAATACATAATTCGATAAAATTTATGCAGTTTGCAATTTAAGCGAGATAGCGGGCTAAATAATATACGAAATTGCTATAGCCCTGTAATTTACGCTGGTGAAAACGCGGACAGGTCGCTGCTTGCTAATGAAACAAAAGATTGAATGAGGTTAACTAATAAATAATACTATCGAGAGAGATTGGTCGTAGGTTCTACTCCCGCTCAGTGAATTATTATATTATAATTACTCTCATTTTTCCGTTCGGGCTCTTAAGCCAAGATACGGCATTAAGTTCAGCCACTCATTAATGTTTCAATTTCCGACAGAAATCGGGCAACACAGTGTCGTGACACTAAGTGTCTCTTAAACAATAATACTATTTCTTATCTTTACTGAATATATGCAATGTTTTTCATTTTCTTTTCTGAATTAAAATTCATAAAGAAAATTCAGAAGACAAAGAAAATTTAATCTATGAAGATAATGTATTCTTTCTAGTCACTTGAAACTCCCTTGGTTACTATTTCAAGGTATGCTTACGATAGTTACTGGTAAAACGAAATAATATAAATATCTACATACTGGAGTTCTGCCACGACACTCACAATAATATTTAAAAAAATAAAGAACTTGTTGGAATGTGTGTGCATCTAAATAATTTAGACGTTCCCCATGATTTACCTTATTATTGAAGTAAATCATAATTCAAAACCAAATTACTCAAAATGAATCTTTTGCCATTGAATACATGTAATTTAGATAGCAAAATGTTCTTTTATCGCAAAACTAAATAAATCACTCGTAGACAGAATCGTAAACACATTTCAAGACCATTGCACTTGACTTTATATTACTATTTTAGATTTTAGTGAAATGACGCTCAACACGACGTCAAAATCTGGAATCGATTTGCATTTACGTAACATTGCTATATATTCGCACTATGTATATTTGCAATACTAACATAGTATCGTATATGTATTTGTATAAGTATAACGCAGTATTAACCGTGTTTTTATATAGATCTATAATAACGAATATGTAATACTATGAAATGAAAACATTGAAAATCCAAATACAATAAAAATATTTTTTATTACAAGCTTATTTCACAGTACGAGAAACTAGGTTAGCAAATCATAAGATGTAAACAGCTATTCTACTCGAAATACTAAAACACAAAAGCGATATCTTCAAGGTCCTTACATATTTTATTATTTTCAATATAGGTACGTAACGTGTAGGCATTTTGTTACATATTGATATAGTATACGAAATTAATTTATGAATTTAGTACTTTTTCTTAGGAACATGGAATAAATTGTGTTGAAGGTTAACGTTTCGAAACTTTCCCATCTGTAAGTTAGATTAGAAATAGCCTAAAATACACACGTGGTATTCGTTCATGCTCCGACTGTTTATTATTACGTTAAAGTGTAATAAGCGTTGATGTATTTAATCAATACTAGCAGATCCTATTGAAAATATTGTTTTACATTTTTTAACGTCGGCATGACCGATAAAATGTTGTTTTGAACGAAAAATCGTGATGCAAACATGTTATTGTATAGCTGAAGTAGTTAGTGTATTTTAAATGTCTCCATGCACTAACTAGATATTAGAACATTTTTTAAACATGGTAAAAATACAGCTTCGTTTATCGGTTATTGATCTGTACCATTGCCTGAAAGATTAGATCAAAACATTAATCAATTTCTTTTCATAGAAATAAGTGTAAATATGCAGATGATATCGTAGAAAGCATCATAGTTACACTTCTCACTATACGCCATATGCCATATTGCCAGGTGCTCTACCACTACGGATTTCTGTAGCTTTGCATTTATATAGGAGCTATACAGGAGCCCTTTGTTAAATCCTCATGTTTAATAATAGACCTTCCAGGTTCTAATTTTTAATTAATTTATCTTTCTGAAATAGTTCTTCTTCTTTCTTGGCGTTTATTTGTTATTTCATTAACTTGTCATTTTTTTATTAATTATTAAGTATTTCTTTATTAATTATTCATCCTCTTAACGGACTTAAACCATCTGAACGCGTTCTACTTTATTCTATATAGACTAAAGTGGCTTAATCTGTATAGAATATTAAAATATTTACTGTCTATTTATATATATTTTTATAAATCATCTTTATGTCCGTTTTGTAGCAACCAAAAAATTGTCTTGTCTTTGTCTATGTTGTTAAAATTGCAAAATAATTAGGCCGCCCATCGTGGTGCATCGTATCATCTGACTGTACTGATACGTGATAGTTGTGGCTTCTATTCCCACTCAGAAGAATATATATTATTTTTTTTTTTTTTTAGCTTCACGCTGTATCCCGCACACAGCAGGGTAGGCAGAGGGAACCTAGTGTCAAGACACTCCGTTCCCCACTTTCCGCCGAATTCGGAGGCTTGCGTGTTAAGTGGCGGAACTTAACGCCGCGCTTTGCCTCGACACCAGAGCGAAGAAAATGGAAATATAATTTCCACTCCTCGAGTGGGAATCGAACCCACAACCAGTCGTACACGCTTGTGCCACTGCGTCACGACTGGCCACAAATATATTATAATATATATATATATATATATATATATATATATATATATATATATATATATATATATATATATATATATATATATATATATATATATATATATATATATATATATATATATATATTTAAATTATTTATATTTCTCTGTTGTAGTTGCAAGACAAAGAGTGTGAATATGGAGCATAAAAGTAATAAAGGTTTTTTTTTCTAGAAAACGTGTCAAATATTCATATATTACGTGTATGAATTTAATATTTTTATAATTTAAAGAACTGATACCTGCATGTATGTATATGATGACAATGAGAGAGGCAACGTTAATTAAATTGGAACTGTATTTTTAGTTATTTACCTCGCTAATTAATAGCAATAAGGTAAACAGCTGAACATATAATATGAACAAAAATAATATACAAAATCTACAAAATGAACACCTTAATTTTGTGAAATCACATTTCATTTATGCAAATCATTATTTGAAACTATATAAATATGTTCGTATATACAAATATTCATTAGCCTAATTTTAATGTTTATCTCCTGTCAGAAACATTGTGCAATATTCGTAACTGTTCTATCTTATTGTTAGTCAAATAACTAGGTCAAGTTTACCACGAAACACCATCGCTCACTGTTATATGTGCGGCTTATATGTATTAGAAAAATATTTTTCAAGTTCAACTAGCCCTTTTGATCTCTTTAATATAAATTGTTTACATTTCCTCTCCTAAATTCAGACCTTCATATACTCGTAACGTAAAATTTTACGTAAGATTCCCGTTTTACGTTTCATTGAAGGAAAAATGTAAACTCTATATAAATAAACAAATACGCAGTAAGTAATGTATATTGATTACCTTCAAATAGTTTAGAAGGGTCAAGTAACTATTTTTAGATATACCGTTTTATAGTAAACCTTCGGTATAATAAATATATTTAAAATTCTTTACCTATAGAATAAGGACAAATAAAATAGATGGTTTTGCGGAACAGTTAACTGAATAATTAATATCTAGTAGTTGAACTTAATACTATGTTGACACGTTTTAACAATCAATCGATGTAAGAAAATCTAAAACCCAATTTTTCATCTGCACATGTGTCCGAATATAATGACCACAGTTTTATAATACATAGGGCGTATTTTTTCTAAATTATGATGCACTACAAATATGTTAAATCTGTTAATATTCCGCGTGTCAACGCGTCAAAAAGCCCATAATCACATTCAATATTCCTTCTGTTCAATATAAAAGCAAATACAAAGAGGAGCCATACTGTCAATGCTATCATAAATAGTTGTCCAGATATCCGTCTTGCTGAGTATATGTTCAGGAGGCGTTCACCTCGTGCACTAAATATAATTCGATCCACATACCTCTTGTTAATCCCGCAGTCTTTGATACTATTGATGCGGCTTGGTTATAAATTTCATCAATTACCTTTATCATAGGTATGACAAAAGATTTTTTACGTGTTATCCCACGTAGCTGTGTCAGAGTATCAGAACACTCCACTTTCCGTCCGAAATCGATACGTATGACGATGATGTTAGAAGATTGTTAGGAAATATCAGTAACGAAAATTCTACAACAAAATTAGAATTTTACGATGAATAAAATTCGTGTTTAACTTTAAACAATATAAGAGCTTACGCCAGCTAATTCGCCGGGAAACGTTGCCGAAATAAAAAAGATGTAAACACTTCTCATTCATGCTATTGGTGCGCAATAAATCTAAGGTTAATAGGTGGCACAAATCTAAATCCATAAGTAGTTAGTACGTAAATTTATGGCCCTTCTAAATGTTTCAATAAATATAAAAGCTCTTTTGTGTTGAACATTAAGCAGAAAACTACTTGTTATTAATTTCTTAAATAAAAAAATGTGCTTTACGCTTTATTTCTAGTAGAGTAGTCAGATAGAACCTTGTATCAAGATACTCTGTTCTCCGCCTCTTCCATTTACAAAAAGATATATTTTTATTATATTTTTGTAAGTACATATTGATAAGTAAGTAGTTTTTAAAGTAAAAAAATATATAATCACATCATACATGTTACTGTGAACTTACTCCACTTTTGTTCAGTAGGTTTACAACTTTCATTGTTATCTTTCCGAGAAAATTATGAGTTTTCATAAAAATCATAAATGCAGCTTTCATGTGTTCAGCCACAAAGAGGCGTAAGCATAATAGTGTATTCTTTTATCGAAATAACTAAATGCTTATATAAAAAAAATCAGATTACAATCACATACGTCATAAGAATTAATGTGTCGTAGGTTACTTTCTATGTTACAATTTCCAATTTAACCTTGAGGACTGAAAGCTTGAGAATTATAAGGAAGGCTCCTCTGAAGGTCCTAACCTTCGTAGTAAAGTATTAGATTATGGTATTTTGATAAAATCGGCAAGTCAACACGAATTTGATATCGATATTGTTTAGGATCAAGGTTGTGTAAATTTTTGTTTTCCTTTGTTTGTTATACTTATAATTTTCCTTGCTTCAGTTGCGGTTAATATGAAATATATATTGTTGATATTTTTAGACATTTAAAAAAAAACTGCCTCAAGCTGTTTTCAGAAAGTCAGAGAGAGTCTAGTGTCAAGACACTTAGTTCCCCTTCTTTCGGTCAGAAACTGAAATATTGCGTGTTGAATTGCGAAGATCCACACCGTGAAAGAACATTTTAAATAAATTAAAATAAACATATGCAATATGACCATATAATTTAGATAAATTTAAGACTTTATATGCATATAAATATATATCTAGATATGTATACATTAAATCTACTTAACAACTTTGCAAGTATATAACTACGAATATAAATTTTAAAGGAAGACTGACGCAAACACAAGATGCATCCTAAGACGGGAACTTATTTCAATTTGCATCTTGTTAATGGTATTTACAAGTTGAGAGTTTGCACTAGGTGGGTAGATGTTCCGCAGCTATCTCCGAACGCTTAGCAATTTCACCCACGTACTGCGCAATGCGCCTTTATACACCAGATGTAATCCATTTTGAGGTGCTAAATAGACCTTTATTAAAAATTCAGCCACCCACCAGTGTGACCTTTTATTTGATTACATATTTGAGATGCTTTCACAAATAATCGCCTACTATTTAAGTTTATTACCTAATGTTATTATTCTGAACGGTTGAAGGCATGGCTTAGCGGTCAGGGCGTTAATTAATTCCAAAAGGCGGTGGTTTCTATCTCCAAGTTTTCATATATTTTTAAAAATATTGTACTGATGATGTGGATTGCATTATGGCACAATAGGGCAGAGTCTGACTATAAACCATACTGGTAGTGGATTCAATTTCCACTCGGAGGAACGATTGTTTAAATTATTTTCATTATTCAGATAGGGCAAGGCATACAGCAAAGACTGGCCACTCATCACGAATCATGTCTCGAATTTAGGCAGAGAGTGGAAAACGGAGTGTCTTGACACTAGGTTCCTACTGCCTAACCTTTATAATAACATATATTTTCCGCAAGATATTATTTCTTTATCTTTTTTATAACGAATTTTCAAAGTTACATTGTAAAACATGTTTAGTTATTTAAAGTTACTTTACGATTGAGAGTAGAATACATGACCTGCTTCCTCTTATATTCACGATGAAAAACAATGGTACTAATATTATAGAGTCCATTATTGAGGCTTATGTAGGTTTCACGTGTTAAGCTAGCTGTATCCATTGTACTCGAGTATGCCACGAGTTTATTATTTACTTTATGCTAGAACTTTACTAGCAATTTCTAAACACGTTCTACTTGTTTTGATCACGCGGTCTGAGTATTCAAACTTAATAAATAATAATCTTAGAACAATTTTTATATAAATGGAATAATGTACTATTAATAATATATAGGTACTTTAAATTTTTGAGATTAATCTAAATAAAACCATTTTAGCCTTCGTATGGCAGTGGGACAGAGTGCGACTGTAGCTTCAATTAATTTCATGCTTACTCGGAAAATCTGGTAAGATGAATAGCGGCGTTGAGTTTCGCTACGCACCATGCAATGTCGGATTATGGTGGAAAGGAATGTCTTGACATGAGGTTCTGACTAACCTGCTTTGCGGAAACAAGCGTGAAGCTCTAAAACAATATTACCCTATACTCTATTTTCTACTTATTTAAGCGTGACACATCTCAACAATGCCAACACGTTCGTTGACGACACGCAGCGCCTTATTTCGTCTGACCAAACCGGGAAAGCTTCTATATATAAAATGTGCATACCGTCCAGTAGATTTCCACGACCATCGTACAGTCAGATAAATTCCAAGTGCGCCACAAACACATCTATTTCTATATAAATATTTAAAAAGAAGAAAAATATCAACACTACATGTGTGCATTTTCGACGTTTTTATGTAATATACAGCTGCGTCAAAAACAAAATTTGGCAGCATCCTGCCTTTTTTTAGCACCATCAACATAATATATTATAGGTTGGCGCCAAATATAAATAAAACTTGACATCCGTCGCGACAAACACTACCGGAGTGTCCACTGTAGTGCATCAAACTCAGTTCAATGTGCAAATAACTTTTATTTTTACTTGAAAATGCGTCTTAAATAAAAAAATCGCGTCGGTAAGAGGTAAGATTTAAGGGACTGTTTTTGTTAACAACAAATAATTTATATAACGGAAATGCGTAGGCAGAGAATGATTTTTTATATTCAGAAAACTTCCATATTCAGTAGCAGAGTACACAGGAAAAGCTGAGTGATGCGTCACTACTTAATATTAAACAAACCGAATTTAATTTTAAAAGTGTGTTTCTAATTTTGGTATATAAGCAATAATTTAGTATAGGTAGAATTCCTAAAGTAAAATGTTTACATGTTAGACTAATGGTGATACTTTAAGTTAGGTTAGGTTAGTATACCAATCTATCGGCGTGAAATCATGAGCGTGGGTGGTGTACATATTGAAGTAGCGAAAATTCCTTCATTTTAACGTTAGTTTATGCGTAGTCAATTTTAAGTGGGTCACTTGTCACAATAAAATCAGAAAACAATCTTTTCAAATTAAAATGTCTACATCAAATATCTGTCATTAGTACAATTTTTTTCTTCTTAATAAAAAAAAATCAAACGAATTCCGTGTGATATTTCAACAAAAGTATTTAGGGTAATAAAAGTGGTAATAAAATTCACGTAAAAGTTCTAGATTTAAAGTCGACATAAAACACTAGTTTAATTGCGGTGTCGAGTGATTGTTTCGTACTCCTAATAAACCGCTAAAGCTCTGCAAAATTACGTTGAGTTATTGATGATATATTACGAAAATGAAACATCAACGTTTTGAAGTACTAAAAATATTATTTATTTGCAAGTTTAACAAACTACTTGAAAAATTATGTATTTTTGCCAAAGGTTAACTGCTGTTATAAGCACCTAAAGAACAAATATATTGTTTTGATTTATTTTAAAAGACACATAAAATATAAAAATCAAATGAATAATGTATGTTTCAAATATAACTTGGAAGGACATTTTTTTATATTATCTCGGATTTTGAACTCGGGTGGAAAACAAGGAGGGGAGTTTACAAATAGGTTTTTGGGGATACAATTTCATTTACATTAACTAAAGGAAATATAATTTAGTGAATATGTAGATAAAGATTAAATAAAAATATGATCTCAAAATTTGTAATACATATTTTATTTATGGGTATATATTATAAACAAAATTCAAGATCGCCTTCATTACACTCCTATTGTCATTTACACGCTCTTCTAGGGTTATTCAACCAATCAGTAGGCAAATACTGACGTAAAGAAACTATTAATACCACCCATGCCTCATTTCCACTGGTGTTTTTGTTGTTAGATTTCTGAAATAATCACTCTTACGATATTTCCGTTTGTGTTTATTTACTAGAATCATTTACAATATAATATTTGCATAAACTAGCAAATTGTACATAGTATTAAGCTTTTTATTATACCAATATTGAAAAGATTCAATAACATGAATAATTTATAAAATAAGAGTATGACATTACACTAAACGCATACCTGAATTAAATTAATTTAAATAATAACATTACGATACAAAATATCGCTGTTCTGACGTTTCAAAATGAATGGTTACATAAGAATTTAGTTAGACATCATCACGATAGTATGCGGTACTAATGAATGAACGTACAAAATCCAGTAAACGCCTCCGAACTTTTCGTGTGAGTCCTCATGTTTTACTTGGAAAAGATTCAAAACAACATTTTTTTGTTAGTGCGACGACATATTTTCTTTAAATAACAAAAGTGACAAAGTACATAGTACATAAGGAAGAATTTGATACTTAAATTTATTTATATAATCTAACATTAGGCAAAACGCAGCGTTAGGTACCGACATCCAACAGACAGTCTTGATTTATGGCTGAAAGCGGAGAACGGAGTGCCTCGACAAGGTTCTCTTTGGCAGCTCTGCTAAAAAAATAATACATACTTTTTAATCAACGTAGCTGCGACACAGCATAATACTAACGACAACGTTGTCAATATTTACTTTACTTTTTTGTTACAATGATGTTAAAATTATGTATTGCAGCTTAAAATGAGTAAATTATTAATATTACCTATTCTCCTACGTTATATCAGTTTATAAACAATAATAAATCTTTATTTTGTTTCAGATACTTACGCAATCATGAGGGACGAACGCGCCAGTCCCCCGCGTGTGCGCATCGCCGTCATTGGTAGCTCCCGCGTTGGCAAGTCCGGTAAGCCGAAACTATAAACTATTTATTTTTTGTTTTAACATTCTTGAATAAACATTGCTTTAACTATTAATGACTTCCCAAATTAAACAATTTATTTTTATATAATCCTTATTATGTGTTATCAAACGATAATAAATGAGATGTTCAATTTATCTTCTATAACACTCACCAAAATCTTTTTCGTTTTTAATGTAATAATAAATTTTTTACGCAACTGTTTTTTTTTATAATGTTTTAACCCAGATACATAAATCATGTATCGTATGTTTAATATTAATAGACTAACAATATTTTTATACTGCATGTACTTTCTCAAGTTTGAGAAATACGAAACTATGCAATATTTACTCTACATTTGCTGACACCATAAAGGATACCGCGACATTTTAATGTTCGTGTTGATGTGACCTCGTTTTATTAATGAAATAACACCTCATTTAACACACAAGCTTTTAAAAATTTTGCAAATAGGTTTTATATAATGACAACTAGTCTGTCAACACAGATAAAAATTTAAAGGAAATATATAAACTGTATAATTTTATTGAGCAATTAATAACATTTTGTAGTACATAAAAAGCGAGGCAGATGTCAATGGCTAAGTGATATAAATGTTAGTGGAGTTTTGCTCCACTAATATTAAGATATTTTTTTGAGTTTGTATTTTTTGGGCATTATTCTTAGCGTTTTATGTCTGTGACATTTCTGTATTTAAATGTAAATGTTTTTTTTTATATATGTGAATTTATTAAAAAAAAAAAAAAAAAAATAGCTTCACGCTATATCCCGCACACAGCAGGGTAGGCAGAGGGAACCTAGTGTTAAGACACTCCGTTCCCCACTTTCCGCCGAATTCGGAGGCTTGCGTGTTAAGTGGCGGAACTTAACGCCGCGCTCTACCTCGACACCAGAGCGAAGAAAATGGAAATATAATTTCCACTCCTCGAGTGGGAATCGAACCCACAACCAGTCGTTTACAGTCACACTCTTGTGCCACTGGGCCACGACTGGCCAATGACTGGACAATTTATATAATAATTAAAATAAATAAATAGTTTATTTAATAATTATAATAAATATACATTAGACAGTAAATTAACATTAAGATGCAAAAATATGTAAACGATTATCCTATATAAAAATTCGATTGCATTCTTTGTCTTAACACTTATTCAATAACTCATCAACAGCTGATATGCAGCCCTAAATACTTAATTTAATGAAACAATAAATCAAAATTAACTTCTTTAATTGAATATTTATATTAAATTATTTGATTATTTTTAAGATAAATAATACAAACACAGTAAAAATTATCTTTAAACTTTTGTTGCAGCTCTTATTGTTCGTTATCTTACAAGAAGATACATTGGAGAATACCATTCAAATACTGGTTAGTATTATATTTTTTTCACATATTAGGTATGACCATTCATTCAATATATTTGCCATATTAGACCATAACCAAATATTATATATTACAGATCTCCTGTACAGACAAACAGTGCCAATAAACGGAACCCCAGTGGAACTAGAAGTTATCGATGTGTCTGGCTCGAACACTGACAAATTCCCGACAGAACAGGTAATTGGATAAAATACTATTCGTGGTTAAAGTGGATTCCCCTTTCCTACGCCGTATATTCCACGTGTAGAGTTAATAGAGTATTGAACTATCATCATAGCGGGCACTCTGGTGCAGTAGGAGTGTGCCTGACTAAAAATTCAAAGATTATGGGTTCGATTCACATTCATAATAAACTCGGACTCGGGTAGCATTGTCATTGTGTCACTAACGCAATGCAAAAATGTATGAAAGTAGAGAACGGAGTGTCTTGACTCTAGGTTCTCCCAAAGTTACTTCCATCATAATATATACGAAAGATATATACGAAAAAGTAGATGGACCTGACACATTCCTCACTGTCAATGATACTCACCTTCACACAAACCTAACATTGGACGACCTTTGGCACCCCTTTGCTACACATAGTAAATCACAAAAAGATTAAGGATATTTTCGTTTTATTGTGAAACAACAACAAAATCTTTCGAGGTCACTTGTTATAGTCCCGCAGTAACGTCGTCTGTGTTATGAGCCGAATTAACGACATCTAGGTATATTTTTATTTCCCTGTATTTTACTACGGCTCTAATTCAAAGCTTCCGTATATTTGTGCCACAGTTTGATCCATCAAGATTTCTATTTCTTCGATGATAGAAACCATCTGCTGTACCTACTTATCTGTTCGCATACCAATTTAGAGGAAATTGAAATATTATGGTCAACAAAGTCATAGATTACTTCAGCCTGAACCCGTTTACTGTACCGGCAAGTGGGTTAATCGTCACAAATATAATACGAATGGCTGAGGAGTGAAGTCGTTCCAGTGACCCGTACAACGCGTTCCGTATGAGTCACTTTGTTTACAGTTGAATGCTAAATTAATAATTTCTCTTACCTGAGTCGGCGTTTGTATATTTCGTTTGCGTTTCAATTGCATTTTCATAATGAAAGGCTTACTTTAAAAATAACTTGAAAGTATATTATATTTAATTCAAATTATAATATTGCCCTTATTTATAGAATTGATCAAAACAACAGGCATAGCTTAGTGTATCTAAATTCTATATTTTGTAATTATGTTAAATCACTATGTAGTTAACAAAGAGGCGTCTAGCGTTAATCGTTAGAATTATATCATAATATATTCAAGGTCGTTATTGTATGGAAAGGATTAAATATTGCTTAATAATAATTAATTAGCATATTTCATACTTCACTAATACCCAGGGCTATGTAACAATAGTTTATACTATTTTTAGTATTGTGTTTTGGCAATAAATCCTTCATAGCCACAAGTTATTAATCAAATATTCATGCTTAAGTTTTTGCAATTTGCAATCGCATTTAGCACTTAAAAATCCTAAATATGTATTATGGTACTATCTGTAGAAGCAAATAGTACCATAATAGATATTTAGGATTTTTAAGATCAAATGAATAAAAAACCCAAGGGCTATAGGGGCCAGTCGTAGGCCAGAGGCACAAAGTGTAACTATAAATCGACTGGTCTTGGGTTCGATTTCCACTCGAGGAGTGGAGATATTTAATATTTCCACTTAACACGCAATGCCTTCGTATTCGGCGGAAAGTGGGGAACGGGCCCTCTGCCTACCCTGCTGTGTGCAGGATACAGCGTGAGGCTAAAAAAAATCCAGTGAAACATAGTGTATTCTTTATACCCGGTTAACGGTAAATTCTAATAACTCCTATGTTCTATAAAAAATCTACTAGCTTTGAAAATATTTTGAGCTTTTTCATACTAAATTGAAAGATCGATTTATCATTGCATCGTTTTATTTTAATCTGAGTCGACTGTAACATCGAAACAGACAGTGCTCTAGTTTAGTTGACCTAATTAATATGGAGTGTACTTGTTATAGAAATAATACTATTTATTATAACATTAGGTACGTATCAGGTTAACCTGAACATGTTTTCATAATCATAAATTCCCTTT
Source organism: Dryas iulia moderata (assembly GCA_019049465.1). NCBI lineage: Eukaryota > Metazoa > Arthropoda > Insecta > Lepidoptera > Nymphalidae > Dryas > Dryas iulia. The sequence continues at coordinate 5,042,002 of CM032416.1, read as the reverse complement.
CAAAAACCACGTACATATATTTATAGAGTATTTTACGCTTATCTGTACGTAAATCTAATAAAACTGATCGCTGCCTGTGTAAGGTATATAAAAAAAATATATATTTATCGATGTGGTAGAACCTAAAACAATAATTTTTAAATTGATTTTTAGTAATCTTTCAGTCTTGACGGTTGTATTTTGGTAATCTTCCCTTTAGCACTTAATGTTGACATTATTTTAAAATTAAAAATAAAAAATACAACAATTTTAATTTTGTTCAACAAAATTGTTATGAAATTACTATCTTGAAAGCAGGTGAAGCCATGAACAGACCGCTTGTTACCTATAAAAATGAAATATTAAAATATTTTTCTTTTGTTTTAGATTCAATGGGCAGATGCCTGTCTCCTCGTGTACTCAGTCACTGACAGGAGTAGTTTTGAATATGCTACAGAGATTTTAAATACATTGAAAAGGACACCCACGCACAGTAGTCCAGCGCATGCACCAACGGGAGCGTCATCAGGGATGCCTCTCGCATTACTAGGAAACAAGATCGACTTGGACCATTTAAGACAAGTAAGTAGAAGATACTTTTGTTTTATTTATATATTTTTCGATTTTCCTACACTTTTTTTTCTTTTAGCTTCACGCTGTATCCCGCACACAGTAGGGTAGGCGGAGGGAACCTAGTATTAAGACACTCCGTTCCCCTATCGTATTTCATTATTGAGAATTCGTTATTGGTATCAAATACACATAGGTAATATTGCAAAGTAGGTGTAAACTAGAGAATAGTCACCCCACGAGTTCCCATTTGTATAAAACTTAAATATTTTTGCTAAATATAGAAAAATATTATAGAAACTACTCTTAGCAACAAGTAAAATATTATATCACGGAAACCTCCCAAATTGCTCTAGCGTAGAACAGTGATTAACGAGCGTAACAACTGGTTTCAATTTCCATGATACTTACGTTAAACTCTAAGTAAACTAAGACAAAATTTATCTATATATTAAATGAAGTACGTCATAGACTATAAAAGCCCTTATAAAAGTTTTTAACCTTGTAATATTAACGATAGCTATGCTATTATCAATTCCATTAACCACGCATATCTTTGTAGAGTTACTTCCTGCATTCTATTTGTTCTATGCTCTTTATATATTCGTCCATGAATTGTTATTGTTTAAATATAAAACTTCATATAACTGAACTATGTGAAACCTTGATTTTCCAATACATTTTCCATCGTTACGTAACAACCGCGTGGGCTGCGTTCGTATAGACATTTGACAGTTATTATGGCAGAGTGCGGCCTACGCGTGTACTTCAATATCCATAATTGCACACAGATCGTGATGTGTAAAGTCATCTTAGTTATATTATTAGCCTAATATAATTATAAATAATTATATAATAAAATATATGTATATGTTATCTTAAGAACCCGAATATGATGAACTATAATGTTTCATTTTTATTGGTAAAAGTCCCGTCTTTTTTTTATTATTTATGTAATTCGAACTTTTACCATGATCAATATGGTTAACCTAGCCTGGTTACTCAAAGTTGTGGTTATTTATATATCTTAAATTTTACTTACAAAATCTTAGAACTTACCATACTTCGGGCTTTTAGAATGACGTGCATATATTTTTCTATAAAAGTTCGTTATATGTATAATCTATATCATAGGTATACATATATGTATGTAATATGTATAATCTAAATTTATACTTATATATTAAAATAATAAACTTATTATTTCGATATATTGGAGATATATGGGGAACGGAGTGTCTTAACACTAGGTTCCCTCTGCCTACCCTGCTGTGTGCGGGATACAGCGTGAAGCTATATTGGAGATATATCAGAATTATTTCTAAATATAGACTAGGTAACTACCTAGTGTATATTTAGAAATAATTTATTTCCGTCAGCAAAATTTGTACAATATTTATGTCATTTGACATCCTTTGTTTTTCCACTAAGTCAATTTCAAAGAGTCGAGTTTTTTATAATCACTCGACAAGACAGTTTTAATTTTAGTATAGCGATATAAATAAGATAAAAGGATAGAATTTCTTTTGTCTTTAAAAAGTAACAACCTTTAGAGCAAAACAGATTTCTTTTTACTTTTACAACATTTATTAATAAATAGCAAGGTATATTAGTATAAAAATAATTCACCATTAAGACCGAATATATGAACGAGCTAGCGACTGTTCGCGGCTTCGCCTGCGTATCTACAAAGATTTGATACAAAGTTTCAATCCGACTTCAACTCTTTATGGGTTGATTTTTGGAAATATAAGTAGCGTAATCTTAGTGTTCAACTATTTTTATTTCAAATTTCAAATTAGGCCGGTACATTACACGTGGAAGCGTAATAGATACACAGACTTTCGTGCTTATAATATTATTATGGACTCATTGATGTTTAAATACACGGTGCTTTAGCGACACTATTAAAAATATATATAAGCTATTTCTTTGCCAAATACCGCACTCCTTCGCCCGCTTTAACTAAGATCCAAAAATGTTCTTTCACATATTAATATAATGATTAATTTGTAATTTAATTATGATAACATTATATATTCAAAACCCGTCTATTTCGCTATGTCTTCAATGAATATAGGAACAAACTTGAGACTTCACAATAGTACGTGAGTTGAGAACAAAGACGTGGGAGGTTCACTTTTCTGTGCCAATGAAAGCCTGTCTGAGAATTGTCGGCGACTCTATTCAGGGACGACGTATAGTTTCTTTCTATTTTTTATAAACACTAATGTAAAAAAAAATAAAAATATTTATTTACAATAAAATAGTAATAAAAGGATTTCGATCTATTCGTGGCGCAGTTGTTTGACCTTAACGCGATGGTTGTGGATTCCATTCACTAGGTGGAATGATTGTATATTATTTTTCATTTCATTGTATATTATTTTTCATTATGTATTATTTTTCCTTACTGATACCTAAGGTATGTCTTAAGCGGCGTTGAGTTTCGGCACTGAAGCACCGTACAATTTCTCGATTTCGGGCGCAAAGTGTAAAACGGAGTGACTTAACACTACATTCTCTCTAACTATCCTGTTCTGCCGGATAAACCCAAGTCTGCTTCTTTTTTTAAATAGTAACAATATTTTTTTATTAAAAGATGGATTTCCATCACGTGTCTGCTGCTAAAATTAAATCCGTCTGCAGCGATGAGTCAATGTCTCATCCGCCTAAAAGATTTACTTTACCAATTTACTTTATAATTTACCGTCCAGATTTATTTACAACTGCAAACATATATTTTTCGATAGAACTAACTATCTATTGATGTAAATGTATTACAATTTTATATTTTACACCTTATTTTTTTCTTCTCAGCTTCTCTTGATAAAATCGCTATATTTATAATGGCAGTCATTGTCGTTCGGTCATTTATAATATCTGTATAAACATACCATTTACTACTAAAGAATAAGTATATTAAATTTAAAGTAGTATTTAATTTTCTACTTTCCATTATTTGCAGGTGCCTACTAAAGAGGGGCAAGCAATGAGCGTAGCGCACGGCGCATCTTTCAGCGAGGCGAGCGTGGCCGACAACTCTGGCGACCTCTACAGGTGCGTCGACCGCTTGCTCGCTGAAGTTCGTACGCCGCAACGCACGAGAAAATTCTCCGTTACGAAAATGCTGGGATCCTTAATAGGTAATTACCTACATATCTGAGTAAATTTACTTCCTTTATTCGAGTAAAATTTATTATGGAATATCTAAAAATTAAAATATGGAAAAAAATTAAATATGTATACATAAGTATGTTTTTAAAATTTTTACAATACATTATTATGACATTCTTAAACTATAGCGACCAAAAAACAAAAGTATATTTAGGAAGAATACCTACGCAGTTAGGTTTGGCACGAAAACTGAAATATGCTGTGCATAAATTACCGTCACTTTCTTAAGTTTCGAAAGCGAAAATATATTATTTTTACTATACAAAAATGTGACGTTATTTTACAAAAAAATAGCTCTTCCTTAGCTAACTTGGCAAATATTACAAATATACTCATACAAATTTCTTTAACTAATGCGTAGATTAATAAGCGTGCTCAAAAGAAAATATCAATTAAAACCGAAATACGAATTGTTTCAACTATACAATAACAATTAATATAGTTTTAATTTCTCCAGGTGGAGCGACCAACAATAGCCAAACAACACGTGGTTCAGTCGTAGCCTGCCCCAGGGTGCCAGCGCCGGCGCGACCACCCCTAGCCGCGGCTGCGCCCTGACCGGCACCCCAGCCGGAGCACCGCGCGCGCTGACGCCTTGCCGGTGCTGAGTGCCTCATATGCCTCCCAGTGCCGTCGCGCTTTACAACCCCCAAAACACTATCCACCATGTGACTATAAGTATTGTGATTACGCGCCACGGTTGATATATACTGGAATCTGTGTAGCTTAAAAAACCTATAGTTGAAAATTTCTAAAGAAAACAGACTTTTCTAAGTTTAGAAATGACTTGAATTAATATGAATTGAAGATACATGTGAGTGTTGGTGCAGTACTTAAGCTTTAAACGCTGTCTTTTAATTTTGCTCTAGTGATTTATATATATCTTAATCGGTGTATTAGGATAAGTAGTAAAGTTACAGTATCTAATCATGACAATAATCATATCATGAAGTCATCATGCAATCACGATACCTGATGAACAACGTGCCAAAGATATATACATAAATAAATTAATATATAAATTGCTAATTATATATGTATAATAGTGAAATTATTTGATCTACGTGTCTAAGATACTCATATGTAAGTGTGCCTAAGCCTTTGAAACCCAATAGATAGATATAAGGAAATATAAAATGTATAATGACGCAAATATCAACAATGTATGTATATATTTAATACAAAATATAAATTTAATCTTTTAATCTGCAATCAATTGTACGCTCAAGATGTAAAGATATATGTACCATATATAATAGCAGGGGTGGCCAAGCTCCTTGATAGTTCGATAAATTTTCAAATTTGTGATTTTTTGCGAGCCGCAATTATGCAATTATGCAAGAAAGGTTACATTTTTTTATTACTAGTTATACAAACATGTAACGGAATGAAAATGAGCCTCGATTAAATTTAATTAAGATACATAAATAATTCAAAGAAGCGCATATTATCGCGATCTGCAGGTTGGCCTCCTCTGAACTATAAAGTCTGTTGGGCCTAAATTTTTTAGATGTTAAAGTTTGTATATTGATGTTTATAAAGCTTCTTTAGACACTTTACAGTAAAATAAATTTCATACACTTACATTTTTTCTACTTTTTACACAGTATTATTATCTTAAATATATGTATAGCATAATCTTAAATCTTAGCTATAATCGACTTTTATGCATCGAGAAGATAATCATAACTCTAAATAAAATGTGCAGCATCTGTTATCAATAAAAAGTTCCGCCATTAAACATGCAATGTATCGATTTCGTTCAAAAAGTGGAGAACGGAGTATCTTGACAATAGGTGCTTCCTGACTACATTGCTATGCGGGTAAAAAGCGTTATTATATATTGATATTATAAAAATCTTAACTTATGTGACACTTCTCTCTACAATTTATATTTTAATATTCAAAGATTTTAAATTAGATCTACTGTGTAACTAAATGAAGCAGCTCGTGTACCAAAATCGTAAAATAATAAGTAATAGATTGTTCCAAATGGCACAAACATCTGATATATGTATATCATTAAATTAGTGTATATTTTTATTCTATCTATATGTTTAGAATATGTACATTCCGAATTGTTGTAATGGAATTTTATAATTCAAAAATATTAAATTACTCTATAAAGTTTATTATGCCATATCTAGACAAACGTACAAAGATTAATACATGCTATTATAATAATTTACAAAATATTAATTATGAAACTATAAAAGAATATATATTAAATAGAAATTCACATATGTTCTCGAATAAATTGTTGTTGTTGCTTAAAATATATTTTTACAATATTAAATAATGTAAAAATGTTGCAAATCATTCAAGTATTTGTTGAAAAATATAGTCATTGTCTAGTCATTATGTATAGGCTGTGAAAAGACAAATGTGACGTTTGTAAGACCGCTTTACGTAACTTGTTCATTTCAATAAAACACAACATAGTCTTTTTACTCAAAAAATAAAAAAATATAAATGTTTTCAAATTTAGTTAGGTAGAGAAAGGTTCTCGGACAGTGACGTTTAAGTCTTGGATTTCAAGCTCCACGCAGGGCCACGCACTGTTCTGCGATCCTTTTATCCTGCATGGGATGCTAAGGAGTTTTTTCTCTTCATATTAATGCAAAAGATTATAGACATAGTATGACATTTAAACATTTTTAAAGTGTTATTCCACACTTAGGAAAATTGAAAGAGACATTTAGAGAACGTATTAGAACGCATGGCTCAGCGGTGAGAGCACTTGGATCGTATTCAAGAGGCGCGGGTGCGAATCCCGCTGCGTTCAAATTTTTATACGTCTTCTAAATGTCTTTTTCAATAGTATGACATTTTTAAATGTAGCAGAAATTGAACAAGCCCTATTGTATTAAACGGTGGTTTAATCAACCGAATTTTATCTATATATTTCCATGTCTCCTAATGCCATAGCCAACTAAGAAATACATTTAAAATATTTATGCAGTTTTTAATATAGATATGGTTGTTTCATTATATTTAAACGCAGTTTAAAACGTGTAAGAGCTTTGTGTCAAAGCTCAAGACGACATTACTTTAAGCAAAGAATGTCATTCATAGACAATGATTTTATGTTACAAAAGTATATTAAAATTTCTATGCCTATAATATATGTACCTACGTTATATTTAAGTGACGATTATTAAGGAGTGAAGCTGGAGGTATTATATAGTAAGAGGAATAAGAAATCTGAACTGACTGGAATAAGTTGTAAATAAATTGTATGTTAAAGTATTAAATGTTTAATAAATCTTTATAATGTTTTTCTTTTTCCCCTATTGTTACCTGTAACGCAAAAACAACTGGATTTATTTATATCATTTTCAATTTTTTGCATTTTGTTTATGCGGAATTTAATATTCCGAAAATATTAATAGTTCTGAAAATATTTAAAAAATGTAATCACTTATTATGAATATGTGAACTTGAATTTATTCTTTTTTGTTATTATTTTTCAAACCTTTCCCGCTTTAAAATAAAACAAAGACTATTTTATTAAGGGTTACACGCTACCAATTTCGGCGGAGGGCTAGGGCAGTAGTATATAAGGTTGAATATATCGTAATACAATCTTTAAAAAAAAAAACTTCACGTTTTTTCTCGTACAACGGGGTAGACAGAAAGGACCGTCCTCCACACTGTCCTATAAAGACGCGTGTTGAAGAGCGGATATCAACCTGCGCTTTGCTTTTAGCACCAGAGCCAAGAAATGAAAATTTAAATATATTCATTCTTCGAGTGAGAAACCGCCCACCGATTCCACAACCATCGCTTTACAGTCAGACACTCGTCCAATGGCGCCACGCACACAAGAAATGAAATACAATATTTAAATTATATTTAATAGTGGCCAGTCGTGGCCCAGTGGCACAAGAGTGTGACTGTAAACGACTGGTTGTGGGTTCGATTCCCACTCGAGGAGTGGAAATTATATTTCCATTTTCTTCGCTCTGGTGTCGAGGTAAAGCGCGGCGTTAAGTTCCGCCACTTAACACGCAAGCCTCCGAATTCGGCGGAAAGTGGGGAACGGAGTGTCTTAACACTAGGTTCCCTCTGCCTACCCTGCTGTGTGCGGGATATAGCGTGAAGCTATTTATTTATTTAATTTTTTTACATATTTTTTAAATTTAAATGGCAGCGTATTATATTAAAATTTTCATTTCTTAGTTCTGATACTAAAGAAAAGCGTGGTGTTAAAATCTGCCACTCAACACGCAATGTTTCGATTTCGCGCGGAAAGTGGAGGACGGAGTGTCTTGACAGTAGGTGAAGTTGTTTTCTTTTTTATTACTTATTTATTTTAATAACAAAAAATGTTAGCCAATAACTATAACACTTATATGAATCAATCAAAATCAATTTTAGCAATACATTATCTCTCATAACAAAAAGAGATTTTCCTTATTATCCGATGTATGGAAATCCCTCTGATAAAATGAATGTTTGGCACGATTTAAGACTCTACTGCATTTAACCCACTTACGAAGCCTAATAAAATATATCATAATAAGATTGTTGCAGCCACGCGTGTTATAATTTAAGAACTTTCAATATTAAAGCAAAGTATTGGTGTACAGAGTACTGTAGTACATATTACAAAATTTGAAAGGAGCCATGTGGTAAGTGACGTTCAGAAAATAGTTTTTTTTCTATTTCCTGGTCATAAAAAAAAATATGTTAATCCAAAAATGTTTTCAGCTGATTGTTGATAGGAGTATTTCTTATTGTTGAGTTAAGTATCAGAGGGATATGAGAGCTACTAGCTATTAAGAATTAAAATCGTTTAAATACTTCCTGAAATCTCCCGAAATGAGAACATACATATACATGTATTTAAAAAATATTATAAACCATCTACAATCAACATGTATACCGTATAACAAAGTAAAAAACGATTAATTTTAAATTTTAATTGTAATTTAAAAAATTTAGAGCATAAAACAGTGCAAGCACCATAACCGCGATTGTGCTACAACAATAGACGCACCGTTTCGGCGGGTCGCATCGTGCACGCGCTCAAATAAATCACGCTCGCATCTCGAACAATGCGAGATGAGAGGGGTGCGCACCCCAGCTGCGTCCCTATCGATCTGTGGTCCGCACCAACTTCTCACTGCTAAGCTTCAGTCTGTCAACTCCGTTCCAAATATAAACGTCCGTTCTATTATTTATAATGTTTTAAACTTCATTTACGTAGATTTAGTGTTATGTGTTAGTTTTTTCTACAATGGAGGGGCGGAGGACGTGGGATGGAGTGCCGGTGGAGTCGCATTCTCCTCCCCAGTCGGTCCCGGGAAGAAGGACGCCGCTGGGTGCCGTCGGCCTCGGCGGCTTCTACATGCAAGGCGGCCAGCCTCCGCCTCCACAACACTGTTATCCCACTGATGAGAATCAACCAGAACCTGGAACTAGTTATGCTCAACGGTATGTTCATAATATTATGCTAGTAATTATTTTGTATTTTCCCTGTTGTGCCTGTTAAAATTATTTTCATTTAAGCAGAGTACGTAAATACTGAAGTAAGTAAATACTAAAGTAAATAGTAATAAATTAAGGCAGTCAGTTTTGTTTTTAAATATTAGTTATTGACACATATTCTTAATTGTGATTTCATTTATGTAAATTGAATACATCATTGAATACATCAATTATTATGTAACTGCGCTTGTAAAGCGTCGTGTATAAATTTGTTATAAATTATTGTTATTTAAGTCGTAAGATAATATGGAAAATTGATTTTCTTAAGTTTTCAAATCATAGCACTTGTGACTTTGCAACTTATTTAATTATTGATTGTTCCTAACTTCAAATTTTTAAACATTTTTATAAGTTCTATTTATTTATTATTATAATTTTGACAGGCCTTTAGGTGAAGGAAAATCAAAACAGAAGATACGTCAAGGAAAAAATGTGAGACTGAATATAAACGCACGAGAACGGAGACGAATGCACGATTTAGTAAGTTTTTGAATATTATTTTCACAATTGTTTAGTGAGGTAAAGTAGGTAGTTAACTAGTTAAATTTAATAAGTTTATAATATACATAATATAAATGTAATAAGACTTGTATTTTTGAAAATATCAAGTTGTTAATATAACGACTGACTGATTAGTTAAGGTAATATATCACGTAAATCATAATATTCATTTATAATATTGTTGTATAGGTACCGTAATGTACTACGGTTACAAACACTTTATTTATTTTTAATAATAATTTCACACATTTTTTTTACAAATACACAAACAATGTATATATTGTTTAACTTTCAGAATGACGCATTAGACGAATTACGAGGTGTTATACCATATGCCCACTCTCCTTCTGTTAGAAAGCTGTCCAAAATAGCAACACTTTTATTGGCAAAGAACTATATCCTGATGCAGGCTAGCGCTCTAGAAGAGTTAAGAAGGTACGTTAAAGTTCTATAATCAATAACTGACAAAAAATTAAACTTTTCGAAAGTCATCCTGTAACAAATTGAGATATATCAGAATTACATTTCAATGGCAAAGTTTAGTGTCGGATTACGTTAATTTCTACTAACAGATCGATGATCAGAGACACTATTATAAATATGGACTGCAACTTCATTTGAATGGACTTAGTGACCCTTTCCATAAAACCACTCATCTCAATGTATATTTTGTTTTTGTTAAGGCGGCGTTTCCTTATTCTTATACTCAAGCCGGTTTTGGTCGACTCTTATAATCCTACAGTAAATATTTTAGTATTCAAAATCAATAATAGGCTAAGTCCTGCCCAAGCTTAAAAGCTATACACCAAAAACATTAAAATCATTAGAAACAAGTATTCTGCATTTAATGTTTTTTTTTTTTTTTCTAATATTTACAGATTGGTAGCCTACCTTCAAGGTACAGCAACTGCCGCAGGCATCGTCCCACCACCAGGATTCGACTTGACAACCCTACCAGCTGCAGCGAAGCTTTTACAGCCACCTGTCATTCCTGGCCCACCGGCTCCTCCTGATCCACCTTCTTGAGATTCGTCTGTCAAAAGTGAATCATAAACTAAGTAAATTTTCTAAGCAATTACTACTAATTATATTGTATATCTAAATTATAATATATATTAGGTAATTTATTAAGTTATTTACTATTAACTATATCGTAAGTCATGAGGTAAAATTATTTTTTTTATTATGACGTTTTACATTATGAACGAATGAAAAAAACATCAATTGTTGATGATTTTATAAATGTATAAAAAATACAAAAAGTACTTTTTCACAACGTGAATAGAATATTATAGATGTTTAATTTTCAATAGTTCAAGTATAATTACTATTACTATTATATTGATTTGGTTATACTAAATGTATTCATTCAATCCGCCCAAACATCTAATAGAATGCAATCGCGGATGGTGCAGTCGGACTACTAAAATGAGGCGTCAGTCGGACTACTTTTTAAATACCTATTTGAGAATTTACTATTAATATTTTTGACTGTCGGTATAAAATCATACGAAAAATGATATCCTCTTTTTTATATGTTCTTACCAAGTTTAGCATTTAATTAATATATGTAACATTTTAAAATAATTCGGTAGAAAATAAGTTCACAAAAGCTAAGTTCTAAATTTTGTCCACTGAACTTATATTATTATACATTAGGTATAGCTATAATTAAGTATCCAAAACTTCATTAATCATGTAAGAGGATCTCTTAAGACCATAGCTTATATATATTATAATTATAAAATTAATATTATGTAAGTTATTAATAAAAAAATATTGGCGTTGACAAGACGAGTTTTAAAATTCGTTTTTTTTTTTTATTATAATTCATTTTTTTTAATTACAACGCAAAAGATTACAGTGGCAGTGTCTCAATTAAAAACTCTATAGTTGCAATTTTTATCCTGTCTCGGGGTCTCCACACTAGTATTTTATTAAATTAACTCGTCTCGTAAGCGTCAATAATAATTAATTAATTAGCTCTCTGTTCTGAAGAGAGAAATGTGAATGCATGTGCCAAAAAACTTAGATTGTATGTTATTTAAAATTAATTTCATAATTAATATTTAAAGAATTAATATATGTATAATAAAATAAGAATTCGTATTGTCTAATTTGAATAAAGTCACTAAATTTTAGACAAGATAATTTAAGGATTAATAAGTGAAATGGGTAGAAGTAAACTGTAATGATTGATTGTCTTTATAATTTTGAAATAATCAGTTGTTTACTGTGACAACTAAAGAAAAGGAATTAAAAATTATGATGTATTTATATTAAAAAGAAATCTTGAGTAAAAGTTGACGGAATGATTAAATTTGAACTTATCTATTTATTAAAAATAATGTTTTCCTTCTTGTTTAGAATTCTTAACAAGCATTTTTAATGACGATTACCATTTTTAATCACGATTAAAAAATATATTGTATTTCTACAATTTTCTTTACTTTCTTATATTAAACGTAGTTTTACATAGAATTACAATGTATTTAATAATTTTATATAAACCAAAGTAAAATGTGATTGTTATTAGCAATAAATAACATTAAAAATAGTTATGGAATTATTCATAGTTACTTGTCGTAACAAATATACTAAAATGAAATATAAATATAAGGTGTAAACAAATATGCATTTTATTTACCGAAATTTAACCTCCTTTGTTATTTTCATTTATTTTTCAAATAAAATGTGTAAATTGAATTTACTTACTATTGTACTTGAGTAAAAGACAACATTGGTCAACACTTAATAAATTTATAAATTCGTAGTTCTTCAGGATTTCAGTGATACAGGAAATTCATTCAGGAGGACTATAAAATTTGACGTTACTCAAATTTATATGGAAAACTAATTTTTATTCATACAGTAAACAAACATACATTAAAATAAATATAACATAAACTACATGGTATGTGTTTACGTAGTTTGTTATTGTATCAACTGACATATGTACATGTTGCTATGGCAACGCAACTTTTATTCGTCAACAGAACTGCTAATACGTATAGGTAACATACAACATATGTTATGATGACAATGTTATAAACTAATTTTATCAAAAAAAGTCAATAAATTATAAGAGTATACATACATAAGAGTGATTTTAAATGTATCGATTTCGGACTCTGGCTTCTCGCTTCTCGCTGACTACCCTGCAATATGGAAAAAACGCTTGAAGCTGTAAAAATATTGAATATTATAATTATCAATCTAATTACCATCACCCCCTTACGAACCTAAATATTAAATATAAAAAAAAACAAAATTACTGGCAACAGTGAAATCCTTAAAGAAATCCACGCCATCTGTATATAAAACAATTAATTGAACAAGTTTCGCATATGTTGTTATTAAACTGAAAGCGTATGTTCATGAAACGTTTTGAGTGCTGAAAAAGAAACTGTTTTATATGCGATGCTAGATGGCGCTGTGCAATAATCATTAATACCTGACCACGCCCCGCGCATTATCTCTATATGATATATATGTATATATGTACTGACCATCTATAAATATTCTAACACGACACAGCTGTTTTGATACTAGGTGGGTTAACAAGAGGGAACAATTTAAAATATTTAGACTAAACGCGGATTTTGTAAATCATTTCTGTCACTTCAACTGTATGTTATATGTTAATATTATATTATTTACAGTTATTTTTTGCATAAAAAGATCTCTAATAATGTTCTATAATTAGGACTTTTATAACAATATGGTGACGTATCTGAAAATTCAATGGAATTTATCCTTCAAAAATAAATTAACACATTCATATTCACTCTTCTATATCAGGAAATTACAAATGAGTAAAACACAATTTATATATGAATTCGGATAACACCCGCAAAGAAATGTATAAATAGAATAGCCTATCAATAATTACATTCTCCAATCATCGAAATTTGAGTCAATCAATGCCTGCAATAATATATTTTATGTACGCCATGAAAACCTGCATTGATAATAATTTTATATTCCTATATGTATAATTAATTATTAAATTAATAGTTAAATTTGCGATTTAGTGGCATAGCACTAGGTTCTCTTTGCCTACTCTGCCGCATAAAGTCAAAGTCAAAATCAATTTTTGTTCAAAATAAGAATTTATATGCTACATTTTTTGAACGTCCAACAATTTACCATAGGTTCACTAAAGTTAAGAGATAAAGTTAATGCCTCAGACATGAGAAGAACCAGCGCAAGAAACTCAGCGGGACGTTTTTTTTAAATTCAACAATTTACAGGTACATTGATATTTATATATTGACAATGATACCTTTGAAATAGACTGGAGCGTGCATTTCATTTCCAAGACAACATGCCCTGGCATGTTGCATTCCCAAGGTATGTTATCATTTTTTTTTTAATATGGAAACTCTGTTCATGGGCTCACAGGTGCCCATGGCATTTGTTAGTATTAATGGTATGTTATCATTCAAAAACTCATTAATTAGGTAATAATCTTTAACACACAAACGTCCTTTCACAATTTTTTTGAGTTGTGATATGAAATATTCTTGGACGTTTTCTGGGATCCTATTGTAAAAGCGTACACATTGTCCCATGAAAGATTTACTGATTCGATGCAATCGAGTTACAGACGTGGTAAGTTTATGTCTACTTCGTTTATGGTTATCACCGATATTGTCAAAATTATTAATATTTTTTTGGCATACATTACATTTTCATAGACATATTGAGACACAACTGTTAATTAATTAATTAAGCAGATATACAGGAGACAAAGTAAGAAAAAAGGAAAATACATAAAAGAAATACTTACTAGAGTACTCCTTATTAGATGGAAATTTCCTTACATGGTATTAATAGATTAATAGTATCCTACGTATATATATATAGTATCCTACGTTGATACAGCATACATTAGCGCTTTAATTATCGTGCCAATTTGACATGATATAATTTGACATACCTACATAGATATACTAAGCAATATAGCAACCTAATCATTGACATCGTAACCTTTATTCACAAGGCTGTGACATTTGACCTATGCAATCATGGGAGGTAGGTACGTACATTACAATGTTTTAAAAGAAATTAGAACATAAAATACTTTCAGTTTTTCATGGAAACGAAACAAAATTTTTGTTGTTAAATATTCATGAAGTAACTAACAAATTAAAAATATATTGGAACTTATCTTTGTTTCACACGTTTTCGTTGTCGCAGCATAAGTTTAATTAAATTTAACGTCCTTTACATTTAACACTACTTATATGTAAGCAAGCGGCCATTTTGACACTAGATTCTCTCTACCTATACTATATGCATAAAAAAGGGAAAAATTAAATTCCGTACATATGATTTATTCTTTGTCAATCCATTTAATACTATATTTTTTATTAAAGAGTTTAGATTCTGCAGAGCACTTCCCAGTACAGAATCGGGAAAGATCGCGGAACCTAATTTTGTCTATAATGACCAATAAATATCTACATAGTATGTTTTAGGTATTTTTATGAGATGAATTTAAATTATCAAGTATCACATTTAACGTAATTAATTGATTTTTTTTCCTTACTTAATTAAAAACCCAGCTTCATTCCTTTTCTCGCACAGCCAGTCAGGAAGTCAGTGAGAGAACCTAGTGTTAAGACACTTCGTTAAGTGGCAGGACTCAACATCGCACTTTGTCTAAGGTACCAGATCTAAGAAATGAAAATAAATTATAATCATTCCCGGGGTGGGACCCGAATTCACAACCAAGGGCTTACAGTTAGATACAGTTCCACTGCGACATGCCTCCTTTATTCATTTTTTTAATTGACTTAATTTTTTTTCAAAACGTGGCATTAATGTCAAGCATTTGTTATTAAATTAAATGAAAATGGGAAACGACTAAAGACTTGTCTTTAGTGATCGTGAAATAAATAATTATAGAAGCAAGCTCTTATCTGCCATGATGTGATTGTCTTCATTTTTTTTTCATTCATGTTGTCCTTTTTTCTGCGAGTCGAGTCCTCTCATTTAATATCATATATTGTATACTTTTATATAGTCCCCTTATATATACCGTCTCTATGTCTCTATGACGCATAATGTATTATTGTACAATTAACCATTCATTGAACAATAATATGTAATGTTTTAGTTTTGCTGATTATCATCTAGATTCTAGAACAAGATGATTCTGTATTTAATTTCCATACAAAACCTTTCCGAAACCTTTATTTCCTTTGCAAGATTGCATGAAAACACAAACGTAATATATTTTTTATACATTTTTAAAGTGTTATTTCACATTTAGGAAAATTGAAAAAGACATTTAGAAAACGTATCAAAATTTTATCACACTTTGTTCAAATGTTTCAAACGTTTTTTAAATGTCTGTAATATAATTGTTATTAAAAATTATTTAAGTTGGGAAGGAAAAACATTACGTGCATTTTTTTACGAAAATTATGCGAAACGAATACAATGATGGACACACAGTACCGTGTATTTAACATACATTTTTGCATAAAGTGCTTAAATTTACATACTCGTTGCTAAGGCGACGCGTTGGAAAGGTTCTACTAGCAAAAATAATTGAAAATAATTTGAATAGAAACTTTCAATTTATTTCAAAGAGTTGGTATTCAAAGAGAACCTAATCTAAAGAAAAAACATTCCGTTCTCCACTTTCCACCAGACATCGAGAGATTAATTAATGTAGTACGATTTTAATGTAATGTTATATTGTAACATGTAACATTACTAGGAAATATTAAGTCTTTATTATATTAATAGAAATAAAATATGCCCACACATATAGGTAATTATGATGTGGGAGCTGCTTTAGGGATTGACGTCTTTTGTACGTATGACGTCCAACATGACATTAGTTTATTATTTACTTAGAGCACTTTTTGTTCTATTGCCTAATAGTTAGATTATAGGATTTATTTTGGAAAAACATGTCCGTAAGTTTATTAAAGGCTTAAGGTTAAGTTAACATTAAGTTAAAAATATACATCTATTCTTACAATTATCTTCATAATTTGAAATTGAGGGTGTCGTGGCGCAATGAGTCGGCGTCTGACACGGCGTGAAAGCAATGGTTGTGTGCTCGATTGAATAGATGATATATCACAATAAGAATGATTATATATTATTTTCATTTTTCTGCTCTGGAACTTAACGCAGTGCTTTGTCATAGACAAGTGCTGCGTTGAGCACCACTCAATATGCAATGTCTCGATTTCGGACGGAAAGTGGAGTACAGAATGTCTTGACACTAGATTCTCTCTGACTTCCCTGCCATGTGGGAAAAAGCATGAAGATGCCAATTTAATAATATAGTCTAATTTTAGCTATTTATGTTTGGATTTTAAGTATAAAATCGAAAAGTAAAACTACAACCGACTAAACCGCCACTAGAATAGTAAGCCCGGCTCAGATAGACGTGACCTTGCTATCTTTTTGTACAAGAAACTTAGGACATTTCCGAACTTGAAAAGTTATAGGTAAATGTATATTTTACACCATGTTCTTAACGTAACTTTTACTCTCAACATGTATGTATGTATGTCATCCTTCTAATATATATTAAAATTAACATAAAAACTTTTATTTTATCAGTCACTAATCGTACACGTATACAATTAATCATCAATATTCTAAAAACAAGAATTTATGAATACCTAGTCCGTGGATGAAAATAAATATTTTATAATAAGAGACAATAATATTACAATCATAAGTTTATTGGTTATTACTTAACATTACGTAATACATACATAAAAAAAACACTTACAGTTCCTTATATAATTTTTACAGTTCCTTATATCATTAAGAAAGTCAGGTATTTTACTTCATTTCATTTCTTGAAACCAGCCAAAAGAAAGTGAAAAATGATACGAAGGTAACGGACTATTTTGCATTGCGATAAGGTATGGTAATTTTTGTCTAAATTTAAAACGTAATGATGATAATGAACGCTTATCAAAAACGCGTTTCTTGTTTACGTTTTCACGTAAAAATGTCAGTTGACAATAAATTTATATATTAAGTTAGGCTGATATAACCAGTGCAGCCAACGCCTTTCAAACATGTTTTAACCTTCATATAGTTATAGCTAATGCATCTAGTGCCTACATATATTTTACCCTAAAACAGTTTTGATCGTGATTAAAGAGAAACATATATATGTTTCTCTTTAATCATATAGAGCATATGCTTTATGTAAAAATTTCAACAAGGATTTCTAAAAAAGGGAAACTGTGGAAATGGTTTATGTAAGTCGGATTTTTAATTAGGTGGAAAAATGGTTTTCAATCATCATAATAAAATTAATTAACATTTCACTATAATCTATTTATTACTTATAGTAATAGTAATGCTATGAATTATATAAATTTTGTCTAGAATAAAGGAAGTAAAGGTCTGACAACATTCCAACATCCTCAAGGATTTTGTATGAATCTTATACTTGTGTATTATATGAGTAAATTCAGTAGGTGGTTTGAAAATTCATTATTTTTTTTCAATATTCTTTAAGTTTTTATTCCAATCCGTTCAGTAGATCCAAAGATGTGAGAAACAGACAGACAAAATAAAAAAAAACATGGTTTCATGTTCTCTTACATCTCGGTAAATTTCGTTTTCCAAAAAAATAACAGACAACACACCCGCTTCTACCCACCCACAACAAAAATAGGTTATTGCTGTTTTATTATGGAATATACTAGAAAACTTAATATATGTTATCGTATATTGCTAAAGAGGCATGAGGCTGTCGTGGCGCCGAGGGACAACATCTGACTGTAAACGCGATGGTCGTGGATACGGTCCCCACTCGGGAAAATAATTATAGATTTTCTTTTCTTCGCTCTGGTACTCAAGACGAAGCATTAAATTTCCATCACTTTACACGCAATGCAATTCTTCGACTTCGTGTGGAAAGTGGAGAACGGAGTGTCTTGACACTATGTTCCCTCGGACTAACTTGTTAGATAGGAAAAAGCACTTTTAAATATGTAACACTTGAATTATTTAAATTATTTATTAAAAAAATGTAGAAGTAGATGGTTTAACACGTTGCATATGCATTACCTTAGCAATATTACATTATGTACATATGTAATATTGTTTTTAACGTCTAAGCGACTATTATAAAAAAATATTTGTTTTTTTCGTCTCTATATTAACTATGTACTTATGTAGATCTATATCTACTTATGTAAAATTTCATACACATAGTTTAACTCTCTACTTCGAAATAATACAATTATTGTTTAGAATAAATTACTTATCACTATGGTGCTCCGATATTTAGATTAACTTTTCTCATCAATGGAATATAAAAAGGTCTACAATAGCTACTATTCTAAAGTAACTGTTTAGTATTTATGTATAGTATATCCCTTCATTTTCCTATAAAAATGCAAAAAGCAGGGACGGTCCGATATTGTTTACCTGTATTTATTTATTTACTAATATACGTTAGGACATTTCGAGATGAAATACGGCGGGAAGCAATTCCAGCCCTAACGGTGATGAATACAAGAGAGCTTGAGGCTACGTAGCTATGTGGTACGAAATTTAATCTACCCCCGTCTGCCACCCTCGCCTCCGCCCGCCCTGCGCCCGACCCCCCAACACCGCGCACCTATATGTCTGTTATAAAAATAATTTATTCATGTCAACTTGGCTTTTTAATGGATATTCCAACTTAAATGACCGGTATATGAAGAAGTTTGTTTTGCTGTTACCATGTGAACGTCGAAAACGGTGCCCTGTTCGACCCAGGCTACGTTACTGTACCTAGGTACGAAGCGATACGGCGCTGGGCTATATACGTATTACTACAGACCTACAATGTACACAGGGACTGGTAGAAACACAGTGTAACGATGAAACTGAGATCATTCCGCAGTAGATTCAAAGATAAAATTAATTAATTTCATAAGCAATAACGATATGTTTAATCTTTAGATATATAGCATATTTTCTTATATTTCGGCTTTTCGATGCATTGCTGTACCTAACATTAAAAAAATAAAAGTCCCTTGCAATGATAAAAAACATATAGAGAAAATCTCATTATATATGCTAAGGTATGTAATATGGGTTTTCCTATTTTTTTTATTTCCCCAGGAGCCCAAATATTCAAAGTCTCTATTACACTAAGCCTGTATTTTTTGTTACATACATTATCAATTCATGACCACAGCCTTAGCTCAAGGTCATCTTTTATCTCTATTGATAACAGTTTTCATGGAAAACATTTTTGTTAACTTGATAAGAGTAGGCGAAATGCGATCTATTTCACAAAATTATTAAAGAAATATTTGTGCCATATGGTATATGCCATAAGCATAATATAAATAAAAAATACACTTATTGTATGTACTTTTCATCGTAATATAGTAAGCCTTACTTCTTTAGTGAAGTAAAGTTTACTATATTCTGCATTACTATGATACTACTAGAGGTCTTATTTCGCTGTGGGACAGCAACTGACTGTGAGCGCGATGTGGGGTCGATTCCCATTTGTAGGACATTTAAATTATTTTTATTCTTGTATGATAAAGTGTAGTGAGAGTTCTGCCACTCACCACGCATAGTCGAATTCAGGCGTCGAGGGGAATCTTGACACTAGGTTCTCCCTAACGACCTTGCTATGCGATGCGGATAAGTATAAAACTGCTTTCTTTACTACACTCGTAACATGGTCCCACATGTAAACTTTGATATTGAAAATAATTATGTCATTTTTTACAATATGTACACACGTTTTTAAATAATTTTAATGAATAATTAATTATTAATTTTACATAATCGTTAATACGTACACGTAAAAAAATACCTAAAACCGTCGGTTGTTAGTCGGTCTTTTAAATGTTATAAAAGAGCAACTTCACGCTTATATCTTGATAATATAAAATCATTCCCCTAAGAGGGAATCGAACCCACGCGCAACCACCACGCTACAGTCAGACGCTGCCCAACTATATCACGATGTCCTATACAAATTATATATAAAAATGAGTTTCATCGCAAATTCTTGTCTACTCTGTATAAATTACGGGCGAGAGCGAGAAAGCCCTATGCGAGCGTCGCGTTCGCCCTCCGCGAAAGCCTCCTGAAAATATCTATTGATTATCGTATACGTGCCGCTTGGTACGTATAGCCCTCGCCCTATATTATGTCTACCGCAGAGTGCCAATTTATTTGAAGAACGCTCCCATGTTGTAAATGACACTAACTACTCAGTTGTAATTAGTGACGACATCTAAAACATAAATATATTGTGAAAAGATTTTAGATATATGTACATATGTATGATTTTTTTTATATATAATAGCTTTATTAATTAAAATTATGAGTAGAATCTAGTATAATATACGCTATGTTTTTTATGCAACATTTTAAATAAGCCGATCTATTACAAAATTATATATTATTTTTTTTTCGGTCTGCTACCTAAGGTGGTTGAGTTCGGACACAATATCGGAAAGTGGAGAATGGAGTCTATTGACATTACTTGGTCGTTTTTGATTACCATGCCATGCGGGAAAAAACGTGAAGCTACTTTTTTCTTTATTTCTTTAACAATTATATGCATAGGGAGCAACTTAAAAATTCAAACAACGACTTATAGAAACGAGAAAAACTCTTTCTTTACATAAGAGAAACAAACTGTTCCAATCATTCAAACAAATATATTTGTTAGAAACTTATATATCACTAATAGTGTTTCTTAAAATAGATTAATACACACGTCGATTACCTTGAGTAACGAAATGCTATTTTTATTACGAATTCATGCGCGCCATTCGATGCTATTAGTGCTTAGCTCATTTTGTAATTTAAAACAAAAACCTGTATTTTTTTCTACTTTTACGTTATTAATGTTAAAGCCTCTTATTAAATAAGATTTAATTAGTAACTAAATTAAAAAAAAAAACAGTTCAAAAATTTATTTAATTCATCACTCAAACCCTTAAAGATATGTATGTGTATTATGTATGTTTACAAGAAATTAAAAGGCTTTTTATTTATTATTTTTTTTATTTTAAATGCCATATGCTGGAAAAAGGTAAAGGTACATTTTTTTCATCCTAAACCGTTACCTCGTGCATGTAGCTCTACATACATCTGCTAGAAAGAGGTCACGTCAATGATTTTTCATATCCATAATAGCAATGGTTGCGGGTTCGATCAGTGTCACGAAATTGGGAGGAGAGCGGAGTATTTTAACTTTTCTCGTTTATACTAAGAAAGACTACTTTAATATATAAAAAATATATTAAGTTAACAATCGTCTGATATTTAAGAATTGTGATTTTTAATGCGGGTTTTGACATGAAAAATTGTCGACTCTTACTTTATATGTTCGTAGAGATTGTAAGAGAGATGAGAGAGAGAGAAGTGAAAATTGGATATAATAAGACCAAAAGTGCAAGTTCGCTAAAATTTGTCTAGTTACTTTTAGCACCACAATTGCTTTAACTTCCTTTACCTACCTTCTTTTCAGTTTTTAGTTTATTCAAACAACAGAATGATTTCTCTAAACTCGAGTGTACAACTTGTGCTTAAATATATTTTTAGCTTCACGCTGTATCCTGCACAAAACAGGGTAGGAAGTGCTAAGACACTCCGTTCTCCACTTTCCGCGGCGGAATATAACGGCGCGATTTGCCTCGACACCAATGTGAAGAAAACGGAATTATTAAATAACTCCACTCCTCGAGTGGGAATTGAAACCACAACCAGTCGCTTACATTAGACATTCACAGTTTATGCCACTACGCCACGACTGGCCCCACTTCTTCCTTCACAAACTTCTTTTAGCCTTACAAATTGCAAAAATGCATAACGGACTGGCTTGACACTGTTTTCTTTATCGTTTACACTGCTATGCGGAATAAAGCGTAAAGCTGCCTGTAATTTTTCATTTTTAATTAAATAACATCTGCCATATATTGTGTGTTCAACTCATGACACGACAATTTGTATCGTGCTGATTTTTTTTAGACATCGAATTTATTTTTTCATATGTATATTATTTAAAAAATACTGTAATGTCTATCAAAATAATAATTTCTATGTAATTTATTACATTAATTTTCATTTTCACCGAGATCACTCAGCCTGTTTACGAGTAGGAGCTGGTATGTCGCCTCGGTTTGATATTCAATCGAGTGTCAAACAGGGCTGTGCCATGTCAGCATGGCTGTTCAATTTGTACTTGGATAGTAGTCTCCCAGGAGTAAAACAAAGTGATACGGGAGTGAAAGTGGGTGACTTGAAGGTAAACTGCCTGTTGTACGCAGATGATGCAGTACTTATTGCATCATCAGAATGCGAGTTGCAGGCATTGGTCACAAATCATGGTTGGGTGTGAAAATAATGGTCTAAGCCTAAATGCAAGTAAAACTAAGATTCTGGTGTTTGAAAGAGATGAAGAAAAAACGGAATGCCAGATCATGGTTAACAGAAAGAAACTAGAACAAGTAAATGAGGTAGTATATTTGGGAAGTATGTTTAGCGGAGATGGAAGATATGCTATGGATGTTGAAAGGCGTACTGCTGCCGGTAACAGCGTTAACGGTGCCCTCGCTACGTTGATGCGACGGCGGAACGTGAGCATAGCCGCACGTTTAGCTGTGCACAATGCAGTGCTGGTACCGACGCTGCTATACGGTAGCGAAACTTGGGTATTGCAGAAGAAGAATGAAAGAAAGATGAATGCTGTGGAGATGAGATCTCTTCGAAAGATATGCGGAGTCAGCTTAGCTGACCGAATCCACAATGAAGAGCTATACAGAATTTAGCAGCAATTTAACAGCAGGTATTAGCGAGAACGTCATAGTAAGAATGAAGAAGGGCGTGCTGAGGTGGTTTGGGCACGTCGAGAGGATGAGTGATGGAAGAATGGTAAGAAAGATTTATGAAGCAAAGGTGAGTGGTAAGAGAGGCAGGGGGAGATCTCGGTTGACCTTCGAAAACACAGTATCGACGATACTGGAAGAAGGTCACGTAATAAGCACGAGGCCCCCCAGAGGGCGCGTATGAAGAGGTTGATGACAGTGGGCGAGGCGAAAGAAGTATGCAGGGACCGTAGCGTTTGGCGCTCCGTTCTCTCTGACTACCCTGCAAGGGATACAGAGTGAAGCTAAAAAAACATTTTCTAGACCATTATGGCACAATAGAACATAGTATGTGTGTACACGCAAGTTCGATTACGGAAATCTATTTAAATTATTTTGTTTCCCCGTTTTGGTCACACAACGCGTGATGTTGATTAGAAATTATAAAACTCAATACGCAGGGTCTTGAAATTGTGCGGAAAGAAGAGAACGGAGGGTTTTTAAGATCTCTCTGTCCAAAAAGATGAACTAATTAATTTAGTACCTCTATAAAATGTTCATATCGAGTAAGTCTCGCCATTTCATCGAGCTTAAAATTTTAATTAAAATTAAAAAAAATCGTCATAGACACGTAAATACAAAATAAATCTTCCCATTTTTATTTTATATCGACTGCCATAACATTAAATGTTGTCTTTCAACATTTTTGTTACACCTTTTCAACCTTAACAATATTCACGTTAACGATTATCTACTAACATAAAAACCAGCTTCACGCTTTTTCCGTACGTATAGTAGGATAGTCATAGAGAACCTAGTCTCAAGACACTTCATTCTCCACTTTCCGCCTGAAACTAAGACATTGCTTATTAAACAGAGAAATGAAAAAAATATATTTTAATCACTCCCCTGACTGGGAATCGAACCTACAGAGGCCTCAATCATCGCGTTTACAGCGTCTAATGTATGCTCCGCCACTGCGCCGCTATATTCTCTACTAACATCGTGGACCAAAATGCCCTAGGTTAGTACTATTCTAAGCGACCATTGTTTAATCTACTGTATTAATCATAACACTCAAGAATATATGTATGTGTATATACATTGATATTGTATATCTAAATTGATATTATTAGAGCAAGATGAGGATGTGGAATTAATCGATTTAACTAGTATGTAGTAATTGTGTATCAAGTGTTAGGAAACAATTCTTATACGAAAATTACCGTTCAATTATTAAAAATATATTATTTACACACACACAATATATATGTATATGTCTAATATTTGTAAATTGATATAGAAAATACCTAAACTCTCCATTTTCCGCCCAAATTCAAGTTGCATTGTTCATAACAATTGCACGTTGAATGGCCGAGCTCAACACTTCGTATCATACCAGAGCGAAGAAATCAAAGTAAATTAAATATAATTATTTCCCCGAATGGGAATCAAACCTTCAACTAATCGCCTGTACCGTCAGACCCTGTCCCACTGTGCCACTGCGACTATCATATTTATTTTAATTAAAAATTAAATATCATTCAATGTTAGTAACAAAAATATGAGCTGATATGAGCTGTACTCACGAAATGCCCAAGAGTCCACTTCGTATAAACCAGAGACTACTTGTTAATAAATATAGCATTAGTAATTTGATTATTTTATCAAAATTTTAGTTTAAAAATATGCTATGACATTTTAAAATATTAAGGATAATAAAATAGAGATGGGGCCAGTCGTGGCGCAGTGGCTGTAAAACAACTGGTTGTGGGTTCGATTTCCAATCGAGGAGTGTAAATATTTAATATTTCTATTTTCTTCGCTCTGGTATTGAAGCAAAGCGCGGCGGTGAGTTCCGTCACTTAACACGCAATGCCTCCGAATTCGGCGGGAGGTGGGCAGGGGAGTGTCTTAACACTAGGTTCCCTCTGCCTGCCCTGCTGTATGCGGGATACAGCGTAAAACTAAAAAAATACAGATTGCATAATGTATTTCAATTTTTTTTTTTTAATTTTTGATATTTTAATCAGCTGTTTAAAAAATGTCTATATTACGTAAATTGTTTTTTTATCCATAGTTGTCATAGCTATTTCATATACTTATACAAATAAACCATACTTTTTAAACACAAGATCGCTCAGCGTGCGATGGAACGTGTAATGCTTGGAGTTTCTCTGGCTGACAGAATTCGGAATGAAGTCATTCGCCAGAGAACCAGAGTCACCGACATTGCGCGTAGGATCAGCACGCTGAAGTGGAATTGGGCCGGCCATGTCTCTAGACGAAATGATGGTCGATGGAGCCGACACGTGTTAGAGTGGAGACCGCGTTTAGGCAAGCGTAGTGTAGGACGCCCTGCAGCACGATGGACAGATGACTTGAAAAAGGTGGCTGGCAGCGCATGGATGAGAGCTGCCCAGGACCGGGAAGGTTGGCGCTCTAAGAGAGAGGCCTACGTCCAACAGTGGACGGCAACAGGCTAAAAAAAAAATACAAATAAACCATACTTTTTAAACACAAGAGCAACAAAACATGTTACATGCTTTATACATTTGTCGCATTTTTAAGAATACTATCGCAATATGTAAGTCTATGTAACAAGAAATAAAAAAATAAAATGTATTATGTACATATAATCTGGACGATGATGTCATAAATAATATATTGACGATCATACCTTTTAAAGATCATAATGTAGATTATACTTAAAGATTTTTAAGTAAATGTAAAAAAGAAATAAATATAATGATTTTAAAAAATCTATACAAGCAGGCTTATCGGTTAGGAAGAAATCGAGAAAAAGTCGTTAAAACCAAAGCGAAACAACGGTGAATATAAAAATACATAATCACTCGACCGACATGAAGAAGAAGATAATTTACCAACACGTAGTTTAATATGAATATCTAATTTACAATTAAGTTTGACTAAACAATATTTTTAAAAGAATAATCAAAACGACGAATAAAATATTTTATATTTTTTTAAAGTAGACCGATTCTTACCTATTCTATCTAAATATAACATATACATTTAATAATAAATAATCTATTCGAAAGTAAAAACCATTAAACAGACAAAAATACTACGGCCGTAGTGGGAAACTTTCATGTCTGTACCGCGTCACCAATATGAACACCGACAAACAGACGAGCCTGTGAAAAATGGCTGGTCAAAAAAAAATGTACACAAAACTCAATTTTAAGATCACCTCCAAATTTGGCTCTCGTCATGGACACATGGAAAACAGTTGGTAGAAAATCCCCAAGGATGTTGGTGGTAGACCGTAAATCTTCCTTAAATTTAGACTTCCTTAAACGTGTAATACTAGAGAAGAGTAAAAGTTACAGTTCCATGGGAGACGAATATTCTTAAAGATTTCAGTTTTTAAGTACACAAGTACTTCTAACTTACCAACGAAGATGAACTGATTAAAATAAATCAAATTGTATCTTGTCTGGCATATAAGTCTTTTAAGACTTCGACCATTTAGAACTATCATCAGTTCATTTCAAATAAATTTCGACTATAAAGCGTAAAATAAATAACATCCTGTTCCCGCACAAATTTCGGAAAATCCCTCCTTAAAACTTTCCTACACTACACCTACAAGGAAACTATGAAATAACTTTCAGCTATCTGGAACTGACTGGAAACTCGAAATAGTTATGCGTTGTGTATAAGTCAGTAATCAACGAATTTAATATGAAATTTGTTTATTCAACAATTTTATCAATAAACATTTAGAATTTTTTATTAGATTCGCTAAAACCATTTATTTTGATCTCGGTGCATAAAATCAATATATCATTATACGTAGGTTTCATCTATCGTTTTATCGTACTAATAGCAATCACAGTGACGCCATAGTTTGCACGCAACAACTGAGTGTTCAAATCTCAATCTCTATTGCGATAGTGATTTTTGCCTTATAGCAAACAATTTTTTGGGAAGAAAAGAACGGAGAGACTAATCACTAGGCTATTTCTCACAAGACATAAGTTTAAATTAAAGTGGTGACTTTATAGTATAAACACTTTTTCTAGACAGCAAGCTTTCAACTTCTTTTTATTACAAATCAATACAATATATTATATGCTCAACATATACAACATAATTCATAATCTCCAATAATTATGTGATTGACGATTGATGAAAGTAATAATTACTTTCATCAATCACATAGTCATAAAAAATAAATTATAAATAACAGGTAAAATGCCAAAATTAATGTAATAATGATAATATTTGTGCCATTAAAAGTTATACATACATATATCCTAAACATCATCTATGCGGAGTGATCTTCATATTTATATTTTTATATAACTCTCCCCTGACTTCGGCTATGTTTTAAAAGTAACAGAAGAAATATAAGGATTAATGAAATATTAGGCTATAAATAATTAAAAAAATATATTATTTAAGCAATGTACAAGAAATGATTCTGAAAAAATGTAGAGAACACAATTGTTATAAAATAAAATAATGCCATCGTATCTTAGTTAAGACGTGTTCAATCGTTAGAGCTATGAGTTTAAATATCTTTTGAAACAATATTTATTTGGTATTTGCGTCTCATTAAAAGTAAGGAGAATGGTGAACAGAGTGACTTATCCCCAGATTATCCGTGCTAACAGTATATTTGCATTTAATAATATTCTTCTAAATATATTTTTTATTCATTTTTTCATTTAATAAGCATTTATATCTAAATTGTAGTTAGATGCTATCTAATATTATAGAACTTCTAACTTATGCATGCAGTAGTAATGATATGACGTATAGCTTGTGTCGAACAAGACCTGTCGGGTGTTGAGTTGGCCAGAGAGCAAGAGGTTGTGAACTGTAAGGCTAATACAGCTCCTACATTTCAGGGAAAAATAATATTAGAACTTGTTAGTAAAAAAAAATCAATATGAGTTAAAAAATTAGTAAAAGAAAATAAAATTATTAAGTTTGTCGTCACTGTACACACAATTCGTACTTTTATGTTTTATCAAAATATAAAATGTATTCACTTTTTACAGCTTAACACTTATATCGCATAGCCAGAGTGAACCTAGAGTCAAGACACGTCGTTCTCCTCTCCTTTTCGCACAAAATCGAGACATTGCGCACTTCGTCGCGGGGAAATGAAAATAATTCCTCCTAGTGGAAATGAAACTGATAACCAATTGCAGTTACAGTGAGAAGGTGTTCCACTGCGCCATGATATCTAGCACGCCTATTAAATTCTTTGTTTTACATACTTTTAAAAAAAGAGCGTCCTGCTTTTCCCTCATAGCAAGCAAGGTAGTGAAAGAAAATCTAATATCAAAACACTTTTCCCCAGTTTCCGTCTGAAATCGAGACATTAAGCACGTTAAGTGACGCATCTTAACGCCACGCTTTAACCAGAGCCTATATACCAGAGCAAAGAAACGAAAATAATCGTTCCCCAGAGTAAGAATCGTACCCACAACCATCACTGTCACATTCAGACGCTGGCAAATTGCTCCACGAAGGCCTCGTTAAATCGTGTACTGTGATCAAAATAAACATATTTTAATAATTATCTAACATCCAATTATATCTTACGTAAGATACAATAAATATAGATAGATCTATCTATAAACAACACTATGTAGATGCGTTCATCATTCAATTATAATACAACATACAATCTATATTCGTTAAAAACAGACACGACAAGTACCCAAAAAAAAGTTTTATATTATAAATAAAAAAAAAATAAAAAAAAGAGAATTTAGAATAAAAGGTAAAATGTAACATAGAGCTGTTAATACTAAGCGAGAGAAGGATAGCGCTTGCGCGCCTTCGACGGGTAAGCGCGGTGCCGAGGGTCGCAAGGCCGGGGGGAGGCGCGAGGGGGGAGGTAACGTCACGTCGAACAACGCAAGCTTTACCCTACCAAATGAAGGAGACGCGCCAACCCGTGCCATGTAACGTGTTAGCCTACTTCTCATTTTAGCCGTATTCTAACTTGCCTGCGTCGCTCAAGAGTCGTCGTACACGATTACGCGAGAGGGAACGGCGGGTCGGTGTTGTAAAAGTGAGCTCTCTCTGTGCGATAAAAACACTTGATATCTAATTTTAATCGTACATTTTATTTAAAATAGGCTTAATAACTAATATCACGTCATCGTTTACAACTGGCTGAAGTGACCGTGTGCTAGCAAAAAATAATTGTGAAGCGACTATCAAAATAAAGCAGAAAATAAATAAATAGGGAACGATACGGCGCGTCACCATCGTTTTGTGAACTTTAAAAAGAACCTTATAGCGGCGTGTGTTAAAGTGATATTTGCTTAGTGCTGCAGACATTGATAACCAAATTAATAAAAACTATGACTTCTCGCTCAGTTGTTGACTGCTGATCTGAGTGCATGGACATGATCAGTACCTCGTGTAGTTACTCACAATGGACTGGAGAATTCGAAGATAGTCATATGAACGCCGGTGAAGCCCGTTGAGGCCGCCACGGGCTTTTGAAACAGGTACCGGTTTTGTATTATCATTTTGTTTGATTTATAATGCTGCTCCGTTCAAACCCGACGGCACCTTGTACTCAACTTCAGTGCAACAGTTTTTAAATTTAAAATTGACTTAATTGTTTGTCTATTGTGGTAATTGTAATTGCATAAATTTAAGGTTTTTATTATTTTGCGGGCAATTATTTAGTTCTCTTTATAATTACCATCGTAACTTTATATATATATTTTAACTTATTTTACTCTCTTACAGAAAGCAATGGATAAGACGCTTGTAGAAATGACTGAAAAATCAGAGGAGCAACAAAATTCACCTAGCAATATAGAGGTGCCCACAATGGAACAAGTAGAAGATAAGGAATGTCTACCTGTGATAAAAGATGAAAAAGCAAGTGACAGTGACGCTCACAGTGACGATCTTAATTCTAATGATGAACAAAATAATGTTAGTAGCTCTCCGTTTTATGAGAGCAGTGATAGTAAGATAGAATATGCTGTTAAATTAGAGGACAATGACACCTTAAGTGATATAGATGACATAAAAACAGACACTGCATCAGCTGATAGTGAGGACTCTGCTCTTGGTAGTCTGCCACCTGATGGTACCCTTAATGACAGAGAAGAAGATGCTCAAGATCGGTCTGATGGCAGTGACTCTGGACTTGGGTCAGAGACACCAGATGATGTGAAGGTACCCAGTTTTAATTTGCAATTACCTTGTGATAATGATGAAAGCAATACACAATCAGCATCTGAAGAAAATAATTCAAGTTCATCTAATATTAATGATCATGTCAGTGAAGACAATTCATTGGAAGTAATAAATAAACCCCTAAAAAGCAGTCTTAAAAGGAAATGTGATGAAGATACAAGTGAAGAACCCCAGCAAAAAAGAGCTAAGCACAATATACAATTTGATAATGTTACAGTTTTCTATTTTCCAAGAGCTCAAGGTTTCACTTGTGTTCCATCTCAGGGAGGCTCAACATTAGGTATGGAATGGGCGCACAGTCACACACAGAAGTTTACTCTAGCTGAGCATGCCCTAGAACAGAGACGATTACACAGACAGGTGCTCCAACAGCTGAAGAGTGAACGGCATAACTTACAAGGAGTGTCTTTGTCATCAAGTGAAGATAGTGATACCGAGGAAGAAGCAAGTGATATATCTGAATCAGAGCTAGATTTGGATAGTTACTACTTTTTACAACCAGTACCAACAAGGCAAAGGAGAGCTTTACTAAGAGCAGCTGGTGTGAGAAAAATTGAAGGCTATGAGAAAGATGAATGTAGGGACATAAGAACTTCACGTGAATTTTGTGGCTGTGCCTGTAAAGGTGTTTGTAACCCCACTAATTGCTCTTGTAGTTTGGGTGGCATTAAATGCCAAGTTGACAGATTAAACTTTCCATGTGGCTGTACAAGAGATGGATGTGGAAATACCACTGGAAGAATAGAATTTAACCCTATGAGGGTTAGAACTCATTTTATCAATACCCTTATGAGGATAGGTTTAGAAAAGAAAAATGAAGAGGCTCAAGAAGCTGTTAAAAGAAAATGGGCAGAAGCACATAATGTCAATGCCCAATGCGGCACTAGTAACTATGAAAAAGAAAACCACCGTAGCCATGAAGAGGCTGGTCTATCTAATATGAATATGCCACACAGGCTTGGCATGGAACCTTGTATAAACACAAATTTTAGTAATATACATCACAACTTAAGCAATCCCAGCACTAATCAAAGTGACACATTTAGTTTTAGAAATGAATCTCTAGATCATAGAAATCTTAAAAATAACATGCTAAACTTTGAAGATAAATCTGATCACCGCAATCATGACCCTTACACGTCTAACATACTGCAAGGCAAAGGACCTCCTTATCCCACAAATACTATGGAATTTAACACAATGACAAACAATATGCAAAGATATCAATGTGATCTCAACTATTCATATGATCAGCACTCAGACCATCATTTTAAGGGTCTACAGAGTTTTTCAGCAGCTAGTTTTGAAGAATTTGCACATAACTCTCAGATGTCTATGCTCAATCATTACGGCCACATGTACATGTCTGATTACATGCAGAAGCCGAGTACTAGTATTACAGAACACAATTCTATGCAATATCAGTCGATGTCACATAATCATTACAATATGTATAAAAACACAGAATGCATCACAGAAAACAAAACAGACACACATTATACCACTTTGATGACAATGCCATATCAACAAAGCAATAAATTGCAAGCTGTAGATAATGATGAGAATTGGTTTAGCCACAATACACTCTTGAATCTGGACCATTCTGTTCAAGTCACCCAAGAAGCAGCTGTAGTTCAACCCGAACCAACCCAAGCACTTGCTGAAAGTGACAATTGTGAAACTACTGAAAACTTTGGTGAACTTATTAAAAAAACTATGGTAGAGTCTGTTACAGTGTAGATGAATTATTTGTTGTTTTTTTTTAATAATTTCAATGAATTATCATGTTAATAAGTTTTAATTATAATAATTGGGTCTACAATTTTATTTATTTTACTGTAATTAATTGTCTAAGTACCCTACAATACAGTTATTTAAAATATATTTCTTGATATATTATTTTACCTATGTATAATAAGTAGTAAATAGCTAAAAGAAGAACATACAACAGAGTTTTATTCTTTCCAAGTCCCACGTCCAAATAAAAGAAGTAAAAATAAAAAAACGAAGTAAAAATAAAAAAACAGTAGTCAATAATTTTTTTAACATATTCAAATAATGTTCCAAAACTAAAAATAATTGGAAGAAATTATATTATTTTTAAAATGTCGTATTGACATTGCCATCTAGTAAATTGCAAAGTTTGTGAGACACCGACCAAAATACATTAAATGATTACTTCGAAAGGCGCCATCTGTGAATAATATATAAAATTACTAAAGCTATATTTGTTCCCTTTACAGGTCGAACCCCGTTCGTGCTCCATCTGTCGTGCAAATAACGCAGAATTTCAAACGTTGAAGTCAATTATTTTTAACTTATTACACCATGTCAGCTCCGCGCTAGCATAGGAGAATAATGAAGGAAGTTAGCATCAAAACACTCAGCTCTCCACTTTCCGCCCGAAACCGAGTCGTCGCGTGAAGTAGCGGAACTCAACACTGTGCTTTGTCTTATCAGAGTGGAGCAAATAAAAATAATGTATGATATAATTATTAACCCTAGTGGGCATCGAACTCACAATTACAAAGCGTAAAAAAAGTAGATTTTATTGTTATTTATAAACGCAATTGTTTGTGGTTTTGATGCCGGATCGGATACAATGATTATATTTTAATAATTTCGGCTCTCTGGTTAGTCGTAAGACGAAAGTGCGATGTTAAGTTCTAACTAACGTAATATTTTAATGTCGGTCGGAACCTTATGAACGAAGTGTCTTGATCTGGCTACCTATATAGGCCATAAATGGCAACTGCTTTTCTTTTTTGTTCTTAAACAGTAAATCTTATATAAGTAGATTTTTTATTAAAATTGAAAATACATGGTTTCTATATATCACTTTATTTAATATTAATATATTTGATAATCACATTTTTTGTAATAAAAATAATTCTATGTAAAATGATAATGAAAAATGAATATGCAATAATAATACTGAAACAAAACAAAATCACAGAGGGTCAAGATTTTTGAGTCAACTTCCATACTTTAATTGACTTGTCGTCACTGGCTGTCGTCAGGGATTTTGAAAGGCTATCGAAGTGAATGCTCTGAATTAAATCTGAAACATAAATATATCATTGTTAAAGAAAGAAAATTTTTAGAAAACTTATAAAAATTTAAAAAATAACATTCCAGAAAATAGTAGTTGTAACAAACGTACACGAATTTCGACGTAGACGTAGCTAAAAAAAGATATAAAGTACATATATAGGAGGCGCAGGTTCAAGTACGGCTAAATTCAAATTTGTAATATGTATTGTTCTTTAAAGTACTTTACGTACTAGTATAACTTTAAAATGAACAGTTTAACAATATGACTTTTCATTACACATATAATAATATAATTTTTGTACACAACTTTTATGATTGTCATTAACTGTTTAACTAAAAATAAAAAGAGTTTACTGTATGAACATATGAACAAAACTTCCTTATGAGGTATAGCACAGGAAGTTATAGATTAGAAACATAAGCCTGATATAATTCGTTCAAATCATTAAGTAACTAATTTATTCTTAAAAATTTTAATCATAAATTCTGGCAGTCGAATTACATACAATAAAGCTTTTTTAATTCCCTTAAAAAGTATTTAAGTTAAGAAAATATATACCGTCGTGAGCTTGTAATTTGCTAAGTTGCTCCACACTTATCATGTCCCAGTGTACAAGTGTTCCAGAATGACCACCGAGCCACAGCACTGACCCATCACAGCATAGCGACGATATTACCGTTGACACTTGTTTTTGATACACCTGTTAGAAAAGTATTAAATATAATGTTATTTATTGATTTATTTATGTATGTTTTTTTATTCATTTTTATATATGTAGGAAGTGTATTGTCCTAATACACTCTGTCTAACTTACGCTCTGGAAAGTGAAAAGATAAAACGTCTTTTTTTGCTATTTCTTGTTGACTCTTTATAATAAAAGATACATAACTCATGTGTCGATTCTTCGACTTTATTGATCTTACCGATAGCGGGGTGCTCAGAGAAAACGTAGTGTCATGACTCTCCGACTTGAACTTCTTTACCGCCCGAAATCGAAACATTGCATGTTGGGTGGTCGAGCATACGACTGCGCTTTATTTCATGTAGAAGCCCTCTAGTAGAGCATATAAATGATTATAATTTATTTATTTGATTAGCTTCACGCTGTATCCCGCACATAGCAGGGTAGGCAGAGGGAACCTAGTGTTAAGACACTCCGTTCCCCACTTTCCACCGAAGTTTGGAGGCATTGCGTGTTAAGTGGCAGAACTTAACGACGCGCTTTGCCTCGATACCAGAGCGAAGAAAATGGAAATATGAAATATTTCCACTCCTCGAGTGATAATCGAACCCACAACCAGTCGTTTACAGTCACATGTTTGTACCATTGCGCCACGACTGGCCCCAAAATTTATATTTAATTAATGATTATTCATTCCCCCGACTGAGAATCGGCCCCCACAACTATTGCGGTTAAAGTCAGACGCTGGTCCACTGAGTCACGACGTCTTCTAATTTTTCCAATATACAAATATATAATTATAATTTACATAAAGTATGTTGTATACTAAGATATATTCAATATTTATTTACTATAAAGTTCATAACTAACTAGATATATTAGCATTTTATTGTAATTAACGATAACATATATAGGAGAGTACTTGTGAGTTCATTCAACTTATATAATATCTTAATTTTTAATAAATAGAGCATAAATTGTAAATAAATAAAGTTTTATAAGTGATAATGAGAAAGAACCTTGTGCCAAGCCACTTTGTTCTCCACTTTCCACCCAAATTCGAAACATGAAAATAATTTACATATAATGCGACACGACGGCGTAGAAAATATTTATTTATTTATTTGAAAATTGGACACAATTAATTATACATACAAGATGTTCAGAAAAATATACAAGCAAAATATACAAGGGCATATTTTTGGCATTACAATATTTTTTTACTTTGAGAGTTCAATACAGTTTAGTTGTAGGTTCATTTCCTATTTGCGGTATGATTATGTATTATTTTTATTTATACCTCAGACAAAGCTTGGCGTTAAGTTCCGCCCCTTAAGCCGCCCCTAGCTAGCTATGCAGAAAAAACTTGAAGCTGCTATTTTTTACTTTAGTAGATTACTCACGGAGTTTAACACGCTAAGATCAGTGACACTTAAGTCTCCGCTTTCACTAGCAGTGACTATTCTCTCCTCGGATAACAAGCAGACGCCAGTTACAGCTGTATTGTGTATTGATATTTTATTAATGAGCTCCTTAGTTGAAAAGTCCCATATAAATACTTCCCCATCAGATGTACAAGCTAGTATGTCAAGAACATGCCGCCTGTATCTGAAAAACAAAACAATTTAAAAAAAATCTGAGACGACATCAGACATCAGTGTAAATGATTGATCGTGGATTCGATTTCTAATTAGGGAAATATTATTTTCACTTTTCACTTTTCTGCTCTGGTGAAATAAAAAATCGCGTTGAATTCCACCACATTTCCGTGCGGAGACCGGAAAAGAAGGAATCCTGGGACTAGGTGATCAAAAGAAAAGCTTATAATTTATAACGAATCTTCTGTAAAAAAATTAAAAAAAATAGCTTCACGCTATATCCCGCACACAGCAGGGTAGGCAGAGGGAACCTAGTGTTAAGACACTCCGTTCCCTACTTTCCGCCGAATTCGGAGGCTTGCGTGTTAAGTGGCGGAACTTAACGCCGCGCTTTACCTCAACACCAGAGCGAAGAAAATGGAAATATAATTTCCACTCCTCGAGTGGGAATCGAACCCACAACTAGTCGTTTACAGTCACACTCTTGTGCCACTGGAAATCTATAATAACTAATATCTGTAGTAACTAATATTAGAATTATTTAAAGTTTAGGCAATTCCATCAAAACCTATGTACCTTATACTACTTATCTATTTTTTTTAGCAACAATGTAGCATCAATTCCTATGCAAAGAAATTCCTTTTTATATTTTCTTTTCTAGAGAGTGAAGAACGAAGTGTCTTGAAACTAAGTTCTCTTTGACTACCCTGCTATGCGGAAAGAAGCGTGGACTTCTAAATATTTTGTTTAAATAGTATATAAAATTTGCTTACCTGTAAACGATAGCTGTAATTTTCCCATCATGATCGAATTCCGCTTTGAGACCGCGTAGAGCTTGCCCCGTTTTGCCTACATTGCCCCACACACGCACCACGCCGTCCCATCCACCGGATATAAGCAAGTGATCTTAAAAAAATATATAGAAAATGAACACTTATAAAGCATTTTATTTAGTAAATTGAAATGTTCATAATATTAATAATATTGTAAAAATGTATGATCAATTTCTTATACTGAGTATGTGATATTTATTTACGCATATATTATTTTATACTAGCGCCTTGCTTTCAGCCTCGCCTGCGTAAACTACACGACTATAACTATATCGCTTCTAAGCCTGCTCGCTATATCATAATTTTATATCATAATTGACAAGTTTACCAAAATAAAATAGTCAAAACTGCATTCAGATCGGTTAAGCTGTTTTTAAGAATAGCATGCACAAGCGCAGAAACAAGGAAAACCTGATGCTATATCATTGACGGCAAACAAAAATATAAATAGAAGAGTTATTTAAAATAAAATCAAGTTTTTGACTTTACCGAGATGTTTGTTTGTGTTGAGAAATATTAAAATGATTCAAAATAAATATTATAAACATAAAAACAATGAATAAAATCCATTATAAAGTTAAAAACCCTACCTTTTTCTAGCCACTGTAAGCAGCTCACAGAGTCATCATGCGCCCGGAAACTTTCCACGACTCGCCCATACTCTACGTCGTACAAATAACTGGCAATACAAAAAAAATATTACAGCCAAATACAATTAATTATATTTGTTAGTACAATTCATTATATTCATTATAATTATATGGTTAATAATCAAAAAATATTAACTTCATAGTACGACACGACTCACTCATGGTTGCGGGTTCGATTTCTACTCCATATGAATAATTGTATAAACAAAATGTTTTTATTTCTCCACTCCAGTCAAAGACAGTAAAGACTGTGTCTCGGATTTGGGGAAAAAGTGAAGAACAGAGTGTCTTGGCACTAGATTCTCTCTGCTTAACCTGCTATGGAAAAATCATAATAAAACTTCAATACATACATTTCATTATCCCAAGAACCAGCAGCAACGATATGCTCATCAACCATAACACACGAGCTCAACGGTGTCGTACATAAAATAACACTTCTTATTTGTTTATTTTGCACCAAATCGTACACTTTTAAGGTGCCATCTTTACAAACAGATATTATTCTGTTTCCTTTCCTCAACACAGCAGTCACAGCCTCTTTGTGTAGTTTTATAGTATTCACACATTCCATAGTAAATTCTTGACAACTTTTTGTATTCAAAGGTCTTAGTATTTTCGGTGCGATTTTCCTAACGTGTGGTTTTGTGAATATTTGCTTGGGGACTTGACCAAACTCCATTATTTGAACCTCTAGTGCGTGTCTGTCGTTCATATCGTATATACATTCTAAATCTATCGACCCTTCGTAACACACGTGATGGAATACTGAAAGAAAAAACAATTAATATAAAAAATCTTCTATTTAGGTTGGGAAGTACGTTATTTCCATACATATCTATAAAAATTATATTCTTTTCTAAATAATTTAATTTTAGATATTAAATAATTATTACATATATTTATTTTAAACTATTTTGTATCTTATATAAATATTATTTTTGTTATGTTTTTTAGCTTCACGCTGTAGCGGGATACAGGGTGAGTTAAAAAAAATATAATATAAAAAATATATAATAAATAGATTACTAGGCAAAAGAAACCTAGTGTTAAGACACTCCGTTTCCCTTTTTCCACCAAATTCTGGAGGCATTACCTGAAAATTACTACTATAATTATTATTTTCAAATTACAAACCATTATTAGCTTTAACTGCCTCTTCTCCTCGCTGCTTGTACCCAAATATGAGGTCAATCCACAAGTGTAAGTGTCTTGATACATATTGTGACTCCAGGGCTTGCCTCATTTTGACAACGAAATCCTCAGGCGAAGCTGCCCAAGTTGGTAAATTTACATTATCAACTTTGGTACCATCATGTCTTTCTCCAAAATCAATATCTTTTATATTTACCAAAAAATCGCCCTTTGAATTTGTATCATAGAATTCTGGCACTAATTCCTGAAATAACAAATTATATGTGTTGCTTATTTAAGTGATATTTTACATTAGTACAAAAATATTTTTTGCTTGCTTCACGCTATTTTTCCGCATAGTGGGGTAGTCAGACAAGACACTCTTCTTTCTACCCGAAATCAAGATATTTCGTGTTGTGGAAGTCAACTTCACGCTTTGTCTTATCGAATCAAACCCACAGCCATCGCATTCATTATTCATTTACATTCAGACGCTGTCTCACTGCGCCACGACGGCCTCTAAAAAATAAAATCTTATATTTCAAATTAAGCGAGTGAGACCACCCAGGGGCAGTGAGACAGTATTTGAGCCTGACAGTAAATGTGGTTGGTTGAGGTTTGGTCCTCACTAGAAAGAATAATTCCTTCATAAGAATAAGCTGATAAATCAAGTGCTAAATTATAAGGCAGTCATTTTGAAGTCAAATATTTACAAATATATATAAATTCAGTTTTATACAACACCTAAAGTTTTATTGGCTTGAATTTTTATAATTCATCATTTATTCGCCCTAACAAGAAAACAAATTCTAATAGTCATTAATATTTAAAAGTTAAATATGCAATTCGATTTATCAACTTATTCATGCATGGAACAGAATTGTTTTTGTTTTATTCACATTTGCACACTTAATATATAATGTTAATATATATCAGCGTTGAGTTTGCCACTCAACATGAGATGTCCTGTACAATAGTAATGGGAAAAAGATTGAGGAAACCTAGTGTGGGAAAGTCGAAAAGCGTGTTTTTGAAATATAATAAACATAATGTTTATAAATGCATACCTTAAAATCCGACATGTTCTTTAAACAGTTATTATATACATCTTTAACAGAATTGAACATTCTATCAGGATGATCAAATCTCCCATTTTGCAAACACAACATATAGTGTGGGTATTTCCGTACCTATAAATGAAAAAAGAAGGTATTATTTACTTTAAATTATACAACTACTACATAGTGCTTTATTTACTGCAGTGCACTGCATACTATATTTTTTTTATTTTTTATTTTTTTTCAGCTTCACGCTGTATCCCGCAGACAGCAGGGTAGGCAGAGGGAACCTAGTGTTAAGACACTCCGTTCCCCACTTTCCGCCGAATTCGGAGGCTTGCGTGTTAAGTGGCGGAACTTAACACCCCGCTTTACCTCGACACCAGAGCGAAGAAAATGGAAATATAATTTCCACTCCTCGAGTGGGAATCGAACCCACAACCAGTCGTTTACAGTCACACGCTTGTGCCACTGGGCCACGACTGGCCACATTTTAAATGTTTTTAATCTTCAAATTTTAATCTAAGTGTAGTAAATTCTAGTTTTAATAATCTGAGAAATTTTTCATATATAAATTAGTAAGCCAATATTTCTTATTTTTAGTTAATATAAATAACATGAAATATAAAATTAAAACCTAGTCCAGATATAGGCCTAAAATCATATTAATCTTAAATGGTTTAAGAAAGACCACTGTGAGGCAGTAGAAAAGTATATGACTGTATTAAGTCGAGGGAATGATTATATCTTCCATGTCTCAAATTTCAGCAGAAAGTAGATTCTGCTATGGTGCTAAAAGTATATAATTAAAAATACTTACCAAATAAAAAAGGACAAGGCCAGGTGCAGAATAATGAGATCCATACAAAAATTTGGGATCAGACATTTCATGGTATCTTTCTAATAACTTTTCCAGTCTGTCAGGATTGAGCGCTCCCATAGGTTTTGACAGGTCCCTGAATGTGTCCACTGAATCTAGATCTAGGGTCTCAGATACATAATTGGCCACTACCCAAGGAAAAACAGGGTATTGAGTGAGATCATTTTTACTTCTATCTGCCATACTTGAAAAATCGAAAAATTTTGTTAGGTGAATAAGAAATTGTAAAACATATGAAGCATATATTTTGTTATGCTTTATGTAACATAGACATACTATTTAAAATATTGAACATATAAATATTTTTTCCAAAAGTAGTGATCTGAAGCCATGACTTAACTTACATTAGTAATTTAGAAGTATTTACATACATACCAATTAAGGTACATTAAATAGTCATAATTTGATACAATTCCATTTTGCCATTGCAAAGTCATCTCTTCAATATGCACTCTTTCTAAATGAACACTAGGAGATTCTTCAAGTAGCTGGTAGACACTATCACGGTCTGACTCAGATTGGAAAGTTAAATAAATATGAGGTATGAAATTTGCTTCTGAACAATATATTTCAAGTCCCTGTTGTACAAAACATACAAGAATTCCAAAATTACATACATTACATAATTAAAATAAATGCATTAAATTAATAGAGTTATAATCATTTTAAAACAAGTCTTTCACTATCATTCTTAGTTGTATTTATTAAAGTTTATGTTTAATATCAATAAAGCAGTTTTTAACTTCTAGGCAAGCAAAGAAAATAAGCAAAAAATTGGTACAAACACAAAAATATATTTAATGTAAACCTTTTCAGGCATAAAAAAACATGAAATTAAAATTATAAAACATACACAGATACATACAACTTGCCTTAATAAAAATCTTCTTTTGTATATCCTCTTTATTTGTTCCAATTTAATTTTCAATATAGAGCTCTGTAAATCAAATAACAAAGAATTATAGATTATGTAATATAATAAAAAGCAATAGAAAAGACCTACATTATATACTTACATTTTCAATATTACTAAATGGTTGAAAATAAAGTGAAGTTGGAGTTATTGCTAGTTTACCATTATGCCTTACTAATGGTGAAATTTTTTCTGCTTGAAATTGACAAATGATTTTTTCTGTAAAATCATCCATCATAATTGGATCAAAAATCATCCTCATGTAACGAGAATGAAGAATTGTAGCTATCATGCTGTTGTGTTCTGGAGCATGAAGAGAGGATGCCCTCATTAGCTGTTGCATTTGCATTAGGCACTCTTCAGCTGAAGAAAAATCAAATGAGAAGAAAAAATCTTTTTTTTCATAGCTAAACTTGTAAGGAGCCAGTATATTTTCTTCTAACATTTCTGAGTACTGTTTTACAGTCACTTTTATAATATTTTGTTCACTATAAACATTTTGCACTGTATCAATATTAACACATTCCTTAAAATGTAGCTTTACAAGAGGATACATCCATTCTCGAGGCTCAAAAATAAGAGATTTTGAGCAAAGCTTCAGACGACCTTGTTTCGCACTTTCAGTTAATAAACATGTCTCATTCATTGTACACGAGTAATCTTCAAAATATATTTCGCCCGGCTCTAACAGTAGCATAGAAAACCTTAAAAACCATAAAACACAATTATTAGTATAATTATGAAATTGGTATGTACAAAATAAACGTTAAAAGCTCTTGAGAAAAAAATTGAGAATTTCTCTACCTTGATTTATTCATTTTGGAATGTTTAAGTAGTTTTAATTTAAAAATTTATAATAAGTTAGGTATATAATCATTTCTGCGACTTTCCAATTAACTTCAATTATATTCGCTGACGCTTTTTCAGCCAAATTTACACACAAAGGAACATAAACAATTCTGCTTGATGTATGAATTCTTCTACGGAAATTTAAAATTTAGGAATATTAGCTATTTTAGTTTAAAAAAAACCAGTAATAGTGTATATATATTGATTATCCACTACTACTGCTCCAAATAAGCCTATTAAAAGAATGTAAATTACAGTATTTTCAATGAATTTACAGAAGCCACTAATCTAAACAGTAACTGCTACTGCAAGTTGCAACTGTCAACGTTAATATAGAAATAGGAAGTATAGAGTATAGATGATACAAGATACCTTTTATTATTTATTTGATTATAATTTTATAGCTATAAAATATAAGATAATAATTTTGTAGTGACTTATGTAGAAAAAAAAATAGAATAATTTTAATACAAATAACAAACATTTTTATAAAACCTTTGTAATGTTTTTTTTATCATTGAAGGACGAAAAAGAATTGAAAACATTTAAAGTGCTTTGATTAGAGTACTGGATTGCTTACGAAGTCAAGATCTCATTTGTATTTTTAATACATTTACTATAACTTTACAAGAGGAACTATTTTTCGTTTATATGTAACCATTTGAAAATGACATTGATGTTTGAAATATTTAACATAGGCTGTAATATTAAGCTTGCTGTCAGTTAATATCACAAATATTAAAAGCGGGTATTTTAAACTTAGCTAGCTATACCTATTACATTTTATTTTCTACTGAAATTCGCTCATTTAAAATGCAAGAAGCTACGAATGCTATAATTCAAATGCGTTTTCCTCAAAAGCTATGGTATTTGTTGGATTTGCAAACTTCGGCTATAATATGGGGAGGCACGGGTCGAACAATTTTATTGAATTATAGACTTCTGCAAAATTATTTGCAATGTGACCATTCCATTTTTAAAACTACTAATATTTCTAGTTTTATTAGGCAGCTAAATTTGTATGGTTTTCGAAAAGTTACTTCACACCTTCAAGATCCTTTGTGCAATTCTAGCAATCCATATATGCACGAATTTATTCATGACAATTTTCAGTATGGTAGACCAGAGTTACTTAACAAAATAACTAGAAAGGCTTTAACTATAAAAAGAGGATTCAAACCTAAGGTTTGTATTATATTAAATTGGTAATTTTACCTACAAACATTTTTTTTTAGCTTCACGCTGTATCCCTAGCGGGGTAGTCAGAGAGAACGGAGCGCCAAACGCTACGGTCTCTGCATACTTCTTTCGTCTCGTCCGCGGGCCTCAACCTCTTCATACACGCCCTCCGGGGGGTCCTCATGATTTTTACGTGACCTTCCGGCAGTATCGTCGATACTGTTTTCGAAGGTCAACCGAGGTCTCCCCCTGCCTCTCTTACCACTCACAAACAAACATTAAATAATTAAACCATAATCTTTTCAGAATTTAGATATCTCGGATAATTTTGTATATATTTCTCCATTACAAAAAGCAAGGCGTGCTTTACGTATAGCTTTAAAAAAAGCAGCCCAAGATTTTCTCATATTCAGTTCATCAAAAATTGATTACAACTTGCAGAGTGAAGGTAAATTGTTTTTACTTTTAGTAATTTGTTAATAGTTTTTCCTTAAATTACCATATTTGCTTCAAATTATTTCTAGATTATGAAGAAACATGTGAAAATGAAGATAACATAGAATTTGATTGGATCATTCCAGATGAAGCTACTAACAATCAATACAAAGATACTAATTCAGGTTTTTCTCATTTAGCTTTCTTCATGTTTCTTTATTCCTACATGAATAACCTACCTTACCTAATTCCTTACTTCCTACCTTTATGTCTATTTCATTTATCATACAGATATTGACAATCCTAAGGAAACTGCTTCAAACAATTTAAGGTGAAAATATTTTGTTAAAAGATTAGTTCGTTTAAAAATGATTTCATTATCTCACACATTTTAATCTTTTTACAACAGGGAATCCCCGCAAGATGATATTTTAGATTTTTCTGTTGAATCTTGCCAACAGAACAATGATAATTTTACATCTCAATTCTTAAGCACACCAGATCTTGATTCAGAAGATAATTCTGGTGTAGAATTATTAGCAGAATTTAACATAAGCAATGAAA
Source organism: Dryas iulia moderata (assembly GCA_019049465.1). Lineage (NCBI taxonomy): Eukaryota > Metazoa > Arthropoda > Insecta > Lepidoptera > Nymphalidae > Dryas > Dryas iulia. The sequence goes on along the minus strand of CM032416.1, from coordinate 4,997,414 downwards.
TAGATGCAGACATTGCTAAGAAGAGAACTTATAATGAAAACAATTCATTGAATTGTGTTCTCCCTTCTGTGACAGATGAATTAGACGATGTAGGAGTTATTGAGGTACTCACATGCTATTTTAATTATTCCTCAAAATTGAAATATCTCAACCTATAACATAAAATGAAGTACACCATATTTATTTTACAGAAAAGTGACACCAATCCCTATAATGGTGAATGGGATCAAATGTTTTACGATATAGTAGGTAATAAAGGCTCTAGCCAGGAAGGTTCCAATTTAAAGGATCTTTACTCTCAAATATCACAAACCATAGATTTACTTAACTCATAAACATTAAATTTGCACAAAATAAAAAGATTTCTCTATACTTTTTCAATGTATTATTAAAATATTTATAAAAATGTTGTTCATTTCTTTTGTTTCTTCTTTTCGGCTTCTTCTTCCTTTTCTTTTTCAATTACGGAGACATATGAATTAATAGTGTCCAAATCCAACATCTGCATTGGTTGATTACGTCTCATAACAGCTATTTCTAAATTTTTCTGTCCTGATTGAACTACTTCAAGGAGGGCCCTAATCGCAAGCTGCAATTTAATTTATTTATATTTACTCATCATATTTATTCAAGCAGTTAAAACTAAATAACTTTTTTTAGACTTGCCTACCTTTAAAATAAGTATACTTTTTATATTGTGTAGAGTTATAACCAATTGAAAAAATTATAATTAAAAATTATATCAACTAACTTTTTTGAAAAACAAATGAATATTACCTTTACAGCCCCATTTTCTGAGGCAACTTCCTCAGTAGTGTAGTTTTTCTCTAAAAACTCTCGGACTGTCTTAGCTGACCTACCAGTAGCATTTGCTTTCCATTCATAATAAATGCCTGATGGTTCTGTTTGGAATAAGTGTGGATGTCCGTCATAGTCAAATCCACCAATTAGACATGATATGCCAAATGGACGCCTTCCATTGCTTTGAGTATACTTTTGTTTAAGACCAGCAATGTATCTTGTTATGTATTCTAATGTAACTGGATCTTCAACAGTCAGTTTATGAGACTGACACTCAATTTGAGCTCGGTTAATTAGTATACGTGCATCTGCAGTTAATCCGGCAAATGCCATAACTACATGATCATCAAGCAAGCATATTTTTCTTACAGTTCTTTCTTCTTGTAGTTTCGCCACAGATTTTTTTTCAACTCCAAGAACAACAACATCTTTACCTCTCACACCCACCTAAAACAAGATATATTTTCAATATATTTTACAAATACTTTAAGTAAATTATGAATCTAAACAAAATCTACTCACCGCCGTAGATCCCTTCCGTACTGCTTCTTGAGCATATTCTACTTGTAACAAATGACCATCAGGAGAGAAAACAGTGATAGCTCTATCATATCTTGCAGACATTTTTTAAATTGATAAAAAGAACAAATCTCCACAAATATTCTTGATTTTGCTTAGTAATTGTTAGACCGATACAAGACAAGCGCGAGCCGACAGAATACAGATATTTCATAATACAGATTATATAGCATGACAAGACAAATAATGATTGACGAATACAATACAGACTAAAAGATATCTTATCATCCTCGAGCAAATTATAATTAAATATCTGTTATCATAGACTAATATCAGAATAATAAAATAATTGCAAAAAATGTATATTTCATAGCTTAATAAATCAAAATATTATAAATATTGCAAAATCCTATTGTAATTTGTAACATAAGTTTCTCGTCTGTCACTTCACACTTGACAAACGTCAACATAGGGAATAGAGATGTGAATATGTCAACATGGCGGCTGCTGTAGAAGAATTTCAGCCGTGGTTAATTGATAAATTAAGATCTTTAAAAACTGATGAAAATATATTTGGATCATATATATCTGGTATTTTAGAAAGCGAAGAATCTATAGATGAAAAGAAAGATGCTTTAGAAGGCATACTATCTGAAATTGTTGTAAGTAATTACAATATTTTTTGGTTATCTTTAAATTTTGAAATATATTAAGTCGTAAAATCTCTTACAGGAACAAGATATATCCGTTCACGTCAATGAAATAATAGAAAAATGGGAATTATGTAAACCTAAAGAAGAAGCTCCTAAGAATGTAACGGACGTAGATCTTCAATTGACTAGATTGCTGGAATCCCAATCCTTGGCAACAACGACTCGTCGAGAATATACAGACGAAGAGAAAAAAATACGAGAGGCAATATTGTCTCAATACAGTCAGCTTCCTGATAATGAGGTATATTATAAATATAAATTGTACTATTACTGTTCTATCTATTATATATGGTACACCAGTATTAAAATGTGTATGACTCAAATCATATATTCATAGTTTGTATTTTTTAGGAAGATCAGGATGATGAAGAGGTAACAGACTCTCAAGATTTAGTTAGGAATACAAATGCTACTGATGTGGCAGCAGCTGCTCGAGAACGTCGAGAACAAGCCCGTCAAGATGCTCAGCGTAAGAAAGAAAAAGATAAAGAAGATAGGTAAATATGTAAATTAATAAAGTAACTTCATATCATATTTACTAAATAAATGTAAATAGGTATATAATTGTTTCATGAAAATGAAATAAACATTTAAATTATTCACAATTAGCCTTTTCTATAATTAATTTGTTTATTTCAGAGAGAAACAAAAGGCACTGAAAGAAGAGAAAAAAGAAAAGCGTAAAACACAAAAAGGTGAAAGGAAAAGGTAGCAAGATCAACAACTTTTTTTAATTGAAATTGTTAAATAATTGTACTGGTTTTGAATGATAATATTTAACTGATTGTGACATTTTAATATTTTTTCCAGTCACTTCAATATTGCTTTTATTTCATCATTATTTGCATTTCTTCATAATAATGTAAGTAAAGTATATTTATATATAACAATAGTCACCAACATCGGGGCTTATTTTACATGAGGTATTACTTGTTAGATGTTTAGTTTTTTATCATATAAAAAATTAACAATATTTATAAAATAGTGTTTAAAAATTAATAAATTGCTACATTTTATATATTTCTTGTACTTTATTTGATCCTTAACTTCTTTTAATAAATTGTGAAATTGGCTATATAAAAATATGTTACTAAAAATATTATGTTTTATCATGAATAACATACACTCAAAGCTTTGTATATTTACAAATATATACAAATTATTTACAAATATAAACTTCAATAAACACATAATTAAGCTCTAGAATAAATCGGTAGGTTAACTTCTATCTAGCTATGTAAGAAAAAACATAATGCTGCTTTTATGGGAAAGTCTGAATATGTACAATAAAAAATAAATGATCCGTGACAAACTAGAATTTAGATTACAAATATATATTATTAAGCATTCATTGTAATAGTTTATGTACCTGCATTACTCTTCACATTTAGATTCTAGTTTTTGTTCATCTTCAATATTTTCCATTATTATAAAGTTGTGAGCGCTTCCAGCATAAATTTGGGCAATTTTTGAGTTTGACTCTATAGGTACTCTAGTAGGAACCAAAACACTATCATTAGATGATGCTCCTGTATTGGCATGTTCATTCCAACCCCAAGCCCATAGTGTGTTATCACTTGCTAAGCATATTGTATGCTCTGAACCAAGTGCAACATCTTTAACTTGTCTGTTTTCTGAAAATCAAATATACTTTAATATATATTTTAATAATTAATTTAAAAAAGATAAGCTACATACAGCACATCTGCTTATAGTGTTAATGATTGATCGCAAGATTTTACTACAAAAAGAGAAAAAGAATTTAATAAAGAAAGTCATATTTGTCAAAATAATATACCTGGCAATTTTATATGTAAGATTTTTCCTGTAAAAGGTACATCAGTACCTAGTTGGCCATGATTATTTCTTCCCCATGTAAGTAATGAACCATCTTTCAACCATAACAAGACATTTGTCCACCCACTTAAAAGTTTTTTTACCTCTTGTTTAACATCAATGTCAATCTTTTCAGGTGTAAAAATCTTTTTATATTTATCTGAGGATAACAGCAATTGACCGTGTTTATTGTCACCCCACACATATAAGGCCTTCTCTTCTGAGCTCCAAGCTATAGTATGATTTTGTCCACAACTAATATGTGAGACATTACTTAATTTAGGAACTTTTTGAAATCTGTCAGATTGTAGTACATGTTTCCCTAAGCCAAGTTGTCCATGTCTCCCGCAACCTGTAGTCCATATCTCACCTTTTGAATTCATAATAGCAGTGTGTCTTAGTCCCATAGATATAGAGCAAGCATTGACTTGTAATCTGATTGGATGTAAATCTTCTGGGAAATGTTCTTTAGGTAAGCCAAGTTGACCATGACTGTTAGAACCCCATACAAAAAGAAAGTTATCGTCTGTAACACCACTACTAAAATCCCAACCACATGCTATATTTGTAAACTTTATACCACTTAAACGCCAAATACGGTTAAATGTGTATATTTCGTTTTCTTGCGCCAGTTGTTTTTTCAAATTCCATCCACAAGAAAAAAGTTTTCCTTCATTATCTAATAGAAGAGTATGTCCACCTCCACAAGATATTTTCTTGATAGAATTTAAAGAGTCATTTATCACTTTAGTTGGTTTTTCTATTTGCTCACAGGTTATATTAAGACCTAATTGACCATGAGAATTAGCACCCTAAAATTTTATTAGATAATAAAAATATATATACAGAAGTAACATTATTTATTATAAAATAGTTTTCTATAGTTACCCATGACAGCATTTTATCTATAGAAAATAAATTATCATTTATTTCCAATGGAATAATGTGTACAGAGAAGTTATGATAAATAAAAAAAATATTTTGTAGTTTGTATATCAAGCCAATATCAGGCTAAAATTGTCATTGACAATGACAGACTGACCGCTGACATTTATCAAAGGATACATTTTAGGTTATTCCATTCCATGCAATGATTTTTATAAATTTAAATTAATATTTTATAAATTAATATTCTTATTATGTTGAATAAAAATACAAAACATGGTGATATGATAGAAAAATGATGAGTTATTATATTTTTAATTAAGAAAAACAGTATCTATGTATATTTTTTCATTTTACAGTTATAATATCATATCAGTCATTGTGAGCCAGGCCTTGTACTAATAATATTATTTATAATGAGATACACATTTGTAGTGGGTAAGTAGCATTTATGCAATAATACCACAGTTACTTAGAATTTTTACAAATTATGTTTATAATTTAATATCTCTCAAGTGATCATATATACTATATAATTGATTCAGTACCACCTTAGAATATGAAACTTAAGTCCTTAACAAAAGTCCCAGTTTAGAATAACAGATTGACTCATGTTTAAAAATTAGTTCATTTGAAATAAAATCGTGAATCAAGTCACGATAGTCAGTTACCTTACCTCTTTTACTTTACCTCTTTTACTTTTAATCAATTTCATGAAGCACAAAGGAATACCAATATTAAAACATGAAAAGAATTATTTCAACGAGAAATCCGTTGCTAATATGTATTTGCAAAATATGAAGTCTTATAATCTGTTTTAGGTCAAATTATCATGCTACTTAATTTTTTATTTTTCACTTCTTGTATAATTTTGTTATCCTAAGTTAACGCCGCGCTTTGCCTCAATACCAGAGCGAAGAAAATGGACATATAAAATATTTCCACTCCTTGAGTGGAAACCGAACCCACAACAAGTCGTTTACAGTCCTCTATTATATTCGGCCCCTCTATTATAGATTATAAGTTAAAAAGAGATCCAGTAACAATGCCTTCACCTCTAACAGGACAAACAAATAATTATATACATATACAGTAAGTTAGTAATAAATAACATTTTACAGAAGTGTTGAACTCATAATTTCAAAGTCGAAGTCAAATAATTTCATTCCAAATAAGAAGTTACATGCTTCATTTTTCTGAACCTCAAATAATTTACCACTGGTTTACTAAAGTTAATGTCTGAGATCTGAGAAAAAGCGGCGCAGAAACCTCAGCCGGAGTTCTTTTGTTTCGGCCAATTGTAATTTACACAGCGAGTATTTCATTTACAAGACGTGTTATCATTTGTAAAATCTTTAAGTAGGTAATTTAAAATTCGATAATCTCAGTCATTAAATATATTTGCATATAAAAAAAAACATTGTAGATTGAGAGAACATCATATACCTAAGAGACAAATTAATTTAGGACAGGAGAGAAGGATGTGGGAAGCGGAGCCTTCGTCCAGACCACATTCATACAGTAAGTGGCCTTTGCACAGGTCTACATGCATGACCGAGGCGCAAGCGACAGTTCGTTGATATATATGTATGGACAACTACGTTTTCGTGTGTCGAATACTAAAGGTAAATTATTCAGCCCATTTAAATATTAACTAATCAACAAATATTTTTTTAGGACAGATAGGAAGCTTTTGTATTTTTGTTTGTGTTTCAGCCTTGATTACAGCCAGTTTCGGCAAAAAGTAGAGTTGCAGCCTGTTTCGGCCAAAAAAGCGGGTGAATCTTCGGCAGTGCCTAAACTCGGAACTCTTGAATTGTCACATATTGCTTAGCTACTTTTGAGTGATTTTACAGCTCGTGGACCTAATCCCAAGAAACCGTTCATGATTTCAATGCTTTACGCTACACGATACAGAACTAGCGTAGACCTACTTGATACTTTCAATCGCTTCGCTGTACGGAAATTGGAAGAAGTGTATAGAAGATTTCACAGCTTATTGAGTCAATAAGTATATATAATAGTCAATAATAGTAGCGTGTTCGCTAACTGTAGCTTTTGAAAAAATCAACAATTTTGTTGTTGATTGATATTGGTTGCGAATTTAATTCTCATTTGGGGAATGATTATTTCATTTCTCCGCTCTGGTTAAGACGAAGAACGGCGTTAAGCTTCACCAATCAACACACGTCACAACCAATCGATTTGGCGCGAAATGTGAAGAACGGAGTCCCTAGATACCAGGTTCTCTGAGACAACCTGTTTTACGAAAAAATGCATATATAAGTTTAAATATATTTTTTTACTGTAATAAAAGCAAACTAATCGCAATGCCTCAAATGCATATATATAAAGCGTTGAAATGCATTATTTTGTAACATATCGGTTTCGCTATTCGCTATTTCAGTTTCGGCAGAAACTGAAGTCAGATCCGAAGGTTCGGTTTCGGTTCCGTCTGAAATCCTAGTTTAGGTCGGACACTAATTTAAATATAATTTAAGTAACACTTATAAATATAATTATAATTCAAGTAACACTTACTCGACATACCAGTTGCACTGTGTCAATAAAACACGATTCCCACCGGCTTTCCTTTTGTAAATTATTCGTCCAGGAATTCTAGATATGTACCTAATATTTTTTAAAGTCGGGTTGCTTTTGTAAATATTTGACACTTCGTTACTGCAACAAACGAATATATTAAACAAAATAATTAGTGATAATCATATTTTTAATTACATGTTTATCTCTACTCATATAACAAAGTTTGTAACTTTGTTTGTAAGGGCTAATCTAGGGAAATACTGAACCGATCATAAAAAATCGTTCACAATTAGAAAGTTACACTATTTAGGAGTGCTATAAGCTATATTTTATTATGATTGAACAGAATTCCATAGGGGCTCAAATATGGGATAAAAGGTGCAGATCACACGGCGAAAACGCGAGCGTGTCGCTAGTTAATAATAAATCTAATCTAGTTATATTAATAATAGCTATATCTTATATTATTATTCAAACCATAATCATACAGATGTAACATGCACCTGCTGCTTTACGTTCCTAGTAAATTGAATTTCAGAATCTTGAAGTTCCAACAACAGTAACGCATTTAAACACATTGCAGACATAAGACTTGCTAGCCAGTGTAATATGAATTTTATTTATTACTAAAACTAATGAGAATTTGCATTGTATAAAAATTGAATAATCCGTTTTAATATTATAATTTTATTTCATTATGTATATACATATATTTGTCTGTAACTTCACGTTTTATCCTTCATAGTAACCCTACTGCCTACCCAGGCAGAGAGAAGTTAATGAAAAGTCACTCGCTTCTTATAATTTGAAGAGTCAAATTTATAAACTTGGGCAATGCTGTTTTTTACTGAACTTAGACGCCGCGATAATTTTAAATACAATTCTTACCGTTAGGAAGAAGCTAGTATTAAGACATCTCGCTCTCCACTTTTCGCCCAATTGTCAAAACATTGTGTGTGAAGTAGAGAAGAAATATTTGTTTTATTTATACTTAATTATTTCCCACTAATTTGAATCACATTTCAACCCTAACATTCTGACAATTCTTTTGAATTTGAATAAGAAGATTAATTGTTTTGTTTTAGCGAACACAAGTAATAATCAAATTATGATTATTACAGATTTTTTTACGGACAATAATTACTAAATGTGTATTTTTTTGTAAATAAATGCGTCGAATATATATAGAACTAATTTCCTCCTCTATTTGAAAATCACATATCTAACTAATTATTCGCCTTTTCACTCTAGCATGTTTGTTTTTATTATGCTTGTAAACTACGAAAATACGTCTGATGTCTGAACGCTTTATAGTTATGTACTATTTGCCGCTAGAGCATACACCGCTACGTGAGTAACAAACTAGTAAGAGAGGAAGGAAATACTCAAACTATACATATTTTCACGTCCATCATATGCAGATCGTAAACTTTATCCGGGAAACGTAGAAAGCTTTTAGTAAATTTTTGCCTTAAGTTTTTTAGATTCTTTAGAAAAAGTTTCGTAGATTTTTAGATCGTTATTGAGAATTTGGCATCATGTGTGTAAACTGCCCGCCTGTGTCCTCACCTAAATCACAAATTGTCTTAACATTATAATTCAAAATGTTTTAACTTTTTTATTTATGAACTGATTGAAATAAAATAAATAGTAAACGTGAATGTAAGTTGTCCAGAACACAATAGTAAAAACTGCATCGATTAAGTCCACTCGATTAAAAACAGAAAAGAGAATTTAAAATAATTAATTTGGATTCTATTAAAAGAAATCTTTAGAAAACGTATAAAAAATTGTACGTAGATGCTAACAACAAAAATAAGTTGTAATAAAAAGCATATAAGAATGACGCACGCAGTTGGTAGCAGAACGCATAGCTTAGCGGTCATAGCGCTTGGACGGGTTCCAAGAGGTACGAGTTCGAATTACGCTCTGCGTTCAATATTTTTATACGCTTCCTAAAAATTCCTCGAAAAATTTCAAAAAAAGATTAAAGGTAAAAAAGCAAAAAATAAAGTTTTATTAAAGCTGATTTACATATTCTCAATATGTCATGTACCACTATATTGAAAGGCTGCGTATAAAGTAGTTACGTCCGGTTGAGCGGTGATGGGCATCGGCGGAGTGTTGATCGATTGTGCGCTCCAATAAGTCTTATACGCTTTGTAGAGCCCGGCTTAGGTATATTTATAATTTACATGAAATAGAACACTCATACATATTAATATTATGAAAAAACCTACTTGACGTTTGTTTTTGCATAACTTTCCAGTCAGAGAGAGAGAGAGAGAGAGTTCCTTTCTTTACTATAAATACACTATTTTTATTTATTTACATTTAATTTTACATTTATTCGTATATATATAAAAAAATGTTACGTAGTTTTATGCAATATAAATTAATTTGCTGTTCTTGGTATTAATTACATGAGTATAAGACCGGTACAGCCGTTTGAAAATTGATATTTATGTTGGTAATAATAGATCTAAATATAGAATTTTTCGTACATTTGTATTCATTAAAGAATGAAACTATGTAGATAGGCACATACCTACTTTATTATTTTTTTTAGCTTCACGCTGTACACAGCAGGGTAGGCAGAGGGAACCTAGTGTTAAGATACTCCGTTCCTACTTTATGCATTAAAATAACTTTCTATGGTCAATATGATATATTAAATCTAAATGAATTTTCGACTATTGTAGTCTTCTCTTAGCATTAATTTAGTGTATATTTTATTTATTTCCATCAGATCATATATGAAAAAGTTACATTTTTTGTTTGACTAAATTGCTATAAAATAAATGTTTTATTGAATTTGCTGAAAGTTTAATTGACGCAGGCGAAGCTGCGAGCGAGTCGCTAGTAGAGAATGTGGATAATAATTAGTACATTACGATTTACTCGTTATTATTGCATGTTACACATTTAACGAACGATGTGGTTAACACTTGTAATCTTAAAAAACTATTAATAATTTTATATTTTTAATTAGTATTATTAAGTTCAAAAACAATATCATGCTCCTTTACTTCCAAAATATAAATTATAAAATAAAGGTAATTCTCCACAATATAGCCAGGGACTATGATTTTAATAACTGTGCCCGAGTTACTACGAGAAGATAAGCACTTTCAGCATAATTTATATAAGAAGGGGTCGACTCATTTAAACAATTACCAGAAGGAGAATTATAGAACAGTTTCTTAATGTTGTCTTGCGAACAACGGCTTACTTAAATCTGCTACCACGAACTTGACAAAAGTACTCTGAATAAATTAAGCGAACACCGCTAACTACTGTCGACGGGTATATAGATATACGTGCCAGTTCTAATTGTATCAAAGTTAGAAAATAAAAAAGACTATGAGCTTCTTATAAGTATATTATAATATAGTATAAATTTTATTATCGATTGTAAAGTACTTTTTTAGTGTTGGGGCCAGTGGCACAAACGTGTGATTGTAAACGACTGGTTGTGGGTTCGATTCCCACTCGAGGAGTGGAAATATTTAATATTTTCTTCGCTCTGGTGTCGAGACACAAAGCGCGGCGTTAAGTTCCGCCACTTTACACGTAATACCTCCGAGTTCGGCGGAAAGTGGGGAACGGAGTGTCATAACACTAGGTTCCCTCTGCCTACAATGCTGTGTGCGGCAAACAGCGTGAAGCTATATAAAATAAATTATTTTTCGATTTTAGGATTATGATTTACTAGTTAGGTACAGGCTTATATAATAAACATATTCGTAAAATTCATATGTAGGTAAGTATGTTTTTAAATATTTTATAATATATGAATAAAGCACCGTAGAATTGTTTAAGTAACCTTCATTATTTGAAAACATGTTCTGCATAATCAGTGGGAAGCTATTATTATATCTATCGGAAAATCTCATTTTCCGCTTGAGGAAAACAGACAAGGGTTGAGCCGATTTTGAAGTAAAGTATATACATTACTTACTAATATCGCAACGTACGTGTATAATTTAAATTTTACATATTTTGTATAAGAAATTTAGCACATTTTTTATTCAGTTCCTTTTTTTAAGTGTTCCTTATTATTTGAGATTGGCATCTTTCTAATTAGAGATTTTCAAACCTAGTGTTAAGACACTCCGTTCCCCAATTTCGAGTGGGAATCGAACCCACAACCAGTCGTTTACGGACAACGTTCGTGTCACTGCGTCACGACTGGCCCCAAAAATAAATTATTAAAATATAAGATAATTTTTGATTAGCCAATGTCAAAGAGTTTATTTTGTAGCGTTACGCTTTATACCAAGGAGTTTACGCTAGGCAGATAAACTTGTGTCAATACTCTATATTCTCTGCTTTTCCCCGAATTAGAGACATTGCGATAACTAGAAACTTCATAAAAAAATTTTTCACGGCCCGTAGACCTAAAATTTCATTAGAACAAGCGAATATTTTAAAATTCGACCCTCGTTTTGCCGTGGAAATACAATCAAGCGTGAACTTTGCATTCCGGAGGGCGCTGAATTTACATTTTAGCAGAACTCTTTATCTTCGCGGAGAATAATGTAAATTACTGTAAAAGATATCACTATAGGAATATTTGTATAATATTTTGCGTAAAATAAAATATTCTATTTGTTTAATTTAATAAGAATTTAAAAAATGAAAATTTTAGAAATAAACCCTTTTAGTCTATCCGCAATTAACTGCCTTTACGGTTTTTCCAACATGACTTTACCGCCGTGCATCGACCTCGGCCAGCGGCGTCTTAGCTAACCCTTTGAATCCCGCGCCGGAATGAAACCGTCGAGATGTAGAGCGAACGTTGACCGGTTACATTGCAGTGGGTGCGAGCCTTCTGAGGGCTAGCCCGCGTGAAAAATTCATTCCGCTTGGCAGACATGTTTTATTTAAGACCCCGCGCACTGCGGCAAGCTTAAATATTTATTATATAGATACATTAGTATAGATACTAAAATTTAATATAAGTTTAGGTTAATTTAATTTACATACATATAATATATACTTACGTGATGTCACCGCGGCAAACCGAGAAGCTTGTATACTCGCGATGGTTAGGAATTCGATTTCCACTAGAGGGAATAATTATATATTATTTTCATTTCACCGCTCTGGTTGGTGGCAGACAAAGCGCGTTGAATTCCGCCACTAACCAATGTTTCCATTTTATGCGGAATGTAAAGAACAGACTATCTTGACACTTTGGTCTCCCTTCTAAGTTGGGAAAAGCGTGAAGCTGATATTTTTTACATTTATTTACAATTTGATATTTTTAAACGATATTTTTTTACTCTTGCTTATTTTTACATATATTTTAAATATAAATATATTAACTTAGTGCAAAACGTTTAATTCGCACCATTATACTTATCCGATTGTGTTAATAATATAAATTTAATGCTAAAAGCATTTAATTGGTATATTTTGTAAATTCATTTTACTTTACTAAGTCGACATATCTACCTGTTTATAATTATAATGTAACATAATAGATTTCAGTCAGTAAATACACTTTTATAGCTGAAATATTATAAATTTCCACATGGAAACCCTCTCAAACAGCTAATAAAACCGTGAACGCTATGGGGCTATGTTCATTTTACCGTGAAAAGAAAACAGGACACAGGTATAAAAAAAAGGGGAAAACGTACAAAAAAGTAAAAAAAACTGCGATATATAACCATGTATCGAAGTAACTGCAAATAACTAGAGGTATTTTAAACAGGGACAGCTATTTACAAACAGCCCTATTGATTCCAGTGACATTTATACCTGGTTTCTGGCGTACACCACAAAGGCGTAACATGGTCGAGCTCAGTATAATCGTATATTCCCGGGCTAGTCATGAATCACGGGACTAACGCGATTTATTGCCCTGGATCCACGTGCGCCCCACTCTTTATTACCTTTCCCACCGACACGATATGTTGTAATGAATATTTAAGCAAATACTAGCGAATATAAAGATGTATTGGTGTCAAATGAGGATTTTAAAAAAACATTATGATAGGGAGCACGTATATCCTCCTGGTAGGCATATATATAGGCGAAAGTTGGGGGATGGATAGATGGATGGATATTTCAACATGTTTTGCAGTGTTTTTCGCTCACTAAAATCATTTTTCGAAAACAGATGTTTGTAAATAAAATAGGGCACTGTAATGTTCATGAGTTCAACATTCGTTCCGGGAAACGTTTATATTTTTAATATAGATGGTGTCCTAATGTGGTCTACCTCTTATATTAGAAGCCATATAATATCTCTAGGAACTCGAAAATGAACACGAAGAAGCACAGTTAGCTCATAACTAAAATGTAAAATATGTGATAAAGGTAGAAATACTTTTTATTTACTTGTCTATATGTATATCTTACTTATATCCCGGTTGATGCATAAAACAGCATGCGTAACCTTAGCAACGTTTATGCCACTTTTTACCTTCCTATACAAAAGCAAACATAAATCAAATATATATTTGATTTATGTTTGCTTTTGTATAGGAAGGTATTGCTGGCGTGTGACATAATTATTATATTAATTGAATATACTTATAATACAGTATAATGGTAGATATTGGCGTCCTACATTACTTATACGTATACACTTAAAAATGCCAAATTTCATTCTTCTCTGTCCGCGTAGTTTTCGTAAAAAGGTATCTAAAGTCCATTCAGGTATTTATATAATGATATCCTTATCTATTTTTTAAATATTAATAAAATACATCTCATACAAAATGAATCATTCATTTTACATCATTTTATAATTTAACCAAATAAAATTTATGTCTAGAAGCAGCTATTGCGGCTTTGTAAGTACAAGCGTACTAGGAATAAACCATCGTATAATAGCACTTAGGCAAATATTACAGTCCCAAAATTAACAAGCGATAAATAATCACGACCGAAAGCCGGGGCTATGTACCTACAGGAACTTTACCCTCATGGGTATGAACAAAAACATTCGAAGCCAGATTTATGATCGTACATCTCTGAAGATTACCCGAAACTACGGTTCCAAGTCAATAAAGCAATTATTTTTTGAAGTCGTTTAATATGAAATATTTTTGTATAGGTGTTATATAATTTTATTTGAAGTATTTAAAAGATTTTATGTTATGATAAAAGATGTTTTCAGCTAGCAATAATTGCAGCTAGGATTAACCTCATTGGTACGATACCATATTGCCTCTGTGCAAGTTTGAGATCATTGTGGCACAGTGGAACAGCCTCTGAGTTAAATTCGATGATTGTGGGTTCGATTACCATTCGGAGGAATAATTACAAGTTAAATAATTCCACTTCTCCGCTCGTTTCCCTCGTTGATGCACGCGACAAAGCTTCAAATTCAGGCGATAAGTAGGTTCTTTCTGTCCACTATGCGGGAAATTCTCAATCAAACTCGGGTAGAAAACGTAGGGTACGAAAAGTGTCTAAATTCTTTTTGCGTTCCGTGTTACACGGGAAGAAGCCTGAAGTTGCTTATTAGCAATAAAGTTAATCATTTTGTTATTAGATGAGGAATTCAACTATAATTATAAATATTATACCAAATTGAACTGGAATCTACAAACACAGCGCTCAGCCAGTCCAATATAATTGTGTCACGATGGATGGCCTCTTAAAATTACCATTTACCATAATGCCAAAATGTCATCTTTCCTCATAATCCACGTCGGCTGCTTGTCGTAAATCTTTTCTTATATTTGACACTTATTCATAAAATTAACATAACATATTTATAATTCGTAAGTAAAGAGAAATATCTATTATGATATAAGGAGGGGCCAGTCGTGGCCCAGTGGCACAAGCGTGTGACTGTAAACGGCTGGTTGTGGGTTCGATTCCCACTCGATTCTACGTAGCACGTAACATACAATGCCTCCGAATTCGGCGGAAAGTGGGGATCGGGGAGTCTTAACACGAGGTTCCCTCTACCTACCTTGCTGTGCGCGGGATACAGAGAGAAAATATAAAAAAAGGTATAAGAATTACATACTATCATACAAAGACTGATATAAAAGAATCGACACTTGTACCATAATTTATAATACAACAAATCGAGTTAAAAGTCTATATAGATTTTAAATAATGTTAAAAAGGCAATAGTTATATCTTTTTCAGCTTTTTTCAAGATAACAGGGAAGTCACAGGGAACCTGGTGCTAAAACACTCTATTCTCCACTTTCCGCTCAAAGTCACGACATTGCGTGCTAAAAGATGAAACTTAACGCCGCGATTTGCCTGGCGGGGGCGAAGTGAAAATAATATATAATCATTCCCCTGAATAGGCACCGAACCCACAACCGCATTAACAGTCAGACGCTGTCAAACTACGCCACGGCGACCTTAAACGTATTGATAATTAGTAAATAAAAAAAGTTGTTTTATGATTTTTATAAAACTATCTGTTATGACATAAGGTCGTACACACTATAATATACAAAGAATATTTAAAGTTTAATGCGTATTAAAAGAAAGGACATTTGTACCACAATTTTGAATACAACAGATAAAGCTAAAAATGTATAGCTATAAATTTTAAATGATATTAAAAAAAACTGCATACTTATATAATGTCAAAATTCAGAATATAATATTAAAATAGTATACAAATACAGTTTTACTGTTTTTAAACATTACATAATATAATATGATCATTGATTAGGTACTTTGACACTGCTGCTATATAGAGCAGAAATTGTTAATGACAGACTGTCAAGTGTTTCTAATGATATTTTCCAGTGTTTTCGTGAACATGCTCCTTTAATTTCTGTTTTCTCTTTTTCTTTCTTACTAGGCTATGGTTAAAAATGTTACTTTAAACTTTGCCTAAAGAAAAACACCACTGGGGATAAATCTAGACCAGAGCTTCTTGAAGTTTTGTCATTCACGACCCCATTTATGATTGCGAGTTTCTTAGTGACCCCATACAAATATAAAATAACTTATTAGGTAACAATCTCTATATACATATAAAAATATATAGTTTTAGAATTCGTTTTGAAACGCCAACTCTAGTGATGCTATAAAATGGTATATATAAATATTTGACATTAAAATCTCTCGACCCCAGAATTTTGCTACACGACTCCGTTTGGAGTCGCGACCCATAGTTTAAGAAGCTCTGGACTAGACGAGGGAGTCACTAAATTAATATCCCCTTTTGTATGTTATCTTTTGCCTGTGAGCACGAACGTAAATTTCAGTATCATTTGAATTTCGTATTGTTTGCGTGACGTGTGTAGATCTATGCGAAGAATGTGCGGTTGAAAGTTGTGGCACTAGGCACGTTTAAAATGCTAGATCAATTTTGATTTTCTGGTTTCACGATGTTTACAAACAGAGGCTCTAACACGCTCTACGTTTTCGTAATCCAATGATTGGGAATCCAAAATTGAATCATGTTCTAGGTTAGCGTGATTGATTTATCGTTGAAACTGTTTCTTCGAAATTCCACGTTTATAGCACATATGGTACAAGGAATATACAATTGATAGAACGTAATACACAAGTGTTTATGTTTGAATTCAAGCAATTTAAACATAAATAATCATCACTTTTGTATTACTATGAATAAAATTTAAAAATACTTTTGGTCCACCACTATATTCTTAAGATTTGTGTTATATTTTACTCCAATCTATTTCCTTCATGTGGCTTTGATGGCTTGTTCACGGTCATGGTCACATGCGATCCGAAGTCTTACAGTTAGGCAGACAAACTAGAGCTAACAGACATAGTTTCATACTACTACTTAATTATTTTTTTAAGCCATTACATACGTGTTTATTATTTTTTAATTTTAATCCAAAAATAAATTTTCATATTCTTACCAACTTTAAACTGGTAGAGTTTCTTAAAAGCATAATGTGTATTTCACCCTCTCAGGGGTTGAATTTCCAAAACTCTTTACCTGCTCACCTATACCATATAATCATGAGTTCAGTATTTTAGACTCGGCGATGAGTTAGTCAATGTGGAGTGAATGAACGAAAGAGATCCCCCTCCGACAAAAAACATCCTCCTTCTAACATTTTAATAATCTTTCAACAGATTTTCCGGTTCTTAATAATCTTTTCACAGATTTACCGGGTCTATTATTTACTTTACAAATCATTTAGAAATAAAATAAAAACCATTAGCAATTGCTTATATAATACGTTGGCATCCCAGTGTTAATGAATGAGTATGAATAGAATTATTTATTTCACAGCAAAGCGAAAAGCATCCGGTCGGCACCACAACGGGCCGTTTATAATAAATAAGCTGATGCTTAGCCCTTTAAGGTTTATTAAACATACATACATACATGTTTTTAATCACTTTAAAATTATGAAATAAAAATTACACAGTAAATATCTAAATATCTTACTCTAAATTATAATATATAAATGCTTACAACAGAAAATGCGATTGGTCGTGGATTCGATTTTCAATGGGAGGAACGATTTAAAATATTATCTTTTCTCCTTTCTGGTAACGTGTTTTGACACTAAGTTTATTCATTTAATATACTCAGTACCTACATGTATAAAAAGATACGCAGTAAACAGAAATTAAACTAAGTGTTATACAATGTGTAGATAAACCATTCAAGAAGAAAAACATAATAAGCTTCTAAGCGCGAGTTTTCTCAAAACAAACAAAAAAAAATACGTCACCTTAAAATGACAAATTAGTTTTTAAGATTTTGAATAGATACATATGTAATGTAATGTAATGTAATCTATTCGTTCTTACCCTTCTGTCCACGTTGCTAGGCATAAGATATAGCGCGCGGACGACGCGTGGTCCGGTGAGTCAATTTTTGCAAAAAAAAAAACAATTTTACATCCTGGGATTATGGGGACGCAACACCGAAAAATGGGATGATCTCTTTGAAAATTAAACGTTACGTTATACGAAGTATATTCACGTTTTACTATATTATATTAAAACTTGGTGTAGATAACATTAAATGGAACGTCAAATTATTAAGTAGTTAGAGCTAGAGGTATAGTAGTAATGGCACTTACCTGGGAGACTCAAAAACTTTTTATTATACTGTGCTTGCTCATTAACCCAGTTTTAGCGTACAACATACTCTTTTGTTTCTAGTGCAAATAAGACGGAAAAGGGGTTAATTATTGCGCTTCATAACGTCATAATAGTAAAATATGAATACATATAGAATTTAGGAAAAACGGAACGAAATTTTTGTTTTATAATATTTTGAACGGTATTTTGTGACCATATACTTTCCTTAGAACGTCTAATATGTATTTAAGAATAATGTTTTAAGGTATATTTAGTTTCAGTTCTAATTAAAATATAAATCAACTTAAATTATAATGTACTTAATAATAATATAAGAAAGGCGCTTTTTTGTTTTAAATTATTAGATATTTTTGATTTGAAATTATTGATTGTTAGGTATTTTATGATGTTATACTATTAGATTTTTTTTTTTTTATTTGAGAAACTCTGTTCATGGGCTCACAGGTGCCCATGGCATTTGTTAGTATAAATTAGTATTAATTTGTATTATCTTATATTTAAAGTAATCTAATGGTGATGTCCATCACTGACCAATTGTAAGCGATTTTTTTTTTTTTTTTTTTTTGTATATATGTACATATATATGATTGTAATAAAAATAGCCACCCAGCTCACGCTTTGTTCCCTCTTTGGTGTTGTAATTTTGTGAGTACAGCCTCGGTGACAGAGACGTCACGCTCGTGAATAGCTGCTTTGAGGTTGTGCTCCATGATTTGTTTTGGTGAGGCCGTCATCGCTCGGCTGATAAAATTAGCGATCGCATCACTACAGTCGTCGGAGTAATAGACACAGGAGTTGGTATGTCTTGTTACTGCGACGACCGCGTGAGGGATGCTGTCGTGGATAAGGTACCTCTTGCGTCTGGTACGGACGATGATGACGTCGCCATACGTCTGTCCTTATGCCTCATGAATAGTCATGATCCGCGACCTGTTCCCGGATCCATATCCCTGACCCATCAGGATTTTCTTTTCCTCCTGCGTATGGATCAGATATAGGGTTCCTTCGTTGTCCTTTGGTATATGTGTGCCAGTATATTTTTCCATTTTAAGGGAGTGGATGATGGGGTTTGAAGAGTATATACTGTTGTACACTCCGGCGATGGCATAGGCAACATCCATGGGGTTTCGGTGGGTGCAAGACAACTCACATGTGATGTTTGTTGTCAGGTTCGGGCGGCAGTACCTTAAGTCGAATAGATTTCCTCTATCGATGTAGGGTAGCTGGTTTACGTCTCCGATCAATGTGACTATCTCCGCACCAGACAACGTGGCAGCCATTACTATGTCTCCAAAATGGTTCATGAGGGCTTCATCCACCGTCAGTCGGTTTATAATGTTTCCCTCATGAAACCCGTTGACTAGGATGGATGCCATAGTGCGCACCTTTCTTTTGGCCTTCGTGCCAAAGCGGTGCGCGAGCTTCTCCTTCAGATCTTTTGCTGCTTCGACCGTGGTGGTAATCACTATTTCACTCTCCTCATCGAAGTTCCCGATGATGGAGGTTGCTTTGCCGCAACCGGGTACTCCGTTTATCCAAGCCAGTCTTGGTAGTGTCCAATCTTTAAGAGCTGCGCCGGGCTCGGGATCGCTTGAGATAGTATTTGCCCTTTCAAGTATCCGGTCGTCCAGCATTACTCTTGTGCACTTGGCCACTAAAACAATTGGGTCATTCTCAGGTGTTTTAAACTTGAGAGGTTTGTCCCTCGATTCGTCGTAAAGAAAATGTATTGTATATGAAAACGGAAGAATAATGTTAAAAGAAGGTAGATATATACCTTTTTTTGTCTTTTTTTGTAATTCTATTTTATTACTCTACGGACATCCGTAGAGTAATAAAATAGAATTTAAAATAAAAACAAAGTTTCTAGTGACTCTATAAATTTCATATAAATTGTATTCTCTAATTATACAGTCTCTATTAGGACACATACGCCAAAGCTTCTTGTGCCCAGTGTTTATTTTCTATATATATCCAAAAAATACAAAATGCATTTTTAAAAGGTCATCGTCGCGTATATAGACCGTGTTTAAGCGTAAGCTCGTTGGTCTTCGGGTCGATCCCCACTCGTCAGGATGATTGTTTATGGTATCCGCGACCCCATTGACACAATATTCGGGGGATCCGACTTTTGACTATGTGAAGGGCTTCCAGTAATTGACACTTGACTGGAACTGTTGCTGCTGTTTTTGTCTAATAGACGAATACTAAATTATCTTTAATATTTAGTATTGAATTTTATTAACACAAAAAGAAACTACTGTGAAAGATTATTGCATCAAATATTTTAAAACTTGTTTACAAGTCAAATATGATTGCAATTGCTACAACCGTTCTTGAGCTATAGATCAAAAAGCAGGCTCACGCTTTGTTCCGCACAGTAGGGTAGCCACAGAGCACTTAGTGTCAAGACACTCCGCTCTCTACGAGTTATAAATGCTGTAACTAAACCTTCGTTGACGTTTAGGTGGTACAAAGTTCAATGGGCATGCTAGTTTTAAATACAATGATAAACATACCTTGGGAAATATATAGAAATTTACCCGGCATAATTCACGCATCCCTGAACATGAAAAGACGAAAATATATACATGACAAGTTGATAAAACTGAATGAAAGAAGAATATTACAATATTTTCTCGCTATCCGTTGTCGGTCATCCTACCAAGGACATCAGGTTCATGCTATTAAAAATACCGGATCCACAACACTTGCGTAAATTTTCGAATTTATGGGATGGCATAAGTAGGTCATATTGTTCACACTGTATCCCGCACACAGCAGGGTTGGCAAGTGGAACCTAGTTATAAGACAGTCCGTCCAATCCAATTTCCGCTGTATTTTGTAGGCATTGCGTGTTATGTAGCGGAACTTAACGCCGCTTAACGCTTTAACTCGACACCAGAGCGAAGAAAATTGAAATACTAAATATTTCCACTCCTCGAGTGTGAATTGAACCCACAACCAGTCGCTTACAGTAACAGCGCTTACATCTCCTGCACCACGACTAGCCCCAAAATAATTTTCAAAATTTTCTTACATTGATAGATAGATACAAATTAGTAGATAGACAAATTAGGTAAATAAAACCGTGTTAATAAAATATTTATGATCCTAAATTCTCTAACGAATGCTAACTAGCCACCCTGTTAACGGAAGACGTTTTTGCCATCCCTTTCAAAGCTTTTAGTTAATCGTAAAAGCACCGAGGAAAGCTTCTATTTATTTTTAATTCTTGAGATGTTTAAGGGCGCTGGAATTTTGCGGAAATTGTCTTACATTATGAGAGTTATTATTATGATTTTAAGAAAGGTTTTTAACAAATTTATCTATCTTTATATATATTTATCTATCTATATAATAAAACAGTAAAAAATGTGTCTGTGTATCGGCTATATTTACGAAAAAAATATTTGTAAGGGGTGTAAAACAGCGACAGAATATGAATCTATATGTTGGCCTGTTTATCTATTTGTACGTGCACGTTTTATTATGTACTGCACAAAATTTCTTTATACATTAAAGAAATTAACCCTAAGCTATTAACCATGGGCAAGATTCCGGGTGTTAATGACTTAATGTAAAAATCAATTACTCAGAACAACTGATTAAGAGCCATTAGCCAGCTAAACTAGAAGAAATGAGTACATGCTTCTTTCACAAAACCATTTAATTTTATAAGCATTTACCATTGGTATACTCGTATATAAAACAGTTAAAACCCTGCAAAATTTTATCACGATAGATTATCTGTGCTGAAGGATATATTAAAAAAATATAGAGCATCTATTATGGGTTTGATTCTCACTCGATGGAATGGTTATATTTAAAAATAACTTCCACATTTTCTCTCCGGTTGCTGTTAGACAAAGACATTCAATACGCAATATCTTGAATAATTGGGTAAAAGCTAAGAACAGAGTATCACTAGGTCGCTTTTATTTGTGTAAAGAAAGGCGGTAAACTGAAAGAAAATTACAATCGTCAGTGTCAATCATTTGATGTGAAAGTCTTAGAGACAAGAAGGTAAGGAAGAACTTTAAAGGTAATTATTAAAATTTTGTGCTCGTGTTTTAAATATTAATATATAAAGTAAAAGTATTATATAGAAATAGTATCTTTAAGCCAGCAAAATATAGTAAAAAAGTTAACACAAACGGAACTCAGTTTGTGCGCATCAACCGTTAATCAACTGTTAATATTATAAATTGTAAGTGAAAGTTTGTAAGGATGTTTGTTACTGTTACTAGTAAAATCGCTAGAGAGACACATATGTAATGTATGGTTAAAATGTTTATCTTAAATAGCCCTAGAAAAAACTTACTATACAGAATAAATTTCAATGATATAAAAGAAATTAGTCTATAATGTACTATATGGAAATCGAGAATTTCTCTGTGAGAAGCTGAGTATCATAGAAATGTCATATCCAGGTTTTCTCTAGCTATTGGGGGATAATGCGTGAAGCTCTGACAGTCACTATCTTAATTAAATCTCATTTAAAAATACATAATTTGATTGAGCTTATTATAATATACATTATTATAATAAGCTTGCTTTCTCTATTATCTCAGGGAATAATAAAAAGATAAAATTATTCTTATACTTGCCAGAACCCTTTTTCCTTTTAAAATGACATTTCATTGCTATGCCGTTTACTCTCAGAGTAGTTCTTTCAGACGTATTCTAAAATGTTATAATGAACTTTATATATACTTGTATTTTTAAACTTAGTTTTCTTATGAGAAAAGAAATTGACAAGCTTTTTGTAATAATATTGTCTTTTGTATAGTCTTAATGTACCTTTTACATGCCGTTTTAGAAATGTATATTTCAATGTATGTATGTTAAATTAAACATGTTATTTGTAGATAATTGACAGTGTTTTAATAATTTAAGACTTTTATCGTTTTTTTATTTTTTCCGGACGAATTTGTAACAGTGCGTGTCGAATGGTGAAACTGAACGCCACAGTTTGTCTCCATTCACCAGAGCGGTTAAAATAATTTATATTTCTTTCATATAATTATTCTCCCCACTGCAAATCGAACCCAGGATAATATCGTTTACAGACGCTGTCACACGATGACCTCAGCTTTTATTGTGTCTGATCTAATATTATAATTTGTGTCTGTAATTTTGCAATGAGCAAAATTTAATTGCAATTAACAACTAACTATTGACAATTTGATTGTTTGGTGCAAGGTGATAATGTGATGGTTAGTTCGAAAGTCATAATTAACAATTAATTTATTTTACATTATGGTATAAAAAATAACAACTAATTAATTTTAAAGTAATTGGGATTATTATGTAATTTCCAAAAATATAAATGAGTAGTTGTTAATATTTAATTGTAATTGCAATTGAATTTTGCCCAACACTGAATATTTGTATGTAGCAAGAATAGCAAGCTAAAAAGCAAGTTGGTAAATATTTTATAATATTTACCTATGTCACGTGAAATTTGTTAAATACTAACAACAGGTATGTTTATTGTACTAACAAAATACCAATTTATAAAATTCAACTCTTATATAATAACTAATATATATACCAATAACTTAACAATAAAGTGCTCTTTGAACCGGAGGGGTCTTTTGTGATTTTTTTATTTATTCACTATCCCAGCTTTGTTCTAACGGGTTGGGTCGACCTGAGGTTGAGGCGTTGTAATATTCAGCCTTCAGACGCAATGTTTTATTTAACCACCTCAAGCTTCAATATTCATCACATTACGGCCACCACTCTTTGTTCTTGAATAAAATACATGATTCGTTTATATTCTAGCGGCTTGCAGACTACGACTTGTCTCTACAGCTGTTAAATTGTTATATTAAGATAGCGAAGTTTTGGAGAAACAAGTTAAGGCACAGTTGATTTCTAAAGTTTTTCCGGTTTCCTGTTTCAAAAATTGTTGATTTTCGTTGAATACATAGTACTTAAAAAGTCGTTTAGATTAATATATTATTAGAAGCAACGGTATCATAGCTAAGTTAGTAAAAACAAAATTGCCTGGTAATTAAATTTAAACTCAACATTATAAGCGAACACCAATTTCATAACGCAACGTACATAAATAGTTTTGAATAACTTATAACCTCAAAACATAAATTTTAAAATTTATTTGCGTTTTAAATTTATAACACGACCTAGTTGAAAATAAACGCGACCTCTTTTCACTTTAAAAAGGTCAGAGTTTCTGCGATCACATATTAACCGCTTCAAATGTTCCACTCCGATGACATAGAACTGAAACTTGGGAAGCGAAAAAAGAACATAAAGTGACATCCATTACGACGCGCCAAGTAAGGAACTTATAACAAGGGGTGGTAGCAAAATGGATATTTGCTGAGTCAGTCACCAGCTCAGAGCGACGACGACGTCTCGACGCGGAACGTGACCGCACTCTATAAGTAACACCGGTTTACATCTTACTTTTAAATTAAAGACTGAGCTGAACACATCCATCTTGTTTTTCTTCTTTGATGACGTTGTTTCACGGGTTTTGAATTATGTTTTTACATTAAATATTTACATAAACAAAAGATTTTGTATTACCGTTATGTAATAGAGGCGGTTGTGGCCCAGTGGTGAGTGTCTGATTGTAAGCCCGGTGATTGTAGGTTCAATTTTCATTAATAAAATTAATATATAATATTATTTTCATTTTTTCTCTCCGGAATCTTAAGACAAAGCGGGGCTTTAGTCTCGCTACTTAACACCACTTAGTCTGAAATCGGGAAACAGAGTGTCTTGACACTATTTTTTAAACGTGAGCTTTTCGTAAAATAATAAGTTAAAAAACATTAAACATTTTTTTATTGTTTCAAGTTAATTTGCCAACGAAGCGAACGTAAATTGAATTTCACCCTTTTCTGGGCATACATAAATTGCTTAGTGTTCGTAGATAGGAATGAAAATGCGATATTTAAATTTAGGACTGGCAATGTAATTCAATTTAAACCTCTTAATTAAAATAAATTACGTGAATATTGAAATAATTGGATAAGATCGTTAAAATCCGTATTATAGCTATATTATACGTTATATTGTTAAAATACGTGTTAATTTTGTGAACTAACTTTATATATAAAAATAAAAAAAAAAACAGGCTTAAGTTATTTTCTCTTAATCCTGATCGTCCTGGCAACGACATAGGTTGTTACTATGAAAATATTGTATTGTTATCGGATTTGTTACATCAAACAGATGGAGGATCTAAGACTTGTTTACAGGATACAGGTGTAGCTAATAAAAACATGTTAAGAATGCTTTTTATAGATGTCGTAAAAGGATATTTTTATAATATTTTTTACGTTGTTGCTGCTCAGATTTTCTCAGCTCAATTTTTACTTGGTAGTCATATTTTTGATCTCATTATTACATATATACTTATAGCTGACTTCGTTTGAGAAGAATTAATATTAGATATTTCAAAATAAATTATAATATTTATTGATTACATTAGGTCTTGCCTGAGCTTAAAAGCTATACAATAAGAAAGGTATCGTTCACATCAACCCAGTAGTTCAGAAGGCATGTGTGAACAAACAATATGTTTTTACTATTTTATTATATTATAGATAGATTGTAGACTCATATGTCATTTTACCGCTTTACCCAAACTTTGGAATTTTATATATAGTTTCGTGGAGTATTAGCTCGTAGCGGGATTAGGCGTTTCGGTAAATATAATCCTCTTTAAGTTTCCGATTCGTCGTGCATTAAGCCAGTCAGAAAATTACCACAAGTGTTAAAGTTAATGGGCGCAGAAAAAATATGAAAGGATTACAATGTACCTATATTAATAATGATAAAAAAATAAGACGGACAAATTTAATTTGACGTGTAGGTACTAATTTTTTTGTCTTGGCAACAAAAAAGTTTCTAAGTCCCTAGTGGAGTGTATAGCCGCTGTTTTATTCCGGACTTAACATAGTTAAATTCATTATTAAGTTTATAGCAGCTTCACACCTCTTCACGCTTCTTCCCGCAAACAAGGTAGTCAGAGAGAACCTAGTGTTAAGGCACTCCGTTCTATCGTCCCCTTTCCGCCCAAAATCGAGACAGCGTTTTAAGTAGTGAAAGTCAACGCCGCGCTTTGCTTTAGGAATTAAATCTAATGAAGAAATTAAAATAACATAACCATTTCCTCTAAGTTGAAATTAAATCCACAATTTATAATATACATTTATATATTTAGCTAACGATTCTTAAAAAACCATGGCGTAAAACATATGTATATAATGTGTGGAATTTATAGCGACACAGCACCGTAAGTGGTTTAAAATAGCACTTTTGTGCTATTTTAAAGCACTTTTACACAGAGCTTTTGCACTAACATGATTTCTAAGTAAAAACGTGACAGTTTAACTCCAAAGTAAGACATTTTACCTTCTTGACCGTGAGACTAATTTTGTTAGCCATTTAAGTAATATTGTGTTAGTCTTAGTATCAAAAAAACCTTGCCTTGTTCTTTAAGTGTTCTTTATAATACTAATAATGTAATTAGCTCTTACTTTAATTCTTATAACGAAAAATTTATATAAAGAAAAAGTTAACATTTTCTTATTTCGTCATAGTTTACTTAAGTAAATTGTACAACTTAGTACATTACAAAAGGGCTGGAAAAGTTAATTTGATTTTTTATGGAATAATGTTTTAGGTTTTTTAAAATTTATTCAATTTTATGAATGTGTAAATATTAGTTTAAAAAATGCTTATAAAATCTGTTAATTTGTTGCAATTTTGGTAAGTGCAGAAGTAGATGCCTTATACTTAAATATTAAACACTCGATGCAGCTTGGATCCTTACCGCCGTAACTTTCATTTTTTTTAAACGCCACAGACTCGATTTCCGTGTACTTTCCTGCATTTTTTCTTTTTCTGTTTGTGATTTTTTAAATTTATTTTAACGAGTGAGTGTAATAGAGAGACTATAGCAGTCCCTCAAAGAGTCAGGTCCGGTGGTTGGTGGGCCACTATCCTCCTCACACGCAGTGCAGATAGTGCCAGCGTATAGTTCCTTGTTTGATTGGATAGCTTCAGTATCTCTATCAGAGATTAACATTTCTATTTATTTTTCATTCGACAAAACTCAAAATGGATCGTCAGAAAAACCATAATCGCCTTAAGAGTTTTTAGGGAAGATAACCAATACAAAGTAAATGGCTATTCACTTTATACTAAATGTATATATAAATTATATTGTTCGTAAAATATTTATTGTTTCGTGGCGTAAGTAATTTATCTATTTTAGATATAAAAATATATAATTTTACGTCGTCATCTAGCATAAATCCTACTTCTGATATCAGCGACTTATTAAAAAATCCCACTCTTGGTATCGGCAGATTCTTGAGCCTTAAATAGGTGTCAGGATTGATTTTTCCGTTGGATGATTGCAGGAAGAGGAATTTTGAGGCAGAGGCTGGAATTTGTATAAACCTAGAGGTTCCTTTTAAAATACATCAACAATCACTTCTACTACCAGACTTTCTCTTTCCAGCTAACTAATACTTAATAAAGTTGTTAGAAGTGACAAGGGGGGAAATGATATGGAGCGTTTTCAACGCCTTGCCCACCAATAATTCATTTGTTTCATCTCTTCGTGTATGTTAGCATGAAGCACAAGTTACCAAAGTTACACCATTGATAGCCCTCAGAAACTAGAACAGAAATAGAATAGCGCTAGATTAAGTAATATTTAATAATAATAGATATTCTCCGAGACATAACATATATATTTTGGAACTAGACTATATATTTTTGTATAGCAGTGTATTTGTATAACTTATACCTTATATAATACTTAATTAATTTGTAATAAGCACTTAAATACAACAAAACAATTAAATTTAAAGTCTTGTTTATATTTGTAAAACCGATTGAAATCGGGGCAGTATTGACGATGTCATTTGTTAATTTGAACAATATTGATGCTTGTATTGTAATATTAAATTTTAATTGCTTTTGAAGTGATATTCCTGACTCATTTAAGTATATTGTTTTAATTTTGGTCTCTTCTATCTACTTAAAAGGAATAGTTTTCGATGTACATTTGCAGATTGTTTGTTTGTTTTGTATAATATAGTGTGTACTTATAAAGATATGTATATAAAGATAACGATTCACTAAATTGGAAAGATGGCGAATAAAAACCGGACTCTCAATGAACAGGCCCATATTTAGAATGATTGACTCGATTGAGAGTCTGTTTTCAAAATTTTGAAGATCACTGATGCAGGCAGTACATTCGTCGTACATTCGATCAGTGTAAAAATCCTTTGAAGATAGCTTTTGTTCATCAGTGCATTCCTTATACCAACGAGATAGTTTTAAGATCTTCAGTTTTTTTAACTTATTTATTAAAGAAGCCAGTACTGGTACCTAAGTCAGTCAGACTGAGGCCAGTCGTGGCAAAGGGACAAAGTGTGTCCGTAAACACGTTTGGTTATAGGTTCGAATTCGAATTCGAATTGAGGAGTGGAAATATTTAATATTTCCATTTTCTTCGATCTGGTGTCGAGGCAAAGCGTGGCATTAAGTTCTACCAATTTACACGCAATGCCTTCAGACTTCGGCGGAAATTGGAGAAAGGAGTGTGTCAGTTTGACTCTAGATTACCCCTGCCTACACTGCTGTGAACGTAATACAGCGTGAATGTAAAAAAAAATCATAAAATCTAATATGTGTTAAGACACTCAGAACGAAGGAATGAAAATAATTTAAATATAATCATTCCTCCGAGTGGGAATTGAAGCCATAACCAATCGTGTTTACAGGCAGACGCTGTTCCATTGCGCCATGATGGCCATTTCTATATAACATTTTCAAATTCATTTTATTACGTAAAATTGAACCAAAAAAAAGAATTCTATCTCAATTGTAAAATAAAACAAAGGTTTGAGAAAATTTTTACGTCGTTTAGCAATCAATTGGATTTGAAGCGCTAAGTGTATATACACAAGCGATTGGTCAAAAGAAAGAGGGAATAAGCTCGAACACTTTTATGAGGGAACATCAAAGGACCGATCCCGGAGTGAGGAACGCGTGATTACTTTTGACACCATGCAATAGCATTCCAGCGCAATATATACAGGCATTTTTCGATAAACGAAGTTGCCAAATATTCTTGTTATTTTGTTAATATAAAAAAATGAAAAATGCTTAGTATTATTAATAGGTTACTTTGGTTAGCCAAATAAATTAAAAGACTAAAAGAATAACTAAATTGATATATTATTAATGTTATTAGGGGCAGTCGTGGCGCAGTGGCACGAACGTGTGATTGTAAACGACTGGTTGTGGGTTCAATTCCCACTCGAGGATTGGCAGTATTTAGTATTTCCATTTCCTTCGCTCTGGTATCAGAGGCAAAGCGCGGCGTTAAGTTCCGCCACTTAACACACAATGCCTCCGAATTTGGCGGAAAGTGGGGAACGGAATGTCTTAACACTAGGTTCCCTCTGCCTACTCTGCCGTGTGCCGGATACAGCGTGAAACTAAAAAAAAATTGTTATGGATCCCATTGATAAATAAAGATATATGAGTGTCCGTTGCTTTAGTCAACAATGTTTATATAATTTTATATAACAGCAGGTACATATCAATGGTAGTGTGTACTGTGTAACAATTATTTTATTCGTTTGTAATAGATTGTAGTAGAAGATTATTGACCATTGGTACTTTTTCATTGTGTAAAAAAAATGTAAAATTTCATTTTCCTCCGTCTATATAATTTTCGTAAAAAGAGATTGAACTTGAAAGCTTTTGATGATTATATACTAGCGGAAACCATTTTTGAGGGAAATACAACCACTTAAAAAGCCTCAAGAAATTAGGAAAAATTTTATGATTCAGATTCGTGAAAGAGTTGGAAAGTAGAGAACAGAGTGTCTTCACACTAGGCCCTCTTTGCTTACCCTGTTGAAATACCAGGAGTATACATGAAGCTAAAACATAAAAAATTTAAACGGTTGAATCTTTTTAGTTATAAGTACTAATAAATTCGAATACCGTGAAAAGAATATTATTTTTTACGCAAGTTCGTATTATGATATTACGAGAAGCAATTTGGAAATCGAAAATGTTTTCAATCAAAACATTACGTCGACGTATTACATTACTCGTAGAGCCGTACGTATGAATTATGAATGTTCGTGAAACGACATCAATCATTCTTTGACATTTTGCTTTGATTCTTTTTTTATTAAGACTTTGTTTACTAAATCTTTTTATGATGAATATTTTTTCTATAAAATATAACGGTTGTCATTAAATTAAAATTGTTTAATAAATATTTTTTTTATTAAATATTATTAAATGTGTGGGAATTGTTTATTAAATATAACGGTTATGATTAAAGTAAAAAAAAAACATTAACAATTAATTGAACGTAAAAAATGTTTTATCAGTATTTTTTTAATAAAGTGTATTTAAAAAAAAAATCATAAGGTCAATTTATTGATGCCGAAATTAAGAAGTTTGTTGTGGTATAGTTTATAATTCTTTAATTTTTATTTCTGCTTCACGCTTAAGGGGTGTCATTTTTGTCCGAATTATTTAGTGTTCGTTGGCAAAGTTCAACTTTGTGCTATATATTTTGAAGCGACGAAATAATAAAATAATTTTAACATAATCATTTTAACGAGTCGCGATCGAATCCGCTACGGTCAAACGTGGCGCGGTCATATTGATATCTATCGTAGACAAACTTTTATCACAGTAAAATATAAAAAAAATGCATGAATTAATTCATGAAGATAGAACTGAATTTCTCACTAAAGTGTATGTGAACAACATTTTAAATTATTAAAAAAAAAATCTAATTGCATTTAATTTCACGATAATTTTATTATAAATTATAATCATTAATGACATTTTATTCGGAAAAAATCGTGCGTGTATTCAGATAACCGATAGCGAGGGTCGCGGGTCAACACTAATCTGTTTAAGTTTCGCTCCAGCTCGCATAAATCCTGTTAAAATAACCGTAAAACTGTCCACGTGCTTAATCCGCCTGAAATGGATTGTGTCATGTCTGAACTTAAACAGGTCCTAAGTTTTTATCTGTGTTTATACATTAGGATATGAAAAAACACCTGAAATATTCCTGTACATTTTCCTTTATCGAGATTACCACAGATATTTTTTACTTTCATATTAGGTAATGTTTTTTGTTTAGCTCAACGATTTGGATTCTGAAATATATTTTTATTATATTGGCTTGTATCTGTCAATATGTAGAATGAAGACCTTGCAACGCTGTTTTAACCCCCAATTTGGTGTTCAATTTCCTTGAAAATTTCCACACATATAACCCAAAAATAGTACAATGTTTCCTTACTATGAATGCAGGATGGTTAGGATGATGACAATAATTTTAAGCGTGTTCTTGTAGTTTTTCAGAAACATTTTATTATTTAGATAGAATTTTAGTAACTGTAACATCGATTTGACTTCTTATTACCAGACGATAATCAAATTTCGTTTTTTCCCAGCAAATGAACTGTAACTCTATTTAGTCGCTTCATTTTGTGTAATCGGATGGTCTAATCTTTTAAAGCTCTTTTTTCTATTGTGTTGTGCAATATAATAGCTATAGGGAAAAGTTTTTTCTTTTTATATTAAGCTAATTATAGGTGCTTTAGCAAAATCTCCAAAAGAAGCAAGCACTTTCATTCGCATAAAAATGATTTTTTTTAGAGGAAAATACGAAAAAATGCGGAATCTTTAGACTATTACTTCAAAATACAGTTGTAATTACTGAACCCCAAGGATTATACCGAGATAAGCGGCTCTGAGAAAAATTTACATTAAGCCTGCGTAACTAACATAATTAGTATAAGTATTTTGAATCTCAGATGCTTTTTCCTTTGTGTTTTAAATTCAAACATTCAAATGAAAGCTTACTTCTAACTTAGCCGCAATTCTTATTCAAAAGTTTTTTATTAGAGTGTAAATATTTTGATATATTTCCACCACAATTTGAGTTGTTTAAGTTAGCTTTACTTTTTCCCATATTGGGTAGTCAGAGAAAATCTAGTGTCAAAACATTTCTTCTCCACTTTTGGCTGGAAATCGATATATTGTGTGCCAGGCGGCAGAGCTTAATACCACGCGTTGTCTTAAGTAGATGTAATATATAATAATCATTCTCCCAAATGGGGTTCGAACCCACAACTTGCTCTAACTTGCTCTAGTTTGTAATATTACTAGAGAGTATAGACTCACCCTTATTTCATTTCCATCGTTTCTGATAAAAATCATCATTAAATATAGATCATTAATAAAGTAGTGGTTACATTTGTATAATGTAATGGCGTAGGACTTAATAAACATACTTTATTTTTTAAAAGTACTTCAAATATTAACATTCTTAAATCTAATAGATTTAAAATAGTTTTATCATTTACAATATAATCACATTTTAAGCTTAAAGGAGAAATTTTGTAAAAAAAATACTGTTATATTTCATTTACACATTTTAGAAATTGAAAACGATAAAATTTGAACGCAGCAGGATTCAAACCCGCACTTATTAGAAACTGTCCAAGCGCTGTTCATCCGTTCACTTACGACCAAGCAATGCCAAGCCAAGTTAGCCGGGAGTCCCCATCCTGCTGCGTTTAAATTTTTATACGTTTTCTAAAAATGTTGCTTAAGTTTCTAAAAATGTGAATAACACTTTAAAAATGTTAGAAATATTCTTCTTTCAAGTTTAAAATCTAAGTTACGTATCGACCTTGTAGGTGTTCTCTTAACTCATGACCTATTTGAGTCGAGACCGTTTTTCTCCAACGGAAATGAAATTTCTCCACAGATATAATAGCTTTTCACGGATTACATCCTGCTCGTTTTCAAATAAGATTTGCTTTATGAGTTTATCTTTTAGGAAATATAACGGTTTAAACGAAAAAGCTAGTTTCAAGGCAGTTTTATATTGATAGATATATTTATTTACGCTGTTCTTCCAATAGAGAGATAGTCGGAGAGAAACTAGTGTCTGGACACTCCGTCTCCCACTTTCTACCTTAAAACACCAACGCATTATCTTTTGGTACTAGAGTGAGGAAATATAAATTTAAATATAATCAATCATTCTTTTGAGTAGAAATCGAACCTATAACCATTGTGTTTAAAGTTATACGCTGTCCCACTGCGCCACGACGGAATTAGACTTTTTTATATATTACAAATATTTTTTAATTTTACAAGACGCGTTGCGACTGTAAGCTAGACTAAACTACAATGTAGACTTGGTTGTGGATACGATTCTCCTTCGGGGGAATGATTTGAATAATATTTATTTAAATATTCTGGATACATAGAACATAATAAATTTATTATAATTACATTGAACAATTAAAAACTACAACATAAAATTATAGTACAGCTATAAATAAAGATTAAATGAAATTGGGAAAAATCTAAAGGTAATTGTGCATGTTGCTGCGACACCGATCTCCATAAGCCGCGAACACATTAATCTGACTACCAATTTACAGCGCACGTAACGTGTGTTGCGAGGAAAAGCTTTTTTTATTCGAACATTGCTTTTGTCGAAGCAAAAAAAATTGTATTTTTCAAATAGAAGTTTTATTTTGAAACTGCACTACGGAAATTGTGTGGCGGCGAATAAAATTAGTGTGTCTAAACTCAATCACGCGTGTTACAGACAGGCCTGTGCCACACTCGTGGTTTGGCTAGAAAATAATTTCTAACGAAGAAAATAAATTCCGTCTAAGAAAATAGTTTCATAATATTATAATAGGTGAGGGTGTTGTGGTGCACTCTGACTGTAAAGTTGATTGTGGGTTCGATTCCCACCCGGAAGAATGACTATATATAGTTTTCAGTTATATAGATTACTTCTCTCTGGTAAATAAGATTAAGCTCAGCGTTGAGTTCCAACACACAAGAAATTCATAATATAAAGAATAATTTCATAGTAGAAATTAATTACATAATACCTCTAGTATTGGTTATTTATACAAGTTCAAGTAAAAACAACATATAACTATTTTGATCTTGGTTTATGTTGATTTTGGTATTTCTTTTTCTTTTAACAGATTTCTAACAACTTTAGTAAATTTCTAACATATTAAAGTATTATATATTAACAACAAACTGTAAAGACGACATAGTAAATTAACTCATATTTAATTTACAGAACATATCTACAAATTTATGGAATTTAAGTTTTAGAAAGACATTACTGTGTATAAAACATTTAATTATTTGAAAAAAGAGTGTTAAGGACACTCATTTCTGGCCTGAGCCCCTACTAAAGTATCTTAAAGCTGCTTATAAGGGAGCAGCCGTACACTAACTTTTCCTTTCAAAGAATAAAATAGAAGCTCACGTAAAAGCATAACAGGCCAACTTTTACACTTTAACTTTTCCGATGGGTTTCACTTTTTGGACTTTACAATTACGCAGCGGAATTCTTTATGCTAAGCTTAAAAATGTATATCCATAATTCCTAACGTGACTTTAAATTTCTCGAAAATTCTCAAGGCTCGCTGCATAGAAGTTTAATATTATTAATAAATAGTCGTATGTATGAATAATTCCTAGCAAAGTTAAAAGGTAAAAGCACATTAGTGATGTCGTAATTCAATGAACCTCCGAGTCGTACAAACTTGCTTAATAAAGTTAAGGTATGTTGCCTAGGTCGATGTTGTTTTCCGCTAGGCATAATCCAATTTTGTCATATACATATAGTTACATAGAGATAACAACGGTTCATACTTCTACTAAAGTTAACACTTAGAATTAGTTTCATTAATTGACTTCTCTATAAATAGGTAGATGGATTATGTACATGTGTGAATGAAGTTTAGTAGGGGATATAGAAAAAAATACTTTATTTCTTGGTTTTGGTAGGTTAAAGAATTGTTTTTTAAGGGCCACTATTCATAAAACTTCGTCCGTCACCATTTATTCAATCATTTAGTGTTTTCTTTTTCTCTCTGAGTCTTTTTCTTTTCTTTTTTATCTATTTTCATTTCAAATTCCATTCAAATTGGGCCAGTATATTAGCCGTGAAAGCTTCACAGATAGACAGACTTTTGCATTTGTAATATTAGCATATATAGCTCTATTTATTATACATAATCGATATCAATAATATATACATACGTTGATATAAAATATTTTTTTACTGTCAATTGATTTTTAAATTTTATCTCAAGAAGAATTCAGGTGATTCACTTGGGTGACTTAAAACAGTTTTAAATGTACTTTTGCTGTCGCATCCAGGAAACCTATTCTACATGATTAAGTTAAGTCGGATGTTGCCGTACCCACGCGCGCACTCCCCGGATCCTATTCCGCTCAATATCACTGTAGTAACAACCCTTGACGTTAACAAACTTTTCCATCTTCATAAAAACTCAACTGACTGAAACGTATGTGACTTATACTGGACTTTTATAACATTTTGTACTAAGGTGTTTTCATATTTTTACTTTTTTATACTTTTTTTTGTACTTGAAAAGATTTTTTAAAAAACTAGGCATGCATCCAAATTCCTTCTATTGTAGTAGATATCCACATTATCATCAGGTTTCATTATTTTTCAATAGACGGAAACTTAAGTATGTATGATATATTTAACTTGTTTCATTGAAACATTTTCATTTTCTTTTATTTATGTATTGGTATATTTTATTGGTATATAAACATAAAGAAACATCTTTCTACATTTAAAGTTGAGTGGAAATAAAATAACATTGAGACATTACAGTATGACAGTAATTTCGTCAATATGTTCTTGGCTGCAACCAAGGACTCACAAAAAGAAAAAAATCTCATTAAAAGCTATAAAATGTTCATTTTCCAGTAATGGCTAATTATTGACATCGTAATGCAGTTGACAAAATATTTCCACTGAAAGGTAATATTGGAAATGTTTTCATTACACAGGAACATAAAGTAGGTACGTACTCGTAAAAACAAACGCGGGGAAAGTATGACGCTGGATACTTGTACCAAGCATGACAAGAGTGATGTAGAAAAATGATTTTCTATCCCGTCCCGCCACGTGTTTTACTGGAATTTGCTATTAAATACATATTATAATCGAATAACGAAACGAAGAATCAAAACCGACTCATAAGGCCTCGAATAATATGTAACTTTTATTATTTAGTTAGGTGTAATGTAATTTTAAATATATGGCATAATATTGACTTCCTACACCGAACAAACTCAACAAAAAATGTTGTAGGAAGAGAGAGATAGGCACTCAAAATAGTTTCAGCGAGAATAGCTTTATAAAAGTCAAGTGTTGTTGATGTAGCGATATGAAACGAAATGGAAGGGTGCTATGGGCGTTCGCGCTGGGAAATTGCAATATCCGAGCCAACTGAATTATTAGGCTAGCTAGATATGACTTTCGTGTTTTTGTGGATTCTTTTTAAAGTTAAAGAAAAATTTAATATCATGCAAAAAACTTTCTGCAGGTAGCAGAAGGTATATATTTTTATTTTTAGTTTTAGCAAAGTGAAGTATTTCTGTACGATGTATTTAACAAAAGGAGTTTTTTTCATTTCACACAATCATGATCAAATGGTTCAAAGAAAAATTGTTTTACAGATCCTATTAAATATTATATACTAAGACTGTATTTAATATTAAATTTATTCTGACCGATAAGTTTTCCATATTTTCCGTATATAGAAAACTCGTAGGTATTTTAAGTGACGTTTAAGGTTGTTTTCTAATTTACGTCGATTTAAAGGTATTTCGTGTTTTGTGGCGAAACTCGATGCCATTATTAAAAGTGTAATAATCTTTGGGTAATAAAATAAGTTGTCTTTCAGTCTAGAATCAATTTTGTTCACACAGATACATATGTATGTCAAAACTGTCCAACGGTCATTGACCGGCGAATTGATCAGTACTGATAAGTATCCCATTTGATAAGAAGGGAGTCTTTTGTCGGAGGACACATATAAATATTTATTTGTAAGAGACCCTTATAGTAAACTTTATATCAGAGGAATTAGGCCTAGCAGGAGATTGGATCGCACGAGTCGGCTTAACTAAACTTCATTAGTCAAGTTTGCATAACGGAGCTTCATTGAATTACTACATCACTCGTATACGGGCGACATACTTGTTTCATTGTTTATTCGTTCATTGATTTGAATAGAATTTGAAAAAATATTTACCTTGCGTAGAATGAAAACGTTTTTCATTTTAAACTTAATTGACTTTGTATGGAATACAATACGAAAATATGAAGCACGTATGAGGATCGTGAATAGAACGTAAATTTATATAATTTAAATATTTTTACATAAAAATATGCCTATTTATTTAAAAAATATTATTATTATCGCTATCGTAACCGAATAGGTAAAAGCGTGACTAACTGAACATTAGTTTTAACTTATAAGTAAGTTTCTGGCGATAAAATGAATTCTTTTTCTTTGACTTTTTTCCAGTCTGGTTAAATTGAAACAAAGATTACGTATGATTTTACGTGGAAATATTTCTTATTAAGTAGAAATGTCTGTCTTCTCAGATTACTGGTAAGATGTTCAAAACTTCATAGATAAGTAATTGTCTTTTAGTGTTATTTCTATATAGAGAATAGATACAAATATAGTTTAAGCTAACTGTTTATTAATTAAAATTAGTAATATACTTCAAACATATCAACTGGCGCTCGGACCCGAGCTACGTGGCAACAGATGAAATCTTTATTATGTACCTCACATTCGTCCGTATCTTGTATTAACTTCTTCAGTGGACAAGCTTTGCTTTCGATACATACACCACGAGCTTTGTCACATTTCGCCCATAAAGCTAGAAAAACAAAAGCTTTTTTTAAATGTTTTTTATTATTTTGTCGTAAAATATGAATGTAAATAAAGTTTATATAAAAAAGTGTAGATTTAGAAAGCCAATGTAGTTCATGCTTGCATGCTATTAGAAAAGCACATTCAATTAATAAAATTAATATTACACACACTACGTAATTTTTTTATAAAGTAAGGTATGTATATAATGAGTAGGTATTTTTGTAGATATTTTTATTAAAAAAGTTATATACCACTGTATATAACTTTTTTAATAATAATTTATTTTTTTTAATTAGAAAAACATGTAATGTCATATTTGTCTGCTGGGTACTCCCAGTATTTACATTTTTACAATACTTGCCGCTAATGTTTGTGCTTATCACAGCAATTGATTTACTTATAGTTATTTGATATCAGTCTACTGATAGTGAGCTCTAAAATTTTAGTCAGCTAATAAGCTAATAAACTCAACAAAAATTAACATTACATGTTTTTCTAATTTAAATATATAAATTATACTTTAAAATAAATTTTACCTATATGTCTGGTCCTCAAGGAGTCACCACGATACTGCTTAAAACAATAAATATTTGTGACAAAATTAAGCCATAATAATATTACGGAAAAATTTAACACGAAGTTGACTTGTAATAACATTGTTGTTAATCTTTACAACGATTGTAATTTTTTATTGCTAACTGATATTTTAAATTAGAAATTTTGTTTATGTGTCGTCATTCTTGACCACATTGCAGTACGATTTTTTAAGTGAAGACAGGTATATAAGAGGCTAAAAACTACTTTTTACTACAGTAAAAAACCTTATTTTCATATGAGATCCATAAGGATGCATATAGGTACATATAAGAAGTTTATTTTTCTTTGATAATCTGATAGAAGTGTTTGTTTTGTTATTTACTTTGGCTCATAAGACGTTTGTAATTATAATGACTTTTTTTGGAAATAATTATTTAATTTATTTAGTCGAAGACATTAACATTATTGCGTACCAAACGAGCGTAATGAGATATTTTTGTATATTTAAAAAACACAAAATCGTTAGCTTTAAGTACATCCTCGTTTATCTGAGTTAATAAGAAAGGTAAACGGACATCTCCTTTAATTAATTCTGTGATGGATTCCGTTAAATCTGACCTTCATTTAGAATTTGGCATTGCCATCCGTTTTACTGACAAAAGGGCTCTTCTTAATTATTTCGTCTCGTGATTTATGCTGTTTTATCGACTTTCGGCAGAACGGATTTGTCTCGCTAACTTAAGCTTCTATAATAAAAGGAGAATTTTATTCAATAATAATCGAAATTTTGAACATTTCTGTAGTTTGCACTTTTTACTCTTCGTACTTCATTACTGTGTAAGATATGAGAGTGAAATTGAAAGGCGTATTCATGAATTATTAAATTGTAAAAAATATTAAAAAAATTGACAGCCTGTATTTTCATTGCCGCGCACTGGAATAGTGTCTGAATGTAAACACGTTGACTGTGGCTTCGGCTCCCGCTCAGTGAAATATTTAAGCTATTTTCTTTTCTTCGCGCTGGTACTTAAGACAAAACACGACGTTGAGTTTGGAGAACGGAGTGTCTTAACACCAGGTTTTCTGCGACTGAAAAGTGTGAAGTCGCTTTCAGTTTTTTAGCTTCACGCTGTCTCCCGCACACAGCAGGGTAGGCAGAGGGAACCTTGTGTTAAGACACTGTGTTCCCCATTTTCCGAAAATTCGAAGGCATTGCTTATTAAATGGCGGAACTTAACGCCGCGCTTCGTCTCTACACTAGAAAGAAAATAGAAATATTAAACATTTCCACTCCTCGAATAGGCATCGAACCCAGAACCAGTCGTTTACCGTCACACGCTTGTGCCACTGCGCCACAACTGGCCTCTTTCATTTGAATACTGTTAAAATTTGAATTATTATACTAAAATTTAAAAATTAAATGTGAAAATCAATACTAACGCTACGTCGTACGTCTCTCGCTTGACGCGGAGTTTGTTAAATGACGCCTCATTTTTATTTAGGGAAGCACTTCACTGGATATATTGCCACTCAAGCCTCTACTGTAGTGCCGCATTCAGTTGACAGGAACGCCTAAGTAACAATGTTTCGGTGAAATAGGTCGCATCGTACATTCCAAGATCCCACTCGAGTTAAGTGAGACACATTTCATAATATTTGTCTTTATTTACTTTTTTAAGTATCAAGATTTATTAGTCTTTTACTTTAGTAAGGAAGATGTTTATATATTTCTTTTGAAGAAAATAAAATGTTGCCGCTACTGTAATTCGATGATTTAATATATTAATTTAATTAGCTATAGATTATGCAAACTACATACATATGTTTAAACGCAGTAACAAATGTGTTGTGACCAGTAGAGGCGCAGAGGCACAAAGTGTGACTGTAAAGCGACTTGTGGTTGGGTTGCGGTTGTGGGTTCGATTCCCACTCGAGGGGTGAAATTATTTAATATTTCCATTTTCTTTGCTCTGATGTCCAGGAAAAGCGCAGCGTTAAGTCACTTAAC
This sequence comes from Dryas iulia moderata, assembly GCA_019049465.1. NCBI lineage: Eukaryota > Metazoa > Arthropoda > Insecta > Lepidoptera > Nymphalidae > Dryas > Dryas iulia. The sequence continues at coordinate 4,956,714 of CM032416.1, read as the reverse complement.
ACGTAATGCCTCCGGCACGCAATGCCGGGGACGGAATGTAATACGGGATATAGAGTGAAGCTAAAAAAACAAATGTAATTTAATTTACCTATTTAAAGATATAAATCGTAAACGTAAACCTACTGTTATGTAATATTTCAAGATTGTCGATAATTATTCCTAATATTTTTATATCAGATTTTGAGTTTCGGTAATATATCAGATTATCGCGTTCGATAATTTATGGCAGGGGTGAGCAACCTTTTCAAGCGGCGGGCTATTTTTAGCTACAAAATTTGTCTTGTGGGCCACATCTAAACTTTAAGAATGGCTGGCGGGCCACACAAATTAAAAAAAATGGTTTATACGGCGGGCAACCAAAAATGCTTGGCGGGCCACGCGTTGCTCACCCCTGATTTATAGAATATTGTTACAGAATCAACCCCATATATATTAATTATTAATACATTTAACTCGCGAATCTAAGACGATTTGCGTGAGAACGGAATATCTGTCACTATCCAATAACAGTATTGGCAGAGGGAACTAAGACTTATAAATGTGCTATTGCTATATTTTTGATCCAGGAGTTATTTATTAAATATATATACTTAATTAAAAAAAACGGCGATTCTATATCATCAATTATATTTTTGTATAAATTATCAGATAAATAAATACAAACATAAAAAAACATAAGTTTACATATTACACCTACTAATTAGCTTCAATTCAAGTCATTTGATTACATCGTAAAAGTAAAAAGTCATACAAAAAATATACCTACGTACATTTGTTAATAAAATTATTTAATTAAATTTTCATTAACATTGATTAAATTCCGGGCCGAATTAATGTAATTTATAGGTACGCCTGTATTGTTTTTCACTTATTCAGAAATGGTTTGAACAAGTTGATAAATTAAATACCTGTTGCGAGGAATTTCAATAACGTATTTAATTTGATATTTGAGACCTACTGCGTAACGTTCAAAATAAGTATGTAATTTTTACTTTGATATTCCATGTAATTTGACCAAAAATATAATTATTATTTGTTATATTAGTTCCGCCAATCAACACCCAATGTCTTGATTTCGAGCGGAAAGTGGAGGACGGAGTGTCTTGACTGAGTGTCTAGGTTCTCTCGTTATATAAATAAAAAAGTGAGGCTGCCATTATTTGTCAATTTTTTTAGGCTTAATGATATATAATAATAATTTACTCTACTCGTGAAATTAACGAAAAATAATATCTATTACAGTAAATTATTACATTATCTAAACATAAAACGATTACAAATTCTTATAGAGTATTCTAAAATTACAGTATGGTAATAAATAAAAAAAGATTTGGGCTCGTCCGGGATTTGAACCCGGGACCTCTCGCACCCTAAGCGAAAATCATACCCCTAGACCAACGAGCCAACTATGCAAGTGTGTGAATGTATATGTCGTTTTTTACTCAACTACGAAAAGATAACTTTCACTTTTATAGTTATTATATACAGAATAATATAAATTATAGTAAAATTCTTGTGTTAAAAAAAAGAAAAAAAAATAAAGATACTGAATAATAAAACTTGTCTTTTGTAACAATAAGCATTATTTAAAAAAAATGAGTATTTAAAAACTCTATATTTTTTTAAAATCTATTTTCCATTTGTACATATATATTAATATACTACATAGTATGTAAATAACATGTACACTTACATAAATAAATATATTTTTTTATAAAGTGTATTTCATTTAAAATAAATTAAAAAAAAACAATACAAATAATTCATTATTATAAAACAAAACGAACAAAATACAATTAATAACTTAAATATATGGACGCTGGCAATTTATATTGCACACATTGAAAAAGTCATAAAATTACAAATTATAATAAAAAAAAGCTTGGGCTCGTCCGGGATTTGAACCCGGGACCTCTCGCACCCAAAGCGAGAATCATACCCCTAGACCAACGAGCCACACAAATGGCAGTTACAAATTACACTACATATCGCTATCATTTTGTATTACTAACTTGTACCGTTCACTGTTCTCATAACATTACAGTGACGTCATCTAAAACCGGAACATATTGTTTATCGCTCGAACATTCAGTTCGTGATAATATCGCATAAAGCAAATATTTTCACGAATCAAGTTAAATAAGTAAATTTAATATTATATTTTATTTTCAATTTCTTAAATATATTTATAGTATATAGTAGTTTAGTTTGGTGGTAGGAGATTCGTTCTCCAACTGGCTCGCGACCACTGTCATGTCAAAGAAGAAACGCCAAACATCTGACGGTGTGTTCCGGTTCGATGGCATGTAAGCCAGCTCTCTTCCTATTCCCACCAACCCGATCCTTCCTCCCTCCTCCCCTTCTTCACCTTCAAGGCCGGCAATGCATCCACATCTCTAATGTTGTGGATGTCTATGGGCGAAGGTAACCACTTACCATCGGGTGGTCCTTCAGCTCAATTGCCTCCTATATTCAATAAAAAAGGGCCCCTGATAAAATTATAGAACTTGTAATTTACCAATGTTACAGTAAAGCTGGAAAAAGTATTAAGATCTGTATGTAGTTAAATATAGAGATAGACAATTAGAGAGTAAATTAATTGCTTATAAAGAGAGATACTACAATAATGTAAGTATGCCTGTCTTTTTAAGCAATTAATTGATTTAAAATTTACTTACAAGTTTTTTCCCACCTTTACTTATCATTTACAAAATATAGTTACGATATTTTACTTAGGAGCCATTGATATATTGTATTAAATACTCTCCTACCTAATGATACATCGAAAAGTAGATGGAACAAAAATATTATATTTTTTTTGATTTGATTGCGTAGTAATATAGTTCTACCTTATCTGTTCAAAAACATATTTATGTAAATATATTAAATATAATCAGTAATATTTAGCACCCACACAAATCTTTGTAAAAATATAATTAGGTATACGTTTAGACTAATAAAAATCTAAAAAAATACTATTAGAGTTTATTCAGGCAGTTTATATTATTATCAAATTTCATAATTTATAAATATTATATTAAAACCTGACGAGAATGCCTCGCGCTGTAACTTTCAGGGTGCTCAAAATAGATATCTATTATTAACGCACGGAGTCTACAGAAATAATATTGACTAACAACTTCAATAGAAACCTTACAATTTACGAGAATTAATATTTGGAGGCACAAATGATGCTACCACGACTTTCTTTGGACTTGGCCGATTGTTGTGTGTCATAAATAGGTTAGTTAGTTTATGTTAGTTAGTTATATGTCAGTTTGTAAAATAAATATTTCTATATTAAAATATTATTATTTAAATAATTACTTTTGTGGCGTGTGTAAGCATGAAGATTGTGGGTTCGTTTCCCCCGTTATTATTTTTCTTTCTCGAGTAGGTAGGTACTTAAGACAAAATGCGGCGTTGATCTCTGCCACTCAATACGTAATACATCGATTTTGTGCCGTAAGTGGACAACGGAGAATTGACATAAGAACCTAGTGTAGTTATAATTGGCTTTTGGTAAACATTCTGTTCTCATCATTATATGATTACACTTCTGTCTGGTAAAAAGGGTGCAGTTGAAATATTTCAATATTAAGATTTAAACAGGTAATACTTGACGGAGAATAAGATAAGATAAAAAATCTTGGTTGCATACAAATTATTTATTTAAAAAAGTTAAATAAATATTAAAATTAAATAGAACTTTCAATGAAACATCGCCATGGAGCTTCCAATACTATGCTAGTAGTATAACTTAATAGTTGATATAATTATCAAGTATTTTTTTTTACATCTTAGCCAGATAGACAAAGATAATAATGAAAACGAAAAAACAACAACAATATTTGTATGTATGAAATGACGGTGATATTATGATACGTATTCCTTTAATCGAGTCAATAAGGGTTAAGTTGTTGTTATCATACTTCCCGCCATTCAGAGAGCAAAGTTGTGTAGATTTTTTATAAAAGTGACTTGAGAGGGTATCTTCATATTTATAACGACAAAACATTCGTTTATGGACCATCAATTTCATTAGAAAGTTCAATTAGTAAGTTTATGAAAAAAAATTGGTAAACTCATTTACTTTTTCAATTAAAATTCAGTTCTTTAATACACTTTTATAACGTTCCACGTTACTAGAATACAAGACATTGCACGTTGAGTGACCAGAGCTGAGAAATAAAAATAACCTGATAATCCGAACCTGCGACTAACTCGTTGACGCTGTAAAACTGCGCCACAATGGCCTACTTCTTTAAGAATGTATTTTTAAATTAAAGAATTTCCGCTACTAAAACGGTGTCATAAGCCGAGGTTCGAGTCTCAACTAAGGCGCCCTTACCACCCCGTCGTTGTCATTTGATGGCTTCCCTCACAAGCGAGGATTTCATGTCAAGGTCAGAGCTGGTATAGCTCGGCCTCCGTGACGCTGTCAAGGCCCCTCTACCAACAGCAGCATACTACACATTCGAATACAATGAAAAAAATTAAAGATTTGATTTATATATATATGAACTTCTAACTATTTTCATTTAAAAAAATTAGCTTCATATTAATTTACATTTTTATAATAATTAGCTCCTCGTAAACATTATATTGAAGCCAAAAAGTTTAATCTTTATAAAATTTTAAAAACATGTTGTAGTAGATAATATCAGCCAGCCATCAGGAAAATCAAGATTAATTTTAAAATAGCCATTGCCGTTTATCGGTTTTTAATAAGGATTCCTCGATAAAAATATTTAATGTACATCGGTTTAATTAAAAGTAATAAACCATGCAGAAACAATACAGTGAAATTGAAAATATTTAAATTTTACTCAAACATTTTTTAAAGAATTACTCACTGTCCTTCTCTATATAGCCTCTTGAACTCTTGAACACTTCGAACGTAATGTTATTAAGTGTGAATGAGGTAGAGAGAACAGCTCGGGCAGGAGAGGTGAATGTTAACCCTTCATATAGGCAGTCTTAAACATACACTTGGGTCACAAGTTCCAGGCACAGGCTGAGGGTTTCTCTCCTTGAAATCACGAGGGGCCCGGCGCTCCCCGGTGTAATAAAACATTGTTTGTGCGTGGCGCAATCATAATCTCTTCGCCTTCTATTACTTATGCCCGAGAGTCATTTTTGATGCGGACCGACCTATATTCCTACAATTAATTATATGCCCGTATTCAACATCATAAATGCTATTTCTTGTACAGTCAGCTTATTTATACGTTCAAATACAAATCAACTAAACTATATTACCAGACCACGAAATCATACTAATTATGTAAATGCAAAAGTCTGTTTGTCTCTCTGCTCAGCTTTCACGGTTAACTATTGGTCCATTTGGATGAAATTACTCAACGAAAAAAATTGAATATACTTAGTTGATGATGCAAAACCTCCCCTTTTTTATAAAAAAATCAACCTCTAAGGGGGCTGATATAGGGTGATAATTTGTAAGAAAAATATAAACCACTTAACTTGAGCGAGAACGCGGGCCGTGGAAAACACGAAGTAGCTACATTTGTGTAGTTCATACAAGGGAAACCGCGAGCGTGTCGCTAGTTGAAAATAGCTTAAATTAAAACATTTTTCAGAGAGCAGATCGAAGCCACAAACATCGTGTTCACAGTTGATTGCTGTCAGATGCTGTTGCGCCCCGACGGCTTCAATATAATAACAATATGTTTAACAAATAGTATTTCCACATACAAAGTTTACAAAAGGTTAGCAATAGAAACGTAACAAAACATGACAATAACAAAGGATCGAGGACTTTAAAAAGTAGGCTAGAACGGCGGATATAGAAATAAAAATTATGACTATGAAATAAAATTTTCAACATAAAATGGTTGAGTGGTTCTGTTGGAGAACTGTTGAGTGCCGCAAATGAAATAAACCATCTCCACATCGAGCATCAATACGCAGTACGTATATAGGACGGAATGAATTTTTATTTCCATTCCACTAGATTTTAATGAACACTTATAGATCGCAATTTTAAAGATGAATGCTCTTCTATATGGAAGCTACGATTTAATTACTCATCGAATGCGTACCTACTAACATACTTGGGTAATACTGTACAGACCTATGATAAGAAGGGATTGGAAAGTTTCATGTTTTATTAAAATTATTTAGCAGTCATCTACTGTTTTATAAATTTAATAAATTAATAACGTCACATTTTATACAAAAGTGTTTGTCACTCCCCTGACAGTATTGAATGTATTATTGATTTCATTAATATACTTTATTTCTAATGTTTTATGATAAAATTTGTATATTTTTAAAGTCATGAAGTACCTAGGTATAAGTAACCTTTCCGTAATATTATAATTATATTAGTGTCGACAGACTTTTACTCTAGCAATTGTTGTGTATACCATAGGTCATGGCTTCTCTTGATATGGATGTCATTTTATTTAATAATAAACAAAAATAAGTCGGTTCTGACGACGTCTAGGTGTACTATACGTCTTATAAATTATGATATATAAACTTATGATGATTTATAAGTTGAAGACGATTTATAAATATGTACTTAAATTAAAATAAATTAGATTTTATTGAATCTAAGTAAATTAATATTCAACAATTGTAGAGCCTTTGTCTATATGAAACAAAATATTCTGATATAATAGTAATAATGATTTTTGCGTAATGAATGAAGTATATGATATTGCTGTATTCACTCGTTAACAGCCATTGTTAAAATCAGTGAGGCTTTGTGCCTCAATTAATTGTAGGCAGGAAAACAATATTTATACAGAATTGGGTTATTTCTGTGGAAGTTCCACAACTCAAACAACTCTTGCCACGAAAAACACTATTAATTGCAATTATTTTCTATTGTTACTATAAAAAATAACTTCACGTTTTTTTCTCTCATAGCTGGGCAGTCACGCAGAACCTAGCATCCTAGACACTCCCTTCTCCACCATAATTAAATTAACACTGTTCAAAAAAATAAAATTTTATGTAATTAAACAATGAATATGTTACATATATAAATGTTTCATGTTATACAAAAAATAATCTTCTCTTCTCATTGTCAAGGCATGAATTTATCATTGTAATAGCTTACCATGAAGGCCGCAACATGTCAATTTGTCAGTGTCAATCTTCAAGGCAATAAGGAGACCTCTGATTGATGACCACATATAATGATTAGCAAATTTTGTGAATTCTAGAAAATATGCCATGTTTTTTATTAAAAAAAAATATAAAACATATATCTAAGCATATAAGAAAATAATATCAATATTTTTTTACATTTATGCGCGTAGAAGCTATTGTTGCGCAGTGGGACAGCGTATGTTTGTAACTGCGATGGCTATGGGTTCGATATACACTCAGGGGAGTATTTTTTGTTATTTTTCACTCTCCGCTCTGGTAGCCAAGACAAAGCAAGGCGTTAACTTTCGCGACTTAATACGTAAAGTCTCGATTTGAGGGGCAAAATGGGCAACAGAGTGTCTTGACACTAGACTCTCTCTGACTACCCTACTATGTAGGAAATAACGTGAAACTACAAAACATATTCAACAATGCTATAAGCAATATAATTTTTATAATGAGAATGTCAATTGACAGTAGGTTAATTATCTTAAATAATAAGACGCATATATATGTACATAGTTTTTAATTAATCTGCAGCAATCTTTATTTAAAAAAAAACGAAGAAGAACTGTAATACCAATATTCTTATTTGTTTCACCAAAGTATTTTTTATAAAAGATAGTAACAAGCTAGCTTGTATGCCTTTAGATAAGTAAAAAATGTTACTCTTGAGGCTTTATTAATCTCAAGCACTATTTTGCCTTTGTGTTAAACGTAACAAAGAGGTTTTATGCAAGTTTTATCAAGTCGATAAATAATTAATTGTAAGAAAATAAACGATATATTATGTGGCAGTGGACTTTCAGTTGAGATTTTTTTATAAGATTTTTTTATATATTGTCAAGTTTTTTTCAGCTTTCTTTTACATCTTGTATACGAGGGAAAAGTAGTGAGCGTAATATTTTATTATAGCTGTATTCTTTCCGTGTTTTATTTCAAAGTACTATACAAAACCTAAGTGCTAAGCTAACACAACGAACATATGCCGAATGTTTTTTCACAACTTGATATTCTTTCCCACATAGCAGAGAGAACCTAGTGTCAAATCACTCCATTTTCCGCCTGAAACGTGTGTTAAGTGGCGAAACTTAACGTCGCGCTTTGTCTCAGGTACCAGAGCGGACATATGAACATAATATTATAAATAACCAATCCCCCGAGCGGGAATCAAATTCGTAACAGTCAGACGCTGTCCAACTACGTCACGATGGCCTTAAATAAAATCAATTTCAAATACTATTATAATATCCAATATTACAATTTAATAATATACCTTAACATTATACTCAAAAAGTAAAGGTAAAAGTAGTTCTTATTGTGTAAATAACAAATATATTTCTGTCGTACAAAAGATTTTCGATAACCTCCATATACCGTGCATCGGTTCGCAATTACCCCAAATATATACCCATGTCAATATGTCTCCGTCATTTATTGAGGCCATTCTATTTGTTGTGCTACCCGATGAAAATTATTATTATGTATCTAAATATTTATGTTCTTTTAATAATACTAGTAGGAATATCTAAAATATGGGTTAACTTAGCAACATATTACTTTATTTAAAAGTCAAAGTCATAGGTCTATGTGTTTTAATGCATTTTTATTATATTACTGAATATTTCTACTTTTTCTCCATATACACTTTAAAATATACTCATATTCGAATAAGAATAAGTCCAGCAGCTTCAAAGCTTTTTAAAGCCTTTATTTTATATTAAAAAAAAACTGTTTTATACAGGATATAAACTTTATATGCCAAATTCATGCAAATCTGTCGTCGTTTGTCTGTCAGTCGTTTTGCATAGTTCGCTAACAATCTAAAACAATTTTTTAACCTTATAATATATGGATGGACAGGTTGTTATTGGATTTTAGATGTGGTTTAAATACTGTAATAATAAATAGGTATTTTTAAGTTGTAATAATAAATGAAAGAGAAACTTTAGACCACGTAGACGGAGAACGGAGACGGTGAGGAAAAGTAAGAAATTTTGGTATAATTAGCGTATTGGTATAAGTGTGTATGAGGAGATAAGCAGAATGTCAAGTTTTACATTTGATAAAGTACCTACATATTATACATAACATATAAACTTACATGTAAATAAAAAACACATAAAATATATTACTATATTTCAGATTCACAACAGCAAACTGATAATATTTGTTTTGAATACCTATACAAATGTTTGTCCCGGCTTTGATAAAACAAAAAGTGGCGTAGGGTTGCGCTGCGGAAAGACGTGACTCGAGTGATTTGTCTTTAGTTTCCATCCGCCTACGCCGAAAGGGAGGATCCGGAGATTGAAGATTGACAAAAAATGGTAAATTTACGTTGTTTCTTTACGAACTTGAAGGTAATATAATTAAAAGGTTCGCTAAATGACCCTTACATAATTAGTAGCTAGTACCATGGGCGAAGAAAGATTTTTAAAAAGTTAATTTGAAACGGCTTTTTGTTGTAGCTGGTTTGTACTCTCGTAAAGTGAATCTAGTAACATGTAATTTCGTTTACCACTTTCCTCTTATTTTCTAAACGTTTTTTATGTAATATAATAAAATATAATAAAAGACATTGCGTAACTTGTAAAATTACTGCGTTCTACATTGTTTGTTGAGGAACTCAACAACACGTCGTGTAATTTTTTTTTTAGCTCCACTCTGTATCATGTAGCAGGGTAGGCAGAGGGAATCTAGTGAGAAGACATTCCGTTCCACATTTTCCGCCGAAATCGCTTTTAAAATTTAACGCCGCGCTTTACCTCGACACCAGAGCGAAGAAAATGGAAATATTAAATATTTATATTCCTCGAGTGGGAATCGAACCCACAACCAGTCGTTTACAGTCACACGCTTGTGCCACTGGGTCACGACTGGCCCCATCACGTAATTATTATATTTTTCAAAAATCCAGTATTTTGATTGCAGTAAGCACTAATTACTTACAATTACAAATAATCTACAGCGCTAGAATGACTTTTCTGTAAAAAAATCAGACTCCATTGGAACAAAACATACTGGTAATGCCTTGTATAAGCGTGTAATACCGGTTTACAAGCTTAAAGTGCTCTTTTAACAGCTTAGCTAATTGTTACTGTTTTCAAAGGTTTAAAACCATTAAGCTTTGTACGTACTAAAAGACATTTATTTTATTAATTATAAATAAAAATATAAATAAATATATAGAAATAATGTAGTTTGAAATACATAAGTATATTATGTAATCATAATAGATTTTTTAAGAATTATTATTATTTTTTTTAAGAATTTATTTATTTAAGAAGTCATAGTAGCGCACTAGGACTAGCATTTGACTGTAAACACAATTGGTTGTGGGTCCGATACACACTCAGGTTATTAATAAATTAAAGTTATTATTTTCATTTCTACGCTCTGGTATCTCGGACAAAATGCGGCGTTGAGTTCAATCACTTAACACGCAACGTCTTGAGGAGGAGAGTCGAGAACGTATTGTCTTCAAACGGAAATTTCTCTGACTACTCAATTGTGGCGGAAAAACGTGAAACTGAAAAAAACCTATAGAGGTTTTGTAGAGGTAAGCTGACGTTAAAAATAACAATATTAAAATAAATATTAATAATATTAACAGAAGGATTAGGGGTCGCAAAATATTAATAACTGATGGTGTGAACCATCAGTTTTTAATATGATAATAATGAATATTTACTACTATTTAACTTACCAAGCTTATTTGCATAATAAATTTATAATAGAAATATAATATACATAGAAATCTAATGACAAAATGCCATATTTTTGTGAAAGTTCAATGGTGTATGAACGCGACGCGATTTCAAAAGCATAGAAAAATTTTTTAAAACTTTATATCTATATATATTTTACCTATGACATAGCGCAGCAGTTCTACCACTCAACACACAATGTCTCGATTTCGGGTGGAAAGTTGAAAACGGAATATTGAAACTATCATATTTTCACACCCTACCCGCTATTAGGGAAAATGTGTGGAGCTGAAAGAAATGTATATGTGCACATAGAAGAACAAACTTGTTTCTTATTTTTATGTAAATTTTAATTAAAGATCTTGTACCAATACGAGTTCGGTAACCTTAAAAGTCTGTAAAACTAATTAAGACTGTAATTATTTATTATATTACTAAAACTTTATTACACATTTAAGCTTGTCGCTTAATATAACTTAAATATAAAGAAGTTGAAAGCGATCTACATGGTTAATAAAAAAAATGAGCAGAGAAACGGCGACCTATTGTAGAAAGAATAAAATATAGACCAGTCCTCGGTCTACTAGTCCGATATTGACCTATCACATTTCAGGACCAATATTTAATTACGAGTGTTTATTGTACATGTTTGAATATAACTTTATCTATTTCTGTTAATATTTAAAAAAACCCGATGTGTTTTGTCTAACAATATAATACAAGAGTTCCCGACTTGAGGGAGTCTCTTGCTCCATATCTGTAATTAACTTTAAAGCGATTGATGTAATTGCCATTGAGACTTACGTTCCCTTAAGGTATAATCAGTAATTGTCCCACTGCGGCACATCATTGACACGCTTTTTCATAAAAAGCACACGCATTTACTGCATAAACGTTAAAAATCTTTTAATTACTTCGACTATTCATTTCACAAAATAGAAATATAGGACGCATACAAAATCCATTCACAATTTTAAAATTATGTTGTTCTGTGAAAGCTGCTTTTTAAACCACTCTTCACCTACTCTTCATCTATTTAAGAGCGAAGTTGACATGAATACCAGTAAATTGAACAAAGAAGTCCGCCATTTGAAAAATCTAAACGCACATTTATAACGTAATTGGGTTAAACAAATTCCCTTAGAAGGTTTTCGTTATATTTCATGAAAATACCGAGGACCGCACTAAGTAACAAATGCGGTCATATAATTTTATTAGTGAAGCGGCCATAATAGCAGCGGGCGGACATCGTTTACACATATGTTAATTTGATTTTAGAATTTATGATCATGAAATATGGATTACGATAAATTGTATGTTTGTACATGGGTTAAGAGGTACCGTCCTTTAGGGATTTTAATTTCAGTATTCTAATATAACATTCGCTTCGCTTCGCTTTGACCAGTAAAGTTCAAAGGTATTTATTTATATGGTTATAATATTTATTTCAAGCCTGCTGTGGGGCAGGCAGTGTGTATGTGGTGAATTTATGTAAATATCATACATCATTTGGGACCCCAAATATATTTATAACGATAATATTGGAGTATCATCTACGACGCAATTTTTTTTATGATTATGAATTGGAATACGTAATGAAAAACAAAAGAGATAATTATTTATTAAATAGAATGGTTAATAAATGTTTATATTGTTGCAAATAAAGAAGTGATCTAATCCTATTAATATGTCTCTATTATATAAGTCACTTAGGGTATATTTTATAATCATGGTTAGTTAAAACTTACCTTATTTTAAGTACTGATATTGTGAAAAAAAGGGAATTTATATAAAAAAAGAACTCAGGTAATTTTTGTGGTCTGTTTTATCGGCTGTATGCTTAGTCTCGCGTCGCTTGTGTGAAGGCATTTTGATCTCTACACTAAGTTTTTCCGTCAGATATCCAAAGCATTGAGTCAACACCGCACTTAGTCTTAACGGAGAAATGAAAATTTAAATTTTTTATTTCTCTATTCGACACGCCAACAGTTCAGTAACATTTCATAATACATACGAACGGTATGTGCACAGCTCTAATTCTGAATCTAGTATTAATTACAGGTACATTAAATATTATCGTTCCCCCGAATGGAAATCGGACCCACAACCAATCGCTTTTACAGTCAGACGCTATTTCACTCCGCCACGATGACCTCGTGATGTCGACTAATGTAATAAGCCTGAAAATATGATTTTAATTTAATATTCGATCATGCATAATAACCAAATTTAAGTGAAATTTGCATATTATATTGCCCGAAACCACAAATCGGTACTCTGTACTTTTTATAGCAATAAACAACATGAATATAAAAGTAATTATTTTTTTTATTTATGTTAGCTCTCTAGAGCCATTACAAAGATTACCCATATAGCTCATTCCTAAATTAATATACTTACTGTAGTTCACATAACTCATCTTCACAATGGACGTAAATTAGCAAATAAAAATAGGAAATAATATTTTTATGTTGTTCTTGTTCCACTTCCAGATCTAATTAATGTAATGGTGACATTGTCGGCGCAAACAGGTTTATAGCTCGAGTCGCAGTTAATGAGCGTGTTGGATATAGGATCATTAGCAAGCCCAGGTGCTAAGGGCCCTCTGTTTATGATTCAAATGCGCTGACCTGTTTACGAAACAAACATCGAGCTGAAAGCGTCGGTTTTTTTTTCAAACGAATTTGAATGCTTGCGAATTCTCGTCTTTCATTTAAATTTGTAAAAAAAATATTATTTTATATTGATGCTGCGCTTTGAGCAAGTCGGCTTTGAAGATATGGCTAATTGAGGTACTTGAGACTGAATATCTATATTTAATGAGCGGAATAAAATGATTTGTATAGTGAAAGTTATGATTAAAAAAAATATAATTCTAAAATGTATCTTGTGATTTATGAATGATTCCAGGATATTATAAATTGAAACATTTTTGATATATTGTAGAAGGATGAGTTAATATTTTATTTGTATTATATTATATTGTTTGGATGTTTATTCATTTTGTTCTGTAGGACGGTAGAACTGTGGCTGCATACTGATTAGGGTAGATTTGAGTGGTTATTGTACTTTAACAATGATAATAAATTTTATATAACTTCAAGTTACAAATAGTATAACTACATTTGGAACAATATGTACTTATGCTGCATTCGTAAACAATGTAACAGTAGTTGGGTTTTTTACTGAATAGCTTATTTAAGCTTTAAATCAAATTATTTTTAATTAATTAATTGCGTAAATTTTCTATTCAAAAACATTATAGAAACCAGATGTTTACTACGCTTAACGATAGTCTACCTGTGACCATTACAATAATAAACTATTACGACAGTTTTATTGACCAGCTATAATTCCATTTAAAGTGAATGAAAATCGATTACGTCACAGAATTCTTTGTATGCAACTTGTATAAAGCATATGTAATAGTGTATAAAGTCTATCTATTTTTTCAGTTTCACAATTTTTTCTCGTACAGTAGAGTTGACTAAGAATAGCCTATATTTGCCACTTTTCATTTTAGACAAATCATGTTGATTTGCGAGACTCAATACGGTACTTTCTTTTACCAGAGCTGAGAAATGTAAATAAATTAAATCATTTCCCGAAATGCTGTAGTGAACCGGACCTATAACCTATCGCGTTAACAATTCTTCTCACTACGTCATCTTCAAATTTGAACTTATAATAAGTAAAAACAAGACATCTTAATACTAACTTTTATTTTAAGACTTTTTTAAACTATTTTCATAACATAATTTATTATATTCCTAGCTAAAATTAGACGACATAAGTTTTTATAGGTAGTTATATCTATGGCACAAGATCATGAAGGCATAAGCAAAGGACGGGGGGTAAGCGCTAACGCGGCGTGACGGAGTGCAGCTAAGTGCCGTGCTAAATTGCTCGCAGCCACGCCGCGGGTGAGCGACGTACCTACATATATCTATCTATTACCCAAGAGTATCTATAACGATTTTTACTTTGCTAATTTATAATTTAAAACCTTAATTACTTATTGTTTAAAAATATATTTAAGATTAATGCTGTATTTTTGACAATGATGTGTCATACTGGAAGGAAACTATATATCCTTACTTCATTTATATTTTTGCGAAATAAACAGTTAATTATTTTGTCGGCATAAGTCAATATTTTAATCTGTCTCTATTTTCTAATATTATGGCAGTCTTTTAAATCTACATACGCTGTGATATGTTAAAATAATACTGAGGATATCCTCTTGTTTTTTAAATATTACTACTAGACGTAGTAGTAGATAATATATTTAGGAGGCAATTCAAGTAACTTGTATTTTGTTTCTATAAAGATTATAATGGAGCTATCATTAATAAGTATTTATTGCTTACGAATTCAGAGAAATTAAAGAAAAATTTATAATTCTAACATAAAAATAGCCTACTTCTTATTACATCAGGTATCAGTCACTGAAAGCCCTGTCAAAATTCGTCCAGCCGTTTTAGAGATTGTTCGTCCCGGGACGAACAAAGAGACAAACAAAAATTGTAAAAAAAAGAATTTTGATATAGGTATGTATCCCATATACGCATGAGATACATAATGTACATCAGGTAAAAAGCAGTTATTTTAATATTACCAACAGGTACACCGAGTTCATTTACACACGTACTTAGTTACGTACTTACATATATTCAATTCAGCACAGTTTTTTCGTTATATATATATAAATTTGAAGATATGAATATTTTAATATTTAAATTTAGCCTAACTAGGTCAGGTGGTATGACATGAATAATTTATGAAATATGCCTGTAATTGATGATGATAGCTACAGCACACAAATTAGCTCTCAAATAACGTGATAGACGCATCTAAATAGCTTGTACTATGAGTCCTGAATGGCAAGTTATTGAAGTAATGGTTTTATAGACATAACTTTCAACAACATTTATTCACGTAGCTAAACAAGTCTATAAATATTTTTAATATATTTAAAGTATAAATCATTTTACACTTAGAATAAGAAAAATATACCTTTTATATTATTTCTACAACTTCTTTTGGTCATATGAATAATGTCGAATTTAAAATGGTTAAAACAGACGGTGGTTAGGGACTTTCAAATCGCAAATATATAATTAGTGTTATTGCACTTAAAGTGTGAAGTCTTCTTCTTATTCCTGTCACTCTTGGTAGAGCGGCCGTGGCTAACATAGTGTTTCAAATTCGCGTAGCAGGTATAACCCGCCATATGGGGTCACGTAAGAGGTTAATATTAAATAATATAATAAATTTCTCACGACTGCACTTTGACCCCTAAACCAAATCTTACTATCAAAGCCCCTAACTACTTATCGACGGTGCTACATACTTGTTTGTAGAAAATTTATTAAATTGTTTTCCCTTAAAATCCCATTTCATATATAGTTAGGCAAGCATATGGTAATTACTTGGAACACTTATGGCCCCGTGAGATTGCTTGCTTAATTAATTAGTTAACACGATCAACGTGAGAGCGCGAGCGGTGCACTAATAATTATAAGTCTTAAGTGTTTCTAAGAAAAACTTACTATAAAATGCGGTATAAATTAAAATATTAATGAAAATTGCATATTTATGGCGCAAGTGGCGCAGTGGAACAGCGGTTCGATTCTTACTCGGGAGGAATGAGTGTCTTGACACTAGGTTCACGCTAACTTCTCTGTTATGCGGATAAAAGCGTGTAAGTAACCTAGTAGACCTTATTGATTACCTAATAGCACTAATATTTAATATGAAGCTAGTCATTTAACGTGTCTATGTCTATATTACACGTAATGTAGATTCTTGGATATAAATTATATAATTTATTTTTCTTTTTTATGTATTACATTATATTCATATATATAATACTGGCTGGTCTGCTGGCTGGTCTTACGCCTGTGTTTCTTCAAAAAACGCATGTGGGCAGGCAAAGATCAAAAGTAATTAATAAACTCAAATAACTAAACAATCCCATTGAAAGTACGTTACTGATAAATATTAAAGCAATACTTGAAAGGAGCTATTAATATTTAAAAGCTCGTGTCACGAGTTATTCATACATATTTCATGTAAATATTGGTTTTCTCTTGAAGGAAATACGTTTAAATGAAATTGTTTCTTGTTTGTAAATGATTGATGACAGTTCATCAATAATGTCTACGGCAGCGTTTTCTTTTTGAAAAGCTTACCGAACCCTTTTCAAATAACAAAATGTTTAAAACATGTTTGCCAAAGCAAATATTTTTAATCTTCGTGAAAAAGTATTCTACCCGCATGAGGGTTGGTTTAAATTAATTTTTAGGCTGTCCGTTTTAATTATGAATATTGTTATTTTTAAGCTAATAACAAAAATGTTTATATTTGATTACAGAATTTTATATGTTCTCGTAATATTTTTTTATAATTTTATATAACTCAAATGGTGTTACTTCTACACAAGTAAAAACAAATATATAATAAAAGTAATTCTAGTATTTTTTAATATAAGCTTTTCACATTACTCTTAGCTCTTTCTTTTGATATCCATATTGTAGGAGTGTATTAAAAACAAGCAAAGCCTTTGATTTAATTCTATATTGGGTGGGTTGTTCAACATATGCCCCGCCATTTTATCGTCATTATAATAATATCGATTATTTAACGGCAGTGTCATCAGAACTAAAAGATACTGGTAAGTGAGTGAGATTTAGCTTGCATGATTTGATTACAAACGGACAAACATCGGAACAGGTGAAACGAAATAACAGTACGCAAAATACAAACAAACACAATATGTACTTAAATATTTTACCAAACCTAATTCTAAGAAAGCTCCAAACAGATTGGTGTTGAAAGCTTATCTAAACATACAATAAAATTGCAACTGATTGCTGTCTGTACATAGAAAATAAAAATACTGTTAGTGCAATAGAAGCTAAAACAATCTTTTTACTTTTTTACCGTTTTACCGTTTATATGTACGTTTGTCATACGTTTGTGTCGTATGACAAACGTACGTAACGTGTGTCGCTAGTCTCAAAAACAGCTTAACTGATTTAAATTAAATTATGACTAATGTATTTTGGTAACCTTCCCATAATAATTTGTGTTGGTTTTATTAACATTATTTAATAACGGAAAAAGTAAAACGAAAAAATAAATACAACATTTCATTTTTTTTTTTCGACAAAACGCTATAAAATACCTGTTATATGAAATTGCCTAAAATTTAAATTTACGCAAACAAAGCCACGAGCGGTGTAATAGTAGACAATATATTCTGAAGTTGAATATTTTATTTAAAATTTTTAAACAGCTTTCTAGAGTAATCGTGTTCATTCTCGCGGATGGCGTGGGGTAGGTGTTACTTCGAACTTTCAAACTTTAGTAAAATGGAGAGTTGAGAAGTTTCAAGATTGATGAATCTAGAACTTTGTCGTTGTATTTTTTCACAAATTTTTGCGACATTCTTGTTTTTGATAATATGATAAAGTTAACGACGTCGTCTTTGTGAAACGTTAATGTTTGCTTCGTCTAAATTGATGATCAAAGATTTGTCATATTTTTTTATACTAATTTTGTAGTTTTTTTGGAGAGAAACAAAGTATAGATTGAACTGTAAAACGCACAGTCAACATTGCCAGTTTTCTCGATATATCCAACTTAGTGCTTGATTTTCCCAAAAGCCACAATAGTCCTTTTTTAATGATTTTTAAAATTAATGTAAAGAAGAAGATATATTTTTTTTTTTCAAAAATCCGTTGCTGATTTTTATGGGAGATTTACGGAAAATTTTAAAATACTACTTACGTTTCTTGTGCGATCAACTATTACTGAGATATTTATGGATAAAGACAAAAAGATCTTTTTCCAGTCAGAGTTATATCGAACTCAGCGATATATGTATCAAATTTTTAACAACAGCAAGTGGAAGCTACATAAACAAGTTATCCGATCCATATAATAGTTAAGTTGAAAAACTTTTTAGAGCAAAAAAATGAACTGGAAAAATTTCGATTTTTTTTTTCTCTCACGGTATTCATCAGCATATACACGTCGTTTATATAATATGTTTATTATACAAATTAATTAATGGAATTGTTTTTCTCATTACATTTATCAAATTATTTACAATATGAACATGAACTCAAACCAATTATGAAACCGCCAGTTTATATAAAAAATGCTAACGACCATACTTAATTATTTTTTAATTATTCTATGCTTCGGGCAGTCTGTGAGCTAGAAATAAAATTTAGAATTAAACATTCAACTACTACTTTGTAAATTCTGACGTTATCAAAGCTAGCGGTTCTCTATTTATACTTTTAATTTACAGTTTGATATACAGTTTCACGCTTTTGTCAAATAGCATGATATTTAGAGAACCTTTTGTTTATCTTCTTTTTAATATTACAAGCAGTAAAAGACTACCAGCTGCGTCGAAATTCTAATGCGCTTTATTATAACTTATTTTTGTTGTTAGCATCTCTGTAGAGAGATTGTTACAAATTACTGCTACCCAAAGATTATTCTACGAACAATCGTTTGGCAATTGAGACAATACTTTTAAAGTGTTATACCACACTTAGGAAAATTGAAAAGACATTTAGAAAACGTATAAAAATTTGAAAGCAGCGGGATTCGAACCCGCGGTCTTGAATAGTAGTAGTGGTAGTAGAACGCATGGCTCAGTGGTGAGGGCGCCTGAACGGTATTACTAGCAGTACTAGCGACTTCGTCTCATCCCTCATCAGCTCATTCAGAGATTACTGATTGAGCTGGACTGATTTTGACGGACCGGAATAAAGAGACAAAGAGACAGACAGGAAAAGTGTTTAAGTTTATTTTGACATATGTACCGAGTATACAAACATATACATTTAGTAAAAAGCGGTTATTTTATTATTGCACCCCTATTTTATTTATTGCTGCAGATAATAGCCGAGCTAAAGACGACAGTTATGGTTTCTCAGACACTAAGAATAAGTTATAAATATTGCTTGAAGATCGAATCCATTTAGTGGGTAAGTCAAACTGTCTTTCCCTCGTAATTTTTCAGGGAGTCCCAACGCCGCTGTCTTCCTAGACCGAGAATAAAAAAATAAATTAAAATTAAATAGCTTCACGCTATATCCCGCACACAGCAGGGTAGGCAGAGGGAACCTAGTGTTAAGACACTCCGTTCCCCACTTTCCGCCGAATTCGGAGGCTTGCGTGTTAAGTGGCGGAACTTAACGCCGCGCTTTACCTCGACACCAGAGCGAAGAAAATGGAAATATAATTTCCACTCCTCGAGTGGGAATCGAACCCACAACCAGTCGCTTACAGTCACACTCTTGTGCCACTGGGCCACGACTGGCCACGCAATGAATATAAAAGTAATTCAAATATAAGAAATCGACTTCCTCTCATCTCTATACAATAACACAATACTAAACAATTAAAATAATATGTAGGCGCAACGCGTAGCGCCATCTTTCATAGTTGAATAATCGTATCTGTGACGTTACGTGTCAGGTGTCAGGTGGTCGGTATGACTAATGCGTAGTGGCAGAAACTTGTTAGTAAGAAAAGTTATAAAGCAGTCGTTGGACTGGCAGTTGCATAGTTGACGTTGAGCCGCGGTAGTGTTAACGTCCCGCCTAGTAGTTACTAGTGCTAGTAACTACTAGGCGGGACGCCCTGTTCCTGTGTGTTTCTAATATAACGTGAGTGTTTATGCATTATAAAGGGTACCCTTAAGCCTGCACTTGGGTCACAAGCCCCAGGCACTGCTTTAGAGTTCCTCTCCCTATAATCGTGATGGGTTCGGTGCCCCGTAGTCTCTATTGCGTATCGTAATTAATATGCGTTCGTATAGTGTGTAATGTTATAATACGGTCCTGGCCCGTTGCCTCCGCCCAAGAACCATTCCTGACGTTTATCAATCTACCTACATATCCGTTTACGTATTTGTGACATGAGATGTAATTCCTATATGTGTCACTTATATCATAAGTGACATATCATCATCGTCTCTCTCTTTAGATATGCTACATACTCAAATATTATGTATATACCATATACATAATATTTGTTTTATACTTAAAACAGGTTCACTTCAGCAATTGAACAAATATAATGTGTTTTTCTTATTTATATTCACAATTTGTTCTGCGTTTAATGGATTTTTTAAGCTGTATGCGCTCTTAAAATGTCTAAAAACTCTGGATGCTGATAAAGCAATCTTGTTTTGATACGTGGGCGTTCACGCTCCAGTTACGTTCAGAAATGTCAAGAAGCGGAAGGATACACGTCCACGTCCAAATATGCTTGAAAAAGATTTTCTTTGGCCTGGAAAAGTAGAAAAAATCAGGATATTTCATGCATTTATGGTAAGCTATAGAAGCATTCATAAATATTTGGTTTAAAATCAATTTCTAGGAGAACATTATTTTTTTTTATAATACATTGGCTCAGCTATGGATTTGTATATGCAGCTCTCTATATTATATCATCTGTAATTTTTTAAAGTTTACTTACAACATTTAAGAAAACGGAATATTTTTATAAAATTTTGTAAAAAATTAAAAAAAATGTTCCTAAAATAGAATTACACAAACTTACTATATCTCTTTTTTTTTACCTATTGATCTCCTTTGTTTGTTTTCAATAGAACTTGACATTAGCGAAGTGACTTGTGCTCTACTAGCACGTCAAAGTGTTGTAATTAAATAACTGACTAACTTGCATTGCAAATTATTCTTTTAAAGAAAAGTTATCTTATTATAAGTAAATAAAAATAAGAAAAATATTTAAGATGTGAAAAAAATGAAATGAAAATATGATTTAAAAATACAATATTAAATATTATGGTAAAAATACGGGAATCTGAAATTAAAGGTAATTGCTATTATTTTCCTCAATTGCCATAGCCATTTAAATTTTATCTTCAAAGCCCAAATTATTAGTTTATCGTCAAACAGTTGATCAATAAGTTGGTGCGTGTTTGTCTTAGAGAAAATTGTTTTTTAGCTATAAAAAGTGATTTTAGAATAAATAAAAGATGTATAAATATTAATAAAAGTAGCATGGCCTTTATATAATAAAACTTATTAAACTTACAGTACGAATATTTTAAAACATATTCAGTTACATTGCAAATTTGCATGAACCGATACAAGCGAGTGTTGTAACGAAACACCGAGACCTCGTTACTAAGTGTCTGTGGTATCGCGTTTTAACCAATTCAATTTTATTTTTGCTGCGTATTCTGAAAATGGCGAATGCCCAGTCGGATGTTGTTTTTTAAACTTTTTCATGAAGCTACAAAAATATTACTGGAGATAACAAACATATCGCACGTTCAATAATAAAATTGGGTTATTCATATGACCTTAAAAAGGTTATATGAATAACCCAATTATAAAACATATATTTTAAAATACAAAGGCAAGAGAACTTGTGGCATGCAAATCATTTATATGTTCTAAATTTAACTTACATTACTATATTAGTGCATAGTGCAGTTTTGGATCAATTTAAGTATGAAGGTTTGTTTCTAAGACAACACCTTTGTATTTTTATGACAAAGACGTGGAAAGAAAGAAATATTGACAAAAATAACTTTTATAAAAAAAGGTGAAATTAAGGAAACAGTATAAAAATGGAAAATATCATTTTTTTAAAATTATTCTTTAAATATACA
Organism: Dryas iulia moderata; assembly: GCA_019049465.1. Taxonomy (NCBI): domain Eukaryota; kingdom Metazoa; phylum Arthropoda; class Insecta; order Lepidoptera; family Nymphalidae; genus Dryas; species Dryas iulia. The sequence continues at coordinate 4,934,208 of CM032416.1, read as the reverse complement.
AAATACGTCGAAGTATCTAATACCAAGTTATACTATCGTCAAACAAAAGCCAACTCAAAGCAAGCCAGAGCCAAAACCAAAGCTCAACTTTGTCAGTCAAGTTTGTAATAGCACATTCCCTATCAGTTCAGCTAACCGGTAATCGTTAGTGACGTCTCGTCCTAATCCGTGAAAGCCCCGAAGTGCTTACTTTGTGAAAATTAACGCCAGTCGAACCATATCAAATAAAAGTATATTAAAAGTATATTGTAATAATTAGAAATTATTATTTTTACTATCGATAATGTATTTATATGATAATGTAGTAATTTATTATCTTTTTTATATCTTAGAAGTCAGATAATATCATATTTTTTACTCCTGTTGGTTAACATCAATAAATTGTAATAAAAAGTATTCCTTTTCATTTAGTAAAAACTTCAGGTCAATGAAAATATTTTAATTGTAACTTTTTTTATTCTGTCGCAGCACAGTGGAACAGCGTCTAAGTATAAACGCAATTGTTTGGGGGTTTAGGCCCTAGGGGAAATGATTATTCAAATAATTTTCATTTTCCTGCTTTGCAAGATAAGGAGTTTTAAATTTTGTCATTCAACTGTCAGAGGCAACGAAGAGCAGCAGGCAGAGGGAACCTAGTGTTAGGACACTCCTCACTTTCCGCCGAATGCAGAGGCATTGCGTATTAAGTGGCGGAACGCCGCGCTTTACCTCGATATCATAGTGAGTATATATATATATATATATATATATATATATATATATATATATATACATATATATATATATATATATATATATATATATATATATATATATATATATATATATATATATATATATATATATCTATATATATATATATATATATATATATATATATATATATATATATTTTTAGGAATCAGAAGCGGTTTTACTTAAAAAAAAATATATTTCACAACAAAAACATACAAAAGATAGAAATTAAAATCACATTTTGAATAATTAACTTGATTAGTACTAAATATTACAAGATTTCAAAATTAACAATAAGCAAATCGTAATAATTGACAAAAAATAACAAATCGGAATAACAAAGTAAACAACACGTCCGTTCAGCACAACGACCAAAAACAAAGTGACCCCGAGTCGACCACGCTGCCTGTTTTTATAGGGTATCGGCAGTTTTTTTTTTGTTAATTAATGCAATTGTCATCTAATAATATATAAATATATATATATATATATATATATATATATATATATATATATATATATATATATATATATATATATATATATATATATATATATATAATAAAAGAGTAGAAAAGTCAATTCTGTACATGAAAAATTTCAGAAAATTTTTAATTGGGTGCGTTAATATATCGATAACAGAGGCCAAAAATCCACTCAGTAGAATTTTTGTCTGTCTGTTAATTTGTTCGTCAATCACGCAAAAACTACTGGATAGAAATAAATGAATTTTGGTATAGTGATAGCTTATAGTCCAAAGGTATTCCATGTAGTTTTTTTGGAAAAAATAAAAAACCGATATAAGTAAATCATTTGTATCTACCGGGTAGAAATTAATGCATTTTTGTATGGAGTTAGCATAGAGGTTAGAGCAATATATGAGGTAGTTTTCGTCCTAGTATTCAACACCACTCCTACAAAAAAATAAAATTAAAATAAAACATTCAAATTTTGTCGATAGTTCACGAGTGAAACTAAATTTATTTCAATATCAGTAATTAAAATAATTATAAAATAAAATAAGCATAACATTTATTAAAGATACATTTGACCGGTCTATAAAACTTTATATAATCTATATGACAGCAGATGTCACTACGTTTTCTGGAACGGGTAGCGCCATCTGTTATTATATAGTTGACATTGTATTAGATATATCCGTACTCATTAATATTATTATTATAAAAATGCAAAAATCTGTATCTCTTCTATCTGTTATGTTTTCACGGGTAATCTACTGGCCCGATTTAGATGGAATTCGTAAAGAAGATTGTTGAAGATGCAGGGTCAAATATAGGCTACTTTTTAAAAAATCCTACCCTACGATGAAACTTATTTATGTTTAGTATATAGTGAGAATAAAAGACCTAAACTCCTTGACTGAAATGAATGAATTTTCTTAGGAAATTAGTGAATGAGCAAACATAGGCTGTCTCTTTTTTTTAAATAATCCGAAGGTGCTGAAATACAGTATAAAAGTAGTAGTTTACCCAGCGACGCCGTACAGTATCCGCAGTACATATACAGTTCCCGCAGAAAAATAAAAAACTGGCAAAGTCAAATTATATTGATTATTTGCAAGTAAAGCTATTTTTTTAATATCAATAAGTAACACAATTGTAAAATAAAATAAAAAGCGTAAAATTTATTTAAGATATTATGACCGGTTTATAATACTATATACCAGATGGAATATATGTACCAAATCTGCTATCATATAGATATATGATAGCAGATTTCGTACGTTTTCTTACTAGAATAGTTATCGCTATATGTTATCAAATAGTATAGACATTGTACTAGATGTATCGATGATTTTCTCAGGAACATAATTAGTGACGCAAGGTTTTTTATAAAAGGGGTATAGAATACCCCCTTTTTAAAAAAAAAAACAATCCCAAAGAGGCAATAGAGGATGAAAGTGGTAGTTCACGTGGCGAAGCCGCGAGCGGGTCGCTAGTATTAAATATTTCCACTCCTCGAGTGGGAATCGAACCCACAACCAGTCGCTTTACAGTCACACTTTGTGCCTCTGCGCCACGACTGGCCCCATTTATCTGACTGCATTTAGCTTTAATTGAAATTACTTACAATCTATATTATATAAGCACTGTAACTAAAACTACGTATTTTCCTCAGTTGTTTATTCATTTCGCGCGCTGGCGGTTAGAGGAATTTGTTTGGACATCGGTAGAGCCGCATACTGATTAGGGTAGATGAGGGTAGCATTAAGTGGCTGGTGTAGTTTGACAATGACTCGTTAGACTTAGGAGGTAAAATCTCAAAGTAACATGTTAATATTAACATGGCTTATTATAATTATAATTTATATGTTCTGTTCCTCGACCCTTTGTATCATATACATATATGTATATTTTTTCAGCTTTACCGTATCCATACTTATATTGTAAATGCGAAAGTCTCTCTGTCTGTCTGTCACGCTTTCATGGTTAATCTACCGGTTGAATTTGGACGAACTTTAGAATGAAAGTAGTAAATAATCCAGGGTCAAACATAGGCTACACTTCAACCTCTAAAGAGTTGAAATAAGGGATGAAAGTTTATATGAAAAATATAGACTTTTGCTTGACCAATTGAAATAAATTTTGGCGCAAATATAGTTGGTAATCTAAGCTTAAACATAGGCTACTTTATTACTTAAATATGTGCCCCCGAGAGTTGCAATATAATGAAAAAGTTCATGAGGCGAAGTCGATTGTAATGAATTTTGAAATATATTTAGTTGACAATCCAAGAATAAACATAGGTTATTTTATTTTTCAAAAATCCACCCCCGACGGTTGCGATATAACGAAACAATTATATAGTTCGCGCGGCGAAGCCGCGAGCGGGCCGCTAGTCTTTTATTATAGCACGGTAGGCAGAGAGAAACTAGGCTCAATGCTAACTAACCAGATGATTAGCTAATAAGAGCTAAAAGTTATATAATTTTATTTACTTATAAAATTGCATTAACAAGTAAAATTACGACATTAAGGACTTACTAATAATAATATATAACGATATGTTATGTTATCAGAACTCTTATTTATAAACGTTAATATTATTTTATTCTGAATTAAGCTATTCTTTCTGTGAATATATTTACGAATAAATAAGAAAGTCACACGAAATTTTAAGCAAAGAAAGTTCTCAGCGAAGTTGATTGCGGAACATAAGTCGATGTTTGTGTCAATATTTGTGACCGAGGGTAAACAAGGAGCGGCTGCAAACACTCCACCTCCGTAAGACGAATTATGGCTTAAGTAAATTACGTTTCATATACTGTTATGCTAAGATAAGCTATAAGTACAAGGGAAGATAAGCTATTCGTATTTCATTCAAATTTTCTGTATATTGAAGAGGGCTGGACTTTTTTTTTAGATACATTTGATAAGTTTTATGTAGGTTACCTTGCATATATGGTCATTCGTAACTCATTTAAAATATGAAAAGATTATTTTTTACGTATTATATAGTATTTTTATATTTATACAAAATTATTGCATTAGTAAATGGGCTAAAACAAAGAATTTAATGCCAATTGAAACTTTTTTAAGAATCTAACTTTAAAAGCACGTCTAATTCTTCTATGAAATATGTTTCGACTGTATATAAGTTGCTCATAAGTAATGTATCGAAACTTTATAGAGATAAAGTTTCGGAACATTACTTATGAGCCACTTATATACAGTAGAAATCGCTTGTCATTCAAATTTATATTATTGGAGAACCAATAATATAATTTTGACTGAACAGCGATTTATATGCAGAAAAGGAAATTAAATAACATACTAAAAACACACTACAATACCGAATGCACAAATTGTTCGTCTGTCTTTTTAAGCTAAGAAACATAAATAAAATAAAAAACTTTTTCTAGTCTCACTTATAATATTGGTAAAACGCAATTACGATACTTTACTCAAGGGCCGTCGATTTATGAAAGTCAGTAATATCTGTATATAATATAAGTTTGAAGCACGAAGATTTGAACAATAAAGGAATATACATTGCAATATATTATTTATTATCTTCTTATCCTTCACGTATATCTCAGATTTTCAGACAACTTTCTGTTTTGATGCACTCTTACAAGTTGTTTTTAATACCGTTTATTTTAACTATATTAAAAATATGAGATAAATATACAAATTTCATTGTAAGGGAAGAAGATGCTAGGAACAAAAATAAGACGTAAAAAGCGTATAAGAATTTTACCACAGCCGCATATAGAATTATAGAATATAGACTTAGCGCTTGGACAGTTTCCAAGAGGCACGGGTTCGAATCTCCTTCGGCTCAAATTTTAAAATTATACGATTTTAAAAATATTTTTTAAGATACACACAAGTCAATGCCACCTAGGCATTTAATATATCACGTTCGGAACGACGACAGCGCGGCGTTGTTCGTAATTAATTTGTCCATAATTTTTTTATTAAAAATGATTTAATGTTGTTTTAGAGCGAAATTTTCCATCTAAACAATGCAAACAAAGGAACCCCTCGTGTATTGTTTGTATCCATGATATCAGTAACCTTTAACAGTTAAAAAACCGTCTAAAAATAATTATAACAAAAATATTTGACTTCATTGTTGTATAATAATTTACAACTACATATATCATTTTCGGAGTGTCTTCACACTTATTTCTCTTTGACTGAAGTGTGAAGCTACAAAAAATAAAAATCATATCAAACATTTTCCACAATCTTTTGAGCGCAGGTTATATAAAGGCCGCATATGAGTAGATCTCAAGCATATGTAGATTGTAGGTACATCCTCCAGTCGCAGCGTCGTTGCGAGCAATTTAGCGCTGCACTCGGGTGCACTTTATCACGCCACGTTAGCACCTGTCCCTTCTCGCCTTCAACCTAGGGTAGATATTTATACCGTTTAATTGTGTTAAACCAATATGATATAACCTTTATATAAATAAATATAAAAAAATAGAGCATTTTTTTGTTAATAACGTTCTAGGTTTTATATAAATAAATATAGAAGATGGGTAGCGTTTTTCAGTGAAATGTTAAAAAAACAACCAATATATTTTAGTTAGATTATTTTTGTCACTCTGGTGAAGCAAAATGCGGTGTTGAGTTCCACATCGTAGCACGCAATATCTTTATTTAGAGCAGAAAGAGGACTATGGAGTGTCTTGACACTACGTTCTGTCTGCGTAGGTTAGATACTTTGCCGGAAAACAACCTATAACCAAAAAAATAAGTTTTAGTTAAGCATCGTCGTAGGCTAGTTTTGTACTTACTATATATATTTATAACTTAAGCTGTACGTATTTATGAAATAGTTAAATGTGGTAAATATTTATTATATAATGTCTCTATTATGGTAGTATAACACTAACAGCCAATAAACGTTAATTGGATCACTTAGATGCCGATCGCTTCTTAGTAATACGCTGGATTCTGAAATGAATTCCGATGTTACAATGCCCAGCACTTCGAATGCTCTATATATTTGTTTAGTTGTGTATTAGAAACTGTATTGTTGTCGATATAAACCGATTATTGAATAATGTTAAGCTATAATGAATTTTAATGTTATTGGTTTGGTACTTAGTCACTATATAAGTAAGGGTAATAGATAAAAATTCAATTTTATCCTTTTTCCTGCATAATAAGTTAGAGAGAGAGAGAGTAATGTCAAGACACTTCGTTATTCGATTTCCGTCCAAAATCCTGAAGCCACGCTTTGTCTGGGATATCAAAATGGAGAAATGAAAATAATATATAATCATTCCCACGTGTGGGAGTCAAATCCACAACCATTGCGTTTACAGTCAAATGTTGTCCTACTGCGTCATGGCGGCCTAAAAATTTTCTGCTATAATTTTTGTGTATACACTTAGCATTGAGCAATGTAATAATTATTTATTCTCAAATGCCAATCACGTCATCTTGAAGTTATATGATTACTCGAAACAAGAAGTGTAAGCCAAAGCTCGGCTCTTTTTAAAGGTTTATCTTTGAATAACACACATTGTAAATCGCACGCTTTTCATGTAGCTTCCACTAAGACCATAAACAAGCATATCCCTGTATGCAAGGGTGTAGACAATATACTTAAAATTTTAATTAAAATTCAAAAATACTCATATCTTTAGAAAATACTAACTGCTTGGCAAGATCATTTCATTCAGCACGTATACATCATCGATCATAGACGGGAACGTTAATTGGTCCTTACGTGCCGACCTCTCGGTCACGACCGAGATCCGGGCATGTTAGTTGAGTATACAATCGGTGTGGAAACCCATGATTGTTATAGCTCCTTGTGTTTACTAGTAATCCTATATTCGCAAATACGAGCATAAGTCGAAATTATGACATCAATTTGTAACTCTTATATATTGTTTTTTTTATTAAATACTGAAACTCTACAGACACTCGGTCTCGTATTTTCCTTAATTGTTTTTTGGTTACAAATCTTAAATTACATACTACTCAAAACTAAAATGATGTTTTAAATTACCTAAGCGAGGATTACATTTACTACATTTAAATGAACTCTTAATTAACACAATATACAATTTACAAAATTAGTTATATCCTTATATATTGTTTAAATATTGTCTATTGTGGCGCAGTGGGGTCAGCGTTTGACTGTAAACGCGAATGGTGGTAGGTTTGATTTAGATAATAGCGATTGTATTTAAATTAATTTCATTTGAGCTGTCTGCTCTGGTAAGTAGACGAAATAACTCGATTTGGTGCGGGAAGTGGAAAACAGAGTAACTCGACACTAGCTTCTTTCTAACAAAACTACTATGTGAGAAAATGGTGGAGCTGTATTTGAGCTTGTTAAATCTTGCATAATAAAAAATATCTCATATTAATTACTAAATATAATATTCTTCATACGCATGATTACGAATTCTAATCATGAGATTAGGTATGATACCTTACTTGTAATGCATACTTTTATACGAATATGACAAAAGCCTTTCGTTTCATTTTCAATATTTATTTAGATAGAAGTGTGTGTAATATGGTATTGTTAACCTAGCATTTTCATATAAAAAATATCTCTGAAATCCATTAATGTTATTATATTATTTTTTTTTTTACTATTTGAAAATTTCTGTTAACGATAAATATTGAAAACATTTTTGTTAGAAAACGCATCAGAATTTAAACGCATAGGAATTCGTACTCGCGCCTCTTGGAAATCGTCCAAGTACTTTGTGATCGCTAAACCACATGTTTCATATCTGGCTGCGTCGAAATTCTCATATACAACATATTTCAGTTATTTTATTCTTCACTTTAAAAATGTGTTGCGTAAAATTCTTTGATTTTTATCCTGAATGTTATTCATTAATGTTTCAAAATTATTCTACCTATTGTATATTTATGCTATATTTTTATTGTAACCTAATAAATATAAAAAAATAAAATACTAATATTTAATTGATTTTAAGTGAAGAATTTCAATTACTTTATTTTAAAAACATTGAACGCGAGTGACATAGCCTAATGTCTAATTTGTCTAACAATGCAAATATTTTTCCGATTGAATCAATATTCATTACCACCACTACTACCATCAAGGTGTACAAACCAAACTGTGGTTTAATTATATATTGTTAAAGAAATGGGTAGAGGCAACATTTCTATGTGTTTTCTAGTCATTCAATTTTATTTTCATTTTTTTTAGCTTCACACTGTATCGCGGTCACAGCAGCAGGGTAGCCAGAGGGAACCTAGTGTTAAGACACTCCATTCCCTACTTTACTACAAATTCACAGGCATTGCGTGCTAAGTGGCGAAAACTAACGCCCAATTTTGCCTGTGCTCGACACTAGAGCGAAGAAAATATAAATATTAAATATTTCCACTTCTCGAGTGGGAATCGAACCTACAACCGGTCGTTTACAGTCATACGCTTGTGCCACGATTGGCCCAAATTGTATTGTCAAGTATATTATTTTGAATATGGGAAATGATTTTATATTATTTTCATTTTTCCGCTCTGATACTTAAGACAAAGCCCAAGGTCTTGCAGCAAGGCGGAAAGCGGAGAGCGAATTGCTTTGACACTACATTCTCTCGGACTAATTTGTTATGCGGGAAAAAGCGTCCAGCTGCTTGAATCCTCTTGTTATGGTAATGATATGGTGCTGCCATTATCATCTTTGTTCAGTACTTTATGAGCTTTACCATCAACCTGTGAATGACCCCATTATGTATTTTGTTCCTCTGCAATAAATATTATATATATCTTATTTTATATATGTCTTGTCTTGTCTCGTCTCAGTTTTGTCATTCATTAAAATTTAAAAAAGAAATAAATAATTAATTTTGTTTGGTTTAAAGTTACGAGTATATAGCTTTACGTGTTGATTGATGTAACTCAACACCTTTGTTTTACAAATCAAAAACAAATCTGCAACCATAGTTTATATCGAGACACTCTAATTATCGCTAAAACTAAAAAATAAAAAGAGCATGCTAGAATAAGCTTCTAGCAGCACAACCTCCCGAAATTGAAACATTGCGCGTTAAGTGGCGGAAGTTAACACCGGGCTTTATTTTTAAGTGGAGAATTGAAAATAATATACACGTTCTCCCATTGGGAATAGAATCTACAACCATTGCGTTCACTCTTATAGCTTCCGCCATTGCGCCACGAAAACTGAAAAAAATATAATCAAATAATGATATGCAACACCATCAAATAACAGCTATTACGAGCTTACACAGCTCTATTAATATTATTGTATCGTTATTTTAGCACCCAATTTCATATAATAAGTTTGTAAGCACTGGCTTAGTTTTCGGCGATAACCGTATAATGGGTCGAAATGGGATTAATGCCATAGTGGAATGGCCTCTGGAATTCTCTAGCGTAACGCAAAGTGATTTGTGTTTGACACTGAGCGGAATGTCTTTGGCGCAGGTGATTTCAACATCTACATAATGCGTGTTGTTCTGTGTTTTAAGTGCTTAAGAATTTACGAAACGACTACTAATTTTGTAGGAAAGTGAATTTCGTAAGTAAAAAGAGAAGAGATGTTTTAGAAATAGGTCATTGAATTATATTGTTTACTAAATATTAAATTAAAAGAAAGTTGAGTAAACACCTTACCTTTTTAAATTATAAATGATATTATATTTTCATATGTATTATATTTTCATATTTTCATATGTATTGATATTTCTTTGGTTATTTAATTTTTTTAGGCGCCTGTCGTGGTGCTGTGGCTCAAAGTGTGACTGCAAAGTGACTGGTTGTGGGTTCGATTGCCACTCGAGAAGTGGAAATATTTGATATTTCTATTTTCTTTGCGCTAGTGTCGAGGCAAAGCGCGGTATTAAGCGCGGTGCCATGCTGTGTGCGGGATACAGCGTAAAGCTATTTTATTTATTTTTAATATTTTTTCTTATTATTGGAATTGTTTCAAATTATATTACATAAGCAAATTTATTAGAGACAGTTACGTCATAAGTTTTACATATATCTTTATTTTCAACCTAAAGGTAATCTAGCTATTGCTCAAAGGTTTCTTGTATTCCCTGTTTGAAGCGCGTATTTCACGGGCTTCGAAATAACTTTTGTATTCACATAACACTGCCTCGATTCTTCAGAACATATGATAAATTTAAAATTTAAATTCACATACTCGTTTAACTTTTCCTTAAAAATAAGAAATTGATATTAGCAATATAATAAATAGAGTTTTTGTTTCCGTGATTTATACAAATTTTGAAATAAAACTATTATACCAGGACTAAGCGCATATATTTTTGGTATTCGAACATATATTTATATAAAACGCTATGTTTCCAACACTTTACCGTAGTCACAAGTCGCAAGTAGACTCAGCCAATACCAAAAATATATGCGGTTAATCCAGTTAAAATAGTTGTATTTGAAAATGTCATGATATTTAATTTGGATGTCTTTTAAAAGCAAATAGCCGTTGCAGTTGTAGAGTTAATTAGACGAAATTCAGTATAAGTTACGCTTATGCTTCCACACAGCTGCGCGAGGCAACCTTTATTTTGTTTAAAGAACGGTTTATCCCCTGCTACATTACGTTTATGGGCTTTCAGTGTACCTTTTTTTATAATGAAAGCTTACCTTTTCAAAGTATATGGTCGTGGAAGACTCAAAATGTGTTTTTTTGCTTCACAGCGTTTTTTTCTTTACGATTTTCCAGAATTTTTGTGTCATCATTTTCTTAATACGGCCTGTATCAAGTTATTTCATTGTTTAACCTTATTTTCAGCTGTTCTTCTGGACAGTTTGTTTGTTCATTTAAAAACTTCATAAACATACACTTAAAGAAATGCACTTATATATATATACTTAAACAAACATACGTTATGTTGGGGAGATTCAGGTAGCCCCGGACCGCGGGTAGCCCGGGACAATTCAATTTCTAAGAAACTAAACACTTAGGCAAAGCGATATAATAAAAATAAAAATAAATGCATATGAGTGACGACGTGGACGCAGGATAATTTAGTAGTGATAGATTGTGATGAGATGTACTACACTAAAATTGATTTTGCAAAGTGGAACACCTATCTTAACAAAACTTTTTAACATGATGGGTAATCTGGTAGGAAGGGTCATTTAGACCATGCAAAAGAAGTTACGGGCAGCTACTAGTAGCAAATGTCTAAGTGCAGTAAAGGTGTAATTATAACATAGAGACTTATAAATGTCGGAGTGCATTTATCTATAAGTAAACCTTTAATTATAACAAAGACGTATATATTGTTCTTATACTTTGTAAAGCTTTTTAAAAATTGAAGCGAAGAATGGTTAAAGTTATTTAACTACTTTTACAAAGTTTGAAGGAAAAGGGGTTATCTTAAAAGTTACCAGATGGAAAATTGAGTTTGTGTGGTGGATTCTGCATAAAACTCGTCAGATGTAAAAGTATTTTTGAAGTATTTATTGCCATGACTTTTAGTACTACGGTTATAAATGTTTTACATCTTGCTAAATCACCATAAACTGTTATATAGTCACCATAAACATGCTGCTATATGTACAAAAGGGGTTTCACATTTTATGTACTTTCCTTACACTCGTAAGGTATACATGACTTGTAACCTGGCGCAGTGAAAAAGCGTTTGAGTGTAAATATTAGAGGTGTGGGTTCAATTCTCACTCGGGGTTTTGATTTGAAAAAATTATACTTAAATTATTTTAATTTTGGGGCCAGTCGTAGCGCAGTGGCACAAGCGTGTGACTGTAAACGACTGGTTGTGGCTTCGATTCCCACTCGGGGAGTGGAAATATTTAATATTTCCATTTTCTTCGCTCTGAGACAAAGCGCGGCGTTAAGTTCAGCCACTTAACTCTAAATGCCTCTAAATTTGGCGGAAAGTGGGGAAGGGAGTGTCTTTACACTAGGTTCCCTCTGCCTACCCTGCTGTGTGCGGGATACAGCGTGAAGCTAAAAAAATAATAAGTAAATTATATAATTCATTTTTCTTTTTCATGTATTACTTAAGTGTCATATTAATATATGTAATACTTGCTGGCTTGCTGACTGGACGCCTGTGTTTTTTCAAGAAAAACACAAGTGAGCAGGTGAAGATTAAAAGTGATTAATAAATTCAAATAATCAAACAATCCTATTGAAAGTACGTTACTACCCTGCTGTGTGCGGGATACAGCGTGAAGCTAAAAAAAAATTTTTTTACACGCGACATTAAGAATAACACTACTTAACACATGATGTCTCAAATTTGGGTAGAAATGAAGAGCAGAGTGTCTCGTCACTATGTTCTCTTTATTTACGCTGCTGTGCGAAAAACAGTTAATTACTGCTCAATTAAACTTATTCTAGTTTTAAAACATATTTTGTACGAGAAAAAGTAAAATTTTGTTAGTAAATTTAATTTTATTCAAACATTTTTGATATAAAGAGAAATTACACTTTCCAGGAGACCCGACCATGGTCAAGTGTCACAGTTCTAAGTAGAGCATGAAACCTGCTCTAATTACGTCGAGCCACAACTGGCAATGTGGCAGTTTACAAATTCTTCGGAGACCACGAAATTAATGCGGACCAAGACCGTTAAAATACTCTTAAATAATAAAATTTGTACTATTATTGGTACCCTGGCTCCGATATCCAATTATAAGAATTGTTTGTAATACTATAGTTTCAATTCTAATATTGATGAAATGATATTTATACGGGTTTTAAAAATACTTTTACAATTCTCAATTATTTTTTTCTAGCCCTTCTTACCTAGCTTATAAAGCTAATTAACAGGGACAGCGTCTGACTGTAAATGCCAATCAATTATGGGTTCGATTCCTACTTGGGGATTGATGATATTTAATTAGTTTAATAACAGCTCAAATATAAGCCAAATCAAATATAATTATTAAAATATAAAATACTGTTTTTTTTTAATATAAAATTCATTTTACAAGTATGTAAAATAATTTACCCTCATATATTTTATTGCAGAGTCGTTCTTTATAACCCTAAAAGTTGTTCACAGAAATAAATGGCTACTTCAACATTAGTTTCATCTCGGGAGCTTAAGATTTATATGCAAAATTTCATTTCAGTTTATGTGATTTATGAATCTTGGGGTTAGTTTTGTTAATTTAATGTATTAATTAAGGATAAACAGTTTTACGCAGAACAAGGAGAGAAACTATTGTCAAAAGACCGTCCTTTACTTTCCGCCGCGTTTCGTGTTAATTACAAAAAAGTGTCTTATTAAAAAAAATGTTACGTATTTTTTTTGTTAGCTTCATGCTGTATCCCGCACACAGCAGGGTAGGCAGAGGGAACCTAGTGTTAAGACACTCCGTTCCCCACTTTCCGCCGAAATCGGAGGCATTGCGTGTTAAGTGGCGGAACTTAACGCCGCGCTTTATCTCGGCACCAGAGCGAAGAAAATGGAAATATTAAATTTTTCCTCCCCTCGAATGGGAATCGAACCCACAACCAGTCGTTTATAGTCACACGCTTGTGCCACTGGGCCACGACTGGCCGACTTACGTTAATCTGACCGAAAATTAGCAAGTAAGTTGTAAACATCTACCTGCCCACTATGGTTACTATAGTTACTAAACTGAAAATGCTAACATTTAATGTTACGTATAAGTTTGTACCAATGCAAAGGAATTATATTAAAGAGAATACATTTATAAAGGCAGCTTCACTTTGCTGTAGTACGTAAGTAGTAGGTACATTCAAAGGCCGGCCAGTATATATTTATTGGTGAATGATATATTGAAATGAAATATTGTTACTGCTTCGAAATTGCATTTGATGCGGAGAATGTGCTTCATGATTGAAATTCAAAAAAGAATTAAAGTCACTGGCGCAGATAGCCAAAATAAAATTGACGGCTGAATACAATGCCGCCTCTTACCTCGTTAGAGACAGATTGTAATAGAGAGGAGCATAAAAAACAGAAGAAAATGATAACGGGGTATAGATTTAGCCTACTAGGGTCAAGTTCAATTTAAAGTTCAATCTATATCCTATTATTATGTATAATATTGAAGGCCAATATAAATTCAAGTGTCTTCACTGAAAATGCTCTTGTACCGCTACGTCGATGGTTGAAGTACTAGTTAATTTAAAGTTCTCACCTTTAAATAGGTTGAACACCATTAGTATAAAGATATAATAGATATAAGAAACACATAATAATTTCGAAAATTCGATAGTCGAATCTGCGGTCTGCTTGTTACGCTATCACATCTGAATCACCACTCCAATTTGAATGGAATTCTACTATTAACGTTTTTCGTCATACATTTACTAACTTTTTTCAAATCTCTCATAGATTTGAAAAAAGGTTGGAATAGAAAATGGAAGTCTGTAAAAAAAAAAAAAATCGCTTGACCTATTTCGTTGAATTTTCTTAGGTGGATGGATAGTTGATGACGCAATTTAAAAATTAGGCAACCTAATTTTTTCATAAACATCTCCTAAGGGGCTGAAATAAAGGATGACAATTTGAATGAAAAAAATAAACAGCTTAAACTTAAGCGTAAACGTGAGCCGTATAAAAAATGAAATAGCTATAGTTGTATAGTTCACGCGGCCGAAGCCGCGAGCGTGTACCTAGTAGTAATGTTAAATCTCAAAGTATTGTAAACTTGCTAAGAAAGATTTTAAAATATGAAGTCATGTGTTTTAGTGGCACTTCTAATAAAATTGTCATTTTTTCTGTATACCTACATAAGTCTTCTGGCTTTTGATTTTGAACCGAGTAAGTACCGTTATTTTGAAAAACTGATTACAATAAAAATTATAATAAGAAATGTAATAAATTAAAACAAAAAAAAATAGTCTGGCTGTCAGTGTTGATCCCTGGATTTCTTGTTTGTAAATTGCTGAAAGCTGAGCTAAAAAAAGGAAGCTATTACAACGATTTGACAAATCATGCAAAATTGACAGTCGTATAGTAATGACATTTTAGTAGTTTTTTTTATTTCCTAAAACTACGTAGAAGAAGATGTTTTTTGAAAATGAAACCTTTCTATATCGATTTTTCTCCTCCGAAACCTTTTACATACCAAATTTCATGAAAATCGTTAGAGCCATTTCCGAGATCTGAATTACATATATATTTACATATATATACATATATATATACAAGAGTAGCTCCTTTAAATGTTTAAGATATAAATGTAACTTACAAATTATTTTGAAAGGCATGACATTTTATTAAAAAAAATAATAATATTGAAAACCCTTTTTGAAGCTAAAAATGTTTTGAACTTTACTAATATAATCCTAGTTTCAAATGCAGGTATATTCCCACGTGGCAACATAGCAGTCAGCCGTGATCTCGGATATTTGCATAATGCACACACTGTTCAGTGAATTTTCGGTGAGCGGCTTAGTACAGTAATGGAAATTGTATTTTAATTACTTACTGAACAGGTAAGTGGTGGTTTGAAATTTTTACTATTTTATTTTTAATTACTATATGACAAAAAAATGTTTATTTATACATAAAGTGGTTGATTTTGTTGAAATTCATATTAAAACAAATAAAAATAAAAAAATCTCTAGCTATGTCGCCAATCAACTACCTCGTGTCTTATAAGAAGTAAAATAATAAGTAATATGAAGAATAGGTCTAGAGATATAATAAAATCAGTTCTAAATATTTCAAACAAGCTTTTAAAAATTACAATTTTTTATATTTATTACTACGGCTTCACCGCGCGAAATACCTACCTGTTTCGTTAAATTGCAACCCTCAGGGGTTGAAAAATAAAGTAGCCATAACAATTAGTTCTATAATGTAATCTACTGATAAGAACTATTATTCTAATGCGTTCGTCTATATCAGTAACAAACATTAAACTTAAAAGTACCTTATAGCCGTATATGTATATTTATTACATTAAAAACGAAAATGAAAATTATGAAGTTGTTGATACATAACTTATGTATATATATAAACATGAGGGTAATCAGCGTCGTTTTATGAGAGTACCGTTGTCTGACAAGAAGTTTGAACCTGTGATCCCCTTGGCCTTGTCACTCGCTAAGTACAATATCAGATCAGCTATTTCCTCAGGTTCTGATACTCTGTCCAAGGAAGTTCCTTTTTGGAAATGCTCCCACGTTCCAGGGAAATTGGAATTTTCAAGGATATCAGTTCTTACTGGACCAGGACTCACTGTGTTCATTCTCACACCCTGAGACGATAGCTCCAAAGCTGCACATATGCTGAAATGATTTAATGCAGCCTTAGACACGCTGTACGTTGTCCACACTGGTATGGAAGTCGGAATCTGCCCACCGACACTTGACACATTGACGACATTCCCTTTGGTCTTGACCAGATGAGGCGCGGCCAGCTGAGTCAAATGTATGACAGCACGAAGATTTACACCCATGACGTCGTCATAGGCCTTCAATATATCACCATTTAAGAGACTGCCCAAAGTAGCGAACCCAGCGTTATTGACCAAAACGTCCAATTGTCCGAATTCATCAATTGTTTGTTTTACCAATTTTTTCACTTCGTCGTCTTTGGATATATCAGCTCGTATTACCAGCGACTTGTTGCATTTTTGGGCTACAGCGGAAAGTTTCTTTATGTTCCTTCCCACTAACACTACGCGGGCTCCTTCATTACTAAAGGCTATGGCAGTGGCGGCGCCGATTCCGGAAGACGCGCCAGTTACAATGACTACTTTGTCTTTGAAACTCATACCGACGTCTGAATGATATACAAGACTAAAATAAAATGGATCGTTTGAACAGAACAACGGTATATATGGTTAATGTTAATGATAAATTTATTTTATCACCGCGAAATCATATTTTCCAGTTTATTAAATGGCAGATATTTAATAAACTGTTTGTACGGTTGTTCAAGAGAGTACAGCACATCTGAGTTTAAATATTTATTTAATAAATAAATAACTTAATCAATCAAAACACGTTGTCTCTTCATACACGTTGTATGTTTTGATTACTATGTACTTTATTTTTTTCTTTTTCATTATAACTAACAAAAATGTAGTGCATAGTAACATTTAGTTATTCCTTCCTATCTAATTATATATATTTTTAAAAACTCAAATCAATAAATTTCAAAACCAGAAAAGAAAGAAATCCTCGTCTCGTAAATCGTATAATTTTCAATATAACTTTATAATATTGCTACATGTTGGTTTTTATCTCGGATTAGTTTCGCCTTAACAATAAAAATGCATGTTTGTGTTTGTCTATATATGTAGTTTTCATATGTAACATGTAATACAATGTTTAAGCGCCGCGTTCGCTGTGTTCGCCACGTGATCTACGTAGCTGTTTCGGTATGTTTAACCTTGGATTATCAATGAAATATATTCCAAAACTCATTACAATCGGTCAAGCAGTTTAGATTTTTTATATAAACTTATTTAAACCCTTTAGAGGTTGATATTTGAAAAAAATAATAACTTATGTAAGACCCACAAATTTTTACTACTTTCATTCTAAATTTCATCCAAATCGGACCAGTAGATTGGCCACAAACAGACAGACATGTGCATTTGTAATATAAGTAAGGATACACGCGGATTTCTAAAATATGTAGGTACTTTCGCTCTCTCAATGTGGCAAATAGGAAAAATAAATAGGAGAGAGATCCTACTGTCAAGATACTCTGTTCTCCAGTTTTCGCCCGACATTAGACACTGCATGTTAAGTAGTGCAACTTAGCGCCGTGTTTTTGTTACCAAAGCCGAGAAATGAAGATAATATATTATTTCCCCTATTGGGGAGTTAACCCACAGCCATCGCGTTTATAGTCAAATAGGCCACGGAACACTCGGTTCCCTACTTTCCGCCTAAATGTGCTTTGCCTGGGCATCAGGCGAAAAAAATCGAAATATTAAGTATTTCCACTCTTCCGAGTGGGAATCGAACCCACAACCAGTCGGTTTAAAGTCGCATTCTGTCCCTCTGCGCCACGACTGGCCCATAAATGCATGAATAGCATTTCTGTCTATTTCTTAAAAGTGTGAGGGATATGTGAATACAAAGACAAGCATTATATACCTAAAGTTATTGTTTTTTTAAAGAATAAACACGACATTTCCGCCTTTAAGTACCATACTCCTTATATAGGACATGATACAATATACATACGTGTTAGTACAGTCTATAACGCCACCTGTGTAACATTAAATATTTAGCGGAAATATGCCACGCATAGAGTCGTAAAACAACGATATCATATCATAATATTTTTATGTAGAGTAAATAAATAGAAGTACACGCGATATTCGTCACGTTAAGTACTAAAAAACTACTACTAAAACTGCTTCAATTTTTTTGATTAGAAACTTAACAATTCTTTGCCTAAAATGTAACTTTTTAAAAGATGTTATCATTTCACAGATATTTTAGTATTTAACTACTAAACTCAATTCAACTCGACTCGACTCGAATCATGAACTCATGAATTCTTTCTAGACTAAGACCTTTTCCTCGTCTTATTATCATGAACATACTTTTTGTATATGATTTTTTTTTAACTTTTATGTATTGTGTCAAATTCCGATTAGGGCCTCTTATTTTTAGTATCGGAAAACCCTACTGACAATTCATCCATAAAAGTCAAAAGGTATTTTTCATAGATGGAAAACATTCTTCAATTCTTCATATGTATTTCCATGTTTGTATTTTTAATATTACTAAATTGCCAATAACGTATTTGGGTTTGCAACTTTGCATATATCGAAAATGGCATAAAACAATATCTTTTCTATAAATTAAGTTTTTGATCATATTATAACTTTTGAGGCCATCGTGGCGGTGCGTCTAACGTAGTAGTTAGAGCGTAGTTAACTACAATTGGTTATGGGTTCGATTCTCAACACATTCAGAACATCACTCCACATGCAAAGTCTCGAATTCAGGCGGGAAGCGGAGAAAGGAAAAACCTAAAGCTAAAAAATATTAACATAACTTTTAAAATATTTCATATAACATTCCAAGAAAAGATTTTTTTTCAATAAAATTTCGTGTTAATTTCGGAATACTTATAATAAAATTGAGGGAAGAGGACTGGCGTCCGTCGGCAGTTGCTTCATCAAATTTCTAAAAAGGAGGAAAAAAAAGGTTTATTTACTCGTGAAGATGGTGACAATATACTTAACATAACTAAAAATATTTATTAATACTAAATTTGACTTTATAATTTTATATATTAAAAAGTACGTATTAAAATATGGACTATGGCGGCGTAGTAGGGCAACGTCTCACTGTAAACGTGATTGATTGGAGGTTCGATCTCTATTCGGAAGAATTATATTTTTAATTTAAGTTTAGTTGCACTAGTCAACATGCAATGTACCAGTAGAAAGTGCAGAAAAAGTGTCATGAAGCTAAGATCTGTAACTAATATTTATTTTTTATATTCGTTTAGTATAAATGTAATCATTAACATTTCACGTATGAAATACATTTTAAGTAACGAAATGAACGAATTAAGTTTTGTTAATTCTGTAATCAAAATTTTTAGATGTACGGTGTAATATGTAAGTACGCAGACCCAAATATAAAAATAAAATTAATTACTTTTCTACTAATCATAAATGAGAGGGCTTGAAAAATAAATTATATGCCAGACGATACGATTGTACGAATATCTTTATTAAATCTCGTTGCCATAGAAGTAAAAGGAACCCTGATATATTGTACTAATAATATGGTAATAATAGAGACAGAGAACGGAGTGTATTGCCACTAGGTTCTTTTTGACTACCATGCTATAGAAGAAAGCGTGAAGCTATCATTTTATTTTAGGTTTAATAATTACATTTTTATCTGATTTTTTTGTGTGGATATAATGGTTACCCTCCGCACAATGAATGAGTAAACCCATTTCACTTTTTACTGTTAATTTTTACGACGACGTGGCAGGGAAGATGAACTGTCTATCAACATCTTAATTATCAGTTGACAGATTTTACAACTTTTTATAGCAGTTTATACCCTCACTTTGAGTGAATTTCCTTCATTAAATTATGTTTTTTGTGTAAGTACCCAAAAGCACTTTAGCCCTACAATTATTGAGTGAAATGGGCCTAACTGTAATGTTTTATGTCATTCTTTAACTTTTCTTATTTCTTAAATTAAAATTGAGCTTAGTTTTGCAATGAGTGTTAGTTAATATTGTATAAGTCATATAAGATGATAAAATATGTATACATTTCAATATGTTCAAAGTTAATTATTTATGATTTTGTAAGAAATTTCTAATTGTCATATTTTGATTGTTGCAATCTTATTGTTTAAAGACAAAAAAATATTTTTCCCGCATAGTGGGGTAGTCGGGGAGCGCCAACTGTTGAAGCACTCTCTCCGTCCTCCACTTTCCACCCGAAATCGAGACATTGTATGCTGGACGAAAAAATTCAACGCCGCACTTTGCTTTAGGTACTAGAGCAAATAAATGAAATTTAAATAAAATCATTCTTTGAGTGGGAATCGAATCCACATCACCAAAACATTTACATTTAGACGTTATTAAACTGCGCCACGATGCCCTATATCTTCATCTTTGAGTTGTATATTTTAGTCATTTTACATTCAAGTATAAGGAAAATAAATTGTTTTCCTAAAATGAAAATGGAATTGAACTGCGACTTTTGAGAGACTGCCGTTGAAGTGTTCCGCAAATATTAGCTGTTCCGAATGTTTCAAAAGTTGCTGCTCCTCGTAGAAAACCACACTTGCCCGTTCGTAAAATTCACTTTGATTTTATAAAATTATAGAAATGTACCGTTATTTATTTTAGTACAGCAACTGAAAGGAAAGTAAATAGTGAACTTTTTAACGCACTATCATTACAGAGCTGGCGTATTCTCGCTCTGGGTGAAAATTGTATTTGTGGAAATATTTCATTTATCTATACTACTTGGGACCCGCTCGCGGCTTCGCCCGCGTAATCTGCGAATTTTATCCCCTATTCGAGCCCCTTTAGGACTCGCTGAACTTTCTTTTCAATCATAATAAAATATAGCCTATAGCACCCCTGGATAGTGTAGCTTTCTAATTGTGAAAGAATTTCATGATCGGTATATTATTTCTGTACATTATCCCTTACAAACAAAGTTACAAACTTTACCTCTTTATTATAATAAAATAGGTGAAGATTTTCAGTAATAATTACTTTTTATTCAAAAATAATGATAATTTTATAGTAATGTCATACTAAGTGTAACGTTGGATTCTGGTACTCAGTACGCTTTGTGTTCATATCCATTGTGTCTACTAATAAAATTGGTTTAAATTGAAAATTAAACCTGGAGCCAGTCGTGGCGCAGTAGCACAAGAGTGTGACTGTAAACGACTGGTTGTGGGTTTGATTCCCACTCGAGGGGTGGAAATATTTAATATTTCTATTTTCTTCGCTCTGGTGTCGAGACAAAGCACGGCTTTAAGTTCCGCCACTTAACACGCAATGCCATATTTGAGAATGGGGAGAATGGGGAACGGAGTGTCTCAACACTAGGTTCCCTCTGCCTATCCTGCTGTGTGCAGAATACAGCGTGAAGCTAATTAAAAATTCAAAAAAATATTGAACGAATTATTCTTATTATTTTACTAAATTCTTTTAGTACGAGTATATAATGCGATAAGGTTGGATATAAATATTTTTGCTACTCAAATACTCAGAAAAAAAACAGAGAAACAAATTGATTTGATTGTTTAATTAAATTTATAAATAACCTAAGCAGAGGGTAGTGATTATAAAAGTAACGGTCATGGGTTCGATCTCTTTTAAGGGTATGTCCCGACAAATAAAATCATTCAATTTAATTTAACAGTTTTACAGTTTTTAATATTTATATTTCTTTTCCTCGCTCTGGTTTCTCTCACTTTGGTTCTCACAACGCAGGGCGCGGCGTTGAGTTCCGCTTTTCAACAAGAGGTGTTCATGTTCGGATGGGCCTTCACTTCACGAGTGGACGATTGATAATGGATTCTCTGTACCTACCTAGATATACGGGTTATAGTGTAAAGTATTTTTCCAATAGTAGAAAAAAATAAAATAATGGTATAGTTTCTCAAAATTAATTTACGCTTACGCCACAATTAAGGAGTTGAATATTATATACAACGACTTGTTTGCCCACAACTTCATGACATAATAGTTTCTTTTACTTAAACTGTTAACATGTAACTTGAAAATGATGACGACTTTCTCTAAGCCCGTAAATTTCTCGTCTTTAAGACTTCCACATAATATATTTCAGCCCATCGCAATTTTCTCGCTGGGCAGACAAAGACGTGAAACTCCGTCACCACTTTATACTCGAATTTGAGACGTCGGTCGTGAACCGAATTCAACGTCCACCTTTGTCTTACCACAGCGGGCGACGGCAAATAACAACAATATAACTATTTTCATAAATGAAAATCGAATCCACACCACGTTTACCGATATATCACTCAAAATAAATTATATGCTATGCAATCAAAAAAGTACCTTCGAATTGGTTTAGTAAATCCAAAGATATTCGTGTAGAAATTACAAGCGCTTTTTTTAAACTCTTAAATCGCACATACTCATAAATTAATATTTTATAATTTCCGTTACCGTTTTATAATTTCTTTAACTTTGTTTTTCGTAAAAAAGTTTAGTAGACGGACACGACTTGTTTCTTTATATAAAGTATAGAAGATTAGTTAACAGAAGTATATAGTTATATTGTCAAGTGCTTTGACATTGTTGAGGTTTTTTTCTTTATTTTTCATTTGAGACACACCATAGATTTTTGAATGAGAGAGAGAGAGTTTTGAGGAGATAATCTATGTATACTTATCCGTTTGCGTAGACTTATGTCTACGCAAACGGAATTAGTACATCATAATTAATGATAATAGTCAAACTCGACTGAAGAAAATCGGATTCTACCATATTTTTTTTCTAAATTTTTTTTTTATATTAAATAAGTTTTGAAAATGATAATAATCTGTAAAACTGAACTTCCTCCGTAAAATTTGCTAAGTAAGGCACTGACTGATAAACAGACAACGCAATTTAAGCTATGACAATGTCGGTCGAAGGTCAACGGAGTCGAAACTTGAAGTTATGGGCAAAGACTAGTCTGATATCAGTGTGCGTACTCGTATAACTTAAAAGTTATATTGCTATACTATTATTATTTGAAATCGTTCAAGGAGAAATAAACAAATAGTGGCCAGTCGTGGCCCCGTGGCACAAGCGTGTGACTGTAAACGACTGGTTGTTGGTTCGATTCCCACTCGAGGAGTGGAAGTTATACTTCCATTTTCTTCGCTCTGGTGTTGAGGTAAAGTGCAGCGTTAAGTTTCGCCACTTAACACGCAAGCCTGCGAATTCGGCGGAAAGTGGGGAACGGAGTGTCTTAACACTAGGTTCCCTCTGCCTGCCCTGCTGTGTGATACAGCGTGAAGGAGAAATAAACAAAAACAAAAGAAATAAAAAAGTGGGTTATTTTTCTAGTTTTTTTATTTATAAATTCTTACTCTAATCTACTCCATATTTAAGTGTTAAATAAAGTATTTATTCAACACAAAACAGTCAAATAATCATTTGACACTTGTTGACATTTATTCTTTTATTTAACATAAAAAGTATGTATATGAAAAAAGTGTACGATGCTGTTTGATTTTTTTCTTCTCTTAACTTATTTATATAAAACATGTTGTAAGACTTAATCTAAAGTGATATGATTTATGAATTATACCTATTTAGATTCTAACAACAATAAATATAATAGCGCTAAAGATCTGAAATGTTATTATGCACTGTGTATAGATTGTTTCTAAGAAAATGAATCATTTGAATGTAATAAGAGTATTTTTTCAGTGCCACGACCGCAAGAATATATTTTTTTATTATTTAAAATTATTTTGTTTTTAAATAATACAATATAATTATACAAAAAGAGTACATACAAATTTTAAATGAAATATTTAAATATAAAATATATGAAGCTACATATGGTTAAATTGTAAGTAAACAATTTCGTTACGTGTCAATTGTTCATTAATTTGTTTTAATGTATTTCAGATCATATCTATTCGACGAACATTACATTTAAGTCCACTGTCATACTTTATAGCTATGCTATAAATATTTCAAATATAAGAATTGACTATATTACTTTCCTACGAATGTGTATATTAAAAGGATAATAACTTTTAATGTATGAAATTTATGAAATCATGTTGTGCAGATTTACGTAATATATTATTTCTTATGACTTACGATCTAAATGCTATAAAGTATTAATAATATTATATGAAAATCAGCTAAGTGCACTGTGCCGTCACAATAATTGTGGCTGTGAAATACATACGTACTTGCTAGGTAGATGTTTCGATTGTTTCAGTCATATTATGTTTTTAGTAATTAGTGTTTCTCACATGGCAGTCAAAATACATGAGTTTAGTGCGATATATTTAACCTAATATACGAAATGGATTAAATTTATTAGCTCGGCCCTGTAGTGATTGTGGTCGCCTAGAACGGATGGGTCTATGTAACGGTTCGTTAGCCGCCGACAGTAAAGGAGAATTAAAATCATCAATTTCAGGTGTCTCGTTTGTATTGTTCTTTTCAAGATGGTAGATAAAATCAGTTTCGTTAAATGTTTCAGTTTTTTCTTTTAGAATAGAGGCGTTAGACGATGTCAAGTCTTCGGTAGCATTTTTTCCGTTATAACCAAACACGGTGGCATTTGTTTCAACATTTAAGTCAGTAATAATTGTAATAAGTGATTCTTCAGTTGATTGGACCTCGTCAGTTTTATTTATGGCTTCAATTGTATTTGTCGAGGAAGTAATTAATTCTTCTGACGAAAATGAAGTTATATTGTCATCAGTAGATGGTGCAACGCTAGGCGTCGTATTAATATTCGAGTTGTCATCCTTTGACGTTACAACAGAATCCTTTTTGTCTCCTGAAAAACTTGGAATCTTTGTAGTAACTTCATATACTGTTATATCAATATTTGAATGATTTATACCTTTCTCATTTATAATTTCTATTTTAATAACTTCATCATTCATAATGACATGATGATCTGTGATTACAGGAGAAGCATTATCGCTTGAATTTCTTGCGTTTTGCAGTTCAGTTTTGAAACTAGACACGCTAGACTCATTCTTTTCAATTGGTTCAGTGTCTTTTATTATTACAGTAAGCTCTAGAGAAGAATCTTTGTCAGAATTCTGATTATGGTAAACTGATTTCTGCGAAATCGTTTTCAAAGTAGAAGTTTCATCGTACATATTTGTTGTTGATATTGGCGTAGATGTTTTCAAGTTACTTACTTTACCGGATGAGTAAGATTTTATAGTCATAGTTTTTAATATTTTCGATTTGACATCGCCGTATTTATTGGCATATTTTTTGGGAGCTGCATATTTCGCATCATTTAGTTTAGTTGTGGACAATATAGTGTGAATAGGGTTTTCGGTTGTAACTATTTTTGTTAATGTTTCTGACGAAGAAGAAGAGTACTCTTTCGGTTCTATTTTAATCTCTGAGGAATCACTTTGCATATTATCATGATGTCTAAATTGACGTTCAGCTAGTTGTTGCGCTAATTTTTCTTCGATAGATAAAGCAGTCATGTCATCACTGAGCTTCGCTTTAGCCATTACAAGAGGAGGTACAAAGTGATCCGTTGGTTGATTGAATATAGTTTCGAAATTACCAAGACGAGCCAGCTCATCGTGCAATTTTTTGTGCTGCATATTTTTCTCGTCTTCTAGCTTCTGTGCTTGTTCATTTGTGTAAAATTCATCATTATTTACTACGTTATGTATGTCGTTGCTTTGAAGGTTGTTACTGCTCACATCAAAATTAATATTTTTCGATAATGGCACTTTATATAATTCATTAGCCATTATGAGTTGATTGTGTGTATTTTTTTCTGTGCTTTCATTAGAATAGTCAGTGGAAGACAACACTTTTGTAGTAATATATTGATTGATATCATCTTGGCCTGATGTGCCACTTTCTTCTGTACTGATTTCATTATTATTTTCCTGTTCCGAAACTGATATTTCTGCTGTAGTGGGCCAAAATGCAGTTGAAGGCGTAACAAATGTAGTTGTTGTTTGATCTTCATCAGCGCACGACAGGTCTCGTAGAAGATCTTCTCGTTTCTGAAAAAGATTTTTATATGAAACACTGTAGTTTAAAAGTATTTTCGCTATTCAAAGGTATTTAACTGGCATGTTACCATGTTTCCAGTGCATTGAACACGTTTTACTCCAGCCAAACCACAATCCGCAGTGAGCTGTACAGCCGCGCTCTCAGGTAAATACAACACGGTTAGGGCTGGTAAAGCACGTAGCATACAACCCTCATTGCCGAGTGCCCATTGCGGTACTGCAGAAAAGAACAAATTCAAAAAGTTTAGATAATAGCCTTTTTTGTTGTACTGCGTTTGAAATAAGCTTAAATATAGACCGAAAACATAATTAAATTGTGATAAAATACTTTATAATGGTTTATTAAAACTTACATCATTTGAATTTACTGTAATTTAACTTTAGAATTTAGATCTGCAGCAGAATAAGCAATAATACTACATTTTATAATACAAAAGGCTTAAAGTGACATTGTTATTGAATTCACCCATTTTCTCCGCATAGCACAATGTTGACAGAGAGAAATAATGCTTAAGACACTCCGTTCTTCACTGTTCACCCGAAATCGCTGATTTATTAGATAATAAATATAGTCTAATCTCCTTAAAAAAATGTAACTTAGTACCACAGTAAATTTACCAGGTAATTCACAAATGAACGAGGCAACAGAAGGTCCACCACAAGCGCGAGCTTCCCATCTGTAGTCAGCGGTGGGATCAGCAGCAGCACACAAAGGAGCAGAGCGTGTGTCTGGTGCTGAGCTCCAGTAGCCGTCACCACTTAGTCCACGGTAGTCACTGTTAAAGAACATACATATCGTCCTTATATATCGCGTGTAATACCGTAGAAGAGCAGTTCGTAAATATTACGTATCTATATTTATAGAATTTTACAAGAAGAAGGAAAAACTCAATAATTTGGTAACATAAGTAATGTTCAGAAGTAATATTTAGATTGCAAAATATAATTATATTTTTATTAAGCAATTTAAATACTGTAATAAGCAGTAACATAAGCGAATCAGCACATAGCATTTATAGCCACAAAATTTTAACTTTGCACTTTTTACTATTATGTTGTGCGGTATTTACAAACTGCTCGACCTTGACGGTGTTGCTCGCTCAACGACGATATATTATTTAATTTATTTACTTTTACTTAACAAATTATTACATAGAATGAAAAAACTTCTGTATTTATTTTAATTCTAAAACTATTTCGATATGCATATGCTCACGTCCAGGTGAAATCGCCATCAGGATTGCTACGAATGAGGCCAACCCATACTGCACTTGAGATGTCCAACTCCTTGAGATAAGCGCGCACTGCGTCGTATTGTGCCGTTGTGTCAACTAAAACAAAATTATGTTTATATAACAAGAAACACATATAAGTCGAAGCTGTAAAATTTATTTATCCATACTTATATTATAAATGCGAAAGTCTGTCTGTTTGTCTGTCACGCTTTCACGACTATTCTACCGGTCAGATTTGAATGAAATTTAAAATGAATATAGTAAAACATACAGGACCAAACATAGACCAACTGTAATGAACTTTTGCATAAATATAATTGATAATTCAAAGGTAAACATAGGCTACTTTTTTTTTAAGAGTGGGTAGAAACCTACGAGGGTTACTGCTTCGTTGTAAAGCAGTTGAGTAGTTCACGCGGCGGCGAGAGGACCGCTTGTATGTTAGTAGTATATACAATTATACAGAGCAAGCAAGTAGAGATCGGAGTGCCTTGACACAAGTTACTCTCTGACTACCCTGCTAAGCGAGTAAAAGCATCAAATTGATTTTATTTTATATAGATGACCTATATATTTAAATTAAGCTTAAGTTTCCCCTAAAACGTAAACGAGTCGATACACACGATCAATCTGTCTCTACTCAAATATTTTAATGTTCTGAATAATGTAAAATTTTGTTTTAACACCTACCAACCACCAATCATCATACAGGATCTCCCAAATAGTCACAACCTTTCTTTCATAAAGCGAAAAGTACCAGAAATTAATTAGTAAATTAATATAAAGACTTATTTGCTAAGAGTAGTGCATAACTCAATTAAAATACAAACATATAGAACTATTATATTTAAATACAAACAAATCTAATCTGTCTAAGAACTAAACACAAAATGTATCTACGTAATACGTAATACAAATGGAATTAGTTAAGTACCCATTTCCCTAGTGTTAGCTAATAACTTACTTAAGGAGCTTATATAATGGAGTACGGATGTTGATTGACATCGTAATTAGAGGCCTAAATTAATAATAATAGGAAAATGGCACTCAATATTCGTTAGAAGGAAATTGATTTGTTCCTGACTTACGTAACGTTAGCAGTAAGTAGGTTACGTGTTCATTTCAATTAAAAGGTTCTATATAAGTGATATAATGGTGTTGTTTTAAAACAGTTTTATTTAGAAAATTAAGAGCTTAAATTATTTTTGTAACATTACTTAAAATATAATCTTTCTCAAACAAATATTGAAGTATATAGACGAGATAGTTAAAGGGAAATTATATAAACATTATATTTAGCCTTGAGATTTCAAACATTAAAAGCAAAGAAAATAACTCATAATAGTATCTTGATTTCGACAGTCTTCAACAAAATCATAAATAATATAAGTCAATGTGAATATGAATACGTTATAAACGAATTGTCAATCTTGTTATTTCGATAAATCTTGTATTCGTCCAGCATTTGTCATCAAACTGCGGTAAACTTCTATCAATAACTTTTCACAAACCGATTTGTCATTTTAAAAGTTACAGAATCGATCAAAGAGAAAAATAAAACATTTTGAAACGTGTTTGAAAAAGTCGTTTTGGTATTTTAAATTTGAACTAAAATAGAACTTGTACTTCAATAAAATTGTTATACGAGTATTTGAAATTTTTAAATACCTAAGTATATAAATACTGTTTCTGAGCTGTCATGTAGGTATGTATCACAACGTAACAATGTAGTGAATTTATTGGCATGATGCCATACATCGGCGACGATCTGTTGGGCTGCGATCCTGGAAAAGTTTGGATCCTCACCAAGTCATTATTTTGTTATGCTATTTAACCATATACAAGTTTGAGTTATAACATATGTAAATGTATAAACATACTAAAATTTAACTGTTAGCTTAAAATCTTTATGCATACTAGTATTATAAATGTGAAAATATGCCTTTCTGTCTGTGCGCTTTCACGGCCAATCTACCGGCTCAATTAGGACGAAATTTGGAATAAAAATACGACTAACTACTTCTTTATTCACAATTTTACCCCTAAAGGGTTAAAAAAAGGGGATGAAAGTTTGTATGAAAAATCTAAACAAATTGACCGATTTCGATGAATTTCTCAAGAAGATAGTAATGACGCAATGGTGAACATAAGCTACCTATTTTTGAAAAAACAATACCTAGGAGGCTGAAATGGGAGATGAAGATTTATACGAAAAAATATAAACCTTTACGAAGCAGCTTTAATTGTGTTGTTCACATAGGCAAAGCTGCGGGCAGGTAACTGTCTTAAGTTATGATTTATTATTTCTATTAAGTAATAGACATTACGAAGTCGTAATGTATATGTTGTCATATACATAAATAGGGAGTTTTTGATCGGTATATAATAGTATTACACAATAACAACTGAAAACACAGTAATGAGGCTCTTAAAGGATTATTATTAACTCCCTTAGAATTTCACAATATAAATGGTAACTTAACGTCGAAGCACCTTTATATAGAAACCTCGCTTCTATCAATTTCTTTGAGAGCAATATAAAGCGCTTAGTAATATAAGGTTTCAAGTAACAAATTACTCGAGTTGATGCCTTATCGTTAAATCCTAAATGAATTTGCTTTTGTACTGTGATGCTGCTATATATTTTTGCTAACGAAGTAATATTGTTTAATTGTTACAAATTAACTTCTAAGAAATTAGTTGTTGGTCTCCGCACCGTTGTCACCATCTGGAATCATCCTTAATTAATGTAAGATAAGGATAGTAAAGTTAGGCTAAACCACAGTTTTGGAGATGCCTAAATCTGTCTAGGTCTGAAATATATCAAACTTTAATAACACATAATTTATAGTCTACCTTATATAAGTAGCAGTAACATCTGGTGTTGCTCAAAGTGAAAATTACTATTTAAATTCATGAAGATTCATTAATTACTTTCATCACATAATATAAGTATACTGTATAACTGTTTTCTTATAGTTTGGACGTACTACTCTTATTTACGTGCTATTTCATTCAAAATAACTTTTTCGATTTTATGATACATTTTTCGTACATTTCCGACTAATATCAATAATCGATCCCAATGCAAAAACTGTAACCTTAGATTGATGTAGCACTCTATTTTTTGAGTAAAGTAAAGGTTATACCAAACCAATATTCAATTGGTTATAATTATTGCTATTCAGTGCATATTAGAGAAGAGGTTAGCGTCAGACTCCACTACTTAGCGCGTATGTCTCTAAAAGGAGCTTAAAATACAGAATATCTTGGTCTTTGATTTTCTTTTAATAAAATCGACTAATTTGTTTATGGGCTCACAAAACTTGTTCTACATTTTATTTTTTTACTAATTTAAACTTATAATCATTTAAAAGTTTATGTAATATAATAAGTAATATGTCAAATTTTTAAATTTTAGGACATTTTAAAGCTTAAATCTAAATTTCAAGACAGTAAATTCTAGGTACAGATAATAATAATAAATTCTAACTTTCACACAATAACCACTAATTTCTGAATCAGAGAACAAAATGTCAAGATATTATCTTATGAATCCTTAAAGTCCTTAACAAAAGCTAGGATAGGCAAAGTTATAATAACATATCGTACAAGCATTATCTGCGAAGAACGTTTTTATGTGAAAGCAATTTATCATTCTCTCCTAACAATAGCCTCGTCACTTAATTATCGTGCCATTTTTGACGCGTGTTTTTATGTTTGAAGAAAAAAAACTATTTTTATATAACGTAATACTTTATCATCAATTTGATGATTACTAGAAATCTTTTAGTATATACAGGTAGTTATACTCTTAGAGACCGTCATGGAGCACTGACACAACGTCTGACTGTAAACGCAATGGTTATGAGTTCGATTCCCACTCGTGGTAATAGTCATATATTATTATTTATTGACATTGATGTCGGTTGATCATCTGATTTGAAATGTCATAAATAAGAATGAAAGTGAAGATGGAAGATGTAGCTCTCTCACTCACTCTCTGTGTCTCTTTCTCTCCACGATATTGGGGAGAGAGAAAAATTAAGAAAAGAACTTATAATGTACCTATTTTATTGTCTAATCCTTTTAAGTATAACACAATACTTACAGTAATAATACCTCCAATGAGCAGAAGAGAACAATATTTACTCTATAAAGTTCTTTAATTTTAAAACTTTCCAGGCTCATTTCAGAAATGTAAACTTTAGTCTACACAAACATTGAGAAAGTAATCATGCTAATAATTTAATATTAAATATGAGTTTTGTTGGAGTTAAACAGCGATATGCTTTTAAATAAGTTCAAAATTGTATATATAACTATGGTTATAGTCTAACACAACATTTAGTATAAAATTAAATATATTTTATTATATAGTGATATATGTTGAATTATGGTGAATACCAGGTTAAGTTTTAAGGGGATATGTCGCTCCTTAATACATGAATGCTGGAAAAAAGGGTGAATAACTTTAAAGGCTTAAAATTTAGAATATAATGTATTTCCAATCATTACTATGAAATGAAAACTCTAAAGAACTGTTCAAAATAACAAAAGACAATCAAGTAAATTATTTGTTTTGTAATTATATTGTTGTTCTATAATGATACGTAACATAAAATCCAAGATTGTACGACGTAGTTAGTGAAAAACTATATAAGTAGTTAGTAACTATACACGTAATATCTGATTACTGTGAATATAAGAAGTTTGTTTTGCTTATTCCTTGTTTTTACTTCACATATAAGAAAGTTTGGTAAGCAGGATCAAACTTGGTTGTAAGAAAGTTCTAGAGACGGGAAAAAGCAGCAAACTTTGCGAACACGGCGAAATTAACCACATATGAATCGACGACGTCTTTTATAATTTCTTGCTCTAATTGCCTGAAAGTTAATACAATTTGAATGTTTACGTTTTCAAATTGTGTCAAGACGCCTATATGTAAATGTACCTTTATATTTTTATTATTTTAAATATATTTCTTTGAAGTGTATTTTGCTTTGAAGTATATCAATTTATCATTTTTTTTTCTTTTTAGCTTCACACTGTATCCCGCACGCCGCAGGGTAGGCAGAGGGAATCTAGTGTTAAGACACTTCGTTCCCCACTTTCCGCCGAATTCAGTCATTTCAAAAAAGTGGCGGAACTTAACGCCCCGCTTTGCCTCGACAGCATAGCGAAGGGAATAGAAATATTAAATATTTCCACTCCTCGAGTGGGTAAGGAACCCACAACCAGTCGCTTTACAGACACACTTTGTGCATCTGCGCCACATCTGGCCCATTTATCAATTTAGTTTAAATAAATCTTGTAACGATATTTTTCATGATTTATTACCATTCTATCTTTTTAGATACATGCTTTAACGCTTTCGGGGAAGTCAGAACGAACTGAATAATAAACGTTCCCTGTACTCTTTAACTTCATTCAGTAAATATTGCTCGATTCGCTTGAAAATTTTCACACGCATAATGAGAAAATTATTTTAAGCTCGTAATTAAACCAGTTTATTTTTAGTTTTAGTTTTTAAATATAATAATTAAGAATCTCTTTTAGTTTAAGTAAAGCTTCTGTACGTATGCTTGACTTGTAGAGTAAGCTGACGAATGCGCGACCAGAGAAGGTTATGAATAGTGTGATCAGTTAAGACAAACGAAAGTTAAAAGGGAGATATAAGTTAGTAAACATAGAAAAAAAAAAGAGTTATGTCTCTTATTAGGGATATTTACAAACAATGAGCTTGCACTGTGTCTTAGATAAACGAAACGTAACTGACTATGAAAGAGAGAAAATATGTGCTCGCACTACGTTTTTTTACCCCTACAGTAATATACATACGTATAGATTGAACTAAATAAAGTTTTGTTTCAGTCAGGATCAACAACACACTCGTTGTGCTAAATTATTTAATACTTAATTAGTTTAAAACCAATATATTATTATTGTTCCTTTCTAATGACATAATATAACTTTGAAAGACAATAAACCTACATCTAAATACACGCTACACACATTAAAATCCATTCTCTAAACAAAGTTAAGAGCTACAGTACCTATAACTAGATTGTCAATCTAACCAACTCGACAACAATAGGGGTTGATTGACAGGCAATTCAGGTGGCAAATAATAGTAGGAAACTACGGCCCTCAACGATCGCTGGGGGAAATTTGCATTACCGCCACGAGATGTCACCTCCATGTCAAGCTTATTCAAATTGAGTCTATTAAATGGAACACGCGCCCTGAAGACGAACATCGTATAATATGAAAATGTCAGGAAAATTCTACTATGAAGCGACTAAGACTTTAATTAAAAATAAACTATATAGGATTATACGATAATGATAAAATGCTTCGAGATTTTCTTTTATACTGTAATAATATTAAATGTTTATGTTTATATTGTAAACAATGCTATTTTAATAATGGAGAGGGAAAATGTGACTAATGTAAAAATCATATTAATAAAAATATTTATTACTTACTACTTAGCCCCAAGTGGGGCAGCGTCTGAATGAAAACGCAATGTTTGGGAGTTCAATTCTCAATTATATTAAAGTTGTTTTCATTTCACCACTCTGGTACTAAGATAAAGCGCGGCGTTGAGCTCCGCAACTTAACGCGAAAAATATCAATTTCGTGCAGAAAGTAGAAAACGAATTGTCATGACTCTAGTCTCTGACTTTAGCCAAAAAGTTTGAAGTTGTAAAAGTAAATACGTAAAAATAATAAAACATGTAAAAGTAAAAAGTTATAAACTTTATTGTCTTTTAAAACATATTGAATTGGTATTACATTAGAAGCGCAATATCCATATAGGGCTCTGACAAATCTTTCCAATCTCACGACAAAAGGCACAAGAGACGCGATACTAAAATGATATTACGGAAATAACCAGAGATCCACGTTTTATTTAGAACGAACTATACTTTGTCTTCGTAATCATTCTCGTTTATTTTTCTACTGTCAATACCATTGTATGGACAACATTATATGGAATTAAAAAGCCATCTTACCTTTTATTTATATAATACCTACTACGTTTCTACATTAACTTAATTAGAAATAATCTATACCTACAAATAAATTAAGCTGTAGCGTCTGTTTGTAATGTTAAAGTAACCAAAGTTTTTACTAAATGCATGTGTATGTACCTATACACGATACATATATATTTTTTTAGAGCTTCACGCTGTATGCCGCACGCAGCCGGGTAGGCAGAGGGAACCTAGTACTAAGACACTCCGTTCCCCACTTTCCGTCGCATTTTGGAGGCATTGCGTGTTAAATGGCGAAAGTTAACGCCGCGCTTTGCCGGTCACCAGAGCGAGCGCAGTCACGGATATAGCTAGAAAGGTAAAGAAACACGATTGTTATTAAAAAATTAGATAAATATAACATACAAGATTTCTTTCCTACTGTGAATTACTAAGTACGTAAGTCACTTCTGCTCTTCTATTCTTTAAATTTTAATAAATAACTTAATTATAATAGTGATTGAGTAGTTTACGATTGTTTACAAATATTTATCTTTATGAAAATTATTTATACGCCATCTTCATAATTTATTACGTTTTACGATGAGTTAAAAACATAATACCCAAAGCACGTTATAAACGATATTAATCTAATGATGTCATTAGACTGACATTTCCGAGTTTCCACATAACATTCTATAGTCTTAAAACGGAAAATGTTTACACTTTAAGAGTATTGCTGCAAATAAATAAGAGGGAAAAACGAGTTTTTATTTCGTAGCGGGACGAATAGTAGTTGGCTGAGTGCCAAGCATCGCGACCCGCGGGACTCGCAACCGGCAAAACTACGTACCGACGACGCCAAGTCAATATTTGTGATGCTATTTAGCTGTCCACATCGCTTGCTTACAATATTTATGGATGCACTCTCTCTTGCATCTCGTAACCTTAAGTGTGAATGATATGTTTACACTAATAATGATTTTTATAATGTCTGTTTTGTATTTGCCTTTCTTTGTTTTCTCGCAACTTTTACGTTTAAAATGGTGGGAAGGAAAGAATAAGACGCTCTATTATGTCTAGTTAGAAGGAAATCAATGTGTAATTTAATTTTTAGGTTAACGAGCACATGTACTTATCCGAGATAAATTATTAGATAAATCTTAAATATTTTGAACTCTTTACCTTAAATAACCTATGTATTATAATTCTAAGCCCAGATAATGAAAAAAAGAATGTAATAATACAGAAACCCTATCAAAAAGTCACCAGTAAAATGATAAACCCGAGATATATTAAAATAAAAATGTGTAATTATCACAATCTAAATTAAATTACAGTGTTCTCTTAACAATTTTATATAACCTTTAATATAAAAATATTAGAATACGGGTTGCTTCTTAAAAAAACATAATTTTTCTATACCAGATATCAACCACACGTTTGGGTCGTAAAATCCACATCCTCATTTGATTATCCAACCACGAACGTAAGTGATATCACAGAAATATTCTCCAACATATTTTACGAAAAGGTTCACAACACTAATATCATCTAGAGTTTGCTGGTATAAGAATAAGAAGTAAACTTATAAACTTTATAAATAGCTTCACGCTATATCCCGCACACAGCAGGGTAGGCAGAGGGAACCTAGTGTTAAGACACTCCGTTCCCCACTTTCCGCCGAATTCGGAGGCTTGCGTGTTAAGTGGCCTGGAACTTAACGCCGCGCTTTACCTCGACACCAGAGCGAAGAAAATGGAAATATAATTTCTACTCCTCGAGTGGGAATCGAACCCACAACCATTCGTTTACAGTCACACTCTTGTGCCACTGGGCCACGACTGGCCTAATAAACTTTATAATATTTTATAATTAATAATTTTAGTAAATTAATAAAAAAAAACACATATTAAAGAACAATAATATTTTATATATTGGAATCTAACGTAAATTAAAAAAATCTATTAACAAACTTACAAATAAATCATGTAAACAACATCAAAAAATATCTAATCAATAAGAAAAAATCATATTGTCAGATTCATTATTCATTTACTTGCGAAAGTAAATCTGTTATATACAGAAACACTTCAAGATAGAAACGAGCGCATATTTGAACTTATTTATTTAATCAGCAATACATTTATTAAAGAATTTATAAATTTGAGACATGATTTGAGGAGATTGAATATAATTCATAAATCTTTTGGTAAGATCTCAATATATGAAATTGGTTATATAAAAATAGTTATACATTTAAGGGTTATTTTCACTGAACAATCCTTTCTATACCCACATCTTTACTCTGTGCAAGATTGGCGAAGCTATTAGCCTCAACCGG
Organism: Dryas iulia moderata; assembly: GCA_019049465.1. Taxonomy (NCBI): domain Eukaryota; kingdom Metazoa; phylum Arthropoda; class Insecta; order Lepidoptera; family Nymphalidae; genus Dryas; species Dryas iulia. The sequence continues at coordinate 4,897,257 of CM032416.1, read as the reverse complement.
CACGTTTAGAAGCCATAAACAAAGAATTGAATTATCGAAGTTAACTTTAGGAAAACTTTCTACACACGAGGAGTATATCATACAAACTTTTACGTTGCTCTTTTTTAAATATGACCTCGGTAATGATAGTATAGTTATTATTAATGCTTCACGTTTTTTCCCTTATAGATACCCCATTAGGAGAGAATCCAGTGTCACACGTACTCCGATACACACCGTACTCCACTTGCTCTTTTTAAATTAAGACAATTCCATTTCTCCTTTTTGGTACCTAAAAGAAAGCACGGCGTTTGCTTTCGTCCCAAATCGAGACACTCCGTGTTGTCTTAATTTGGGGCAGGGAGTGTCTTGACACTACTTGTCTTTCTCTCCGGCGAAAAAGCGTGAAGCTGATTTTTAAATCACTATCTCCTAAATATATATATACTAAATGAAATTAACACAAAACTTTTACTTTTGCAATCAAACGTTATCTAACAGCGGCTTCCATTATTATTCCTATATTGCTTGTGTTAATTCATATATTATCTAAAAGAACCCGCATGAATAGGCTTTGTATAAGCTCGAAGTTACCCCGGGTCGGTGCGGCAGAGGAATTTATTGAGTGGGGTAATGCGTACATCGACGCATCTCGTTTGAATAAATCCGAAGAGGAGCGTTTTTAAATCTCTTATCCCCCAGAAAAGTTTTTTATTTAGCCAGTATACGCTTGAACAACAACTATTCTTATAAACAGATATAAATTTACATATAAATTCATCGTGGCGCAGTATGAGTGACTCTCACTGTAATCGCAATTGCTTGTGGCTTCGATTCCCATTCGTTGAACTGTTCAAAATTTAATTATATTGTATTTCTGCTCTCTCATGAATGAGACAATACCAGACGTCCGCCACTCAACATGCAATTCCTCGAGTTAAGGCGGAAAGTGGAGAACGGAGTGTCATGACACTAAGTATTCTGTAAGTACCTTGCTATATGGGAAAAAAGTGAAGCTGTTTTTTTTCATATAATTGAAACATTTAGATCTTGATCTAGAAGTCTCCCTTTGTAAATAGATAGATTGTAAATAGATATACGCAAGGATGATCTGGAAATTAGCGATTAATTATTCCACAAGTGTGGCCACTAATGCTGGCATCAATCTGATTAATTAATTCGTATTCTAAGGGTGATGTGCTCGTTGATATGATTAACGTGTCAATATTAATAATAGACGATGAAATAAACCTGCTTCTATATGGAGCTGCGATGGATTAACATTGTTTTGATTTGTGTATTTCATTTGTTATTGTGACGCATAGGCAATAAAATTGATATGTACATGGTGCTGTAGGACAGCATCTGACAGTAATTGCGGTTGTGGTTTCGATTCTCACACAACAAGCGATTCCCAAAGGGCAGCATTAAGTTGAGCCACTTAGCACGGAATATCTCGAGTCCGAGGGAATTCGATTCGAAGAAGAACAGAATGCCTTGAAATTAGGCTGTCTCTGACTATTTTGTTCTGTGGGAAAAGGAATGAAGCTGAAAAGAAACAGCGACTCGGGAGAATATATTTAAATTATTTAATTTGGTCCGGAAAAGTGATAAGTAACATTCTGTACCTTATCCGTTTTGTTCTTTTTATTACGACATTATCTCTACACCTAACAACACTTAAAAACGAATAACCTGAATATTTTAGTAAAAGACCTTTAAAAAATAAGCACAACAATTCCACAGCATCTTGGAATGAAGAAGTGAATCGTTCATCAGGAGAAAGTGTTATGTAAATTGCTAGGATTAACTTTATCGCGTTACATTTCTCGCAGCCTCCAGCCTGTAAGCTGCCCCAAGGTAATGTCGTAAGGAAGATTTCATGATTTCCACAGAAATTGAAATGAGTTTCGAGCCCCTAAATGAGAACTACATTGAATCCGAAACGCGGCCTATATAATTTATCTTTACCGCTTCTTAAGCTTCCACATGTATATTGTATTTAAAGTGTGTAATGCTTTAAAATCAACATACTAGTAAGTATAGTAAGAGACTTATTTCAATAAAGAAATTATTATTATACATGCACATTATATAATTTAAGATACGAGTTAGAATTTATTTTATCTTATATTTTTTATGTTTACTATCTAGTGTCCATTTAATTTAGATACCTATATAAAACTCTTTCATTATTCATTGGGTGAAACAAATAGCCGAATCTATTAGACGATGGTAATTAAGATTTGAAGATTTTTTCCCGCTTGTCTGGGTTGTCAAAAATGACCTAGTATCAAGACACTACTTTCTCTATTTTCCGACCGAATTCAAGACATTACGTGTTGCCTATCTAAGCTCACCACCGCGCCTTAAGGATTTTCGCCTGTTCCGTAAAGCGGAAAAATAAAAATACTAATGATACTGAGTAGGAGTCGAACCCACTAATATATAACCTATTTAGTCACGATGGACTTTATCGCAATAGAATTGGAATTAGATTTTACACTGTACGGAACATAGAAATTGGTTTGTAGATTGGCGAAGGTCACAAAGTCGTAAACAAAAAATCGTAAAGTGTAAATAAGTAAAATATAAATTGAGGTTAGTATATGGACATAACATTATTTCCGTTTGCTCCATCTTGTGGAATATATACGTAGGGATAGCTTAATGATGATAGATATTGCAATCGACGTGAGTGAGTGACGTCCACTCTAACCTGAAGCTGCACTTAATGCAATTTGCGAAACATCTATAATGTAAATCTATTGAACCTGTATTGGCCTAATTCAAAATACGTACAATGTTATAAATAAAGATATAAAGATCATTATAAACGATTTAGTTCTTTTCTTGGCGTAACTTTAACAATAAAAATTATACTAAAGCAATAAATTGGGAAATTATCCTCTAACATATAACAATGGGGCCAGTCGTGACACAGTGGCACGAACGTGTGACTGTAAACGACTGGTTGTGTGTTTCCCACTCGAGGAGTGGAAATATTTAATATTTCCATTTCCTTCGCTCTGGTATCAGAGGTAAAGCGCGGCGTTAGGTCTCGCCACTTAACACGCAATGCCTCCAAATTCGGCGGAAAGTGAGGAACAGAGTGTCTTAACACTAGGTTCCCTCTGCCTACCCTGCTGTGTGCGGGATACAGCGTGAAGCTAAAAAGAAAATTACTTCTTCATCTACTTCTCAGTAAACTAACTTTAATGCAAATAATTTTAAATATAAAACAGATAGTCTTCAAAAATAAGCAAAACATAATTTTTCATTTACTTTTCTCTAAAATTAAAACATTACGACGAAATTGCTTTTGCATTATTATGCTCTTTTAAAATATGAAGTTTAATTTAGTAAAAACATGTTCCAGAGATATTCTCGAGGTTTCTCTCTTTATATAAAAAAATGAAGTGGCATAACCAATTAGGGCGGTAGCTTCCGTCTAGTATCATATGTCAGTAAACGAAAGACAGCTTAACAAGCTCTTGCTTTATGCGAACAACATGCGACATGATATATGTGTGTTGTATCATATTTATGTGAGTTGACATAAATAACAAGACGGTGAAAAGAAATTGTTGTTATAATAAAACTTAAAACGGTTATCAAATTAATTATATCATTATTTATTCACTAATAGTATATTTTTAGATAAAAATCTTAAAATAATGAATTAATTCACATTAAGCAATCTATACATATAATAAAAATATAATTGATCGGTGTCTGTCTGTACGTAGACGATATATGAGAAAAATGTAATTTGGGGCATTTATCAATGTAACCCAATCCATAACAATCAATCATATTATTTTTTCTGTCCGTCTATGCGTTTGTGCAGGCTTAGAAACGGCTTAACCGATTTTGGTGTAGGTTTGACTATCGTATTTTGGTAATCTTTCATTGACGTTTAGTATCTGGCACTCAGTTTTTCACGTTCGGCTAATTCGAGGCAATATATGTTGAGTAGTAGAACTTAACACTGCGCTTTCTTTTATTAAAGCAGAAAAATGATATGATATGATGGAAGATGATAATGTGTTACTGCGCCACGATGGTCTTATTTTATTACATATTTCACAACAACAATAAAATTCCATATAAAATTAATTAAAGGATTTTCTTTATTGCCCTAATACATTTTCATATACACAGATTTTATTTTTATCGGCAAAATTATTAAACCGCATCCATAAAATTTCACGCGCCACTTTGTGGAATTATACACCCATTAGATGAGCAGTTTTATTACGGTCCTAAATCATGCAATACGGCCGCTTTGATGGATTTCTAACTAAAATCCCATAAATAGTCCAATATGAATTGGGATTCAGTGCATGTAGGTCAATGGCGCTATGAGAATTTATGAAGCGAATTTCACCGGCTTCGTTACTTTACGCTGAACACGCTAGATAAAAGGTGAAATCGCTGAACGTGTGACATTATACAACAATATTGGTAAAAACAATAATTTTCTTCGCTCTGGTATCTCGATACCAGAGCGAAGAAAATTATTGTTTTTACCAATATTGTTATTAATAATTATTAAAAACCAATATTGTTATTGCGAGGCATAGCGCGGCGTTAAGTTCCGCCACTTAACACGCAATGCCTCCAAAATCGGCGTAAAATGGAAAACGGAGAACAGAGTGAACACTAGGTTCCCTCTGCCTACCCTGCTGTGTGCAGGATACAGCGTGAAGCTAAAAAGCAATAATCAAGCGACCCAAAATATGTTTATTGTAAATTCAATCAGTTCCATAATACTCTTGAAATAAAACTTCTTGAAATAGCTACTGTGGCGCAGTATGACAACGTCCCATTCGGGTATTTTTTTTTATATAAAAAGGACAAGGCAAACGAGCGTACGGGTCACCTGGTGTTAGGTGAACACCCTCGCCCACGGTCCCGTGTAACACCTGAGGAGCTACAGGGACGTTGCCAAGCCATTCCACAGTTGTGTAGCGTGTGGAAGAAAATGACGACGAAACCGCACAGTACTAGAGTGCCAGGTATCAAGATGGTGTGGATGATATTTCAACCTGGCACGTACTGTGTGGTTGGAAAATTCAGCGGCAGGTATCAGGTCAAACAGTTCTTCAGAACAGATAATAAGATTTAAATTATTTTTATTTCTTCGCTCCGCAATATGTCGATTTCGGTCTGAAAATGCAGAACAGAGTGTCATGACACTAGGTTCTCTCTGACTACCCTGCTACCCTCTACTACCCTACTACTACTACCTGCTATGAGAAAGAAACGTAAATCTGCTGTCATAAAATATATTTTACTTAAATTCAATCAATTCCACAATACTCTTGAAATAATGTACATAACAATCAAAGTATTTTTATCGCTTTTCATTTTTAAAACACATGTTATTTTTACCTGTAAATTTACCTTTAGTTTAAGTTAGTTAATAAATCACTCCACGTATTGGTATTTCAGTAGCTTTAAAAGTCTGACATGTTAAATTTAAATTGGATTCGTTTTGGTCGCTATACGAAACCGTATGTTATATGCATGGTCTATTTATTTTCACGGATCCAATTTGTAAAAATACATACTATTTCTTTTAAACAAATTAAAACATATCTCATCGTTTTAAAACATTGACATAATAAATTTATACTAACTTAACTTATAATATTTTAACTGTTTTAAAGTATTATTTCATACTCAGAAAATTGGAAATCATTTTTTAGGAATAGTATAAAAATTTGGACGAGCGGGATTTGAACTCGCGTCTCTGGGCCATCATCTAAGCGCTCGGATAAATTTTCGTTTTACAGGAAGCACAATTTTGATTCTCACTGTGTACAAAATTTCATACAATTTCTAAAAAATCTTTCACTTATATTATATAACATCAAATTCTCGGAAATATAATAATATGTTTATTATTAATTTTACTTAGAAGCCAGATATTTACATAAACGTTGCTTTATCAATATAAATGAAAATCCACTAATATCCTAAAAGCGAGCATTTATGTGCGGATCCCTTTTAATATATTCTCTTAGCGCGCGCAAAGTTATGCTAAACAAAAAAATATTGAAAGATTTTTCAGCAGTGAGATAATTCTACTGTAACATTGTCCGCGTACTAAGCGTCGTGATTTCAGGTCAATGTTCACTAAAACTCCCCCCTAATTACTCTTTAAAGCGACATTTAACGATAAAAGGTAAAGCCCGATTCGTGCCTCAGAATTAATGGACTTAAATAAGTCGGACGGTGAAGTCCTAACGTCGCAACTGATGAATTATAACGCCATAATTATAAATGGAGAGGGTTGTGAGCCTAGATTTGTCTTCGAGTGAAAATTGTCTTACTAAATAATAAGATGATAAAGACTTGACGCGGGTTTTTCTTGTCGAAAAAGTTAATATTGGCTACAGCAATATAGCAATAAAACTATTATTAAACTGACTATTTATTATATTATCTTCAATAAAGCAATGTATATTAATAAAACGTTATACTCAAATTAGATATTCGTGTTAGACTAAGTATTCTTATACTGTTATACTTATATGTTAAAATTACAAAAGTCAAATATGTCTCGTTCAGATAAAATTAGTATACCTTTATATTATTGGTAGATTTTTTTTTGTAAATACCAATAAGAATTAATTTTTTATTTATTTTATGGTGAATAAATTGCCACAATAAGAAAAGATCAAGCAAATCAAACATTTGCCAGAAAAGAAGTGTTTATACAGCAAACAAAAAATACGAACAAAACTTAAACTCTTAAAACAACGGATTATACAAGCATACACTATCGATTTGTTAACTAATTCACGCCTGGTACGAATATTTTAAAACTTAAAGTTAATACACCTACAGCTACGGCATTAACTTATAGCTATTGCGGTCATAAGTTTAATAAGCCAGTCCACTTATTCAAGGCAACTGATTTATTAAAAGTTAAGTGCCGTGAACAAAAATAGCCAAGGCAATCAATACGGCACACCTAGGTGAGCTATCGCTAGCACGTATATGACTAATAACGCCGCACCTTGTCTTATTGCGTAATAAACTGGAAATGGTTGCACTAATAAAATATTAGGGACTGACAGGTCATTGGACTGATTTACTTAAAAAACCAAAACAAATGTCTCTAGTCTAAAATCTCCTTGACACTGAACCTGAAAACTAAAATTCTAACTAAGGTTTAGGTAAGATTTACAAAGAATTGCAGTTAATATTATAATTATGTAGTTGTGTTTATATATCTATAGTATATACGTAAACGCGATGATTATGGGTCCCACCCAAGGGAATGATTAAATTTAAACTATATTAGTTTACTTGCTTTGGTAAGACAATAACTAATATATATATAATACAATATAAGTGTACCGTTGAGTTCCAGGACTTAATACGAAATGTCTAGAAATTGGGTGGAAAACTGAGAGTGGAAAAACTAACACTGGGCTCTCTCTGCCTAATATGCTAAGCGGAATGAAGCGTGAAACAGAAGCAAACGGTAATTTTATATGAAAATAAATCACTTACTACATTGAGCTAATACTCAGTATTTCGTAAAACCGTACTGCCAATAGTTTATTCCATTAAAATTTCTAAAATATAAACGACTAGTAAAAGCCCGTACAAATTGAAAAAGCTTTCAACCTTTTAGGCCTGAGTTTTATATTTACTTCTAGTCAATAAAATGATTTTGGTAGAAAAAAATAATTTGTTCGGTAAACAAAAAATTCAATATACATTCATGTTTTTCAATAACAAAGTTGGTTGCTATTGAATAATGATAACTTTATACTATAGAATAATTTGTGTTCAATGAATTGTAACTCGATACCTATTTCATAATAGTAAATAATTATTGTTTATTTTCTATTTTATGCTTTTTAGGTGCGGTTTAGCTCATTTTAATTTGTTAATATCACGTAGGGCTTTCTCTGACTGTCCTGATATGCGAGAAAAGCGTAAAGGTGTATAAGATATGAATTAAACATATAAGTAATCAAAGTATTTACTTACATGTTTAATCATAATCTCTATATATAATAAAAGAGTAGAAAAGTCAATTCTGTACATGAAAAATTTCAGGAAAAATTTAATTGGGTGCGTTAATATATCGATAACAGAGGCCAAAAATCCACTCAGTAGAATTTTTGTCTGTCTGTCTGTCTGTCTGTCTGTCTGTCTGTCTGTTAATTTGTTCGTCAATCACGCAAAAACTACTGGACAGAAATAGATGAATTTTAGTATGGTGATAGCTTATAGTCCCAAGGTACATATAGGATAGTTTTTATCCCAGTTTTCCATGTAGTTTTTTTGGAAAAAATAAAAAACCGATATAAGTAAATCATTTGTATATCGGTATCTACCGGGTAGAAATTAATGAATTTTTGTATGGAGTTAGCTTAGAGGTTAGAGCAACATATGGGATAGTTTTTATCCCGGTATTCAACATAACTCCCGCAGAAAAATAAAATTTAAAAAAAACATTCAAATTATGTCGATAGTTCACGAGTGAAGCTAAATTTGTTTCAATATCACTATTTAAAATAATTATAAAATAAAATATGCATAACATTTATTAAATATACATTTGACCGGTCTATAAAACTTTATATAATCTATACATTTTTATAATCTATATGACAACAGATGTCACTACGTTTTCTGCAACGGGTAGCGCCATTTGTTATTATATAGTTGACATTGTATTAGACATATCCGCACTCATTAAAATTATTATTATAAAAATGCAAAAATCTGTATCTCTTCTATTTGTTATGTTTTGACGGGAATTCGTAAAGAAGATTGTTGAAGATGCAGCGTCATATAGGCCACTTTATAAAAAATCAAACCCTAGGAGGTTGAAACAGTGGATGAAACTTATGTATGTTTAGTATATAGTGACAATGAAAGATCTAAACTCCTTGACTGAAATGAATGAATTTTCTCAGGAAAATAGTTAATGAGGCAAGGTCAAACATAGGCCATCTCTCTTTTTTTAAAAATTACCCTGGTACTCAAAACAGTTCCCGCAGAAAAGTAAAAAACTGGCAAAGTCAAATTGCATTGATTATTTGCAAGTAAAGCTATTTTTTAATATCAATAAGTAACACAATTGTAAAATAAAAAGCTTAAAGTTTATTTAAGATATTATGACCGGTTTATAATACTATATACCAGATGGTATATATGTACGAAATCTACTATCATATGATAGCAGATTTCGTACGTTTTCTTACTAGAACAGTTATCGCTATATGTTATCAAATAATATAAGACATTGCACTAAATGTATCGATGATTTTCTCATGAACATAATTAGTGACGATAGTCAAATATAGACTACCCTCCTTTTATAAAAAAAAAGCAATCCCAAATAGGCAATAGAGGATGAAAGTGGTAGTTCACGTGGCGAAGCCGCGAGCGGGTCGCTAATAATGTATATAATGGTCATGGTTATATAGTATTATATGAAATAATTTACACCCCTAGCCTAATTCTCCCACTTTACTTCCTCTGTCTTAAGGTTGTTTGGAAGAGATTGCTGTCTTATCGATAAGGTCGCCTCTTGTACATATTTTTTTATTGTTTATTTCTTTGTAATGTGTTTTTAATGTATGGGTGTACAATAAAGAATATTGTTTATCTATTTATCTATTTATAAGTAAAAGTAAATACTTTTAATTAATTAAGTATCTCTGTTTAAGACAAGATATTTTATTAAAATAAAGTTAGCTCGTTTGTGTAGGTACATCATATACCGCTTATAAAGAAAATATATACGTAAGCCTCATGTCTCAAAATAAATTAAAATAATAATTTAGATACGAATAAGGTAAGTATTATACTTTGACGGAGGCTTTAAGCTATTAATCTCACAAAAAGCGGGTAGGTGCTATACAAAGCTTGTTGGCGGAAGGTTGGCGGTTAATAAACGATGTCGACTATCCCTTTATTTAACTTTGTGCTCGAAGACAGTTAAGTCGTATAAATTATAATTCAAGTTTAAATTATTTATTTTTGTGGCCAGTCGTGGCCCCGTGGCACTAGCGTATGACTGTAAACGACTGATTGTGGGTTCGATTTCCACTCTGGAATTGGAACTGGAAATTATATTTCCATTTTTTTCGCTCTGGTGCCGAGGTAAAGCGCGACGTTAAGTTCCGCCACTTAACACGCAAGCCTCCGAATTCGGCGGTAAGTGGGAAACAGAGTGTCTTAACACTAGGTTCCCTCTGCCTACTCTGCTGTGTGCGGGATACACCATGAAGCTAGAAAAAAAAACATGTTTAAATTAAACAAGTATGTATTAAAAAAACAGCCATACATCACTTCAAATATTACTTAATAAGCAATGGACGGAAAATGGAAAATGAAATGTAAACTTGATACTAGATTTTTTCTGATTGCGATGCTTTGCGGGAAGCGGGAAATAGCGGGAAGGAGCTTTTTTCAAAATATTTGCATGTTATTTTCTTACGCTTAGTCCATTTTTACGGATAGATATAGAATGGAAGGAATATTCCTTCTATATAATAGGCCCAGTGGCGCAGTGGCACCAAGTGCGACTGTAAAGTGACTGGTTGTGAGTTCGATTCCCATTCGAGGGGTTGGAAATATTTAATATTTCCAATTTCCTCGCCTGGTACCGAGGCAAAGCGCGGCGTTAAGTTCTGCCACTTAACACGCAATGCCTCCAGAATTCGGCGGAAAGTGCGGAACGGAGTGTCTTAACACTAGGTTCCCTCTGCCTACCTTGCTGTGTGCGGGATACAGCGTGAAGTTAAAAATAATAATAATAATATAATTTACAGCCACCAAAAGTCCAGAAAAATATAATAAAATAAACAATTAAAATACGATAAATATCATTAAAAATATCAAATATCTTAGCAATAAATAATAGTAAAATATAATTTTTAATAAAAAAATACTTTACAAAGACAGTTCTTGGATACACATGGCCACTAGTAACTGGTAACAAAAAATGCAAAAGACAAAATAACAACATTGCCGTCCTACCGCGTGGTACGCAGTTGTTTTATTTGGGACCTCTGTGAGAAGGTAGCCGCGATCATGGGGAACTTGTACCCTTCAAGAGGGGAGACGACTCTGTAGACCGAGTCAAAAATAAAATAAATATAAATTGTGTGTCTTAAGAGAAACATGCGACTTAATATTACAATTTAATTTAAGGTTTAAATAAATTAGCTATTTTTTAATATTAAAATATATAATGTCACAACGTTATAGAAGCCAGTTGTGGTGCAGTGGCATAAGGTGTGACTGTAAACGCGACTGGTTGTGGGTTGTCGATTTCCACTAGAAGATTGAAAATATTTAATATTTCCATTTTCTTCGCTTTGGTGTCGAGGCAAAGCACGGCGTCAAGTTTCGCCACTTAATACTACAATTTGGCCGAAAATGGGGAACGGAGTGTCTTAACACTCTCTAGGTTCCCTCTGCCTTTCCTGCTGTGCACGGGATACAACAAGAAGTTAAAAAAAGTTAACTCGTAACTGGCAGGACATAGCTCGCTTTCAACAACAAAGACGTAAAAGGCCCCAAATGATTTCGTTTAGGCTCCACGGGACGTTTACACAAATGTCAGTTGTCATTTTTTATGAGTGCGCTATGTAAGCAAATATATTTATTCAAGTCACGCACTTTTGTACGCTCACAGGGCTCATGAAAATGAGAAAATATTTCTACAAATTGAAGCAATTTGTTAAGTACAATAGCGTTATCGTTAATATTCAAGTTAGTATTAATAATCGAATTTCAACACTGGTATTTAAATAATTGTAAATAATATAGTAATTACTCACAAATCATCATTCTGGCACCTCTTTTGTTTATATTCTGATTATATTAATTGTGAAGAATCTAGTTTTAAACCAATAAAATATTTACATAAAACTTTTTATATAAGTATACGTATGGGTTACGGACTTTTGAAAGAAATAGTCCAACAAAACTTGCTTTCAGGTTACACGTAGACTTTACAAAAGTCTGGATGCTACAAATTACTAAATAGCTCTCGTAAAAAGTCTCTTTTGAAATTAGCTACTAGCTTCTGAAATTTGCGAGTCCGGTGGAATTCTTTCATAATGGGAGGATTTACCACTTGACTCGTAATATGCCTCGGGTCATGCGAGCATGTCGCTTAGACTCCGTAACAAGCATTTTATGTCTCACAATCAGCACTATTGTTCATACTAGCCTTTTATTCACAAAGACATTTTGAAATACCTGTCCTTTAAAAGCGTCAGTTGACTCTGGCGCCGTTGAATACTGTTTAACATTCCTTTCATAACTTAAAGTATTTTACTCCATTGTAGATAAGACTATTGTCTGTAGATAACTTTAAAAACTGCTTTTTACAAGTATAGACTGTCGTGGATGAATTTATTCATAATATAAATTGTATTCACTGAACGTTTCTTAAATGAAGATAAACAGAATCTTATTTATTTTAAAGTAACTATAAATATCATGGCATTTAGTAAATCTAACATAATAAGTCGAAAACAACCTATCGTAATTACTGGTCCTAACGGTATTATCAACATAAATTAAAATATTTTTTTTATTAAAAAATAAAAGTAACTTTTGATGTTTATGTTATATGGTGACCAAAAAAATGTTTCTTTAGAAAATTTATACAAGATGAAATTAAAACGATTTATACATTGTCTAAAAATGATTTTATTACCCTAATAATCGAGGCTAGTCGTGGCGTAGAGGCTCAAAGTGTGACTGTAAAGCGACTGGTTGAGTGTACGATTCCCACTCGAGGAGTGGAAATATTTCATATTTCCATTTTCTTCGCTCTGGTGTAGGGACAAACTCACTTAACACGCAATGCCTCCAAAATTCGATGGAAAATGAGAAACAGAGTGTACTAACCTCTGCCTACCCTGATGTGAGCGGGATACAGCAGAAGAGAAAAATACGAATAATATTTTTAAAATATTAAAATATATGAAATCACTTCCCCTGTATATTAGTATCGGGTCGATTGAAAACAATATGTAATACGCCGCTTAGTTGCGACATCCATTTTCAATTAAAACAAAACCAAATTTATATAATTACAAAGTCATCAGAACTAATTATGCCAAATTAAAGCTCAATCGGATACTGGGAAATGTCCGCTTTACTTGGTAGGTTAAATAAATGATTGTAAAAATACACATAACAAAAGAAAAGTGAGTAGTCAACCAAAATAGAATAGATTGTAGTCGTCTGGGAGAGACTCGTACGTATGTCTTACATATGGTCATAGCAAAAAAGGCTGACCTTATGAGTAAAAAATAAGAGCAATATCTATTGAATGTTGTCTTTCTACACTAATAGATCGGTAGTGACTTGATTTTTTTACTCGTTTATCAGAAGGACATTTGTTCTTGGTTTAGCGTCACAAAAATACAGCTGCACGCTCACAATTCCTGCTTGAGATCGAGATATTACGTGTTGAATGGCGGAGATCAACGCCACGCTTTGTCTTAAGTGCCTGAGTGGAAATTTGAAAATAATATATTATAATTTCCCCGATTGGGAGCCGAACCCACAACCATCGCCTTACAATCAAATGCTTTTCGCCTTTGCTCCTTTTCGCCAGGACGACTTCTAGCTAGATAGATAGAACTGGATTAAAATCTTGTCAAATTAAATAAAAATCAACAAACAAAAAGCATTATCTAAGAAATTCCTAAGCACGAATAACATATACACCCTCTTTTACTAACAGCAAAGTAAATAAAGTAATTAAGATGATAAAATAAAACAAAGTTTTTCTTTTAAAATGTTCTCTTAATCACCGCAAAACCTTTTGTAAGGAAAAATTTTAATGTATTCTTTTCAACTCACTGAGCGCTTCAGTTTTATAAAAAGGGAGAATGGAGCCGGTTGAAAAACAAAGAATCAGATAAATTGAATTTAATTAAACGGAAGTACTAAGATGTCGCTTCAGCAACTAATAGTTTTGCTCCCTCGGGCAAAACATAACAATAAGAACGCACCACTGTAACTTGAGCTAAGTAGTATACAAATACTTGAACGAACAAAGTTATTATTATTGTCAACTGTTTCTGTGTCCCTACGCTTTAATCTTTTAAGATTACTATTCCATAATTATATTTGGAGTGTTTTTGTTTTAGTAATGTTTTTTTTTATTTTTAAAGCAAAGTGTCAGCTTCTAATGTTCGTGAATGTTTTTAGCTTTTAACTTGTTACTGTAAAGCAAAAAAAGTAAATATCAAGACACTCGTTTTCCTGCTCTTCTTACGAAAGAAACCACAAAAGTTATTTTATTTTTAAATTCACATCAATAAATAATTAGTAATAACATTGTTTATAAGTTTTACAATACTTAGTAATCAAAAGTTTATAATAATTAGTAATCAGATTGAAATATAAAATACGTGTTGCATCAGCAATGTACATCTCATTTTATTTAAAGGTGTTTGTTAAATAATGTACTATATGTAACATAATAAACAATATAAATATATTTATCACATGCGTAGTACGGGACTGCGCTGTTTGAGTATCAGTCGCAATTTTCTGGTCACGTTATTAGGGAGTGCGTTACTGTATTTATTTTATTATTTTAGTCTTTCCAATTCAGTATAAAATAAAATAAAAATATATGCTTTCTAAATATCAATTATTTCTTTCATACTCATCTACATCAATATTTAATGTCTTTTTACATTTTTTTTCCCAACATTTTCTATCCCATCCATACTTTTATTATAAATTCGCATTTATGTCGCAAGTCTGTCTGTTTGTCTGACACGCTTTCGTGGCTAATCTACCTGACCGATTTGGATGAAATTGAGAATGAAAATAGTAACAAATCCAAGGTCAAACATAGGCTACTTATTTTTTCAAAAATCAACCTCTAAAGGTTTCAAATAGGGGATAAAAGTTTATAAGAAAAATCTAAACCGCTGGACCGATTGTAATGATTTTTTGGATAAATATAGTTGATAATCCAATTTTTCAAAAATCCACCCCCGAGGGTTGCAATATAGCGAAAAAGTGATGTACATAGTTTACGCGGCGAAGCCGTGAGCGGGCCGCTAGTATAAATATATAATTATGTAATAAGTTTATTCACTACAATTACATCACGGAATTCGAAATTCCCAAATTACAACCTCAATGCACAATCACTAGGCATTCAAATCCATTAATTAAACCTGCCAAAACCCACCGCAGTAATGATACCGTTATCTCTAGATGCTATCTTGTTGTTCAATAACATTAAAAGCTTTCAGCTATTACTATTATTTCAAATATTATTATTTAATCTACAATGACATGGTGTGAACTTTGTGGAATGGTTTTGGTCTTAAATTCGTCAGTTTGATTCTTCTCTGGAGCCCAAATAAATTATAGATTTTATATGTAAGGTTAGTTATTCTAATAAAATAGATTTTTGTAAAAAAACTCTTAGTCTATAATAAAATTATTTTGTCAAATTTCATTATCCATTTCAATTATATTAATAAAGGCAAATATTGACTTAAGTTTCTTGGTATTTTTATTATATTTATAGTTTCGTATCGATACAATACTACTACTAGTAGAGTACCTTAATCTATGCATAATAGAATCACGAATACCTCCAGAAACAGGAAAAATATAAATTCTACGTTTTATAGTCGAAATATTAAGGATAGTTTAGATCATAAAATGCAAAAGAAATCGATTTAATATTTGATTAAAAAAACTTTTATATTGTGATTTTCTATTAACTTTTAATAAATCTGTCTAGTTCCATGAACTCAGCTTATATTAAATAGCTATTAGGCGACAGGCAAGTCTAAATAACTAGATTTTTATATGAATAAAAATGACAATGAATTTATAAAGTTTTTATTCGTTTATCAATTTTTATTCAAACATCAGACTGTATAAGAATTACCCAAGAAAATTACGACAATATAACTTTTGGGATCTCGAGACAAAGTTAATTCAACAACTTGATATTCAATATTTGAATTACAATTTTCTAAAGGATCTCGTCATAATGCTAAAATATATAACTTGTCTAATATAAATGCGGAAGTGAATTAATATTTTATAAATGACAATAAACAGAACTGGGTTAAAATAATGGTATCAGGATTGATGTTAATGAAAAGTAGAGCTTGTTACTACAGAGCACTCTAAATGTATATAAATTACTTACTTACTTTAAATATTTATATTAAAAATATCGATCAGTATTTCTTAATACGGCTAGACCAATGTATTTTAAAGTAAATATATAAAAATACTATTAACTAAGTATGTAGCTTATTCTTCTTATAAGTTTAATGTAAAATGTTGTATTGTTTATTAACACCTATTGTTTAATAATATTTAAGTAATATTTATGTGCTTTATTCTAGCCAACAAGTAAGTAATGTCCTCGACTAAATAAAACTAAACTAAAAAAATCTAAACCGTTACAATGCGCATAACATTGCATAATAATATAAGACCATAGGAGTTTTAAACAATCTATAAAGAGAGAATATACCACAGAGAATACTATGTTGGACAAATTGTTTGGTCAAACGAGTTAAAGTCAGGAGCTACTAGTACTGGGTTAGATAAACCATATATCGAAGAAGGTATATAGGCCAATAAAGGTCACGCTTTGACCAAAAATAGCTACGAAGCTTCAATAAAAATATTTTAAAAGGTGGAAAATGTATGGCTTTTATAACGCATACGAAGTTGCGTAGAATCGGTAGTTCAATTATAAAATAATACAAGAAGATCTGCATATTTGCTTTTGGATCAAGTTATGGATAAAATGTAGGTGTAAAATTTATATGTGGGTAAAATACAGTACATCAAGATTTTACTACATTTTTTTACTTTCATGTGTATTTTTTTACTCGCTTTAAGTCGCAATGGAGTGGAAAACGGAGTGATTCCATTCTCTCTAATGCTCTCTGCACTGCTTTGTTAATATAATCGGAAAGTAAAATCTTAAAATATAATATTACATACGGGGCCAGTCATCGGGCGCAGTGGCTCGTGCCACACGTTCGTACGTGTGACTGTAAACGACTGATTGTGGGTTCGATTCCCACTCGAGGAGTGGAAATATTTAATATTTCCATTTCTTTCGCTCTGGTATCATAGGTAAAACGCAGTGCTAAGTTCCACCACTTAACGCAGTGCCTCCGAATTCGGCGTAAAGTGGGGAACAGAGTGTCTTAACACTAGGTTGATTTGTGTGGGATACAGCGTGAAGCTAAAAAAAGAAAAAACAGTAGTAATAATATTACATCATTATTAATTATAACTTATGAAACAGCTTTATAAAATGGTTGGTTTCCTCACTATATGTAGACCACTACTATATGTACCACATATCATACGTACGTAGTATGTAGATAAAAACTAATGTAGGCTATTCCACAAATGTGAGTGGATTGCAATTCAAATGTTTTCCCAGCACTCAGCCGTAATTTTATTTAGGTTAAAATGATATGAAAAAATATTTTTATATAAAATGTTAAGTGATATTAAAAATTCTAAGTTTTTGAAAAATATTTTGGCGGATAAAAGTGTGAGACCCGCAGCACTCGACTGGATTGCAAAGAAATTCATATAAAATATATATAATATGCTATATATATATAGAACTCTTTTTACTGGTGACTGGTCTGACAGTCAGACCAAATCTACTGAATGCAAGAAGCCAACGTTTAATATGGGTTTATTATATATTTTCCACTTTGTATTATTTGCAACAATTCGTACAATATATCATTTTGTACAGAAATACTTTCTATATTCGCATTTCCGTTTATAATCATAATACATATTATATTACCATTTTATTAAAAAACATGCTTGAAACTGAATAAAACACTATTATTTATTGAAGTTATAAAATTATAAAGAAAAAAACATTGTTTTTTTACATCGAAAGATAATAACATAATATTAATAAGGAAATAACTTGACCACCGACGAATTCCTGGTTATCTAAGAGGGGATGCAATTTTTCTATAGAAGCTTCATATCCCATTCTCTTTGATATGAGGGGTGACTTCCAAAATTCCTTTGTCACCGAATATCTACATTGCCAGATATACCTATATGATTGCGTACTTTATTTGTCAAGTTGGAGTTTTGCTTTCATTTACATTTTAACTACATAGAATATTAAAATTCACAGTATTCATGCTCTAATAGATGAATTACATTAATATAACTTTAAAAACAAATCTGTCTATCGAAGTAAGAACCTTAAAATAAACGTTAAAATATATTTTTACCTTAAAATGTTGTCAAGATTGGTTAGTATATAAATAAAAGTATTATGATAAGTACTTAAAAAGTTACAAATTCACACATTTCCCACCCCTCTCGAGATCGTTACAAAATTATTCAAATGAATCGTTTTCTGTATTGAATAGAAATGTTAGATAGTTCCCAAATTATTTTCACTCTAAAAGTATTAAATTAGCTATAATCAATTATATTGTACTTATAAATTACCCTTCTTCTAAAAGTTTGCTTTGAACATAATTTCGCGAAGTTGCGGAATTCGAGATCGGCGAATAAATCTCCCGACGGCATTTCAAGACTAATTTAAGTTTCCATTTACAGGGTACGTTTTATGTTTCAAAGGATTTGTTCGACAATATCTTTGAAGGAGCCCACAACAAGGCGCCAAGGCCGCTGTAGAGTGGGCATTGTTTTGTTTTACTATGACGAAGTAAGGAGAAAACGGAATTAATTTTACGCTAGCTGGCTATTGTTTGAAATCAGATATCTCACTTGTTAATACTTCAAAACAAAGCCAAGATTGATATTTGCAAAATTAAAGGAATAGGGGTGGTGGAATGAATTAACATCTTTGTATTACATTTTATTTTTATCTTTAGGGGTAGAGCACCCCTAAATTATTATTAATATATTGCCAAACGATGAAACCTAATAACGACCTTTGTCTTGTCTAGACAAGCACAAGTAAATACATAGGTCAATCGTAACAATAATGTATACTTATAAAAGTCAACCTATGGATGTATTCGCAATCGCAAGAAGGACGCGTGTCAAATAGGTACTAGATCTATAATTACCTCAGTTAAAATAATTTTAGTTGAATTTCCTTTTAGTACTAAAACTAATTTACCTTTTAAAACAAATGTACACCTTTTTATTCTATTAAAACTGTATGATCCGAATATTTAATATAACGAACTAATTTACAAGATCAACATATATACATTTCTTCGCAAATCAAAAATGAGCTCTAGGGTTTAAAAGGCAAAGGCATATTATTTTAATACGTTTATTCTCCTGTAAGTAAAATGCATTAATGACTTACGGTATAATATGGCAACAAATTGTTTTGATATTTGTACTTGTCATCATCTCGCTCATTTTATCTTCTGTTACAATTGTAGAACTATGCTGAAGAATTGAATGTTATTCATAAAATGTGTGAAGTCAGTGTGACATTTGACATCGCTTATATCATTTTGCAATAACTATGATTTATCACATTTTTAAGATGACAAAGCTTTATATAAAGAAGGCTTCACATTTTTTTTATACATCAAGGTAGTCAGAGAAAATCTTATGATGATGATGATTAGACATCCAACACTTCGCGTCCGAAATAGAAACATTGTGTATTGTGTCGTGGTATACGATATAACTCTGTGTTTTGTTTTACCAGAGCAGAGAAATGAATATAATTAAAATATAATCATTCCCCCGAATGGTAATGGATCTCATAGCCATTCGGCTTTACAATCAGATGCTCTTGCACTGAACCACGATATATAAAAAAATAAAAATAAATATATATTCGTTTCGGCGACTATGCTATGAAAATATTATATTATCCTTAAACTCGGACGGATAGGTATATTGATATTCAGAAATCCATCATCAAATCATCAAATGAACCGAATAGAAGCAAGTCAAAATAGCATTGCAATAATTTCTTATATTGACTGATTCATAGATTAATTCATGTACAGATACTGATTAAGATAAGATATTAAAAAATATGAAGTATTATAAAGCTTTTGAATCCGTTGTAGCGCCGTGAAAAAGCGTCTAACTGTAAACACGAGGTTGGCGGTTCGATTCCCCCTTGGGAAAATTGTTATATACTATTTTCATTTCTCCGCTCTACTTTCCTAAGGGAAAGTAAGAACGGGGAACACCCTGGACTTACCTTTCCCTTAGGTACTAGAAAGTCAGAGAACTTTGTGTCACTGTTGTGACACAAAGTTCTCTGACTATCTTGCTGTACGGGAAAAAACATGATGATTTTTTTTATATAAAAGTCTGTCACATTTATTGTGAAATAATTTAAACAATGTCAAATGTCAAACTAATTTCAAACATTTTATAAAAAATCTTTATCTCTTCAGTTTGATTGTACAATTCCAATACAAGATAATAAGGTTCAAAATTCTTTAATTTAATAATTTATTATTCATGTTTAAGTTTCAGCAATTTTAATGTTAAATTTTAAGAACAAAGTTTTAAGCTTTTGAATATTAATATATTAGCATTAGCAAAGCAACGACAAGTACTTAAATACAATTTTTCACAGTAAATAGTATTTTACAAATTATCCCTTTTAAAATTGAGAGTACGTTAGATTAGAGATGGTAATCTGTGAATCGTGTACTCTGTACTCAGTTGTAATTACTGAGGACCCCGACTCATTTACGGTTAGGCTAATTGCTTTCGCTTAGCTAAGATTATATGTGCTAGCACAAAATACACAGAACGTAACGTTTATTTTATACGGATTCATTAACTTTTATATAAAATATCGTTTTAAATGTGGCATTTTCATTATTTTTTATGTATATTTTTGCTACTATTCTTTATGGGATTATATTTCAGGTTATTTTTTTATTGTTGTACTTTGTCTCACGCATAAAAAGGTATGGAGAGGCTAATATTAACATATTATTTTCCGTCTAAATTCGAGATATATTGTGTAATGGTCCACTACTTTATATATACTTACGTTCCGAGTTAGTTTGAACTACCAAGTACATTTAATAATTGTTAACTTTTATTTCGGTACCTTGATATTAATTTACAATTTGGCTAGAGATATTAATCTATTGGTTCTGTATAGAAATATAATAGCCTTTTTTTATTTTAGCTCACGTGTATCCCGCACACCGCAGGGTAGGCAGAGGGAACCTAATGTTCACTCTGTTCTCCGTTCTCATTGCGGCATTGCCTCGATACCAGAGCGAAGGAAATGGAAATATTAAATATTTCCACCCTTTGAGTGGGAATTGAACCCACAACTAGTCGTTTACAGTCACACGTTCGTGCTACTGAGCCACGACTGGCCCCAATAGAAAATTTAAGACTAGAAATATCATAGAAAATTTAGCGCATTATAGTGATTATATTATTATGCCTAGGGGACAGTATAAGCTTAGGTGCATTCAAGCTTAATGAAAACCTGTCTAACTATATCTATCTATCTATCCGTATCTCTTCAGATTATTACTTTTTGAGGCTATACATTCAAACGAGCAGAATATTCTTTATAAATGGCTGATCTTGGCAAAAACGACCGAAATCTAAGAGATATTATTACACGAAATAATATTGTCGATGAATAAATTTTGTGCTGACATTTTTTTTTAGAAGAAATAATTTTGTCGTATCGAAGTACGATAGCGTCTCTTTAAACATGATGGTTACAGGTTATATTTTCATTCAGTAGAATTTAAATTCAAATAATAATAATAATAAAACATTTTAAAAGGCATTCAAAGTCATTTTGGCTAGTCGTGGTGCAGTGGCACAAAGTGACTGTAAAGCGATGGTTGTAGGCTTGATTCCTACACGAAGAGTGGAAATATTTGATATTCCCATTTTCTTCGCTATGGTGACGAAGGTAAAGCGCGGTGTTAAGTTCCGCCACTAAAAACGCAATAATTACGAATTTGGCGGAAAGTAGGGACGGAGGGTCTTAATACTGGGTTCCCTCTGCCTGCCATGTGTGCGATATACAGCGTGAAGCTAAAAAAAATTCAAAGTCAGTTCAGTTAAATTATTTATCTGTTCGGCGCTTGGAAAGTAGCAATTGAGCACAAAACACTTCACCAGTGTATCGTTGTATGGAGATCACACAAGGGAAATTGATCGGTAAAAAAGTAGTAATACAATTACTCAATTTCGGGCGGATATCTTTACAGTTATCACTGGCTACCCTGCTATTAAAGAAGAAGCGTGAAGCTCACAAAAAGTTATGAAAGATGTCCTTCTGTAATAAAAAGTAAGTAACAGATATTAATTTATTTTTTACCCTATTCAGGCCGCCGTGGTCCACTGTTTAACCGTAAACATGTCGTCAATTCCCTAATGATTGAGTATTATATAAAATATTTTTCATTTCTTCGCTTTGGTATCTAAAATGAATCGCGGCGTTGAGTTCCGTCACTTAACACGCTAAGTCTCGAGTAAAAAGTGGATAACGTAGTGTCTCGATTAAAGTTTTCTTGACTTAAAGGGAAAAAGCAAAGCTGCAATTTTATACTCTTTTATTTGGCCTTAACATTACATTACAATGTTTAAGGAAAATAATATCAGAAAACCTAAGAAATAAACAACGATCTCTTTAGTATTAACTTCACATTTGTTTATGAACATAATTTGGACATGGGTACGTTTATATTTATATTATCTTATCGCAAAGCACATTTATTTGTGACGGCGCTATCAGGCCGGGTCGGAGACATCAACGGTAATGGAGGTCTCGGCCTTCGATTACACCTAACAAGGGTGTATTGGTATTATTTGTGGTGTACTATATAATGTTAATATACAATACTATCGGTCTAAAGTATTTTGAAAACAGTTTCAGAGTATAATTAATTCATATGGTATAGATTGTAGCTGATAAAAAAATGTTGACCCTTGTTTAGGAAAATTATGTGACAGGTAGACTATTAATTTAAAACGAAAAGTGAAAACACACAAGGTGTAAACGTGACTGTTTGTGTGTCCCGGGTTCGATTCCTGCTCGAGGAGTGGAGGTATTTTATATTTATTCGCTGTAGCACACGCAATGTTTCCAAAATTCGGCAGAAAGTGGGGAACGGAGTGTCTTAACACTAGGTCACTAAAAAAAAGAAAATAATGATTAATAATTAACAATTTAATCAATATTACACACACTACCATGTGCTTGACATACACTCTAGTATAAAGCGACATATCTAATGCAATCAGTATTTTACGAGTCAACGGTGTAACTTGTATAATTTAATAGTTAATTATAATTTATTAAAATTATATAATTTAATAAAACCAGATATGTATATTATTTATGTTTAAACAGTTTACTACGATTCGTAAACTAATTACATAAAGTAGATAACTAAAAAAAAGAAAGCAGCTTATCACCTTTTCCCGTATAGTAGTTTAGTCAGAGAGAACCTAACTTCAAGACACTCTGTTCTCTTCTCACTTCTTTCCGCTTGAAAAACCTGCGCTTTGTACTTAAATACGAGAGCTAAGACATGAAAATATTTGGAATATATTTATACACTAGCGGCCCGCTCGCGGCTTCGCCGCGTGAACTACGTCACTGTTTCCTTATACTGCAACCCTCGGGGGTGGATTTTTGAAAAATAAAGTAGTCTATATTTAAGCTTAGATTATCAACTATATTTATGCCAAATTTTGTTACAATCGGTCAAGCGGCTTAGATTTTTCATATAAACTTTCATCCCCTATTTCAACCCTTTAAAGGTGGATTTTTGAAAAAATAAGTAGCCTATGTTAGAACCAGTAACTTTTTCTACTTTCATTCTAAATTTCATCCAAATCGGACCAGTAGATTAGCCGTGAAAGCGTGACAGACAAACACACAGACTTTCGCATTTGGAATAATTTTATATATTAATTCCACCGAGTTGAAATCGAACCTATGACCAATCGCGTTTACAGTCGGACGCTGACCGATTGCGGTAAGATAGCAAATTACTATACCACATTATAAATCGTTATCCCAAAATTCTTGTAATCCACAGGGTAGGATAAGGCAAATTGTAACATGGAATTAGTACAGCTATTCTTAAAGCTACCTATTTTTCACAACAATTCCCTAACTGCTTTCCCAAATGTTCTCGTTACAGCCAACAATACCGTTATACCGAATATAATGATAGGTTATTACCCTAATGACCCGATTATCTCATTGTTTCCGTTTCCCTTATCTTTCCTCAGATATTTTTTTATAATTGCTAACATTATTTTTATGGTAGTCATTTTTGTATCTTGAAAAGCCACCTATTTTTCAATTTATAAAAAGAAATTCTTTGTTTTGTATGGAAGAAATACTGTATTATTAATACGAAAACTTTTATTAGTTTAAAAAGTGTTGTTAATTTATATAGAAAAAATCACATATTCTGTAAAATCTTGCTATACTAATTTCATCGTTCAAAAAGTACAATACTGTGAGACAGGCGGTAGAAGGGCGGACGTTATTCTTGACGTCGATGACAGCTTTTGCATAAGAAGCTTTATGCTTCACCTACCTTTAAATATTTATAAAATAAGTTTCTTATATAAAAAAACAAAGATTATTATTATTATAAGCTTACCCGTAACGAGATTGGCATGGTGGAACTGGCAGACCGCATCCGCCTCGTACCAGGAGATGCGATCTCTGAAGTAGCGATAGAATACCGGAAAGCCTTCCTCTGGTAGTACCCATGTGTTGCTGATGTTCACCTTATAATAAATATTAAAAAAATACATAAATTATTTTAATTAATATAAAGATCGAGGCGGTCAAAGCTATCGTGACGCAGTGGCACTGCGTCTAACTGCAAACACGAACG
Organism: Dryas iulia moderata; assembly: GCA_019049465.1. Taxonomy (NCBI): domain Eukaryota; kingdom Metazoa; phylum Arthropoda; class Insecta; order Lepidoptera; family Nymphalidae; genus Dryas; species Dryas iulia. Next base: position 4,872,403 of record CM032416.1, on the reverse strand, counting down.
GTCGGTGATTTGATTACTACTCGCATGGATGATTATAAAAATTCGTAAATTATTGTGGCCAGTCGTGGCCCAGTGGCACAAGAGTGTGACTGTAAACGACTGGTTGTGGGTCCGATTCCCGCTCGTGTGGAAATTATATTTCCATTTTCTTCGCGCTGGTGTCGAGGTAAAGCGCGGCGTTAAGTTCCGCCACTTAACACGCAAGCCTCTGAATTCGGCGGAAAGTGGGGAACGGAGTGTCTTAACACTAGGTTCCCTCTGCCTACCCTGCTGTGTGCGGGATATAGCGCGAAGCTATTTATTTTTTATTTTTTTTAATAAATTATTTTCATTTCTTAAGACAAAGTATTAATATCTGATATGTTAGACATAGCGATACAACGCCGCGTTGAGTTACGCAACTCAATACGCAATTTCTTGATTTCGGGGAAGTGGAAAACGGAGTAACTTGATACTTGAGCTTCTTCCTGACTGACCCCTGTTAAGTGGGGATGAAAAAAGCGTGAACCTTTTTTTTTATAAAAACATAAATTGATACGATACGATCAAAAAATATTCGTAAGTACATAATTCTTAGTCTACACCACTATATTTCTACGTATAACTTTCTAGACATTAACCTCTTTACTGGAAAATGTTCTTACTTTATATTCAAAACTTTCCTGAGCTCACAAGAAAGTACCAGAGATACTCCAGTTAGTTATTATTTCTGTAGGTACCAATTACTACTTGTAATGCCAAGATGTAATTAGTACCTACTTAAATAATAAGCAGCTGTATGCTTTAATAATTATTTAAAAGAAAAAGTCTCAATTAACGTGTAACTTTCAAAGTAGAAGACTAAAAACTAAAAAATATAAAATTAAATGCAATAGTAACTCCATTAGAATGAACGTGAGAATGCACTAGCGCTGCTAATTATCTACACTTGGTACCTAGTTTAATAAAAGTTTGAATTGGCCTGCAGAATCTGTGAGCTTTTATCAAAACGCCGCCGTTCGTAATTTCCTGTTCGCTATCATCTGTTTCATCTCCTCCTTTCCGATTTGTATTAATAGCGTATGATTCCATTAAAATGTTCTAGCCCTTTATCAAAGTCTGTTTAAGTTTAATGATGAAATATTAGATATTTTTCTCATGTAAATAAATACTCTTCAAAATTAGAGTTATTCTAAAAATAAACTAAATAATTACATTTATTTTATTTACTAAGAAATAAGAATACGTTAAAGTTGCTGAAGGTGAAATTGGTTACGATTTGTTAAAAGTAAATTTAGATATGTATCTTTGTTAAAGTAATTGTGCATTATTTTCTAAGGAGTATTGATATTATAGATATAGGCGTATTCTATTTCTTTGTATTTGTGAAAAAAAATATAAGGTATATAAAATTATACAAATAAATTTAACACCGTTATTTAAAAGTAACATATATGAACACGTTCTGATGGTGATTTTTGTTAATATTCAGTTGAACAGTATCACGTTTGAAAAAACGAGAAAACAAATATCGCTTACTATAAAGTAGTCACTAAAATTTATAAGAAGATTTTTGATTTCTTTTTTTATTTTTGCGCATCTACCTATTAAAATATGGTGCTTTATTTGCTAGTGTTTAAAACTTGCCACAATATAAGTATATTTAGTTCTGTTATTTGGACTGTTATATATAAATTTCCTAGAGAAAACAGTTGATACCAAATATACACTACACTATATTCTTCTAGTGAGCGGGTATAACACAAGTGTACTCTACACTTGTGTTATACTTGTAGAGTGAATCACTTCTTACTATAGTATTAGTGACTAGCGCTAACAATTGTATGTTATTTTTTTTTTAAACATCACGTTTTTTCCCGCAATGCGGGGTAGACAGGGAAAGCATAGTGTCAAAACACTTTTCACCAGAAATCGAAACATTGCGTGTAGAGTGGCATAACTCAACGCTGCGCTTTGTCTTAGGTACCAGAGCGATGAAATGAACATATATTCGTTTCCCCGAGTGGTAATCGAACCCACAGACGTCGGGGCGTTTACAGTCAGACCCTATCCCACTACGCCACGACGGCCTCAACTGTATGTTAATATAAGTAAATAACAAACGAGATACTATATCAAAATTTGCAAAATTTACTAAAAAATAACTATAAACACTATATTTGCTCCGAGGCACAATACCAATGTTCATACTCGTTATACAAATTAAGCTGTAAGGAATCTACGACCACCAGCTTAGTAGTCAGAGCCACAAAACAATATATGAAGCCAATAACTGCCAATATATGCAAAACAAAATCGATATTCAACTGTTTCTTAACTAACAGTTTGCATAGTTGAGACAAGCTCCGCCGATAACATAATTAACTAGCTATTCTCTCGAGTCGCTATTTGACTTGGTGATTCAAATAATCTCCATTGTTTCAGATCTCAATTATTGATTTATTAAAGGTTATTACTAAAAGGTTTTTCAAATACTGATGCATCATTATTTTATTTTATTTATCTTTAATATATTACCATACGGAGGTTACGACTTTTTGTATGAAAAGGAAATTAACAAAACTTTATTATGAATATGTTTCGTGTAACTGCACATATTTAGTTTATCGAAAGAAGGACCTTGAGTTAAATTAACTTATCGTTGCTTCTACGTTACATAATATCTATAACACTACATTATAGGTAGCCCGCTACTCAAAATGACCCAACGCGTATTTCTGACCAGAAGCAACGTGTGTTATAAATATACCTATCGATTATCCCCAAAGGGAGTTGTAACCTCGTCGCCTTTACAAGAAATGTACCTAACTTCTATAAGGCAATTCTTCAATTCAATTTTTTATATCTTCCTAGTCTATCCCATATAGCGGAGTAGGTAGAGAGACCCTAGTATCTACGAACTCAACACTATACTTTGTCTTACAAGAAAATGGAAATATTTTTCTTTTTTAAACTTCCCGCTGTATCCCGCACACTACGGATACGTGGTTCGTAGGTTTTTAAGCTTCACGCTGTATCCCGCACACAGCACGGTAGACAGAGGGAGTCTAGTATTAAGACACTCCGGTCCCCACTTTCCGCCGGATTCGGAGGTATTGCGTGTTAAGTGGCGAAAATTAACGCCGCGCTTCGCCTCGACACCAGATCGACGAAAATAGAAATAATAAATATTTCCACTCCTCGAGTGGGATTCGAACCCACAACCAGTCGCTTTACAGTCAACTTTTGTGGCTCTGCGCCACGACAAATTTAAATATAATTATTCCCTCAAGTGGCAATCGAACCTAGAACCATCCCGCTATATACGTCAGACGTCTGTCAGTGCTCTATGATCGTGCTATTTTCAATTTCCTTTGTAAAAAAATCTAATTATCACAGATATACTTCAGTGGTTCAACAAGACAAATCTTAAATACATTTCTTCATCCATTTCCTTACAGAGAGATACTGTGCGATGAATGGCGAAATTAAGTACTGAATTTCGTTTCATTGGTTTATATATTGAATATAAAATTTCTGCCATGATTAATTAACTAATCTAATTTCTTCAATTTCATGCTAATTTCGTACAGAAAATTAAGCATTTACAGGAATCATATTTATTCTGTTTGATTTTAATCAAATATGTTAGTTATTTTCATAACGTGGTATATTTTATTAATCATACTAGCGACCCATTCACGGCTTTGTTTCGTATTTTCGGCAACCTGCGTTCTTGTTAAACTATTTATATTTTTCATCCCTTATTTCAACTCTTATTTCAACTCTATATTTGTTGATTTTTGAAAATAAACTATGTTTGAACCCGAATCTTCAACTACCTAGACCAAATTCCATCCAAATCGGGCTAGAGAAAGCGTAACACATATACAGACTTTCGCATTTATAATATTAGTATAAATAACACATATACATGAACTGAAGTTAAATACATTTGTAACTTTAGACTTTAATTAAATAAAATATAATAAAAGCCTAACATTTTTTTTACATCAATCTTACTAATGTTTTCAAAAATAACAAAAACATTCTACTAAGAGATTTTATCAAGCTAGTTTTTTTGGAAAGTATTACGATGCCATTGTATTGAATAGTTTAAAAGTGTTTTTGGCATTATGTGATTGTAAATTAAGACCCTACTCTTCAAAATATTTATATTTAAAAGTATTTTTTTTTTAATTCATTACGATTAAAAAAAATGTCACTCTAGACTGAACGTCGCAATATGCATGTTATTCTCTCATCTCATCTAAATAATGAAGAATGGAGAACAGGTAGCTTTTTTGAGACGTCATAGATAATACATACATACTATTATCAATATTTAAAATAAATCTATTTACCTACACATATTATAAATATTTAATTTATCGCTGTCAATACATCGAATATATAAGAAAAGAATATTATTGAGAACATTAATCAATGTAATAGAACCCAAATCAATACTTTTTAAATTTCTTTTCTGTTTGTCTGTACGTTTATGCACACTGATCCCTGAAACGGCTTAGCGTATTTAAATTTGATTAATATATTTTTTATACTTTTCCTTAAGGATTTAATGTATTTTATTGTAATTGGATCATAAATGATAAAGTTACATTAATTTGAATTTTGTTCAACAATACTACAAAGGAACTCAAGCGGGTCGCTAGTAGTATAAAGTTAAACAATAAATGATATTCAAAATAAAAAGTAAATGCTTCATTTTTTTAACATCAAGTTGTGTACCACCACTCAGTAAATGTTCACTAAAGTTAATGCCTCAGAACTGAGCAGAACCGACGCAAGAAACTCAGCGGGATTTATTTTATTACATCAATTGTAATTTACAAATTTATTGGTGACAATGATACTTTTGAAACAGACTGGATCGAACATTTCATTCCCAAGGCAAATATTCTAAAATCGACTATTTGAATTTTGCATAATATGTATTGATAATCCGCGTATTTAGTCGCGTTAGGGTTAATGTGGCTAGCTGTGATTAGTCTCATTATCTAATGGAACATTTATATGTATAAATATGTTTATCAATTTACAGCTAATACTTACAGCTAACTCTGTTTGATTTTTTATGTAATGATATATATTTTGGCAAAATTTACTAATGTAAAAAGCAGTTTCACGCCTTTTCCTATATAACAGGGTAGACAGAAGCTAGTGTCGAGATTCTCCGTTCTTTACGTTCCGCCTGAACTTAAGACATCGTGTGCTGCATAGCGGAACTCAACGCCACGCTTTGTATTACCAGAGAGGAGGAATAAAAATAATTTAATTACCATTCCTCCGAGTGGAAATCGAAACCCACTACAAATCCGATATATTACTACTACTACTACTACTACTTTATTTATATCAAATTTAACATAAGTAATTTATTTTATTTGCATATCTTTGTCAAAACTAACTAACTAAAGCAAAAAAGTTTCAGTCACAATCTTAGTTAATTAGCTTCAAGAGGAAACTTAATTAGGCACATGTGGAATATTCGGATGTCGGAATTAACCTCCGGGCGGAAATTCCCTGCGGAGCTTAGAATGCTTCGTTACAGATACAAGACAGGCACATACTTGTAGCGTTAAATGAACGTTTCGAATTTATAATTTACGTATATATTAAACCGGATGTTGTAACTGAGTTACACGTTTATGTAAGACTTAAATAGTCCTTTGCGACTTCACTTAAATAGTCCTTGTCAGCTTCACGCTTTTTCCCGCATAAAGGGGTAGTCAGAGAGAAAATAGTATCAAAATATTCTGGTTTTCACTTTCTATCCGAAAATCGAGTCTTTGCGTGTTGAGCGGCGGAACTCAACGCCGCGCTTTGTCCTTGGTACCAGGGTGAAAAAAGAGAAAAATATATAATCGTTGTGGAGTGGCAGTGGAACTCGAATCCACAACCATCGCGTTTGACTGTAAACGAAGACACTGTTCCGCTGCGCCACGACGGCCTACGTATGTAAGGCTTAAATATTTTTTTTAATTAATACATTTTCCGCATATTATATGTAAAGACAAAAGATGGAGTGACGAAGCTTATTTGGCTCCCTACCCATAAATTGTGTGTTGCGTGACGTATCTAATACCTCCCTTGTTTTTATGAAATCGAGGCCGCTGCTATTTTAAGTTACTAATATTTTTTCTCATACTAAAATCAATGCCTTAGTGAGTTTGTAGAGACTTGATTAAGTAATATAATTTACCATAGCTGTTTTTTTTATTAAACATAAATTTTAACAGTCGGGGTGCAGAGGTACAAAGTGTGGCTGTAAATGTGACTGGTTGGTGGGTGGTTTAATTCCAACTCGAGGAGCTGAAATATTTAAATATTTAATTTCCTTCGCCGTGGTGTCAAGGCAACGCGCACTGTTGAGTGGCACGCCACCTAACACACAATGCCTCTAAAATTCGATAGAAAATAAGGAACAGTGACTTAACACTAGGTTGCGTTTGCCTACCCTGATGTGTGCGCGATACAGCGTAACGCTAAAAAAAAAGAAACACAGGAATATTTTACACAGTCTAAAGAACCAAGTGATATACCACGAATTATTGTTTAAAGTTCACAAAGATTGATATGATATTAAAAAATAACGGCGAAGGGTAAACATGAAAGAATTGAATTGAAAAGTTCACCGACTGTCTGTGTCTGGAGTACAAATTGTTTATATTATTTATTTTTACTGCTTATCTTTCAGCGGAAATATCCTAAATTAGCTAAAGCGCTAAATTTAGTCCTCTAGATTATATTTGATATAGTATCATTCATATCAGTTAAGAGTCATCTATGAACTACAATATATGAACGGAAAAATACTATACAAAACATTTACAATAGCTTTTGTCAATAAAAATAAATGTAGCCCTTCTCTAATACAGTATTTTTAATAATATATTATTCAAAAAACGTTATCAAAATAAAGTTTCGTTAACGTACCAATTTTTAAGTAAGTAGTTACATTAAAGAAGTAAACTTTAAGTATTTTAATTCAAATTTTATCTAAATCGCAAAAGAAAACACTGAAAACACATCGTTACTTTTTGTTTAAACTTAGATTTTAAATTAAAAACAATATAGTTAAAAATAAAGCACTTATATAATATTAAAAGTAACTTTGGTATAATTTAAACTTTTTCACGGAATGGAAATGTTAAATTCTCCTAAGTGATAAATTACATCTACGCGGATCCGACTGTAGACGCTAGAAAGTTATCTCAGCCCGCTAAACGAGTACAAAGAATAAATTTAACCACTCGAGTAACGAAATTTTTTGAGGAAAATATGAATTATTTCCCAAAAAATTTACTTTCCGCTCCCAATATTAAATAATGAAATTATAAAAATAGCAAACGTACCGTGTTTTTATTAAGACGCGTTTTCATTGTGTATTCATATATGAGAATGCCAAAGAAAAAGAAAATCATTCTTACCGCGCGTCCTTGGACTGTGACGAATAGAGTCAAAAGTAGAAAACACCACATTACGTAGCCGTAGTCGTGGCGTAGCACTGACGTAGCTCGTAGCGGCCGTAGAGGTCAGCCGCGCTCGCGTGACTGCCGCGCGCTGGCTCGCGTGCCGCGCCGCCGCCGCCGCCGCACATTACATAAACAAATAGACAATAACGGATAGGGATAGCCCACTTTTGTTCTTGTACTTACTGTATTTGTTGGGGTCAGGGTCAATTTAGGATACACCCCAGATCGGATCCCCGATACCATATATTGTATCTTGGATATTGCAAATATGCTTGGAATTTTTGTATATAGACGAGATTTCTGATAGGCTACGTAAATTGTTGGTCGTATTTGCTATAATACGTAAAATGTCTATGTATAAGGGTCTTTGCGGTATATTTTATACTAGCAGATGCCCACAATTTTGGTCGCGTGGACTTAATGACCCTTCAAACCAAATTAGCTATCAGGCTGAAGAAATTTTCTTAAGTTTTCTTTTCTTAATCTTCTTACTTCTCACAGTACAGCGGTCTATTATGACTCTACATCAAGTGTCTCTTCAAAATCAATTATATCTTAAAAGCTATACAACAAAAAAATCTTTAAAATCTGTCAAGTAATTCCGAAGACGTACGAAGACGTACAAAGATTCTATTTTTATTGTTTTATTATAGTTATGGATATAAATATTTGCAATTCATATCATCTTACAAAGTGAGGAGTAACAAGTTACATTCTACTAGTTTCAATTATTTTTAACTGTTAACAGAAACAATCAATTAGCAGAAACAATCCATTATAATAATTAAATATTTCCCTAGGTGGAAAATAAAACCAATTATCACACAACTTGCTACGAGTTAAAACTGCGTAAACCAATGGTTTACAGAAAAGGCGCAAATATTTTATCTATATTATATTAAAATTAAAAGGCCCTTTTATCCTACTAAACGCAAAAGTTTACAATAATAAAGCTTATACATCAAAATATATAGGTAGGTATAGGTATAGGTAAAAAAATCTACCATCTGCGAGCTTTTCTGCGGACGAAATATAGACAGAAGTATATTTTTGAATTTTATTTTGAGGCCATGGTGCAATGTGACCGCGTCTGACTGGTTGTGGGTTCGATTCCCACTCGAAAAAATATTGTAACTCAAATTTTCATATATTCGCTCGGTTGCCTAAGGCAAAGTGCAGCGTGGAGTTCTGCCGCTTAATATGCAATGTTTCAACCCGCGAATGCAGAACGGAGTGTTTTGACACTAGGTCCTCTCTGACTCCACTATGCGGGAAAAAGTGTCGAAGCCTTTACATATATATTTTTAAAGTGAAAAAGTAAAGGATATTCTTAGTATATACATACATATATTACAAATAGAAAGCTAGAAACACAAAATCAACATTCACACTTGAAACTTGAGTAAACTTTAAAGCAAGAATCGTATTAACGATCTTACACATAATGAGGGTAGCAAAGTACCATACTAAAGACGACGGTAACTACGTAAGTAGGTAAGTTGTGGTAAGACCATATCATATAATTGTGATGTGAACATTCAACGCGCTAAGATCTCAAGACATAAGTTGTTAATGTTTGTGTGAACATATTGTAGTCACGTATAAGATTAAACTATACAAAATTTGATACATTTGCTTATATGTAAAGCGGTCCGCTTGCGGCTACGCCGCGTGAACTGCGCTACCATAGTTATTTTATAAGTTTTCTATAAAATATCTTTTTTAATTTCCTAAATGTGCACAGTAATAACGTAACACTTTAAAATGTTAAAAAATATAGTTTTTTCGATTAATTGCAACTCTTAAAGAAAGATTTTTGAAAAATAAAGTAGCCCATATTTGACCCTAGATGTTCAACTATTTTCATTCTGAATTTCATCCAAATCAGACTGATAGATTAGGTACGAGACAAACAAACAGACTTTCACAATTATAATATTAGTATGGATTCACGTGTTAACTAATTCCGATCCAAGTTATAATTGTGAAAACACAAGGGAATGCAATGTTATTGTTGTTGGTATTCATGTATCCAATTAAACCATAAATAAACCATAGTAGTTTGAGTGAGTGAGAAGGGAAGTGTCTTGACACAAGGATCTAGCCTACACTTTCCTCGTCTTATGACCATTTTATAGATTAATTTCTTGTATCAAACTCAACGCTGTATTCTAACTTATTAGGACACTAAAATATATAAAATATAAACTTTCCTCCAAATTGGCTTGAAATTTACGACTTTTATGTTTATAGGAAATCACTGCTCCCTGTGGACATCAAATTCTAAAGGTTTCTAGTCATAATCAAAAAATGAAATCGAGACCGTTGTGACGCAGTGGGCCAGCGTCTAACCGTAAACGCGATGGTTGCGAATTCCCATTCGGGAGAATGACTTTATGTATATTATTTTGATTTCCTCTCCATGAGACTTAAAACAAATCGCAACGTTAAGTTCCGCCACTTAACAAGCAATGTGTCGATGTCGGACAGGTTAAGTAGACTAGATTCTCTCTGACTTTCTTCTATTCTCTCTAACTGACTTCACCCTGCTGCGTGGAAAAACGAGTGAAGCTGCAAAATAATAACGAATATAAACAGAACCATAACAAAAGCATGATTGAAATCAAATTATTAAGTAAAGAAACATATCTGTCCCCACTACGAGACTCATGAATGTGCCAAATCAAGCTGCGGACCAACAAATAATATTTGTGTTTCGGCCCATCCCTGTTATTGGGCTTCACCCTGTAAATAATATTGGTCCCGTCAAATTGGGGCCAGAGAGCGTAACTTACGGATTGAGGTTAACATTTTAACGCGAAATGTTTTTTACATACGTATTTGGTTTTCAATGGATTTAACGAAATTTATTTATATTATGAAAATATTGACACTGAATATGATTAAGGCGCGCTTTACTCATGACCTTGTTATAATATGCTGGCATATAACTGTAATAACTGCAGATCTTTGGGGCCAGTCATGGTGCAGTGGCACAAGCGTGTGACTGTATACGACTGGTTGTGGTTCGATTCCCTACTCAAGGAGTGGAAATATTTAATATTTCCATTTTCTTCACTCTGGGGTCGAGGCAAAGCGCGGCGTTAAGTCTCCGAATTTGGCAGAAAATGGGGAACGGAGTGTCTTAACACTAGGTTCCCTCTGCCTACCCTGCTGTGAGCGAGATACAGAGTGAAGGTAAAAAAATAATACTACAGACCTCGAAGTAATCTTTATTGACAGCTCATAATAACTCAACGGCAAAATATCGTAAGGGCGTCCTAACACAGTGTTATAGATTCGATTCCCACTTGAAGAATGATTATATGTAATTACTTTCGTTTTGTTTGCTCTGGTACTTAAAACAAAGCGCGGCGTTGAGTTTCGCCACATACAACACGCATTGTCTCGATTGGGGGCGAAAAATGGAGAACGGAGTGTCTTGACACTAGGTTCTCTCTGACTACCTCCCTATAGGAGGAAAATCCTGAAAATACATAGGGAACATTACTTGATACAATCAGTATCTTTTTTTATTCTTTACTCAAGTAATTCCATGATCACCTGTCATGAACACACGCGTCCACTCAAAACCCACATCAATATAGCTTTATAAAAATGAAAAGGCACAACGCCGTCTGTGTGTATGTGCAATTTAATTCGTTCAACAAAGTAAATATGTAGAAATAATATAAAATAATAACATAATATTCCATTTCGATATACCTTAGTAATAGGGCTACTAGGTACTAGATTTAGGTTATCAAGATTTGCAATGAAAAAATACAACATTATTAAACACTAGTGCCCGCTCGTGGCTGAGTAAACTACACAACTATTCAATTTTTTCACCGGTACGCGTTCTCATCTTGTCGCGTTTAGTTTTCTATTTTAGTTATCTTTTTTATTTACCTATTTTAGAGGCGTTTGATATAAAGTAAACACATCGTTTCAGAGATTAGTGTGCACACACGCACAGGCAAACTGCATAAAAATTTAAAGAAGTTAGATTCTATTATATTGATAAATGCCCCAAATATATTTTCCCATATATCTTCCATATACAGACAGCGATCTGTTACAATTTTATTATGTGTATAGATTAACCATTTTATTACTTTCGTAAGTAATTGAATACCAATAATAGCTTAACCATAAACGTTGTTATTGAAATAAATTTGCAATTCATATGTTATATTTAATACTTTTCATACAAAACCTCACGTATGTAGTACATTCGCACATCCATCTCGTTAAATTAAAGTATAAAGAATATAAAATTGGCGCATTGCAGGGAGGTAGTAAATTGATTGGTCGACGCTGAATAACGAACGAATTACTTTATACTGACTGATGAAAAATAGTACTTTTACACTGTATATTCCATAACTTGGGACGGTTTAGCCCAATATATCGGTATTTTATTGTCATATAACTCATAGCTTATAGAAATACGAAAATACACAAAGTATGTATGGGGCCAGTCGCGGCGCAGTGGCACGAACGTGTGACTGTAAAAGATTGGTTGTGGGTTCGCTCTGGTATCAGAGGTAAAAACGCGGCGTTAAGTTCCGCCACTTAACACGCAACGCCTCCAAATTCGACGGAAAGTGGGAAACGGAGTGTCTTAACACTAGATTCTCTCTGCCTACCCTGCTGTGTGCGAGATACAGCGTGCAGCTAAAAAAAACTAAAAAAATGTATATTATATGCTGTAAACTACGAAATCACTACATAAAATTATTAGGAGCAGTGCGGCGTGTCGCTTTTATAAAACATTTGACTTGATAGCCAAAGCAAAGCAAATTAATGTTTCCTGAGTGAAAGTATTTATAAAAATCTGTTTATTTTTTTTCATAATTATTTAAAAACTCTAGAAATGGGTAAAGGATGAAATATGAAGCCACTTAATACTTATAGTGAGTTTGGTTGTTCTTGTTCTACACGGCTGAGAAATCAATAACAATATGGATAATTAATTATTCATAAATATACTTAGCTGATTAATTCATCAATAACAATTATATATGAATATGTTAGAATATTACATGTAGATTATGCCGACCCAGATACGTGAAATCAATTATCATTTACTCTTAACTTCTACACGAATATGTATAATATTAATAGTCCACTTACTCGTACAATTTAATATTTTTCTTTAAATCCAGTTTTATATATAAAAATATACAATCACAAGTATAGGTAGCCTGTTATTATATTTTTTTTGGAGAAACGAATGATACTTTAAACGACTTCTGAACTTCAAAACTTTCAAAGTTCCAAAAGCTTCATAAATATAAGCTTCTATACAGTCATCTAAGCATTTTTGTTTTAAGCCTAAATAAGAATATTTTTTTATTAAAATTAAATACATATTGGAAATCATCTAGAGAGAGTCATGCCACTAGGTTCTCTCTGACTATGCGGAAAGAGTGTGAAGCTCCAAAAATACATCGTTATAAACAGCATATAACCGTACAACGAAAACTAAACTTAAAAATCACACGCAGTCACATGACTTTAAAATTTTCAACATAAAATAGCTAAACCAAGTCACGATAATAAATAGCAGATGCCGATACCTACATTTTAAGTGAAATACCTACTCCTAGGGTGATTACATGTCGTTCCTCCCATACTGAAAGTGGCAAAGTAAATCTATTCCTCCGACTTCCCTTCCTAGACGTGACATGAATGTTAACTTCAGGATACACTACACATTGCGATATATCCCACACGTTTATACGACTTGTAACGTTTGACAAGGTTATTTGCATGTACGAAACTGCTTAATTTTGTATTGTGAGTCTTATTCCTCCAACTTACAGGCTATCTCTAAGAAAAGGTAAGAAAGACGGCAAAAATCCTGATAAATATTTTTCCTTATAACGTAAACACCAATAACTCCATATCGGCTGCGCGTTATGATCGAAAATTTAATACACAATAACGCGACCGCTTTATGATGCTGATAGCTGTTTCTTTGTTTATCGCACAAAGTTTATTGCTTAATCTACGGTTTTGGCGTTTGAAATGAATTTTTGATTATATTCTGTTATGAGCCTGTCGAATAGGTAAATAACTGGAATACTAAGCAACTTGTGCTGTTAGAGCGTAGCGATACGATAGTTTTTCGTTTGAAAAGCTTCTTACTATCTAGCTTCAGTTACTTTAATGCTAGTTTAATAAATAACTATCTGAGATTGTACTGTGAATATTTTCTGTGATTTCATTTGCTAAATAACTAATATAATATCTGTATGTCTGTTACTCTTTCACAACTTAATCACTACCGCGATTTGAATAGCATTTAAGAACAAAATAGTTTAAGACCTAGGGTGATACATAGGTTACTACTTTTAAAAGCTTGAAATAGAGCTTGAACATTCGTAAATCTGCGTTATCTGACCGATTTCTATAAATTTTCTCAGTAAGATAATTTATGACGCAAGGTCAAACATAGAACCACTTAACTTTAGTGAGAACGCGGGCCGTCAAAAATACGTAGCACCTATAGATGTGCAGTTCACGCGGACGAAGCCGAAAGCTGGTCGCTAATTGTGTAATATAAACTGCCCAAGAACAAATATACTTAGTCAATATTTTCAAACACTCTTGTTATTTTTTTCTTTTCAACTTCACATTACTCCCACTTTACCGCGGTAGTTAGAGAGAAAGTCAAGACACTCCGTTCTCCACTTTCCGCCCAAAATTGAGACGTGGCATGTCCATCTTAGGTACCAGAAGAGTAACTACTTTTTTTTAGCTATATTTATTACTATCTAATATGTTTGACGTTATTGTTTACAAAAAAAGGAAACTACAAAAACCACTAGGGTTTGTCTAGAGTGCCGTATTCGTCTTATTTACTTACTTATATAACACTTAAATAATATTCTATTAACTTATATTTATAATTTCTGTCAGAAATTTGATATCTTATATTATTATCTAAGCCATTTATTAGGCGAGGAATTATGTAAGCCCTGGTGTGCTTGTAACTTTTATACAAGGATGGTTATACAACCGATACTTTTATTTAACGCAGGAGTAATAGTAAAGTATTTCAAAATCTGCGGTTACCTAAAAAGAATTCAATATGTATGTCTAATGTACCAACGACGTACATTTACATGGAGAAAAAGACAAAAAATCAAACATACATTTTCTGTTTCGGTACACGGATTGGTATTGTATTTGTAATTTTACTATGTATTTTTTTCCTATATATGATTTTAATTTTACTAAATATCTTCCGATCTATTCTGATAAAAATAGTAAAGAAATGCATTTGAACATAGAAAATATTTCCAAAAAAAAGATTTAGAGAAATGAAAAAGAGCCAGTCGTGGTGCAGTGGCACGAACGTGTGACTGTAAACGACTGGTTGTGGCTCGAGGAGTGGGCATCTTTAATATTCCATTTCCTTCCCTCTGGTAACAGAGGCAAAGCGCGGCGTTAAGTTCCGCTACCGAATTCGGCGGAAAGCGAGGAGAGGAGTGTCTTAACACTAGATTCCCTCTGCCTACCCTCCTGTGTGCCGGATACAGCATGAAGCTAAAAACAAAGATTTTTTTTTCTGCTATATACGCGTACATTTTTTCAGTTAGTGGTCAGATTTGAGTATATTTTTTTATTTTATAGATTTCAAACCTTTCACCTTCCATTATTAAGATAAACGTGAAGAGGAAAAAAGTAAATTGTTTAAGACATTAGATGTAGAAGTCTAAGAAACAAGAAAGTTACCATCATAACAAAAGCTATTGCAGTTTTGGGTGCAAGTTTGAAGGCCGACAGGTGTTATGTGGAAATAGATACTCGTAATATAGTATATAAGTTACAAAGTTTACGCAAACGAAGTTGCGGGGACCAACTACAATTCAAAAAAAATCTATGTACCTAAATCTTTCAATTATAAACATATGTATTACTTAATAAAATATCTATAAAGCAATAACATCCTAATATATTTTTTTAATATTTCAGAGCCAATCGCAATTGGAATATGAATTTTATATTACATTGATGTAATATAAAACCGTTTTACCATAAATGCAGCTCGTTTTATTAACACTTCGAAGTCTACGTGGGGGCGAATATTAACTGCATTGCAGACGTGCACTACGTACTAATGCACTCTGAAAACAAGATAAAAAACTAAAACAACATTTCACGAGCAAGTTCTATGAAAATCATATGATAAAAGAGAACATGGTTGAGTAAGTTTTTTATGTAAATTATTCGTTTTAGAATTTTTGCAACGAGTTTTGGTTCAGTAAGTGGTCTATCCTTTTGTAAACTATTTTGTAGGTTTCATTGGTCGATATTCTATTTCTAAACTCTTTAAAATAAAGTTTATTTAATACTAGGGTTGTACTAGCTATGCTTATTTTGTTGTTACATGTTCTTATTTCAGGTTTGAACCCGAAAAAAGCTTAAAGCAATCATTAATCCGAATGGAAATCATCCCCCATTACCAATCGTGTTTAGAGCCAGGCGCTGTCACTTAATACGCAATGCCTTCGAATCCGGCAGAAAGTGAGGAACGAAGTGTCTTAACACAAGGTTCACTCTTCCTACCCTGCTGTGTGCGGGATACAGCGTGAAGCTAAAAAAAAGTAATCCTTATAAAAAAAATTGATAAGTGTATTTTTTTTTATCCTCCAAAAACAAATATTTACTGACAATTTCAATTACATTTCAGGTTATTCATATGGTTAAGCGCTATGCCAAAATCGGAGTCCTATCGCTTCCTGCCCGAGCGTGAAAATCAACCATACTCGTATAAAGGTTACATCGACCCAGTAACGAATGTAACAGATGTGCCTCACCATATACTAATTGTTTATGGTACCAGCTTTTGTTCCGGAAGTATTATTGGCAGCAGAACTGTAGTGACTACAGCAAGTTGTTTCGATAACAACAAAAACGAATCTGTCTTTGTTAAAGTTGGATCCAATTCTGTGACTAGCACTGGGTACGATTTGACAATATATGTTTACTTTCGTAATACATTTATTACGTAGAGATTCTTATGAGAATTATTATGTAAATAATAAGTGATTCAGCTTTACGTTTTTCCCGTAAAGCGAGAATCTAGTGTCAAGACACTTCGTTCTCCACTTCGCGCCTGAAATCGAAAATTACATGTTGGCAATGGCAGAACTATAAATAATATCTCTATTTATATAACCTGCGTTTCCACCCGGTTAGAAAAACTCTTAAACATTTTTAAAGTGTTATTCCACACTTAGGAAAATTGAAATTGCTCAGTGGTGAGAACGCCTGTACTGTATTCAGGAGGTGCGGGTTCGAATCCCGTTGCGTTCAAATTTTAATACGTTTTCTAAATGTCTTTGTTATATAGAAAAAGTTTGTCATTGGATGTATCAAGTGGCACGCAGTGTTTTTAAACAAGCGCAAAGTCATAAAAGCGGTGACACTAAATCTATAGGTTCTTTATCCATACTTATATTATAAATGCGAAAGTCTGTGTGTTTGTCTGTCACGCTTTCACGGCTAATCTACCGGTCCGATTTGGATGAAATTTAGAATGAAAGTAGTAAAAGTGACTGGGTCTAACATAGGTTACATATTTTTTCAAAAATTAACCTCTAAAGGGTTGAAATAGGGGATGAAAGTTTATATGAAAAATCTAAACCGCTTGATCAATTGGAATAATTTTTAGCATAAATATAGTTGATAATCTAAGATTAAACATAGGCTATTTTATTTTTTAAAAATGTGCCCCCGAGGGTTGCCATACAACGAATTAATTCACGCGGCGAAGCCGCGAGCGGGCCGCTAGTATTAAAATAAAATTGTTCAAGAAAAAATGTTATTTTTTAAGCATATAAAAAGTTTTGAGCTCTTCATATTATACTAATATTTTAATTTCACTTGTAAAAACCTTGCTTATAAGCTGCATGCTTTTTCCTGCATAGCAGGGCAATCAAGAGACCTAGAATCACACTCCATTTTCCACATTCCGCCCCAAATCGGGACATTGCGTATTAAGTAGCAGAACTCAACGCCGCGATTTGTCGTAGGTACCAGTATATCAATATTCATCTTATTAATAATAGTATAACAAGTAGCAGTAGGTAGAATTCGGCACTGTTAAACAGCGCTAACCGAGTATGTAGATAAAGATTCATATATAAACAAAGATGAACGTTGCAATTGGTGTATAATATACTTATGTATAATGCTTATAATATAACACTTTAACTTTAAAGTAATCATGCAATATAAGTCCGTTCATTTTTAGGCAAATTATTGATGTTGTAGAAATTAAAACGCATGAATATTATAAATATTTACATAGCTTCGACAACGACATTGCTTTGGTGATGCTACGAGTAAGTTGTTTTATTTATATATTAGCGACCCGCTCGCGGCTTCGCCACGTGAACTACCACTTTCATCCACTATTGCCTCTTTGGAATTGGTTTTTTTTATAAAAGGGGGATGGTCTAAATTTAACCTTGCGTCACTAATTATATTCTTGCGAAAATCATCGATGCATCTAGTACAATGTCTATACTATTTGATAACGTATAGTGATAACTGATCTAGTAAGAAAACGTACGAAATCTGCTATCATATATCTATATGATAGCAGATTTCGTACATATATACCATCAGGTATATAGTATTATAAACTGGTCATAATATCTTAAAAACATACCCGTAAATTTTAGGTTTTTTATTTTATTTTACAATTGTGTTACTTACTGGTATTAAAAAAAATGCCTTTACTTGCAAATAATCAATATAACTTGACTTTGGTACTTTTTATTTTTCTGCGGGAACTATATTGAATACCAGGGTAAACTAACGACCCTCTCGCGGCGTCGCTGGGTGAACTACTACTTTCATACCCTATTTTAGCACCTCTGGAATTATTTTTTAAAAAGAGAGGTAGCCTATATTTGACTTTGCCTTATCAACTATTTCCTGAGAAAATTAATCGAAATCAGTCAAGGAGTTTAGATCTTTCATTCTCACTATATTCTTAACATACATAAGTTTCATCCACTGTTTCAACCTCCTAGGTTTTGATTTTTTTTAAAAAGTAGCTTATATTTGACCTTACGACTTCTTCTTTTCGAATTTCATCTAAAGCGGGCTAGTAGATTACCCGTGCAAACAAAACCTATAGAAGAGATACAGATTTTTGCATCTTTATAATAATATTAATGAGTACGAATATATCTAGTACAATGTCAAATATATAATAACAGATGGTGACAGAAAACGTAGTGACATTTGTTATTATATAGATAATATAAAGTTTTGTAGACCGGTCAAATGTATTTTTAATAGCAAATTATCTTCAATAAATGTTGTGCTCAATTTATTTTATAATTATTTTAAGTAATATTAGTGATATTAAAACAAATTTAGTTTCACTCGTGAACTATCAACACAATTTAAATGTTTTTTTTAATTTTATTTTTCTGCCGCAGTTGTATAGAATACCAGGATGAAAACTATCCCATATGTTGCTCTAACCTTTAAGCTAACTCCATACAAAAATTCATTAATTTCTACCCGGTAGATATCAGTATATAAATGATTTACTTATATCGGTTTTTTATTTTTTCCAAAAAAACTACATGGAAAACCGGGATAAAAACTATCCTATATGTACCTTTGGACTATAAGCTATCACTATACCAAAATTCATCTATTTCTATCCAGTAGTTTTTGCGTGATTGGCGAACAAATTAACAGACAGACAGACAGACAGACAGACAGACAAAAATTCTACTGAGTGGTTTTTTCGCCTCTGTTATCGATATATTAACATACCCAATTAAAATTTTTCCGAAATTTTTCATGTACAGAATTGATTTTCTACTCTTTTATTATATATATAGATATAGATATATATTATTAAACTCGGACTCGAATTCCAAAAGGCGCTACCGCTAAGTCTTATGTCTACATTCGGCTGCGTTGAAAATTCTTTGAACATGGTTTTCTTTATTTTTTTTTAGCTTCACGCTGTATCCCGCACACAGGAGGGTAGGCAGATGGAACTTAGTGCTAGGACACTCCGTTCCCCACTTTCTGCCGAATTAATATTATGATTTTCTTTAATTTCTTAAACATTTGAATAACAATGCAATATCATATATGACTAAAAACAGGCCTAAATTTCAGGATCATGTTGTCTTCGGAACAAATGCTATCAAAACAGTTCTTGTCGAGTCTGAAATTTCCCTAAGGCTTGGTACCCCGATGACAGTTACAGGATGGGGTGGGCCGGTTAGTATTTAAATAATGATTACCGTTTGTAAATAATATTTATGTTGTCTTAGAAATGTATGAACAAAAGTGTGTGTCGAACACATGGTAGTATGTGGGTCATTGTCAAATTTTGCGCAGGTAAACATGTCCCTCAACTTTTTTTATTTTTTTATTAGTAATAATCACATAACCGCCCATAAAAATTACAATAAATACAAAATACATCATATTAATAAACGTTGATAACTAAAATAATGACTTGGTTTTGTCATTTTTAGTTCCTATTTTAAGTAACATTGTGGTCTTTTTTGGTAACAGAATGGTTTTCCTTCCAAACTCTGTGTCCCTGGTAGCACTATGTAATAAGAAAGATGAAATAATTTCATTTTTTACTATGTCAACCTACCTTTCGTAAATTTTTACTATAAACAGAGTATTGTCAATATTCATATATATTTTTTTGAAACGGTAAGTATCAAAATTTACCTAATTACTATTTTTTTTAAACTTTGTCCCGCGTGTATAGTGAATCTGTTGGGAATACTATGTTACTAAGTAAATCATAACTTAAAATAGAGATGGAGCTGGTTCAGACTTTGAATTAGTTTGGGCGAGATGTCGATGTTAATCGTGGTTTACTGATAGATCGGGGTATAGGAGGTGCCAGTCGACCACGAGACATTAACTGGGCTGCGTATTTTTATTGTGCATCTCCCCTGTTACCTACTTATTTACGAAGGAAATTAACGTATTTCCCATAATTTTAGGTTCAATGTGTTGACTAAAGGGCAAATATTCTAAATATGAAAGAAAAATTGTACTTTGTGCTTTATTTTATCATTTATCTGTTATGGAACGTAAAATTTACTACTCTGTTACCATGCAACGCGTAACATTCTTTAATTTTAACTTGAATTTTATGTAAGTTTTTAACCATATTTTTCTTAATAATTGATTTTTCTGTAATAAGCTATGTATGTCAGTATAAATAGAATGTGCATATTTTAATAAACTTAAGAAACATTGTCACAAGACACTGTGAGTGTCTTTGCGACTTCGAGATGCCTCTCACGCCAGCTGAGAAGCAGCGACGATACCGAGAACGGCGTAAAAAATAATCCCGAAAAGGAAGCAGAATCTAAAAGAAAACATTAAGAGAGATACCATGTAAACAAACGCTTGAGTGTTCTATAGCCGTGGCTTAGATAATAAAATAGAGGTAACATCGTTTTGTACTATCTGCAAGCTTTTCACACAGCCCAGCTGCAATCTGGACTCACTTCCATCTCATCTTGGTTTCAATTCATGAGAAACATTTAGGAGTGTATATAACCTTGCATATATTACCAGATGGCCCTGGAACGCAATACCAACAAAAACAGAATAGAAAAGTTACAAGGATTTTTTTTGACATGGTGACGCAGCGGGTAAGGGTGCCGCAGATGGGATTGGTGGATTTTTAAAACGCACTGCTGACCAACTTGTTGCACGCGGTAGGGACATATCACATGATGCTACAATTTTTTATCTTGCTTTGAAAGATGTTAGTAAAATGAAACTACATCTTATAACCAATGAGAATATTAAACATATTTCAAATCATGTCCCGGAGCATATCGTGCCATTATTAGAGACCATGAAAGTTCATCAAGTTTTCACTGAAAAGGCTGGGGTTCTAGGGTACAGAAATTTAAGTTGTTTTTACCAACGTGGCTTCAGTGTATGAATCCGACGGACTACGTTCCATTAAAAAGTTTGAAATCTATAGAGGAACCTGACTCCTTGACTTGCGATATCAAAACCTTTTACAACATTGTCTACCAGACGGTCAGACTCCGATGATGATGGGTCATCATCTTATATTATTGAAAGAAAAACCTTCTAACTTTAATTTGGTAGAAAAACCCAGCACAGCAAAGCAAAAAGTCATTTTTTTTCATTTTTAAAAATCAAACCAGATGTTTTTGTCTTGGTTAAAATTTCCGCCTTAAGACAAGAATACGTTTACTTGGGTAAGGCCTTATCTGAAGTAGAAGAAGAAAATGAGGTTAAAATTATGTTTTATAAGGCAATTGATCATACCGCAACAAAATTTAAATTAGTTGAGTCTGATGTATCGAACGTGTCTTTTGATAATTTACTTGCTATTGTTCCAGAACCAAAGAAAGTCTTTAAAGGTAAAAGAATATATTACTATTTTGATATGGCTTAATTATATTTGAGGAATAAGCAATTCTCATATTCTAGTTACTTTTTCAAGAATATTTGATTTTTATTTTTAATATGTTAATTATGGATCGGTACGTACCGTCATAAAGTTTATTGTTATTAACATTTATACTTAGGTTTACATTAAAAAGATCTCAACTAAGTGCAATTTAGTCAAGTAAGATACGAACAAGAACGATTATGTTATTTTATTACAACTCTGTTACTTTTCTGTCCCAAAGATTTAAAGAACATATTAAAGATTTTTATGAAAAGCTAGCTAAATAATACAGTCATATTACAATACATTCATTTGTTAGATACTTATTCAGTCATATCTTATTACTAGCTGTTAAAATATAAATATTTAGAGTACTTAGGTGGAATTTAATATTATTAAAATTTAAAAAAGTAACAGAGATGTTTCGAATTTAAAAAAAAATTGTTAAACTTTAAAAAAAATGTCGTGATTGTAATTGTGATCATAAAATAAAAGAGTAGAGTATGTAATTAACATAAAAGCTAAAATATTTAACACTGAATTGTTTAATTTCATATAAAAAATTTAAATGTTATGATAACAGAGTTGTATTTTTTTTACACCCTAACTCACAAAATGTGGAATAAATCATAAATCATTGGTTAAATATCATCGGCCAAGTCTACAGTACAAAATTCAATTGTTTTAACAGCCACACATACAAAGGAAAGTCAAATCTGAGTACTTTTATATTTTTGTAAATTTATAAGTTTTTGTGTCGATTACCTGCGCAAAATTTGACAATGACCCATGTATTATTTTTGTAAATTTATCAAGCTCTACTACACTTACCTCGTGGCAGGATAGTCAGAGAGAACTTAGTCTTATGACACTCCGTCCTTCGCTTTCCACCCAAAATCGAGACATTACCTTTTGAATGGTGGAACCCAACATCAGGTCGGGTCTTAAAGGAGAATATCATTACAACAAAAGAGACGTCAGACGCTTTCCTACTGCGTCACGAATGTTATTAAAATAAATTCTATGCCGAACATATTTTTTGTAAAAGAAATTTCATAGTTTACGTACAGATAAAACAATTATCTCCACTATAAGAAGAACAGACAATAGGATATAGTTATTTTTTACTTAACAACTTATTTATCCATTTTTTATGTGGGCTGTTACGTTCCACTCTTCACGTAATATCTATAAGAAAATTGAAAAAATAAAATCAGAAAGGTTAAAAGTCTGTGCACCTTGATATTAGATTGCCTTCTAACCATGCCTAACCTGTTTACAGTGATGCAGGTTAAAAGTGTGCAGCTAAAAATCCCTTAATTTTCATTGGTTTTAATTATTTTTAACTTCATGTAAAAATCATTCTGTATTAAGCTACCTCAATGTAAAAGTTACAGAAAGCGCCATCTATATTTACTTGTAGTCACTATTTCACACTACACGCAATTACACGAAAGATTTGTGTGAGTTCCTCTGAACAAAAGGGAACAGAAAAAAGATGGCACTGTATAAAAAATAATATACAATACATTAAAAAATAAAAAATAATATAATATTTTTAAATAAGATAAGTATATGACTAATCTTTACCCCCTTTTCATTTCCTTCATGTTTTTAATGTATTGTTAATTATTTAATTTTTAATGTATAGTTTTAATTTATAGTTCATCATTCGGAATGAAATAGGATTTGTTAAATTTGTAACTTACTATATTGTAATCTCCTACATACCCTTCTGTGTGTATAATGTTCGTAAAATACAGTCTAAATATCTTTCTTTTACGTATTAATGTAATGAAGAAATAAGTAAAGTCTTTTCAAGCCTTTTAAAGTTTCAAAATCTAGGCATACAATACTAAGCGACATCAACTCCATCTATCGGTAATCTATTTTCAGTTTCTTTAATTTTTACTTTGAATATCAAAATCATAGATGTTTATTCATATTATGTCAATCAATGTAACAAGCAATCAATACACGTAATGCTGTACACAGCTAAAGATATATTTTATGGTAATAACCTACATTTTTTCTTTTCCAAGTTATAATTTACTTAAGAATTACTAACTTCAAGATTTTTAAATATACGAGTATATAGTTAGGACTAAGCCTAGTTTTGAGATGGAAGAAAAATAATTTAAAAAAGCTAATAAAACTTACGTGTTACGTGGGAAACGGATAATGTCTTAACACTAGGTTCCCCCTTCCTACCCTGCTGTGTGCGGGATACAGCGTGAAGCAAATGAAGCCCACGAACCACGAGTCTGTAGTGATGATAGTAGGGAAAAAAAACATTAAAAAATCTATTTAAAAATTCTGTTAAGGTTATTTCACTAGAATTTATTAAGCCCAGTTAAGGGTGATAACAGGCGAGGACGAGATAAAAAAAGTATGCAGGAACCGTAGCGTTTGGATCTCCGTTCTCTCTGACTACTCCTCTAGGAATACAGTATATAGTAAAAAAACATTCTTTTTTCAGGTCACGTTTTAAATTCGAGCTATTTATAAATCAGTCTTATAATAATCACACAAACCCCTGTTTATAGAAAAAACACTCCGAGGATTATTATGGGGCAACAAAAAGACAGATTTTTATGGAATTTAGAATGAAAACAGTTGAAGGTCCAAGATCAGCAAAGGCTTCTTCTTCTTTGAAATCTTTTCAAAAATTAGGCTTATAAAAAGGCCCTTAAGGCTTATACAAGTAGTGTAATTACAAAAGTTCCTTTGTACGAAAGTGCGGATCCACCGCATGCACTATGAACATGCTCACAACTTAAGTTACTTGTGATATTATATTTTTGGTCTAGGCCAGTGATGGACAAAGTACGACCCGTGTGCAAAAAAAAAGAACATTAGGTCTAGACACAAGTTCACTGACTTACGCCGAATTTTAGTATCATCCTAATATAATGAAAAATATTGGTGCTAATTCCTGAATTTTAATTATCCCCGTGATCATACTCCGAAACGTGCTTGGCCGATTTTAAGGTAGCTGTGACTACAACCTTCTGCCGCTGCTTGTGGTATGGATATATAACGTAACATCAGATACATTTCACTCAACCAATAATAATAACTGAAGTTATTATTAATACTGAAATAGTATAAAAAAACTTAAAAATAACTCAATATAAATTTACAAAATTGCAGGATTTGCCATCTAAATATCTGAATTTAATCTTACAATCAGAAATGGTAGTAGTAGATAAAATTGAATGTATAAAGCAATTTGGACGCTTCATGACTCCATCAAATTTCTGCGCTAAATATGCTTTGGTGAGTAATTTATTTTTTAAGATTATATTTTATATATTTATATTTCATCTCTAGTAAATATATATTTTTGAAGACATGTATATTTTATATAGAATGACCAATTACTAACTACTACTTAGAGTTTTATTTATTTCGCCGCGTGAACTACGGAACTGTTTAGTTATATTGCAACCCTCGGGAGCGGATTTTTGAAAAATAAAGTAGCCTATGTTTGACCCTGGGTTATTTACAACTCTCATTCTAAATTTCATCCAAATAAGACCGGTAGATTAGCCGTGAAAGCGTGACAGACAAACAGACAGACATTCGCATTTATAATGTAAGTATGGATAGTGGGGACTAGGGGCAGCGTCTCCCTGTAATTGTGACTGAACGTAGGTTCGATTCCTACTCAAGGAAATAATAACTTTGAAATATTTACACTTTTTTGCTCTGGGAAGACAGAGAGCTGTGTTAAGTTCTAACACTCTACATACACGTAGTGTCTCGAATTAGGAGGAAAGTAGATGACAACAATAGGTTAAGAAAATTAAGACAATAGAACAGATAGACAGAAGAATATCCCTTTATACGTTTAGTCATTCTACTCTCTCCACAGCTTGTTTAAATAAATAAAAAAATACAATTTTTTAATCCGTCATGATGACATTTTCTTTAGGAAGGACGCTTAAGTGATAACGGAGGAGGCGCTTTATACAACAAATTGTTGTTAGTAGGAATTCTATCATATGGAACCAACAAGCAAATCTATAATACTGCAATTTTTACCAACGTCTCTTATTTTTACAGGTAAATTATTTTTTTTATTTTATATAGTAATCTTTGATATCAACAAAATAAAAATCTTTTTAGCTGACATCAATTGTACTCATATGAAATTAAGCTACAGGCTTAACTTTATTTTTTAATGGCCCATATTTGTTTACAATTACAGTAAATTGCTAATAATAAATCTAAGGTTAGACTGCATTTGACGAGGTATGGTTGCTTTGGCAAATACCTGCACCAGATTGCACGTCGGGAGTTGTCGCCGGCGTGCCATGAATGTAATGCGCCTGTCGATTTAGATGATGCGCTGACTTTGGCGGAATGCCCCACTTTGGCCCCACAATGCCACGCCTTGATAGCTGTAGTGGGTAGGGATCTCTCACTAAAAAGTGTTCGCATTTGTTGGGATAGTGGGGGGATAGAGAGAGGAACTGGTCTGCAATGGTCTCCTTCTGTGAATCAGTTATCGCACTAAAGGAGACCGCGGAGCGGGCGCGTGAGGCCAGCGTTAATGCAAACTGGCTCCGCCATCAGAAGCCAGGGAGTAGGAGAAGGCGGTATGCGCATCTCGTCTCTGGAAGAACCCCAGAGCATCCTGAAGGAGACGATGGGCCGCAATAGGCGGGCTGTCCACCGAGGCGTCGTAGCTGAATGCGCAAGCGAACCTGCGACGTCTCATGAAGGTGGAGAGGGTTTCCGCTGGAGTTTAGTGGGTAGTGTCGGACTTATCGATTAGTCCGACAGTATCATCCGTCCGTAAGGCAGTGACCAAGACAGTTTGACTGCCTTGTGCACGGATGGTCTGCGTAAACTGCATTTCTCAGTGTAAAAAAGGAGGTTAGACTGCGTATCAAATCAACTTTAATGAAACTGTAAAAGTATACACGTATTAGGAATTATTAATAAAACGAAAATTTTCAAAATTAAAAGCTGTAGCTAGTGTCCTAAAATGTGTAAGACAAACACTATAATACTCTTTCTTAATGAAAAACTGTGTATTTAATATAGTACAAATAACATAAAGACGTCTAGTGAATAAGTATGAAATGTGTACACTAACTAATCAGTAAATATAACATTTATTTACAATGACTGATTGAAACTATAATATAAATAGCTTATATTTTGTAATGATATTATGACGTACTTTTTGTTTTGACAAATAACAAAATACATTTTTAATTTTGTCTAAACTTAATCTTACCTTCCGAGTCGGTGGTAGCTTATGTGCATTCGACGATTCAAAAGTGCTTACTTAAGTCTGTTTGAATAAAGATATTTCGAATTTGAATTTGAATTGAATATACCCACTTGTACAAAGTTTATCGAATGAAATAAATTAATGCTCAAATACCTCGTCTCTCTGCGATGACAACGTCTCAAACATCTCAAAAGAGTTTCACTTATCTCTTGATATTCAAAACCATGGTGAGTTCAACACAAAAAACGCGGTGTATTGTTAATCGAACTAGTGAAAATATGGTATTTTCGCAGAAAACAAAGCCCAACGCCAGGGGGTCGAATATCAAGCAGGAAAAACACGTAATGAGATGCCACGCTATCATCGCAAAGGGACTATATATTACCTACAAAAAATATATTACAACATGTTTTCATTTTAAATTGTTATTAATACTTTACACACAAGATATTAACAAGGACAAATTTTTAGAAAACGTATTTTAACGGCAACGGGATTCAAATCAGCGCCTCTTGGAAATAGTCATCACCCGCTCTTCTGACTGAGCCATGTGTTCAAACATAAAAAGCAGTTCAAATTTATATACAATTTCTAAAAATAATCTTTTTTATGTTAAAAGTATATATAATCCCACCACAGTGATCTAGCCAAAATCTCATCAGAATTCAATTAGACCCAATAACGTAATGTCACTCGCGCTCGATCGAATTACGGTTCCCCAAATCACGTGCTATTTTAATTTTCCGCACCATCAGCTGTAATATCTGAAAAGTTATCGCGTATATCTTTCTAAGAAGATATTAATCTATATAAAATGAAATTTTATATATCTATAGAATATAACGTAACATAATCGTTAACATAATCTTTCATATATAATTCTTTCAAATGAATATTTTAATATCGTCAAACTCCGTCAAATTGCAAAATTTATCTATCTATTTTCGAAAAAACTCTAGTCTAAAAATGCATAAGATGAGTGAAGACTACTACAAAAATGCAGCATCAATCTCATCAGAATTCAATATTAACGCACAGTAAATACTTTTTATTAACACAATAATAAGGCAGCATCACAAATTATAAATGATTTTGTTTATTAATAACCTAAATATTAATAGTAATTCAATTATTTATATACATGAATATTTTACAGGTGGATAATGCTGAACAATAGAAGATTCTTAAAGAAATATTGCCGTGTTAAATATACACTGGAAAAAGTTCCTGATAATTTAGAATATAATGAAATATAAAATGACTTTTTTGATTGCTTAAGTTACGCTACGCTAATTTCTTCACTTCTATTCAATTTAATTAATAATTGTTATTTATAAAATTTATTTATATAAATACTTAGCTTAATTTTAAGTTTTATTTTAATCCTTTAAAATATAAGGCCGCCGTTTGGTTGTAGGTTCGATTTTTACTTAGCGGAATGATTATATCTAAATTTTCATTTCTTTGCCCTGGTACCTAAGACAAAGTTTGGTGTTAGCGTTGAGTCTAGCTTCTTTTTGACTACCTACCGCGGAAAAAAATGAAGCTGCTTTTAAATATATGCATATATAAAGTCATTGTGACGTAGTGGGAAAGGGTCGGACTATCGCAAAGCGATCGATTGTGTATCTATCCCCATATAGGTATGTACTCAGAAATATAAAATGATGTTAATTTCTCCACTCTAGTAAATCCTGGTGAAAAAGGGAACTGTGTCCTGTCCTACTTTTACGTGCCGCTTTTAAAAGCGTTACGCTGAGAAACATATATTAGAGCTTTTTATGTGAACGTTTTTCTAACGTGAACAATGGTGACTAAAATGATTAATGACTCTTGAATAGAATTTATTGATAGAAGAACAGCCTTTTGTACCCAACAAAGTTGGCTTGAACATGCTTTTTTATTACCAACGCTTAGCACACGTCGTCTAGACACCGGCAAACGGCCAAGGAAATGAAATGTTGATAGTTTCCCCAGACTGCTATGTTGTACCTACCTAGATATAATATAGGTACATGAAGTTGTAACAATGAAAAATCACGTTTCTATAAAAATTTTACTCTGAATTTGTAGACAAAAATTATTAAATTAATAGTTAATATGAGAACAAAAAACTTTAAACATTTATCTACGAAAATTTAAATATTTACATACAGAGGACTTTGAAATTTACATACAGAGGACTTTGAATTTTTTTTTTTTTATGGAATAAAGGAGGCAAACGAGCATAAGGCCCACCTGGTGTTAAATGGTTACCTTCGCCCATAGACATCCACAACATTAAAGTTATGGATGCGTTGCCAGCCTTGGAAATGTAGGACAGAAGGAGGGAGGAAGGATGGGAATAGTGGGAATAGGGAGGGCTGAATTACATGCCATCGAACCGGAACACATCATGAGATATTTGGCGGTTCGTCTTTGACATGATAGTGAACGCGAGCCAGTCAGAGAATGAATCTCCTACCTTCCGCCTTTTACGGGACGCTACCCAGCGGCGGGGGGGAATTGTATTCTTCACCCGTCCCCCCACGGGACAGAATTAAAGTTAAAGTCTACGGACAACGGAGTGTCTTGAACTAAGTTCTCCCTTACTGCTCTGCTAAGCGCCAAAAAATTATAAAGAAGAAGAAAGCAAGAAGAAAAAGAAACGTGAACCTTTTTTGAATAAAACACTTTAGCACTAAAATTATTTAAAACTTTATTTTTTGCTTTAAAAAAAGCCGCTATCCTGCTTGTAACTCGAGGTGAGAATGATTATATATATATCTAAATTTTTATTTCTTAACTCTAGTACCTAAGAAATAAAAAAATAGATATAGCAATTCCCGTTACACATGTGTTTTTTTTAGCTTTACGCTGTATCCCGCGCACGGCAGAGTAGGCAGAGGGAACCTAGTGTTAAAACACTCCGTTCCCCACTTCCCGCCGAATTCGGAGGCATTGCGTGTTTAGTGGCGGAACTTAACGCCGCGTTTTTACCTCGATACCAGAGCGAAGAAAAAAAATAAAAGAAAATGTCCTAAATCACTATCACTTATTCAATAGCCCATGCTTGAGTAAACTAAGCATATTGATATTTAGGTTTTATCGATTCGTGTTTCTACAAATACATTGTTACGTTTAGAACAAATCTACAGATTTGTTCGTTGTAATCCATATTGAATATTTGTCCTTCATACCGAAAATGATCTTTGATAAACCACATTGCTTCTTGTGGTTCTTTTTATATAGCATTTATGATCATTGATTTATGAAAAGAAGCAAAGAAACTTATATTACTATATAAAAAAAGATTATTAAATTGTTACAATCATTACGCTTACTTCAGAATTATACTTTACCATCTGCACTAGAATGGCATTAATATAATATAATTCTTTTATTATTATAATACTACATTTTTAAACTCATAAATGCGAAAGTCTGTCTGTCTATTCGTTTGTTACACTTTCACGGCTAATCCTGGGGGCCAAATTTGGATGGAATTGAAAATGAAAATAGTCGAAGACCCAGGGTCAAGTATAGGTTACATTTTTTTTATAAACCCTATAGTACTTGACCGTCTTCTTCGTAGAATTTTCTAGATTTTAATTATTTTTTTTCTATAAATTTGGACCGAGTTCTGCCAATTAAAACGCAATGTCTCGATGTGGGGTCAAATTGGAGAAGGGAGTATCTTGAAACCAAGTTCTCTCTTGGTACCCTGCTAAGTAGCAAAAAAGTATGAAGAAGAAGAAAGCAAGAAGTAAAAGAAACCGGGAACCTTTTTTAATAAAAAAAACTTTAGCGCTCAAGCGCTGGGAATCGAACCTACAACCAGTAGCTTTACAGTCACACTTCGTGCCACTGCGACACGGCTGGTCCCAGTCAATAGTAATATTGTCTCTTTTCTACCCATTTGGTATTATTAACTACCAAAGTCTTCCATTATCTACTCTCAAACTGTATCGGTACCTACACAAATGTGAGAGCAATACGAGTATCGGTGCATATCAGAACTGTAGTATAATTTTTGTAAAAGATGAAAATAAATATTTCAATATTTTTAGCGAAATAAATATAATATTTTTTATTTAGTTTGATTTTTAAGAATATATTTCATTTTTCGTTTCAAATGTTAAAAATTTATAAAATGTAAATAAAATGCTTAAAATTTATGTTTTGTTTTTTTTTTACATCAATATATTGATTCATCGTCGATTGACATTAATTTATTTAATATTAGTGATTAAAATATAGAAGTAATCATCCATAAGAATGTTTCCCTTTTTTGTGAAATTTGCAAAATTTTTCATACAATCTGTAAACAGTTTTATGTATCCACTTTCTAAAAAAGTAAACGTTAACGTACATGCCAGGTGTTTCAGCACATCCTCGTCCATGTGATACAATCCCAACTATAAATCTAAAAACCATAAAAAATGACTTATGTTGATTTGGTAAGTAGTCAGAGTAGTGGGGAACGGAGTGTCTTAACACTAGGTAACCTCTGCCTACCCTGCTGTGTGCGGGATACAGCGTGACGCTAAAAACAAAAGATAGTCAGAGAGAATCTAGTTTTCTTTGGATGTGAAAATAATTTTAATATAGACATTTCCACTGATTGGAGATCGACTTTGGAATCAATCGCGCTTATAGGCAGACGCTTTCTCATTACACCACTATGGCCAAAGTAATGGCAAAACAGAAAATAATTTCGTTATTTTCTGTAATGTAAATAATAAAAGTCGTTAATAGAAGAGTTACACTGTAGAACGCACTGTATTTTGCAATTCACTTAATTTTGTACTTAAAAATCATTTTGGCAATGACGTTTCCTAAGCCTTTTCTAATTTGCTAAATTCCGTCCTATGAGTTACCAGATTTATTTTTATAAAATATCTCATTGATAGATTACATTTTTAAAGTCAAATGAATCTTGTGATTGCTTTTCTTCGTAAATATTGAAAGTAAATGTTTTTTGTATCACACATTTGCACGTCCTAGTTATTATGAAGTTTATGTTTTGGCCATCTTTAATCATTATATACTTCTTTATTTTACAAGTAGTATAGTGTAATAATAAATATACAACATCCACATTTTTCACAAATCTTACTACAGTGACCTTACCCCTTCCATAGCACTCCTCCTCCTGAATCACCGCGACAGGTGTCCCTTTTTCTATCACCGTGTAAGCAAAACATTTCTGGACCCAATTTAATTTTATTGATCATCATGCATTTCTTTTTATTTACATAATAAAGATGGGTCTTCTTGAGGTCTTTACTCTTGAGGCCTTCACCGTACTAAATAAGGAATATTTTAAAATAATCATAAATTTAATATGATTTGATTGATTGAATATTTTTCAAAAAAGTCTTTTGTAGAACAAAAGCAGAAAACCTTTGTCTCACCCCATCCGGTAACAGTAAACTCAGTATTCTCTTTCATCCAAGCATCAGTATTAGCAAGTACACCTTTCTTAACCCAAGGGCCAAATTTAAATTCATCATGTATTATCACAATTGCAATATCATTAGCATACAATACTGGACGGTTATACTTGCGATGTATTACAACATCCCATACCTCGTGTGACATCGCCTGATAGTCATAGAGAAAACGAGGATCTGAAATTTAGTTCTTTTAAGTTTAATAAAGCTCAAGAGTTCATATATAATTAAATATACAAAATATATGTATATATTATGTAATATAAATGAACTTTTAGTAGTATGTACTTGCTATAATTTTGATCTCAGCTAAATTTGTGTTGTCATCAAAGCAATGAGCTGCAGTTAATACTGTTTTGTACGTCAGGATAGTACCACCACATAGAGCACCAAAATTAAACAACTGGACAGCGTGTGGGTAACTTTTCTTCGACGCAGAGTGACCTCCAATTATACGCTTTTCAAGATGTTGCAAAACATGTGTCCAATTTTTTGTAACTTCCCCCATATCTTTTAAATGACATGTAATAAAATGTACGTGCAAAAGAAAATAAAGAAAAGTACTTTTCATTGCGCTCCATCGCATTTTATTGCTGATATTAATACAACTCTACGTACGCGCATGATGCCATTCTAATAATAAAAACAATAACCGTATAAAAGAAATATAATGAATGATTCAAGAAAAAGTCCCATATAATTGTTAATTAAAATTGACTAACCAACAATAGTTACTAATGTAACAAGAAAATAATATTTATAACAACAAAATTATATACATTTCATTATTTATATAAATAACCGTGGCATCGACATTTAACCCCTGCCGAAAGTAAATTTCGTTTGCAAATTGTTATTACGAATTATTGTTTCCGCCTGAATGTATCTCCTTTCCACCTGAGAACGTTTGTATTTACAAAGGAGATAGAATATTTGCGGTACTGAAACCGAAATGAAGGCACGATTCTTGCCGCCCGCCTTCGTAGCGCGCAGTCAGTCGCCCACCGCCGGCCGCCAGCAGCGCCGCGCGCGGCCTCCCCCTACACTATACATAACCTAAAACGGCCTAACCATAATACGACAATATAAAAAAATAATTCTAAATTACAATATATTAGCATATCATTTAGAATTTAAAAATATATATTTGATTGTCAAATATCCACTTTTTAAGTTACAAACTCTATTTCGAATTAGGACAGCGACCTAAACAAAGGTTTATATCGATTCCGTGCTTTCATCTGGACAGTACATTATAATTTTAAATATTTCATCAATTGAAATGATGTTAATAAGGTAAGTTTCTAGTTACGTTATTTAACAAGTAGTTATTTTTTTTAAATATTTTTGTTTAATAAGTAGTTTTATTAAAAGGAACACCTGTTACCTCATGTTGATGTGGTTAACGATAGCTTATAATAAATTAAACTTAATCAAATCAAACTTTAATGAATACTTAATAACATTAGATTTCAAATTACTTTAAAATTTAAGATTTCGACTAAAATATAATTTAATAATTTTAGTAACTTTAAATCTTGTGATAAAATATTTTTAATATACCATCACAAGATTTAATTTTATACTTTATATCAAAAAGAAAAGTCAGAATAATATAATCACTGTAACCTCCTTAATATCTTATTTGATTTTACACCGTTAACTCTAAGTCGGTAGGCACTAGGCACCCGTATGTTTTTCTTTACTTATCTTATTAGCTTAAAGGTCGAGTACTGAGAATGTTGTTCTTCGTTCAAATAAAATAGTACTACTACACTTACTGGAATTAGCTGCATTATTTAATTTTTAATGGGAAGAACAATTCAAAAATGCAACACTTATATTTATAACGTTAGTCTATATGGCATAAAAACTAACCTAACCCTTTAAGTTTACTTGTTGCCTAAAAATATGTATGTTGTTTACAAAAGAAATTACTTTTGTGTATAAAAAGACAGCCAGAGAGAATCTTAGTATTAAGACAGTTCCAAGTGGGGAATGGAGTCTCTTAACACTAGGTGTCCTCTGCCTACCCTGCTGTGTATGGGATACAGCCAACAGTGCAGGTAAAAAAACAAAACACTCCCGCTTGCCACTATAAATATACTTACTTTATTATATTTTTTAACTTCACTTCACGCTGCACCCTGCACACAGCAAGGTAGGCAGAAAAAAGCTAGTGTTAAGACACTCCGTTCCCTATTTTCCACCGAATTCTGGAGGCATGGTATGCTAGGTGGTGAAACTTATTGCCGCGCTTTGCCTCGACACAGAAAGAAGATAGAATTGTTAAATATTTCCACTCCACGAGTGGGAATCGAACGTACAACCAGTCGCAATATTGTCACGACAATATTAATGTTATTTTCAATATTATATGTTATTTGTTCACAATAAGAAATTATGCTAAAAGGAAAATAATAAAAATATTATTATTTGACAAATACCTTTTTAGTATATCAAAGGTATTAATTTATTGCGTTATACTAAGTACTTATAAATTGTCATATTTATATATAGCGGAAGTTTTCTCATCTAAGCAGGTATATATAATTTTTGTCGCACAACTGATGTTAAAATATGTTTGAGTATGATATGTCCGACGAAGTAACTTAAGAATAAAAGTAGTTATACGTAGTTGTGCGGTTGGTTTCAATAAATTAAGTGTACGGACCTTTTAATAATACCTTAGTCACGTGACTAGTCCTCAGACCCTAGTCAAGTAGTACTTGAGAACTATATCTCAGATTATACCATTTAAATTGTCATTGTCAACGCCTGAACGGTGTTTATTAGCCGCGGGTCCGAATCCCGCTGCGTTCAAATTTTTATACGTTTTCTAAATTTCTTTTTCAAATCTTCAAATCTCTACATTTAAGTAAAATTTCTAAACAGGAATAAAATGAACAACTACGTCATACGTCACTAAAATTTTTCTGTCCGACCGCTTCAAATATCAAGAAATAATTAAAGAATCTATCATTGTTTATTTTTATATTTTTCCTTGACCATTTCCCATATTTTCCTGTAATGTTTCCCTATGGTTCTAACATTAATCAATTAAATTATATTTTATTGTTTCTTATTTTCATATAGGTAAATATCTAATTTTAAATATAATACCCTAGAGGCGCAGAGGGATAACGTCTGACTGATAACGCGATTAGTTATGCGTTTGGTCCCCACTAGGGAGAATGATTATATTTAAATTATATAATTTAATTACATTATCATTTTTACCCATTATTATTTTTACCCGTGAGGGGACGGGTTAAGAATACAATTCTCCTCCGCCGCTGGGCAGCGTCTCGTAAAAGTTGGGGAACGGCTTGGTGCTAGGAAATTCGTTCGATTCGCGCTCGTGACCCACTATCATGTCAAAGACGAACCGCCAAACATCTGATGATGTGTTCCGTTTCATGTAAGCCAGTTCTCCCTATTCCCACCATTCGCTTCCTTCTTCCCTACTTCCCTTCTACATCCCCAAGGCAGGCAACGCATTCATAACTCTAATGTTGTTGGTGTTTATGGGCGAAGATAACCACTTACCGTCAGGTGGCCCTTCTGCTCGTTTGCCTCCTTTATCCAATAAAAAAAAACATTAAATAATCAAATAATAAATGCCGTTTTAGTAACATGACTTTAGTCACTCAAAGGGCAATGTCTCACACTCACCTATACAGGAAAAAACGTAAAGCTGCAAAAATTAACATATTTAAATGGAAAACAGTTCGATTAAAAGAATATCGATAGTTCAATTTATAATAATACTCCTAAATTATGAAATGGTGCTTTTTTTTTTTATTTTCTCGGTTATAACACTTTGCAACACTATATATCAATATTTTTCACTTCAAACTGAACGTGTTAAATGTAGAAATAAATTGACAACAAGACGAGCGAGTTCAGCTAATCGAGCGTTGTAATCGCGTTACAGTTGCGCCGGAAATGTAGGGCTGTCTGCAAGTAAAAAACGTAAATAATAATATATTTTTTTAAATATATAATATTACATACTTTTTATATATTTACACATTATATTAAAAAATATATATTTTACTAAGCTTCTTTACTTAAGCTAAAATATGTTTATATCTAAACAATATAATAAACAAATCATTTGACTTTAAGTTTGACCTTGTCAATAAGTTTTTGAAACTCAATTTTATGTTACCAGGAAATGGTACCGGTAACTTGAGAGAAGCAATATTCCGATAAGTTTTGTTGCAAAAGTAGGTCAGTGAGTTCTTCTCGTCATATCTAACTTCTAAGTATAAATAGAGTATATTTTGTTACATTGATATACGATTGAGATATTCTTTGTTATGATATTCAAGGAAATGTCGTACTAAAGGACATAGTATATAGATACAGCTCATTGAGTTTCAGGATAACATATAATGCAAATATATTTTACGTTACATTCAACGATATCAATACATATTTCGAAAATCATTTTTATTTTCATTCGAATTCTGCCGTGACTTCATCGACGTGGAAATTAAATAAAGTTATAATTTTTTATAATAGTAGATTCCTTATCACATAGTTACCAGTGAAAGTCAGGTCAAAATCTATCTAGCCGTTTTAGAGATTAGCCAAAATAAGTAGACGGACAAAATACTTGTGAAAGCAGTACCTATACAGACTGAAGTATTTACATACATGTATTTTAACAGCTACACAGCTTTTCCTGCATAATAGCTGAGATTCCACTGCAATGAAAATCTTCTTCCGTTTTTGATTCGTAACTTCAAAAGTTTTAATATAAAAATAGAAATATTAGTGCTTAGTATTAAAATGAAGCATTGTATTAAAATATTTAAAATCGATATTATGATAACATACAAACCTACGAAAAAGCCATGATTGGGTAAATAATTAGTATAATTTACTACTTTTATGAATTTCTCACTTAAATCATTATCTTTACTTTCTTTACTTAGACAATATAATATTTGTATATTCTTTTCTGAAAGCTGGCTTCATCACTTCAACCCTAAACAGATAGAGTCGTTGGCGCCTAAATTGAGCCTGAACGCTTTTGCCGCGATGAATATCGTTTTTCTTTTTTTTACAACTTTATTTAGTGCAAAAGAAAAAAATAAACATTTTATTTACCATTATATTAAATTATTTCACAATTTCAACATATACGCTTTTACCTACGCATATTAAACGAATATTTAAATTGAAACACATTGTTAATAGTGTTTTCTCATTTCGGCTCAGAAAACAATTAAATTATTTTATCAAGATTT
The DNA here is from genome assembly GCA_019049465.1 of Dryas iulia moderata. Lineage (NCBI taxonomy): Eukaryota > Metazoa > Arthropoda > Insecta > Lepidoptera > Nymphalidae > Dryas > Dryas iulia. The sequence goes on along the minus strand of CM032416.1, from coordinate 4,834,511 downwards.
AAATTATTTTCATGTTTCCCCTCTAGTGCCTAAGAAGCGGGGCATTGGATGCCGTCGATCGACAGCATACTCAATTTCGAGCGAAAGTAGAGAACAAAGTGTCTTTCTCTCTCTGCGGGAACAGACGTAAAACTGCAAAATATTATATACTATAACAATATACAACACACAGGTATTAGAAATCGATTTTTAAATTATAAAACTAAGAGTCAATACGATCATCTCTCATTCGTCACAAATACCTATATCGCAATTACTTGAACATATATTTATTTAAGTTAAACACGATTAGTTATGAGCTTAACCTCAATTTCAACCCCAAGCTTAATCACAACCCTAATCGGAAAAAATAATATATATATTTAAATTATTAGAATTTCTTCGCTCTAGATAAAAAATCCTGGCGCCGAATTTCTCTCCTTAATAGTTATAATTTCGACTTCGGGCGGAAAATATAGAACAGATTGTCTTGACACTAGATTCTCTTGGACTATTCTAGTTTTCTGATGCAGAAAGCAGTTATATTCGAACAACTTATTATTTTACAACTTTTCTGTTACATATGTGAAAGTTTTTTTTATAGCTGCACGCTGTATCCCGCACACAGCAGGGTAGGCAGAGAGAACCTAGTGTTAAGACACTCCGTTCCCCACTTTACGCCAAATTCGGAGGCATTGCGTGTTAAGTGGCGGGACTTAACGCCGCGCTTTGCCTACCAGAGCGAAGAAAATGGAAATATTAAATATTTCCACTCCTCGAGTGGGATTCGAACCCACAACCAGCCCCTATGTAAAAGTTAAGAAAAAAAAAATGATTAATTTAAAAGACTGTATTTAAGACCAAATGTATTTATTACAGTACAGTACAGTTTCACTGTTTATTGTATAAATATGTTGTAATATTTCAGTCCGTAAAAGGTAATATTAGTTTTTAATTCGACGATAAATAACACAACATATTATCCTCTTCGGTTCGAGTTATATAAATTGCAAACACGAATTATCCTATAAAATGGACCTTGTCCGCATTACCTGACCGGTCGACCTCCTAACGATTATACCTAAGCGGTAATAATATTTGAACGGACGCAATTCTTTTAAAAACGAATACTCAAAGACTTAATTATATTAGCAAAAAACGTAAGGAATGAAAGACTTTTAAGATCTGATTAGCTTTTACAATTAAACTAGGCTGTTTGTATTTTTCCTTCGTTAATTATTTCTAAACAAAGTTATTTAATATTTTATAAATATTTGTTATCCAATGACTTGTTATGAAATCTATTCAATTATCATTTCCATACAAACATACAAATGTTAACATTCACCTACGATATATTTTTTTTTATTTTGATATTTTGACACAGCACTGACTTATGAGGTCCGTGTTGTTTTTTGCACGTTTATTTCTTAGATTGCTGTGATCGTTTTGTTGTTTTACCTACTATATACAACTTTATATTTTATACCTTATCGCGATTTTGGCTTTTAATTGAAAAAGGTACGAAAGTTTATATATTATATATAAACTTTTGTTTCCTAATTCAACCCCTTTAGAGATTTTTAAAACCACAGTAGTCTGTGTTTGATTCTCGATCTTCAACTATATTTATTTTGAATTCAATCTAAATCGGACTATTGGGTGAGCCGTAACAAACAGAAAGACAGACAGACTTTCTCATTAGTATGAATTTAGTGTCAAAAGGAAACCAGTAAATAAACGTGATAACCATTTAACCCAATATCTAATTTAAGTATTTGATATAAATGTATACATTTCGGTCAACAGCATTCGTATTTATATTTTGTAGTGCACATCTCAAGTACAACGCGGTCACGTCGAGATACGAATATATAGATGTGTGATAAACTTCATATTATGCAGCTGATAAACAATATGGCAGAAGTGACATATCCTACATACTGGCTATTGTTATATTGTTATATAGTAATAAATTTGAATAATAATAAGTTTTACATTATATTTATTTTATTTATATTATATAAAAAAAAAATATCTTTTTTAATTTATTTTAGATGAAAACTAAAGCTACTTTTTGCTACACATATATTTTTTTACATTAACATTTGAAGAAACATTTACCTAAATTATATTTAGGCCGACACTATAAAGATCTCCACATGTTCTTGTTTACAAATAATATACGACAATGACAAAACGACAATAAATTCAGCAGATTATTTCTCAATACAAAGGAATACAAATGTGATTCAACTTACACTCCATAAACGACTCATAAGAGCTACATGGAAATTTTATTATTATACGTCACCTCGTAACCTCTAACTATCTGGGCTTCGGACAAACAAATATTGTAAATTTAAAATGAGGAAAAAACCTTATTGCGTCAATTCAATTTTTGTGTATGCTTATGATTAATGAAGGTATAGTAATTTAGGTGTATTTTTTGCATTTAGAAGAAACAAGTTTTAAAAATAAATATTTTTCTTGTTTGTAGTTATTCAATCACTTATGAAATTGAAAAACATTTTTAGGAAAACGTACAAAAATTCAACTCAGATTCAGACTCAGATTTCATAGAAATCGGAACACACGTACGATTTCCACAAAGCGAATGTTCGAATCCTGCAGTGTTTTAATTTTTTTTTATACGTTTTTTCTAAAAAAGTTAAAAACTAAAATTAGTTGATAAATATCAACTTAATCTTTTACCAAAACTAAAAATTTCTGTATTATTTCATTTATATACTACTACGACCCGACAGTAATACTTACGAGTAAGTGAGACTCATTTTACTAAATATAATGCCATTAGATCTCTCTGCAGCCAACGATAAGATATCATTTCTTATGTACATTGCATACGTATATTATGATGACATACCTCACATTTTTAGCAATCTTAACTAAATATATTTAAATACTAAACTAAAAGAGCTTCTTCACCTTTTACCGTACCCAAAGAATACCTACTAAGTGATACATGGAAAGTGGACAACGGAGTATGTTGACTCTAGTCTTAACTAGTCTGAAAAGTAGACTGCGGGTGCGCGGATGTCTTAACACCCCGTTGTCCACTTTTCATCCAAAATCGAGACACTGCGTGTTAATTAGCGGAATTTAACGCAGCGCTTAGTCTTTTATACTAGAACAGAGAAATAAAAAATATATATATATAATCATTCCCTAAGTTTGAAAAATAAACTGCAATAATTCTCATAAACTTAATAAATAGCTTTAGAATTATTAATGGTCTTATATTAAATTAAATATTATATTATATAGAACAATTATTTACTTTTATTCTTTACTAGCGATCCGCTCCCGGCTTCGTCCGCGTGAACCACACCCCTGTAGCTGTTTCGTATTTTTTACAGCTCGCGTTTTCGCTTAAATTAAGAGAGAGAGAGAGAGAGAAATTAGTCTAGCTTGGCCCCGGGTTGTCTAACTATTTTCATTCCAAATTTCATCAGGGTCAAAGTCAGGGCGGTACATTACCCGTGAAAACGTCAACGACAGAAAGACTTACGCACTTTCAACATTAGTATACATAATGCAATAAATAATAACAAAGCGTATCTCACATACATGAACACTTATCTACACATTTTTCTTATTTGAGTTGAAATAGTGCAAACATTAATTTGACGCTCTGTTTAATATTTAATAAGTAAAACATTATTTGCACTTGGCCGTAATACTGATATTATGAGCTAAGTATATCATATGTAATATAAACAAACGTTTGCGGTTATATGAATGTTTTGTTATTTAAAGAGGCGATAGTATTTTTTAGCCTGTCATGGCACAGTGGGACAGCGTCTGTTTGTAAGCATAATGGTTGCGGATTCTTTTCCCACTCGTGGGAACAATAATTTATTATCTGAGCTCTATAGCGGGCGGTAAACGGAAATCAGGGTGTTTTGTCTACTAGGTGCTCTCTATGACTAATCTGATATGCGTATTTATAGAAGTGGTTAGCAGTACAATCAATAGCACCATCGTGTCTCAATCGAGAAGTGCCGGCGCAATGTTTGCGAATTTGATACCCAGCCAAAAGTATGTACCTACATTTAATAAAGTTTTATTTTCTCTGTTTAGCCTTAGTTGAGGTCTTGAACGTTACTTCAACGCAACAAAATATCTAAAAGTAACGTAAAAAATAAAAACTGGCCTAATAAAATCTGAATATCAAAATTATAATTTTACATGTAGCTTAAAATATAATTACGTTACGATAACATAAGGTGCTCGTTAGTAGTATCGTTATATCTAATGATGTCAGCTTACACGAAATAGTAGTTAGTTGTTTTCGGTATAAATTCTTTAATGCTCTATACACATAGCGACAATTTATGGTATGTCAAAAACGTTATAATTTAAAAATAAAAATAGTCTAAGTTACTCTTTTTTAGCTCATTTATCTGCCAACAAAAGCAGCATAAAAATCGGTCCAGTCGTTCCAGAGATTAACCGAAACAAATGGATTTACGAGCAGACCAAAAATTGTAAAATCATGTTATTTTTCTATATGTAATATGTACAGTGTATTCATACATATAATAAAAAGTACAATTAGACACTCAAATTTTATTTATTACTAGCGACCGCTCGCGGCTTCGCCACGTGAACTATTTTGTTATATTGCAACCCTTGGGGGCGCATTTTTACAAAATAAAGTAGTCTATGTTTAAACTTAGATTATCAACTATATTTATGCCAAAATTCATTGCTATTAGTCAAGCCGTTTAGATTTTTCATATAAACTTTCATCCCCTATTTCAACCCTTTAAAGGTTGAATTTTGAAAAACTAATTAGCCTATGTTAGACCCAGTCACTTTTACTACTTTCATTCTAAATTTCATCCAAATCGGACCGGATCGGGTAGATTAGCCGTGAAAGCGTGACAGACAAACACACAGACTTTCGCATTTATAATATAAGTATGGATATAATTAATATATAATATAGCTAATTATTCTTACTATACTATAAATAAGTAACTGTTACTGAATCTTAAACAGCTGAGCGAATTCAAATAAATTTTTATGTTTGCATTGTATATACCAACGTAACATATCGCCGTCACAGTTATGACGTCTGCGTGACGAAATATAATGATTATGGACTCAAATTGCGAATATAATGATTATGGATTTATATATACACGTAGATGTATATAGAGAAAAAATATAATTGCAGACAAAATAAGAGCAAACAGGTAGTTTTGTTTTTTTTTTTTTTTAAGCTTCACGCTGGATCCCGCACACAGCAGGATAGTCAGAGGGAACCTAGCGTCAATACACTCCGTTATCCACTTTCTGCCGAATTTGGAGGCATTGCGTGCTAAGAGGCAAACCTTAACGCCGCACCTTGCTTCGACACCAGAGCGAAGAAAATGGAAATATTAAATATTTCCACTCCTCGAGTGGGAATCGAACCCACAACCAGTCGCTTTACAGTCACACTTTGTGCCTCCGCACCACGACAGGCCCCGGGTAATATTGTATCATAAGTAAAAATTTTACAACAAAATTATTATTTCCATATTTAACGTGGAACTAATGCTTTTGAAAATTTTAATCAAATATACTCGTATATTATAAAACATGTTATTGTGATAATATTTACATTATTTAAATTTGTCAGTCTGCAATCTATAAATATGCACGTGACACTAAATGTGCCGACTCTATATATAGCTTTAAATTTTGGTTTTAATCGTGTTTGTGTTTATTTTTTTTATTCTTTTTTTTAGCTTCACGCTGTAACCCGCACACAGCAGGGTAGGCAGAGGGAACCTAGTATTAAGACACTCCGTTCCCCACTTTCCGCCGAATTCGGAGATATTGCGTGTTAAGTGGTCAACGCCGCGCTTTACCTCTAATACCAGAGCGAAGGAAATAGAAATATTAAATATTTCTACTCCTCGAGTGGGAATCGACCCCACAACCAGTCGTTTAGTCACATGCTTGTGCCACTGCGCCACGACTGGCCCCATTTATTTCATCCTTTATAACATAACTGGTCTACTATAATACAAACAGGTGTTCTAGTCTTCGCAGCCAATTGTACCCTAAGTCTTGACCAGGGCTTAAAGCAATACAACAAAAAAGTTTCATTAAAATCTGTCTAGTAACTACGATTATATGCACATAGAAACACATAAACAGACAGACATTTTTGTTATAAGATCGTAGATCCATATTCTAATTTTGAATGAATATACAGATACAACTAACTTCCTTAAGGTTATTATTCTATAGAAGATGTGTGTTATAAGACACTTATACTAACGTATATAAACTTTATTATAATTCTTCTAATATTTTGTTTTTTTAAATGTATGAATAAACAGAACATTAAATGTTAAGTAGGCACTATCTATGCCAGTGTCAACATTTGGCACGTGGCTTATGTCAGTGAGTATTACAATTTCGTGGCCTTTACAAGCTTTTATTAGCTACTAAATACCTAACAATCAATTTAAAAAAATGACACACTCAAAAAATTGAAAAATATTTTAGAAAATGTTTAAAAAATTGAATGGGATTCGAATCCATACTTTTTGGAAAGTTGGAAAGTTGTAGTAAGTATAAGAATTTCGACGCATCTACATGTAGAAGCCATGTATTTGCGGTTAGAGGGCTTAAGCGGTTCCAAAGAGGTGCGGGTTCGAATCCTGTTCAAATTTTTAAAAGTTTTCCAAAAATTTGTTGCATCAGTATTCTGACTCACATGCCGCCGATTCCGATTTACATGAAAATTCAAACACGCATCCGGATGATGTTCAAACTTGATGTCCTTGCCGGGACATTTTACAAAATTGAAACGTGTTCTTTGGAATTTTTGAAATTTTTAAAGTCATTTTATAACCAAAATAGACACTTTAGTACCTACTAGGTTACAAATCCTGTATTCTTCTAATATTGAATTGAGCTATGTAAGTTCACCTCATATGGACCTAAGAGAATATCATTGTATCGGAAGAGCAAAAAAAACTAATTTTGACTCAAGAAAATAAACTCAAATTAATTTTAGTCAAAATATGACCTTGAGCCCGTTTTTAGAAATAATTAATTAATAGATGTAAAATTATACTTTAAGTCATTATATAATTATAAAGATATATAATTATAATGATATGTAATTATAATGATTACACTTCTAATCTCAGTAAACAAGTATCCATTACTAATTACTAAGCAACACGATTTATATTAAACGTCATCAGTCGCTGTATTACGTCTACATTCATATATTCCTCAGAGAGTACACATTTATAGATTTAATCTAAGCTATTAACCAACTAGAGTAAATTAAAAAAATAAAAAATATTAAAATTATTATTATTAAAGTTTACATTGTCATATATGATACGATTGTTATATTTATATGTTATAGCTTTCAATAATTATACTTATTTTGTATACATACTTCTGAATGAGACCAAACTGAACATTGGTTTGGTCTTGAATTGAACCAAATCAATGCTCAGTGTAATGTAAGATTTGTCACCTGCTTTTTTATACTTTTAGATCGACAAAAGATCGATAGATAGAGAGATAAAAAAAATATTTTTAATATATTCATTCCCCCAAGTGACAATCGAACCCACAGCCGTTGCGCGAATCTAGTTGCCTACTACTACTAGCGGACCTCAACGCCGCGCCTTACCTTCCTAGACATATCAAATCGTGTTTATATACACATGCTGTCCCACTGTGCCACGATCGCCTAAAATAAATAATTAACATACTTAATCCAAAACTCAAACATTTAAAAATTTATATTAACAATTGAAGCTGAAAACTTGACTGTTTTAGTATTTCCGCTTGAAAAATCACTTTCAGCCTCATATAGTGAGAACAATAGCATTTAAACACACAGTTATATTGGAAAACTGGAAACATTTCGCGAGATATCTTTTCATACGATACTTACCTCGGTTATCTGCTATTTTTGTTGTCAGTGAGAGGGCGGCAGCGTGCGAGAGCGAACGCCCGGTACGGTTCAACAGTGTACGCGGTATCATAGTTCGCAATTCGCTTATCCGTGATTCGTGCTGGACAAATATTTTTTAGGTCAAATTATTAAATATACAGATCAAAAGGAATTTACATTTAATAGGTATGTTTTTTTTTATATACAACAAACGCTTACTAATTTATTTATTGATAAAAATATCGCGCCATCAAAATTATTTTTGGCGCTTGAATTAATTTACAGTGCATTTGGCGGTTTTTACAATGAAATTATGATTTGATTCAATATAATTTATACTATTATTTTGTTTATATGTTACTTTATTTAATGGTTATTATTATAAATAAAACATTACTTGTATATATTATGTTTTGTAACAAAACGTTTAGCCATTCTGATTTTTTATTTAATTCCGCTTTAAATTAACGAATTTCTTAATAAAAAAAAAAAAAATTACACAATTTATAACTTGGGAAACGTAAAAAAGAAACATAATAGCTATTGTTTAAACATGATCAGTGCAATTACACTTTGATTCGCAATGTTGACAGTCGACACGCGCTGAGTCACTGCGCCTCGATGTTGGCCGCTGAGTAAACGATTCATTATTTGGATGCCGTTGGCGTTGCCGGGACCGCGTCTCGTATCGTCCCGCAAGTCGCAACAATCATTTTAGAAGCACGTGGACGACTCATTTAACTAGCTATCTCGAGCTCCCGCCGGTCTAACACTAATAAATTTTGATATAATCGTTATTTGGACCCATTACTTTCCTCGTACTACTTTCTTTAAGCTTACAAACAAAATTAGTGTGTGCTTAAAAGAAATGAGTGAAATTGTTTTTCTAACGTGAAATATGTAGTTATGTTACAATTATTTAGTTTAATACAGAATAACAAGAATACATAACTAACAGTAGCGAACAAAACTATAAAAATACAATGTGTAAATATAGATAATACACCTAATTGCTGAATTAACATAGAAACAAAAGTGTATATAAATTACTATTGTCAGCTTCTATCAAAATCGTCTAGAACGAACCACCATATTTCATAATTTTTACACAATTACTTATTTCTTTCTATGTTTATTTTTATTATACTTTATTATTATTTTTTCCTATATGTGAACGGAAAATACACACCACTTATTTTAAATAAAATTTGCTATTACTACTAAGGATAGCTTAAATATGTAAATACATATACAAATGTATTTAAATACATATACAAACATATACAAACGATCCCTATTTATGATGTTAGGTATCTCAGGTATTCGCAATCAAGTATATCCTTTTTTATATATTTTTTTTTAAACATCATGACTTATAATTCGATTCGATTCGATATATTTTTTTTTAAATTAATTCTTTTTTTTTATTTTGCACCTCACTTAAGTTGACATACTTGGTCGCGTCTACGTCAAAGACGATATGTACAATTTCCCTTACAATTTTACCTTAAGTTCTGCCCAATTGAAAGATAAACAGAAAAGCTTAATTCTAATCCGTCCTGTAACTACGAAGATGTACGCAAAAATTACGAAACCATTACCACCATCAAATCAAAATACCACTATCAAAATCTATATGCTATCTTCTTTTCCTATTTTTCCATCCTTTGAAAATTTTTCATATAAAATATTCAATGTACAAACACAACTTTTTTACTATTTTTTATTACCTGTAGTATGAATCACAAATTATTATTGGATTATAGGATTTTCCGCGCTCTCGTTAAACATCTATTCAAATTAATGTATTTCATTTCAAGCACGAAATTGGTTAGTTAATAATTCACTGACTGATTAACAACTTATATACAGTATTTTAAATGTTTATCTAAGAGTACGCGTAATAAGGCCACCTAGAAGCAATTAATATGTTTTACAATCATAATGAATGCGAAAATTGGTTAAATGTGTTGTCACGTACTCAGAATTTTTATTTCATTTTAAGATAATTCTTTTTTGGGTTAGTCTATTCGAATTTGAATTATAACATTGAGAGTCTCTCTAAAAATAATACTCTTACGTTACTTAAAAATCAATTTAGCTATATGTACATAAGTATATGTAGAATAACGATGTGACGTTATTATGTGATTACTTAATACATTGATACTAATTACTAATGTTCAAACTATTTGGGATTTTTTTGGCTTCACAGCAGGGTAGGCAAAGGGAACCGAGTGTTAAGACACTCCGTTCCCCACTTTCCGCCGAATTCGGAGACATTGCATGTTAAGTCGTGGAACTTAAAGCCGCGCTTTACCTCGGCACCAGAGCGAAGAAAATGGAAATATTAAATATTTCCACTCCTCGAGTGGGAATCGAACCTACACTCAGTCGTTTACAGTCACACGCTTGTGCTACTGGGCCACGACTGGCCACAAATAATCAAACAAACAAACAAACTATTTTATATTAGATCCCTAATATAGTTATGAAAGAATATAATTGTTCAGCAATTTACTAAAACGGGCATATAGTAAGTTAGAAACTTATTTCGAAAGTATCACAAACCTAAGGAATTAGTTAAATTATTTTAGCTATTTTTTTTAGTATGAACCTGCTTTGTATATTCAAGACTACGGATTTCCGGCCTATGAATCTATGATAAAAGCCGTTACAGATATTTCGAGTTCTCTCGAAACTACCTTGATTTCTCAATTCTTTAGCTATAAAATGAAAATCAAATAACTATGTAGGCATTTTGAAATTCCACCAAGAATTTGACATTTCGTATCATGGAAAATTTTGTCATGTAAACTTAAAAATCAAGTTTTCTATTATTCAAATGACATAATATAGGTATTTTGATGTTAGATATTCAAATATTCTTCATTAATTCTATACCACATTAGTGCTTTTTTATTCAAAATATTTTTTTATACTAATTCTTAAATTAGTATCTTGCAAAACCAGAAAAAGTAAACGTTAATTTTATCAAACAATATTTAAATTGTTGTAATATTTTTTTTTATTTACGATCCTATTGAAATCAAAAAAAAATGTTAAGAATAGATTGACAAAATACAGTAGTCAAAATTACACTTAAATCAGCTAAGCCATTTCTGAGGTTAGCGTGCATAAACGTACAGACAGACAGAAAAGAAATAAAATAAATATTTGGGTTTTACTGTTTTGGGTTTTATTTATTACGTTGATAAATTCCCTAAATATTTTTTTTCTCATATATCTTCCATGTACAGACAGAGATCATTTATATTGCTACTAGCGGCCCGCTCGCGGCTTCGCCGCGTAGCCTTTTTCGTTATATTGCAACCCTCGGGGGCGCATTTTTAAAAAATAAAGTAGCCTATGTTTAAGATTAGATTATCAACTATATTTATGCCAAAATTCACTACAATTGGTCAAGCGGTTTAGATTTTTCATATAAAATTTTCATCTCCTATTTCAACCCTTTAGAGTAGATTTTTGAAAAAATAAGTAGCCTATGTTAGACCCAATCACTTTTACTATTTTCATTCTAAATTTCATCCAAATCGGACCGATAGATTAGCCGTGAAAGCGTGACAGACAAACACACAGACATTCGCATTTATAATATAAGTATGGATATATAGATAATATACTCCGTCAGTCCTTCAATAGGGACACAACATACTTGTAAGTTGTATGATAACGTGATGTAATTTTCTAGAGCGCAGATTCATTAGTGATCATGAACATCGACCTCTTATCGTATAATAATAAACATTGATAATAACGGTCACATTACTTCTTACGTAAAATGGCTATTTTATTATTGACTAGTGCAAAAAATATTTTGCTATTTCACGGTGATAATATAATTTGTAACAAATTATAAACAAATTAGTTACTACATAAAAGCTATAATAAAATTAATCTTCATTTGGAAATAACACTAAAATTTGTATGTTATTCTAAATTAATTCAAAACATACGTTATCAGTATGAACCGGCTGATGAAATGTGGGTTTCAAATCAAATATTGGCAATCCATACTTATATTATAAATGCGAATGTCTGTCTTTTTGCCTGTTTCCCTTTCACGGCAAATCTACCGATCCGATTTGGATGAGACTTAGAATGAATGTAGTTAAAATGACTGTACTGTTGTAATGATGTAGTTTACGCGGCGAAGCTGAAAGCGGACCGCTAGTTGTAATATAAATTGTTCAAAAATTCTGTATTTTCGTGAAAATGTTATGTTTTCGATTCCTGTGTTTTTCTAGTTCATACTTTTTTCAGACAGGCCGCGGAATCAGATAACTTGATGTCAACTAAATAGTTAAATATATGATATAGATGTAGTTATAACTAATTATTATTTACTGAAAAATAACAGTGAAATTAGGCATTCCCCACATAGTTCATTTAAAAAAATAAATTGTTAAAAACGATATACTATATAATAATAGTGGAAAATACAGCACTTATATTGTAATTATAATAATATGACTGTAGATTCCAATATAATTACTAACCCAGTTAAATAAATATCGCATATAAATGAAATAATTATATCATTGGTTTTTTAAATGTTCTATTTTTATTGTTTCAGATAACAAGCCAAAAATGTTCTTCCAAAACTATTATCAGCTCAGAAACTTAGAGGTCACGTTGAACCGCAGATAGACCTCACGATCATGATCTAATACAATAGATCATGAATTATTCATTAATCTTATGAGCCTACCTTTTGCAACATTGCTTCCTTCTTTCCAATAAAAACATTAAGTGCCTCTATTTAAGTACCAAATATAGAAAAGTGAATAGAAATCTATCATATCAACATTTAGATACACTGCCTTAAAAGTAATATATAAGTGCCAAGTAAAAATAGTTCTGAATCAAGATGTCACACGGTGCGGTGAAGAGTGCGAAGAATGGGAGCAGCTCGCAGGCAGTCGAGACGTCGAGGGAGGGCTCCGAGAGCCTGCCACCCCCGCCAGACGGCGGGTGGGGCTGGATGGTGGTTTTCGCATCCTTTATGATTCATATAGTCAGTGAGTACTTTAACTATTCTTTAGTTAAGCATTGTTCACGTCTCGGTTGTAGGTAGTGAAGCTGGCTCGGAGCTTAAATAACAATTATGTAAACGTTTTTTGTCCTAACAGGATTTAAATGAAAAAAATGCAATGGAAACTAATCAAAGAAAATAATAACACATATACCTAAGCAATATATGATTCAATTATAAGTAAGCATCAATAAAAATCTACAAAAAATCCCAAACACGGTACATATGTATATGATATGAAACGCGAGTTTATTAATTATAAGTCACAGTGACTGCTGCATCATAAATATTAAATTTATTTAATCAAATAAAGCCAAAATGTATTTTGTTATTTGTTTATTTACACGTGCCATTATTATGGTCTAGACATAATAGTGTGCATTTATAAGTATAAAGAGACTATCTAGATGGAACATAATGGAAGTCTTAAGTAAATTTATCCTTTAATTACATTTTAACTCCTCTTTTGTTTAGTTAAGTAGAGACGGCCATTGTAGCATCGTAGGAACTGACTGTAAATACAATTTCTTTTGGATGATTAAAAGCAGCTTCACGGTTTTTCTCACAGTATAGTCAGAGAGAACTAAGTGTCAAGACATTTCGTTCTCTACATTCCTTCCGAAATTGAGACGTTGCGTGTTAAGTGACAAAAATGAAAGCCGCACCTTAGATACTACAGCGGAGAAATGATAATAATAAATAATCATTCCCCCTACTGGAAATCGAACCATTGTTACTACTAAGTTTAATCAACATAAATTATATTCAGAACAATATTCTATTGTATATTTAATATAATAAAATGTATATATACAATATAACAAAGTTGCTGTAATTAGTTGTTTAGTAATAAATTAAACAAACTAGTAGGTAAAGTAAATAAGGTAAGTCAACAAAATGATTTAATATGCTACTCAAAAGTCATGAAAATGTATACAGACAAGGCAAATATAGGCATGTTAATACAATGCAGCCCAGCAAATACAATGATAACACTTGCCATTCATATCTTTATGTGACAGATTCATTTCATATATCACAAGTTACTATTTTATCACGGTTACATATTTAACATGAATGTCGGTCATTCTGGCTCAGTGGGACAATATCTGACTGTAATCGTCTTCGATTTTCTGTTCAATTCCCATTTGGTTAAATGATCATAAATTCCTAGATCTAGGATCAGTCTTGGCGCAGTGGCACAAAGTGTGACTGCAAAGCGACTGGCTGTGGGTTCGATTCACACTCGAGGAGTGGATATATTTAACAATTCCTTTCTCTTCACTCTGGTGTCGAGGCAAGGCGCGGCGTTTAGTTCCGCCACTTAACACGCATTGCCTACGAATTAGGCGGAAAGTGGGGAACTGATTGTCTTAACACTAGATTCCCTCTGCCTACCCTGCTGTGTGCGGGATACAGCGTGAAGCTAAAAATAATCATAAATTCCACACACCATGCCATGTCCTGAATTCAGACGAAAAGTGGAGAATAAAGTGTTTTGACACTTAAGTTCTTTTTAACCCTCTTATGCGAAAAAAACGCGTTAAATAATAAGTTATAATAATTAAATAATCCGTTTACAGATACAGAATTTAGAATACTGGAAATGTGTTGACAATAGTGCTCGCTCATTTCCTACATTGCCAAAGACGGATGAGTGATATGATCACGTTTCGATACCGAGGTATCGAGAAAGAGCTTGAGATCGAAACAGATTAGACTGGAGCGAGATAAGACAGACCGTCGTTCTTACAGTTCCTTTCAAGATAAGGATTAACAAAGTAAACCTTGTTACTGTGAGCAAATGTAAAAAATATCAAAGTTTGTCAAACAAGGGCTACTTTACTACTTTACTAAAGAGCTGAATAAGGAAATGAAGATTAGTATGATAAATATAACTTAATTTAAGAGAGAACGCGAGTTGTCGTAAATAAGGAACACAGCAAACGTTGTGTTTTTCATGTGAGCCACGAGCGAGTCACTAGCATCTATATAATTATTAACTCATCCCCAATATCGATCCTAATAATCGATCCCAATCCAAAAACTGCAACTTAGATTGATCTAGCAATCATTTTTTTGAGTAAAGTAAAGATTGAATATGCAATCCTTCGACTGGCTATTGCCAATTACTTTACTTACTTTTAACTTTTTTTAATAAAGCAAATAATTAATTTAACAAAATGTTAACTAGATCCATCTACAGTTGCAGTTTTTTGATTAGGATTGATATTATTAAATTGGCATACATCTCTTATATTGCAACTACTACCAAATCAATATCCCTGCTCAGTTTGGATGTTTAGTTGTTTCGTTCGACGTATTTGTTCAATACAAATTACTTAGCAAATAACACGTAATATGAAGAATATACAAAGGAAACCGGTAAAAAGGAGCTTAAGTTACTGAATAATGCTACTCTTATAATATAACCACAACACATATAATATAAACAACGCCTTATCAAGCTGCGTGATGTGACTCATGACATTACTTTAGCTGACGATACAAAGTACAGCTCATTACAATATAAAACAAATAATACGGCAAACATGCAACAAATTCTCTATAGCAATAAAATACAAATTTAAATAAACATTTTTTAAAAACGTATATTTTTAAAAAGCTGTATTAGAGCCAGTGCCTCTTAAAAATCTCCCAACCGCGCTCTCTTACCGCCATACCATACGGTCTACGCTTGGATGCGTCGATATGGTGGTTCGGCGTTCTTATACCCTTATTACCACTTTTTTAAGGTAGCATCTTTGTAGTGAAATTTTCGCAGATTCGAATCCCGCTGCGTTAAAAACATTTTATATGTTTATTCTAAAATGTTTTCAATTTACTAAGTGTGCGCATAATACTTCACAATGTTAAAAATGTGCCATAAGCGTTCTAATTAAATAGAAATAAATATGTTTACCAAACAGAGTGGATTGCGGTGTACTTCAACGTACACCTGTAGTATGTAGTAGATTCTAAGAATAGTTTCTTACATAATTTACTGGCAATAACAGAACTATTAACTAAGATTCCGTGATTAATAAACATGTAGAAACAAACACAACCTTGCAATATATAAACGCATATATGTTTATATACATATGTTCAACATGATATATAAATGTATAGGACAAGCTGTGCCCGCGACTTTTTCTTCGTGGAACTTAACAAAATGTTATAAATTTTAATGAAAGTAGTAGTTTTTACCCGCGACGGAACGGCGACTGTATATGTGTTTGGGGTGAGAGGTTGTTTGTTTGTTTGTTTGTTTGTTTGTGTGTTTGTGCAAATTACTATGTCAATTATTTCCAAAACTATAAGTCCGATTTTGATACGGTTTTCTATGATATGTTAAGGCTCAATTGGCGTATGTTCCTAGATATGTCTTATTGCCTTAACTCACCAGGGGGCGCTGCAGTAAGCATTTAACGTGAAAACGAATGTTTTCAATTATCTCAAAAAATAATAGTCTGATTTCAATAGATTTTCAGTGATAGATTCAGGTTTAATTGGTGGATGTTCTTGGATATGTTTTATCGTGTCAAACCACCAGGGGGCGCTGCAGTAAGCATTTGTTTGTACTTTTTTTGTATTTATTTATCTAAAACCGAAACTACTGATCCGATTGAAAAGAGTTTTCGGAAAAAGATTCAGCTTTGCTTGATGCATATTTTAAGATTTTTTTTTTTTTGTTACGGGGAAAACTCACTAGGGGGCGCTGCAGTAAACATTTGTTCATGCAAATCAAAAACTACTAGTCCAATTTAGATGTAACCTTCAAAGGTAGGTTCAGGCTTAATTGGTGCGTCTTTTCATATATATGCTATGGTGACCACTCATCAGGGGGCGCTGTAGTAAGCATATGCTTGTATTTTTTTGTGTTAAGCCAAAATTTTTCTTGTATTTATTTGTCTAAAACCGAAATTACTTATCCGATTGGTTAGAGTTTTCAGAATTAGATTCAACGTTACTTCATGCATATTTTAAGATTTTTGTTTTTTTGTTACGATGTAAATTCACCAGGGGGCGCTGCAGTAAACATTTGTTTATGCAGAGCAAAAACTGCTAGTCCGATTTAGATGAAACTTTCAACGATAGATTCAGGTTTAATTGGTGCTTTTTTTAATATATACGTTACGGTGACCACTCACCAGGGGGCGCTGCATTAAGTACATTTGTTTGTGTAAAACTAAAACTACGAGTCCGATTTGAATTCAGTTTTCAATGATAGATTCAAGTTTACTTAGTGCATATATTCATATATGTGTCATGTATGTTTACTTAGTGCATATTTTCATGTATCTGTCAACTCTCTAGGGGGCGCTGCAGTACGTAGCTGCTTCTATTTTTTTGTGTAAAACCAAAACGACTAGTACGATTGTCAAGAGTTTTCAGAATTAGATTCCGCTTTACTTAGAGCATGTTTTTAAATTTATATTACGGTGACAAGTCACCAGGGGGCGCTGCAGTAAAATATTGTTTGTGCAAAGATAAAATGACGAATTTGATTTGGATGCAGTTTCAATGATAAGTTCAAGTTTAATTAGTGCATGTTCTTGGATATGTTTTATCGTGTTAACTCACCAGAGGGCGCTGCAGTAAACATTTGTTTGTAATATTTAATGCAAAACCACAACTACTAGTCCGATTGGGCAGAGTTTTTAAAATTAGAGTTGCCTTTACTTGGTGTAAGTTTTTAGGTTTTTTTTCACGTCAAGAACTCACCAAGGGGCGCTGCATTAAACATTTAATTATGCAAAGCTAAAACTACAAGTCCGATTTGGATGCAGTTATCAAAGATAGGATCAGGTTTAATTAGCGCGTGTTCTCGTATATGTGTCTTGGTGACACCTCACCAGGGGGCGCTGCAGTAAGCATTTGCTTTTATTTTTTGTGTGAAACCTATTTAGATGCGGTTTTCTGTGATAGGTTCTTAATCATCATTTCATCTTAATTGCTGCGTGTTTTTATATATACATATATCCATATGGCCATATCTACCACGAACTACCACGGGGCGCTCCAGTATAAATTAGTTTGTTCAAAATCAAAACTACTAGTGGGTTTTGTGATTTTCACTGGTTTGGTTAGACTTAAGTTTCTTGAAAATGTTACGGTGACAATCTCCCAGGCGTTGCAATAAGCATTTGATAACCAGAAAGCATTGGGTTTATAATTTCTTTTGGGTTTGCATGAACATTAATATAAAGTATTTCGATATTATGTAATAACATATAATGTGTATCTATTCACTTTAAAAAGTCTAAAATAAAAAGCAAAATTAAAAATTTTGAAAAAACCCACGACGGTTTAATTGTAATTGTAAAAGGATAAAATAACTATAAATCCCCCGCCTAAAAGAATATATGTAACGAGATGATAGGGACGACTTCGTCGGGGGCTGCCAGTTGCAACCTCTATTTTAAATATAGTAGCTAACAGTATAGATTTCGTTTTAAAGTCTTTAAAATACCAGTTATCAAAACTGTAAATCCATATTAATGTTGAATTTTTTTTGCCAAACCTGTTTTAAAAGCAAGAAAACCTATGAGAAGGTTTTTGCAAACTTAAAGTAATGGCAGCCCCGACGAAGCCGTCCCTATCATCTCGTTACATATATTCTTTTAGGCGGGGGATTTATAGTTATTTTATCCTTTTACAATTACAATTAAACCGTCGTGGGTTTTTTCAAAATTTTTAATTTTGCTTTTTTAATGAAAGTTACTCCTTATTACATCAACTATCTGTCAGTGAAAGTCTCATCAAAATCGTTCCGCCGGTTCCAGAGATTAGCTGGTACAATAGAGACATAGACAATATTTTTTTCGTATATATATACAGTGTATACATATGTATCAATTTATTAAAAAGCCGTTATTTTCATATAACAGATACTCCAATTTTACTTATTTGTATAAATATAACTTTGCAGTTAGTCAATGACTGGCAATCTACGCATATTATAGGCAGGGTTCTGACGAGGTCAGCTCCTTTGTATCAATCGTTGGTGATATAAACGTCCATGTGTATTTTTATAAAGCAAAAGTAAAACAAAGAAACGCCCCCGAAATTTGAAACAGTCATGACCATCAAAGTCTTTGTTATAAGAATGTCTTCACATTCCTCGCTAATTACTATACGCATGCCGGATACAGAAGCAAGATAATCATTTAAAATGTTATTGTTCAATTGATACTGTCTTAGCGAGTAACTAGTCAAAACATAAATAAAATTTATACACTTTTAATAACATGCTGAATTCAACAAATAATTGTAATACTAGCTAACCCTATGAACTTGTAAAACGCGCTTTGCCTTAGCAAAAAGTTAAAACTTAAAAGAGTTCGAGAAAGAGATGGTAGTGTCTGTAATGTAGGGAACCTAGTATTAAGACACTCCGTTCCCCACCTTCCGCCGAATTTGGAGGCTTGCGTGTTAAGTGGCGAAACTTAACGCCGCGCTTTACCTCGACACCAGAGCGAAGAAAATGGAAATATAATTTTCACTCCTCGAGTGGGAATCGAACCCACAACCAGTCGTTTACAGTCACAATCTTGTGCCACTGGGCCACGACTGGACACACACTGCAATATATAGATATAAAATACTCTATGAGATATACACATAATAGTCAGAGTGAGCTTATAGTAACAGTAATGTGAACAAATTTATACAACTTTATAAAAAAAACATATATTTAACTTAAACTGAAAAGATAGTAGTAAATTATTCCACTCACGTAGTTCTAGGCACGGATTACATAAAGTATGTTTTTCTTCTTTGTCATGACAATGACGTTACACGACGTTTTTTCGTGTAACTAGTAAATTATTTAACAAATTTTGATTCCCGAAAAAAATTCATACATTTAAAAAATTTGCCATAAACTATGGAAATTAACTAACATTTTGGCATTAATTTTAAGATGGGGTTATAATCGTATAGTTCATTAAGTTTAAAAATTTATAGAATGACATAACGAGATTAAACAATTTAATAAGAGCTTATTGTTTTTTTTTAATTTCACCTAATGAATCGCCTCTGTTTAACATTCGCCGTATGGCTTATAATATATAGGAACGATAACCAGCGTCATATCTTATATAAAATAATTTTCCACTCTTGCAAGACCATACATACCATTTTCTATATCTTTTATCTAAGATTTTCTTTTAATAAGTAAATACTTTTTTTACCACAGATTTAAGTAATTATTTTTTTATCCTAGCAAACCATGACTAATATATCACCATAAACTACTTCACCAATGGGAAAGTTCTATGCTTAACAATTCTTCGTATCACTAATGCCACCTCATTATTTTTACTGTCAACGTTCAACGTGTTCTTCGCTAACGGCGACATATCTAAAGTGTCACCAATCTAAAGGTCTGCCTAATGAGATGTAAACCCATAACATACTATGTGACTTACATTAAACACTATATTATGAATAGGTTCAGCTTATAGTTGAATATATACTTGTTACCGTGAGTTATTCTTTTATAATACAAATAAGATGTTTTTGACTATTTCTACTACTGTGTATTATGTTTTTATTGGGCCAGGGGCCAGTCGTGGCACAGGGGCACGTATGTATTACTGTAAACGTGACTGATTGAGGGTTCAATTCCCACTCGAGACTATTTAATATTTCCATTTTCTTCCCTTTGGTGTCGAGACGATCGAAACTGGACAACAATTTGTCGATAATAATAATGTCTGAAAATTATAAAACCACAGTAATAATATTATCTGATGTTATTGTCTATATAATTTATTTAGGGATTAAAAAAATATGTTACAGTAATAATAACAATAAAAAAATCCAGACGGCCTCATAACTATTGATTGACCTATGACTGTTAAACGCTTAATTTATTAAATTGATTTATTTTATATGCTTTAAGAATAATAATAATTAATTTATAATAATTATTATTATTCTTTAAGCAATTAAAAAAATAATAATTAATAATTAAAGCTTCCACGAGCGCTGTAGAACAGTACCTGACTGTAAACGCTATGGTTGTGGGTTCGATCTTCACTCGAGAGAATAATTACACCTTAATTAAATTTCATTTTCCCCCGCAATAAGACAAAATGCGGCACTCTACACGGAATGTCTCGAATTTTGGCAGAAAATAGAGGAAGGAGTATCTTGACATTAGTTTCTCTCCGACAACCCTGCGGAAAAAAGCTTAATTAAAGCTTTAAAAAAAAATCCAATGTTCATTCTGCAATGCGGTTGTGTCTCACCGCAATATAGGAGCGCTACAAATGGCATCGATAAACAAACTAGCACAAAACAATAAAATTAACTTAACGATTGATTGTATAGTAGTAGTAGTAGTAAATAAAGCATAGTATTACTTGGCTACTGTATATTGTATAAACATTGTATTTAAATTGAATATATTTACACATTGCGCCAGTCTTGACTTAGACTGCGTCAGTTCAACGTTTCGACGCCATTAATCAAATGTATACATTTAAACATAATACAGAACGAGAACGAATTAACAATAATACATCAATAATGGAAGTTCATTGTAATTATTTTACGCAGTTCGAATGCATTGGACTGAAATTGACGAGCTATAGATGTTTCTTTGTTTATAGTTTATACAATGAAGTGTTTGTATACTATATAGATGTACATGAATAATAAAAGATAATATTTAAATTATAAATGCACTTTGCTTTTGCCCGGAAATGACATGGATTGACAAAAGTTTATACTTAAATAGAATCTATTTTTGACTGCACGCTCAATTTACACGTATAAAGACAAAGACACAAGCTAGTCTAAATATAGCTTAATTTTTGAAGCTACGCGCTTTTCTCTATATAGCAGGGTAGTCGAAGAGAAACAGAGTGCTAACACACAGATCTGTGCTTTCCGCTCGAAGCAAAGGCATTTCACGTTGAGTGGCGGAATTCAACGTCGTGCTTTGTCTTACCAGGGCTGGAATATGAAAAGATTCTTTTTTTTTAGCTTCACGCTGCACCCCGCACACAGCAGGGTATGTAGAGGGATCCTAGTGTTAAGACACTCCGTTTCTCACTTTCCGCCGAATTTTTGGAGGAATTGCGTGTTAAGTGGCGGAACTTAACACCGCGCTTTGCCTCGGACACCAGAGTGAAGAAAATGGAAGTAATAATTATTTACACTCCTCAAGTGGGAATATAACCCACGACCAGTCGTTTACAGTCATACATTCGTGCCAACTGGCCCCGTGGACTGTGGTCAAAAGAATTTGAAGATAATCATTTGTGCAAATGAAAATGGAACCATCTCACTGGATCACAACGGTCTCATATAATTATTGTGAATTTAATATTATTAAATCAAATCAAATATCTATTAAGGAAAATTCTTGCAATAACGATTATAGCTATAATCAATCTATAACCTTGCCGCATGTTGCGAACACAAGTCGCTTATTTTTAACCACACATTTTATTATGTGCGAGCCATTTGCTCTTATTTTATATGATATCTTTTTTATATAAACATAATTTAATTAAGCTCTAAACTAAATGAATTTAAACTTATTACTCTTGAAAATTTATTCGTTATTAAATATATTTATTGATAAATTATTCTGACGTAAATATTAAATATAATAATATTTAAAGAGCTTTTAAAGATAAGTGCCTAAGTAATAAATACATCAAACGAGCCATTATTATTGTTTAGGCCACGTTATCTTCTCGTCGTCTCGTCCTTGCATCTCCTTTATTCATAGTGATATTGTTGTTAGGTATAAGAACGCAATTGGCAAGCTCGCTTAGCAAGCAATATCTTAAATAAATTTAAGCTTCACGCTGTATCTCGCACACAGCAGGGTAGGCAGAGGGAACTTAGTTTTAAGACACTCTGTTCCCCACAGAGCGAAGAAAATGAACCAGTCGCTTTACAGTCACAATATGTCACACACACACAGGCACAGGCCTCTGCGCCACGACTGGCCCCGATATCTTAAATACATAAGTAATAACATCTATTTCTAAAATTTAAAAAGAAGCAAATAATTTTATGAATTTTATTGAAGTATTAGTAATAAATTTAATAATTAAGGTTTGTGTTGGTTACGTCGACATAAGTAGGGAAATCAGTCCTTCCGTTTAACACTTTCTGTATGTAGTTTGCAAACATTACGGGCTACATGGCGATTTTTATTATCCCATTAACATAACCAAAGTAGGGAAACATATAATTTATATAAATAAATGGGACTTGAACTAGTAACCTTAAGTGGGACTTGAATTCGCAACCATTGCATTTAGACAAGCACCTGCTGGCTCAAATGGCGTATTTTCTAGTGTAGTATAGACCTAATTTATTTATTTGTAAAGTGTATAAATAACAAGCTATTTTTACTTTCATCTCTCGTCAATATTGCTGTCGTTTCCTCATCAGAGATCAAGCGATGAAAAACATGTAGCGTTTGTCAAATACAATTACTATAAGAAAAGAATAAGCATATATGTTACATTGAATATTTTTATGGAGAAACAGTTTATAATAATGTAAGTACCTATATTAATGTTATGATTTATTAAACTTTACGTCTGTCCCTTTGTTCATATTAATCTAGATCTACTTAACGAATTTTAATGGTTTTTTTATTCTTTTGAGAATTTAATTTTAAGTCTGACACAACTTATGTAAATCTAAAATAGATCAGCCAAACTAGTGGAAGTATGCAAATGGCTCCTTTGCATTGTTTATTTCAATTCATTACATACGATAAGCAGTTTTGTGTGACAAATAAAAATCAAAGATCTGGAACGTTAGCGTGAAATTAAGACATCAGTTACACTATTATACACATATGTATGTATATGGAAATGATGAATACAATTTTCTTTAGCGTTATAGACATTTCCTTATCTTATAATGTATCTGTCTTCTTATAAATAAAATTGGTAGATGTTACCAGCACGAGGTGAAGCACGCTAATATATTTGCGCGAATTTTTACAACAACGGACGGTAAAATGGAATAATGGTATAGCCAAGTTCACGCAAACGAAACTACGAACGACAACTAATTATTAATATTTTTGTTTAATTCTCAAGCTATTAACCTACTAATAGATAATTACTAACCTCAATTATTAGTTTCATTCTTATACATATTCTTATCAAAGGAATACTTGAAGCAAAACAATTAATTGTAACAAAACTGCGCTCCAAATTTACATAGATATCTCACACATTATGTTTCGAGTACATTTAAACTGTATTTTAAGTACTCAAGTGACTGATATGATTACACCTAGAAAGACTAATATCCTCATTAATTTAAGTGTTTAATGTAGTGTTCGTGAATGTGAGGTAATAGCCGCTTAATTCGGTTAAGGCAGGACAAGATCTAGATGATACTGCTCGACCTATCCTACTTCTAGAGAACGCTTTTGTACGCGTGAAGTAAACACAAACAATTACGAAAACACTTGGTTATACAACCGACAAAGAATAAACGTTGATAGATTGATTGGTACGAACTGAAATAAAAAAAAATATTTGAAGGTATTTTAACTATTTGACTTGCAACAAAGCAACTTGGTGAACAGAATTAAAATGAAATTGTTGATAATAATGAAGAGATATTCTGTACGATTGATTTCAAAAGTTTATTCATATAGCAAGCAACGTCGATAATTCACGTAATTTCATACACACATGTGAGCATAAATATTTAACGTTTGGTAAATAATGAGGTCAAAGCGGTCACGTCCCACTAGGATAACGCGATGAAGTTCATAAGCAGAGATTAATATTTTTCGCGATAGTAACAAAAATAAATTCTGGAAGAAAATTAATAGCATTTCATTTTTTCCTATTTTATAATATTTTTAACTATTGTTAATGTCACATATAAATAACAACTACAGTTTTCAGTCAATTAGCATTTCTATACTTATTTCACGAGTTCAGTAGAATAACGAATAAATTAATTTATGGTTGCCCCACGTGATATTATTTTATATGTTTATAAATCACTTTAGCCGTCGCCGTGTCGATTGGAATTGGCTAACAAATCAGCCAAAAAATGTTTATCAATCAACGTAACAAAGCTTATAACGTTATTTTGAACAACTTCTTGGAGTCAGGATCTGATGACAATATGATATTTTCTGATGGAATAATATAAAATAATGTTCCATCTCCTTTAAAAATCTATTATTTACTAGTGGAGTTTTGCGCGGCGTTGAGCTCAACGTGGTACCACTCAACGTAATGTCTCGTTTTTGGATGGAAAGTGGAAGACGGAGTGTTTTGACACTAGGTGCTCTCTGACTACCCCGCTATGTGAGAAAAAGCTGAATCTGCTAAAAAAATTATATCTCTCTGTGACATTAAGTGTATTTAAATTACATTTGGACCTTTAGAAGCAAGTAAGGTCCAAAGTGGTCCTGAGCCGCTATATATCTTACCCCTAATGAAGCCAGGAATATATTAGAGGTGACCCGGAATATATTATACGTCTTGGAGTCATTGTGACTGGTGTGTGTTCATACTTTATAATAAAAGTTGTAATAACCTAACCAAAATGTATACTTATTTATATGTCAATTATAAAATTAGAGATTACTTTTAAAACAATTAAATCTCTGAATATAAAAAAATATTTATAATTGGAACATTTTATTACAAAACAGAACTTTTTAAGAAAATATAATAACTACTAACTTCCAATTTAAAAACGAAAGCAAAATCTGAGAGATATCAACAAGCGGTAAATCAATTTGATTCGCAATACGTACTATAAGGCCATGTAGTTAACCGACCAATGAACCAATGACAAAATGTCAACATCGTAACGTCCAATTCTCATGTCCATACACTAACTTTCATTCTAAGAATTTGGTAGTGGATGTATTCGGGCATTTTATGAAATTGACTCTCCTTTATTTCTTCTTAAATTAGTAAAAGCTACTTCCTTAAGATACGAATCTTAATTAAATTGCTATGTCAAAGTCTTTCAAAATAATAATACGTTTATTAATTATGGAATCTTTAACTTATATTAAGTTTCTCTCTAAAAATAATAGTAATTTGCCCATTAATAAAAAAATCACAAGAAATACTAACCGACTGAGTTTCTCTAGAAACTTTGAACGACTTTGATTTTTTAATAAAAATTGTGCCAATTCTGAATTATTATTATTTTATCATATTAAACAATAACTATGTAGAGGTACAAGTTTTTCACTATATCAATAAATTTAGTGGTCGCCAGTGGCCCTAACTATGGTTAAATATTAAACGGAAGTCTCCTTTAAAATTCTTACAATGATTCATCAATTGCCTTATATTATGGCATAGAACATAACGAGACGAAGCATCAATTTCGGACATTACTACAATATTCAAATGAAAGGAAATATAATTATAAAGGTTGTCACTAGTATGTGTTGTTTAAATTTAAAAATATCGATCATATTTTTGCTACCGGCAAAACTTTAAATATAAAAAAAATAATTTGTTTTTACAAACAACAAGCGGCTTCATATTTTTTCCCGCACCGCACATCAAGGTAGTCGGAGACAACCTAGTGTCAAGACACAGCTCTCCACTCTCCCCCCGAAATTAAAACATTGCAAGTCGAGTGGCAGTGAACTCAACGGTACGTTGGCTTACGTACCAGAGCGGAGAAATAAAAATAATTAAATTATGATCGTTCCAACGAGTGGGAATCCAACCCATAACCTTAACAATTACCTACAGTCAGACGCTGCCTACTGCGCCACAATGCGTCCTCTGTACATCATGATTTTTCATATTAATTTATTGTATATTTTTTTGTTTAATAAACTAATTGATTAAAAATATATTTCCGTTTTCGTTCCGACTTATACTTTTATACTTTCTTCAGAATAGGTATAAATAATAATTCGTACTTGGCTTATATTTACAGACGCGTCACTAATGTGTTTATTTTAAAACCTGTAGTAGGTCAATGTTATAGATCTCGTATAGATAGCTCGCTGAGCGTATAATCTAGATATTTAATAAGAAAAGTTATATAAGTCAATAATAATAAATCGCAAGTAGTTCGGACTGGACGAAGCGAAGTCCTAAACTAAAACGGTGTCTCTATCCGAGGTTCGAGTCCCCACTTTTGCCGTGCCGTCGTTGTCATTTAGTGGCTTTCTTTACAAGCGATTCCAAGCCAAGGTCAAAGCTCATATAGCTAAAAATCGCGAGTATTTCCCCATTAATTACATGTTATGTTGCGTAATTACATCCTACAATAAAATATGTTAGGATCGTATTTCCGATTAACACATTTTATTAACTTTACTTATTGTGTCTATCTAAGAAAATCATGCAACGCTATTTTGACCGACTTCCTACCCTCTCTTTGATTTTCTTTAAAATATACATATATGTTCGGACCGATGACAATTCAATATTTTTTTTACTATGCCAGATAGAACTGGCAATCTTACCAAGTCGACCAGGACAACAAAAAAAATACTTATATGGAATATTGAAAGAAATGCGGCAAAAATATTCCATTGAATATGAATAATTAATTAATAATAATTTAATTGTCCTATTGATTCAAAGACTTGAGATCTAAAGTTCGTGGGTTACATTCTCACTTTGGTATATATGAGTACATACCAAACGAAATTTGGTTCTGTATTATGAGTAAAATCCTTTGTAGAATATCCAAATATTTATATAAATTAAAACATAAAATATGTATATGTAAAAAAATGCGTCCGAAATCAGCAGAAAGTGAGGAACGGAGTGTTTTAACAATAGGTTCCCTCCGCCTGCTCTGCTGTGCGCGGGATAAAGCGTGAAGCTAAAAAAAAAAAAAAAGAAAATGTATAACATTATGTATAACTACATAAATTAAAAATCAAGCGCTGGGCATGTTGGTAACACTTATAACCAATTTAAAAAATGTGATAGCTTTGGCCATGTGTGATTTATTCATAGATAATTACATTCTGACAGCAAAATGTGTTTTTATTTGTTTATGAGTGTGGAATGAGTAAGTTTTTAGGATCAACGACCTAAAAATCATTATATGTACTATGATTGAAGTATACTCGTATATAAACTTTAAATTAAAATAGATAAAAAAATTATATTAAAAATAATTGAAATAGAAAAAAACAAAATAATTATTTCTAAGTACACATCACATTATTATGTTGGTACATTTTTTTACATATTCACGTTTTTTCCCGTACACCAGAGTAGTCATAGAGAACCTAAGATAACTGACTACCTAGTGTTCATAGAGTAGTACTTATTTTATATTACTGTGACACGTTATTAATGCAATGAATATTTAACACCTACAGGATTTAATAATCTAATTGTTAACTTCAAAAACATAATTTAAGCTATATTGTAGTTTTAAGCTTGTTTACATATCCAACTTGATAACATTTATTTTAAAACATTAAAATCTGCGGGTGTGTCAGGTCGCATATCACGAGTAAAAATAACTTTAGGTTATCAATATACTTCTTACTTATCACGTGTTGAATATTTCACATATCTTATTGAGAAATGTTTTGCTCTTCGTGATGAAAGCCATCGATCAATATATTTTTATCAGTCAAGTGAATATTGATTGATATTATCAAAAGCAGATAATCACTACGCAGGATCAAGCTACTGAAATAAAAAGGCTTAATATAACGTGTTGTGTGTTATATTTAAAGATAAGGTTGCTGCTAAGAGTAAAAAACATTCGAAGTTAATTATGTAACAGTATAAAAGTAGGCAAATATGATATTAGAGGTCATCGTTGGAATACTCAGATTGTTTGTTGATTCACCACTCGAGGAAACGGTTATATTCAATATTTTTTTACTTTAGTAAGACGTTCAGTTAGGCAGCTGGACACGTAATATCTCGAATCGGAGAGAAAATGAAGAATAGAATATCTTGACAATATATTCTCTCTGTTTGTTTTGCTGTACTTTAAAAATCGTTAAACTGAAAATAATCATTGTTTTAAAATACATGATTATTTTTTTTTGTTGGGATTTTTTTTTTTTTTGAATTATAAAAAAAAAATGTTTCATTTGTTAGGTTTCTGTTCTGTGTTTTATATTAAAAAAACAAATTCACAATATTTTCTGTTTAACCTGGTCGTCATAACACATGTGCAACTTTTGAAACAAATCGGACTGCAAAAATTCTTTCCTACACTAACATTGGTATAAGTAGATAAATAAATAAGTATAATGCAATTTAGGTTTGAGTGTTAAAAATAAATAAAAGTAAACATTAAATACATATGTAAAAAAATGTCTCCAAATTCAGCACAAAGTGAGGAACGGAGTGTTTTAACACTAGTTTCCCTCCGCCTGCTCTGCTGTGCGCGGGATATAGCGTGAAGCTAAAAAAACATTTGTAAAATAATTAGAAAGAATCTAATGACCTAGAGTCCCCCAGCCTTAGCTATCATTTTTTTAAAACTTCTTTAATCAAAGTCAGCGTAATTAAAAGTAAATTATTAGTGTCCTGTATCGAGGCCATTAAGAAACACAAATGTTAATTTTCAAGGTATTAATGTATATTGACCCACATACCTATCTATTTTATTATATTATATACGAATATATTTATTCATTCAGATAGGTATACATATACCTAATATTCTAATTTCATGTACTAACAGTAAATATTGCTTTTTGACTAAAATAATACTAATATACTAATAATAATTTAAAAGTAATATAAAAGTCAACTATTTTAAATGTTTTGAGGCCAATGGAACAGCGTCTGACTTAAGCTGAATTGATTGTGGGTTCGATTCCCACTCAGAGAACGATTTTTATGAAATTATTTTCGTTTTCCCACTCCGGAAAGACAAAGCGTGGTGTTCAGCTCCGCACCCAATACGCAATGTCTCGATTTCGAGCGAAAGGCAAGTTCCCTTGACATGCAGGAAAAAGGTTGAAACTAAAATATTTTCTTTTCATAAAAGGATATATTTTAATATTATAATCGAAAACGTTTTGTCCACTCCACGTTGTTAAGCATTTCAAATGTGACACGTGATAGGTTATCCAATATCAGCTTTCCACGCAACACGAGTGCTTGTGACGTTTATTTAACGTCGTAGTTCTCACTAACGTAGTATAATAAACAAATTATTTTTCTTAAAGCTTCACGCTCATTTCAAATAGTAGCGGAAACTGAAACTTACGTCAAAACAATTCGAGACAAACATGTGAACTCAGCGTCACGTTTCCTTTTCCCAGAGTAGGGAAACGAAAAGAAGAGATTGGGAAAAAGTGGCTAAATATAAAAACGTGAATTGAAATATAATAATATCTTATTGTATGTACGTAGTAACAATTTACGATGTTTTAGATTGTACCCGACTCGGGGAATTCCTTTAAATTTCCTAAGTTTACTAGTATTAGGGCAATAGGTTACGCTCAGTTCCGCCAACCCACCCGTAATCTGCACAACATAGGTGAAGAGTGAAGAATATTAATGATTGATCATTACAGTTTGTCTTCTAACTTCCCTCAATAAGTGGTGAAGTTAAAAAGAAACTTCAATGTAATCGATGTAATTTTTCGATTCATGGTGCCATTACAATTTGGATTGGAAATGTGATTTCCGATTCAATAGCTCTGGCTTATTGCTTTACCTCGTGTTATTTTAGATTTACTATTAATTATAAACACTACATTGCAAATGTGTAAGTACTATGTACATATATTGAATGACTTGAATACTAAAAATGCTTGTTGAAAAAGCCTGAATAATCTATACAAATAAATAATATTGGAGTATCTTTTTGTAATGTTAAAGTACTCACTACTACTAATTTACTAATGTAATTTATTTATATGTTTACCATACATGGTTCGTTTAACATTATTCTATAATATAACAGAAACGAAGGTAAACGTTCACATTTCAAGAAACTTGACGTTTTTAAATGTTTTCTAAAAATATATTTTTAATTTTGGAATTATAACTTTTTAACTTTGTTAACGTTCACGCAGACGAGGTCGCGAAGGCAGCTAGTGCACGAATATGTAATTAATTTAATGTTTTACAATGAAAAGTTCTGGCAGTCTACTTCTTGTCTACATAACCTCTACCTATGCCAAATTTCACAGTCGTAATCTGTATTTTCGTGAAAGGAGGTCGAAAGCTTTTTCTTTACGTATTAATTTAAGATAAATATTACACTTTGGTATAAAGTGACATGTTATGTCTTCGTGACTAAGCCAAATTTTACACACATTAAAGGATCTATTATATTCTATAGAGTTTATTTTATATTTGACAAAGTGCGAAATCGACTAACGCGCAATTCTCTGTTGAGAATGTCCATTCGAGATGAAAGTGGAATACTAACAAATACAGCCACAGGCTGTCTTTAATTACAGCATATATATACATCTTGCGGGAGATGTGTAAACATAAAATTACTTATGTATAACTAACGTGACCAGGCGTCACGTTTTCAACGGGACTGTCCCGCTTTTTTGTGTTGTTCCTAGTTTTCCCAAAGATAGCTCTTGAACATAAAAATGTCCCATTTTTTTTGAAATGGCGCTAAATATGGTGAATCGGGCCGTAACAACACGAGCAGAAGGGGTTGTCTTACAAAAAACATAACCTACGATATAATGCTTCATTCTTGGTGCATGAAAACTTAAGCCAAAAACTTCAATAATGTTTGTAAAAGGAACGAAAGCCAAAAATGTCATGATTGTTGTAAAAAATGAAAGTCAAACTATTAACTTAATAAAAAACAATGTCCCGCTTTGAATCAAGAAGAAAATGGTCACGTTATGTATAACTAAGTGCTGCAGGCAATCTCATAACGTCACGTCTTGTCTTAGCCTGGTGCACGTGCCTATCTTGTACGTAACTACGTGCATTATAATATCTACTTTTATAAAATATCTTGTATACATAACCATATTACTATAAATTTTAATCGAAAGATAAAACTGCTATGAAGGTACCGTTGAAGGTTCTTAAGTATAAAGCGGAATTGTTTTTTACAGCTTTTAAGCTGCAAAAGTTAAATGGGAAATAGATTGCTGTCGTCTTAATGCGGCCTAATGGGAAAATTTACTGAGTTAAATTAAATTATAATTTAAAAATTCTCTGCTTGTTGAGCATTGTATCGTGTTATAAATTATAACTATTTTAAATGTTAAATAAAGTAAAAAATGTGCAAATGTTTTGGAATTTTTATTCATGCATAAATAAAAATCTTGCATTCTGCACATGCACATTGCATTCTTGCATTCTAGCACACCCAAGTTCTCTATTAATACTAAATCCTGAGTATAATTAACGATATAACATTATTTATACTATCGATATTAAATGAATAACCTACTTTTATATGGCCATATGTAAGACTATATTCAGTTCTCTACTTCCTTTGTTCACGCTTCAATAGGAAGCCCTTTGAGGCGCTCTCGATCGAAAGAAATAGGCCGATCTATTGTTCATTAGCACCCAGTGTGTTGAGATCGTAGTACACCATCGGCATGTTGTGTCTATCTAGTTAACCTACTTTAGAATAGCCGCCGGTAACAGCTTCAAATGAATGAAATCAAATGTCACTACGGTTACTGTTATGAAATAATTTTTGCTCCACGCTCACCATTTGCGTCATTTCATTGTCTGAGCGTTGAACCAAGTGATCAATTGGCTGACATTTTTTGGATGATTCGTTGTTGTTCCCATTCCATAAGAACGAAATTTATGCTAAATAATAATTTAATTCAATTAATGCTTATTTATTTAATTCTTTGCATTATTTGTATTATATTATTGTGTGCCTTGTTTTTAAATTTTTGCTTGCATAAATTACATTAAAATATTGCACGATTTTAGGATAGGTTAAATAAAAGCTACTGACATAAACAGATTTCGCTAAACCGAGTTTTTGGTTGATACCTATCTATTTTTAAGCAAACAGAATTATGAGATAAAACGTATTTCGTCCCGTTAAAAAAAGAAAGTGACAGATATGAGAAGTGGCTCTACCAGTTTTTTATTTAATATAATACTACCTTGACTTGATATCTATTATATTATCTTTTACCTTGTTCGACTAGATATCATTCAATGTATCCACTCAATATTCGGGGTACAGCAGTTCAATGAATGAATGACCTTTGTATTAATAAGCATCGTTTGTTCCAGCTGATGGTATGACCTATTCGTTCGGCGTGTTCTACGCAGAGTTCCTGACCTACTTCAACGAGGGCAAAGGCAAGACCGCGTGGATTGTGTCCATACTTGTTGGAGTCACATTGAGCTCAGGTATTCATTTGAAACTAAATAATTAATTTATCAAACAATTTATTGTATAGGTATAGAACAAGCCGAGGATAAACAAACACTTAGAGACCGTCGTGGTTCAGTGGAACAGTGTTGGACTGAAAAAGCGATAGTGGTGGGTTCGATTCCCACTTAGTATTAGAACAATTATATATATTATTTTCTTTTCTTTGTTCTTGTGAATAAGACCAAACGCGCCGTTAAGTTTCGCCTTTTAACACGCAATGTCTTATATCAGCCAAAAAGTTGATATCGGAGTGTCTTGACATTAGGTTCTTTCTGGTTACACTGCTATACGAGAAACTACAAAGAACAATATTAAAGAATATTAAGTTTAATAAATATTAAAAAATGAAATGAACAAAATCAATTGTTTTTGTTATAAGAATATAGTGATTAAAACATTACTTACAGAGATTTTCACAAAATATAAAGCCTAGCATAATTTCAGTTGAACTCATGAATAGCTTATTACAGTCGAAGCACCGTAAAACAATCGCGTTTGCTCTTTAAGCTTCCCGCTTCGCATACCAAAGTAATAATTAAAATTTTATCCATTTTCATGCTTTCCTTAAGTTTATTCACTTTATATAACTTTTAAGAAATATGTATGACGTTAATTATTGTTTTAATGAAAGTGAAGAAAAATGTATTTTTTTGCAAAATCTGTACTCTGTATGATATTTTGTTATTAAAATGTTATATATGTATATACTTATATTTTACTATTTTTCATAAATAGGAAGTAATTCACTTGTATTAATAATTAGTTATTTCTATAAACTATTTCTTACAGGTCCAATTTCGAGTTCGTTTGTAAACCGTTGGGGATGTCGGGCGGTGACGGTGGCGGGCGCGTTGCTTTCCGCCACGTGCGTAGTTATCTCAGCCTTCGCAAACAACGTGACTACACTCATATTCACAGTAGGCGTTGGCGCTGGTATGGGTTTCGGTCTTATCTACCTTCCGGCGATTGTAAGCGTTACCGTGTGGTTTGAACGCTACAGAAGTCTTGCTACAGGTTTGTTCTACCTCAAATATCACATAATGCTATAAATATGAAAGGAAATATGTAACATGGGTACTGATTTTTAATTTATTTGTTTTATTAGGTATAGCAGTATGTGGATCTGGTCTTGGTACATTCCTCTTTGCACCCATCACGTCAGCTTTGATTGCAAACTATGGATGGCGGGGTGCAATGGCTCTTATAGGAGCTTTTATTCTAAATTGTATTCCTCTAGGACTTATGTTCAGACCTGTACCTGAAAGGCCTAGAATAGCGATCACTGAGCCAATGTTGCCTAAAACAAACAAATCTCCTCTTAAAAGGTCACAAAGTTCGGAGCAGGTTGCACGGGCCAATGGCAAATATGACGATGACGTAGCAAGACTAACCCTGTCTCAGCCCGCACTGAACAAACCACATGAGCAGAAGAACCATTCTCACTCACGCCATGGCAGTGGTATTATGCAAAGACCGGACGTTTTATATCAAGGGAGCATGACTAGTCTATCAAAGTATAGGGCCGCGTCACCTGACAGAGTACAAATTACTATTAAAAAAAAAGAACGCGAGCCAAGATGTGGATGGCTACCATGCTCAGAGGAGTCAAAGGCTGCCTTATCAGAAATGCTTGACGTTTCTCTTCTAGTCGATCCTGTATTCATTCTATTTTCAGTATCAAACTTTTTAACTAGTATAGGGTTTTATATACCGTATGTGTATACAGTACCTATGAGTGAAAAATTAGGCATAGAGAATCCAGCTTATTTAATATCCATAATTGGGGCGTCAAATCTTATTGGAAGAATTATCCTGGGATACATTAGCGATAAGCCCTGGGTCAACCGCTTATTAGCATACAATATATGTTTGACTATTGCAGGAATTAGTAAGTATTAAAAAATAATTATTTAGTTTAATATTTTTGTAGTCATAGTTATTTACTACTATTGCTTAAGAATAAATAATAAACTTACATTTTTTTATTTAATCAGGTACAGCATTGGCAATGGCCTGTTGGGAATTCTGGGGTCTTGCAATGTATGCAACAGCTTTTGGTTTTAATATTGGTGCTTACGTCGGACTAACTTCGGTGGTGTTAGTGGACCTTCTGGGTATAGAAAAGTTAACCAACGCATTTGGTCTACTTTTACTGTTTCAAGGAATTGCATCTCTTATAGGACCCCCCTTTGCAGGTATTATTTTTTGTTTGCTTTAAGTAATCTTAGTCACGTTCTCTAGTTTAAATAATATCCTCACATGACAAGTCATGAGGAACATGATTACTGTATTTCTTTATCATGTGACATTTAATAATGATAATAATACAATATTTATAAAGTATCAAAATGATATTTATGACAGTGATATACAGCAGAAGGCTCGTTTAATCATAGGTTCAATTTTACTTATTTATTTTTTCTTGCTATAATTAATATTTACATTTTAGGTTGGCTGTATGATTCATTACAATCATACGCGCCTGGATTCTACGTGGCTGGTGGTACGATATCACTGAGCGGTCTCATTCTCTTCTTCATTCCAATGCTGGAGAGGAGGAACCTGAACAGGGACACCATGCTAGAGCAGATTTAGCAGGAACCATTCAGAGGGGCGCGTCGCGGTTACCCAGTGATCGTACTCAACAGCCCCTCGACCCCCTCCTCCACGACGTCCACTGAGGACACCTACAGCAACAGGGTATATACGACTAATATCGTAGAGGAATACGTTAATGATAGTTACCATGCAGATAATAATGAATATAACTATGTAAATAAAGATAGAGTAGATCACTATAGTCATTAATAGAAAAATTCTAGCTCATTCCAAAGATGTGAAAAGTGCGTGTGATAATTTTGAATAAGTGTAAAAAAAATGGACGTAACGAACAGTAACGCGCTGTGCTAGCTTATAAATATAAAGAACTTCAACAAATTCTTACACTAAAAGTGCTATATTTAATTATTGTAATAAGCATAGATAAACAACCATTGTTCATATTATTATAAATAATTTACAATATATTCTAATTGTAAGGAAGCTTTATTGATTCTTAGTTACTCTGGGAGTACATATAGTAAGCATATTGTCCTTAATAAAAAACATGTCTTCAAAATATATAATAATATTATTGATATGTCATAAATATTATAATAAACCATGTTCCTTATATTGGAATGTCTTCACTTTCGTACAGAATAAGTATGATTCTACAGAACTGTATACTATGTATAAAGCTATTTTACACTTGTATATATGTATAAGTAAATAGATAACTGTAAATATTCGCATTAAAGGCCTTATTGTGGACCAAAAGGTTGGTAATAAAGTTTTCTGAATATAATAGTAAACTACCTTTCTAGGATTTTGTTGTAATATTTTAAAACGCAAATATATAAAATAAAACTATTTTCACTACTTTGCCTTACATTGACCTCATCTGCCCTATTAGTGATATTAAGACATCAAGTTTAAACAATTTAAGCTGTTTATAAACATATGATTCTGTTGGTTATTTTAATACCTCCACAATTGTAAATCTGTCAAATGTAAGCAACAAACAGGAGCTAGATTCACATTTAAAGTTCTCATATGAACTATATTATATTAAATATATATTGAAGTCAAGAAGAAGTTATATTCAGAATATCTTGAACAGATATTTTTATACATTAAATACAAAATATTTTTTTGTATATTTCTGATTCCTTAAGTAATAATCAGAGTTATGTTGCTTGACCTCATATTTTTAAAATATAATTTTTAAATTCTTACGCATTACACTAATATTTTTTAACAAAATAATTACAGAACAGAGTTTATTCGAGCAATTAAAAATTTTAAAATTATTTAACTTGATGTCTTAATTACAATTAGTGCTTATATATGTGCAGACAGAGTACGGGCATGAAGGTTATACAAAATTTTAATTTCCATTCATACTTAGCCGTTAAAGGGCGATGTGTTAACAAGAACTCGCTGTTTATACCGCACTAGACTGATGTACGAATAAAGTACAATATTTTTTTATATATCAACGCAACTTCTTACCACTTTATAAATTGTGTAATTATGTTGATATTGCAATACAAATAAATGAATGTTATTAACTTTAACTATTAAAGTTAACACAGAAACTTGTTACTTTCAATTAAAACCCTGCCCAATACTGTAAGTATAATTTTCGTAAAAATAATTGACACCTTTATTAAATTGAAATTATTATTACATGGATGCTTGTTAACTGTTAAGAAAAGAATTTATATATTGATGTTATAACCATAATGATTTTCATAATTTCGTTGGATCTACTTTTGTTTACAAATCAGGTCTATGCTGAAAATAGATATTTATCATATTGTATTAATATGCCATATAAAATGCACCTAAAAAATATTATGGTGCGTTAGCAAAAGAAGACAGAGAGAACACTTCATTTTCTATTATTTGCCCGTACGAAGCCTTACGGGGCCTGCAATCTTAGACCGTAGGCATGAAAATAATTAAAATAAAGTTACTTTAGTAGAATCGGCGCCACTACCATACTTCGATATTGAAATGCTCTCCCACGCCACTTTAAAGACTGTATGT
This sequence comes from Dryas iulia moderata, assembly GCA_019049465.1. NCBI lineage: Eukaryota > Metazoa > Arthropoda > Insecta > Lepidoptera > Nymphalidae > Dryas > Dryas iulia. The sequence goes on along the minus strand of CM032416.1, from coordinate 4,796,598 downwards.
AATAGTGTATTTCTATAAATCAAAGTCAAACTCAAATTCCGCCTTAAGACACACAATGCCTTGATTTCAGGCGAAAAGTGTAGAACGGAGTGTCTTAACACTAGGTTCTCTCTAACTGAGTCTCAAACTTACGGGAAAAGCTATGAAGCTGAGAAAAAAATTCTTTGTACAATAAAATCGTTAAATAAAATATTTACCAATATATCTTTAGAAATACATGTTTACACAGTTATATATCATCTTCGTCGTAATTATCCAAGTAAAATTAATCCGAGTAATGTATACTTTAAGGGTATTTATATTCTTTTGCTTATAAATGAATATAGCGTGTACTCAAACATTAGCTTATTTCTTAAAGATACATTAACCGTGTTTATTCTTTTTTCTTATCTTCATCTGCTGTAGGAGCGCCTTTGCAAATATTAATCATCTTTTGATGAGCTCTCTCGTCAACCAAGAACATTGCTACTACAGTAACTGCAGGCGAAATCTAAAATGTAACGAAACTGATTAGACAGTCGTTAAAGACTGTTAATAGGACTTCTTTAGAAAAATATTAATAATAAAGCAACTTCATACTTTTTCATAGTAGGCTAATCAGAGAGAACCTAGTGTCAAAATACTTCGTTCTTCACTTTCCACCCGGAATCGAGACATTTTGTTTTATATGGCGGAACTTAACGCAACATTTTGCCTTATGTATCGTGACGTAAAAATTAAAATAATATATAATCATTCCACCAAGCGGGAATTGAACCGACAACCATCCTGTTTAGAGTCAGACGCTGTCCAACTGCAAACAACAATAATAGGAATACGATTCCCTAATTCGGATCCAGAATTATAAAATATATTTGAGTAAATATGTTAAGTATTTTGTATATTAATATAAAAACAAAGTAACATTCTTTAACACATAGTCACCTAACTATCTAGGATGATTACATTTGGATTTTCTTTTCTTCGATCTGGTAGGTACCTTAGACACAGCATGGCGCTGAGTTCCGCCACTTAACACGCAATGCCTCCAGAATTTGACGGAAAGTGGGGTACGGAGTGTCATAACACTAGGTTCCCTCTGCCTACTCTGCTGTGTGGGAGATACAGCGTGAAGCTAAAAAAATCATTATATAATAAATATTCTATATATTCTATCATATATACCCAATGTATCCAAATGGCCCATTCAACGGAAGTAGAACACGGCTTCGCTCGTACGTCATTATCTAGTACATAGGACAGCACTACCCAACCTCGTATAACGGCAATCGGTAACCAGCAGAGCAAGTTAACAATAGTTATAACGATAACACTCTGAAATAATAAACATATCTTATAAATCCTTTTATTTATATATTTGTTACAGTATTGGGATCTTTAGCAATCAAGTTATGTATAATTTAAAAATGTATGTTTATCATATTTCAATAATATACCATGCAAAAAGCAGTAGGAAAGTGTTAAAGTGCGATAGCTACACATCGTTTTTGTTTTTCAAAACAATAAAAGCAGCTCCACTCTTCAAAACACTTCATTATCGTTATCACGATAACACCGTAAAATAATGAACATGTTAAATCTTTTTTATATATATTATTCAAGTAAATACTTTAGATTTGGCAAAAGAGAGTGATTTTTACGTCAGGATTCTTATCTTATCTTGTTGCATGTTGTTCTTGTTTTATTGTTATAATCTCTGTATGAAAAATTAAACTAAATCATAACATGACTTTTTTTATAAGTAACATATCTCTTGGCTAATGATCGATTTAAGCGGGTCTCCCATACAGACACAAACAACAAAAATAAACAGCTTTTTTGTTTGCCCGTTTAAGTATTTTTTTAATTCCTACATACCTTATCCCTTTTCCACCTATTATGCTATATACCAATAAACTGATAATAGCAACTTACTGGCTGGTGAAACTGAACTTTGCATTATGTCTTTCAATACCGGACCAACAAATTATTTTAAAAAGAAACTAAAACAAACATGTTTAAAATTATGTTTTCGTTATCCATATTCTGGCACGGACATGATATTATGTTCCTGCTATGAAATTTTGCATCGTCATCCAATCCGGATGGAAAACAAGGAGAAGGTCGAAACAGCGTTGCAAGACTTTTGTTAAATTAATAAAGCGCCTATATATTTAATAATAATATTATTAAATATATATTTGAGTAGGATTTAATACTACATCATTGTGTTCAGTCCAAGTCAATTGCGTCTCTATTGCACCAATATGCTAATTAGTTTACATCAAAACTGCGTAAAAATACAAAAATTTAACTAGAATCTTTAAAACTGTCATCATCCACAAATGACACACTCTCTCATCTCAAATGTCAACTGTACTTAACTGATAATATGATACAAAAATCTTGATTATTTTATTTTACTGTGTCCATCCATACTTAAATTAAAAACGAAACGACATAAAAATGTGCTTACACATTCTAGTTCTTTTTTTTAAAGTGTTATTCCGCACTTAGGAAAATTGAAAAAGACATTTAAAGATTTATTTTCTTTAAACGTCTTTTACATTCTAGTTTAATACTTACATTTGTAAATTTCAGTTCCTTAACTAAATTCTCTGAACTGTCGTATTTTGATTCTAAGTTCCTTGCCCAGATCAACATTACGATCCTTAAAAAAATAATATTTTAATTTTGTCACTTTCTTTAAAATGATCAAATATTCTTAGGTTTCTGTGAAACATATGACATAGGATATTGACATTTTTCTAACAATTTAAAACTTGGTTCTCATATAAAAAAAATCCAAGTCTCTGCCAATGTCGAGACATTATGACTTGTATATTCAGATGGAACTCAATGATACTTTTCCTCATGAAGTGAGTGTACTAAGTGAGAACAAACCAAATATATATTTTTTGCCAGGTGGAGATTTAATCTAAAACCGTCACGTCTACAATCATACGTTACCATTGGGGCAAAATTCTATAGGGGTCACATAACCTAAGAATTTTTGTATCTTTAAAAATTATATACATACAAATCGATTATCTCTTAATAAGCTACAATAGTATAAGAACCAGCTGCAGGTTACTTACATAAATCCTGTGGACTTTACACTTCGCAGTAGGAAGATGGGGATGACTATATACCTTTCCCATGTTTCCGGTATGACCATATCTAAGACACAGGACTGGCATGAGAAGTCCAAGGCATACCTACCAACGCCTAGGAGTGGTGGTAGCGAATACAATGTAGCAAAGAAAACACATAAACCTTGGTATAACGTATAATGACTTTTTTGTATGGGCCATCCTGGAAAAGTATTAAAACGTTAGTAGCTTAATTTATGTGTCACCTCTTTTTATTTATATTATAATGTATATTTTTATTGCTTACCTTTTGTTGTATATTTGGCTATCACATATCTTTCAATACATACGTGTGTAAGGCATTCCACTTCGTAAACTGCCAAGAAAGAATCCCAAAATCCAAAAAAGTCACAAGACAATTTACCCATGTCATATTCAGTACTAAAATAATTTAAATATTTTTATATACATTGTGAAGCCATAGTAACCCAAGATAGCGTTGACTGTAATGCGATGCTTGTGGGTTGAATCCCCACTCAGGGTAAAGATTATATATTATTTTCTTTTCTTCGCTCTGGTACCTAAGATATAACGGGGCATTAATTGCCGCCACTTAACACGCTATGTTTCAATTTCATGCGGAAAGTAGAGAACGGAAAGTAGAGAACGAAGTGTCGTGACACTAGGCCCTCTCTGATTACCCTGATATAGGGAAAAAACGTTAACGAAAAGACTTTAAAAAAACAGAACAAAAATCTTAATGATGACTCAAAAACAGTATTAATATTGCTTTCTTTTAGTAAGAAATCATTCAAAATCCACATACATATTCATCAAGAAGAGTACATTAAAATAGGTACCTAAATATTTTTTTTTATTCTTTTTTTTAGGCTTCAAGCTATATCCCACACACAGCAGGGTAGGCAGAGGGAACCTAGAGTTAAGATACGAGTACTCCGTTCCCCACTTTCTGCCGAATTCGAAGACGTTGTGTGTTAAGTGGCGGAACTTAACGCCGCGCTTTGCCTCGACACCAGAGCGGAGAAAATGGAAATAATAATTATTTCCACTCCTCGAGTGGGAATCGAACCCACAACGAGTTGGCACAGTCTGTGCCTCTATGCTTCTGTGCCACGACTGGCCCATAACAGACCTAAATACTTGATTCAATAATTGTTGATTTAATCATCTAATTTGATATAGAGACAAAATTTATGTTCACAGATAAAAGTCGCAAGCAAGCAGATTAAGTCCTGATGTTTGCGTCAGCTTTGCTCGCTTCCGAGGACTTAATCTCCTAAACCCGGTAAAGTAATGTTCAATTGTCAAACGTGTAATCCGGCAACACCTATTTAGTTGGCTTTTACATTACATTAAGCTGTTAGGTACGAATGAGATTAGGTATGTGTACACTGTACACAAAAAATATGATTTCTAGTTAAGTCTACGTGGTTGTGGGTTCGATTCGGAGTAGACAGAACGGAGTATATTAATACTAGGTTTGACAAACTTGACTAATCCCTTGTTATGAGGGAAAAGGCGTACAGCTGTAAATACAATTTTAAAAAATATTTTTGCGTCAAGTTTCTTGCAAATGAATTAAAAAAAGATGTTTTCTTATAGTTTGTTAAAAAATTATATAAATATTCATTTGAAAAAACTTGGAGGAGAAAGAACCTAGTATTAAAAAGATCTGATCTCTACTATTTTTTTATTATAAATGCAAATATTTTATGTGTCACAGATGTAATAAAAAGAAAACCTACATTTTACCGTCGATATACTTTATCCGTTTAGAGATGTAGTGTTAAATTGACTAACAAGAATTTTTAATCCCAGACTTTTACGAGATATACTTAATTGATCGTTTGTGCTCACCTTTCTGAGTGATTAAAAGGTACGAAGCGGGAGAGAACTGATATAGCGCGCCTGACACAAGCAATAACCGTAAAAAAGGTTAAATTACGGTAGCTTAAGTCTGTACGTAGGCTTGTTAACAACAGAGCCAGATTCAGCCAAATGCCCAACAGCGCAGATATTGCCCCTGTAACAATGAAATTGACAAATTGCGTAGCACGATTTCATGAAAAGGCGGTTTCATAAAGTATTTGTTAGTATAATATATATTCGTACTTATGCGATAACATTTCACTCCTAAAGAAAAATTAAATAAATAAAATATCTGACTAGCCGAAAACAAAACACTATGGCTACTACCTACCTACTCTATATCAATTACCCGTTTATAAACTAAAATACACAGTAATAAAAATACATTTTAGTATCGATGAAAATAAATAATAATAAAAATGCCCACCTAAAATAATTACCTGTTATAATAAAACCCGTATCCAAATTTTCTCTTGATTTATCATCAAATACGTCACTCCAGGTACAACTTTGAGCAATCATTTTGATTTCCGTTCGGCGTTCGCTCCGTCCGGCGCCGATGAAGTGCCTCTACGCATCTAAGTCAAATGAATTGTGCAGAATCTAGTATTCCTCATCAGATCTTATTTCCGAGTGTCAGTTTACACTCTAGTATTTCAGGTTTTGATATGCTCTGTTTCCCCGATACGTGGTTAGAGCCACGTGAAAACCACACGTCCTTTGAACAAAGGCCGGCTTTAACTTAACTGTATTTAAATTTGTGTTTAATATTTATAGGATTTTATAATTTTATGGATATTACAAATATACCTACATGTAACAGTAAAAGTAATTATTCTAATTTGAATTATTTAGCAGCAAAAAATGTCACAGCTTGGATTATTTCAGAAAGTAGACATTTTTGAACAAAAAGAAATAGTTAAAATTATATATGGCGAGTATACGAAAGATTATAAAAATAAGTTCACTATTATAATTCATTATTATGAATAAATAAAACTAATCTTAAATTGAATAACTTTATTTAACATAGAGTACAAAACATTTTGCCGTCACAGTTCTAGATGCGCTTGCGCATGCATCGTTTGTCCATGTAGTCTATTTCTCCCGACATTGCAATTTCTCTTCTTGGACTAGATGAACCCCTGACCACCGCCTTATGACAGGTCATTTACTTCAGATTCAAATGTTCAATCATAGGCTTCTTTCGATCCTTAACAAAAGCTCCGTCTGTATCTTTTGGCCCGGTCTGGATGTAGTAGGGCATAGTGCTTCCTCATGCGGCCTAGTAGAGCAGCCCGAAGTCGTTCGTCTACCGCTAAGTAGCAAAGTACAGGAACACTGGTCGCTGCCTGTTTTTATTAACTATTATTAGGTACAAATAAATTCCTTTTATGCTGCTAAACAAATTACTATGAACTATGAACTAAAATGTAAAAAAAATAAACATTTAGTTAGTAAAGTTGTTATTTGTATTCCTTCACTGTGTTAAATGTTCTTATTCCTATTGAGATGTTATAGACAATAGAAAAAGTGATATAAGAGTATAAATAGAAGAAAAAAATTAAAGAGAAATCATTGAAACCAATATTTAAAAAAGTAGTCATTATTTAGCCTTGGTACCTCAGCAGCAATAGGCGCGACAAGAGCTAGCACTTGTGGTACATGAGGTCGATAGCCATATATTAGCAGTGGGAGCCACTGCCAGCCAGCCAGCAAAGCTGCTGGTATCCACAGCGTGAGTGTCACCATAGATAGTACATGTATAGACTGGGTGGAATACATCGAAGTCAGTTATTTATATGATCAATACACAAAAAGATTTAAGTTCAAAAATAGTGAACAATGGATTAAATAACATTTTTAGAAAACGTATATAAATGTAAGTGTAGAAAGTGCGTCTTTTAGAGAAAGATGCAGAAAAGCATTTTTAAGAACGCATACCGCTCCGCTCCGAGTGCTTAGACGGTTTCCAAGATGCGCAAGTTGGAATCTCGATGCAGGTATTTAATGTTTTCTAAAAATGTTTTTTTAATTTTCTAAGGGTCTAAATAAGACATAAAAAAGTTAAAATGGATTAAATAATATACTGAAATTTGAAAAAGCTTATTACCTGAATATGTGCTAACTTGAATACATCAGTTACAAAAGAACAACATTATTGATACTTGTAAAGCAATATATCTTATAAATTACCCTCGTCAATCGCCTCTCCTCCCTTTGTTGCTCGCTCCGATAATGTATTCTTTCCAGTCGAATAGCCTTTGCCATGAAGAAAAATCTACAATATAATTATGCAGGTCATTACTGAAAAGATATGTGTATTTGCTTACGCGTATATAATAATTTATAGTGAATATTAAATATGGCTTCTAAACTATTTGTTTAAAATATTGAAATATTTGTATAAAATAAATAATTAATGAAATAAAGAAATACAATAAATTCGCATTATTTGTATACATTTGTGTTGTGTTCCCGCATAACAGAGTAGACAGAAGGAACCTAGTGTCAACACACTCCATTCTCTACTGTTCCGTCGAAATCCTATACCAAGCGCGCTTCAATATGATATTAGTTATTTAATTTTAACTTACATGCCAATGACAGGTATGATTCCACAAACAATGACATAAGGCACACTGTAACCCAAATGTCTTGCACCAGAGTTGAGTGACGGCCACAGCAGGGCGCATACTGTACCAGTCGCGTCACAGGAGTACATCCCGTAGCCAAATAGCGGTGGAGTTGCAAAGATCACCGCCACCATCCAACACACGCAGATCAATGTCCAGTAATACCTAAAGTATACAGTTCTTTCTGAAACATAAGGACTATTAAATATTGTAATTTGATTAAAATAGTGGTAGCTGACCATTACTTTTAATACTTCTAATGAATTCTATTAATTCTTCTCACCTCGCCTGTAGTATCTCGCTAGCAAATACCTCTCCAGTACGATTGCGAATAAAGCAATCATTTGAAAGACACCGAAAAATTGATTCATAAACGCAAAAAATTGACAACACGCTGGGCCAAATAACCATCTGGAATAATATATTTGTTTTTACTTATTATTTTAAAATCAATAATCGTGAATGAATCGTGAAATCTCAGTATTAGTTAGTTAAAAAATATAAATAAACCTTTTAGCTATAGCGGACGATGCTGAGAATGGAAATCCGAGCAGGTTTCTGCCCAGAGAAGCAGAGCATAGATTAAGTACCAACACGTGACTTTTGAATATAACAAGGTGACTGTGGATGAACGTGGCGTACAGCCAAGCGTTAAGCAGCACCCCGAATACACCTGCCATAAGACAATACGAGGTTTACATGACATTTTATTATTTATAGTGTCATTTATTATCTTGATAAGTGTGTCTAGATCTTATTCTAGTACAGACAAATTGTATGACGTACTTTTTTTATGCTGGTGAAAATACGATGACTTATTTTTTTTCAATTAAAACAATATAATAACAAGTTGCTGTAGTTTGGTACTGTTTAAAAACGGTGACTTCCAGAAATAAGCTATATTTCTGAATATCTATTTAACTGCCTTACATATTATAACATAAATACTATAAAAAATGAACATTACTTACCAAATACAATGAGACAAGCTCCGAGAAGAGTTTTGTATGAACTGTCAAAATAATACCAAGGGCACTCATCCTCGTTATAATCGAGCAATGTTTGCATTGCAACGTCACGTTAATAAATCACGTTAGGCACCAAATGAGAGGGAACCGTAAACTTAATTTACGTATTTGTATCAACACAAACGTCCACATAGGATAAGTGGTCACAGAGACTGGTCAGGTTGTCGAACCAACTGGCTCCCGCTAGACAAAGGATACGGATCATGTTACCGTCCTGAAACCATTTCGTATCCGACATTACAGGTGGGAAGCTAAATAGTAAAACAAATATACCCGACAAAAGGAATCGGAAATAAGAATGTCACAAAAACATCGGTGTATTGAGTGAACTGTTATTATTATTTACATATAGATTATATACCGTTTTTATTTTTATATAAAATATAAGTAACATAGATGTATACATATAGGTAACAAACGAGTATTCTACCAGTTATCGCCTAATAAGAAACGTAACCTAACTATTATATAGAAAATCCGTAATATAACATATGAACTCCTGTCACTCGTACACACATCATAACAGTGTAGGTAACTGATAAATATGGACTTTCCACAGTTCGAAGAGTAATAATGCCTCAATTTAACGGTAACACTTGAAACACATTATTATTTTTTGACCTGTGTCCAATAGTAGAATTAAATAAATATATTATATTTTATTTAAGCAACTCATAATAATCAAAAATTAAAAAAAAAACATGTCTTTTTTTCATATTTGAAATTTATTCATTTGATACTACTTTCAAGTTACAAGTTTACCAAGTAACCAAAAATTTAAATATTTCAAACTTGAAAAGGTTTCAATTATTTTTTTATTAAATAGTAAACTGGGGACTTAAATCATAGCATTATATTAAGTGTGATATATATGCAAATAGCAACACCTCTCCAAAAATATTTAATTATTCATAGCCAAGACACAAGGAAGTTACTCGCCAACTGCTTTGCAAGTTAAATTTATCCCGATACGTGTTCTATTTTACTCTATTTGTTTTACTGTAAACCAAATTTAGACCACGTTATACAACGTAAAATGTTCAATGAATACATGTTTAATTGAGACTTCAGCTACTAACCAGTACTGTTAAAATGTATGTCCTTTATAGTAATCTAAAAATCTTAAAGTCATTTAAGTATCTATAAGTAATATAATATAATATACAGAAGAATGGCTTCTAATATTGTTAAATTTTGCCCTTTTGATGGAAATCTTTTAATGATCGTATAAATAACAAAAATCAAAATTTAGGCTATACAGACATTTTTAATTTTTGTAACGGGTGAGTGAAATACGAAACTTTAACGAAACAAACAAAACTTTCTTTATTTTTTATAATTTTAGTTATTTTGTCATAATAATGAAATTTACCACTTTGAAAATATTAAAATGTAGAATATACATACATACATTTTGTTTAGAAAAAGACTTTATACCTAAGTAGTTTAAAAAGCAACTTAGTCAGTTTATGCCTAACAACTCCACAAAAAGAAGTTATACAAATATGTAGAACTTTATATTTATTTTAAATATTTTAATACATCAATTACTGCTTAAAATTCTTATTTTACAAAATTTATCTCAATAACACGTTGTTATTATCATGTAACGAATTACATACAACAGCGGTTGTGTTTTGATCTGTTTGTGCGAAACAGAAAACCACAAATCACTTAAAACTACTGTCTTACTCTTGCCCTACAGTATTTTTTAAACTAATGTCAAACGCTAATGTTCTACAAGTTTTGTTGTCGGTATTCTTTCTTTTTATTTGTAACATGCGGTATATTTGATTAGCATTACGTCTATTTTAAAATTAGTGTCCAAGTAACTTACATAACGAATACTTTTCCGAACAAATGTCACTCCCGTTTAACGTTCTCCGTTGACGACCCTACTAATAGAAGCTAGAATATAAAAAAAAAAAACTGTTTCTATACAAATTACCTGGTAATTTTGCGTATAATGGCAAAACAATGTTGGCAACCGACGAGTGAGAAACGTCAGGTACGCTAACACTTAACACGAACGGCTGGCGCACGTCTATCTAACACAGTTAATTACTGGAGAGATCGCACATGTTTTTGGCGATGTATGTATATTCGATCACTGCCTAGACTGTGTTATCAAACCATTGATGTGAATAATCACAGCGAGTGCGCAGTGCAGCGCCGGCACCGGACGAAGAGGGCAGGAAGATGTCGATAGAACAATTGTCCGTAATGATCAAGCATCATCTTGATATTCTCACCTACAACAACGAACTTCCATATTCTAAGAAATGGACTGTCTTTGAATCTCCTGTAGGAGGCCGAGGTCTCGTTGCGACAGATCACATAAAAACCGGAGAAGTGCTATTCTACGATCATCCTCTCATATCTGGACCGCGGTCTGGAATTATCGTACAACGCGGATGTACAGTTTGTAAAAATATAGACGGAGACATCTTATTTAAGTGTTCTAGGTGTGCCTTGTTATTATGCTCTGAGCAGTGTCAAAACAGTGGTGTCCATTTAAGTGACTGTAGTGTAATTTCCTGTTGGCCTAACAAAGTGCCTATTGAGGACGTCGATGACACACTGTTATCGCGCGCACTAACGGCTATTCGCGCATTGTTATTAACTGACGATCAAAAACACCTCTTAACTTCATTTCAAGCGCATATTTTGCCACAACATGGAAGTGAAATTAGGGAGTTGCGACAATATTTTGACATCCCCGGAGATGTAGAAGAGTTTTTGATTTATGTGACATGTGTTCTTGATGCAAATGCTTTTCAAATAGCAACACCATACGGACAGCAAGAAATGAGCCTGCGTGGGCTTTATCCTGTTTCGTCCATAATGAATCATAGTTGTGTATCAAATACGAGGTACAGTTTCAATACGGAATCTCACATGATAATAAAGGCTTGTAAACCGATTTCCAAAGGCGCCGAAATATTCACATGTTATTCTGCAATGTTATGGGGTACCCCGGCACGACGGCTGCACCTTAAGAAAACAAAGCATTTCTTATGTAATTGTGACAGATGTGCTGATCCCACAGAACGTGGTACACTTTTGGCCGCTCTCAAATGTTTTTCAAGTGAATGTCCAGGCTCTCTCCTACCTATAGAACCGTTAAAATGTAATTCATCATGGCGCTGTATAGACTGCGGCATGCGTGTCCCTCATAATAATATATGCTCTATACAAGGTGCTTTAGGAAGCCTTATAGGATGTTTGGATTTTGAAAACATATTTGAATTAGAAAGATTTTTCTTGAACAGAGTGTGTAAATATATTCCAAAATCCAATCAAATTGTCGTGGACCTTCAATGCCGTCTTATATGGAAATTCGGAGAAGTCGAAGGACTTCGTTGGCATGGTAAGTTACAATTTTGATTTTATAGTAAATCTAGGTTAATCTTTAAAGAAGTGGATCAGTTCATGTAAAGTTTATTGAGATATCGAAGATAAAATCTCGATATGTCTAGATAAATATGTCAATGGGAAGGAAATTTAAAACTTAGAGCAAATAATATAGATTTACATAAAAATAAACGAACATTATGTTCGTTTAACGGTATGTCGATTGCCCTATGTAATGTATTTTATACTCTTTTTTACCGATGTTAAGGGTAAGGCTGGAAAAAGACTTGTTTACATATTATAAACTAAAACTAAATTATTGTTTAAAAGACTTTTTTTATTTAATTTAAAATATATAAAATCTTCTTTTTCAACCGTACTTGTATGTAACATTAGTAAAAGCAGTTACCATACATTACTAAGGGGCTCTCGATATGTACGTAATTATATGTACATATTTATCTTCAGTGTCCAAAATCATTCGTATAACAAACAACCTCTCATCCCAAATACCTAACATATACAGTCTTCGTATTGTCGCGGGTAAAAAAGTACAATCTAAGTTATAGAGCAATATTGTTCTATAATGTAAAATTATAAAAATATAAATAAATAAATGAGGCAATTGTGGCGAAGTTGGTCAGCACCTGAAAGTAAACACAATTGGTTTTCAGTTTGATTCCCACTCTGAAAAATGCTTATATTTTAACTATTTTCATTACTTCGCGCTGTTAAAACAAAGTAAAGTCCTATACTATACTAGGATTCTCTTATAAGCAAAAAAGCCTGAAGTTGAAAATTATAATTGAAAATAACACTTCGTTAACTAGAATATTTTACAAAAGATAATCAATATACTTAAGATACCAATAAGGTCATAATTTCTGAACATGAATTTAAGTTGTTACACCTAAAAGATTTTTGTTAACAAAAGTTTAGAAACAAATGTAATATCTCAGTGATATGACGTCAAATATGATACGCAACTCGGCTCCATGAATCAGTAAGTAGGTAAATTCCAGAAGCTATTTTCATAATAGTTCAAAAGCGTATATCGACGTTAAAGCGATATATGCCGTCAGTCAATCTCAAACACTGCTGAATTGACTGCACTTCGCGCGGGTGCTGTAATCAAAAATGGCAGAAGTACCAAATCTTGAAATATTTCACTCTTTTCTTCCCGAAAGTGAGCAATTTCCGCTTAACGTGACAATTTCTAAATCCACGTTAGGAGGAAGAGGTTTATTTGCCACTCAGTTTGTAAAGAAAGGATCACTTTTATTCATAAATAAGCCGATTGTGTTTGGTCCTCGAGCTAATTGTATAGTTGAAAAATTTTGTTGTAATTGTCATCAAGTTAACGATTTGTGTTATTCATGTGAAAAGTGTCACGCATTCATTTGTTCAGAAAATTGTAAAAATTCAACAAATCACAAACAACTGTGTACTCTTATTAGTAAAAATTGGAGCTTAAAGGAAAATATTGGAACAAATACAGTTTCTATAATACTTGGACGTATGCTGATCTATTTACGGTTCTTGTTACTTCCTGAGGAACAAAAAACTTTGTTGAGATTATTCCAACAAAGTGACATAATATCTAAATTTGAAGAACTTGAGTTACTACAATCGAAATTTTCTATGCCTCACGAACACGTAGATTTTTTAAACATGGTGCATAGAATCATAAAAATAAACTGTTTTCGAATCAGCAATTTTTATGGTACTAAAAGGGTCGAGCTAAGAGGTCTCTATCCCTTATCCTCATTCATGAATCACACTTGTATTTCAAATACCAGAAATATATTTACATCTGAATATTCGATGGCTGTCTTTGCAACCAAAGACATTGAAGAAGGCGATGAAATTACATGTTGTTATACAGGAATACTGTGGTGCAGCCCCGTTCGGAGATTACAACTTTATAAAACTAAAAAATTTTGGTGCAAATGTAGGAGATGTAGTGATAAAACAGAAAAGGGTACAAACTTGTCAGCGTTAAAATGCTTAAACAAAGAATGCATAGGAATTCTTTTGCCAAAAACCCCTTTGAGTCCACTATCAGAATGGCTATGTGACACTTGCCTCGCGACCGTGTCGTTTGAAAAGATAAATATGATACATAGCGTGTTAGGCAGCCTTGTCGGGACACTCAAGTTGGACGATGAATTTAAAATGGATAACGCTGTGCTTAAAAGACTTGCTGATTTTATTCCCTTTTCAAACCATATTTTTCAGGATATAAGGATGAGATTAGCATTTAAACTTGGTTTTATGGAAGGATGTATTTTAAACGGTACAAACAATCGAAATAAAATTTCGTATAACAAAACTAACTTGACTCGATAACTAAGTGGATCTATCATTATTAAAACAACTGATGATCACAATAATGACAGGTATGACATTTAGTATAATTTTCCAATTTATATAATTCGTCGCTTAATTTTAATTTACATAATATGTTTCTTCGTGGAATAACCAATGATTATTTTATAGCATTTATTTCGGACAAAATTCCATTTGTACAACAAATTTCATAAATCAATCGATTGAAATAAATTACAACCACTAAATGTTAAGGAAAGATTACTAAAATAGTACAAAAATCGGTGAAGCCGTTTTTGCGATTAACGTGCACCAAGAAACAGAAAGTTTAAAAAATAAATATTTTGCGTGCTACTCCTCATGGATATATGTATATGCCCCATATTACTTTTTCTCATAATATGCCTTCTATATACAGACAGCGATCATTTACATTTTTTAAACATATTAAAAAGTTACAATAGAAAAGAATAACAACTATGCTATATCCAGTAGGTAAATAAGACATTAGATATTGATTTCTAAAAAACAAGATTTTAATTAAATATTTATGTCGACAAAGTAACATATAATCATTGTATATATAAAATTTAATATATAACGTTACAATAGAGACTATTATAATAACATGCACAGTGTTGAGTTTCTAGGACATGATGCGGTTTTCATTATGTCAAGGTTTTGTAAATATATTTAATTTGATGTGAAGTAGTAAGTAAATATTGGTTAAGGGGTATTTAATGCGTAATTTATTCATTTTGTTATAATAAAAATAAGAATAAAATACTTAACTTAAAATTAAATTTGTAGAGTTATTAGTATTCATTATTTAGTTCATCTTTGCTTGCACAGTTATGAAATATAAGTTCATTTTTGACTGTTGCCTTAGCAATTTTAAGAAAGCCTGAGTAATATAGTCCTTCCATTGTACACCCATAGAACTTTCTGCTCCTAGTTCTCCCCATCGTGTCCCCCCTTTCCTTCATGTGTCATGGCACTCAGAAGCTAAAGAGTATAAATATCTTGATTGATATACAATATATTTTTGTACAATATATTTTTACATATAATAGAATAGAATATACAATATATTTTTGTTTTTGTATATATTGCTGACATAAACTCGTTTTAAATTGTTTCACTTGTAACAATGGTAAACGTGTAACCTCGCTAATTAATTGCGTTTGCATTAATTGTAATCGTTGATATTTGGATGCGTCTCGCCGAATAGATATCTAGGTCGGAATGTTTACAACCACTGCTATTTCTACATTAATTCAAAACACTTACCAGCTTACTTTCTTCAATATTTTTTTTGTGTACAAATTGCTAATAACGACACAAAATACTCCAATTGAGGCCGTCGTGGCGCAGTGGAAAGATGTCTAACTTTAAGCACAATGGTTGTGGGTTCGACTCTCGGGGGAATAAAAATGTATTATTTTCATTTCTCCGGTCGAATGCCTAAGATAAAGCGCGGGGTATAGTTCCGGCAAATGCCACGCAATGTTTGATTTCTAGTAGCAAGTGGAGAACGGAATGTCTTGACTCCTGTAATACGAGAAAAACCGTAAAATTGAAAAAATATTTATAAACTTCTATAAATATTTTTTTCTATTATGGTTAAGAGAAATAGAACATCAAGTTTATCTCTATGTAATGTATATGTGTTTATGTAGGTGTGCCCGTATGCATTTATATATTTTATAAAATTAGGTAGGCAGGTATTTATAAAATATTTTTTAAATGTACACGTTTATGTGTAAAAGCAAAAAACATGTCCTAAACAAACTTAGTGGTATACAAAATTAGTTACTATGTTTTGTGTACCACTTTATTTTGTTTAGATCACGTTATATATTAACAACTATTTCAGCAAAAACAGAATAAGATAAAGACACAAAGAATGTGTTAACAAAGAAACCTATAATACATCGACTACAATAATTTAAAAACTGGAATATTTGAAAATAACAATGACTTAAAAGAATATTTATTGTTATTACCATGTTTACATTTCGAGAAAGCTAAAAATATGTATTATATGAAAAACATATTGTGCCCAAGCTTTTATACGCAACTCCACTTCGTTTAATCTTAATATCGTCAACAAATATTTTTTAACGTGAAGAGGTCCTTGTTTATCAAAATACTTAAATTTAATATTGGTTCTTAAAGAATTTCATAGTAAACCTATTAAAAAACTGTAAATATAAAATAAATCTATCTATATATTTTTGTGAGACATATTAAAAATGATTTTTTATTGTATGGAGTGTGGACACATTAATATATTTAGGTAGAAGGGGGTATGTACATTTAAATTTAGTTGAACAACTACGCTTTATACGTCAGAAAACTGCGCAATTTCCACATATCGGAATCATAAACGCTAGTATGAAAAGCACATTACTTTAAAGCCGTGGGTAAATTTTAAAAGTCATTAACGGTATTGACTTCGTTGTGTCCTGACATACTCGTATCGTATACAAATGGTGCGCATCAAGTGAATAAAACCAGTGAGGATTATTATACGTGGTTCAGTTATTCGATTGATCGCTAGCTGACATGGGCGCCGCTGCGAAGAATGCACGACCGCATGTGGTGACTAGGTGGATCTGCGCCCCTCTGCCGTTAGTACCTACTCTATCAACCTCCCAATAGCCACTAGGATCGAAACCAAATTATTTATATCATGGTTATTAATAATGTTGTCCGTGCGATTAAATTATTTGGCATCGATTATTGTGTATTTGTAGTGGCAGCGAAAATTACGATATATTAATTAATCGTTACGTGACTTTCAGTAATACGTGAATGGTTGAAAGTTGTTGACAGCTATTTGTATATTATTCGCACTTTTGTTGTTATACATACGTTCAAGCGATGGAAGTTGAAGGTCTGCGTCTAAATACATTGCCAACTATTTGAATATTACGACTAGCTCCAACATCTGATGAATTTCGAACATTAGTTACGAACTAGAAATTTTTGAACTGACACTGTCAATCACCGTCGCCTCACACTAATTTAAGCATCTATACAAATATTCATCAAAATTTTATGCTAATTATCTAATATTACTCTTTTTAAATTCAACCTTAAGAAAAATATATATAACAAGGCGATACATTTTATTAACATTTACAACTTTAATAAAAATATTTTAATATATGACATCGTAACCCTTTATTATCTTTTCAAAAATAACGAATGTATTTTATAATTCTAACCATCGCAATTAAATGCTATTAATTTCAAGTTAATAAATAATATTTAATAAATATTTGTCCGTTTTCAGAGCTGTCGGAGTCTCGTTTGGAGCTGAAGGAGAGCCTGTGCCGTGGCACGCTGCGCACGGTGGCGGCGCTGGGCGCGGGCGACGCGCACCTGCGCGGCCTGCTGCTATATCACCTGCACGCCGCGCTGGCAGAACGCGCCCGCCGGTCTCCAGACCTGTATGAGGTACATTCACGCTTTTACCCGCTTAGCAGGGCAGTCAGATAGAACTTAGTGCTAAGACATTCCGTTCTCCACTTTGCGCCACAAATCAGAAAATTGCGTTTTGGATGGCGGATATCGGTATATTATCTTAGGTACCAGAGCGAAGAAATGAAAATAATACATGTGGGTTCGATTCCCACTCGAGCAATAAAAATATTTTATATTTACATTTTCTTCGCTCTGGTGTCGAGGTAAAGGGCGGCGTTAAATTTCGCCACTTAACACGCAATGTTTCCGAATTCGGCGGAAAGTGGGGAACGGAGTGTCTTAACACTAGGTTCCCTCTGCCTACCCTGCTGACTGTCGGATACATCGTGAAGCTAAAAAAAAAAAGAAAAAAAGTAATACATACTCGTAATTACATTTTTAAGATCTTTGTGTCCCAAGGAAACAGGCGTACGGATTAGACGCTGTTAAACGCGATATGGTTGTAGGTACGATCTCCACTTGAAGTAATTATTTTCATTTCACAGTTCTGGTAAGACTAAACGAGAAACTCAATATTCTCACCACTCTACACACAATATCTCGATTTTAAGAAAGAAAATAGGAAGTCTGTAAGTTTTCATATCAGGTTATCCTACTATTTTAAAGAAAAAGCGTGAAACTATGAAAAAATACATAGTCTTAATGTAAAAATTGTCATAATAATATCCTATTTTTTTAACTATTTATTTTGTACCTACTGTACATTCGTATCACTCAAATTGCCAACCAAAACCAGTGAATATATTTATAACGATTGTCTTTAATAGAGAGAAAGCAATTATAATTTAACTTCTCTTTCAAATTAAAGATACATTTGTCATTATATCAAATATTGATCAAAAACTTCGATAAAGTCGGTCATCCGCTGACCGAGTTTTGTATGGCTTAATATTAATATTTTCTACCTTCCAAATTGCCATGTTTTATATTCAGTCAGGTCATTGCCCATTCCATGTTCGCACAGAAACTTTGTCAATTTCTACTTTTTTATTCATTATTTTCCCATGTTCACTTATATTATAATTTGGTATTGAGCTTCCTTCCATAACAATTTAGATATAGGTACATACAGTTTTATCTTTTATTTAATATTTTTTAACACATTTAAAATTAAGAAAGTCGAAATTTGTTATTCGTCTGGTACATAAGACAAAATGCGGTGTGAAGTACAGCCACTTATCACATAAAGTAAATTCTGATTCAATTATCGCATAAATGATTCTGTCTAACTACCCTGTTGTGAAGATAAAGCGCGAAACTACTCATTTAAAATTTCTCAATAATAATAAACAATTTATTTTCTTTTTTCCCAGGAATTAAAATCTGAAATTGAGAGTACTATAGAGCAAGCCTACAATATACTTCAAGGCGATTTATCTGCACCACCAGATCTAGAGCTACGACGAAAATATCTCGGCCCTGGTTGCGACAAGTCCCATGAAGAAAAATTTACTATTCTCGATACTCCTGAAAGGATTTATTTGTAACATAATTAAATAATAACCACCTCTTTTTATTGAGTAGCATCCCTTTAAGTACGCATTTTTAAAAAAATATTTATTACGTTAGAATTTTAAAATTTACCGTGCTTATTGATATTATGAAAATGTTATTATAAGCAATCTACTTATTCAATATAAATCGTATATTAAAATTAATGTATAAGAAACAAAAAACTAAAGAAGCTTTGCGCAGAATTTATAATGACTATTAGTAATATAAGAAATCTAACACTTTTGCTTTTCACTTTTACAACTCTACCTAGATCAGAGATAACATTTATACATCCATGTACTTACCGTTATAAAGAAGCTAAATGAATATGGAGTAATTAATGTAATATTATAAAATGCTAATAAATTATTTAAAGCAAAGTTGTATTTTCATTATTATATTATATTTTCATTTCTTCCTTGCAAAATAAGATACTGAATACATAAATAAAAAACATATGAGTAGAGCATTAATCACATTCATGTTATAACATTTCCTTATTCAATAAAAGATAATTTTCATGGAAATACTTATTTTTAAACACGGCGAACGACCATGCCTAACATATGCATGATAGCATACACAGTAGTGATAGCATCCAACACACGGCTCCAATTATATATTTTTAAATAATATTGATTAAATACTTTAAGATCTTGGTGATGGTGAAGATGAAGATGGGGGATTTTTGTCAGAAAAGTGAACTTTTATTTGATTTACTGTTGTGTATACGTTATTCAATTTTTCTTTAAATTTAAAATAAATATTATTTCAAATGGTAACTTAACTATAATATCTCTTATCTTAAACTGATGCTCTGATCATTCAAGTTTCTTTTTTATATTTGTAAATTAAGTGATCACCTCCAACGTCTTCTTCATTTTATATGATTTTAATGAAATAAACTTTGACACGCCTAAAAATCATAAAATAAAGAGAACAGTCTGACAGGCAAGACAAAAAGAGGTTGATGTACTGATATGTCTAATTCATTGTTTACATTATTATAGGTATATTTGTTTATTACAAATTTTTAATAGCAAGTAAAAAAGTTCAAACTAATATGCTATTATATACAAAAATCATATCATAAATAAAAACAGAACTGAATAATATATATAAATAGGTCTATAATATTGATGTGTTGTAAAAAGATTAGCTATTTACGACTTCATTGTTTATCAA
Source organism: Dryas iulia moderata (assembly GCA_019049465.1). Classification (NCBI taxonomy): domain Eukaryota; kingdom Metazoa; phylum Arthropoda; class Insecta; order Lepidoptera; family Nymphalidae; genus Dryas; species Dryas iulia. Next base: position 4,776,120 of record CM032416.1, on the reverse strand, counting down.
ACCAGAAGCATTATCGTGTGATTAATGATATTTGCAAATCGATTCGTTTATCTCATTCCGTACTGCACATCGCTGAAGCACGTTAGCAACAGAACATATTTTTTCAAATATTATAATACGTGTACTATGAATCCTAACCGTAAAGCGCTTCTTTTATCATCTTCTAATTGTCACGGATATTCTTTATTAGAATTTGCAAAGCAAGAAATCTCATCTTTCTTACAAACGTAAGTATTTCATCATAAAAACTGTAACTCAATTAGTACATAATCTAGAACCTAGAAATATAAACGATAATTTTAATTTGTTTCAGAAATAACGTTACTGAACTCATTTTTGTACCATATGCACAAAACGGGTATGACGAATATACTAAAAAAGTCAAAGATGTTATTGAGCCTTGGGGTTTCCCTGTAACTGGTTTACATACTTACCCAGATGCAGTATCTGCTATAAATACAGCCAAGGCCATATTTATTGGGGGCGGAAACACTTTTCTACTTTTAAAGACACTATATGATAAAAATCTTGTAGAACTCATTAAGGAGAAAGTGAATGCTGGAAACTTATTATACATAGGTAGTAGTGCTGGAACAAATGTTGCAACAAAAAGCATACATACTACTAATGACATGCCTATTATTTATCCGCCATCATTTGATGGTATTGGTTTAGTGCCCTTCAATATTAATCCTCACTATATTGATAAAGTAGAAAGTGAAACTCACAAGGGTGAAACAAGAGATCAAAGAATCGGCGAATTTATGGAAATGTCACATGCAAATCCAGTTCTTGGGTTAAGAGAAGGCTGCATGTTACATGTTAATGGAGACACCCTTATACTAAAAGGTGTGGCAGGTGCAGTTTTATTTGAAAAGTGAGTAAAATACTAATTATGTCTAAATTAATTATTACAACACCATAATTATAAAATCAATATGAATAATTAAATATGAACATTTTTAATATAGAATATTTTTTTACAGGGGAAAAAACAAAGTGGAATATCCAGCAGGTGCAGACATTTCATTTTTATTAGAAAGTATAAAAGATGTATAAATCAATTTCTATTCATGTTATGGTTAAAAAAAAACATATTTTTTTAAATATAATAAGATAAAAACACATGAATAGACCTCTTATTTATTTTCATAAAAAATATGCAATAGTAATCTCTCACAATGAAGAGAATATGAGACTTAAGAATATAATAATAATCACAAAACAGGTAAAAAACTAGAAATGAATGCCTAATGACAAGAAACTAAGAAATTTAAATATATATTATAAACTGAACTGTTTTTGATATGCTTTTGTAAAAAGCACATCAAAAACATTTATTCTTATTGAAAATAACAATCAAATTTTATATGCCTGATCATTAAACAAAATAAAACCACTATTTTAGTTTAATAAACTATTTTATTAATATAACAATAATAACAGAAGAAACAAAATAGATTGATATTACATGTATCTTAGAGAAAAATGAAATGTGAAATGGAGCTTCTTAATCAATTTTAAAATTACATTACACTAATGCACAATTTACTTGAGTTCATTATGAAATTTTATATTATTTTGCTGTAGGTCTTCCATTGGAGACAAAGAGTTTAATTTAATTTATCATTTCATAAAGTTCGCCTTGAGAAATTCCAATTGGAAAGTCTTCGTCAGCCACTCACAGGAGCTTGCATGAGTAGAGCCCGAGCTGCATGAAACAGTGAAGGCTGCGGAGCCACTCGGGGCTGGCCGGTGCGCTCTGCTACGGGCAGCTGACAAAGATGTCGACGCAAGGCTAAATCACGCCTTGCACTTAATCCACGAGTTATTTCGCAACCAGATCCGAAGAGAACAGCACGCTGCCGTTTTCGTTTTTCTATTGCCACCTGAAAGACAAATATTCATTGCAAAATCTAAATTTCCCCATAATTTTGTATATAGATTATATTTTATTTAATAAGACTTTCTAAAATATTAAAAAAAATATGTAAAAGCATACAAATCTTAAATAAGTAACCTGTATAGCAGCTACTGGATTTAATGTATCAACATCTGAAGGTACATCTGACTTGTCTACATTATTTTCTTCATGCTTCCCATTTACTAAGGCTGGTTTATCTTCACCATTGTTTTGAGGTGGAGATTTCTTTTCCTGTAAGGACTTAGCGTTTTGCTCAAGTATATTTTGAACAACACTTTTGCCAGCCATATCAATAGATAAACCTAATCGTGGTAGCACACGTTCTGGTCTCCATCGATCTCTCGCGCCTCCGGCTGGTGCAGTTTGTTCACGCCTATGAACATCAGCCACAAGACTTGCCCAATCTACACCTAAAGCATCACCTAGGCCAGCTAAAAACAAAAAGAAATTAAATATTTAGAAACTAAAAACCAAGCTGGCTAAAAAAGTAAATATAAAGGAAATCAAAAAATCTATGAATTTCCAACATCTACATTAGAAGCAGAAAATTCGTTGATTTATTACTACGCCTACACATGCAACTAAGCATTTTTTGCTCAAAAAACACTACAACAGCTTGCTCTCAGGTACTAGAGTGAAGAAATTAAACATTAAACAATCATTCTCCCCACTGCGCCACGACGGCCTCTATCATAGTTTAAGTGTTAATTGTTTTTATATTTTTTTTTCACCTCGAGTACGTTCCTCTTCTAATTCACCATCAGATATCTCTTCAAAGTCCAAGTTGGCAACATCTTCATCGTCTTTACCATCTTGAGACTCTTTTTCCTCTGCAGCCCCACTTGTATCCTTACAAATTACAATACGTCATATACTTATCACAGCAACAATAAATCGCCAAAAAGACAGAAATGTTAAAAATATAATTTTGTTGGAATAAAATTTTAACTATATAAACCTGTGTTGATTCCTTCTCTGAACCATCTGCTTTCGACAAATTCTCTTCAGCAGGCTGTTCATTTTGACTACTGTCGTCCATATTTTGGTCAGCCATCTAAAAAGTTTAAGAAATAAATGAAATACATTGTACAGCATGCGACAGTAAAATTAAAAGTGTTCGAAAATTACATCTTCTCTATCAAGAATGTCATCAGGATCGTCACTAATTTCGCTGAGATCATCGGGAATGGGTTTGTCGTCAGCCTCTTGGTCTTCGGTCGCGGCGGCTGTTTGAGAAGTTGATGGAATAGCTTCTTTAGTTTCAGTCTCATTCCTTGGACCACGTCTTTTGTTACAATCGTTTCTGCCGTGATCCATTCTCCCACGATTGTAATCATCTATAATGTAATCAACAGTTGAATTAATGAAATTATTTTGACAAGGTAAATAACCAAATTAATGTGTAAGAGAAAACATATAAAAATTTAAACGCAGCAGCCTCCTGAAAACCGTCCATGCGCTACCAGCTCCGTCGAAATCCTTATACGCTTTATTACAACTTTTTTTTGTTGTTAGCATTTAAAAATAAAATTATACATTTTATAAATGTCTGCTTCAATTTTCTAAGTGTGTGAATAACACTTTAAAAATGTAAAAAGTATGTGTAACCAACCATGCATACGGCCGCGATGTGGCCCGGGACCATGTCCGCGATGATGCCAGCCCTCCACATCCTGATCTTTATCACCCCATTCATTCATCTAAAATACATTTTTCATCTCAATTAAAAGGAAAATTTAAAAAAAAATGAACTTACTACAGCTTATCAAGCATACCAAAATGAGGATATGGACATCCAAGGAATATATGGGATAGGATATAACATGATTTTACGATTCTTCTGCGATAGTCAATTGGTTCATTCCAATAAAGGTACTGATGATACAAACTCACCTAAGGAAACAATTTAATGATTAATAAGGAAGGGGGGAAAGGGACATGAAGGAGGACATAAAACTAAATTGAAGTACAAATATACCTGTGAATCGAGCATCGGCCAATGGCGTTCACGGCCCCAATCGCCGGGGCCACGATAATCTTCATTATCCCAATCCTTGTGAGAATGAATATAACGATCACGCTCCATAGAGCCCGAACGTCCCTCCCACGAACGATCGCGATGAGGCCTTCTATCATCGTATCCTGCAAGTGAAAGTAGAAGTAAACTACGATTTTATATGTTCGATAATTGTTGTTATTCAAAAAGATTCGATTTGATACCTCTTGGGTCTCCCATGGAATCTCCATACATCCTATCATCATCTTCAGGATAGCCTCTTGGAGGACCAGGCATATCGTAACCGGAATCGTAGTGCCTATCCCTACTCTGTATGTTATAGCCAGGTGAACGCTCACCTTCTCTAGCGACACCGTCATATCGATCGTCCATTCTATCATAGTGTTCCATATTGTGTCCGTGATCGTATTGGTGATCCAACCCAATTTCATAGTCTCCTTGCTCCCTATCCATGCTATCCAATCTGTCTCGCTTGTTTGACCGATCCCTTTCTAATCTATCCTGTTTACGACCACCTCTATCTGAATGAGTATCTTGACGATCTTTCGAATTTGTTGAATTCTTATCTGACTCCAAAGCTCTATTGGAAATAGCTGCCAATGCTGCCAAACGTTCCTCAGGACGTGGGAGAAGTCTTTGCATTGGTTTATTTGGCTTTTCCAAACCCTTATCTCCCCTACCGCTACCTAAACCACGTTCACGGCCCCTTCTCTTAGGATCATCTCTCTTGGTATCTTTGTTTCTATCGCGTCCTCTGTCTTTTCTGTCATGCCTGTCTTTTTCGTCATGTTTATCCTTTTTTCGTTCCAAAGAACGGTCTTTATGATCACGGCCACGATCTCTGTCCCTACTTAATGTACGTTTTCTGTGTCTTTCAGGGCTTCCGTCTCGTCTTACTTGTTTTTTAGGAGAAACGGGCCTACTTCTTTCAGAGCTGTCTTTTCTTCTAGGATCTTTTGGATGAGAGCCGTGTCTGCGTGGAGATCTAGATCTCGCCTTTTTCGGTGAACGACTACGAGCTCTGATCCGCTCTCTTTCTTTATCGCGATCTTTATCTCTTTCCTTTTCCCGTTCTTTATCTTTCACGCGATCTTTTTCTTTTTCCCTGTCTCGAATAGAGTGAGGCGATGCACTCTTATTTCTTTCTTTTCTTTGGGGAGACTTAACACTTTTTGTAACAGTCTTTGATGTGACATTTTTCGATGTAATTGGTGGTGTGCCACCTGATTTCTTCCCAGGTGACAGAGATTTCTTACCAATGGCTTTAGATAAATTTTTCTTCTTCACAGCATCATGTTTTTTGGTAATGCGGTCATCTTTTTTAACAATCTTTTTGGTTTCACTTTTATCCCTTTTGTGAAGTGCATCACTCTTTAGTATTTTTTTCTTAGGAATATCACATTCTGATGAAGAACTTGAGTTTCTTTTTAATTTGCCTTTCTTAATTCTCCTCTTGGCATCCCTAAAATCATATTTACTTACTATAGTGTAAGTTAAACATAAAAGATAGTGGTCACAGTTACCTTAAAATGGACCTAGTGCAAACTGGAGTATGAACATAGAGGTAATTACAAATGAGAGACTTACTCCAATATTTATTTTATTTGATTAAAACTATACTGTGACACTGAAATCTGGTGCAAGTCAGTGAGCTTAAGATAAAAAATCACATTTCAAGCAATTTCAGTTGTGTCCTTGCTTGGATGGATTCAATCTCCATCTCCATATTTATATAAAAATTATTTTAATTTTCTAGCCTTGTCATAAGGACAAATATCTACTACTAACCCGCCTACCCCATAGAATCTCTACTATACATTTGGGGAATCAATTGATTAAATAACAGTCTAAGTAACAATCTCCGAAGTTTACATTTTGGAGTACTTATCCCATTAATTTTATATAATATTAATGTCCTCCTTTAAGAATTATTATTTTTCAATAAATCTAGTCATCATGTTTTAAAAACATTTAAAATTAATTGAATTATATATGCAATACCTTAAATAATAAACAAAGAAGTAAAATTAACTGAATAACTAGTAGTTATTTTTATATATATTAAATAAGTATAGAAAAGATGTCTCTGATCGAACTTTATTTCTTTTTGATTAAAATGGTAGATATAACAATTATTATTATGTAAAAAAGTGCCGAAATGATAAATGTAAAAAATGTTTGTTCTACATAATTAAAAAATAGACTAGTGAAAATGCTACAAATGAAAGTGCAACAATTATAACAAAAGTTTAATACACTTATACCTTCCTGATGAAGATGATGAAGTGCTCCCTTCTGAAGAGGATGATGACACACTTGTGGAACTAGAACTCCTTGATGATGACGAGCTAGATATTGCCTTCTTTTTATCTTTCCGTACATCTTTTGTCGAGTCCATTTTCAATTGTAACTCTAATTCACGTTGCAACTGCTGTCTTCGCTTTTCCAAAACATCAGTGTCCGCATATTCTAGGTCATTTTGATCCCAGTTGTCTATTTCGCCTTCAGGGCTACGACCCGACCTAACAACTACAGTAGAATGCAAACGGTTTTTACTATCATCTTTAGGAAGACGTTTATTCTCACTATCTTTATTTGCCGCACGTTGTTTAGATGGGCTAATTAAAGTATGTGTGGATGCAAACTTACAATTTTTCCCGTAAGCGCAACTGCCGTGTTGTGCCCACTGTCTACAATACTCAGTAACTTTTTTGGCACTTGAAGACTTCTTAGTACCAAGACGTTCAAACACACTAGGTCTATTTGAAAGGTCTTTTGTTTTCGGCAACTCGACAGTGATTTTTCTTTTTCCTTGTTTTGACATTATAATGAAGAAACATTGGTCTCACCGAAAGCGTTTATTAGACAAATGCATCTCCTTATCTCAGAAGAATAAAAATAACATAAATTAAAAATGAAATAAAGAAAAATATTTATTATATTCAATGTTTTAATTTATAAAAGGGTTTTAATAAACCATAATACTAATTCTTCAATGTATTGATTAATAATTTGAAGCTATGTACGCCATTTCAGTTTTCGCTGTCAAAGCGTCAACTTTTTTAAAATTCATTTACAGCCTCAGATTCGGTAGCGTGTATATGGGGGAAAATCAAATACTTAAAAATTGAACGGGATAAATGTAAAAAAGATTTATCTAATAAAAAGTGTAATTTTATACATTTCATCAAAACTACACTACATTGAATAGTTAAAATTATCTTTGATTATATGGATATTTAATAATCTTAATGATTTCATGTTAAAGTTTACTTCTGTTGATCTGTCATTTTTAATGTAGCATTTAGCGATTTTATGTTACGCAAAGTTTGTTGTTTAAATAAATGGAACATCTGATTTGGATAAAGAAAAATAGAATGTTTATATCGATAATTTGTTAAAATTCAGCAGTGCATATTTCCTACTTACTGGATTTTTACCTATGATATAGAAACATTTAGGAAAATGCCTTTACTTGATGGAAAAGAAATTGACATATTTTTTGTAAGTAGGATTGTTTGTATATTATCAAAATTTTAACTCCCTTTCAAAAAGTGTGAATATTTTTAGAACAATAATATTTCGACTCACATTTATTATTTATTTAAATCTGGCCTCTGATTACGATTTTCTAACCTCTAATACAAATACTATTTTCTAGTCTCATTCTAAATTTCGCATTACAGAGTGAAGAAGATCTGCCGTACGAAGAAGAAATATTAAGAAACCCATTTTCAGTGAAGCATTGGCTAAGATATATTGAACATAAAAAAGGAGCTCCTAAAAATGAGATTAACATCATATATGAGAGAGCTCTTAAAGAACTTCCAGGATCATTTAAACTTTGGTATAATTATTTGAAATTACGAAGGTCTCAAATAAGAGGCCGTTGTATAACTGATCCTGCTTATGAGGATGTCAACAACTGTTTTGAACGATCATTAGTTTTTATGCATAAAATGCCCAGAATATGGATGGATTATTGTACCTTCTTAACAGATCAATGCAAAATAACTAGCACAAGAAAGGCATTAGATAGTGCTTTAAGAGCTTTACCCATCACTCAGCACCATAGAATTTGGCCACTTTATCTTAATTTCCTGAAGAAACACAATATTCCTGAAACAGCAGTTAGAGTGTTTAGAAGATATCTTAAGCTTTGTCCAGAAGACACTGAGGAATATATTGATTACTTAATATCTATAGAAAAATTAGATGAGGCAGCAGTCAAATTAGCACAACTAGTTAATAATGAAAATTTTCAATCTAAACATGGTAAATCTAATCATCAATTATGGAATGAGTTGTGTGAACTAATATCTAAAAATCCAGATAGAATTCACTCCCTCAATGTAGATGCTATTATACGAGGTGGCCTTAGACGTTACACTGATCAATTGGGACACTTATGGAACTCATTAGCTGATTACTATGTAAGAAGTGGATTGTTTGAAAGGGCTAGAGATATTTACGAAGAAGCTATCCAAACAATTACTACAGTTAGAGATTTTACTCAGGTATTTGATGCATATGCTCAGTTTGAAGAGCTTAGTTTAAGTAAAAAAATGGAAGAGGTTGCTAAAAAAACAAATCCCTCTGAAGATGATGATATTGATTTAGAATTGAGACTGGCAAGATTTGAATATTTAATGGAAAGAAGATTATTACTTCTTAATTCAGTACTTCTTAGACAGAACCCACATAATGTATCTGAATGGCATAAGAGAGTGAAACTTTATGAGGGAAAACCACATGAAATAATTGACACATATACAGAAGCTGTGCAAACTGTAGATCCAAAATTAGCTGTAGGAAAACTTAATACATTATGGGTTGGCTTTGCAAAATTTTATGAAAGCAATGATCAAATTGACGATGCAAGATTAATTTTTGAAAAAGCCACACAAGTAAACTATGCTAAAGTTGATGACCTTGCTTCAGTGTGGTGTGAATGGGCAGAGATGGAAATTAAGCATGAAAACTATGAAGAAGCATTGAAACTAATGCAAAGAGCAACAGTGCTGCCAAGTAGGAAAGTAGCATACCATGATGATAAAGAAACAGTACAAATGCGCTTGTACAAATCATTAAAAGTATGGTCTATGTATGCTGATTTAGAAGAAAGTTTTGGCACATACAAATCATGTAAGGCAGTTTATGATCACATTATTGATTTAAAAATAGCAACACCACAAATTATTATCAACTATGGTCTATTTTTGGAAGAACATAACTATTTTGAGGAAGCTTTTAGAGCATATGAAAAAGGAATAGCTCTCTTTAAATGGCCTAATGTGTATGATATTTGGAATACATATCTTACAAAGTTTCTAAAACGTTATGGTGGAACAAAATTAGAAAGAGCAAGAGACTTATTTGAACAGTGTCTAGAACATTGCCCACCTGAGTTTGCCAAATCAATATTTCTACTATATGCAAAACTAGAAGAAGAACATGGTTTAGCTAGGCATGCCATGTCAGTATATGAAAGAGCAACTACTGCTGTTCTTCCAGAACAAATGTTTGAAATGTTTAATATTTATATTAAGAAAGCTGCCGAGATATATGGTGTTCCGAAAACACGCCAAATATATGAAAAAGCTATTGAAACTCTTCAAGATGAAAGGGCTAGAGAAATGTGTGTGCGTTTTGCAGAAATGGAAACGCGACTTGGTGAGATTGACCGAGCGCGTGCAATATACGCGCACTGTAGTCAAATGTGTGACCCACGGATTACTGCGGAGTTTTGGAATACATGGAAAGAATTTGAAGTAAGGCATGGAAATGAGGACACAATGCGTGAAATGTTAAGAATTAAGAGAAGTGTCCAGGCTACATATAACACGCAAGTAAATATGATGTCGGCTCAAATGCTGAGTTCCGCCGCGCAAGCCGCCGGTACTATTTCAGATTTAGCTCCGGGAATGAAAGACGGAATGCGAATGTTAGAGGCAAAAGCTGCTGAAATGGCTGTCCAAAGTAAAGGTAACATCATGTTTGTTAGAGGAGAGACTCAAGGCCTTAAAGAAAGCACTGATAAGGTAGTTAATCCGGATGAAATAGATATTGATGAAGAAGACTCTGAAAAAAGTGGAGATGAAGAGGAAGTAGCGCCAGTACAGAAAAAAGAAATTCCAGCTGCAGTTTTTGGTGGTTTAGTCCCTGAAAAAGAATAATAAACATCCAATATTGTGAAAAAAATAAATTTATTATTTAAATAATAAAACAAGTTTAATTTACTAAGCTTAGCAATAGTTTTATACATTAGCAATTTATTTACAACAAAATCACAGAAACAATGTGCCTGATTACAAATTTAGATACAAATATTATAATCAATTTATTACATAATCAAGAATCAACTTTTGATACATATTATATGTATATATGCTAATGGCAGTTTTTAATATCATGAATTATTTTAAAAAATATAATTATGAGGAGTGTCAACTTATGTGCATCTAATGTAAAAATAATAATATTCAATGTTGTAATATACAAAGAGATTATATATAGTATGCTTTATGAAGGTTTGTATATCAGCTACATTTTTATATGAATTGATCATTACAATGATATGCATAGCTTATGTATGACTATTAAATAAATCAGCCCAGAATAATTTGAATATATTAATATGAAATTTTGTCACATATATTGTTAGATCAAAGTTTTGGAGTAATAGCCTTAGTGTAGTCACAACACAATATTAAAATCATCAACTTTTAGTGAAGAATGATTCACCACTTATATAATATCCCTGGGAGGTATAATAAAATGTAATGAATTTGAATACATATCCTGTTGTTCAGAATAGTTTAGTATACTTATATCATTATGAACACCACCAAACATAATTAGTTCTCCATTTCCTTTGACTAAAGAGTACATAACTAGTTCCTCTGGTGCACCATGCATTTCACCAAGACGTGGGCATAACCAAGAAACATAGTTCAAAGAATTCCCATCAACAACTGTAGAGATGTCTAGAACATGCATGGTCAGTGTATTTCGTTTTACTTTCTTAACCGCTGGTGGTCTCTGCTGTGGATTGTCAGCTGGGGCTTCTAACCTATTCTCTAAGTGGGCTATTTGCCTTTGGTTTATTAGGTCATTTTCTGGAGGGGCATTAGATCCAGTTGAATCACATGCAAATGCTGCCATCCTGTATTTATTAGCTTCTTGCAATTGTCTAACAATTTTCATTCCCTTATTCTGTGATAGAATTAAATAAAATGTAATATAATAAAAAAGTTAATAAAATAATTTTTCAAACAAAATAATAAAAACATCAATAATTAAGAGACACTCACCTTATTTTTGTTTCTTCTTAATGCAGATTCTTTTTTAGATACATCAAAACTATTATTAATTTGCTTGGTTTCCCCACTTGAATTCAAAATATTTTGATTAGAATTAATATTTATAGATACATTTTGAGCATGTTCATTTTCATGACTAGGCCCAGCTACTGGCTCATTATTCATAATTCGTTGTCTAGGCAGTACACCACGTCGTCCATTAATGTTATGATCCCTATCTAAAGGCCTTTGTAAGCTTTGTTCTACTCTTACGGATACTGGAGCACCCTCAGCTCTACTAAGGTTTGACAATCTCACTGCTGATGTCACTAATGGCTTGGCACTATTCCAGCCATTTCTACTCCTACTTAGACTTACTACTTTATCACCTACTCTACATGCAGGATTGCACCAAATATTAGCTGCAGCCCATTCCTTATTTTTCACAGCAATCTCTTTCCATGTCCATATAGGGCCCTTCATAGTAAGTATCCAACAATCACTAAAGACAAAACGATTCTGTAAGGTTTGCACCCCTCCTAAAAGCATTAATTGTTCATAATCCAAGTGGATGAGAGACTGAGCATAACGGGGAGATGGTCTTGGTTTAGTAGTAGGTTGCTTTCTCCAACTAAGAGTAGATAAATTTAATACCCAAACATCATTAGAACATTGTATTTGATAGTTTTGAGCAGCTGACATTATTAGGCCTCCAAACACAACCATTTCATCACCTTTTATACACGCAGAATGACCTGCCATTGGAGGTGGAGGGTTTGTAGCATTTATTAATATCCATTTGTTATTTTTAACACAGTAAAAATGTATATCATTAAACATAGTAACATTTTGGTATAATTGTGAAAGAGAAGGATAAGTCCAGCCTCCAAATACTATAAGGCAATCTTTGTAATCAACCATTGTTGTGTAAGCTTTAGGAACTGGGTATGTTCCAGTAGCGAGAGGTCTAATCCACCTGCGTTTAGATAAATCAAACTTCCATAAATCATTAAAAGAAGTTGCATTTGTCGTGCAGCCTCCAAATATATACATATTATTTTCAAGAATACAAGCTGCATGAGAAAATCTCTTTGTTATTGTAGGGACTATTTCTGTAGATGCAACATTCATCCATAATATGTTAAATTCCCCTATTGCTTTAATAAGTTTTATTGAAGTCTTGTGTAAGACATCTGAAAAAATATATTAAGTTTATTACTAAAATAAGTCATTCTTTAATACAATTCTTATAGACCTTTTTAATTGTTTAGAACACATGGTCTAGTTAGAAATAGATTTAAAATATATATATTTTTATCATTAAAATATTAAAATCGAAGTATTAAACATTCAAATAATTTAAAGGAAAATTGAAAAAAATTACACTTACTTTGGGCACAACCACACCATCTTTTACAAACACTCATACAATTTTGCAAGTCTTTATATGGTGGGAGAAATCCTAAGATAAATTCGAGTACTTCATCGGGGAGGTCTTCAATGGTTACCTCCAAAGTTTCATGCAAGGTTTGGTGTATGGTTTCCATTATTACAATCTTAATTTAACCAGTGCATGTAATCTTTTTCTCCATTCATTCTTAATCGAACAAAAGCAAGCAGTTGTAATATTAAATTACATTAAATCAAATAATTTTCTAAGAAGAAAATATTTTAAGTTGAAATTATCATTACCGACATTTAAAAATATCAAACATAAAATTATACGACATTGTCAATTGTTAATTTGTCACTTTGAAAGTTCTATAATTTATTTTGAACGTAGACAGACTTTCAATGGACAGATGAGTAGAAGTTTTAGAGTAGGTGTTCAAACAAAATCAGCAGTAATCATTAAAATAGTAAAAAATAAATTGATCATTTTTCGTTATAGGCAAAGGTAATGTACTTATTGTTTTATATTTTAATTATCAAGTTCTACAACTAAAACAAACCTTAGCTGTAAATATATGTTAAGTTAGAAACTGTAAAGCTTATAATCCAATAATATCAAATTTGTACATATTTAACATGTAAGTTAAGAATAGTAAAAAAATATATTAATTTTTATTTTTTGTTAGTTTACTCGAAGTTTCAATACTGAAGATCTGTTATCGGTAAAATTAAGATTTTTATAAGAATATTCATAATAGAAATGTTGCTCATTTGGTAAATCCCTATATAAGCTGTATTATACTACTGTCATCTTACAGCTGTCAAAGTCATTTTTCTGTGTTACCGGGAATATTTAAGTTTATGCAGAAATGTTGTGATGTGATGGTATAGTACCATTTGTTATTGAAAAACGTTGATCAAAATGTTTTATTTGTGTTCTTAATACATCGATGTTATTAAATGTTAAATAACATAGTGACACATAACCTCACTAAGCTCATCATACAGTTAGTTATAAAACAGTGTAAACAATTCGTGAAGACTGTGTGAATATTGTGAAAATGCAACATTTATTACATGCTAGTCCCATTATGGACAAATTAAAACATTTCCAACAAGTTTTATCTTACAGAATACAATTGACAACATCACAAAAGGTATAATTTTAATTTCAAGGTTTTGTGGGAAAAAAAATTTTTTACAATAAATGCAAAGTATTTATATATTTATTTTGGTTAGTAACAAAATTCTTAAGAAGTTTTTTAATTGGCTATATTTATGAAACAGCTGATATTCTGCAGTGTTTTTAATTTATATACATATCTTTAATCATGAATTGAGTTTATAATAAGTATTTGATTTTTAATATTGTTTTAAGTATCGAAATATATCCGTCTGGATGTTAAGTTGCGGAACTCAATGCTGCACCACTGCTTATATTTATTTTTCCATATTAGGTAATGCTATGGAGCTTAGGTGTAGTTGGAACCAGTGCAGTAGTAGTTGGTGTACTGTCAAGGTACTTGGCAAGAAGACGTGCAAAACCAATATTTAATCCCAGAATTCAGAGAGCAATTAACAAAAGAATATCTCGTATGAGAAGTCCTAATGGAGGTAAATAGTAAAGATGCTTAAAAATGTTATTTTATATATAAGTTATAATTAAGTTGTAAAAAAAAATTAATTTTTTACAGGCATGGGGTCTGTTGCAAGCAGTGGTGGTAGAAGTAGCCCTCTTGGATTTAGTGAAAGGCTGTCAATGGCATCAGGATCTATTGGTTCCGGCACAGGTGATGCTGCGCCTCTCTCACCACAGCAGTTAGGAGTAATGGGTAAGTAAATATTTTTCTACAGCGTCATCTGTTATTGAATAGTACCTTATTTTGTGCAATTAAAAGTGATATTTTTCATGATTGAAGACAGTGGGTTGTTAATGAAATTTTGCAGCGCCATCTCTTGATGAGTAGCTAATTTACATAAGAAAAACAGAACGTTACCTATCTTAGTTTCTACCATTATTGCCAGATGGCGCTCACAAGATTTTTTTGATAATTTTTGAAATATGAATTCTGAATAATCAATTACAGTAAAATAACTACTACAACTAACATTTCTACTTACTGTTTGTACCAAAATGCAATTAAAATTATAGTTATATTTGCGGTTTCTGGATTAGCATATATAGCATTACAGTATAGCTATAAAAAATTAGTTCTTTTGAAGGTCGTACAAAGGTGTCCGACGATTTGTGTAAGGTGAATTTCATTAGGTTGCTACATGATATATTGTGATTGGGTCCTAGCTCTAAACAATGACTTGATGAAATTATTGTTCATATTTTTCAATTATTTTTGGCTATTTTCAAGCCATATACATTATATAATTTTACAAAATTTTCCATGTAAAATATTTTTTATAACAATAAATATATACTTTTCATTAAATTGCAAAAAAACATTTGCTAATGATATTTATAATTTGTTACTTTTTACCACTTTAACATTTTTTACACATTATAAAAAGTACATTATACTGACTTGAATATTATTAAAAAATATTAATTTATTTTATTCAAATGAATATGTAGTATTTACTATGCGTACATAATATATTCCATTATGGTTCATTCCACAAGCTCCATGACTAGCGTTTTTATTATATAACAAGATATATCTAATTGCCGTTTAGATACAAGGTTGTATTTTTGCATCAATAATAAAGTTTATTTAAAAATAATAACTTATAATTCCTGTCGATTGCATCATTGTATCATTGCATCATGGGTATGCAAGTTCGTTATATAATGATATCGGCATTCAAAGCTAGGTGCAATTAATATGTCACATATACTTGTAATTGCTAGTAGATATGTAATACGCAAGGTTAGGAGTAAAAATTTCGTTACACTTAATTTTTTTATTTTTTTGCTAATAATATTTTATTTTTGTTAGAATATCAATATGTTTTAGTTTGTTACTCTTTATCGTGAATTTACTTAATAACAATCTATACATGTAATAAAAATGTAACTGTCCATTGGTGGCATTTATCAATGTAGTAAAATTCAAAGCAATTATTTTTTTTTTTTTCTTTTTTATCTATCTGTTTGTGCACGCTAAAATAATAAACGGCTTAATTGATTTAAATGCACTGTTGACTATTGTATATTGGTAGCCTTTCCGAAATATTAAATATTTTATTTTATTTAAATCGGTTTGTAAATAAAAAAGTTATAACAATTTAAAATGTTCTCGACATGATCTCAAATGTTAATATACGCAAGTGAAGACGCGAGCGGGTCGCTAGTATTAAATGTTTACGTTCATTAAATTTATTTCACGAAGGCCACCATGATCGCGTCATTCGTTACAATCGTACATGGCTCGTTGGTCTAGGGGTATGATTCTCGCTTTGGGTGCGAGAGGTCCCGGGTTCAAATCCCGGACGAGCCCAAGTTTTTTTTTAATTTTTTTTGTTTATTTCCTTTTTAATTGAATTGACTAAAATATTTTGTTTTAATAATCACATTTTTGTAATATTTTGTTAAATGGCTCTTCAATTGAAAATTTAATAACTAATTTGTTAGTACTAGTGTCTCCGTTGACGGATAAAATATTCCTTAACTTATCAACGTTTATGCCAATTTACACAATAACGAAAAATAAGTATTCATTTGAAACATACTATGTATATAATAAAAATTTTATTAAGTTAATGTTTTTTTAGAATATAATGGAAGAAGCTTTTGTATTTTTTTAGAATATAATGGAAGAAGCTTTTTGCGTTTCTTCTGCATTTAAACTTTGCATGCCAAATCTCATAGTCTTCATTCCGCATAATTTTCGTAAAAAGGGATCCCAAGGTTTCACTTCGTATATTAAGTGTCGTTTTTCAAATTGAATAGTGTTATTATTAAATTAATCAGTTAATTAATAATTTAGGAATTTTATAAAAACAGTATAAGGTTCTTCTTTCGACTTATTATTTTTTCATTCCTATACACTACGAATACATTGTGTATTAGGTATTTTTTCTTATCTTAGTCTTCATGGTAACTTCATTAAATGTACTATTTGCATATTTATTACTACTTTGAATAATAAATAGTAACAACGTTGCAATAACAATGGGACCATCGTAAAGTGTGCAACTTATATATGTTTACTTTTTATTTTTAAGACAAACATATTTAAATTTATTAATTTAAAAATATATTTAATTTAAAACCATAATAAGAGATTTAAAAACCAATCTAGTTTCGACAAATTACTTCATACAAATAATTATATTAAACTGTCATAGAATTAAACAACTCTAATAAGTGTACTTTGTTTTTAATACAATTACTTTTCATGAAACGATAATATGAAGAAAACCAACTTCACCCTTTTTTCCGCAAAACTAGATTTTCTCTGACTACCCTAGTCAGAGAAAATCTAGTATCAAGGTAGTTTGTTTTTCATATTCGAGACATTGCATTTTGAGTAGCGGAACTCAATACCACGCCGTGTAGTATAATCATTGCCCCGAGTGGGAATCGAATTCACAACTATCTTTACAGTCATTTGCGTCACTGTGGCCTCAGACGTAATATTTTTATTGAAACACCTACATACTCGTATATGTACGTCATCATATTAGCCTACTTTTGTGCCTTTGAAACAATTAATTTCATTTGTGGCTTCAGGGAATAATGAATTGCAAACATATAGAAATCAATGATTAGATCCCATGAGATAGTTCGCGGAGACACGATTCAATTTAATCTACGAGGTACGTTCGACCTACTGACGGTAGGACATCCTTGTACAAGATATTACTTATTAACTACTGAGTAATATCCTTGTTATATTAGATTATAAATTAAAATCATTTTAGGTCACATGTATAACCTACTATTTGTTATTCTGTATTTGACTAGGGAAGGACTCGAGTAAACTAAGTGAATATGTACCTATATGGCCAAAAACAATTAGGTACACTGGCGTTATGGTTATAATCTTCTAATCTATGAAAGATATAGATTAGAATGCATATATTCATAAGGCTTGAGTCTGCTCCAATTGCCTGTATTTATTAAAAAATATTTTCAAGCGTCTTTCGCACTTTGCGGCAGCAATATTCTAGTGACATATCTCTTTGCTTTTCATTTCAATGAACGTGTATGTCATATAATCAGATCAACGAAACCAAATTATTTTAAATACAATCTTTACTTCATGCTGAAATTAAACCCATATTGTTATTTTATTACTATTGACGTAGTAAACTATTCAGCGTTATCTTTATCAATCGATAAAGGTACATATTAGACATGCGCAAAACAGTGCGCCATGAAGTGATGTGATATGGCATCACATTTCGTGCCGCGTGATATCACATTTTAGCATTACTTTAAACATCACGCGTAATGTCGCGTAATGGCATTACACTAATATCACACATGGCAGCGCGTGATGTGATATTACTGAGATACTGATGACATGTAATATGAAATGTAATAAGTAATACGGCATGCCCATCGCACCGCTATTTGTACAATGAACTAAAGTTGATTGAATAGTAGCTAACTCTTGATTTTTCGAAATGTCGTATGGTTTTACCATTATTTCAAACATAACACGCAATTGCACGTAATGCCATACATTACTATCACTCCTGCGGTATTGATATTTATATTAAAATTAGCTATCTAAACAGTAAAACAGTGTTTTACTTTTATATTGTAGGGGATTATTACTTCCCTAACTATTTCGGAGGTTTCTTGGAGGTATAGTAATACACTTGTTGATGCTTCAGGTGGAATGATTTTATTTGAAAATTACACTGGTATACATACAAAAATGACAATTATAAATAACCAATAAACAATATTTACAGAAATTCGTCTCCAATAAAAACTTTCACATTATAATCCAATTTCATTGGTTATAATGTGAGTTATAATTTAATTACTGATTTACCAATCGGAAGGGCTATATTAAAAATAAAAATCTTTAGTAAAATTATGCACAAATCAAAACATTGGCTTTTCTACCAATAGCAAGTGAGTATGTAAGAACAATGATTATTTCTTACGAATTGTACAAGAGGTGAGGGGCGCACCGTCACCGCGGGGGGTGCCATATAAATATGCGCCTGTCTGCGTCCATACAAAACCGATTCCTGAGCTGCTGCCGCGGCCGCTGATTGTCTTAGCTGGGCCTCCCTCGAGTAGTCGAGGGTCTCACCCGGCTGGGCTGATCGCCCGTGCAGCAACAAGCTCATCCCCTCGCCCTAGATCCTCATCCTGAAGATTTCTACTCTAGGCCTTAAGGCCTTATCCATGGACCAGTCCATATTCGTGGGCAGAGAAGATCTCAATGGTCAGAGGGTAGCACCCTGGTACCATCTCCCCACTCACAGAGAGTGAGATGACGACAAGAATTACCATACAAAACTCGGCGTATGTGCTCCTACGCTTTAGTAACCGCGCGCCTTCGGCTCGCGACGGTCATATGCTTCATGTTATGTATGAACGCTGCGTATGGTAGGTAATGTAGGTCCCACAATATTATAAAAAAATAATAATTACTTTTGATACTAATTCTGAATTTTATATAGGTACCGTAATACTGGTTTCATAGTACGGTAACAGTCGCAACAACATAAATTATACCGCGAGTATTTGTAGCTATCTCATGATTTTGCAAAAAAATATATATGAATTTATTAATTGTAGCATTCCGCAAATAAATAAACTAATTGTTATCATTTAACTGAGCGCTTTCTTGCTTTGCACTCTAAGAAATGTGCAGGCACAAATATAAACCTTATGTTTATAATAATACAGTTCTAAATAAACATTAAGCCACCCTCGTGAGCGAAGTGTCGCCTCACGACACGAGACGCACGTCATGTCGTCCTCTTCACACAGCGCACGGGCACGACGCTCGGCCGACAGCGGTCCGAGCATTGTAATGTGATGTTTAGAACTTAGAAGTAATATGTGATGTTTAGTTCGGCCGCGTGATGTGTGCTGTTACAGTACGCGGTCGAGTGATATTACATGTAATACATCACTCGCATTACTTACACATGTCTAATTCATATATACCTACGACATTAATCTCAAACCTCAAAACTGAAATCTTTATAATAATAAATGTACATATGTAATATACAATGCCAGAACCTCATATCGTTTTTTATATAAAATATACCTAAGTAATTTTACTCTAATTATTATACGCGTTAGAGACTGACGCTTAGTCTAATGAGACTAGGCTCGAATTATATCTATTTTATAATTGTGAATATTTCTACAAGTTACATTTGAGTGTACAAATATCACCTATTAACACAAATAGCGAGGATCGCAAAAGAACATAAAATATATTGTGGAATGTCTTGAAATTCCATTCTCCAAATGTCACTCGAAATCGAAGCATTACGCGGCGATAATCAACGCCGCGTTAAACTAAATATTAATAACGCCTGCTTTAAACTTTTTCATTGAAACATTAAAGTTTTATAGTATATAGCATATTTTAAGGTTCTTATAGCTGTGAAAATGTAGGATTTTCTATTCTATATTCTGCCGAGACGTCTGCAGGCATAATTTACCTTTTAAGTTCTTCGCACGTTTTTTTCCTAGAAGCAAAGCGACTGTGCTTGCGAGATGAGAAAAGCTTTAGAAGCTAAATACGCCTTTAGGAACTAAATATCCTTTTACGTACGAGATAATGCTATACGAGCTTCCTTACGTTTAGTGTTGATGTTGAACAGCCTTACTACAAATTCACTGTTGTATATGTATATTACTATTTATATATATTACTATTTATATTATGAATGATTCTGACATATTTTCTCTTATAGTCTTATATTTACATGTGTGTATGTCAGCGTCTTGGATAGAAAGAACTTAGTATTTAATTCTTTCTCAACTTTTGTCTATTTATGCTACATTTTCAATGAATGAACCTAATTTATGTTGTGCTACTGATTGACTAACAGAAATTGCATTCTCTAAATTTTGCATGGAAACATTAATATTTTGCATATAGGATGTCTTTGGGAAGTATTTTAGAGCACTGAGGGGGAGTTCTCGAAAATCCTATGGAAACGGGAAAAGACGCAAGATTTTAATTTTTGTGTTCCTCCCAAACGATGTTTGCCAAAATATAATATTAAGATTATAAATTTATTTCGTCTATTCCACGATAGATGGCATTGTTGTAAATTAAATATAAGTGTGAGGTTTTAATAAAATGGTGTATAATTTTTATATAAATACAATACAGAACGGAAATGAACAATGTAATAAAAAATAAATAAAAAAAAGAAAATTATAATGAAATAAAAAAAATTAAATTATTTCGACACAGCCGTTAGGTATATCAATTTTGGCTTAAGCAATGCGTGGCTCGTTGGTCTAGGGGTATGATTTTCGCTTAGGGTGCGAGAGGTCCCGGGTTCAAATCCCGGACGAGCCCAAACCTTTTTTTTATTTTTCAGTTATAAAGCAATGATAACAATGAATATATTTTTTATAAAGTAAGTATATGAATTTAATAATATTAAAGAATATTATTATCTTTAATGTTAAAATTGTTGAAAATTAATCTTTAATGAAAAAAATATACCTTCAAAGTGTTTAATATTTAAATATTTACACTACATTGAGATGCCTTTGATAGAAATCTTTTGTAAATAAATGAGGGAAACAAGAAGGTATTTCGCCCTTTCTCCGCGACCATTTCCCCCGGCATGCTGGGAATAATTAAAGAGCCTGCAGCCCTAGCTTTGCACTGGCCCTAGCTCAAATGTCTCCACAAAGGGAACTGAATGCGCCGCGGGTGAAAAGGATTGCCCGCTATTTACCCAGCGCTTTCCTTGCACGAATTCACGGCTCGGAAAATTTTTAAATCCTCGTAAACTGACGCGGAAACTTCGAAGCGGTTCGAGATTAAAAATGAGCTTTGAAAACATTCGTTTCGTTCGTTCGTTGAATCGACTGTTATATGTTTGCTTTTTTTACTTAAAACTTTACAGACGTTTAAATAATTTATTTATTATTTTTATAACTATTATAATTTTGAAAATAAAAATATATATATAATTGTGGAGTGTGGAATTATAATTATTTATGTATAAGCTTAACTACAATTATTTTTAGCTTCTCGTTTTTTTTGGTATAATAAGTTAGTCAAAGTAAAGACTCGTCGCTTACTATTATCCGATTAAAATCGAGAAGTTACGTTTTGAATGGCGGAACTTATCGCTGCGCTCTGTCTATATTCCAATTAAAAATTGATTTTTGAACACATACATATATTCTCAATTTTTATATGGTTATTGTAAAGTTATTTTATTTTAATTAATGTTATATTAATAACCTATTCCAATAAAAGAACCAACATATAATTCGGGTAGAAATATTCATTAATTACGACACAGTAGAAATTTGCAGTTTACTCGATTTAGGTATTTTGTGACTGAAGCGGATTTTCTTTTATACCCCTCATATTAAAAATGAACTTTCAGTGAAAAAGAGACAAGTTTTGTTTTTATTGAACAGAGTCGATACACAATTATTAGGTCACTGTTTTTTTTTTCCTTCTGAATCAGATTTATGTGATGACAATTAAAAATATAAGTGTGCAAATGGAAGCCAAATTTCGTATAATATTTAAAAATATGTATGTTGGACGTTGGTTGACTGCGGACAAAAATTGATATCTGATAAGTGCCAAGTTCTGAAGACAATTACTGGAATTAATATAGAAGTAGAAAAAAATTATTAAGCTTTTCGTTTGGTTCCAGCATTCATTACGGTATGACTCGATATCAGGCGGAATATAGAGTGTTTTGACACTAGGCACTCTCTAGATTATACGGGAAAAAGCATGTAGCTGAAAAATAATTTAAAGCCCGAATGTAGTTTTCACGTATTCTTACAACGCATGTTAAAACTACATTATACCTAATACGAAAAGTATCACGTCTCATAAATATTTTCTTACGTAACATTTAGACTGCGTAGAAAATCAAATTTTGTATAGAATAGTAAACAGATTTCTAGTTTCCCGCATCGTATACCTGGCGACAGATATAAATAGGCCCCGGGAGTCGCGACATATATTTACTACGGCGAATCTCATTACGTCGAGTGCAGTATTTGCAAAGTCCGTGTAAACCCAACGGCAGTTGCTTTTTCGACTACGGCAATAAATTAGAAGCTTCCATGTTCATTTCGTTTCAATATTTTAAAATCTATACCTTCATGTATAGAGACAAATTCAACGATTATTTTACTTTAAATATTTAAGTGTTTATTGATCTGTGATGCTTTGGCTGGTGATATTATACTTACTAAATGAAACATGGTAAATGAAAAGTTTATAATTTAAAAATACCTTATTTTATATAAATACTTAGTGACTTTCTTGCGCCGGTTGTTTTGTCCGGGTTCATTGCATCGTTTTGTCGCATTGCGAATACGTAATTACGCCAAAATAATTTAGAACATTTATACTACGTATTTTGTGTCCTATATAAATTTTAATGAGTTTAATGGACTTGGCCGTAGCAATAAATTTGAAATCATTAGTGATATTTCACTCTGGTTAACCCTTTATTTATAAAATAATAAATGTTACATTTATACAGCTATATACCTATATAAGCAGCCGTACGAGCAGCCGATTTTTTTCCATATAGCGAGGTACTCAAAGATACCCCTAGTGCCAAGACACTCTGTTCTCCACTTACCGCCAGAAATCGAGACATTGCGTATTGGGTAATGGAACGTAACGCCGTGCTTTTTAAGTACCAAAGTTTCTACTTTGGTGATAAAAATAATGTATTTTAATCATACCCTCGAGTGAGATCGAACCCAAAACCACCGCGTTTATAGTTAGACGCTGCCCCACTGCACCACGACGGTCTCAGTGTGGCCTCGGCCACAGACATCAGCCAGCAGTAAAATGATTTATTTTATTAGCTGATTTCCAGAGCACGGAACATTTGCGACGCACCCAACTTTACGCCTGTAAATGCCACCGCCATGAACTTTAGACGGACACTTATGTTATTTCAGTCGCAAAACAGTCTACTCTACATTGAATATTAAAATATAAAATAGTGATAATATTTTTCTAATTAAATATTTTGAAGGAAAGTTTATATCTCGGTATATGGTATAGGTACCAAAGGTGTATACAGAAACAAATATATTTTGGCTATAAGAACTTCATAAAATATGAATAATAAATAATGAACTGTCTTAAACGCGATTTACGAGTGCAATTTTCTGCTTTTACATGACACAAATTTTAGCGGTAACTAGAGAACGGAGTGCCATGACGATAGGTATCTCTGCCTACAATGTTATGCAGGAAAGAAAACGTGAAGCTTAAAAGTTATATTATTTGCCTAACGTAAATATAAATCTAAGTTATGAATCATTATTTATAGATATATCTCGGGAATATATCGAGCGTTATCAACCCGCCCTCCTCGTTGAAACACGCTGAAACAGTCGGACAGGGGAGGTTCGAAAATAATGCTCCAACGCTTCCTTATAAAAGTGCCCATTTTTATATAAGTTACGGCTTTATAGCTCAGCCGCTTTATTTTTATTGCTGCACAAAATGTTGTTCCTAATCTGTAGAGTAGTTATTTGGTTTTAATATAAATTAAATTATGCTTCATACCCTTGTACAGTTGAGTTCCGCCGCTCAACTGGCCATATCTATTTCGAATGAGAAGTGGAGAGTGGAGAAGTTTTTTTTAGAAGTTAGAAGAGAAGTAGAGAGTTTTTGGGGAAAAAAGTATAAAGCTACGCCATATTCATTATTTAATAACTGATTGTTTTATAATTGTTATTAGCACTGTAAATGTTTAAAAAAATTGAAAGAGATAAGGTGAAATTTGAGTAGGTAAAGAGTGATTTGACTGATAGTCTTTATTCTATACATACTTAAGATTATTTTTAATATAGAATAGTTTTTCTGCCTTGTAGTAGTAATGTCGTCTTAAACGAATGCATATATATCCAAGTTAATATGTTGTATGTATTGCAATATAAGGTGGTAATGCGTATGCCTACATACATACTTCTTGTATCATTTTACTTTATTTATATACTTTATTAATAAGAAATATTTACTGATTATTATTTAAATATATAATTCAACTTCAGCGTCAACCTCACGCTTTATCACGTATAACAGGACATTGTCTGTTAAGTGGCAGAATAATGCCATGCTGTCTTACCAGAGCAGGGAAATCAATATTATAATTATATAAATATAATCATTCCCCGAGTGGGAATCAAACCAATAATCATCACGTTTACAGTTAGACGCTGTCCAACTGGGCCACTATAGCCTCAAAATACTCAATCCATTCTATATAAATTTTAAACGAGACACGAAATGTTCTGTAAGCTTTTTAAAACGTATCGAAATATAGACTACTGAAGATAGGTCTTAAAAGTCAAGTATCTTATTTTAATGTTCCACATAAATAAATAGCTGGCGCCAGAAACAGGTCAATTGGACATTCGTTTGCAGTTCGGTATACTGTACTAGTAGATTTAGTGTTAGTAGCTAATTATAGATAGACTAAAATTTGAGGTACATTAATAAAATTTTATACTTTTTATTTTATATTTTATAGTATTTAATGAAGGGTTTTAAAAATAAATTTAAAATTATTAGTGATACTCACTCTGGTTAACCCTTTATTTATAAAATGCTCAAAGCTACATTTATACAGCTATATTAAAAAGCAGCTGGGCTGGATTTCAATTTAAATTCGTCTTCCTAGAAGCTAAAAATGATATCATTTTTGGATATTTAGTTAAATTATATTTAAAAACTTATATTTTGCTTAAAGTAATATTACGTAATATATTTTTATAATATTATTTTAAAGCCAATACAAAATAAATTGATCATTTAAAATAACTGGAAACGTACAAACGCCTGATTGTCGATGAGGCCCTGATGAACCACTTTGGAGCGATAGTGACGGCTGCAAGAATCACCGAAGCAGAAGAAATTCTATTAATCGGAGATGTTAATCAACTTCCCTATATTGACCGAGAGAATCTTTTCGATATGTTCTACCGTGCTCCCTATCAAGTGGCCAATATCACCCAGAATCTAATATGCACCCATAGAAGCCCCATGGATGTTGCGTATGCCCTACGAGAAATATATGTTGGTATATACTCATCTAAGAGGACAATACACTCCCTCCGGATAGAAAACGTCAAGGTGACACCAATACCACGAGACCTAAAGGATACCCTCTACCTCACATTCACTCAAGAGGAGAAGGAATCCTTGATCACTCAGGGATACGGCTTGGAAATGGGTGCAAAAGTACTAACAATTCACGAGGCCCAGGGACTGACCACCAGCACAGTTGTAGTAGTGAATACAAAACCAAAGAAAATAAAGCTGCACGACAGTGTCTCACACGCAGTCGTTGCGATAACGCGCCATACCAGCAACTGTTTCTACTACTGCGGTGGTGAGGACGACGCGATAAAGAGACTAATACGGAATGCAACGAGAGCAACGACCAAAGGTATTGTGGAGTACAATTTGAAGATGGCCATAAAAGATAGGAACGAAGCGGTCATATCCACTACTATAGCATTAATGCCATCCACACCCCATCCTTAAATAGAAAAATATGTATGTATGTAGTCGTAAGAAATATGTGTTATTACGTAAGAAATAAAATAAATGATACATTTATAACAAATTAATTTAGGTTAGATTTAACTCCATTATGATAGGAAAATTGTATATAATGAAAAAGGCAACGTTTTATAATAACTGGACTCTCTTAGGGTATATTCTTAGTTTTAAGTACTGAAATTGTAAACAAAAAAAAAAGCATATGATAAAACAAGAATCATGTTAAAAAAGGTACAGACCTTATGTCCGTAGAGTAAAATAGAATAATAAAAAAAAAAAAAAAAAAAAAAAAAAAATAACTGGGAGGGCGTGATTTGCGTTTGAGATCTTCAGCCAACCCTTCGTCGCGCAATAAAATCGATTTGGCCTCTTAAAACATTAAAGAGCCGGCTTGGCGCAGTTGAAATAGTCAGTTCAAAGGATTTTAATTTAATTTTTTTCAGAAAGCGTAGTAAAATTATTATTCACTTTACTTTCGATGTCGAAAAAAGACGGTTCTGCTAAGCGCCATTTCCCTCCTAAGCCTAGATGGGACTTAGTGTCCAAGACACTCTGTCCTCTACGGCTGAATTATATATGTACATAACGCGTTAAGTGGCAGAACCATAAGCAATGCCACAATGAAACTCATTAATAATGTCTGTCAATTTAATATTTATCATATGATGCAGGATAAAATGATTAAAACCTCTTGTAGAATTATACTTTAATGATTAAAACAAAACTTACATAGAACATCACAATTATGCTTCGCAAACAATCAAGATGTTGAGATTCAAGAATTATACTATTTCTTATAAAAAGCAACTTTTTTTATGGATCATGATTTTCAATTTTATCGAACGAATTTGCTAGCTATGGTGAATATATGAATATAAATAAAAATAACCTCTTCATGGCAAAGGATTTGTCATAGAATAAGGGTACAATACAGTTTGTTGCGATTCCACGTCATACGCACTCACATATTTCGCAAGCTGTAATATAACAAGCCTTTACTATAACTCATTGATATATGATATAACAAGATTTTTAAAAGCACATAGAATTGGTTATTTATGTGTCTTACATATAAATTCACTTTTAAATAAGAGCTGTAGCGAGTATGACATCAGCTAACAGCAATGCGAGTTTAAATTTTACGTACGTGACATTGGTGAAGTAAATTGTGTTCATGTAGTTTTTCTATAGATCAATTCTGGTGTTGTTTATACACATATGTACATATATATGAATTTATTTGATTATAAACAATAAAATATCTTAAAGTAGCTGCCGAATATTTCAGAGTACATCATTATAACTTCATATTTTTATAGTCCGATTGCCTGACCAGAACTATAACGAGGCACTACAGTCTGAAAGTGTTGCGCAGACACTTCTGGTTTTCCAACGAACTATGCTCATCTCGTTATATCTGATATATCAATGTATTGGGAATACATTTGGAGGATAATTCATATATTAATTCTAATTCTTATGAAATAATGTTATACTAGGTGGGATATTGATCTTTACAAATAATGTTAATGAGATTCTACATGTTTCCAAATAAATAAATAATCACACAATATTTTATTTATTCTAGGGACACGTGACATATAAAATTCATGAAGTATTTCTACTATGTATGAAATGATTACCTTATTTTAGAGGCGTACATCAATAAATAGATTAACATTGATTATTTTAAAAAAGGTAGACGCGCCTAAGGTTTTGGACAAGCGAAATTGCGCGTCAATCTTATACATATAGTATGCCCATACAAAAATATTATTCATTCTGTTCATGTTTACACAAACGCAGCTAAGCATTTTATAACACTTAACACTATCTATTTGCAGCTAATTGGTGTATATGTTCGGTGACAACTTACTTAACAACAAGCTACTCTCAATTGTAATCCTTGTCATGACGTCTAACTATTATATAATATGTATATTATTAGGTAGACTTTAAAGAAAATGTAACTTTGGTAATAACAAAGTTATAATATTTAAAATATTTTCAATAATACATTTTTATTTTTATTTGTAGATTTACTTTGTAATATTAACCTAAAACAAATAAATTAAATATAATATAGTACTAAAACATTCTAAAATAGTAATATCTTTTCTTCTGGGATTTAAATTCTTCTTACTTACAACTAAAAATAACAAATTAAAAGATATACCTACCCAAGACTATAAAAAGAGGTACTGTAAGAAATATCATTAACTTAATACAATTGTATGATTTGAAAAGAATTAATTAATAAATAATATGAAACAAATTAAAAATAAATAGATATAAGCCCCTACCGTTATCCGGCCATCGACCGTTTTGTACTCGTGCTTAATTATCATTAAGAGGAGTATAATCATTATAAGGTAAGGGAAGAATTTATAAAGTAATAAGTTATGAATATGATGTGCTTGCGCTACGCTCCGACTACCCTTATCTGATTATCTTATGACGTTTAAACAATATAATTACAACGTTTAAACTAAATAAATTAAATACATTTCAAATACATTTTCTGTAATTATATTTTCTTAAAAGTTTACATATTTTTGTCGTCAGTACGGTTACGATTTTACTATGCATTTAACAAAAATCATAATTGAACTTCTTGTGAATCGGTAACAGTGCTATACTTTTCTTATATGCCAACGAACAACCTAATCGATTAAATGTCCGAGTAACAATAAGACAGTGCTGTCGCTCTGCGACGCCATATTAATCTTAACTATTTACAAATCCTATATACAGTCTGAAGTCTTGGATATTCAATTTATACAATTGGAATGACAATATTTAACAGGAATGTCTTGTAAACAAAAACGTTTATTTACAAAGCATGCCGAGTAAGGCTTCCTTAATCTCGTAAAACAAACAACTGCATAAGCCTAGTTGCCATAACACATCTAATAACGCAAGCAACTATATCAATTATATACTTTTTATATACAAGAAAAGTATAGTTACCCTATAACTTAAAGAAATAGGGCAAACATCGGAACAAGCATAGCAAAAAGAACTACCCCACCACGATTAGCATTGTTTGGATTGCTACCAAGGCCTCCAACAACAGAACGATTTATGTCTTCTTTGACGGGAGGTGATTTCACCATGTCTTCTCCGCTGTCGCCCAGGATATCGTTGCTGTCCATGATCATGCCCACATCGTTCTTTTCCACTGATGGTGGTTGCATAATTGGTGCTTGCGTTGTGGTAGTAGTAGTGGTAGTGGTAGTTGTAGAAGTAGTAGTAGTCGTCGTTGGCACTAAAGTATTATTAACGGTGTAGTATATTTCACCGTAAACTGCTTCAACCTCTACAGTGTTTTCTATTCTTTCGCCTCGCATCTGTCTCGATCGCGCATTGTTATCTTTGTAAAAGGTAACTAACTTTCCTGTGTACTGAACGTCACGATCGGTATTGTTACCTCTGAATGTTACATTGCAGGCGGTTCCTGGTTCTAAGTATTTTTCCAATTTGTACAGTTCTTTTCTTTCTTCTGAAAACGGATTGGCCCATTCTATTTGTGGGAATATAGTTCCATCGTTCATTTCGATTGTTGTGTTTAAGCCAATAGCAATACCATGCCCGTGACCCCACGACAGGGTATAATTATATTTATATTCTATTTCAGTTGTGACAGTAGCGGCAACATCGTCATCGTTCCTCAAAACTCTCTCCTCAAATATTTGTGGGTCGGTCTGGCGTTCGTGTTGAGTTGTCAAATCCAATTCGACGTTTTCTAGCTTATAGCTCATTGGTTCAATTTCTATTAAAATCTCTCCTTTATTTTCTTCTAATTCGTTACTTTCATCATCAAAAGTTATTAAATGACCAACAGTACTTTCGTATATAATTCTGCCAATGTTATGTGACAAGCTTTTTTCAGCTTTTAATCTCCCAATAAAAACGGAGTCGACTGATGAATCTACGACTACTGCACCACTAGGCTTGGAATTAAACTTGTACCAAGGACTCCATATAATCAATGATGCATTTTCAATATTTTCCAAAACCTCAAATACTGGGTAACTTTTACTGCTGGATACAGTGCATCCAGTGTAGTCAGGTCTCAATTGTCCCAAAAGCATGTCCCCTTCGTGTCGTGTTTTACACAGATAAATAGGCCCTAAAACAAAATAAAATATTAACAACTTTGTATTTACAAAAAATAACTGACGATGCCGACATACATGTTTTATTAAAGCTATCGTGGTACAGTGCGAGAGCGTCTGAGTGTAATCGTTATTGGATGTGGGTTCATTCCCAGTCAAGGGAATAATCATAACTTAATTATTTTTATTTCTTCGCTCTGGTAAACGAGGGAAAGCGTGGCGTTTGATGTCCGCCATTCAAAGTCAAAGTCAAGAATTCAGACGGAAAGTGCAGAACGAAAGGTCTAGATATAGACACTAAGTTTTCTCTGACTAACCAGCTATACCAGAAAAGACATAAAGCTGAAACAAAAATGTCATTCTCACCTTTTTCGGATTCTGCTCCGATAACGTAGTTTTCCATTGATTCTTTCTTTAAGTTTGCCCATTTAAGTGTACTGGAGGTAACAACTTGCTTGAGTCTTGCATTGTAGAGACCGACGCTTGAATCGGCTAACCCCCCGACTGCTAGTGTCGCCGTTAACAGTACAACCCACCATCCACTTGTACATTTTGTATTCTTTTTCATAGTTGGCATCTGTGAAAAAGAATTTCATTAATATTGTATTGAGTTATTTTTACTCTCTCGTACTCTACAATACACAAAACAATACTCTAATAAAGTAATTATATTTTATACTATGACATATTATCAAATTAAATGAATTTTTTAAGGGAAATTATACAGTCGAGTATATAAGATTTGCTTAATTTCACGTTTTTCTTTTTGTAGTGTCGTAGATAACGCTGCTGTTGTAAAACATGTTTAGCATTTGTATTTTAAATAGTTTCAAGGTTTATCAATAGTACATTACTAGTTATTGAACGATATGTGACGCTATACGTAAATAGAATATGTATTTCTTGGTAGGAACAGTGACATAGTGAACTAAATAAAAAAATATATATTTTATAATTATGTATAGAATTTGACAAGAAAATAAAAATTGCAGAAATTTGTTTACAATATTTATTTTTTTATAGATAAGTATTTTCAGACTAAAAACATCATACTTATTTCTAATTAATGTTACTTATTCTTTTTATTTAGCAAAAATACAGATTATGGGATTCAAATCAATCCTAAAATTGCTCGATTTTCTTTAAAATTATCCTACATCTCTTTTTATTTAATATCAGAACTGGTTTCAACTAAGCTTTTAATTTATACTAAGTTATACTAAGTAATTCAAAATTTCAAGGTTACTTGTTCTATTAAGATATTTGTTAAGAGTTATTAAAATAATCGTGATTGACAGTAGTAGAACAATCGTTCTAGTTAATAAATTTATTAATTACGTACAAAATTAATGATTACTATATTAATAATATAGTTTGTCTTAAGCTTTCTACAATTCAATATCAATTAAAAGGAATATTTCGCGCATTTTAAAATTTAAATAACCGAACAATCTTCTTCGTTACGCTGCGTTGAGTGGACACTCAACGGGGAGAATGGAGTGTCTTAACATTAGGTTCTTTTTGTATACCATATGTATAATATGAAGTTACATAATCTTTTTCTTGTGCTCGTGATACAACAGTGTTCACAGTGGCGAAGTACTTAACTGGCACGTTTAAAGCGCCATAAACAAGAACTAAACTGAACTATAATAATTATTTCTATTACCAACACTGTAGCCAATGGTATTAATTCAATTTAATAAGTTCAATTGAGGATTGACACGGCCCGTTTGCTATGACATAAATCCTAACGCCCCGTTTGTTATTTGATTAAGAAGTGATGTATGGCCTTTTAGATAGCCACACAAAAGCCATAAACCGCCGGAATTACCAAAGCATTATGGGTTATCTATATGACAACTTCTATATACATAAAGACAGAAATACAGTCATACAGTTATATACATATTCAGAAATACAACTGAATGTCTTTCGTAAATACATCTGAAATTACTGTAAAGAATTCCTCATCAATATAATGAGTATCTTTTATGAAAATTAATATATTATGTACTTACAACGTGACAAAAATAGTATTATGAAATTTAAAAAAACTGCTATACTAAATTAGAACAATAACAAAATTCTTTTTTCTAGTTATTATTTTTCGATCACCGGAATATATTAATCGTCACAAGTTAATATTTTGCTGTCGGCTAACAAAAGTATATTATTTGACTGTTCTATTTAGGTCATTAAAGATTACATGTAAAATTACTTTGAAGGCAAAGGTTATCTTGGCATTGAAATATATGATGTGGTATTCACAGCGTAGGTGGACTGGTTATGTGGTACTATGCCGGAAATTATTTAAAACCATGATTAAGCCTATGGGTAGGCTCTGATAGACAACTATTGTGTTCTTGTTAAATATACTCATACATTATTTCGAAATATTATTATACTTTATTCGTCATGTGTTGTTTGTTGTATTTATAATATGAATCATTACCATTCCATATTTTTTTAGGTTTACGCCTTATCCCGCATAGCAATGTAGTTAGAGAGAATATAGTGTCAAGACACTTCATTTGGTACTTTCAGCCCGAAATCAAGAATTTGCATTTAGTGCTTGCCAGAATGGCGAGTGAAAATATTTTAAATATAATAATTCCCTTGAGTGGAAATATCGAACCCATAACCATTCACGTTTACAGTTGTCCCACTATGCCACAATGGTCTAGAGACCATCATAACAACCATAGAATCAGCTAAAATAAGTTTAAAATTTTCAGTTCTTTTATTACCTCAAATGTTGTTCATGTTAAATAATCCAATCATTAAATAAAGTTTTATACATTACATTTAACTTTTTCTATTTCAACTTTGTTGGAAATTCCAATTTCTAAAACAATGGTCGAGTTCCGTCTGCTCGTGTATTAACACCCAACGTGACGAGGGGAAACACTACTTTCAATAAAACAAGGAAATCTCTCGTTTGAGTCCTTCTCACTTACGAACAATTGCTTGACTTGATACTTATGAAGTATAATCGTAGAGATTACATTACAAGATACCAGTGAGTGAGAAACTTGTTAAATGTATGTATAATCTAGCATCAATTCGTATTATAACCATATTTTTTAAATATGTACGTTTATTTTGAAATATTTGAAATATTTATACAGGCCATGTATAAATACCTCCTTTATGCTTTTTTTGTTTTTTCTATTATGTTTCATAAACAAGGTTAAAAAATAGTAAGTTTCAAATATTTAACTAATCTGTACCTCATGTCATTCCCCCCATTACTTTGTATTTCACTTTATATTATAATAGCTGGCTGACTATTCATAGCAACCAATTGAATAATGTTAATAATGCCTTATATAGATATAATTTCTTCTATGAATATTTTCTTATAAGTCCTATATAATTTTTTAAAAGAAGATAGATAATTGAAAGCCGTACAAGTCGGTCTCTTTACGGCGGCGACGTCAGAATACCTAGAAAGCAACTTATCTTTGTTCGTTTTACAAAGACCAAACGCACTACTAAGCTTTTACTCCTTTATTCCATTAACGTCAGCAGTGAGGGTTTTAAGTAAACCCAGGTATTAAACTAATTAAATTTTACGCTAATGAAAATATGTAGCTCGTTAGATAAGTCTCTTTATTTATAACTTTTTATTCAACACATAATATTGAGGCCGACGTGGCGCAGTGTTAGAGTGCTAAGAAGAAGAATGCAACTGTAGGCGCGATGGTTGAGGGTTCGATCCCTATAAGACGGGATGATTATATTTATTTGTATACCAAAGACAAAGCGCGGTGCTGAACACAGCCACTCAAGACGCAAGTCTTGACAAAAGGTCCTCTCTAACTGCCCCGCTACGCGGAATAAGCGTGGTACTACAAAAATAATATCACAACCGGTTTGATTACATATTTTAGCTAAACATTGCTAAATCAGCGAAAATTATAATAACTTTTCTGTCTAACAAGAACACCTCACGTTTATGATAATTTATCACCTGCATAATAAATCAATATTTAACACTACGTACGTACATTTATTATGTAACCTTCAAATGTGTCAACTTTTTAACACAACATTTATGTTATTGTTAATTGTTTTGTTACATCATATAAGTCTATTGTACTATACACACCGGATTAGAATTGTTATTAAAAAAATAATGAACTAATTCAATCGATCGTCTTCACAGAATATTATTAATAAGCAATTTAGATGAATAATGCCTGTTGTGGAGCGGTAGGTTGCATGCTACGCAATTACTATACTCGGGCAATTATGATACTAGCACAGAGTATCATTATTGGGCACATTCTCTTCTCAATAGCCATTTGTAATGAAATGAGTTCGAATTTCACTCTGACATACTTTCTCGTCTAATTGCCTACTGTATCTATTTAAGGATTCGCAAATTTACCTTAGATGCCTAATAAATGTTTCAAACATCCAATTTTAGACATGTTATTTATCAAGAAGTGTTTATATAAATAAATGTAAAGGGGCAGTCGTGGCGCAGTGGGACGAAAGTGTGACTATAAACGAGTGGTTGTGGGCTCGTTTCCCACTCGAGGAGTGGAAATATTTAAAATTTCTATTTCCCTCGCTCTGGTATCAGAGGTAAAGCGCGGTGTTAAGTTCCGCGACTTAACACACAATGCCTCCGAATTCGGCGGGAAGTGGGGAACGGAGTGTCTTAACACTAGGTTCCCTCTGCCTACCCAGCTGAGTGCGGGATACAGCGTGAAGCTAAAAAAAATATAAATAAATAAATGTCATTTTGAGGTCATATATAATTAAAACTAAAATATAAATAATATACTATCACTCTGCAATATCACTTTTACGTAGTATATGTGATACTTTAGCTTTTTGCGGTAGTATAAATTGTTCTCCGCGCGCCGACGATGCCCGCTGGCTAACGGTCCATAAATCTATCCTATATTGTTATTTTTTATTACTTTTGTCTGCGTTTGACAATCGGATGTTTGTTGTTACGTCAGTCTGGTGTATTCTCGTCAATATCATACGTATTACGTAAACATTGTTATGATTTTAATTGTTCTTTTCAATATATTGCTCATATGTTCCATTGTCTTCATATATTGTTATCGGCAATAATTGTGACGAATGCTACCACAGCTACTATTGTTCTATTAGGCGCCGGCTTGGCAGTGTTGGTAACGTGTCGGTGTTGCGGGCTGCTGCGCGGGTGCACTGACTCGTGAACCAGCTGATAGCGTGGGAATAACACTATATAATATTAGCTGTTTTGTATGCAACATAATGATGGGTTATGCTCTAGTAATATTGTTTCGCAACGCATAAGCTGGCCGTGTCGTTGTTGTCGGTACTTGTTAATGCACAAAATGAATAACTGTGACTAGTCGAATTGTAATAACTAACAAATATCATAGTCAATGCTATAGTTTCGCAAAAAACTACAAGGAACTATAATTGGATAATTAATATCTTTTAATGCATTATCCTTTACTTCTGTGTACGTCTTATCTTATGAGTAAATATTCAAATAAACCATTCAAATGATACAATGAATGATAGTACAGCTTCACGATGCGGGTTAGTCTGGCACTTTTACGTACTTGTTTGCACTAGTAAAGTGGCTAAATGAAAACCAAACATTATAGTCTCCGATATAGAGTATAACATTATCAAAATAGGCTTAAATGGATTTAGATGGAGTATTCATTTAGTTAAGTCGCCCTAAGAATGCAAGGCTGCTTGTAAATTCATTTCATATTTGATTATTTAAAGCAGACGCAAAGTTTGTCTCTGTTTAGTCATGAGTGTGCCATGCGTGAAAAAAATGCACATTAGTGGGGTGCATATATTTTCACACTGAGTTATTTCTGTTTTAAAACTGTACCTAATAATAATTTCACCTAATAAGTTAAGAATATTTCAACCGCCACAATAATATGTACGTTAGATAAATGGTCACTGACCATTTTGTGAACAAGTCGATCGATAAATCAAGTTATTGACTAATTACAACTAGCGAGTATAAATCTAGTGCTGGTGCCTCTTATAGGGTCAAGACACATTACATTTAATTGTATTTTGTGGCTTGATTAGTCCTAACTGAGTAATAACTTGCTAAATGTGCAAGGCGAAGGCGGGCTAAAATGGGCTACGTAAGAATTACGTAATAAAAATGCACGTAAGGCGGATGCCGGAATGGAGGATGAC
The DNA here is from genome assembly GCA_019049465.1 of Dryas iulia moderata. NCBI lineage: Eukaryota > Metazoa > Arthropoda > Insecta > Lepidoptera > Nymphalidae > Dryas > Dryas iulia. The sequence continues at coordinate 4,739,482 of CM032416.1, read as the reverse complement.
AATCTGGCTCCCCACGATTTGCGACAACGAGCTGCAAGGTCGTCTGATTGTCGATAATAGCCGCACTTATGATATGTCACACTGACGACAGCCGACACGCTGGCCCAGTTATATAACGTTATTTATTAAACATTTTAAAATTCACCTTGAGGCACGATTAATTAAAGTCTTATTTGAATTTTGTACACCCGAAATCAAAGTGATTATAAGTTGAAGGTTAAATCTATTATGTTTACATGCCAATAAATGTTTATTAAACTACATATATGCATTTATGGCTAGTAATATTGTGTAGTAGTTGTTCTAAAATATCATGTTTTCCACCCTCGTAGTAAATTTAGTAGATCCTCTCTTCATGCTCCCCTACACTCTCTAATGATATTACATGCTAAATTTCAGCCTTGTGCGTTGTCAGTCAGTCAGTAAAAAAACCTCAAATAAAGAAAATATTATAATATTTAGACATTTAATTCTATCAAGCCCCTTAAATGTCAACTCATTTTTGTGTTTTACAAACGTTTGTCATCTCTTCTTATATGTAAATTCTTATACTTTTAGTAGTAACACACTGCGGAATGTAAAGTATATAAAAAAAAAAATATTGTTATTGTAAAATTTAGGCAACAATGTACTTATTTGCTTGCCCTAAACCTTGTATTCGCCAGATGTACGTATCCCTGTCTCATTCAAGAAGTATTTTAATTTTTTCACAGGACAAAATCGAGCACACGCTCTCTCAAACCCGAACCAGTTGTGAAACAGTCTATTTTTAGACTGATGACGACATTATTTGAAAATCCCATTGAAATTTCTAGTCGTCTTTTTTGCGCGCGGCTGAGTCTTATGTGACATTTACATAAATTGATTAAATCATATTTTTTGTAAGTAAATTATTTGACAAGTTTTTACCTTAAAACTGACTGACTCGTTATAAAAATTCCAGCTTGTTCTTGGTGTCGGGCTATTAATCTGAAAAAAGAAGAAGTTATTTAATATTTCTGTTCAGACCAAGTAGCAATTTAAACAATAGTCTGTCGTACATTTGTAATAAGAATATTTAATCGCTCTACAAGCAGATGTAACCGTTTCAGACGATGTTGTAATTAATGATTAAATTACTTCTTAACTATCATACAATTAGTTTATTTTAAGCTTTAGTACTTATTTTACATCTAGGTACTTGTTTACGCTCTATGTACCAAGTCAACAGTTTAAATCTATCCACTCTTATTCATACATATAATGGCAGTAATGATTGAGGCATTCTTACACCAAAGTGTTTGCGGTCAATTAAATGAAATGAAAACTGGTGTAGTTACTTCGGTTACCGCACAATTAGTTAAGTAGATGATCTAAAACCGCCACTGGTTTTCCGTCTCTTGTTGGCTATTTGTGGTAAACCAATCATATCTTTGCCACTGCTTAATAATATCGTCTATCTTATTTCTTTAGGTGGCCCTTATTCTGTAGGTTCTCTTATTTCTGTAGGTTCAGTCGTGGCCCAGTGGCACAAGAGTGTGACTGTAAACGACTGGTTGTGGGTTCGATTCCCACTCGAGGAGTGGAAATTATATTTCCATTTTCTTCGCTCTGGTGTCGAGGTAAAGCGCGGCGTTAAGTTCCGCCACTTAACACGCAAGCCTCCGAATTCGGCGGAAAGTGGGGAACGGAGTGTCTTAACACTAGGTTCCCTCTGCCTACCCTGCTGTGTGCGGGATATAGCGTGAAGCTATTTTATTTTTTTTATTTCTTTAGGTAGTATCTCGAATATTATAAGTTTTACATGGTCAAGTCTTATTGCAATGTGATAATGCAGCCGTTATGCAGTGGTGGGTTGGCCTTCGCCACGGCAACGGACCCATTGTGACATGTTACAATGAACACTTAGAAACCAGATATCATCGTCTTTGTATTTAATGTCTGGACTCAAATTTGATATTTTTAACGTCCATAAAGTTTGTTACCGAAACGTTTATGATAGTTCAATAAAGAAATTTATATGTTAACTTCCTTTATTCAAAACAAGCATGTCTTAATAAATTATAACTACTGTAATAAAACTATAACATGATTTTTGTATTTTTTTGTAGGTAAAATATCATTATTCTAAATAAATTTGAAATATCTAATTCCTATTCAAAAACATTGAATGAATTTCACGTTTCTGTCCAGCAAAATTGATCAATTAACCATGTAAGCTAACATGAGTGTAGGGATTTCCAATAGGGGAATCCGATCACAACACCGCACACTGGCGGAGTTGGAATAACTGAAGGGGCAGAATGTTCAGGCAAACCACTGTATGATTTCATTGTTTTATGTAGAACGTAAATGATGTTTGTTTGCTTATAGCTTCAGTTATGATTATTTATATTTGAACGTAATTTCAAAATAGACAAAATATATGTACGAAGCAATTTATCCAACCCATAACGTATGTCATGCGAAGTAAGATAAGGTCGCACATAACCGCCTTCACCCTCCAAATCCCAAATTGCCCGGTGTAATCTCGTAGCCTTTTGTCCAATAGAGTTATTATTTCGGGTCAATGATTTGAAAAGCTTGTGAAAATATATTACGTATACAAAAGTTTATAATCTGAATATTAGTTTTATATCTATCTATCTATATGTCTATCTATCTATATATCTATCTATTGTACAAGTCTGATGGTTCTGTATTAACTTGTAAGAAAATTGTGTACATATTTACATCACTTTTATGTAAATCCTATTATATTTTTATGTTTTTACGAATTTTCTTAAAACAACTGAACGGATTGGTACATGGCACATGAATAATTTATGCCCCATCAATAAATCAATAGTGGCATATTTTTTCGCTCGCTATATAAACTGATTTTCAGTTATTCAATATCCAAATAGACTAAATAGCAGACTAGTACGTCAAATAATATATAATAATGTTTTTCATAAGTAAAGGACAATTTATTTTACTTGAAAGCTTCTATTCATATTTCACTTCTTAAAAGGCTTCTATTTTTTTGAAATACAATTCGCAGTATACACTTATATGTTAAATAAACAAGACAGTACTGTTAGAAAATGTTGGGGGATGTAAACGACGTAGTTTCTCTGGTTGCCATGGAAACTCCCTGTGCGTGGTAGCTCACTTTGTGTTCAAGGACTACAAATTAGTCAACAGCGTAATTTGTATACTTAAATTCAAATATGGTTTTAAAACTATAATTATGATACAATGAGAGTAATAGTGTAATTAAAACTATTTATTTTTTCACCTTTTTTTTTATAGTTTTATCGCACACAGAACTTAGTGTTGTGCATTAGCTTACTAAATCAAAGAAGTAGAAATACACATTTTGAGTGAGAATTGAACCCACAACCGTTACATAGTTCCAACTGTACAGCTATGGTGTCAAAACTTACCTAAGCTATAACACAGTTTATTTATAAAAATCAAAATTAATTTAGCTCCTAGTTACGTTTATTCATAGTCATAAATGGTTCTCCCCGGAGTACTCTAACAATTGCAGGATATTTCATTATTGTCTAGAGCACTCCAGTTCGAGTGTGTGGGTGTCAACTCCCTATTTTTAATTGCATTTTATTTATTCAGAATCTCAGTACACTAATACTATGCTACCAAGTACTAACCCCAAGGGCCGTATACTTTCTCGTTAGTAAATTTTCATCTCAATTTTTGGTTGAAATTTTAAAAAGCATTTACCTGTAAAATACCTCGTTTTATGACTCTTAATGGTGTTGTAGCGTGACTTGTTGTTAGGAAGTCATGCTTGTATGATGTTTTTGATGCATTGAAATCTCTACATTATTACATAGTAGGTACATTTTATTTTTATCAAGGTCTTATACGGTATCTGACCCTAAATACATTATGGTAATATATTACAGAGTTCCTTCCTCCCTCTTCCGGAATTTATGTCAAGAGCAAACTTTAACTTTCGCTGATGTCATACCTGCCAAGTAATAAAAACACCCCTCCTTGTCCTGTAATCGATACCGAAGGAGCATTACGTATTTATTGATACAAGGGATACGAACTGAAAATCATTTAACAAATTGGAAAACAGCCAGTTTTCAAAATTTAGTAAAGTTTCATAAGCAATTAAATTTTACAATTTATGAAAGTTCTGAGTGGAAAATTATATTACACGCCTATAGCCCGTTACAGAACGTTCAAAGTATTCCACTTATAAATACCACTTCTGGCGCTGGCTCGCTTTTATCCTGTAGATCCTTTCAAAGTTAGCGCTAATTACTGTCACCCAACCTCATCCCAATACACTTCTCTGATAAACAGCGCAACATCGCACTAATTAACTTCCTAACTCATAAGAACCTAAGGTATCAACGTCATTAATTTTCTAACAGAACATTGATGGTAGAAATTGTATTGAAGGTTTCCTTTAAACAATACCGTAAACTTAATATTAAACTAGGCCGTGAACAGAAAACATATTTAATTATTCACTCCGTTGTTCACTATCTAGCCTAAAGGTATTTTAATTAATTCTTTATTTACATCTACAGTAATAGCACTACAACCAAACCAGACCAAGACTTTACAAAATAAACCTATTTTAGATTGCTTTGGTAAATTCAATCCTGTGAATTATTGGTACATTAGAAGTAGGTATACTATACAAAACTGCACATGGTGATATACTATATGCCAATATACTACATCGCCTACTTTAGATACGTCACTTGCAACGTAACAATGAGTCAACGAGTAATGAGATGAATGAATCAAAAGGCATTTGTTACGTTAAAAACACATTATTATTATTTTGCGGGTAATGAGTCAGAGACAGCAGTTTATTCTTGCTATTTATAGGCAAGCTGGTTGCTACTACGGGTACTTGAATATAGTACCTAATTTGGGTTTCAGTGCAAAAATACGGTAACAGCAATTTAACGATAACGGCCCAAGTCGTGAGGGTGGGTCAATGAACGCAGTTCATTGTGATGACTCATCGGTCACCATCGCATCTTCAATTCTCAATACATTCGCAATACTTTACTTGAAGAGCAAGGCGATGAGTGTTGAAATAAAACAGGGAAAGAAACTTTACTTCTCAGTTACGCTGAGGCTAGGCTTTGGTACGTCTGTAGCACTTAAAACATTCTTGAGATATAAAATGACGTTGATAAAGACTTTAATTAAAGCATCCATACTCCGTACTATTATTAGTCAACCGCGTTGATAAAGGAACAATGCATGTGTATGAAGTAAGTCGGTAGTTATTTACAAATGATTGAAAAATAATACCTTAGGCTCTTATCTAAATACTCAGTTATTAGTATATTATATTCAAAGTCACAAGTATTAGGTAAGTGTCGAAAGTTTTATTTCAAGTGCTTTAGTGTGAACCCGATTACAAACTACTTATTCTTATTTTCTAGCAAGTCGCAAGTTTCTGTTTCTATTAAAAATAATTATTATAAGGACAAAAATTTCCCGTTAAACCGTTAAGGAGTATCAAATAAAGTTTTTGCATTATTTATTATACTTGTCATATCGTAGAGATAATCATGTATGTAATAAGAAATGGTTGACTGGTGAAGCATGCGCTAACGGGTGTTACTCTCTCAGTGTATTTGTTATATGATATACCGAAATAATAATGTTTGTAATTACATACATATATTTCTCAGGATTTCCTTACATCCTTGCATTTGTTGTATTTGATTCAGTCATTATGCAATCGTATTCAATACCTTTACACAATAATGTTACATACATTTTTATTATTGTTTTGTTTATAGAATATATATAATGTTAATATAATGACTACTAAGTCGTATTTAGTGCTTAGAAAATTATAATTTTTATTACGATAAACTTTTTGATATTGCACCTAAAGCAACGAGCGCGATGTTTGTGCTCATCTGCAGAAAGTAAAGTACACTTTGGCCAAGTCAGTGCACGCGTACGACCCTTGCGGTGGCGTGCAAGTCAAGAGCTTGTTACACTCAACACGTCTACAGTGAAGATGTCGTTCCGCGAGCGAGCTATTTACCTGTATTTACAGCCACCTTTACATCTCTGTATGAGAAACTAAAAATTCCAATAAGCGAATTTCTATTTCTTTTACAAATTTAGTGTTAGCTAAAAATTTGATATTATCGCAGATTTTATTGCCTAAATTAAATAGTGACATATTATATTGCCTTTTTGTCTTTTCAAAAATAAAACTTAATAATTACATAGTTACACATAACATGATAATTTGTAAACTCGTATTAGGACCTCTAGTTAGAGTAAATTTAGCAGCGCTTAACATTCGTTTAACTGTTATAATATTTATTATCGCCGACAGATATAAAACACTACGTGTAATGTCGCCGGACCATGGTCAGAATAAACAATAAGCTTACCTTCTGCAGTTTAAATTCCTAACACGTTTGTTTCTAACTATACACGCCTTATATTGATCGCTCTTGTTCAAATTAAGCCGCCATTGTTAGTGAATGGTAACATTCAACAAGTGGAAAGTTGTAACATTAATTCATATTATACTCCATTAACTTGTCAGTTTTGTACAAGACACGTTTGATCGTATTCATATTATTCTCTATAATTATAAATACGTACACTCATGCTACAAGTACATTAAAATCTCTTTAAAATGTTTTCACTTAGATAATCGATTTGCTTCGTGACTCGGTTCATTCAAAACAAAAACCGTTAACCGGACGACGGAAGCTGAATTCCAAGGGAATTGTGCCTTTAAATTAAAAAAATATGCTTTGAACCAAATAGTAATAATGAGCTACAGTTAAATAAACTACAAAATATTTTATTTAACCGACAGGTAACCTACAGCTAAAAAAACATCGTGGGTAAAAACTTAAGTAGTTTTGTACTCAATTAAAGTCCCGCTAGTATATATGTAAGTTGCTCTATTAAATGTTATACTCGGAGTTACGGCGCACAAAATAGTATTTTGTTAGATTCTAAGAAATAAAGGCGAGACTTGTGAAACAGTGTCATACGCAATTATTTCAGTAGTTCACGCTATTCAAGACGTTTTGATAGTGGCATGTCAGTTCCCGGAGTGTTATGGCTTATGGCTCGACAGTGCAGCGGGTAACGGAAGAGCTTGGTGCTCGGTTCACAATTAGTGCCTTGTCCCGTTACCGCCGCATTGTCCGCTTCAATACTCGTCTAGTAATATTCCTTTGTGCACTCTATACTCTGGTTGCATGTTTTGTGTTTGGTATTTAACTGAGGAATTATTTTAAACATTCATTGTGTATTATGCTTTGAATTAAAAAATGAAGTAATCTGTATATGTATAAATGTTAAACTTTTTGTGAAACAAATGTCTGGTACATTATTATTACAATAAGTATAGAGATAAGAAATTACAATATTTCACTAAAAACGTTTTTTTTTCACTTTGTAATTAAAGTAATAAACGTAATTAGGCCTATAAACAACCGTTAACAAACGGTGGCGATGCGTAAAGGGACAGGAAGTGGATTACCGTGAATTGCAATGGCTTCCGGAATTTTTATCGCACTATGTGGACAAAATTTGCTATAATTTCACCATTGTGTAGAACAGTATTATGTGTGTAATCTTATGTAAAAAATCAATTGCATTATTTTCGTAATATAATAGATAACAGTACTGTCGAGTATTATGCAATTAATTTCATCAGATATTTTTATACGAATGACGTTAAAAATAAAAATATATAGAGCCGCGGAAAATAGAAAGCTCTATAGCGAGCGAGACAAAAATAGACGCCAGGTTATAACAGGGGTACACGAGATAAGGAGAGGAAAACGAAGGTTACTCGCTACCGCTGGGCGAGTCCTTGATACGAACCTTTTTGATACGACCTTGAGTTATATGGATTTATTCCCTTAATTAATACAATTTTCTTGTCAACGATATTTTCTAAAATTCAATATCTGTATAACATTATTTAAGAATATTGTTTATCTTCATTTGAAAGAATATGTTCTAATACCCATATGTTTATAAACATTCTACGTTCTGCAATATGCCAGTAGACAAACTTGGAGTTATTAAAATATATATATAAATTAATGTTAACTCTCGATACTTACACAATAAACTGTTCCCTTACATGCATTTAGAACGGACCTCTTAGAAAACTATACAACTAGGTGCACTCAATACCGTTCATAAGAGTGTAGGGCGATGTTCTCGTATAAGGCGCTATAATCTTAGTTCACATACTGCAAATAGTCGTAACCAAATATTGCAAGAGGTGGGCGGCTTTCACTTAATTGCTCAGGTCTTGTTTCAAGGAACGTCTAAGCATCGATGTATATGTATGTGTGTATTATAGCGTCATTGAGGAAATGGGATTACTTTTCGAGCGGATATTAAATTATAGCCAGAGTGCAGTGGTGCGGGTTCTTTTATGACGAAATTTAGGTATTATCTACATAAAGCTACGCGTTTATTTAGTTCCAAATCTACTAGAATGTTAAATTCTGTAAGTCAACTCTCTTAATACAAAAATAAAAAAAAAATCCATTCACACCATTGATTGGGTATTATCGGTTGTAGCTATTAAATATGCTAATGAATATATATTACTTGTAGGTATTAGGCTAGTTAAACGGTCGAACAGCCATGAACACGTGGATGCGCACGCGCCGATAATTTAACCGTAGGGGGACGACTTAACTACAGGAACACTAAAACTCTTTATTTTCTTGAATGACTTCATGAAACACCTGCCGTAAGCACCTGTGCGTGTTGGACAGAACTTCATATTTAATACTGATAATTTATTCTTTACACATCATGCAATTAGCGGGCTAATAATTGAGAAACTATTAGTAAGACACTCCGTTTTCTTCTTATCACTTACTGTACATACAGTATTCATAAGTATAAGCTTACCATTTTCATATTAAATACTATTTAAGTAATCCAAATCTATATAAACTTATTCGCGCATTAAGAATATGTTTTTTAATGAATATTACAATTACACTTTTTTTTAACTTCACACTGTATCCCGCACACAGCAGGGTATGCAGTGGGAACCTAATGTTAAGACACTCCGTTCCCCACTTTCCGCCGAATTCGGAGGCATTGCGTGTTAAGTGGCGGAACTTAACGCCGCGCTTTGCCTCTGATACCAGAGCAAAGGAAATGGAAATATTAAATATATCCACTCCTCGAGCGGGAATCGAACCCACAACCAGTCGTTTACAGTCACACCTTCGTGCCACTGCGCCACGACTGGCCCCACGACAATTACAATAACTATTATAAATCTCTTACTTAATTTTCAATGTTGTTACATAGGATTAAAATACGTAAAAACGGTCCATGCCCCCAACGCTGTAAACAGTAGGTATCATATTCCAAAAAGCAAAGCTCGCAAAATCACGCCAATCGATTGTTTTGCTGGCCATGAACTCAAATCACCGCTCTCAGCGTACGTTTCAAGGAAATCTCGCGGACCTAGTAAAAACAACGTTTATACGAATATGGAACCGAAAGCAATAAATGCTAATCTCGTTTTAGATATTTCAGCATATAAGTAAAATACGAGTTAGCTACTTTTAAAACGTAGTAGAAAACGTAGTTCTTTTTCCTCGTAGGCATGACTAAAAATAGATTTTATATATTTTTAAGTCAGTGTAACTTACAAATAATGGTTGAAGGAATTAGTATGACTTGTTACACACAGCTATCAGAGCATAGCAGATACATGTGCCCTACTTTTGAGTTAGTGCTTTACTGTTTTGTATATTCTTTGTCTCGCTACTTATGCAATAGACCTGAATGTAACATGAAAATTTTATACTTAATACACATAGAAGCTCTGAGAACTTAAAAATTTTATAAGGCCAGTTATCTCCACCCGCTACAATAGAAAGAATTTAAATTCTAAAGAAAAGAGCAGCTGCATAACGCTCCCCTCTTCAATCATTGTTAGACCAAGGGCCGTCCTACATGGGGAGCAATGGCCGGGTTACAAAAAATTTGTAAAAGATTGCATTCAGGTAACCAGGAACAAAATGTATTGTCAATATCTTATGCAACATGTCTGATACAGCTATACGATCTTAAATATATCTTCAGAAAATGAAGCTTATTTGACTGTTCATGATCTATTTCATTCTTTGATTGAATTTTTTGAATTTTTAAATCCTTGTGAATTTTAATTTCTTTTTGGTATTTTTTTGTCATTGCGTTGGTTTTTTTTTAAACTATTAACTTTCAATGTTTATAATTATAAAACGTTGAATAATAGTAAACTGACAAAATAACAAAAATATTTTTAACTTGTGAACAAAAAAGGTCTTACATAAGTACTTAATAAAGTATAAGTTACTAACTAAGCAGACAGTTACGTCTTAAAGTAAGATAATATCGCAGATTGTTCTAATCTAAACTGGCATCTACACATCATGTTCTTTACTTATTACAAACTCTATTCTTATTTAATGGAGGCCGGTACGAGTCACCACGCACATCTTGAATGTTAAGTAGTATAATGCGCTGGATTTAAATAATATATCACATTTTTTTTAATAGCTTCACTTTTTTTATAATTAAACTTTTTTATATTAACTTCCACCGAGTAAGAATCAAACTCACAATCATCGTATTTACAGTCAGACAGTGTTCCACAGCGCCACGACGGTCTCATATAATGTAATAATGTAATATGTTGTGAAATATGCTGAAAACCGATTTGTTATACTTCTACTTTATATGAACATATACCAAGTATATCAAACGATGTCAATTTATATCGGCTCCCTAGCGTAGAAACTCCCCTTACTTAGTTCGACGGACATCCATTGGAAGTGCATTAAGCTATTAGCAAACAGTTAGTGTTCGGTCCGCAAAATAAGGGCATATTCACTATCAACATATAAAATATTTGTAGTAAGTACTTACGAGTACATTATAAGATGTAAACATGGCGTCTATTTTCGCATTACATAAGACTAATAAGGCTTAGTAAAGTATATTTAATTTAACGACTATATAAGTCTACAATGAACGCTCGTGTTTTCACCTGCGTAACTTATTATAAAAAATTTCATGCCCTCTCCTATTTCAATATTTTAGAGGTTGATTTTTGAAAAAAAATCTTAGCGTGTGTTTGATCCTGGTTTTTCAACTATTTTTATTCCGAATTCCATCTAACTCGAGCCCGTAGATTAATCGTGAAAGTCTAACAGACCAACTTTCGCATTTATTATATAAGACTTAATATAAGACTTAGTATATATTATTAATTATTGTCATACAACATTACTATTCAAATGAAACACAAGCGATCATTATTATTTAAGTTTTGCCAAGATCAGGGCCATGCGGTCGCTGGCCGGAGCCTGTCTTATTCAATAGCTATTTGCTTACTTAAGTAAATTACTTTTTTTCTCTCTTGGACGACGATAGTGATGATGATGTCATCCAAAGTACTTGAGTTCTATAAATCATACTACAACTCTCTGATAATGATATTCCACATCCGTTCGACTTGTTTAAAGATGGATATTAATCAATTTAGGCTCATTGCTTATTGTCTTAATAAGACTTGTTGTTTTGTACAAGTTGTTTTTTGCTTATTTTTCATAAGTATGCGTTAATTTAAAAGTAGTGTGGTATGTGACGCAGTATTACAGCGTCTGATAATAAGCTGTGGGTTCGAATTCCACTCGGGGAAATGGAAAATTTAAATATTCATTTCTTTTGGTACCTAAAACAAAGCGTTGCGTTGATTTCCGCTACTCAACACTCAATGTGAATATGATGATATGACTAGTCTGCTATTTGGAAAAGTCTAAAGCTGCTTATTTAGAAATATGTAGGTACGTTTACCTAATAAAAGTAAATATAACTTTGTAATAAATAATACAAAAATAATTAATCTTAGTATCGTTACCATAACTAATACATATTTCCTAAATATATAAACGGAATTCATTGAATTCTATTAAATATATTTGTAGGGAATGTGTAACTGTGGTGGACGCTCACGAGGCGGCAGAAGGCATCGTCGCGCGGGCGCGTATCGATCGCGTTCGCCGCACCGCCGCGGCCTGCATACGAATACGAGATTCTCTCTTCGTTCAATCCCTTATCAAAGCTCTACAATGGGGCTAGACCCCAAGCCCTCTTAGAGCTTGACCTTGCTGATCATTACGTCAACATTCTCTCTATAGCTGTTTTGCATTTTATAAGTGAGTCATACTTAAATATCCGTATATGAGTAACGTGTTTGTCTCTAAATGCAGGATTTCGATTTTATATAGCACTCAACGTCAATTTAGTTATTGTCAATATATAATATAAACATCGTTTTTATACAACGTATTGACAATAACAAAAGCTGTCCACAGTGAATATTAACTCTGAGGACATGACCCCGTTTTTATGGCATTAGACAATGTATCCTATATACTACCAATCATATATTACACGTAAATATTTACTTGTTTAGGAATACTAAATTTTACAAGATAAATGAACAGAAAAACAATAAAGGTAAACCTAAGGGTCTTCCAGTGATAATTATGCATTTTTTGGGGGAGGGAGCTACTTGAAAACAAGGTTAATTTTCCAGTTGAAAACACAGTTTATTGCTTTTCAGTTATACTTGCGTCCAACATATTCGCTATTTTTAATATTGTGTATGAACTGACTACATTTTATTGTGATAAAAAGAACTATACATTTTGTTATACAACATTTCTATTAAGCATTGAATGAGTCTTTGATATTATTATTTTCCACAATACAGAGGTAGCGCCAATCAATAGCGGAATTGGCTAATCAAAGAGCAGAAACGGAAATAAGTAAGTAGACATCGACCGGCGGCAATTATTTGGTAGTTTTCCGTCTTCAATAATTGCGAATAGTTTGTCTTATTTGGTAACATCCAGTTACAAATTGAAATATAAACATAGATAGCAACTTGTTGCGGACGGCTTTCTAGAGTAACGTACCTACTAGCTATTATACTGGGACTGAGGCTGCTCATGTGTAACCTAGAAATAAACTATCTGAAAGCGTATAAATTAAGACATTCCTATATATACCTGATACATTCTTGAAAAGTATAATTGAATGAATGAAGTTATCATTATCATTAAGGTAGCTTTCCACTTGTGAGTAAGAAACAGGGCTGCAGATCAATACGTAGACGCCAAGTGGTCGGTAGCGTGCCAACTTCGATTCATCAACTCAGATTTCTTCTTTCGAAGTGTTATAAAAACATAATAAGCTCTGTCCAGACATACGGCATGACCTCTTCCTAAGTTCTGTCGTACTATTTGGCTGCGTTTAGAACATCAATCTCGTAGCTTTCAAAGATAGTTAATTGATCTTCTTCTAAAGCTTTATTATAAAACGATTGAGCGGAAATCGATCATAAAAATTGGAATGTGATTCATTTAAATATATTTGAGCTTATGTCATCCAAGTTAATTTATTATAGTGAATAGATTGAAGCATTTGGACTGTGAGTATTCGGTTGTTGTACGTGATTATTTGAAATGATTGTTAGTACGGACACGGCACGTGGATCACGGTCGCAGCTGCCGCTGACATCGCATAATCCTAAATTTTTTGTCAGCAGATGTTCCGATAAAATTTGCACGCTTGGTGATTTAGCTTAAACATTTACGTTAATGTGATCAATATAACTCTTCGATAAATTATAGTATGGTAATGGTAATAGGAATTTGCAAATAAAACCCTCATAATAATTATTTATAATGTTATTATTTACAAATTTTATCCTTTCCCAAACTATAAAATTGATAATAGAATTTATTTCGTTAGCACTAGATTCGTTATTAAGTGAAATAATATAATTGTTACAACTTGAAATATCTTTCAAATATACGTAAAGCTACGGGGAAGACAGGCGATATCTCCGTAGCCGGATGAGCTCATAGGTAGGTCGCTGGTCGAGGATTGTTCATTGCATAAGCCTTGGTGGATGGCGGCCAAACAACGTGCATGAACCGGTTTATAGGAAACGTGTTAGGAGGTCCTTGTATTTTTAATGTTATTGATGTTAAAAAACTTCTAACAACTGTACGTCATCTCCATACTACATAGTTTCGTTTATAGCATTTTTTATGCACTATATTTGTTAATACACTATATTTGCTACGTCAATCACTGATACATGATAAGCACAAACCATAATAATAGTATTTAAGAAAAACCCCGTTTTTAAAAAAAGACCTACGTAACGCTGACGCCAAAAGATAATACAAAATATTTAATTTTCATTAATAATAACATCGATTTTTGAGAAATCGTGCACTTTATATTCTTACCTGTTGTTTGGAAAGACCGGCGTCAATAAGCGCGGGATGAATAAAGAAGCCTCTAAGAAACACAGTATTCGCTACGTCTTAGCTATGCACATTCACTGTAATCGTAAGAACACTGGGATACCTATAAAGATTCACCAACAAAACGTATGAAATATATAAATCGTATATAAATGAATAGCAAGAGAATATGTCGACAGGGCACCGCTGCTATGCAGAGCCTCTAGTAGACTGGCGCGAGGCAGAGCGGTGCGGTGTCGCGCTTGTACATTTGCTCAGCCCCGCGCGGCTCGACACGGTCACCGTGCGGAACTCTCCCAAATAATTGCCGTTAATTTCAAACTTTATAACACTTTACTAAATTAGCTTTTTTTGAGATAATCTATTTATTTATGAATACAGATAACATATTCAATGTACTGATAGATAGGAATTACAGTCTGTAAAATGTAAATACTAAATTGTGAGAGGTTATCAGTAAGCGACGTAATTGTTATTTCTATAAATAAACATGGCTTGCGCTTGCTGAACATGTGCGAATAACTTGACGCCGTAATGTAACGACTATATTATGTCAGACTAGATTAAAGATTTTAGAAAATTTGTAATTAAATTAAACACTTGCAATGAAATATGACTCTGAAAAGTACTACTTAAGTAAATTTCCGGTAAAATGTATTTTGTTACATAATTCCAAGAGGAAAACAATGCGGTGGTTGAAAATTCGGGGTAGATGAATTAATTACGGGTTACAGTAAGCTGACACCCGGTTGACTGCCTCGCCTTCCGCCATTAAATTAGCATGTGACGCATATAACAATTAGTATAACTACTTATTAAGTTAAAATTTATTTATATTATTATTTTGCTAATAGAAAAGGCTTTTATCTTTTTGGAAATGTTGCGTAAATTATTTTGATATAGGTGTCATATATGTTATGTGGTTTAGCATGTGACGTGTATAACAATTAATATAACTGCTTATTAACTTAACATTTATATATGTTATTATTTCGCTAATAGAAACCGTTTACTGCGAAATGATGCGTATTTAAATATAGGTGTCATATATGTTATGATATGGTTGATTCATATTTCGTATTTTCAATTAATAACTTTTTTATTTAAAAATAATGATGTAATTCTTGTCACATTAATTGATTGAATAAACACCTTATATATTCTTAAGTATTCACACATTTTGATTTGAACGATTGGTTGATAAACTAATATATAAGTCAAACTGAAATCTTTTTTAAAAATAAGTGCTTATATTATTTAAAAAAGATAAAACATTACGTAAATTTGTGGTTAAATTAATACCGTAGTTAATTAAATATTATTTTTAATTATCCAACGTTTTTTCTTCATGAAATACCAAAAATGCAAACTATTTGTAGCTATTCGCCACTAGGTGGCGTTTTAGCCAAAATATACTATATCTAATAGATTTGTTTTAAGTAAAAATATGAAGTTATAATAACTAAAATATATAATATGTTGATGAATCACAAATATTGTAATAATTATGTTTTATACTTATAAAATTCTTTGATGACGCCATCTACAACTCTCATTAAAAGTTAAATAATTTACAAAGTGATTCAATAGAGTGCGCTACTAGTGACGTCTACCTCTTGGATATCGACTCGAATTAAGTATTTTCAAATCATACCGATAACTACATATAAGTCGAAGGCTCGCAAATGCCATTGCAACAGCGGTCGCCATTACATATCACTTTAGTGGATTCTGTTATTTGTATTCACGAAAGAAACTGGTAATGTCAAATATTAGCGCGCCATTTGATTTGGTTTAATTTTATTAATGTTTACCGTTTTGGATTGTTTTCACGTTTCATGACTAAAGGTTAGTTATTTTTTAATAAATATGTATATGAATCGAGTTATTTCGTTTTGTTTATGTCATGAATAAACAGTAGTTTTATTGTTTTGTTTTAATATAAACTTATTATATTTAACATAGAAAAATTGTGAAAGTTATTAATAAATCTTTTAGATGGCTCCTCCCAGAAAAATATTAAGACGGCAACTAGAAATATTAGTGGAATTTTTGGAACAAAATCGGGATATATCGAGAGGAACACCATTAGGGCAAAACTCTGCTAAACTTAAATGGACAGACCTTGCAAAGAAACTAAATGCAGTTGAAGATGGTGCTTCTAAGTCTCCTGAGGGCTGGAAAAAGGTTTCATTTGTGTTATATATTATATAATTTGTATGAGTTTTTTTAATAATTAATTTAAAATAGTAATTAAATATTGTTTAAAAAATGTATTCTTCCAGTATTGGTTTGAATGGAGACATAGGTGTAGAAAAAAGGCTACTTATGTACGCCAAGGTCAGCCAAACTCATCTAATGGAGCACAGAAAGTATCACTGAATGATGTTGAAGTTAGAGCATTAAATATTAATGAAAAAGATCTAGATACTGTTAAATCAAAATCAAAGAAACATAATCATTTCAAAACAGAAGATTCAGATTCTGAGCTGTATATTAGAGATACTGACCTAAATTCTGTTGATATTGAGATGGTACCAGACAATAGGAAATTAATGACAGGTACTTTAAGTAGATATATATTATAATATACAAGGGTAAATTTTGCTTTTTTATTTTGTCATATAACTTTTCAGTATACAGATTTAAATAATAAGTTTTATGTTATATGAAATAGCCAAAGTTTTTTTTACATTTGGTATTCATTTATGTGGCATTACTGAAAGATATGTAATTTTAAAAAAATATTTTGCAACTCTCTCATATATAAATTAGTAGAAATTTATTATAAGACAATATTTATTTTCTAGAAACAACTACAAGGAATTCAACACCACCACCGGAGTGGGCTATTGCACTAGAAGACCGTAGAATAGCAGCTGAGGAAAGGATAGCGAAATCTTTAGAGGCTATTGTGAATTTGATGCAGGTCCAAGAAGACAGACGGGCATTAATAGAAGAAAAAATTGTGGACACATTAGCAGCCATTACTAGTAATCTTAAGGAACTACATAATGGAAATAGACAATACTCACACCAGTCTCATACTGAAGAGGCTGACCGTACATCCATGAAAGATGTTATTTTTCTATAATAAAATAAATTATATTTATTTATTGCATAGTGATACACTTTTTTTTATTTTATATTAAAATTAAAGTTTTATTATATACAAATGGTGAATTGAAAAATATTTTTCTCCATACTACCTAAGTTAAGGCAAAATGTAAATATTCATATATAATAAAAATTTTATAGAAAGATGATTTTTAATCTAACAATACTATTTAAAATTTAATCTTATTGTTAAATATCCTTTAACTATAATTTTTTCCATTCATTGTGGCACAGTGGGACGGCATCTGAATGTAGTGTGATTGGTTGTGAATTTGATTCCCATTCAGTGAAATTATCATAATTTAATTACTTTCTTTTTTCCGTTGTGATGAAAAATACAAAGCACTGCTTGAAGAAGTCAATTTACAAACAATGTCTCGACTTTGGGGCTTAAACTATCTTTTTATATGTGAAAAGTGTTACTTGTATAAAATCCATGCTTTATCTTAGTTCTAGTAATTTCTATTTGGTAATCAATTTTACTAACGGACTTTTGTTTTATTTTATTAATATACGAAACTAATAACTTTCTAGAGTTGATAAATCAATGATAGTAAACAAGACTAAAACAGAAAAATAATAGTATTAGGCACATTAGAATTTACTTGCTACAATTGAATTTGAAAATCCCGATATTGCGTTTATAATATTCTGTCTTAGACTTTTTGTTTCTCGGCCACACTTAATATACCATAACGTTAAACAAATAATTTTATATAGTACATAATTTAAAATTTTTTTTTTACAGGTATGGAGGCGTTAGAAACTAGTATAAACTATTGGGAAGACGCGCTAGCTGCGTTCTCAATAGGTGCCCGTGGAGGAGTGACGGGCACTCTCGCACTCACCTCCCCGGAGGAAGCAGAATTCTGTCGGGAAATACAGGATTTACTTCAAAATGCCTATTTGTTACAGGTAAAAAATATTTAAAAAAAAAAAACTTTTTGTTTTTAAAAAAAAAAGTTCGTTTTCTATGGATATTAAAGATGACAATAATAATTTTAAATAGTTTTGTTGTTATTTCCTTTTTAATTTTATAAAGTAGTCGAAAACTGAAAAAGATATTTAGAAAACGTATATAATTTTTTGCGTTGCGAACGCATGGCTTATCTGTCAGACCGCCTGGATGGTATTCAGTAGGCGCGGGCTCGAATCCCGCTAAGTTTAAATTTTAATACGTGTTTTAAATGTCTTTTTTGATAATCGGTTTTTTAATTATACGTTTCATACATAGGAGCGATGCGAGTTGCTCTTCCTAGACCAGCGGTCGGTTCTCTTCCGTTCGGAGAGCGGCGGCGCGGGCGAGGGCTCCGCGGGGCGCCGCACCAGGCTGCTCTCATCGCACACGGCGTCGGAACACACGCGGAAAGAACACCACTCCAGCGCGGAGTCGTTTGCTTCTGCTGAGGATGAAGTGAGTGGTATTGAAATGTTTCTTTGTAAAGGAATCCACCTTGGATTTGAAAATTATCTAGATATAAATTAATGTCTGTTAATATACTTCATTGTTTTTTTACTAAATGTATATGTATGTTTACATGGTACATATAACTATGTATATAAAAGCTGATCGATTTTACTATTCTTCTCAGTTTTTGCTATACCTACTTGAAAACTTATACTATAATTTGATTTCTGGGTCCTCTGATTTTAGAAAGTTCTTCTCCACCCACCCAGAAATGGACAATAATAAGATCTTTTTACAATACAAAGCCTACTTATTTATCGTTGTATTAATATTTTTTATTCACTGATTGTTTTCAGGTGGCGGACCTAAGAGAATTCGACGATTTATCAGAAACAGTAGCGGAAATAGAAAATTTAGAATTATATCAATGGGCCGTCAAGCAGTTAGAAGCTGGAATTCCTTACAGGTAAACTAATGTTACACATATTTTTTGTTATTTTTATTCTCTAGGTGAGTTAGGAAACACTGTTGTTACAGTATTCTACAAATGTAAAAGTAGCAAAAATGCTAAAAAATATTGACTTGTAATTCGGAATTACCAAATAAGATGATTATGATTGTGATTATCTTCGGTCAAGACGTATTAATAAATAGATCTATTTATTGCAAATATCTATCTAATTGTACTAATAAAAATATGTTCCTTCTTCAAATTGAACAATCATTTTTTATATTTTTGCTTTAATTATATAAGTTGTTGCGAAATAAAAACAAGTTCATTAGTAATTTTAGTCAAAAGTAGGTGCTTATACCTATACATTAATACATATCATACCATTGAAGTTTTCTAATTTTTATTGGTATCAATTATCTATCTAAATTTATAAAAAAATGGTCAACTCCAACTAAAGCATAACTAAGCTAACAACAAAAATATTTTTTAATAAAGCGTAGGTATAAGGCGAATTTCAACGCAGCTGGTAGTAAAACGCATGGCTTAGCGGTCAGAGTGCCGGTTCGAATCTCGCTGCGTTCAAATTTTTATACGTTTTCTATATGTCTTATTCAATTTCCTAAGTGAGTGAATAACACTTTAAAAAGTGGTCAAAAGTCGCTATGATTAGTGACAAGACAAATGTGTTACGTCTATCTGATATGGCATGTATCTGATAATACCCACATAATGTAATGTAATTTAGTCGCTCATCTCTCCTGCCTACAAAAAATTGAAAAAAAAAGTAGACATTTTTGCAGCCCAGAATTCTTATTTAGTCGCTCGAATCCCGTTCAAAACAGGTTACAGGGTCTGGTTACTTATATAAGTAAAAGTGGGTAGGTAGTAATATGTAGATACGGTTTGTGTCCAGAACACTCCGCACGGACACGGTGGGGTGCGCGTCGGACGCGGAGTTCCTGTGCAAGCTGGCGTGCCTGCGCGCCGCGCTCGCACACGCGCTCGCCGAGCCCGCGCGCCGCGCCTGGCTCGTCGACGCCGGCCGGCAGGTGCTCACTGATCTGCTGCTGTTTGCTGATAAGGTGAGACTGTGTATGGGGTGGTTTTTTTCTTGATGCTTTAGTTGCTATGCAGTGTGCTGCAATATAATTTTGTATACTCAAAAAGAATTGTATTGTTGTTAATAAATATTTTTTGGGAAAGAATAACGTGTTACATAGATTATATGTACGCGACTATCACGATGCCACGACTGGATTTCTCTAGTAATCTCGACTTTAGGCGATAAGTGAAGTGCAGTGAGACCAAACGGCAAAAATATATAAAAAAATTTAAACATAATGATTCCAAATGCAAACTAAAAGAACGCATTTAGCGGTCAGCGCTTAGAGTTTAAATGCGTGGGTTTGAATTCCGCTGCGTTAAACTATTATACTTTTTATAAAATGTCCTTTTTAATTTTTTGATACGTGAATAAAACTTTAAAATATAACAACTTTACATAATACATTAGTACAAAATATATTTTATACACAAATAAAAATACATTTATTTACGATTAACATTTTATTAGTAATAAAATATTGTGATAAATTAAATACATTCCTATAATTAATATTAATTTTAACTGTAATTGCAAACTTTTAAGGAACCAAAAGAGTTTCTGGTGGCGTACGAGGAGATGGTATCGTGGACCAGCGACCTCGCCAACTGGCACACTATTGAGAGTGAACTCAAGAGCAAAGGAGTCAAGGTACGTATAGCATAATCACCTTATGGTAGATTTTATTATTTCAAAACACAATTTTACGCCTCTTTCCGCATAGCAGGGTAATCTAGGTATCTAGATGTCTTTTCTATCTAATCTAGGTATCTCGGTATCTAGATTGAAAATAACTCGATTTATCGAGTTATTTACATGTTAAGTGGCGGGATTCAAGTGTGAAGTGAAGTGGCTAAGATATAAAAATAATATATCATCATTTCCCGGAGTAAGTGATGTAGACTGTGGGCAGAACCTGTCGTAGCAGTAGTACAGCGCCTGGCTGAATGTGTTTGGTTGTCTGTTCGAGTCCCACTCGGCGTTAAAGATAATGGTTCTTTTTTTTGTTCCTCATGTTTTCAATTGTTATTTAATTCTATTAGGGTCACTCGTGGCGCAAGGACTCTGAGTATGGCTGTAAAGGCAACTGGTTGTGGGTTCGATTCCCACTCGAGGAATTAAAATATTTATATTTCATTTCTTCACTCTAGTATACAGGCAAAACGCGGCGTTAAGTTCCGCCATTCATGCGTTCGGAATTCAGCTGAAAGTAGGGAACAGAGTGTCTTAACACTAGGCTCCCTCTGCTTACCCTGCAATTTGACGAATACAGGGTGAAGCTCAAAGAAAAAATATTTAAATAATTATTTAATATGACAGGTGCTGTCATTCTACGACGTGGTGCTCGACTACATCCTGCTGGACGCGTTCGAGGACCTCGCAGCGCCGCCCGCCTCCGTGCTGGCCGTCGTGCGCAACCGGTGGCTCTCCGACGGGTTTAAAGAGAGTGTTAGTGTCTATATCTGTACTTGTACTTTATAGCCTAATATCGATAATCGATCCTAATCCAAAAACTGCAACTAGATTGATCTAGCAATTATTTTTTTTTAGTAAAGTAAACGATGTATATGCAATCCTTTAACCGATTGAAGGATTGAATATTCATTGTCTTCTATATTCAAAAAAGTTATTACTATATGCATTCCAAGATTACAGTTTTTGGATTAGGATTATTGATATTGGACGTATACTTATACTCTATTGTAAATAAACTTAATACGTAGGTTAGTTAGCAAACTTTGCAAGTTGAGTGGTAAAACTCACTGCCGATGTCAGAGCACATAGTTTAAATATAATCTTTCCTTCCCAGCGGGAATTGATATCACAACCATCGCTTTTACAGTCATTTCTTTATTGTGACATGGTATTTTAGTATTTAAATGAAGCAACAGGAAACATGTGACTGTTTACGTTCTATTTTAGGTCTGTGACATTTAATTTTGTCTATGGGAATGTGTGTGTGAATGGAATGGGAATGTGTGTGTGAATGGAATGGGAATGTGAACACACTATCAACACTATATGAGTATACTATTCACATATTCTAGTGTTTTTGGAATTATGAAGACGATACTTTAGACTCAATTGGTATTGATAGCAATAAGGGAAGTGAGGGAAGATAGTCAGTCATCCCAAAATAGAATAGACCCCATAGTATATTGGGAATAGTTATACTTATTTATTTTCATTTCTCAGTTTTGGTATCTGAGACAAAGCACGGCGTTGAATTTTACCTCTCAACATGCAGTGACCATTCCAGGCAGAAAGCGAAATAGAACGTTATGAGACTAGAAATTGTTTACTGTTTTCATATTGTAACAACAATAATCATTATTAAAACGTATTAAAATTTCCAGGCATTAACCACAGCAGTGTGGTCCGTCATAAAAGCAAAACGACGCTACCTACAATACCCAGACGGTTTCATGGCGCACTTCTACTCTATATCCGAACATCTACTCCCAGTTCTCGTCTGGGGCTTCCTAGGTCCCAGGGAACGATTGAAGGACGTCTGCGAAACCTTCCAAGCGGAAATAGTCGGCTTTATAACAGATTTGTTCAGTTTTCACAAATGTAGGTATACTACTGTTGAAGATTTGTCTGTGGATATCATGCAGCACGCCCGCTCCAGAGCTGCCAATATTACGGATAAACTTAGGTACTAAATACTTATATAGCACCGTTTTAACTAAAGTGGCCTATCTCAAAAAATGGTATATTGTACAAGTTGTTTTTAGTAAATGTATCAAAATTTAACCAACCGCTATGACAGCTAATCTATGTGTTCTTGGACGGTATCCAAGAGACGCGGGTTTAAATCCCACTGCGCTTAAATGTTTATACGTTTTTTAAAAATGTCTTTTTCCGTTGCCTTAGTGTATGACATTTTAAAAATGTTAAAAAGTATCGTAAAATAGGTTTCTTGGCCGTTTTTAGCAAAACTAGCAAAAAATTATGGGAATTTTGAGTTAGGTCAGTTTAGTTCTGAGGGTGCGGTGTATACTCGATGGCCTTCTATTGAAATTAAGTTAATGGCAGCAGTGCTTGGAAGTATTAGCAAGTGACGTAGAAACGATTATAATATTATTAGCGCCATCTATCTTCCATAGGTGGAATTTGTGTAATAAATCAATATCGCATTCATTTGTAGCTCTTGGAAGTTTATTGTGGGCTTTGCTACCAAAAATCATATTTTCAGCTATTTAATATTATATGTTCACCGTCCTTAAAACTACAGTTACTGATAGAGAATTCTAGAATTTGTGTGGAGATAAAATGTGTTGGCAATATGTATATTTATTTTAAGACATTGATTATGGTAGCACTGTTTCTCTTGTATAGGTTGTATATTAAATTTAAATCAGGGGTATGCAACCTTTTTTAGCAATAGGCCTATCCGATTTTTTCAATTTTTTGGCAGGCCAGACTCCCATTTCTTAATATTATATAAAATTAGCGCTAGAATATCTGTAATATAAATAAATACTGGCGGGCCGCCTAAAGTTATTAAGCCAGCCGTAGGTTGTGCACCCCTGATTTAAACTATTATAAGCGCATAAATATTATAAATATGACTTCAATCACTCTATCGTAGAAACTTTTACAGTAATGTTTGACATTCCTGTTGCAATTAAATATCTTAGACATGTTTCTGATGTTAATAGTGACAGCATTTATATTAAATAATAAAAAATACTTACCTATATGTTATAGAATATAGATTATACTTAAAACGAATATATCAGCTAATAATTAAGATTCACTGCCAAGTGGTATTAAAATATATATCTTTTTCTTTAATTATTATTCAAAATATATTTAATTTATTAATGGCAATCGTTTTTAATGATAAAAAAACTATAAGACTTTTATATATTGCTTATTTTGTCATATGTTAAATCTTGGGATTGGAAAATGGTGAAATACTTAGTATTAAGGAAAACTTCATTTTAGCAGCTTTTTAAAATGTCTCTTTTCCTTTGTATGCGACTATTAGGTACTAATTGAAAACATGTATGCATGAAGATGTGTCGCAAAAATCGTAAACGATGTAAACTGTTAAATATTTTATAATATGTAACAAATTAATTATTGTATTATATTTTTAATTCTTTATTAGAAAAATATCTGGAACAAACTTATTTTTTCATAAATCATATTTACGATAAATATAAAAACCTGCCTAAGACATCATGGCGCAGTGGAACAGCGTCTGATCTAAAACGCGATGGTTGTGGGTTCGATTCCCATTCGGGGGAATGATAATATTTTCATTATTTCCATTTCTCCGTTCTGGTATCTAAGATATAGCCATTTCAGGTGGAAAGAGAATCTTCGAGTCGTGATTTGAAGTCCTTTCCGTCTACTCTGCTACGAGGAAAAATGCATGAAGCTGTATTAGCTGCATAAAAAAAATCTAAATAGATTGGACATTTAAGGTTCATATTTCTTATAATCACTTATAAACTTAAATTGTTAGAACAACGAAAATTCCCAAACGCGACGTGTCACGTTTATTCCTGTATTTTCAATATACCTACATGTATTGTGTAGGTAAATTTATTAGTCAATTCATAATGTAATATCTTTTTTTAATATATGTAATTAAGAGTTTGGAATTTGAATCTTAAATTTTTTATTGAATAACTAAAATTTTCAAAATATTGATGATTGAAATGATCGTAGTTCTTTTGTAGAAAAAGAAATAAAAATATTATTATGTATTATTAAAAAAGATGACATAAATATATAAGCATTTAATGTATCCAACTCCCACGCTTATGATTTTTTCTCTTATGAATTAACGAGAAACATGTAATAGCGCATTTGGTTGTGTTAATATTATTTTAAACTAAATATTTATAAATTAACGCTTTAGTTTTTCAATAATAATATGCCAATTGCGTTTAGAGGAAATACTATTAAAATTATGTGTCGCAATGAAATGAATACAATAGAATATTTGCTATGAAAATAACATTTTCATTGTTTTGTGATAAAATATCGTTTTATAATTTTTTAAGTTGTACATTTTTAGTAATTTAAGAATGTTCGACATAGAGCCAGCTATAGCATTATTTATTGTACAGTCTTGTTTCAATCATTTGTAAATATTAAATATATTTATCAGTGACATTATGTGCAGTTTTGTTGATGTTTTGTCCCTTTTGTGGGTATGAAAGTATTTGTTGTATTATAAACATATATTTTATGTTAAATATTTTATTATATTTCTGGCACCTTAGAGAAATTGCGGCGTTATATTCCGTCAATGTGCAAGCATTATTTCGATTTTATTGGTCGTTTGAAATATTAAAGGATTATTTTTCTAACTTAAAAAATATACATGTACCCACCGTGTGTAATAAATTCAATGATTTTTCATATATCTAAGTACATAAGCACCTAAAAAGTAGGAAAAGGTTAACTGCAGGATACAAATAAAACTCAATTTATTAGAAAATTTAGTATATATCATAAATTTTCACAATATAGCCTTGCCTAAGTTTGAATGTAAAACAAAAAAAGTGTGTAAATAAAAATAAAATAAAAATCTAACGATAATACTCTTTCTGTGAGCACCGAATATTAATTTCTTAAACACGTGAATTATATTAATGGGACGACACAATATTATAATATATTAAAATAAACAAGAAATTTTATTGCTTTTTATGAAGCTCTTTCTAATTCCCTTGTCGTCTTAAGTGCATTCAATCTCACTCAAACATTTTGAGTTCAGATAAAATTTAGAATATAGTTTACGTATTATTTGAAATATAATAAAAGGTATAAAAATATTGAACTAGCTTTCAAAGCTCGTATATAATAAGTAGTTGCTAATAGCAAATAGTTTGATATATTCGTTAAAGATTTAAAATGAAGACTAAAACAAGTAAAAAAATTTAACAGTCTTACAATAACGCGTAATATATGTTCTGTTATAGTCAGTTAATCAAGATAATCTATATAAATATTAATTTATATAGACGGAGAAAGCCTGACAACAAAGTTAGTATAATAATAATCTTTTCATAAATACAACAACGACTACATAAATTTATTTGGTTTAGTGCACAGCGATTTAAATATAATCTACTAATAATAACAACATAATAAAGGATATTTTTGTTAATTTCTTTCATAATAAATTGACAGGCTCCCTCGGAAACGAAAGCTTACGATACAATATGAGAATCGACACCTTCCCCACAGGACTAGACACTAGATACGATCTGAATGAGTATACAGACACACAAAGAAATGCATGCATTCTTCCTAAAATAAATGGAATCACTCTGTGACGTTCGAAACTAAATGTTCCTTTAGTCAATATATACAACAAAGATAGCAACTCTGGACACTCGAGTGGATCTCGAGAAAATTGCGTCATCGATCTAGACATTGTTCTATTGGAGGTGCGGCGTTTCTAATTTATTAAATAAGCATTCTGCAAGAGATCATTTGCGGACTAAAGTCACTGACTGTCTTTAAACAGGAATCTATATTCGAAAGTCTATCACAATTTTCATCATTTAGATCCACATTCAGTTTCGAGAAATAAAATATTCGAAAGCGACGCGCGACGCGCCGACGTTAAATAAATAAATATTTTGGTGAGCTAATACTTTTAGTAATAGTAATTAATAGGTTTGCTAAATTAGTCACGTAATAAGCAAATAATAAAGTCAATAGAGACGGACGGCTCTAAGCGACGAGTTACATCAGACCAAAAAAAAGGAGCTGGGATAGGCCCAGGACGAAGATCGTTCGAGGTTTCCTAATAACTAGCAAACGTCGAGCGAAAAGCTGCCATAGTGAGCTACCGGAGCAATGTGTACTCGTGTGGGGGACTTCGCTCGCCTTGTAATTTTTTACGTGCAGAGTGCAATTGTTCTGGGGCGGTTCTGGAGTGCTGTGTGTGCAAGGTGTGGTGTGTGCATGTGTGTGCAACTGTGTGTGTGTGTGTGCAGGCGAGCGAGGGTTGCGTGTGTGTGTGTGTGGGTGTCACTCTGGTTCGGGGGAGTCCGGCGCGTCCTGCGCGAGGGTGACGCCGCCGGCCGCGCGCACCTTCTTCAAGTAGCTGACGCTGTCGAACTCCAGGCAACTCTGCACATAGCAAGCACGCCGTTAGCGCTTCCTCTTCATTTTTTTTTATTTTTTTAACACATTACGAACATATGGTCCGTGCTTTTTGTTTAAATATATCTTTTTTTTTTTAATTACAAATTATGTTAAGAATTTTAATACTTAAAACTAGGCCTACAAGATTCACAGCTTAGTGTCTGTAATTCAGTTATAACTGAATATTTAATGAGTTCACGATGTTCATGCGACTTCGCCTTAGTACGATTGTTATTATATTTCAGCCTACCATTTTTGCATCATTTGCACATTATTAATATCGCAACAATGATATAATGTACTTTAAATATTGAATTTTAAACTTGGAAACAAATTCATAACAAAAATCGCTGCAAACTACATTTCTATGACAAATTTCATATATGTATTAAAAGTGACAAAACAAACCATTAACTTTCCAAAGAATATAAATAATAATTATATCATTTACAATTTTAAAATGTACTTTCATAAAGGCATCTTCATTTTCTGATATCATAGAATTCTATATTAACATATTAAGTGCATTTTTTTAAAGTTAGTAGATAGATAATAATAGGTTAGTAGTAAAAGCCAATAACATCATTAGTAGGTGTGAAAGCAGAAGAGTAAGCAAAGACAGGTTGCGTTTTCAAACTTTATTTAGAAAATCAAGTGACAATGAGAAACAACACTGACAATTTAACAAAACAACAAAACAAAAACAACGCAAAGATCTAGACATTCCAGATCCACAGGGAAATATAATATTCCAAGCAAAAGCGGGTCGCCTACCTGTACTGTACCCCTCTCGAGTATCCGTTCTGAGCGGCGTGAACATCAAAATTTGCTAATTACAAACACGTCATGTATAAACACGTTCAAAATATAAAATATTTATCAATAATCAACAGAGAATATATATTATATATATGTTTAAAAACTTTCACAGAGGTTTTTCATTATTATATGAATTAAAGCAATCAATCTAGATATTAAACTATCAAATAGGTATTGTCATCACATTATATGAGATCTAGGTCAGTTCCAATAGTCAGTCTTATTAGTTTGTTCTAAATACACTTACTAAATTAATTTATACTTAAGATTGAACTAAATATGGCTTTGCCTTAAAGTGAGATCATTTTCTACTACCTGCTAGGATTTTAATTTTGTACTAAAATAGCTAATAAAAAATGCGTCGTTCGTAAGCTTGCCAGAAGCGTGATACACTTAAATGTGATTTTCATATTTACAGATTGTTAATCGCAACTACAATTAAGAGTTGGAAAATAATCTAATAATCAACCAAAATTTCTTATTTGAAATTTTCACACGATTATGAAATCATCACATTAAGTGTAAACAGTAACATTCCGAGGCAGTAGATCGAATAAAAAGTTCAACTTTTCCTTCAATCTACGCAATTACAATATTAGTTAACGAAAAAAAAGCAGTGCAACAAACAGGCCGCGAAGGATTCCAAAAAAAAAAACAAAAGCAACGTGAGAGCAGTACGCAACAAATTCGATTCATTCAATATTATTTACGAATATAGAATATATCAATATCACAAATCGAATAAACAATCGATATTTGTTGCGCAACACTAGCAAACGTATCATCGTCGGGTGGAAAGCAAAATAGGCAAATTTAATTGCAATTAAATATTAACAATTGATCATTTGTTAGTGCGAAAATCCCAAATCGCAAATAATTCATCGTTAAATGTAGTGTGATAATTAAGAACGAATTAAATTTTAGCTAATTTAGATTTCCCCACAAACAAATAACAAGTGCAAATAAATTTTACCCCACAATGGTGGGGAGCGATGTTAGGCATTGTTAATATTTAATTGCAATTAAATTTAGCCGAACACTGGCCGGGGGATTGATATTAGTTAGTAGAAGTTGCGACACAACAGTGCAGCCAGATAGTTAGGGGGGTGTAAGGGCGGCCACAGACGGCAGCGGGGCGCGTGCGCGGGGTGGGGGTGCGCGGGGTGCGGGGGGTGCGCGGGGTGGGGGTGCGCGCGGGGCGTTACCTTGCGCGCCAGCTCGGCGGGGAAGGCGGCGAGGCCGGCGGGCGGCAGCTTGCTCAGCGGCGAGTCCGCGTACTGCACTAGCGTCTCGTATGAATACGTCTGCCGGGAACCGCCACCTGATACATACACACATACATACTGTAATCTGTAACGTCACGTCAATATATGTACAGTCACTTAGTAGTGTCGTAACAATTATGTTACAACTAGGGATGTGATGGATGTAGCATTTCGAATATGAATTCCTATACGGATATAAGTTAAGGTTACAATAGCAAAGTGAATCCGAAATACTTAGTAGCTTCGGATAATTTTAGTTAATGATTTTTAAGGAATGTTATTAAATTTATCAATTTCGCTTACCCTTATCTCAGGTGATTTTAATTTATTAAAAAATTTATTTATGACAGCTCTCTGGTAATATACGAAATTTTATATCAGATTTAGTTACTGTCGATTTTTTTTTTTTTTCAAATTCGATAGTTTCATTTTACCGTTACGAAACTCCAACACATCCCTAGTTATAATTAAATTATAATATAAATGTAATACTAGTAACATGTTAGTGTATATTTATATGTATTAAAAATAAAAAAATAAATAATGCATGCGGTATAGATAATATCTTTTTCTTATATATTATTAATATTATATAAAGGCAAGGAACACTCACGTGCATCGATTTTAATTGTAATCATTTAATGTTTAATATAAAACTATTGACTGATCATTCTCACAAAGTACATACATGAACACTTATCAATAATTAACGGACACTAGTTATCACAGTGGGTAACAAAACATAGCCATGAAAATTACCTAAATGTAATAGACTTGTTTTAAAAGTAATGAGAGTTAAAGATATAATGACCTGTGTAAAATAGTGATGTGAAAAGATGAACATTTATACATACAGATATCGATGAAATTATAGGTATAATTACCATCTAGTCCTTGACACGTGAACAGCTTTTAGAACAGTTTTAATATAACGGAACATGTACGGGCGTGCGACATACATGCATTCGACAACATGTCGTATGTGCATATTGTGTATCTATGTTAGAGTACTTTATAATCGTGTAATGTTTGTATGTGAGCGAGTGTATAAGTGTGCATAGGCGTATGTATAGGGATGTAAAGCATATAATAAAGACTCGATTTCGATTCCGTTTCTGTTCTAATACATTTCAATTCAATTAATCCATCTCAAGAATAGATTCTTGTAAATGAAATCGACTCCGAGCGACATCATGACTAATCATTTCAATAATGTTAAGACCTAGAAAAAATTTAAAGCTGTGCAACATTGTCACATGAGTGTGACACCATGATGTAGCAAGGTTCTCCTTTTTTAGACGTCTGTTACATTGTATATTTTGAAGGAAATATTTTAATAAAGAATCGATTTACAGTCGTAAAAATCGAATTTTTGATCAAGTCTCATAGCTGGGAATCAAATCTAAATAACGGAGTTTTTTGGGAGAGTTTATCGATTTTTGGGTAGAATCGGAATCGATTTTACTATCTCTATAGTACATTATGCACTAGTATAGTGATTATTTGCATGTATTGTCTGTATCTGTTTACGAATTTTACGTATACGTGTAATCGATAGGTGTGTGCGTGTGTGCTATATGTATGTATATATTTGTATATAAATATATGTATTATGACATATAGTAGTAGTAGCTCGTGTGTGTGCGTGTGGTTACCTGCGCTCTTGTCGGTGGAGGTGGCGCGTGAGAAGCGCGGGCGTCGCGGCACCGCCTCGCCCTCCGCCGCTGCACACAGACCACGCTCAGCGAACACCCACGACCACGCACGGTCACGCACGATCACGCACGATCACGCATCACATTAACTATCATACTTTCATTGCTTACCGACATATACAACACTTTTGCATTCATAATTTAACAACAACACTATATCATTATAATTCCAATCATTTTTGCACACATTGCTTACCCATCGATTGAAGACAAGATGGAAGAGAAAAAAAAAAAAACTTACATAATATTTAAGTTTAAATGGTGAAATAAATAATAAAATATGATAGTTAATACAGCGTCAGCGTGCCGTCGACTCCGGCAGATGAGTTGAATTTAATAATGGCCGAATAATGTGTATTAATTTGGAAAACTGCCGCAACCGTGGTACTGGATGATGAACAAGTTATACTATATTATAAATATATCACACATATATATAATAAGAAAAATATACATGTCGCTACGTTCATGAGATAATGATGTTACTGAAAATATAAATTCGTGTAATATTGTCAATTATATTGCATTTTCAAACTACTATGTATTGGCTTGATTCAGTCAGTCTACTTGCTTCATTGAAATAAAATTCACGCGTGTTTTAGTTGTAATCCTTTAATCCCATGCCTTTGTGATTACTTATCAAACTGGGTTAGTAGTTTATATATTATTTTATATATATTCATAATGTATCTATAATATAACATGCAAATAAACTCATAAAAATATTTTATAATTACTCATGCATTGTAGAATGTAATTATGTTTTACATATATTATAATTATTATTACATAATAAATCCACAAATCTGTATTTTTATATATAAAATAAAATATAACACTACCATGAACATTGGTATTGTATAGATTATTCATTCTTATTTGTTATCTTTATTTTGATTAACAATATCGTTCTTCATATTGAAGCTTGAAGCTTGACTACAGTTTAGTTGAAGTGAAAATTAAACTACCACAACATTCAAATTACAAATACAAATTTAAATTTATTTGATAAAGAAACTATAGAGATTTTGAAATGTGGCTCCAAGCAATACCAATGCATTTCATACATTTTACAAACGATCAACAGTACCTAGTAACAAACTTTTACAAAAAATATCTTCACCACTTTTCACGCTTAACAGAGTCATCAATCAGAGAGAGAACCCTAGATCAAGATTTGCCTCAAATCGAAACCGCATCTTATGTAGCGAAATTGAACATAGATCTTTACTAAGATAAAGATATCACAGTATGTAATATGTTATGAACATAATAAAAAAATGAAGCATGTAACTTCTTATTTTGAATAAAATTATTTGACTTTGACATAATATATAATAATTCCCTGCTTGTATGAATCAAACCCACAACCATCGCATTTACACTTATTACCTAAACTCCTAAAAACCCACAACCACTTAGCAAACATTACCAGACGCATCACCACCTTCCCCAGCAGCAGTGGTGATAGACGGTACAAACTCGTCATCATATTCCCCATATGCCCCCCCATGATAGTAGGGTAGATAGAGAGAACTCAGTATTAAGTTAACATTAAAACAAACAGACAAATAAAATAACAAACAATAAACGCCTAACTCATATAAACCCAATCTACACCTCCAACTCTTAACAAGAAACACTTAACAAAAATTGCCAAAGGCGTCACCACCAGTGGTGTCACCACCAGCGGGGGTGGTAGACGGTACAAACACGTCATCATTTTTCCCACTTAGCAGAGTAGACAGAGAGAACTTAGTATTAAGTAGCGAAACTTAACCAGTCGTGGTCCAGTGGCACAAGTGTAAGTGCACTGGTTGTGGGATCGATTCCCACTCGAGGAGCGGATATATTTAATATTTCCATTTTCTCCGCCCTGGTGTGGAGGCAAAGCGCGGCGTTAAGTTTCGCCACTTAAAACGCAATGCCTTAACACGAATTTGGCGGAAAGTGGGGAACGAAGTGTCTTTACTTATTTGTGTTCCTTCTGCCTACCCTGATGTGTGCGGGATACAGCGTGAAGAAAAAAAAATAACAAGCAAGAGACCTCTCACTTATATAAACCAAATCTAAGCCCCAAACTCTTAACAAGATACATTTAGCAAATATTACCAGTAGCTTCACCACCAGTGGCACCACCAGCGGTGGTAGACGGCACAAACACGTCGTCATCGGCGCCATTGAGCGCGGCGTCGTCGCGCAGCAGGAGCGCGGCGGCGGGGCGCTGAGATAATGTGAAGAAGTCGCCCGAGCCCAGCGCCATGGCCTCCAGAGCGCCCGCGCTGTCGAAGTACTCGTCGAGCACTAGCTTTGCTGTCTGTTGTTTGAAAGTTATATGTTATATTCATTTATGTTATAAAACGCAAGCTTCCCGTTTTGTCCCTCATGGCATGGATAGTCAGAAACAACCTAGTGTCAACATCATCTGTTCTCTACTTAGTAGAGACTTAAGTCTTAGACTTGAGTTTGAGTGGACTACAAGAGGAGATAAACAAAAATAATTTTAATTTAATCATCCCATGGGAATAGAACCCATAACCAACGCGTTAACAATCAACTGCCCTACAGCAGTCAATTTAACAATGTTGAATGTTGTAAAAATAAGAAAAAATGAAATTTTAGCAGTGTTAAAATTTCACTGAATGGATAGTTAGGTTAAAACGCAGTATGTAGTTACTTACTCTAGTTATTTTTTTGTAAATACTTTCCATATTTTGCAAAATATACAATTCTCTATCAAATGGATCATTAGTATAACTTATCATAAAACATCAATACTACTTTAATCAATCCATTTAAATTAATGGTAATCAGTATCTATAACACATTTATTTCAAAAAATTGATCCCTATTAATTTATCAGAATATATATAGAATTACCTTAACGAGATCCAAATTTTGTCCAGTAATCTTGATGGAATGTTGCCCGAAGGTGACCGTGTACTTGTATTCCCCCAGCGCGGCATCGTTAGTAGAGAAGCTGTGTAGCAGAGCCCTGGAGTTATTGTGAGGAGATTTCTGCAACATTTTTAAATAAAAAATATTAAATATAGGATAGCAAAAACATGCAATAAAAAACCAAAGGAATTGTACATAAAAGATAATATGCAACCAAAATGTTATTACGATGAAGTCCTATGCTAAATAAATAAAAAATATTACATTAAATTATAATAAATCTACTTCGACGTTATTACATGAATGAATTATAGTTATAATATTAATAGCTATTAAAACATCCACTACTATTATTGTATTATACTAAGCAATTGTGGCCGTGGTACGTCAGTGCAACAGTGTGGGACAGCATTGGATTGTGAGAGCGATGGTTGTGGGTTCGATTCACACTAGGGAAAATGTTTCATCTAAACACCAGATATTTTTTGAAAAGATCTTATAAATAATATATTTTACGTACAATCAAAATAATTTGAGATATAAAAACGTGGTCTTATGAAAACTAGCTGAGACATTAACAGTATGATTTGGTTCATACAAAGATGTTTCTAGGGATCGATAAGACATAAATAAGAATTTAGTTGATCTATATATATATAAGAATGCTTGTATGATGTAAAAAGACACAAAATTTGTAAGAAATAAATATTCGGTACACATACCTCTCTAGGGCGTTCATCAGAGCCGTTGGAGTCCAGCGAGGCGCGCGAGGTCGCCAGCGCCCCCTCCAGCGCGCCCTCTAGCCGCACGGGCGACGCGTTGCGGCGGATTGTATCGCCGATCAGGTGCTTCGCGTGGCTGTAGTTTATATTTATATATTATACAGTAAAATAAAGTTTGTACTCTAAAAACCAACAAACGCGCATGAATATGAACAAATAAAATATTCAATAAATTTAGAAAATTTTCCGAATATATTAGTATTAAAAAATGAAGCCATCGAAGAGGCATAGGAGCTTGACTGTAAACACGATGGTTATGAAGTCGATTACCCACAACACATGATTTAATTTTTCTTCATTTCTCCGCATTAACACATTTTAATAAGGCGAAGTGCAGCATTGAGTTAAGCCATTCAACCCACAATATCTTGATTTTAAGGGGTAAGTGAAGAATGACACATCATTCATTGTCACTAGGTTCTCTCTGACAAGCGAAAATCCCTGATAAGCGAACATACCATGATTTTTGTTAATTAAAAAAATAAATATATCGGTATACCGGAAACTACTATGGTACAGAATACGGAACCTATATGCCCGTAATTTCGAAAATTGCAATTTGATAAAAAAAGTTTTTTTTTTATCAAATTGATGACATTTTATGATTACTTTAGCGTAATTTAAAAATTATAGCCATTTTGAGGTCACCTTCATCCCCAGGGTGCAATATGATTTGGACATCCAATGAAACAACATCGCGAAAATATTTTCACGTATAACTCAAGTAACATACAAAAGATTGCGATATGAAATATCCTGACAACGCTCGTGGATATTGCGAAAGTAATGAGAATATTAAATTAGTTCGTTTACACTTTTAACTTATACAAGACTTGATACATTTAAATTTAAAATTGCTGTTGAGTTGCATTGTTATTACGCCGTATTATTACTACAACGAATCATTTTTCTAATTATAGAAAGATACTAAACCAATATATTATACGTAAAAAAGATATATATTATTTAAACACAATTTTTTTTTAAATCACTCACTTTACATTTTCCTCGTTCGGACCAGTGATTTGCACCAAACGCTCCTTCGCTCCGGGACTCACTGAAATGGTATCAATGTATCGCTTATAGTATTAAACATTACCATAATAAATGTTAGCATTTGATTATTAATGGTCATTCAGAAGCTCGCAGCTAGATGCTTTTAATAGGCAGGCAGGTTGAAGTGTTATTGAAACCGCAACCAATTGAATTTCCAATGTTAATTATGTTAATTATTGTAATTAATATATGTAAATATGTGGGTTAAGTTTGTACGAGAATTTCATAATCATTCTGCTTATCTAGAACGTTTTGTAGGTCATTCGTTATAATTCACTTTTGAGTAAAAAATATTTGAACAAGTATTTTATAATGACTTATAAAACTTTCTAATCAACTTGTATGTAAAATGACAACAATACAACAAAAGAGACAGCAGCAAGACAGTAAATAATGTAGATATGGCAATAGTATAGTCCGGCACACCACACCCCGCACACCGTACACCATGCGCAAGCGCCCGCCCGTGCTCATACCTCTCTGAAACGATATGATCGTGTCACTTAGCTCCTCGATCATGTGCACCCGCCTGCCCTTGATACCCATCACTGGAACACCACAACACGACTTCAGACTCCCGACGGTTCACATTCATCACATTGCTAGAGTCTATCAATTTGCTACATTATAAATATTCTTACCGAGAGCTTAACCTAACGAGCAGTACGTTACATTTTACGTAACATGCAACATTGTCACAATAAATAAAATTTATAACCAATGGCTATGTCTAAAAACTATTTTTTTTACGAAATAAATAAATGTATATATAGTATAAATACAAAAACAATGATTAAAAATAAACTTGAAATTTACTCTATACCCCTGATGCCCCAAATATGACAAACAAAACAAAAAAATAACAAAAAAATAATTTCTTCTAGTACGTAAATAACATGCACATAAATTATATAATCAAAAATATATACTTGTTGGAAACATATATCAAGTTACAATTCATTACCTACCATGCAATAGAGAAAATATTCCTTACAAGGACTATAGGTAATTTGAAACTCACAATCAATGTATAACAATTATTGATATATAATCACTCCTACTAACTAAAGAAACATGTATAAATAATGCACAGTAATATATTCAAATGGAAACACTAATACAACATTACATAAAAAAACATACCTTTGCCAGAATCAGCATTGCGAATAACAACCTCGTCTTTAGAATAGTTTTTGCCAGGGATCTTGGTTGGCTTGGGGAACTTGCCCGAGGGCTTGATCACCTCGCCTGGGGCGAGCATCGCGGGCGGCTCGGCGGGCGCAGCCAGCGTTGGGGACACCGAGCCGCCCGACCCTGTGCCTTCCATTGTTGGTACCAGTAGAGGCTGAAAACATATGTTATTACTTATAATATCATTATACTTTGCCTTATTATTAGTTTATAAATAAGTGAGGCCATTATAGTGCAATTTACTTAGCATTTGACTTTATATGCCATAGTTGTGGGAATAATTATATAACATTAAAACAATTTTAACAAAAAATAAATAAAAAATAGACTTAATGGCTCACCTCAGCATGTGTACCACGGTGTCTGTAATATTGACTCATATAATCAGACCCTTGCCAATGTTTAGCTCGCAATTCAATTAACTCAAGAAGATGCAGTCGAGTTTTTTTATCCAGTCTCTCATCTTGAGAACCATTGCGAAACACAACAAAATATCTAAAAGAAGTCACAAAAAATAAACATTCAAGAAACACTTTCCAATAATAATATCTATTATGAAGAACCTACCTGTCCAGAAAGTCCTTGTAGAGTGCCTCCAGCTGGGCACCGTATAGTTTAAGGTTAGAGTACATAGTGGCGACATTGCTTTGTAATGCACGGTCAAAGTTTCCTTGCATCATTTGATATGCTACTGCTTCTGTCAAGACTATTAAGTCATCAACTGTAAGTAATTATTGGTATGTCAGTACATTTTTCAAACTTGGATAAGTATTACTTTGGACATGCAATACTAAATTAAAAAGCAATATCAATATCATTCCAAGGTAAATTTTCATTTGTAAATAAAATCACAACTGTAGACAACAATGTTTTAGTTTATAGAATTAAGGAAATACGACACTAAAATGAAAGAATTATGGAACAGCAAATATTTCCTGGTGTTTGAAAGTCCAATAAGACTCTTACCAGAATTAATTTTCACATCTAAAACTGAGTTACGATTGTGTGCAGAGCTGGTCGTCGATTTCAAGGGTCTAGGTACTTCAAGTTTTTTAACCGTGCGGGTCATTTTCGTTAGGGTCGACATGGTGCTGTCAAAACACAAAAGCAAATCATAACAAAACATTGCGTGTACTATGTGTACATAAATAAATATTGTATGCTACGTAAAAATTACGATGTGACGTGATGGTTGGTGATGGTTACATATTTGTTCAAGGAGTGTTATAATTTATTCAAGTTAAACAATGCAATAGAATAATTTTAATTGGGAAAATGAGTTTACTCACTCATCCATGGCGACTGCTTTTCTATGTACACCAAAATCACTTACACAAGCCAAATGTGTGGAAAGTGAAAGTGATGACAATGATCCTAGAGAATAAATTCGGAACAAACCCAATACGTGTTCATTACTCGACAAATTACTTTAATTTCATTTAATGCAAAGAAGTCGGTGAAAAAAATTTTGACTTTACAGAAAATCTAATACGTTACACGATGAAAAACATTTAGACAAAACAATTGAAAACCATGGAACACAATGAAATAAGAAATAAACAAGAAAACTCACCTGGCTACGCCATTAATTCGCAATAAAAATAAATTTAGTGTCGTGACAAATCATGTAAAAAGTATTTTCTGTGACAAAAATTCCAAAAAAATGAAATATTTTTAATTGTCATTAATTACTAATATCATCAAATTAAAATTGATATGAATTTTAAAAATAATATTTTTAGTATATATTATAATATTAAATTCAGTAAAGTTATTAAATTCGCAGTGTGTATCAATATCTACATCCAGACTCCGAGTAAAATATTTATAAAAAGAAAAGAGTCTATGGCAATAGTTAAATGTCAGTATCATTTGTCGACTTGTCAAATGTGATTGAATTGCTATGTCAATTGTCAAATGTCACTGCGGGTGTATTGAGAGGTGGTCGTGTTTTGGTTTTTAAATTTGGTCCATGATAAAAAATGAATAGAAAATACGAAAACTTATTTTATCTAAAACTTTTAAAACGACAGTATTTTAGTTTGTGTTACTAAGCAGTGTTTGTGTATGTTATGAGTTTTATTGTGTAGAATGGACAATAGATTATTAAGTTTATAAAGTTAAGGTAAATATACAAAATAGATATTATACATTTAAAAATACATTGTCTTAGATAGCAAATTGTTTAGAATGAAAAATATTTTAAAATACTCTTTGAGATTTAAATATTTATCTTTTCAGATGCATAAATACTACATATCGGTATTATTGGTACGCTTGGTTTTACCAGCATCTCTCCTTCTAGGTAAGTTTTGAATATTATTTTATTAAGAGATAAAATTGTGTTTTTTTTTCAAGTAGATATTGAAAATACCATATATTTTTATGAAAATAAACAAATTAAAAAAATACGTTAATTTAAATATTATGGAATAATATAAATTTAAATGTATCTTTAGAAATTTAATCAATAATATTATCTAAATATGTAAAGCATCTACTTACATATTTTATCAATAATATAATTCTCATCATATTCTCTAAATAGATTACACTCTTTTAGTAGTCCTAGTTTCAAATTAGTTTTTTTATTTTTTGTTGGGTTCTCTTTTCCCAGGGTTTTTATGAGATGTTAAAATGCCAAGCAATGCAAAGTCATTTCTTATACCATCTGATTTCACTGAATAATAAAACAAGATTGTTACTTAATTATACATTTATACAATTTTACTTCACAGTTCCTTTTAGCTGTAAAATATATGTGACAAGATAATCTGTGATACTGTGACACAAATTCATAACAAATATATATCTAAAACAAAATATTAGTGCAATATGGTCATGACCTTAAGATATTAAGTTTAAATTTAATATAATATTATTAGCTATTACAAACTTCTAATTAGATACTCTTTAATTTTTTTACTAATTTATTTATTATTTATTAATTAACTAACACCTTTAATTTGAGAGTATATTATATATCCATACTTATATTATAAATGCGAAAGTCTGTGTGTTTGTCTGTCACACTTTCATGGCTAATCTACCATTCCGATTTGGACGAAATTAAGAATGAAAGTAGTAAATAACTATGGGTCTAACCTAGGCTAATTATTTTTTCAAAAAATAACCACTAAAGCCTTGAAATAGGGGATGAAAGTTTATATGAAAATACTAAACCGCTTGACCGATAGTAATGAATTTTGAAATAAATATAGTTGATAATCGTAGGTCAAAGATAGGCTGCTTTATTTTTCAAAAATCCACCCCTGAGGGTTTCAACATAACGAAACAATTAGGCAGTCCACGCGGCACAGCCGCGACCTGGCCACTAGTAATAATATAAACAAAGAGAGTGAAAGATTTATGAATAAAATTACTTCTCTTTTTTACACCACAAAATCAACTTGTATTGTGTGTAAACATTCTGCCTAGTGTCATCTAGAACCACTGTAGTCATGTACAGTTACAAACATATAATTGCCTATGGAGATTAGATAAAGCTAGGTTTTTATAACTACTATACTATAAGTATGAATGATGGACATTCATACTTATATTATAAATGAGAATGTCTGTATGTTTATCTGTCACACTTTCACGGCTAATCTACCGGTCCTTTTTTGATGAAATTTAGAATGAAAATAGTAAAAATTACTAGGTCTAACATAGGCTACTTATTTTTTCAAAGATCAACCTCGAAGGGGTTGAAATAGGGGATGAAAGTTTATATGAAAATCTACAGCGCTTGACTGATTGTAATGAATTTTGATATAAATATAGTTGATATTCCAAGGTTAAACATAGGCGACTTTATTTTTCAGAATTCCACCTCCAGGGTTGCAATATACCGAAAAAGCCATGCATATAGTTAACGCGGCGAAACCGCGAGCGGG
Organism: Dryas iulia moderata; assembly: GCA_019049465.1. NCBI lineage: Eukaryota > Metazoa > Arthropoda > Insecta > Lepidoptera > Nymphalidae > Dryas > Dryas iulia. Next base: position 4,698,318 of record CM032416.1, on the reverse strand, counting down.
CCGCTAGTATTATCATTTTTTTTTGCATTAAAACATTACAAAACTTTAGGTTGTAATAATAATTAAGGTTTATCTTTTGTATACTAGTCAAGAATAATTGTTTATGTTTTTTGAATGCCATGCCATGTGAATATAAAAGTTGAATTGTGTAATACATTCAAGGCGGCAAGTGTGACGTAATACACCGAAACCGGCCGGTCGCCGATGCCACCGTTGGCACGATCGTCTTTATTTATATTTTCGATGTTCATATTATTTTTGCTTATATACAGAAAACAATGAACTTAATTTTCTAGAGTTACTTGACATGATTTAGATTGGGAAGATTAGTTTTAAAGATATATTATTATATTGTATATCAATATTGTGAAAATATTTAAAAACGTGAAAATTAGTGGTGTGCTATTTTAGCAGTGCCATTCAGAATTTGTTATTTAATATAACTAGTTTACGTTTTATTTAATAAAAAAAAACTGTACTTAAAGATTTTTTTAAAACATTTTAAAAAAGGATCATTAAAACATTTACGCGTCTCATGCTATAAACTCGTACTTCTATTTCATGCGGTAATATAAGGTATATGATAAAACATCCATAGAGTATCAATCTAAACACAATATTAAGACTAAAATCACAGTTTGATATAGGGTTTACGTCGCATTGCGGGCAAGGAGTAATGTATCCTCTGGGCGCGTCACGCTGGGTGCGTCCTCGGGCTCGCACTATGACCTCTTGACCGAATTATGAAACTGCTGATACTTAAGAGTTCTTTGATAACATATTACTTTTTAGTTAATTAAATGTGTTGCAATTTAAATTCATATTTTCTTAGTATTGCGTACTAATTAAAAAAAACCCGTCGTCTTTTAGATATACGAGTATCTGATTATTCTTTATATGAACATACATTATGCATGGAACTTCATTTATAGTTCTTACTTGAACATTTTGAATGAAACATTTTCGTCTAAAGGGCATGTTACGTCACTAGTCTAAATGGCATAGCATAAGTAGGTATTTTATTTCAATAGTACTTTGCTTTCTTAATCTTTACATATTCATTTCTAAACTGCCGGTACCAAATTGCTGGTATCGGCGCTTATGCGGCAGCGAGACGTGTATATTCCAAGAGAAAAATGAAAGAAAGATGAATTCTGAAGATATGCGATCTCCGCGTAGGAAGTGCGCAGTCAGCTTAGCTGATTCTGATCCTACGAATAACATGCTCAGGTGGTTTGAGCACGTCGACAGTATGAGTGACGAAAGAATGATGTGAAAAATGTACGACGCAAATAAAGCGGTAAGGGTACCTCCCTTGAGCAGACCTCGTATGAATTTCGAGACCACATGATCTATGATACTAGGGGAAGGTCACGTAAAAAGCATGAGGGTCACCCGGAGAACATATATGAAGAAGTAGACGAGACGAAGGGAGAATACAGGGATCGTAGCATTTTATATCGTTAGCATTGGCCCTTTCATCCATCCCTTAACCATCGGTTCCCGCGAAAAACTGAAAAGAAGCTACAAACTGTGAATATATATCCATTCAGTATTGAAAATATGATATAAATACCTTATGTAAATATCTCTATGTGTGAATATATATCCATTCAGTATTTATCTGTAGGTATCACATAGCTATTGTTGCCAAACTTGAGGAAAATTATTTGCTCTCTTAATGGACGGTCGCACCTTTGTTACCGTTAATTAAACTTTTTATTAAGTTTTGTTTTGTATGATACTGAATTACATATAGGTAATATTATGAAATTTTAAGAATTGGTCAAATAGTTAAAACAAGTTTGCTTGTGTCAAATTATGAAACTTGAAAAAGTAGTGTCTTCATATCGCATGCATGTACTTGTTCCTTTCAACATAATCTCGATATGTATTATGTACTTAATTTATGATTGAAAGCGTTTCAGATGTTTCAGATTGTCATTATTTTGTCGTTATGACTCAATTATTCCGTGCATTTATTATGAATAATATTTACTTATATTATAAATGCGAAAGTCTGTGTGTTTGTCTGTCACGTTTTCACGGTTAATCTACCGGTCCGATTTGAATGAAATTTAGAATGAAAGTAGTAAAAGTGAGTGGATCTAAGATAGGCTACTTATTTTTTCAGAAACCAATATATAAAGGGTTGAAATAGGAGATGAAAGTTTATATGAAAAATCTAAACCGCTTGACCAATTGTAATGAATTTTGGCATAAATATAGTTGATAATCTAAGCTTAAACATAGGCTACTTTATTTTTTTATGATGCGCCCCCCCCGGGAGTTGCAATATAACGAAGCAGTCGTGTAGTTCACGCGGCGAAGCCGCGAGCGGGCCGCTAATATTTAATAAACGTTAAATGTCACAATGATATTTTTAACCGATATTAAATATAACACCTTTTCCGTTTATCATGAAAGTTTTAATTGTTCCAGGAGTTTACATGTTGAATTAATTATTACACCTTGCTTTTAACGTAATGGGGATCACGCAAAGCTCTATTTACATTTAGTGTTATTATACGTATAAAGTTTCATTTGTATAATATTACTAAATAGGGTCGCTAACATATACTATACTATTTTTCGAGTAGTTAAAACTGACATAATAAACTAGAACAATACTTCCAATTTCTTTTCAAAGTAATAATCTTTTAGTTACTTGCATAGGGCAAATTAAATAATAAAAATTTCATTCTTTCCATTATGTCTTAATGTGAGAATCGAAATAAAGATAGTGTAAATTACTTTTTATAACATTATTTATCTGCCAGTGGGGAACGGAGTGTCTTAACACTAGGTTCCCTCTGCCTACCCTGCTGTGTGCGGGATATAGCGTGAAGCTATTTAATTTAATTTTATCTGCCAGAGAAAGTTGCATGAAAATCTGTCCGGCTTTCCCACGGATATTTGCCAGAACAAACAACCACACAGACAGAAAGACAGACAGATAAAAATTGTTAAAAAAATTATAAAATGTTATTTTGGTGTAAGATGTTTTTATGCAAAAGTATGTATGTATTTAGCATAAAACAATCCATAATTATATTATAAATGCAAAAGTCTATCTGTTTTTCTGCCACGCTTCCACGGTTAATCTACAGGTCCGATTTGGATGAAATTTATATTGAATGTAGTAAAAAGTCCAGAGTCTAATTTCTTCAAAAATCAACCTCCAAAGGGTCGAAATAGGGGATGAAAATTTATATGAAAAATCTAAACCGCTTGACCGTTTATAATATATTTTGGGATAAATATAGTTGACAATCTAAGGTTAAACATAGGCTATTTTATTATTCAAAAATCTACCCCCGAGGGTTGCAATATAAGGAAACAATATTTTAGTTCATGCGGCGAAGCCGCGAGCCTGCCGCAGGTTATTTTAATATTACAAACACTTCAATTTTATATAGATAACAGGTAACAAAAATAATCATTCATAAGAATTAATACATATGGATACATCATTTATGTGATATTCGATAGTATAACATAATATATGTAATTAATATTTCGCTTCTATAACCTGTTGTATTTCATAATACAATAAATACAACTTTTTATTACATCCATACACGGTCTAACCTGCTGTTCGAAATTGATGAAGCCTTTTATAAAATCCATTTATAGTCATAAAAATGTCGATAAATAAAGTATAAGTTAAGATATCCAATTAAATTATGAATTAATTTATATTCATCGCCAGATAAGTCTAGTAAATATTAAACGATAAATTTCAATACTTAAAATTTTATTGTATTTCTGCAATTAATATCTTTTTCTATTCTTATGCAGAGAACTGACATTAGGTTCTCTCTTCTTGTCCTGCTATGTGAGTATATGCGGGAAGCTGATTTTGTCGTTGTACGCGTATTTATTCCTCAGTTCAGTTCAGTTCTTTCGTTATGGCGTAACGAACGTGCAAGTTGAGCACTTATCATTCAGTCAACGTCACCAATATAGAGGAGAATGTGAAGGAGATTGATGGGTAAAAAAGAGATAAAGTTACACTCTTATATATTGTAAGTTGAAAAGAGGTTTTCTTTATAATTGAACACATCAGATCTCACTTCGAATAAATATTTAAACTCTAAGAAATATTTAAAGACACAACTCAAGCCGAAGTATATACATGGTAGCACCATCACCGCAAGAGAAGTCGATCGAGTATTTGTTGTATTCTACAGCTACCATTTAGGAAAACTAATCTATACGACACAGTAAATTCTAAAATAGTCAAACTTAAGATTATTTCAAAAATGAAGAAAATGCATGCAATGCATGGTAATTATCAAATTAATATCTCCTACCATGAATAACTAATATGAATAATAATTTAATAATTCTGCCATAATCAATTAATTTCGACAACATTATACAATTTCTTGTTAAAACAACTAATCACAATGTAAATGAATATTTATTTGAAATTACAATACACTAAATAATAAGGTGACATGTATATTTTCTGAGGTTGGTAGCCCTTAAGTGTACAAGTGACACTCCCTGCCGTAATCCCACATGTGAGCCACATTGCACGCATCTGTAACGATAACATTATCATAAATACTAAATTATGTTTGCTAACAATTTGATTTAATAAAATGTCATTTGATTATGTAGTAATTTCCTGTTATAGTTCGGCAGTACGAATTCTTTTCTTATTCTATGTTACTGCCTAAAAGCCATATGGTATAATAAAGGCCAAATGATTCACAGTTTCTTAAATACTCACAGACAATGTACTACATTCAGACATATTTCACGTATGATGTAGGTAGTTACAGGCAACTCGATAAGTGATACCTTTATCTTTTGTTTAACATTTGCTTACTACAAGTTACTCATTACTGTAAATATATAATACTTATATATTACGTATTGTACTGAATTTAATAATTACTTCTTGTTTTTATTTAGTTATCAATATTATGAGATTTGATGATGTTTAATGTGCTAAGGAAAATTTATTAAACTATTAATTAAAGCTATTTCATTCATTATAGCTTCTTTATATTATAATGACAAAAGCAGTCTATAAATTTGGATTTATAGATGTAAGTAGATAAGCTCGCGACTGCGCCCACATTGAATTAATCAAAAAAGTTGTGATTTTAAAATAAAAGCAACCTAAGTTACTACTTACGATATCCGCTATCTGCCAATGGAAGTTTCGTCAAAATCCGTTCAGCCGAGACAGAGATTAGCCTAAACAAAGAGACACACATGCAAAAATATACAATATGCATGAGTAAAAAACGGTTATCTTAATATTACAAACAGACACTAACTTTATTTAATTATCTAATAGATGAACAGAGATGTCCGCTTGATTAAATTAGTTAGGTTAACTGTAGACACAATGAGAAAAGTAAACACAATATAGCTAGCAAATAGTTAAATATTTATTATGAATGAATCAACATGTAGTATGAGCATTACAATGTTCAAGGATCGATGTATGGATATATGTTAAATTATGGTAATAGCACGCGATATTAGGAGATCGACGTGGCTGGTGTATTCGGGCAGCAAATACGTTACCTTATCGGCCGTCTGATTCACAAGGTCACAGTACAGTTCAACTGGCTAAGTAGCAACCTACATTTAGTATGATCTCATCATGCTGTCGAATTCATCACTAAGTGAACACCTAGCTTATTAGCTAGGCAACTCTAGTTTTGTCTTTAAGCTACATTCTTTTGTTAATGAGAATATAATATTATAACTACTAGTTTATAAGTAGAGTAAGTCCCCAATATAGTTTATGGATTCCGTCACGCACAAATAAAATGTTGAGCAAAAAATAGTTTTCCTATAAAAAAGGTAAATTGGACACCGCATTGTGCTAGTGTACTAAATTCAAAATTATATTTTATAAAGAATGTACACGTTATAATACAGTCGAAAAGGAAACCATTAATATAATTTGTCACAATTTATCTTTATGGAAGAGTGCATAATAATATTAGTCATGAACTTGAAATTATATTTAGTAGTGTTTTCATTTTATAATACATAATATATAATTTAATTTATATGATTAAATTAAAATAAATTACAAATTCATTTTATTATACATGTGCACAGTAGATGTAGAGAGTTGAGTGGCACATTATGTTATTCTCACCGTTCCTTTTATTGTGTTTCGTCTTTGTCATATTCGACGAAACCACCTACATAAATATAAACATTATCTCACAGGATATCCAAATCTACGCACATAGAATAGGTATAGGTAAGAATACTACAATGAATTTAAATAAAGTGCCGTGATTACCATAATTAATGAACCTACACTATTAATAATGCTTAAACAACGCAGCTACCGTGACCACTCCATTAATAAGCTTACAATATTATCGAAAAAAATCTTTATTATTTTTGTTGTTCCATCAAATATTATAAATGTTGATTGAAAAATTGTTTAAATATTGTATAATATGCTGTATAAGAAAGAGCTTAACTCTACTAATATACCTATATGCGAGGCAGTATAAATATACCTCTGTACCGTATATAATTCTAATCAATTGTTTTATTTTTAAGTTTGACGTTTGTACTCGCTGCGGCATGCAAGACCACGATGTGGAAACCGGGACATTACCCCTTTTACGACTTATCGCGTCTAAATTGACACCATTTCTATATGTGTGTATATTTGAAATGAAATAATGAAAAAAAAAATAATTATTAATAATAATAATAACATTCCCGAAAGGATGTTTATATATAAATCTATATTCTATATTCTATATATATAATAAAAGAGTAGAAAAGTCAATTCTGTACATTAAAAATTTCAGAAAAATTTTAATGGGATGCGTTAATATATCGATAACAGAGGCCAAAAAACCACTCAGTAGAATTTTTGTCTGTCTGTCTGTCTGTCTGTTAATTTGTTCGTCAATCACGCAAAAACTACTGGATAGAAATGAATGAATTTTGGAATGGTGGTAGCTTATAGTCCCAAGGTACATATAGGATAGTTTTTATCCCGGTTTTCCATGTAGTTTTTTTGGGAAAAATAAAAAACTGATATAAGTAAATTATTTGTATACTGATATCTACCGGGTAGAATCTAATGATTTTTTGTATGGAGTTAGCTAAGAGATTAGAGTAACATATGGGATAGTTTTCATCCTGGTATTCAATACAACTCCCGCAGAAAAATAAAATTAAAAAAAAACATTCAAATTATGTCGATAGTTCACGAGTGAAGCTAAATTTGTTTCAATATCACTAATTAAAATAATTATAAAATAAAATAAGCATAACATTATTAAATATACATTTGACCGGTCTATAAAACTTTATATAATCTATATATTTATATAATCTACATGACAACAGATGTCACTACGTTTTCTGCAACGGGTAGCGCCATTTGTTATTATATAGTTGACGTTGTATTAGACATGTCCGCACTCATTAAAATTATTATTATAAAAATGCAAAAATCTGTATCTCTTCTATTTGTTATGTTTTGACGGGAATTCGTAAAGAAGATTGTTGAAGATGCAGGGTCATATAGGCTACTTTATAAAAAATCAAACCCTAGGAGGTTGAAACAGTGGATGAAACTTATGTATGTTTAGTATATAGTGAGAATGAAAGATCTAAACTCCTTGACTGAAATGAATAAATTTTCTCAGGAAAATAGTTAATGAGGCAAGGTCAAAATCTTCTTTTTTTAAAAATTACCCTGGTATTCAAAACAGTTCCCGCAGAAAAGTAATAAACTGGCAAAGTCAAATTGCATTGATTATTTGCAAGTAAAGCTATTTTTTTAATATCAATAAGTAACACAATTGTAAAATAAAAAGCGTAAAGTTTATTTAAGATATTATGACCGGTTTATAATACTATATACCAGATGGTAAATATGGAAAGTCAAATATAGACTACCCTCCTTTTACAAAAAAAAACCAATCCCAAAGAGGCAATAGAGGATGAAAGTGGTAGTTCACGTGGCGAAGCCGCGAGCGGGTCGCTAGTAAAAAATTAATATTATCTACATAAACAATATACTCATTCGTTTATTATTTATAGAAAGCATCTAAACACGATTTTAGAATAAACACAGCACTAAGTGCAATCTAAAGTGCTATCCATTACCCTATCATCAACAACTTCTTCGATAGGTATAATGAACTGCACACGGTTGGTTTATAATACAGGTAATAAAACCAAAAGCTGAAATGAGTTACCTAAATTTAGGTAATGTTAGAATTGCTTTTGTTGATTAATTATATTTGTTTCTTATTCGCACAGCGAAAGAATGGAGCACATTATCGGCGGTTGTATTTTCTCAGTCGTACAATTTGAGGATCTTCATATCGAGAGTCAATAGGTATCTTCTGGGCAAGCGTGTATCATCATAGATCAGATGAATTGCTTAAGCTTGGTGTGGTCAAACGTAAGCCTATACATAAATAAAATTGTGTCTGTCTAGTATTTTCACGCATGTCTATAGGTACTTAAATAATATACGTTACGCGGTTTAGAGTTATATTTAGCACTTGAATAATATTGTTATTTCTGTCTCCAAAAATCGCATAACAAAATGACTATCTTTGCTTTTTATCTATTTTTGTACAGGTTCATGTTAAGTGTCGGCGTAAACAAGTTCGACCCACTTGCGAATACGGGCTGGGGATTAATGTTCGTTTTTATCTTCAAACATCGACATATCGACAGGATGGAGAGAGTAGTAATATAATTTACTCTCCGTTTTTTCCCTTTTATAAACATTGCGTGCTAATTGGTGTAGTTGTCGCACTTTGCTTTACTTGATCAAGTAATCTGTAGTAGTTATATGATATCTTCGTAATAAAATTTAACAACGATTAAGATTATGTCTTCAGGATGTTTCATTATAGGTTATAAGCATAAGCATAAGCATAAGCATTTCATGGAACCATATAACAGCACAAGATAGTAGAGTTTTTTTATTATCTAACCCAAAAAGATTAAGTTTATGTAGGTTTCGAACTGTAAATAAACCTATAAACTCTCATAAAGTATACAGTACTTTGTTAAAATATTGTATAATCGCTTTTCTCGTGAACAAAATTTTAATAGTTCATTAATATCGTTACATGTAAAAGATCAAAAGAGTTCCACTTAACAAACAATTTTAGTTTTTCTATATGAAATGGTATCAAAAATAACAATTTCAGACATTCTAAGTACGACATTTTTATATGAGTATAATATGCCCTTCCAACAATACCACAACTAAATGTTACTTTGGCATTTTCGCGCTGATGTTATGAGACCCAAATAGGATAACGAAATACGTACAAATGATATTACTGCTTCATAGATTTTAATACGAAAGTAGCGAAATATAGACCGTTACACGTAGCCCGATAATAAATTTGTGTAATGCTAAACTTATCTGTGCTTTCTAAATAAACATTGGTATCGTATAAAACTGGTCCTAGTTTAGTAGATTATATGTAGTATATTTATTTCTTGGTTGGTTATTACAGAAAAATTCTATTTCTTCATTCGAATGGTTTATTTTATGTGAAATAGTATATCTCAACTATCATGTGCTGTTATATGGTTCCATGAAATGCTTACCATCCTTATTAAATGAAATCGTATGTGTACCTATCATGAAAACATCCTGAAGACATACTTAGTCGTTGTTAAATTAAGTAACATTTTAAGGTATTTTTATGTGACATATATCACCCATAATAGTCACTCATCATTTAATCCTTGATACTTATTAGACAAATCTTAATGCTAACTTGAACCTTATATGAAGAAGACATTTAGAAAACGTATAAAAATTTTAACGCAGCAGAACTCGAACCCGCGTCTCCTGGATCTTGGAAACGGTCCAGGTGCTCTGACTGGCCCCATGGCTTCTTTCTTCTTCTTCTCTTTCTACTACTAGTTGCGTCGAAATCCTTATACGCTTTATTACAACTAATTTTTGTTGTTAGCATCTCTGTAGAGCGATTTTTACAAATTTCTGCTACACAAAGATTGCTGTTTATTAAATACTTTTTTAACATTTTTTAAAGAGTTATTTACTCAGAAAATTGACAAAGACATTTAGAAAACGTATAAAAATTTCAATGCAGCGGGATTCAAATCCGCGCCTCTTGAAAACTGTCCACGGAAAACGTTTATTTTTATGATATTTGATGTATCGCCTATTTTATTATTCATATATCGTCATTCAACATTTAATCCTTGATTCATACCAGACAAATCTTAATGCTAAATATTTAAGAAAAAAATATATAATGTGAAAGTAGCAGTATTCGAATCCACACTTGTATACTTGTTGTCCATTTATTTTGTAAAATATTGTGCTAATCCTTTGTGAATAATACCCAAAAATAATATTACAACGCACTGTCTATTTGACTGAAAACTGACTGAATGATTCATTTGAATGTGGTAAAATAATTCACTTCAGAAAAATATACATACCATCAACACTCTGGCGCTATAGAAAACTTAGAAAATCTTTTGCTGAAAGAACACTATGTAAATAATATTTAATTTAATTTATTTGTTTTTAAGTCAGTAGGTTTGTTTTTGGTGCATATACATATATTATTGGCAAATATAATTTTGATTTAAGTACCTGATATATACATAAGATTTTTTTGTTAGTAACTTGGGTAGATCATGTCTCGCGAAAGCGGCATTAGTAGGATCTTTTAAATTTAGTTATTAAAGTAAGCAATTTGAATAGTGGAGACAAGCGTTAAGGTCCCATAAAGTGAACTCCTTAAGCTTACACTTGGGTCACATGTATCAGACACTGCTCTGAGTTCCCCTTTCTGCTACACGTTGGGACCCGACACCTGCGCAGTGAATCGATAGGATGCTACGGAGATTCTTTTCTTATCATTTTGGACTTCAACGAAAGAAGAACTATATATTATTATTTTTACCACAAACGCTTAATCTTTTAAATTAACATGTTGCTTATACTATATTTTTGGTACCTAAACATATTTATGTTAGCGTTAACATATACATTAATCATTTGTACATATTATTTAAGGGCTATAACAACAATACTCTCCCTATCTATCCCTATTGATTGTTAAAAGATATGTGTGAAAATTCATATGCTTTTTTCATTTTTTGATATATGAACATCGTAAATTAGTCCGTGATCTTTTGTAAATAAACAATTATATTTTTTAACGTGTGTTTCTGTGCGTTTGTGTGTGCTTTAAATAGTACCGCTAATGCAAAGTACTATTACGTTACTTCGGCAAACTAACGTTTTGTATTCATATATAAAACACTAGCGGCCCGCTCGGGGCTTCGCCGCGTGATCTACGCGATTGTTTCGGTATACTGCAACTCTCGGTGGTAGATTTTTGAAAAATAAAGTAGCCTATTTTGTCCTTGGATTATCAACTATACATATGCCAAAATTAATTACAATCGGTCAAGCGGTGTAGATTTTTCATATAAACTTTTGTCCCCTATTTCGACCCCTTAGACATTGATTTTTGAAAAACTAAGTAGACCCAGTCATTTTTACTACTTTTATTCTAAATTCCATCTAAATCGGACAGACAAACGCACAGACATTCGAATTTATAATATAAGTATGGATTATTTTATGAAGATATTTGTGATACGAAGAAAATATTATTGTTATAGTCGTTTTTTATTACGTACTAGCGAGCACACCAAAAGATGTAAACCACGTGTCAGTAATGGACTAAATAAATTATATAGAAAATAAACTACTTTACACTCATAAATAGGTTATCTAACAATGCGATATCAACGCTTATTTAGCAATGATATAAAAATGCATATAGAGTACAAAAAGTTTATGCATTCGAGATAAGATTACGCCTAGATAATTGTAACTCTTTTTGTTTAAGGTATCGCACTACGACCATTTGGGCTGTCACTGATATATCTGCTTCTATACTTGATTGCCCCGTTTCCTCAAGTGCCAGATTCCAAAACATTCCGAGGTGAGTAAATTAAAAGTAACTATAAATTCTTTGTTTATTCGTTAGCGAATATATTTTTCTTAGTTTATTTTACACTAACACTTAAACGGTTAGCCGAATTTATTTATGTATAAGAGAGGTCTATATTTTTCTTTCCATGCTACAGATTTATTTGTTCAAACAAAATAACTAAAATACTTAATGTTACAACTAGTTCTTCGAACGTAACACATGATTTATACGTTTACTATTCTTAATTTATATGTTTGATTATCATAACTTCAAAGTTTTGGAAACCACTGCAGCAGACCCATTCTGCTGCAATGTCTGACGGTAATGCGTAGGGAGTTCGATTTCGACTCGGAGGAATGTTTTTGTTGATTCATTTCATTTCTCCGCTCTGGTAAGACAAAACGCGATTGAGTTCCGCCATGCAACATGCAATTTTTCGACTTCAGTCCATTTTTGGAAAAAGACTTGACACAAGTCTCAATTTCCCTTCTCTTTACTTTTCTGTTTTTCAAATAAATACCCATTAATTTACCGAATATATATCGTTATTTTTATATTTAATATTGCTGTAGTAACTTAAAATTATATATTTTGCCAGGTTTCCGAGGGAAATATCTGCAACTTAATCTTGTAGTGTCAATATTGCTCATATTAGTCCACGCAGCATGGCACAGCGTATTGGCAGGGTTTGCGCCATACGGCTCGCTTCTAGAAGACTATCCGATCATACGAACGATCGGATACAACCTTGGACTTGTTTCATATGCAGGGATCGATCCTCTTATGGCTGTGCATTATCTGGCACCTGAGGTTAATTATCGCTTTATTTGTATTATGTGAAATATTTACTTTTTGTAACGCAAACGTTTTATATCAATCGTGACTTGATTTCAGTTGGTCGTAATGGGTTTATCCTTACTGGTTTATTTAATAGTTCGTATGTTGCTAACTGGAACGCCCAGCGAAGAAATTGTGAGAAAAGATTCAAAGCACCAAAGGTTTCCACTTCTTACTAGTGCAGGTATAGAAATTTATAATTCTGCTTTTGTTTCAACTATCAACTATTACATAAGTGTTGCTTATATAAAGTATGCTTGGTTAGTTATATACATAAATAACGGTATAAAGTTCAAAAATAATCAATTTTGCATATATGTTATTTTGCAGGAAAGTACATAGCGTTATTTTTGTTGATGTTTTCCGGAATTATGCGTCCAAGTGTCACATCAGGAATATATTTTTTGGTATTTATGGGGACCGCCACAGCGTGGGCTGTCGGCAGACCTCTTGAAAGAGGTTTCGCTGTAGTGAGCCGGTGTATTATGGCGATCATGGGCGTTCATATAGCAGTTCTCCTTGTATACCAGTGCACGTGGATTATAAACATTTATCCTCCCGAGACTGATATGGCGAGGTAATAGTTCAGCGAAGATGATACCAGGTTTAAATAGTTTTTTTTTCAATTTTTATAAAACAATTGTTAATATTTATTCATTGTTTGATTGGCAGGTATTTTGGTCTTACGAAATTGGTAATTTTAAATGAAACAGATACATCGAGTTTTACATATGAAGTAACGGATGATCATATGTGGGCTACCTTGGCCAGTCCTTTAGTTATACTCTTCTCATACTTTTTCCTCGCAATTGAAACACGGGAACTTTTCAAACCGAAGGTGCGTATGTTCGCGACTGCAATCCTTATAATGAATGAAAACTTAATTAATATCATTATTCCAACTAATATTGACTTGCTTTTTTTAATATTGGACATGGCCATGACTAACGCCGTAGACTATTATGCCGGTCTAGTGCTATTGAGTAGTTCGAATACACATGCAATTTATAAATTTTGCTAACGGGTCGGATAGGCGAAGAAAAAGAGTGCTTTAACCGGTCTCGAGGCTGGTAAAGTGAACGGTTCGTTGGTGAGAGGTGTGTCGTTCCACAGAAGACACGCGCCGCGGGACAAATGGAGGAATGCCACGAAGAAAGTTCGCGTAAGCCGGCCCACCGATACTGCACTACCTTCACTAGTTTTCAATTTATTTTGGCACACATACATTATGATATTTTCTAACTCCATATGCGGACTGCAAATGTAAATTCTTTTAATTATTCATAATCGTTGCTCATTTTAAACGTGTACAGTTTGAATATGTTTGTGGGTCATCTGTAGATAATGTAAATAGTGGCCGTAGTCAATTTTAGATAGAGTTATGTATATTTAGAAAATTAAAGGTCTTCTTTGTCAGTGTAAATTTGGTATATTAATATTTTTTACATACAAGTAAATTTAATCGATATATTTTATTATTATGATTATGCAAGAAAATATCGACATAACTATAAAATAATGCAATTTGAGTAAAACTATAGATGATCGATTAAATTCATTTGTGTAGTTAGTATGCAATCGTCTAACATCTAGAAACTTAACAGCAAATACTAATTTGATGACATTTTTGCATGCGTGTCTCTGCTAACTTGTAAATAACAATTTTTCTAGAAAATTATTTGCATTATACTGTTTCTATTTTTTTTTTGCAACCTGCTTTCGTTCTTTTGTAGGTTGCATATTCGTACATAAATTCAAAAGCACTTCGTGGGAACGCCGGTGAGAATGATCCTGTAGGTATTTTAATATTATTATTAAACAATGTTTGCTTAGATTTTATCTTTTTGATTTATGTATTGTTATAAAATTAATATTTGCACATCGCTAGCTTTTTGTGTTTACCTTCAGCAATTTAATAAAGCGTCATACATAACATATGCACAATTCCATTGCTTCTGTGTTGGATTGTTCGTAAGATTTACACTTTACTAACTACAATATATATTTATTGAAGAAGCTATCTATAATAGTTTATATCAAAGAAGCCCCATCATGCTAAAATTATGTCAATTTGAAACTATAGCTATAATGGTGCTACCATACAGCTCCTCCTATTCAGCGTGTGCAGGTAGATTGGCAATTCTGTTAAGAAAAGATAATAATAAGTAAAAAAAGATAAATTACAATATTATTTACTGTTTTTAGTAATACACGCAGCTGGCAAACTATAATATTTATTTTATTTTTTTAGCTTTTACGAAATATGAGCCCAAGTAAGCGCTGGTCAGGCGTTCGCGGGGGGTCGGTAACGCGGCAGTTACATCAAGACTCTACTGGCTCAGTTGTTGTACCTGACGAAGGTAACATTATATTTAGAGCTGACAAAGTTAATTAAAGTGCCTGACGTTCATTGTTTAAAATAAAATTATTTTTTATTAGGCCCTAGCTCACTAGGCAAAAAAGGAAATTACTGGCAGACAACTTACTTCTAAACTGTTTTTTCTCTCTTTCTGTTTTCAAACAATATTTTTAAGTTCCGTGTACTTTTCTGCTTTTCTTCTTTTATTGTTTATGTTCTTTTCTATTTATTTTAACGTGGTACACTCGTTCACATATGTTTAGTATTTTGTAGGTTTCTTTATATAATAGAGAGATCTACAAAATACAAAACATGTGTGAAGATTCTAATAGTTAAAACATTAAAACTATACTTTTTGCAGAATCCATTCTAGAAATAGAAGAGCCAACTCTAATGGATGACATTGTAGCAGCTATTGTAGATTTCTTTCAAGTATTGGTTAGGTAAGCAATGATAAAAAATGTCAAATGTCTTTAAAGAACAAAAAATGATTACAATTATATTACACAAAAAAGTTGACAATTTTCAATGAATTTCAACACAGCCGCATGACTTAGTGGTCAAAGCGCTTGGACAAGGGATTTCAAGAAGCACAGGTTCGAATCCCGCTGCCTTCAATTATTTAAACATTTTCTAAAAATGTTTTTATATAACTTTTTTTTTTCATTTTAGATCTTCTTACATAGCAACGACTATCACAATGATGGCATGGAGCATAATGTTCCACTCGTGGCTAACGTTTGTGTTCTTGATGTGGGCCAACATAGTATGGCTGTGCCAGGATCAACGTTCCTTCATGTTGAAGACCAGTCCTATACTAGTCTGTTACGCGATGTTGCTGCTTATAGCGCAATATATATACGGCATGAATCTAACAGAGAGTGAACTGCCGTCGAACATCACTGTAAGTGATTTGTCATCATTACTAAAATTATTTACAAAATTGTGGAAATTTAGAAAGCATAATTATATGTGCTTAATAATACCTACTGCATGATTATGTGTAAATCGTAAAGGGAAAATATTTGTACCCAAAATATATTTGTCATTAATTGCAGAACTAATAGGGTAAATAATACATACGTATCTACATACGTATACGCATTATGGAGACACTGTTTTCTCATTATTGCTATTTTTTTTCTTCTTAACTATTGACAGATGCATAAATAATAAATACAGACTATATTTACGATTGTTTGCTATTTTTTTCAAACAAAGTACATTTAAAACCGCACAAGACCAGTAATTCAATATAACGATTGTTAAGAACACTGTCAGACTGAATATGAATGCCGTGTCGTTCGTTTTTCATATCTAGTTATTTATATTTTAAGATTTTTATGTTGAAGACGGAATGTAAAAATTGTTTCAATAAACTTCTAAGAAAACTTGACTGACTGTGTATTTTTTTTACTTTTTATGTTTCTATTGTTTTCCAGGAGGTGAATCTCCGACAAATAGGTTTAGGTCGTGCCGACGGCGAGCCCTGCGTCCCGCTGCTCATAAAGTCGCTGTTCACGTGCATGTTCTGGGTGACGCTGCGCCAGCGCGTGCAGGAGCTGCGGGAGAGACGCCACTCCGCCGTCATTACGGACATGGCCGCGCCGTTGCATCTCACCGTGTCTACTGCTGCTAGTGGTATGTTGATTAAATTTTGATTATTAATTTATGTATAACTAGCGACCCGCTCTCGTCTTTGTCACTACTACTACTTTTTATCTTTTTCTTTTATATTGCAACCCTCAGGAGGCTTATTTTAAAAATAAAGTAATCTATGCTTAACCTTGATTATTAACTAAGTTTATGTCAAATTCATTACAATCGGTTAAGCAGTTTAAACTTCTCATATAAACTTTCATCCCTAATTTCAACCCTTTAGAGGTTGATTTGAGAGTGAGTGAATACGTAGCCTATGTGTGACCCTGGATTTTTAAATACTTTGATTCTGAATTTCATCTAAATCAGAATCGGTTAGCCGTCAAAGCGTGACAGACAAACAGACATATATTGGAATTTATAATATAAGTATGGATTGGTGTTTAATTTATGTTTGATATTTTATTGTAATTATATGATTGTTTTGCATCTTTACAAAGGTTTCGCGAGTGGTAAATTTTTCTCGTTTTTTATTATAATTATATTAATATTCTTTTAACCTTTTTTGAAAATTTGCACATTATCAAATTAGTCTTTCAAAAGTTTAATTATCATTTTTTATTAATCAAATTATAATATACACATAATTCTTACGTCAATCAATGCACAATGTCTCGATTTTAGTTTTAAATGGGGAAAAAAAGCAGCTGCTCACTTCCTTTTATGCAGGTTAAAATTGCATAATATATCATTATAAGCACACATTATTTTGAATTTGATATTTGTATTTAAACTTTACCACATTTATTAATATACGCACTTCCTCCAGTTTCAATTGCATAGCTGTCGAATGAAAGCTTTTTAAATGTTGATAACATAATATCACTATTTTAATGAGAATTATTTTTCATACATTGTTGTTATTCAGTTCGTAATTAGCAACATGACTCACCTAATCATTACAAGATTTTATACAAATATGTTAATAGATACCTACATGTATAAAACTAAACATTATTCATCATTTTTAATCGTTTGTCAAAACATGTATTTTCTATCTCACACATTTAGCTTATTTAACCGTGTTATTCATATCACTATAGTGATTTTATGTGAAAAAAATATCACTCACACGTGTAGCTAATTCGCACGCTACGCTATATCCCGCACACAGCAGGGTAGGCAGAAGGAACCTTGTGTTATGACACTCCGTTCCCCATTCTTCGCCGATTTTTGGAGGCATTGCATGTTAAGTGGAGGATCTTTACAGCGCGCTTTGCCTCGATACCAGAGCGAAAAAAATATATTTAATATTTCCACTACAAGAGTGGGAATCGAACCCACAACCAGTAATTTACAGTCACACGCTTGTGCCACTTCGTCAGTACTGGCCCAACAATAATTTTATAAGAAAAAATATATATAATATTGCCTACAGCGTTTGGTCCATATCTCACACATTTAGCTTATTTATTCTTTAATCTATATCACTATAGTAACTTTACATACAAAAAAAAATAAAATTCCCTTCAGCGGTAGGCGCAGAAGGTGCCCGAGAGGAGGAAAGCCGGTCTCGCTTACTAGTTGCGTTGGGCGAGTGGTTACGCGCCGCCTGCGCCCGCTACTGGATCTACGTGGTGGTCATCATGCTCTTTGTGATAGGCATCACGGGGGACAGAATGACTATATTCAGAATCATTTATATGTTTTTGTTCCTCTTCTTTATACTTATGTTTCAGGTGTGTTGTAGATTTTTATTCTTTTTTTATTATTATTATTTTTTGCTTCACGCTGTATCGCTGCATACAGCATGGTAGGCAGAAGGAACCTAGTGTTGGTAAGACACTTCGTTCCCCACTTTCTGTCGAATTTGGAGGCATTGCGTGTTAAGTAACGGAACTTAACTCCGCGCTTGCCTCGACACCAGAGCGAAAAAAATGGAAATATTTACACAAATTAATACTTCCACTCCTCAAGTGGGAATCGAATTCACAACCAGTCACGTTTACAGCCACACCTATGTGCCCCTGCGCCACGACTGGCCCGAATAGATTTTTTATAGGTTGTTTTTGTGTTGTTATGTTAAATATAGTTGCGATTGAGACTGATGATCTTATGGTTATTTCGAATCGAATTTTATGACTGTTTATAATCGTAAATCTTTCAAATGCCTTTGTAACGTGTTAAAATATAAAAGCTTAATATCAGACAATAAAATCAACAATTATTTGGTATAATTTATTGTTAACAGTAGTAAGTTTTTTTTGAAGTTATCGTGATGCAATGGGATAGGAAACGTGATTATTACATTTTTTTTTCTCCCTTTGACAAAATATAAATTAGAGTTCCGCCACTCGACAGCAGTGTTTTTGAAGAAAAGGGCAAAAACGTAACTCCTGACTATCTTGCTACGCGGAAAATAAGGCGCAAAGCATAAATCTAACTATAATTTTAGCTATATTCGCTATTTATCACCAACAAAAAATGTCCAATGCTATATGTATCCTATGTACAAAAATAGAGTTTAATTTATTCATGTAATAAAATTTCCATTTTTCAGATAAGTTGGTACTGGTGGAGACGATTAATGTACGTCTTCTGGATAACTGTAATCATATACTCAATGATAAATCTTATACTTATATACATATACCAATTCGACAATTTCTCCAAAACTATTGAGACCTACCTCATGATAAACGAAAGATTGTAAGTAATTAAATGACAATAACATAATTTCTGAATCAATAATCGTAAAAGACTTTTTATTTTATTTTTTTCTTTATTTTAGACAACACGACTTGGGCTTAGAACCATATCACCCAGCTGATTTGTTTGTGAAACTGTTAACGCCTACACTATTTCTCATAATAACGATAATGCAGGTGCATTACTTTCACAAGGACTTCATGGCTCTCTCCGATCCGAAGACGAGGTTAGTAATAATATAATAAAAATTTGGTGCAAAAAAATGTTTTTTAGTAATTAAATCATTTAAATAAATCGTCTTGCAGTATTCAATATATTTAAAGTATTATTTTATCTTTTTGATATAGTTTTAATATTTTTTTATAGAACTAACAGTATTGCTAGAGAAGCAGAATCTAGTAGACCTAGTCAAGGTGGCGCTTCTACTATGAAAGATGATGTAAGTGAATTTTTTTTAATTAAACTACGTTTTATGTCTATTGTATCAAATATCGATTATAATACAATTTAATATAGAATTAGAAGCGTACAGAATGCTTAGAATTATATACAATTTTAAAAACTTCCCCAAAATATTGATCTTAAATTACTGAAATGAAATTTGAAAACTATACTTTTGCTAAAGGGCATTAAAATTTTAAAAAAAATCTCTTTATTTAAAACGAAGAAATACTAAGATGAAAAATAAAATATTTTTTATTTAAAAATATTTCTTGTGTATTACAGCTACCACCATTACCTCTAGAGGGGCGCCCGGAGCAGCACACCGACAGTGACACTGAGGCGGAACAGTCTATTGGCACGTCGTCTTTCAATACCGCTGCGAGACGCTCTGTGTACAGGTATTACTTTCGTATTTGCAAAAATTCATTTTACGTTCTTCCTTTTTACAATTTGTTTATATTCTTAAGTATATGAAATTGAAGTAAATCTGAATTCACAACCACATTTAATCAAGTAAATATGACTAATATTTCTACTATTCAGTGTTATTACAGCTGTCTGTAAATCGGATTTGGGGCCTAGTTAATATGTAAAACAAATTAAAAGAAATTAGGTTGTAGTTGTTTACATAAATAACAGATTGGTACTGAGCAAGAATTCTGATTACACATTACTTATATTTACTTCCAACGATGTACAGACAGCCGTAGAGCAAGGAACGAACAATGGCCAATAGCGCCGCACATAACAAAAAAAGTTATATAATTGTGATCTGTTACATTTAACTCATTAAAAGCTACTTAAAACTTGCTTCATTTTTATGATAGAAGTAAATTTACCATTTGTTAAGATTAATATGTAAAATTCCATTTGTGACTGTATTTGTGACTGTATTGTTATCAATAAAAGCCATTTTGAACAACTAATATATATAATTAAAATTATGCTTTAATATAATAAAAAAAAACTTTCTAACAAAATCTTCTGCAGATTATATATACATTATATAAAATTTACTACTGAATATATACAGAAAGTCGTCACGTAGCCGTTCCTACGCGCCCACGGTAACTGAGCGCGCGTCCACTCTATCCGCGTTGCGTGCTTTCCTCATGCAGAAGTGCGGCGCGCTGCGACGCAGACTGGCGGACTGGACGGACTATGCCTTCATACTGCTTGATATACACCTTATCAAGATTATATTCTTGTCGCTTATGTTGTTGTGTGTTTTTAATGTAAGTACTTAATACTTATTATTTTCTTTATTGTGATGTATTTCCCTCCTTTTTTGTGGAGAAGATAGAGAGACTTTGTGTTGTACAGAGGAATTCAATGCTGCGTAATATCTTATAACAACAATTTACTATTAATTACTTGAACTTTTTTATATTGAAATTTAACTATACACTTTCTTTTTGTACAAACACACACTAGTACACATACTAGTATGGTTGCTTTCATTCCAGTATGTTTCATTTCATTTGTTACTTTGTTGTCCATTAACACACAGATAATTAAAACAATGTTTTAAAATTATGAATTTATACATTTGTACGAGATTGTAACTTATTAAATAATTTTCACAAAGACATTTTTTACTGTTATTTGAAGAATATATTTTTTATATATATTATGGCAGGTATGCGCAATGCACGTCCCCATCATGATAGTGATAGCGCCGGCGCTGTGGCTGAGTGCGCGCAGACAGCGTGTCTGCGTGCTTTTTATATCCACGCTCATCAGTGTATACTTCATGGCCAAGATGGTCTACCAGATTGAATATATCAAACACTCTTATTTTGAAGTCAATTGTACTAGGGTAAGTACTAGTTTTTTTGTCGTATATAATAGGGGAGTAAGGGGGGAAGGTAATCAACATCTCTACCATCCCAAATGTCAACCTCACCTGCACGCGCCGGATGGCGGCGGAAGTCAACTGGCTTCCGTGGTGCTCCCTGCTAGACAACGGACGAGGCTCTGGCGACCGAGTAAGTGGCGGTATATCCACTCACCTACCTAGTAGATGAGGCTACAGTAGCCTTGAGGTCCAAATAACCTCTAAAAGAGCTGAAGCAGAAGGCAACGGGAAACCACTGCTATCAAAACTCCCATGAGAATCATGACAAGGTCGAAAAACAATATAGAGACGCCGAGCGACCCGTGTAGCATACGGCGCCATGACTTTTCCGGGAGTCAGGGTGTGAAATATGTTACCGGCCAGGAGATTGTAGGCAACCAGGCATCTTCTGGAAACCATGTTACTGGAAGAAGATCCATACAACTACGCAATAAGATCCGAATAGGTACTTGGAATGTTCGTGGTCTCCTCAAAGCCGGCAAACTAGACATCTTGGAAAGCGAGCTAGAGAGATGCAAATCTACTATAACCGGCATAAGCGAAACTCATTGGAAAGGTAGTGGCCACTTCCACACAGAAAAATATATCTTATATTACTCTGGAAATGAAAATAACAGCTATGCTGGAGTGGCTATTGCTATACCAAAAATATGGAACTGTACTGTCCTGGGTTACTATCCTATTAGCGAGCGAATTATATCCATAAAAATGAATGCGTCACCAGTCCCAATAAATATAATTCAAATTTACGCACCCACATCAGCAGCTAACGACGACGCCGTGGAAGCTTTCTATAGAGAATTAGAAACATGCATGGCCCGGGTGCCAAGCAGAGAACCTCTGATTGTTTTGGGAGATTTCAATGCAAAGGTGGGCAATACTCAGAATGAACACAGCTTAAGGCACATAGTTGGACTTTATGGTCTCGGCACACGCAATGAGAGGGGAGACCGCCTTATTCAATTTGCAGCTGAAAACAATCTCACCATAATGAACACCGTGTTCAGGCACCACCCAAGAAGGCTCTATACGTGGACAAGTCCTGATGGCATACATCGTAATCAGATTGACTATGTGCTGATTAGAAATAGATGGAGGAGCTCTATATTTAATACACACACTCTACCCGGAGCTGACGTTCTATCTGATCATCAGTTATTAATATGCAGCCTGAAACTAAAACTACGCAACTGCATTGCCAAGAAAATATCACGACGCTTTGAAATTACAGACAAAGAGACCTTCTGTAAAACAATAAATATTGTAAAGAGTACTTGGAAAACATCTATTAACTGCAATGGCAAACCAGAGGCTTTATGGGAATCAGCAAAAACAGTGATTAAAGACGCGATAAAAACTTCTCAGCCCAAACTACAAGTTACAAAACGTCAACATTGGATGTCTAGAACTACTTGGGAGCTCGTGGAAAACCGGCGCAATGAAAAGGCAGCTGGAGCTAGAACACACAGGCTTAATCAGCTTAATTCTGAGATACAAGCTGCCTGTCGAAGAGATCGCAATGCACAGCTAAATGCAATCTGCTCAGATATAGAAAAACACGCTCAGAAATGTGAAACCAAAGATCTTCATATTAAAATCAAAACTATTACTAGACAATTCAAAGCAAAAACTTGGGCAATTGAAGACTCCAATGGTGACACGGTGACAGAGATCGGGCTGATTATCAAAGTATGGGAGGACTATTGTAAATCACTATTTCTATATGATCTTCGGTCATTCGCACCTAGATCTGAGAATGAGGAGAGTTTAAAACAGGAACCTTCTATTTTAAAATCGGAAATAGAGGCTGCTATAAGACACCTTAAGCACGGCAAAGCTACGGGCTCTGACGACATTCCCATAGAAATATTTAAGATTATGGGCGATGTTGGTGTAGAGATGCTGCAATCCATCTGTTCACAGATATGTAATACAGGAGATTGGCCTAAAGATTGGTCGCATTCTCTATTTATCCATCTTCACAAAAAAGGCTCAACTAAAAAATGTGATAACTTCCGCCTAATTTCTCTGCTATCCCACGCAGGCAAAATAATGCTTTATATACTTAATAAGAGACTACAAGCATATATAAGTCCAGAGATTGCTCAAGAACAAGCCGGTTTCGTCAAAGGAAAAGGAACACGTGAGCAAATCCTTAATATAAGACAAATTATTGAAAAGGCACGTGAGTTCAATAAGCCATTATTTATATGTTTTGTTGATTTTCGGAAAGCATTTGACACCGTTAGGTGGGATAGGCTTTGGGAGGTACTTTCGATGATGGGCGCACCACAACATCTGATTTATATTATAAGAAGACTCTACGAAGACGGTACAGTGGCTGTCCGCTTAGACGGAGTTAATTCAGATGTTTTCCAAGTTAAGTCTGGTGTTCGGCAGGGATGCATTCTCTCTCCGCTCTTGTTTAATATCTACACCGAGTACATCATGAGGATGACTCTGGAAAACTGGGACAGAGGATTTTCGATTGGTGGCCGGGTAATCTCGAATTTGAGATATGCTGACGACACTGCTCTTCTAGCGACATCACAAGCAGATATAGAGCAATTACTCATGCTCCTTGAGACAAGCTGCTATAATTTTGGTCTCACTATAAACCGCGATAAAACTAAAATGATGATTGTGGATCGTAAGACTAATAATCGCCCAGATTTACGGGAGATAGCCAAATGTGAAGTAGTTCAGAGTTACATCTATCTGGGATCCACAATCACAAATACTGGTAGTTGTGAAGATGAGGTGAAGAGAAGGTGCGCTGTTGCACGTTCTGCTGTGGAAAGGCTCAAGAAAATATGGAAAGATCGCCGCATAACCAGAAACACCAAGGTTCGATTAATGAGATGCCTAGTATTTCCTATTTTCCTGTATGGAGCTGAATCATGGACGATCCAGAAAAAATTGCGTCTTAAGATCGATGCCTTTGAAATGTGGTGCTGGAGGCGCTTGTTAAGAATAAAGTGGACTGCTCATCGAACGAATGTCTCCATCTTAAAAGAGCTTGGCATTACGCAAAGACTAACATCGATTGTGCAAATGCGTATTGTTAAGATGTTCGGGCACATCACGCGGAGGGAGAACTCTTTGGAGCGTCTTATCATGCAAGGAAGAGTGGAAGGGCAGCATTCTCGCGGTCGATTACCCACAAGATGGACGGACATAATAAAATCATACACCGGTCGTTCCATTAACGACTGCACACGCATTGCCGATGATAGGGAAAAGTGGAGAAATCTTATAATCTCGCTTTCAAATAGGAAAGACATTTCATGATCACGACCACTCCGACAGGAGTGAACGACTTAGAAGAAGAAGAAGATCATTGTTTCTTTTAGGAACCGTCTTATTTAAAACTCCAAAACAACATAATTATTAATTGAATAAGATCTGTAGATCTCTCTGTCAGCTTATTAAACTATTTGAAAATTACTATTTAGTATATGTGCATTAAATCACTGTTGTTTCTATTGGTTTCTGTTCACAATATGTAACTCATATTACGTTAATAACATCACACAGTAAAAGAAAAATGATTTAAAGATAATTTAGAACATTAAAGTTATATAGATATTGAAAGTGCAATTTTTTTGAACCCTTTGTCACATTTGAACCCTTGCCTAGTGGAAACGATCTAGCTAATTTAACTACACGTTCATATCGAGATACATCGAAATTTTTATACGCCTTTACGATTAAATTTCTGAAAGTTTATCTATTTTATTTCCTTATAGATGGGTGAAAATAACACAATGAATACTACAACATACAACAATGCTGAGTGGATCGGGTTCCGTAAGGCGACTAAAGTTCGTCCATTGGTTACTTTGCTAAAGGGCTATATTGGACTCATTGCAGTTTTCACTTTCTACTCATTGGTTACATACCGTCAACAAGCTATTCGGTAAGTACCTAAATAGATTTTGGTAATAAAATGTTGTTTCTTTTTTCTTTATAGTGATATCGACCATATTGTAGCTTTCCGATATTGTAGCTTAATAATATACTAGTAACTAAAAGTTTTTATTAGATTGTTGTTATTATAAAACGAAATGTAAGAAATTTTTGTGTAGAGGGTATACCATACTGTTATTACTTTTTTTATTGGCATACCGTAGCAATTGTTCTGAAGAGATAGTTTAAATATGTTCAATTAGTTACTTAGCCCTAAAACATTTTTATTAAGATTAATTTATTCTTGTAATTAATGTTCAGTATTAAACATATATTATAAAAATAATAATTTTTAGACTGCTCTTAAAAATGTCATTGATATTATAATAATATTTGAAACTAACTACTTCACTGTATGAGAACTTCTATTTTTAAATCGTTAATCTAGTTTTAAAGTGTTTATTTTTCGTCATTATGTAACTTTATGTATAGTTTTTTTCTGTTACTATAGAATACAACACTATAGAATAAGCGTCGGACACTGATATGTATTGTTGATTACTAAGTCGTAGGCGTTTTCTACGAACACGTATTATGATTTTTGATAGAAATGAAACTTTTGTATTTTGGCTAAGACTGTGACTTTGATCGTATTCTTCATGTACACATTTAGTATTTTTGTTTTTTTTTTTAATGTGTGTATAAATATTTGTTTTAGGGCAATGGGACGTTTACCAAATAACAAAGAAAAAATTATGTTCCCCGAAATCACCCGTAAGGAAGCTGATAAAGATATGATACACTGTATTAAATATTTCGTAAATTATGGTTTTTACAAATTTGGTGTGGAGGTAATTTTTTTTAGTATTTTATTTTTATATTTTTTATCTGCTAGATACTAAAAGCAAACGAAAATAAACTAATTTTTTTTATTAATTTCGATAAGTATTGTCGTCAATTCGATTCTTATTAGTGGCATTCAATAGTGTATTCAACTATATAATATTAGTATATCCAACTAATCATACAAAGTATTGGTTCATTTAAAAAAAATACATTATCTAAAAATTGTTTGTTTCTTTAAAGACTTGTTTTACACGAATCCTTGACGTTTTTCCTGCATAGCGGGGTATTCAGTGAAAACCTAGTGTCCAGTGTCCTAGTGTCCTAGACACTTCGGCTTTTACTTTTCGCCAAAAATCGAGATATTATATTTTGACTAGCGGTATCCAAAGCCGCTTTTGTTGTTTTAGATACTAAAAAGAAGTAATGAAAATTTAAATATAACAAATTCCCCGATTGGCAATCGAACCAACAAACATAGCGTTTACTAACACTCTCACACTGTGCCCCAAAGATCTCTCTCTGTCTATCATCTGTCTTTACAATAACATACAAAAACCCCTCCACCAGATATCACTAATCTGCCTGATGGGCGTGATCGGTTCCCGCATGGACGTGTACGCGGTGGTGTACGCGGGCTGGCTGCTGGCGCTGACGGCGGCGCGGCGCGCGCGGGCCGCCCGCCTGTGGCCCGCCTTCGCCGCCTGCGTCACGGTGCTGGTGCCGCTGCAGTACATGCTGGCGGTGGGCTTCATGCCGCTGCTGTGCTTGGAGTTCCCCTGGAGTGGTGGCTCTGAGGTGGGTAACGGGGTTTAGGTGTTATTTACCGCCACGATTTAGATGGAATTTGAAATGAAAAAACTTGAAGGCTCAAGGTCAAATATAAGATACCATTTTTTCAAATCTACCCCTAAAAGATTGTATTAGTCATTAACTAATCCTGTACCAGACTTTTTGGCATATGTCGGTTAAGTAAAACGTTGTGTTTATTTAATTTTGAATATAAAACTTGAAAATTGATCTTAAAGAGTTCCTATTATTTTAAGGTAGGCCTGATATTTTTCCTAGACTATCTAATTCCACACGAATACTTTAATAGTAAATGCTATAACACTCCATTTTTCATTTTATCTTCATCATCATTGTGTTAGTAAACAAATGTACGATTTTGTGAAATTATATTATTAAATTAGAGTAACAATTATAAGTTTAAACATTACGAAATGATAATTATAATTTTATACTCTGGTAGTGGTAGTAAATCCTGTAAGTATAGGTGTATATAAATATAATCCATAGATTCATATGGCATAAAAACCCTTTGGAATGAGATAATTTAGATCTATAACTTAATAGTCTTTTTCTCTTTTCTTTTTAAACCATTTTCCATACTTTTTTAGCAAATGAAACATGTAAGAACATGGCTTTACCTCCCATACAACGATGAACCACCCCACGCTGTGAAGCTCATATTTGACTTCTTCCTGCTGTTGTTTGCGGCGCGACAGTTAAGGGTGTTCCGCGTAGAGAAGTCTCAAGGCGATACTTACCCTGGAGGCTCTAACAGCGAAGATATTGGTAAAGATTGGGAGACACCTAACTTTGTCAATCCTGTACCAGACTTTTTGGGATATGTTGGGTAAGTTATAGACTATCAAATCAAAGGCCATCGCGGCGCAGTGACTAGGGTCTAACTTTTATTAAATTTGGTTCTCGTTTCGATTCCCACTCGGGGGAATGATTATTTATATTTTAATTATTTTCATTTCACCGCTTTGGTACCTCAGATAAAGCGCGGCGTTGACTTCCACTACTCAAAACACAAAGCCAACACACAATTCAAGTGGAGAATGGATTGTATTGACACTAGACTCTCCGACTATCCTACTAAGCGGAAAATAGAATAATGCTGCGTTTGCAGTATGCTATAATGAAATGTCCTGAGAATGAAAATGTCATGAAACAAAACTCATATATATTTATTTCGTTATATTGTAGTCATTGTGTTACTAACTTTACGTAACTTAAAAAAAAAATAACTATTATTTTCTTGTTCCTAGGTCTTGGTTGGACGTAATAAAGCGTATGGTGTTCTTGGGCATGTTGTGGGTGACCCTGGCTATCATGTTCATGACAGGCACTAACCGAGTGAACCTGTTCTCTATGGGATACCTGATAGGATCGTTTATATTCCTCTGGCAAGGAACTGACTTTTACTTACGCCCAAAAGAAGCCATATTGCAATGGTAAGTGATTTTTTTGTTATATTATTTTTTTAATTAAAAATATCTTCAAATAATTACATTAAATTATTTGAGAATAAGTATGCTGTACTTAAAGTTTATTCTAAAGTAAAGAACTCTCTTTTCTAAAGTTCATGCTAAAAAAATATTGTATAGTCAAAGTCAAATATTGTATAGAATTAAGTGAATTGATGAAATCAAAAAGTGGGGTTTAATAATGTTGCATATGTTTTTACATTGATAGATTTTTCATAAAATGAACAATAAAATAATGTTAATATTATGAAAAACGACGCTTTCATAAAATAAAATTATCAGTAATTTGAATATAACAATTTAATTACTCTAGTTTGCGTGATACTAATTATTTTGTAGGTATATTTCGCTGTAGTATACTTATTTGATTAATAAAATGATACAAGCCATAAATTATACCTAACAATGTAATTGTTTGGTAAAGGTCATGTAATTTGAGTTATCATATCATTTATTAAAAACTGTTTCTGCACCTATGGTATAGTAAGTCATAATAATTTATAACTGATTCGATCCTCATTAATTAAAAAAAAAAACACTTGTCTAATGATTATTTTGTATTGAATGACAATATTTTGTTTCTTTGAGTTTGAAACTTTTCGACATTTAACATATAAATTTCTTTTCTGTTCGTCTATGCATTTGTGTAGGACTTCTCTAAAACGACCTAACCGATTTGAATACAGTTTTAACTAATTGTATGTTGGTAATGTTTCCTTCAGATTTAGTATTTATTTTAAAGCAAAGTTTGTAATTTAAGCGAGAACATAGCGTAAAAACGTTATAGTTTACGTTTAGAGTCGGTAATACATACTTATATTATAAATGCGAAAGTCTGTCTGTTTGTCTGTCAAGCTTTCATGGCTAATCGGTCCGATTTGGTTGAAATTTAGAATGAAAATAGTAAAAAAAATGGCATCTAATATAGGTTACTTATTGTTTCAACAATCAACTTGTAAAGGGTTGAAATACGGGATGAAAGTTTGTGTGAAAAATCTAAACCGCTTAACCGATTGTAACGAATTTTGGTATAAATATAGTTTGTAAACCAAGGTTAAACAGAGGCTACTTTATTTTTCAAAAATTCACTCCCGAGGGTTGCTCCATAACGAAACCATAGTAGTTTAGTATAATATATATTTGAAAATTTACCCCCACACAGGTGGTCATGGCTACTCCGCTACAACGTATCGGTGGTAGTAGTGAAGGCGTTACTACAGATCCCGGGCTGCATGTTCAGTGAAGTACTGCAAACCCACGCGTGCTGGCTCGTCCAGCTTCTGGGCATAGGCTGTGTTGATAAATTTGCTGGTGGCAATATAGCCAGGTTTCTTAAGATGCAGTATAATACAGTGAGTATATGGGAGAGATTTTATTGTTTAATATTTCTATAGACACACAAACATGCAAAAAAGCAGGCTTTCGATTTTCCCGCACAGCATAAATTACTTGGTAGGTGGCAAAACTTGCCGTTAAACTTGCCTTAAAGTGTTATTCACACACTTAAGATAATAAAAACATTTTTAAAGTTTGTATACAATTTGAACTGTTCCGAGAAGGTTACTTAAAAATGTATTCGTATAATGTTTCTTTTCTCTAATTAATGTTTTTTGTATCTAGGACTCGGTATGCTCAGTGCCACAAGAAGATATCGGGTTAGCGTGGGATGGAGTTTGTTTCGCGTTCCTAATTCTACAAAGACGACTTTTTCATAGTTATTATTTCTATCGTGTCATCGACGAAAGCAAAGCTACTACTGTTCTTGCGTCAAGGTACGATATCTGTATAGGTTTATAATTGGTTTCTATATTAATAACTTTAAAAATATTACTTTTCAACTTTAAATATGCAGGGGTGCTGAGCTGATCGAGGAGCTACGTCAAAAACAAATGAAAATTCAAGAAGATCAAGAAGTTAAAATCTTAGAGAAAATTAAAGTTAAGATGGAAAGAATTAAGGCCAATCAAAAAAAAATTCAAGGTGTTATGGCTAAGGAACCAATACATCATGATGCAGGTATGTTTTGTTTTGATGTAATGTAAAGTAACTTAAATCAATGAACAATTTTTCTTTCAATATGTGTAAACATTTAAATTAAATTAATCTACTGTAATAAGCTAAATAAAGCATCTTTAGGTAGTTGATACTTGTATTTCTAAGTATTGGTCACATCCTGTGCTATATAGTCGAAGAAGAAGACGAAGACGAAGAAGAGACCCAACCGGGAGAATCTGAACAAGTGCCGCTTGTACGCGGTGACTCCGAGGAGTCTCGTCGTGGCTACCACACTCCCGCCTCCCCCACATCCCCTACCTCCCCATCCTCCCCTGCTTCCCGCCGCGGTTTCCACACCCCTCTAAGCGAAGCCTCCGCCCCTCCGTCCCCAGCAAAGCCTGCCCTCCCCATCCTCCCCACTCCTCTTCCTCTGACAGCGCCCACATCTCAAGGCGGACCTCCATCGCCTTCGTCCGCCCTTATGACGGTTTCCTTAGATGCTTATCTTGAACCGAGACGTATATCCTTCGAGTCCCCTCCCTCCTCCGACCTACTGCCTCGAGCGCACAGTCCTGAAGAGTCCTACCCCGTGTTCTCTCCTCCTCCTATAAGAAGACGTCACACAGTGGCCAGCCCTAGCCTACTGCAGAGAACTTCTATCATATCGCACTCGAGCCGGGCCGAGCCTAACTCTCATCACACGTGTAACTACAGCTCGGACATATTATATGCAATTTGTATCATATTTCTTTAGCACTAAATGTTTTTTTAGACATTTGTGTTTTACACTATTGTGTGATCTTCACAGGTGTAAATAATGTATAGCAATGTTATTTTAAATGGTTTTTTATTTGTGTCTAGGAAGCGGTTCTGATATCCCAGCAGTAACACATAGACACAAAGGTAGAGTTTGAATTGTATTTGGCGCGGGACTTCTACATTCTTATATTATAAATGTTTCGACTTCATTCTTCTAGGAAAATATTTTTAAATTGTTATTCAAAACTGAAATTGCACCTCCATAAAATATGAGCACATACAACTATCATTCGGTGTTTGTCTTAACCACCTCTTCGGTACAGGAAACCAGCTAGTATTGATCTATTAATGTTAAGCGAAAATAAACTAATGTATGAAAATGTATTGCGCTTAAATAATTAACTTGTCCTCGTGTGGTGAATCCGTCTCTTAACAAAACGTCGCGACGCTCTAATTAATACAATCTCTCATATATTGACGTAAATAAGCTTATCTTGTGGTGTGAGAGTGGTGTTGAGTTTTGCCTTTGTTTGTAGCACGCGTGAGGCCGCCGTATAAGCCGCCCGCCAGCCATCAGAAGGGTAACGTTGAGTAATAATCTTTCAGCCGGCCTAACCTCGCATTTCTTACTTACTAACAAGTCATCAGAAGCTTCTTGGTGATGGTATTTAGGCAATCGTTTGTTGGAACAGTAATTTGTCGTTTTCTTTGGCTGTTTTTGTATATAATGTAAATAACAGTTTCACTGTTATGTAAATTGGAATGCGCTTAAGCACGAATTTAATTTGATTCCTCTCCCGCATGTCTGCTGCTAAATATGTGTTTGTGTATTGATTGCTATTGATTGGCTATTTTCATAACTAAACGATGTTATTTTAAAATATATTTAAAAAAGAATAAATCAGTCAATAAATATATAAATTTGAATTAAATATTTTTATATAATATGCAAATAGTTTATTGAAAAGTTTATTTGCCTGCTATATACATATCATTCATCCAATAGGAAAACGACGTATTTTTGAAAAAGTTTTGCGTTTGATTCTATATTATTTTAGTTTTCTGGAGCTAAGTTATTATACAATAATTTTGATACTACAGCATACATATGTACGTGTTATTAGATTTTATCACAACGATTAAATTACTATAATTATTTTATATATGAACATTTTCAAATTCAAACACTTAAAAAGTTCTCCTCAGAAATAGTTAAAATGTAATTACTTCGTTGTTCTCTTGAATGAGCGATATTTTTTGATGCATGTTAAAATGCAAAGTTCAAACATGATTTCGATTAAAAATATATTTAATAGTATATGACATGTTATTTTAAATCATGATATGCTAAATAAGGAAATAAAATTAAAGTAGTTTTTAGAACACAGCAACACATCACAAATTGTATATATCACTTTTTTCACAATTTCACAATTAAATAATATTTGCATGCTTTGCATATTAAAGAATTTATTCGTGTTCCATTACAATATAGTCTTGTTTCCTATACAGCGGTTCGCTCTGGCGATTACTACATGTTTGATGAGTTCGATGACACTGATGTCCATTTGAAGGATGAAGATTCAAGTTCTGATGAAGATGCTCCGAAAAGTATGGGTTTTGGCAAGGTAAGTTAATTTATAAATAAACATATATATTTTTATGTATGTGTATTTAGCTGTGGAGATTGGTTTAGCGTATATTAGATTTTTGGGGGGCAAAGCATGTACTTTATATTTTCTATGGTGTATGTTTAAAGGTTATATAGATATTTGGTTGTAATGAAATGGAAATTGTAATTGGAAATGAAATTGGTGCACGCTCCTTCTTGGAAACGTTTATTGAATGTTGTGTTGTGAATTGTGTTTTGTTAAATTATGACTAACTTAATCTTACAAAGGCGGTGGTGACTAACTAGCTTCATAGTAACTTAACACTGTATCTGTGTATACTATGCTACAAGAAAATTTAAAAAAGAATCAGCAGTCTTTTTATATATTTTATTAAATTTTTTAAATAAGTATTGGTAGCAGTAAGCTATGTAGCATAGTATACACGGTGGTATGCATACAGCTGGTATCGACCGCCATCAAGACGGACGTAAGACGCGCAGTGTCGCTGCGGCGTGCGTCCGCGCCCGCAGTGCGCACGCGCGCCGCCACAAGGGCCTCTTCTCTCACCTATCCTTTCTCTTTCCAACATCAGGTATATGTTATGGGAATTATATTATAAATATCTATAGCTTCGACATGTTTTTTATTTTTCAAATTAAATCACACAGTGCAATACCACTATTATTATATACTTGTCACAATTTTTGCAAAACAGTAATTGGCTTATTTTATTTATCATTGTATCCAGATTTTACGCAATTGGTATAAGATCTATTTACACGTTTATTATTTAAAATTTAAAATATATGGCATTATCATTTGAATTTGCATTTTAAATTATTATTTAAAATACAGAAGAAGCGACTCAAAAGGGTAAGTTGCCTATTACTATTACTGTTATTGATGGATGTTTCCTTTTTGTTATGCAAATGTGTGGCGCTTATTGGGCTTGATATGGCACAATATATGTATTTTTTAAATATTTTTTTACATTTACATATACTTAGAATAAGAAAATAGTTTTTTCCCTTTTTTTTTTAAATTGGACATAAAATAATTTACACAACTTGCCATGGATTTGAACTAGCCAATACGTTTATACGTACATATGAAAGTATGGCTTAGTGTCTAGAGCGCTTAGTTTCCAGGAGGTGCAGATTCGAGTCGGTCAAAATTTTCGGAAAATATATTGTTTTTTATCTTCTATATTTATTTCTCTGATTTTGATTATATGCATGATATATTTTTAATACGTGTAATATGTGTTAGGCACGTACCACCTCTCCACGTGCAGAAGGCGTGCGTGATGACGACGTGGACATAAGACTCCCTGAGAGAGAAAGAGCTGGTCCTGCATCTGATATAGATGAATTTGCACCACAGCCTGGTAAGTTGATTATTATAAATGTTAATGTTGATTTGACAAGGTTTGTACATTTTAATATCTTTAATAGTGTTAATTATATATCTAGTAGGTACCTACCAAAAGTCAGCTACCCTATCATTTGAAAGATAGTGTCGTTTGGCGAGAAAGGATCATCTCTTTAGAGAGATAAAAAAATTACAGCATAGTTGACTAAAGCGCTTGAACATATTCGGAGAGCAGCAGGGTTAAATATTACTGCACAAAAATATATAAATATTTGAATACTGGTGCATATGTAAATATTTGACATGTATGAATTTATTACGTAAGGTTAAAATGTTTAATAGTATAATTTTCTTACAGTTAAAATATATAAAAATATTTCAAGTAAATATTAAATTAAGCATTATTAAATGCTTTAGTAGCATTATTAAATGCTTTTAGTAGTTTATCAGTGTTTGTACATAATCTTTTTTCTTTTGGTATTTTAATAATAAACATTTTCTATATTTACAGAAGCTGAAACCATAATTGACAAAATCAAAGGATTTCTGGATACTGCTTGGGCGTTTATTTCAAGTATCCTCGTTTCACTAACGCGTCATCTCATGAAGTATTCACGGGATTACCGATATGTATCTCGTACACTATCAGCTGAGAAGAAACACCTTAAAGTGAGTATAATTTTTTTTTTAGTAAATTGCATCATTATGAAAACGTACAAGGTAAATTAGGATGTTAAAATAACAGCTCTAGAATACTTAAATACAATTTTGGTAATAAATTTGATCTATTTTTAAAATATTTTGAAGTAGACCTAGTAAATAAAATATTAATACATTTAAAAGGGCAATTAATGAAACTCAATTTTATAATGAAGCTGAATTGTTTAATTACCTATATGTTAAATGATTTATTTTATTAATGTAGGAAAAAGAAGGCTTTGGCATAGGCCTGAGGGAAGGATCACAAATGATTTGGGAACCACTACCGGAAACGCTACTACATCAGTGAGTATTATAATTTTAATATAATTTGAATATACTTTAACCTTTTATTCGATGCTTTTTGGTATCGGGTTGGGCTTTGCATAGTTTATTTATTGGTGGTTGGGATCTAGTATTAGATGGTGAAAGTTTTTATTACATTTTAGTAGATAATATATTTAGATAAAAAGGCAGTAACATACATACATATATTCTTTAGTATTAGACAGCTAGTAGTGACTAGTATATTTTTTGCATGCTGCGTTCCTTATTAGGGAACTGGAACACTCTAACAACAATCTACTTCAGCCCTCTGATGACGTTGGGTTGGTATTAAAATTGATTATTTAAACTTATTTGCTTTAGAATACTTTAAATGAATGCACAAAACGTAAAATAGCCGTAGATAGATCATAGTGATGAAACCTAGAGATCATTAGATTGACACTTAAAAAATTGTACGTCCTAGATACAGTAATATAGAGTAACTCGTCATTTGCACTAATCAGTAGAAGCTAGCACTTATTATTATTTACAATTATTTTATAAAACTAAAAGTTTAGTTATTTATATTATGTCAAGGGTTATGAATTAAAGAAATAAACAAATTGGTGTTGGACCATAATGTGGAAATTTGGATATGGGTTTCAAAATTTTTGGGGGTGTTTCCAGCCGTAAGTTAAGCGAATTAAGCGTACCAGAGATTCGTATATTGGCGGCGAGTATGGAGGGCGGGCTGCACGAGACGCGCGAGCCGAGCCCCGCCCCCTCGCCCTCCCCCTCGCCCTCGCCCTCCGACGATACTTCAGAGCACGAGAGCGCGTTTAGCTTACAGACTACCGAAAGGTTTAGTGCTTGCCATTTGTTTAGAGTCTATATCATCATTTTTCTAATTAAAAACTTATATATTATTAACTTAATTATAAAAAAAATAACTTACAAATTATTATTTTCAAATATGTACATATAAATTTCATTTTTATAGTATATTATATTTTAGATATAAAATATCTATGCATGCATTGTGTCTCGTACACAAAAAACAAACATGACATATAGACTCTATTGTGGAGACATTTATGTTGTCGCTTTATTGGGCTTGCCTAATACTGTTTATTATTATTTTTTATAAATCATGTATTATATTATTTGGAAGTGAGTATTGGTAAGTATTATACTAATATTAAATATTTATTATATTATACTTATATCCAATTTATTAATTGATGTAATTTCACCAATTTTTATGCATCTAAATTATCTTCTAAATGTTTTTTACACGTTATATATTTCTTATCTACATGTTTAATAAAATGTAATATATAATTTTCTTTTTATTATTAAATGGCACTGTACTTTAATGTTTTATCCCTATTATTAATATTATAAAATGATATTTCAGCAAAGATATAACAACGTTAGAAGAGCAAGATGATTCAATGTTTAAACAAGAAAAGTCACCGTTCGTTCATCTCGCATACGCACTTTGGTACGCGGTGTTGGCGCACACTGACATCGTGTCCTACATTATGGTCTTCATTAATCAGGTAATTAAAATTACAAATTTGTTAAAAAATAATTAATACGCGCAAGAACAATTTTTTGCAAGATTATCTTGAATTGATTGATTACCAGACGATGCTAATCAGAGCGTAGAAGTAAAACACTAGACTGAAGCAATCATCTTTTTGCAAAAGTTGATTGTTTAATATTCACTAGTAAACTATTATAAATAGGAAGTAAGCATTTAGAATAGAAATAGAGGACAGTAATAAAATTTGTTTTACGATTGTAATAGTAGTTTTCGAATTATCATAACCAAATCATGGTAACATTTACCATGGTCCGATTTATAAAAAACTATTAACAATTTAAAATAATATGTCATTGCTTAGAATAATTTATAACATTAAAAGCGTGACTGTTCGCTCAGCTCTCGTCGTTTGCGTGCCGGCGGCCCTAGTTTACCCTAAATAAACTCGCTAAAATATT
Source organism: Dryas iulia moderata (assembly GCA_019049465.1). Lineage (NCBI taxonomy): Eukaryota > Metazoa > Arthropoda > Insecta > Lepidoptera > Nymphalidae > Dryas > Dryas iulia. Next base: position 4,660,792 of record CM032416.1, on the reverse strand, counting down.
ATTTATATGTGTGCAATAATACAATCACCATTATTATATAATAAATGGTCTATATATTTTTCATCATTTTAGATACAATCTGCTACAATATTGTCTATACCATTACCTCTTATGGTGTTCTTGTGGGGAACCTTGACAATACCACGACCTACAAAAACTTTTTGGGTCACACTCATTGCATACACAGAGGTAAGAACCTTATATACTTATGTATGGAAATAGAGATAAAAAAGGTCCAATTTTATCTTTTAGAAAAACGTTCACCTTTTGTCAACCAATATTTTTTTATTTTTCCTACCCAATTTTGATGTAGTTTAATGTAATGTCTTGATTACCGGGGGAAAGTGGGGAAACTTTTGACACTAGATTCTTTCTGCCATATAAAAAAGCGTGAAGATGCAATAGCAAATATTTATATATATTCAGTGATCAGCCATAACAAAATACGGTATCTTTTTGGGTTTATACTAGCCCAATAGTTCATTTCCAATTTTTGTTTTAGGTAATAGTACTTATAAAAAGTATGTTCCAATTTGAAATTTTACCTTGGAATCAAATAGCGATACCAGCGAACATGCCATTCACAGCACCAAGAATTATTGGCATTGAAAGAAAATCGAATTATGCTCTCTACGACTTATTGCTTCTGTTGATCATATTTTTACACCGGTAAGATTACAAATATTTTTATTATGCATTGTTTTGCACGGATTTCGGTGTAGGTTGTAGGTTGTAATTATATAATAAGCTTTAGACCCAATTTTGTGTTAAAATCTTATTATTTGCAAATTCGTATGATCCAGTGTACATTACCCACGATTCTAATAAGTAGGTATGATAATACAAATAAGAAAGAAAAAACCCTACGTTCTCGCTACCTAGAGATCTACCCTACTAGAAAATATATTTTTATCATTTTCTTAGCTTGCATTATATTTTCAATTCGTCCATGTTTCAAGATTTATGCTAAAATCTCTTGGACTCTGGAAAGAATCGACACCAGAGGTGGAATTGAGGGAAGATATGGAATACCCTCTCACCTCTTCTGATACACAGCTTCTCGTTGAGGGAAAAGGGACTGAAGTAGGACAGAAGTACCTAAACATGCACGAAAGATTTAGCCCGTGAGTAAAACCATTTATATTTAATATTTAATAATTTATATTTAATAATTTTTTTACCAAGTGGTATTTAAGCACTATTATGTCAAATTTATCTCAACTCATACGCACCGATGACCGTAATTAAGCAGCGTGACGTCTTATGTTATACCTGTTTATGGCGCTCTAGCTTTATATAAACTACACATTATATTAATAATATCCTCTTATTAAAAAAATCTAAAGTATTAAATAAATAAATTAAAATGAAACATGAGCCTAATATATTTAACGTGCTCTGAAATATATCGTATGCGGGCAGACAGTATTGTGCGGGCCATAGAAGTGGTAGAACAAGACGGTCGGTTCTACGCAGTACAACGCGCCCACAGACTACTTTCCCTCCAGCCTCCCCCCGAAGACCCTTCCATCCCCGCCCTCCCTTCTGCTTCCCGATCTGACCCTCATCAAGCTACAAGTGTAGTCGGTCGACTGACGAGATTTGTGCGATCCTTCATACCTTGGCAACCGAAGTACTTATATTGTTACTTGTATATGATTTGTAGTAGGAAGTTCGAAATTTATTTTTTTTCTGCATTAGACAGTTCTTTGATGTATTTAGTTATTATTTTGTATTTGATAGTATATTATATATATACTAAGCTCTCGCGTGCAACTGCGTTTGTGTGTAGTTTCTATTTACTTCTGTAGTTAGTAGTAAAGATTTTTCGTAGTTATTGAAAAACTGTACTTTTTTATTATCCTGTAGAATTTAGGGGAATCGACTCTTGGTGTTTCTCTACACTCACCAAGGAACCTACAAGTTTCAGCGTCCTAAACTGTACCTTGTCTATCAGTTATTAGTAAATAGAAGATATTTTTTATATATATTTTTTTTAATTTTATATAGTAAATTGTTTTTAAATTAATAGGTCACAGGAAGCCGAATTAAATGGAACAGCAGCAGTTCCTAAGAAATCGGTAGAGTTAGAAGAGCCGCCCATAGACGACCAAGAGCCAGGACCCTCGAAAGCAATCGATGACGATCATTACAAGTAAATAGTATTATTTATTTATTAATTGACTATTCATATAATAATACCTAATGCTGGATAAAAAAAGCATGGATAAGACCTAACAAATTTGCTATACTAAAAATAATTCACATAGACAATCTTTATTAAGTATTTATAAAAGCAAAATTTTTGATTAAAAAAGTTATGCTTCCAAAAAGTAATTATTGAGCAGCTGCTTTTTTTTTTAATGAAAAACTTATTAATTTATATTTTGTAGAGTAAACGATGACCAAGAACCAATAATAGCTGTGGCGACTACGTTAGAAGACACATACGGCCACTACCCTCAAGTGATTGTTTTATCGTGAGTATAACGAGACCTAAGCTATAATAAAATTTTGTAAATATGTAATTTATTATTATTATTTTTAAATACTATTCTTTTCGGATCTAAATATTTAGTTAAATTAATAATTATTATTTAATATAATTATGTCGTTAAATTAATATTATTTTTTTATATATTTTTGCAGAGTTAAAGGTTAAAATTGTAATATCTCCAAAATACATTAACTAGATTATTTGTATTAACTATGTTAGAATTTAGGCGGAGGCTGACGTGGCGCAGTGGGACAGCGTCCGACTGCAAACGCCACCGTTGTGGGTTCGATTCCTGCTCAAGAAAATGATTATATGTTATTTTTTTTTTAGCTATGGTATCTAAGAAAAAGTGCGGCGTTGAATTCCGCCACTTATTACATAATGTTTCGAATTCTAGCAGGAAGTCGATAACGGAATATCTTAAGAGTAGGACGTCTGTACTACTATCCTACTATGCGAAAAAGCTCAAAAATATTGTTTAAACCTCCTTTTTCTTATTAATTAATTGAAATACTTTATATTTCAGGATAAAGCGGTATTTACGTCCCACGCGTGACTTCTTCCAGCGCATGCTAGCGCCGGGCGCTCGCGTCACAGCTGATATATACGCTTATATGTTCTTGTGCGATTTCTTCAATTTCCTTGTTGTTATATTTGGATTTGCTGCTTTTGGGGTAAAGTTTAGATACTCTTTTAAGTAAATATAACTAAATTACTAATAAAGTCGTAAGTACTTTTGATTATAAAAAAAGTGGGCGTAATTTAGACAACAAAATAGTATTTGGGGCCAGTCGTGGCGCAGTGGCACAAGCGTGTGACTGTCAACGACTGGTTGTGGGTTCGATTCCCACTCGAAGAGTGGAAATATTTATTATTTTCATTTTCTTCGCTCTGGTGCCGAGGCAAAGCGCGACGTTGAGTTCCCCCACTTAACACGCAATGCCTCCGAATTCGGCAGAAAGTGGGGAACGGAGTGTCTTAACACTAGGTTTCCTCTGCCTACCCTGCTTTTTTGCTGGATACAGCGTGAAGCTAAAAAAAATAGCATAGTACTTCTCTTTATCATGATGTAAGCATGAATAGCTATTGGTTCGATTCCCACTCGAAGAAATGATTATGTTTCAACTATTTTATTCCTCCGCTCCGAAGAAAAAGATAAATCTCGGTATTGTGTTTCGCCACTCAACATGTAATGCCTCTAATTCGAGTTGAAAATCGAGTACAAAGTACCCTGAGACTAGGTTCTCTTGGATTACCCTGTTATACGGAACAAAGCGTGAAGCTATTTAAAGTACTGGTAAAATTTTAATTTCATATTAAATTTTTTTAGACACACCAAGGCGATGGTGGTGTACAAGCGTACCTAGAAGAGAACAAAGTCCCCATACCGTTTCTAGTCATGTTGATTCTGCAGTTCGGTCTGATCGTCATAGACCGAGCGCTCTACCTCCGCAAATTCATGCTCGGCAAGATCTTGTTCCAGTACGCGCTTATTATAGGCGTACATATATGGATGTTCTTCGTTTTAC